>CP106734.1:34088273-35420340 GCA_025506655.1 Gossypium rotundifolium
TGCAAATACAATTGCGCTAATTCAAGATCATGTGTCGGGTAATTCTTTTTATGCGGCTTTAACTGTCTCAAAGCATAAGCAATGACTTTGCTTTCTTGCATCAACACACAACCCAAACCAGTCAATGATGCATCACTGTAAACTATGAATTCTTTACCAGACTCAAGTTGAATTAACATAGACACCTCTGTCAATAATGCTTTCAACTGTTCAAAACTTTGCTGGTACTTTTCTAACCATTCGAACTTAACATCTTTCTGTAGCAATTTTGTTAACGGAGTTACAATAATCGAGAAGCCTTTCCCAAACCGTCTATAATATCCTATTAGTCCCAGAAAACTACAGACTTCAGACACATTTTTCGGAGGCTTCCACTCAAGAATAGCTGAGATCTTACTCGGATAAACTCGTATTCCCGCAGCTGATACAATATGTCCCAGAAAACCAACCTCACGCAACCAGAACTCACATTTGTTAAAATTTGCATACAATTGCTTCTCACGTAGATTCTGTAACACAATTCTCAAATGCTCGGCATGTTGCGTCTCATCACTTGAGTAAATCAGAATATCATCAATGAGCACCACAACAAAATGATCCAAATATAGTCTGAATATCTGGTTCATCAAATCCATAAACATTACAGGAGTATTTGTTAGTCCTAAAGGCATAACTAAGAATTCATAATGCCCGTACTTTGTTCTGAAAGCAGTCTTCGGTACATCTAATTCTTTAACTCTCAACTAATAATAACCCGATCTCAAATCTATCTTAGAAAACACTGTAGCTCCTTTCAGTTGATCAAACAAATCATCAATCATGGTAATGGATATTTATTCTTTATCGTCACTTTGTTCAACTGTCGGTAATCAATACACATCATCATAGTACCATCTTTCTTTTTCACAAATGACATAGGAGCACCCCAGGGTGAAAAACTCGGTCGTGCAAATCCTCTATCGGTCAACTCTTGCAACTGAGACTTCAACTTTTTCAATTCTGTTGGTGCCATTCTATACGAAGCTATTGAGACAGGAGTAGTCCCTAGCACTAATTCAATTCCAAATTTAACTTCTCATATCGAGGTATTCTCGGTAATTCTTTAGGAAACATATCTGGGAATTCACAAACCACAGGCACAGATTCAACTTTCTTTTCTGTCACTTTTGTATCAATCACATATGCAAGATGAGCTTCGTAACCCTTTTTCACATAGTTCAAAGATTTCATTGAAGATATAATAGCCGATAACCCATTTAAATCACTGGATTCAATTCGAACTATCTCACCATTCTGACTTCTCGAATCAATACTATTCCGTTTACAATTCACAATAGCATTATGCAAAGTGAGCCAATCCATACCCAGAATGATATCAAATTCATCGAAAGGTAGCAACATCAAATTAGTCAGAAAACAAACATCCCGAAACATCAATGGACAATTCTTGCACACTTTATCCACCCAGACACACTTGCCTAAGGGTTCGATACTCTAATCACAAATTCAGTAACTCAATAGGGAGAGTCCTACTTGATACTAGATTCACACACACATAGGAATGAGTAGATCCTGGGTCTATCAATGTAATCATATCAATATCAAATAGAGTAAAGGTACCAAAAATGACGTCTAGAAATGACTCTTCTTCACGAGCACGAATAGCATAGGCTCGGGCAGGTGCTCTTGCCTCTGATCTCAAAGTTGTATCGGTAGTCCCTCTCTGGCTTCCACTCACATTTTCAGGGTTTCTGGGTGGTCTACCCCTAGCTGTCATATTATTAAGTCTCGCACTCTAAACATTGTCTTTTTTAGCCAACTCTGGATAATCTCGAATAAAATAATCTCGAGATCCACACTTATAACAAGTTCTATTATTGTACTTGCCCCAGCATTTTCCAACGTGTCATCTTCCACATTGTTTACACTCAGGCTCATTACTTTTGACACTTCCAATGCTTGATACGGTCGGAGTTTGATTTCTTAGACCAACACTTTGTCTCGCACGATCTCTACTCGAATGTCTAAACGAAGTATTTGATCAATTACTTGCATCGCTAAATCTCTTCGTCGAAGGTTGAAACAACTTACTCATCAATCTTTTTCTTTCATCTCTAGCCTTAGAATCTGCTTTCTTCTTTTCTTTTTTAAGCTCCTCGGCTTTGCAGGCCCTATCAACTAACACAACAAATTCATTCAGGTCAAGCATTCCAACCAGCAATTTAATGTCTTCATTCAGCCCTTCAATGAAACGTTTACACATAATAGCTTCAGTACATTCTCGTGCATACTGACTTAATCTTACAAACTTCCGTTCATACTCTGTAATTGACATACGGCCTTATTTTAGCTCAAGGAATTCTTTACGATTCTGATCTATGAATCATTGACTGATATACTTCTTTCGAAATTTGACTTGAAAGAAATCTAAGGTGATTCTCTCTCTCAGAACCACAGATATCAACGTTTTCTACCAATTATATACCGTATCTCTCAACAAGGAAACATCACATTTAATGCATTCATCAAGAGTTAACGACATCTCATCAAACACTCAAATGGTATTCTCGAGCCAAAACTCAGCTCGCTCAGCATCATCATCAGCTGTGGTCCTAAAGTCTTCTGCCCTATACTTTCTGATCTTATCCATAGGAGGCTTATTCAATTGAATCGGATCTGTAACTTGTGGCACAAGAGGTACTTATGGGGGTGGAGGTTGTCGAGTAGCCAGATTCATTCAGACAAACTCTGAAAATCACTCACTCATCATTTGGAAGAAGGCTTGCTTAGCCTCTCCTCGTGGCTACTAACATTCGGCCTAGATGTGGCGGTATTATCCTTTGAGCGAGAGCAAGTGTATTGCTCTCAACATCATCAAGAATCTTTCGATCGGGATCTATTTACTATACAAAAACACATTTTCAACTGTCAGGATTCATCACACTATCGAAATTATATATATGGCATGTATAGCTAGACTCACACGCGCTACGTTAGTCCTAGAATCGACCAAACCGTAGCTTTGATACCAATAAAATGTAACACCCCTAACCCATAATCATCGCCAGAATAGGGTTAAGAGGCATTACCGATCATTCCAGAACATTTAAAATTCATTTCATAACACAAAGTCAAACATCAATCAAACATATCCAAATTTAAACATATTGTCCCTTAATGAGCTACGACTAAACACAAAGTCATTTAACAAACAACAAACATGTATTTTCTACCACCAAACATAAAAATACATACATGTTCAATATGGGTCAAACCCTAGACCTTGATCATTTCTTAAATTATGGTAGAAATAGATAGATAGGGTTACAACGACTTTAACAATGTAAAGAGCATTAAAAATGGGGCAAGAACGGACTTACAATTGAGCTTGGAAGCTTGGAAAACCCTAGTATGTCTTCTCCTTGTAAAATTCAGCCAAGGGAAGAAGAAGATGGACAAAATTTGATTTTTATTTTACTTATTAATTCATTTAATTACTAGTTTTCCAAAATGCCCTTAATGCAAAACTTTGGAAAGTCACCTAACCATGTCCATTTTTGTCCATTATGAAGTATAATGGTCTAATTTCCATTTAAGGACCTCTAATTTAAGATATAATAGCAAATGGACACCTTTAACATGTAGAACTCAAATTTTGCACTTTTTGCAATTTAGTCACTTTAACTAAATTGAGTGCCCAAACATCAAAATTTTCGAATGAAATTTTCATGAAATTTTCACGAAATCATTCCATGAAATTGTAGACCATAAAAATATAATAAAAATTTACTACATAAAATTTGTGGTCCCGAAACCTTTGTTCGACTTGACCCAAAATCGAAACATTACACTATAGGATTGTGAGTACTTACCGTATTTATTGTGTTTTTGTGCATGAAGGCCCGGAAAAGTTGGAAAGATAAGGAATTTGAGCTAAGCTCTATTCAAGCGGGACATATTTGGTGTGTTGGATAGTATTTTTTACATTACATTGTATAATTGAACTATCTCAATTGTTGTATTTTTAAATTACATTGTATGGTAAGATTATAAGGTGAGCTATAATTGATTCAATGAGTTGTAATGATGTGATTGAATTGGTTATTTATATCAAGGATTGAATTGAATAGATTCAAAAATATTAAATGTTATTTGAAATATGAAATTGGGCTTATGTTGTGATGAACTATGTTGTTATATATATGACAATTATGGATTTGGTTGATTGAGAATATGATATTGAAATGAAGAATTGGTTGAAAATAAATGTAAGAAATTATTACCTTATTAACTGTTCGGGCAGGGTTGGGTATAATTGGCATGTCATAGGATAGAAAGAGTTTAAGGTTATACGACTATGTGTCAGGGAATGTGGGGCACCCCAATTGTCGGTTATACCGACTGGTGTTTGGCACATCTACTTGTCAGTTTTTATCTGTCAGCACAGGGCATAACTTATTATTTTAGATTTATCTGATAGGCACCAGGAGCCAAAATGGTATGTTGGTTGGATCCGTGTGTCTGTCCAAGTCTAAGTCATGTTAATAGGGAAATAAAAATGGGAATTGGAATTATAATATGTGAAACAAATTGAAATAAGGTTGATTATGATTTTTGAATGCATATAATGGAAATTGAAATGGAATGGGATATTACTTGTAACATCCTAGATTAGGGGTTATGCGTTTGTGCATAATTCATGAGTAGTAGGTTTTGACAGTGTTTGGAAGTGAATTAAGGGTTTTTAAAATCCTAGGATGGAAGAGAAAGCTTTGGACAATTATTGGTTTTTAAGTTAAAAATAAGAAGTGATGTGGAAAAGTGGCAAGGGATGCCACCTAAGGTGCAAGGGTTATGGCATCAAGTGAAGTACTTTGAGGGAAGAGGTTCGAATCCCATTGTGTGCATCTTTGCTTAATTTTATGAAATAGCATGTTTACTGTGATATGTGGTGTGCATTTTTAGAACCTTGGAAATGTAAGGAAATGTAAGGAAATGTATGGAAATGTATGGAAATGTATGGAAATGTAAGGAAATGTAAGGAAATGTAAGGAAATGTATGGAAATGTATGGAAATGTATGGAAATGTAAGGAAATGTAAGGAAATGTAAGGAAATGAAAGGAAATGTAAGGAAATGTAAGGAAATGTAAGGAAATGTAAGGAAACTTGAAATGATTTAGAAATGTTAAGTTTCAAAAGAAAAAGTTAACATTTTGAAACCTAAGTAAAATAGGAAAGTGAACATTTTGGAAACCTAAGTAAAATAGGAAAGTGAACATTTTGGAAACCGAAGTTAAAGAGGAAAGTGAACATTTTGGAAACCTAGGAAATGTCAAGTTTAAAGAGCCAAACGAAAATTTTGGAAACTTAGAAATGACTTAGAAATGTCGAGTTTTAAAGTTTAAAAGAGGAAATTAAGGCAAGGTGGCCTTAAGAGAAAAAGTATGTGAAATTTGACACACAAACTGTAACACCCTGAATTAGGGGTTTTTTGTAATTTAATTAATTTCCCATGTGTGCTTAAAGAAATAAATAATATGACTTTATTTGGCATGATTTAGGGTCTAGAAATAACCCCAATTAGGTCGGTTGGAATTAAAATCTCTTTTTTAAAGTACTTAAAGAAGGAGCTAGGTGAGAAAGGGGTTAAGGGGAAATTTGGGAGAATTATGACACAAAGAATAGGTTCGGTGGAGTGGCTTGGGGCATGGCTTAAGGGCCTTGGTATAAGGTCTTGGGTTCAGACACAAGGGACGCAAGGAGCATTTTATTTTGGGGCTTTTTGGCGTTAAGAAGACCAGGAAGAAGGCCTCATAATTAAATGGTGGGGTAAATTGACATGAAAGTCAATTGGGAGAGTTGGTCAGGGGCGCTTAAGGAGGCTGCGACAGTGGGTCTTGGTTTGAACCCAATGACAAATTGGCTTTTATTTTTTAGGTGGCAGTGGAGAGGGAGTGATGGTGCAATTTGGACTCTTCAAGTGATAAGATTGAGCTTATTTTTTGCCCATATTCGGCTGGAAGAGGGAGTTATTAGTGGTTTATTTGCCTTTGAATTGTTGAAGGGATTAAGAGATTAATTGGAAGATAAATCATGCATTATCTTTGATAATTCAAAGTGGAATTATCACCTAAAAGGGAGAGTGTTTGCGAAATTTGGACTCCTTGGGGCTGTCCATATTTGATTTTGTTACTGAGAAAGAAGTGTCAAAAATTCCAGCAATTTCTTTTCTTCTTTCTCTCTTCATTGTGCTGCCGAATCTCCCTCAATCTCCCATCTATCTCTTCTCTTCTTTTACAAGCCGAAATCTCCATTGATCCCCTACCTCTTTTCCTTCTCCTTTTTCTTCCTCCATTAGCCGAACCTACCCTCCTCCTTCACTAAAATTCCAGCCTTTCCAATTGTGCTTAGGCTGAATCTCACATCCTCAATAGGGTGCTACCGATTTTCATAGTGTGGTAAGGGATTCTCTTGTGTTAAATCTTTGTTCTTGTTATGGCTAGCCGAAATCCGGCATTTATTGATGGTGTGGTTAACTATTTCTCTTCTTAGGAACCGATTTCCCATAAGGTACTCCGAGATTTTGATGTACTCAATCCAACCCTCTAGCAATCGGTTTTGGTAAGTGATGGTAGGGCTTATACATCATTCGGCCAAGGGCCATCTATTAAAAAGTCTATTGTTAAATGCCAAAACTAATGAGTGCCATGATTTAGGGACTAATTAAGGCTTCGGGATTTGTTTGGAAATCAAATCCGTTCAAGGTAAGAACTTTTGGTATTGACTAGATATGGCCAAATAGGCCTTTGGTATTAACACTGACAATTGGCCGAATGTAGGGTCAAGTTTTAGCATCGTAGATCGGCTTTTCGGGATCTAGGAATTTCGATAGTAACAGGTGTGTAAGATCTCACTACACACTATATTAATTTCATGACTTAATTGTTTGCCTTTAATCTTTTGGTTGTGATTAGCTTGTGGCATAATCACGGTATCCGGGTAAGTCCCCTAACTTGTGATTTTTGATATATGATTTGCATACCATCACAGTATGTTAAATGCTATGACATGATATATGATAATTGATGTATAAGCATGTGATGGTGGGATTGATGAGAGGAGGGGGATGATTTTATGGACTGTCGTCAGTGGTTTTGACCACAAGATGGGTTGGCCCCATCAGATTATTTGTGACTTATGGTCATCAGTGGTTTTGACCACATCGATTGATTATTTGCGACTAAGTCCCAATGGTTTGGTACCACCAGTGGTTTTGACCACACTTGACGATTTGTGACCTATGGTCATCAGTGGTTTTGACCACACGATGGGTTGGCCCCATCATTTAATTTGTGACTCTAAGTCATCAGTGGTTTTGACCACACGGGGTAGTTAAGGAGTATGGATGGTTAGGTTGGGTTGCATATTTGCATGTTAATTAATATCTTGTGTATGAGTGCTTTTAGGGTGGGGATTTACACTTGAGTCTTGGTGACTCACCCTTCCCTTAACATTTTGCGGATGAGTAGATCGCGGAGATGGAGCCGGAGAGGACTCGGTGCCATGCTTGTCGATGGATTTAAATTCATTTTATTAAATTAATATTATTTACTTTCTAAGTTTTTTATTTTGGGATTTTAATAAGGCGCTATTATCATTTTGGATGTTTATTTCTTGTTTAAGTTTACTTATGATATATTACAAATGGAATCTTATAAATAATAATTGAACCAGTTAAAAGTATTTTTTTAAACTTAATAAACTTTTACGGGTTTTCAAAGATGTTACCATTGGGTGACAAAAATTAAACTAAGCCAATTATAACCCTGATTTATTAAATGTTACATGATCAGATATTTTCAAAGGATTTATCAACCCAACTGTATTTATAAAAAGCCCAACCGAGTTTTCAAACACCCTTTTTACACCTTAGCCAAATTTTATCGAATTTTCACCAAAATGACTCAAATTATTTTTACCCAAAGAACATACCGGATCCGATCAGGACTCATAGGCCGGGTTTGGGGTGTTACATTTTTAGTATTAAAGCCGGTTCAAAACTTCATTTGTGGGGGCCCAAGGCCCAAAATGTTTTGGTTTTTGCTAGTAGGCCTTATTATGATGTTTTGAGGAACTGTTTTGGCTTGAACAGCATGGCACCGAGTCTCCGGCACCTATCCGCCCAGGTAAGTACTTCTATTCAATTTCTTTGTGAATTCTTTTGATGAGGGGTAGAAGGGTAAAATGGGAACGTAGACTATTAGAATAGGAATTATTGAACCCTAGGGCTAGCATACCTCAACTATGCATAAGATTTAATAATTACCTAAACAACCCTGTGAGTTGTCACTAAGCAAAGGATGTGGCAATCGTTATACGCATGTCTAGGATTGGATTCGGTGGGGGCCTGGTATTTAAGCAGTCCTCGTGACTCACCTCCTACTCACTCGAATCCTACCTAGTGCGTAGTAACGGTTCATCCTAGCTGAGACGACGAGCTCACAGGCTAAACTTGATAACTAAAACTTGAAAGGGACTAGCCATTTTGATTTTGGAAATAAATAAAACTTTAGTTTTTTTTTTAAAAATGACCAAAACACCCCTCCGTTGAAAAATGACCAAAATACCCCTGGCTTGAAAATTTCCAAAATACCCTTCATATGAAAAGTTTTCAAATAGAAGTTTTCAAAATATCCTCCTTTTGTGAAATCACTTAGAAGTAAATTTTTGGAAATCATTCTTGTGAAAATGCCCTGGTTATGTGAGAAATTATGAAAATACCCTTAGGGGTAAAATTATGAAAACACCCTTGATTTATGATATTCCCAAAATACCCATAGTTACAGTCAAAATTTTCATTATAGATAAAGTGCTCAAAAATCTTAAATTGCAAAAACGTCATAATTTTAGAAAATTACAAAATTACCCCTAACCTACCAAATTACCAGAATACCCCTGACTTTCAAAATTTTGCAACATCACTATTTTGGAGAATACAATTATCAAAAAGAGCCTTCAAAGTTTTACAACTTTTAAAATATCACGGATTTAGTAAATTTTACAAATTCACCCTGACTTGTAAAAAATTACCAAAATGCCTCTGAGTTTCAAGATCAACAAAATATCCCTGGATTTTAAAATTTTTCAAAAAAACCTCAGAAATTAAAAGTTTTAAAATAATTTTTGACAAAATCATCCGAGAACCTGTATTTTTGAAAAATTACAAAAATACCCATGTAGGACAAATTACGAAAATACCACAGGTAGTGGTAAAACAATCACAACGAAACTACAGCGTCTCTTTGGAATGAATGAATGAAAGGCGTGTGCTTGTTTGATTCTGAAAGAACCACTTCTAAAACTCCTATCATAAAATTTCTTACAGAGATAACCAAGTGAAATACTAATGCATAAAATTCTTAAGCAGATAAACGCGATCGTTAGAATGAGTTCAAGAGGTCGTGGACGTCCGTCGTGGCCGTGGTAGAGGTAGGATGACCTTATTCGAGCCAATGAGGTCCGGTCATGGGTCCAAAATGAGATGCGTGATCTGCCGGCGTAAACCGAGTTCAAGATCGACGGTGGTAATGATGTCGTGTCTCAAGTCAGATTACGGGTATTGAACAGGTTCTTGAGGGTGGCGTGGTGCGAGGAACCCATAAATCTGTGGGTGAATGACTCTGGGCTAGCGGAGCAGAGGTGTTCAGAGGAGTTTATGGAGTGGCGCCTAGTGCGGCGAAATACTGGTTGGAATCCACTGAAAGGATTATGGGTGACCTGGATTTCACCGCTGAGGAGAAGTTGAAGGGTATCATTTCGCTGCTTCGGGATGAGTCATATTAGTGGTGGCTCACCGTAAGGGATGGAGCGATGGTAGAAAATCTCACTTGGGAATTCTTCAGGGAGGCTTATCAGAAGAAGTATATTGGAACCAGCTACGTGGATGCACAACGGAAGGCTTTCTTGAACTTGGTTCAAGGCAATAAGACGGTGGCTGAGTATGAGGCCGAGTTCCTCCGATTGAGTAGATATGCTCGTGGTATTGTGGGTACCGAGCATGAACGCCGTGTCGAGTTTGAAGATGGCACGAGAGATGAGTGAGAATGATGATAGCTCCACAACAGAAAGGGAGTTTGTTGTCCTAGTGGAGAAATCTAAGGTTCTTTGAAGGGGTAAGGCGGTCGTTAGATGTAACCGAGGATAGAAATTGGAATAAGAGGAGCTTGAACCTTCAAAGTTTTTTGGTAATCAGCAAAAGAGGACAAGGTTTGGTGGGTCGGATCAAACTGCTAGGCCTGCCACTGCTGCTAATCTTCAATGGCCGCCGTGGTGTAATAAGTGTGGCAAGTCTCACAAGGGGGAATGTTGGAATGGTAATCGTGGATGCTTTGAATGTGGGTCTATGGAGCATCGTGTTAGAGACTGTCAAGAAGGCGATTAAAGCGAGGATGAGAGGTCAGGATCGTGCACCAAACAGAAGGGATAATCAACAACCAGCAAGGGGTCGTGGTGCAGGAAGAGGAGGTAATGGTGCTGGCAGAGGTCGTGGGGCACCGAGGGGAAATACTGGTAGTACTGAGGCTAGACAACCTAGTTTGGTCTATGCCGCGAGGCGTCAAGAGAAGGGCGACGCACCGGACATCATAACCGGTATGTTCCTGATCTTTGGTATGCCCTATAATACTTTGATATACATTGGCTCAACCCACTCGTACATTACTAGTAGCGTAGTGGAAACTTTGCACCTAGACTCTGAACTTACTTCTAGGAAGATGACTGTACTAAGCCCCCTAGGTCACTCTATAGAAGTAAGTAGACTTTATAGGGACGTACCCCTAGAACTCCAAGGGGTCGTATTCTTGGCTGATTTGATGGAACTACCATTCCAGGAGTTTGACCTAATCCTCGGGATGGATTGGCTAGTGAAGTATCAGGCTAGCTTGGATTACGTGGCTAAGCGCATGGTGTTAAAGACCAAGGAAGGAAAAGAGGTGGTGATGATAGGTAAAAGGAGAGATTACCTATCTAACTTGGTTTCGGCATTAAAAGCGTAAAGGATGGTGAGGAAGGGTTGTGCGACTTATGTAGTGCATGTACATGCCTTGGAAGCTAAGGATGTCGTTGTGGGAGATGTCTGGACTGTAAAGGATTATGTGGATGTGTTTCTAGAGGAACTTTCGGGTCTACCTCTGGACCGAGAGGTTGAATTTGGGATAGATCTATTACCCGGAACCGCTCTAGTATCGATAGCTCCGTATCGGATGGCTCCAAAAGAATTGGTAGAGTTGA
Organism: Gossypium rotundifolium; assembly: GCA_025506655.1. Taxonomy (NCBI): domain Eukaryota; kingdom Viridiplantae; phylum Streptophyta; class Magnoliopsida; order Malvales; family Malvaceae; genus Gossypium; species Gossypium rotundifolium. Next base: position 34,099,564 of record CP106734.1, read on the forward strand.
AGGTGCAGATTCAGGAACTGTTGGATAGAGGGTTCATCCGACCAAGTGTATCGCCGTGGGGAGCACCAATGCTATTTGTGAAGAAGAAGGACGGGACAATAAGGATGTGTATCGACTATCGGCAGTTGAACAAGTTGACTATAAAGAACCGGTATCCTTTGCCCAGGATTGACGATCTGTTCGATCAACTTAAAGGGGCATCCGTGTTCTCTAAGATTGACCTTAGGTCAGGGTACCATCAGCTTAAGGTGAAGGAGGCTGATGTCCACAAGACGGCATTCCGTACTCGGTATGGACACTATGAGTTTCTGGTAATGCCTTTTGGTTTGACGAATGCACCGATCGCGTTTATGGACATGATGAACTGGGTTTTCCAACCCTATCTGGATCGGTTCATCGTGGTCTTCATAGACGACATCTTGGTGTACTCAAGGTCGGAGGAGGAGCATGACGCACATCTTCGTGTGGTTCTACAAGTTTTAAGGGCGAAACAGCTGTACGCTAAGTTCAGCAAGTGTGAGCTCTGGCTCAAGGAGGTAACTTTTCTAGGACATGTTGTTTCGACTGAGGGAATTAGGGTGGATCCCCGTAAGATTGAGGTGGTATTGGAGTGGAAGCCACCAAAGTCTGTTACGGAGATTCAAAGTTTTCTAGGATTGGCCGGATATTATAGGAGATTTGTGGAAAACTTCTCCTTGATTGCAGCGCCATTGACTAAGCTACTAAGAAAAGGTGTTCCGTTTTTGTGGTCTGAGAAGCAGCAGGAGAGTTTCGACAAGGTGAAGAGGATTCTGACAGAAGCACCGATTTTAATTCAGCCTGAGGCCAGAAAGGAGTTCACGGTGTAGGCTTGGAAAAGTGGCCTGAAGATGCCATTTAGGGCCTCTGGAAATGGCGCCACATGCAAGTGTATTTGGGCCAGGGATCGAGTCACTTAGGAAGCAAATAAAAGAAGTTTTATTTTGCTACAAAGAGCAAAAGAGGTGGACGATGTGGGCTCTTAAAGAGGAGTTTTATTTCCTTTAGAATTTTGGCTAATTAGGAGATAATTATTGGATTAATTCTTTTGATAAAGTGATAATTATCACATAGGAAGAGTGGTGGCCAAGTAGGGACTCTAGCCTAGTAATTTCGGCTATAAAAGGGAAAGAAGGCCATTCATTCATTCATTCACTCTTCCTTTGTCAATTTCTTAAGCGATTCTCCTCTCTTTGGCGAAATTCCTACAGTTTTATTCTTCCTTCTCTTTTCTTTCTAATCCTCCAAAAGCCGAAAGTTGTGAGAGCATCATTTAACCATAGCCGAATCTTTGAAGGTTGAAGTGAAGGTGCAATCGATTCCTTCAAATAAGGGTAAGCTCAAGTTTAGTTTCCATTCTTTTATATTTTAGACTTATCGAAATTTAGGGACTAATTTCGATTATTAATCTTAGCGAATCATGGAAGGAGAAGTTCTTTTCACGAAGGTATACCATAGGCCGGGTGTTCCCTAGTTATTCGGTGAATTTTCACGAAGTTATCCTAAAGGTAAGTGACTATGAATATTCGGCCAAGACCCTATTTTTGTAGTAGATCTATTATTATGTGTTTTAAGTGAAAACTAACCGATTTAAGGGATCTAGTGAGTAGCCGATTTCAAAGGGGAAGAATACAAGTTTCGAGATTTGATTTTTTATTCAATCGGCATTAAGGTAAGTACACAAATCCTACTAGGATTTGGTTTTATGTAGAATAGGCCTTTGCTAAATATTACCATGTTGGCGAATGTAGGCATTAAAAATCTAATGTAATAGATCGGATTTTGGATTTCAAGTGAAATCATTAAGCGAATCAGGTGTGTACCCTACCCTAAGTTTTAATACGTTCATGGCTATGTTTTAAATTAAATATGTTATTAAGAATGTGAAAAACATGGTTAAGGTACCGTGTGTACCCCACACTAATCTTAATAGATTTATGGCTCAAACTTGATATATGTGTTATTATGGAAGTATAAGAATGTGGCTAAAGTACCATGTTATGGTACAAAGTACTCAGGTACATTTTCCTACTCCTACTAGGATTACGAAATATGTTATACTTAACATGTGAAAAGTGACATGAATGTGAATTTAAGTATGATATGCATGATATGAATAATATGGGGCATTCGGGTTATTTGAGAAAGGGGAAGTGAATGTGATGACTTCGGTCTCACTATCTGAATGTGGTGACTTCGGTCACATTATCTGAATGTGGTGACTTCGGTCACATTATCTGAATGTGGTAACCGGTTATATTATTCGAATATGGTGTCTCATGACACAATTATCGATGGCCATGCCACGAATTTTATATGGGCGATGAGCACGTCATCGCAATGACGCCTTCGATGGTGTGTAGCGGATGGAGGTTGACTTAGTAGTCCCACGATTGTGCGTGTGATGGTGCGGGTGGAGTGTAGCGGATGGCTAACTAGGTTTGGGTTTGGGTTGCATCATTATTTTTACATTATATGAACATGTATGTGATATGATAATGCATGCCTAAAATGTTAATTCTTAGTGTTGGTTACACATTGAGTCTATTTGACTCACCTCGCTGTGGGACTATTTTCAGGTGACGAACAGTAATGGACCGGGTTCGGCAGAAGCTTAGGGATGGCCATGCACAGCAAGAAATTTACGACTTGGACTTTTATTTTATTTTAAGTATTTTGAATTTAAAATGTAATAAGGCCTTAGTAGGAATATTTTATTCTGTTTTTATTTGTTAAGCTTACGAATTTTTATCAATTAAAGATTAAGTAAATCTATTTTAAAACTAAGCCCAAACATTTTGTCACCTAAAGTAAAGGATTTTTAATAATGAAATAAACTTGTTCTCAACTCAAGCCCAACCCAAAACAATCTTTCTTTCAAAACACACAAGTTTTTCCTAAGTAACCAAAGAATTTGAAACGGTTTACACCGGGGAACCTACCAGATCCGGTCAAGGCTCGTGGGCTGGGTGTGGGGTGTTTCATTACTACTTGATATTTCAATGAATGTGAAATGGTAGTGTGATGTTTGGTATTAGTACTTTTGTGAGATTGTTTAATGAAGCTATGAGGAAGTGAAAGTTTACATGTTGATTTGCGTATCATCTATTATTTTTATAACTTATGCACTTGAATGTATTATATATTGTTTAAATGTCCGGATTATAGAAATACCACCGAGTTATACTTAGTGTGCGGTTTTGTTTCCTATGTGAAGTTAGGTACTTTTTATTTGATCTTCAACTTCAACATCTAACAACAATCCCGACCCAAGAGTTGGTGAAAATTTTGGTTTTTCATAGCATGTACCTAGGAAAGTTATGTGGTTGTATATATTATGTTTTGGATGAATTTGGTATTTTAAATGTATTGTAAATATGTATATAGTTATAAGTTGGTAATGATCCTTGTATTTGATAATATTTGTGGATTGTTAGGTATGTATGTTATAAGTCTTATATGGTGATAAGGTGACATGTAATGAAATGAGCTTAGTGAATGAATGGTATGCATATGCTATGGTTGAATGGTTTTGGTAAGGATTTGTGCATGCTTGTATGGTTGATAGTGAATCATTATAGGTTGTTATAAATGGGTAATTATTGTATGTCATGTAAATGGAATTGTGGTGCTTTGGAAGACATATTGGATTTTTTTTTAATATGGTGTTATTTTTTAATTTGAATTGTTGGGTTGAGGTGCTTATTGTGGCATATCGGTTAGACACTTAGGTTGGTTTATATAAGTGATATTTGCTTTTGAACTAATTGAAATTAAGTATAAAGTATTGCTTGTGGTATAAGTGATTTAGGGTTAAAATCTTGTTTTGGAAGGTAACTACGGTAGACATACTTTGGTACATGGTTTGGCACAGTAGTATGCCATACGGGCATATGACATAACAGTGTGGTTTTCACGTTTAGGGTGATTTTTGTGCACATGGTCACAATCTATTACAGTCAGCAACATGATCATGTGACTCTAGCTCCACGAGAACATCATCTATTACACATCTTACCCACACGTCCAGTGTGTCTTATCCCACGACCTCAACCTTTCACACATTCGAGGGGACACGGCGGTGACCCTGTTTATAGAATTTTCCTATCTTTTGTTCTTGTTTTTGTTTGATCCTTTTTTGTTGCCGAATTAGTTTTAATCTTCATAAGCTCAATGTAAACCCAAAATTAATTGAATTTTATGTTGAACTTGATTATATATTAGTACATTGATATAGAATTGATATTTGGACTATGAACTGTAATCAACGTTCTATTTTTCCTTATAGCATCTTATATGTGACACCCCAAATCTTAAGTTGTTGATGTTAGTTCTTTAACAAGCAAGTATTATGACATAGTGGTTAAGTAGCTTATGTAACTCCATTGTGAACCAAGTTCAAGCTTCTACACTCTCAAAATTTTGTTACTTTTTGAACAAATTTGGTCAACATCTTTAGTGAAACCGTCGATACATGTAGCATATTTAACTCATTGTTCAATTTTTTATTTGTAACTCTCTTATTAATTTCTTATTCTTTCTAACTCATTTTTCCCCTCACGAATGCCTTGTGTGTTGTTTATAGTGTGAATGTCATCCCTACCTAGCCATATTCATCTTTTCTTTTGAATTTTTTTTTCATTTTTCTCTTTTTCTCCTCTATCTCCTCCACCTTGTGCCGCCCTAGTCAATTAGCCCCTCCTTGATTTCCTCCTTCTTTTGCGTCTCTTTGGTTGAACATTTTGAGTTGTCACATTTCCGCCACCACACTTCCACATATTCACCACCACCGTACCACCACTAGCACCACCACAACACCACCATTACCACTACTTTCTTCCACTTTTGAACGCTTTTGCCATTTCTTTTTCCTATTTTTTCTTATCTAATTATCATCTATTGTCGTCTCTTTTCTCAACCTTCCACTCCATTATTATTCTTTCTCCTTAATTTATTTTCTTTTTTCTCTTATGTTACAATAAACTTGTCGTTCTATCTTTTTTAAGTCATCCACTCTTGTTCAATTTGTTGTTTGTTGCCATCAACCACCGTATTTTATTAGTTTCTTTTCTTTCTCTTTTCTTTTCATCATACCATTCATAAGAAATAACTTCTCTATGTTAATTGTTTCTTTTTTGTCTGATTAGATTCTCTACTATCACCAATTTATATCCTCATGTCATTTCAGGACTCTTAGTTAACAAAAGTGTAAGTATTTTAAGACATAAGTTCCATTTCGTTTTGTAAATCTTGACTCTTGGGTTGGTTGAATATAATTGTAACCATGGGATTGTTTGGATTGAAGGATTTAATCCATGTACCGTAAATCTTTTGTGATTTCAAAATAGAAGTTTCTGATTGAAGTAGAGTAAGGGTAAGTGATAATTTCAAACAAGTTTCATAAGTTTAGGAATACTATTAATTTTGGCTGAATGTACTTGAGGTGTGAAGTGATATTTGACTTTCGATTTGTTTACAATAAGTACAAATACGAACTTGATTAATCAGATCTAAAGAGTTCAGGTTTCGATTTAGATTATTACATTTTGGGCAATAGTTAAAGGTGCGGGTCTTACTTTAAACACTTTGTGTGAAATGATGTTTTGGTTATATAATATATTATGGATTAATATTATTGAAATGATAATGTGGTCTGAAATGATTTATTAGAATGGACTTAAGGTATGTATCCTAATTTAGTCTATACTGTCTAATATGACATGTGACATTATGGTTCGATTTTGATTTGGATAATTTTTATCATGTTATATCATGAAAATTGTTATATATGTTTCAAAAAGCATTTAATACCACGCCTACTACTCTGATTCTGTATTGACATGTCATGTCACATTACATCGGCTTGGGACGATATTATACGGAGGAAGTTCTGGCAGTTTGATAATCTGCACCATCTGGTGGTTTATTCATATATATCTGTTTTGGTAGCTAGTCTGGGATTCTGGTGATTTTTCCACATATATCTATTGGTGTGTTATTGGATGGATAGGTTCTCCATAACTCTTATTTGGTGTGTAGCGAAGTTGGGTAGGAACTTTTCTGAAAATCTGCATTATTTTTCTAAAAAAACACTACATTGTCATAATCATGAATTTTGAATTTTGTGAATTTGAACGTTATAAATTCTCTGTGATATTCTTATTTTTGTACTATATTATTTATTTTTATGCTTAAGACTTACACTGGGCTTCTTAGCTCACCCTTTAGTTTTATTTTACTTTTCAGATAACACACGTGGATAAGATTTGGGCACAACATCTAGAGGAGGTTCTCAAAATTATTCGAATAAAAGTACTTAAAATTTTTTTGGATTTGTTTTTGGACTTTGGACCATGTTAAGTTATTTTGGACTAGGGCATGGGGTTTTTAATTTGGAATTTGATTGCATGCATGAGATATGATTTCTAAACTGTTTATTATTTTATTGAACAAAATATTTTATAACACAAAAGATGTTTTAGAGTAAAAATACGATCATTTTAACTTATTCCGCTACAAAATTTGAAAATAAATTTTGTAGAGCAATGAATTCAAATTGCAAACAAGTTTTTGAAATAATTTTTTTTTTTTTTGTAATTTTAGTTTCAACATAAATCTAGTTATTTTAAAAATAACATGTTTTATTATTATCTAGTTAAATATTTTTCTTTTTAAGAGAGCAGTGTTTTACAAAGTTTGATTTAAAACCCAACTGATTTAGTAGTTCTTCTTGGTGGTAAATGTAGCTTTCAAGATTCAGTCATAACGTCTAGGCCGGGTTTAGGAGGTTACATTATAACTCGAGTCCAGTGACTAGACTGGGTATGGGGTGTTACATTTAGGGTATTAGAGCTATAGGTTTAGTTGATTCTCAGACTAAATCAAGCTCAAAATTGATTCTAGAGGTACATGTCAATGTTGAGTCGAGTCTGAGTTAGGATTTGGATATTGATTATAAATTTTTAAATTTTATAATTAAAAGATGCATGGAGAATCAAGAAACGAAGTTAATTAAGATATTCATAGTAGCGGTTACACCATTGAGAATATAAATAGAGTTGAATTGGTAGCATCGAACATTGATTCAGCTGGTTCTCAACAACCTAGGGTTGATAGAGGTGATAACAAGGGTCAAGGCGATTCAAACATACTATGTACTATAGTTGAAGCTCTTCAGAGAGTGGCGGGAGCTACTCCTACAGTAGTACCCGTGCCTATAGTTTGACGGGCTCTAATTAAATAGTTGTGGAGGTATGGTGGGAATGAATTCACTGGAGTTAAAATGGTTGACCCGTCAGCAGCTGAGATGTGGCTAGAATCAACAACCTAAGTACTTCAACAACTAGAGTATAATTCCCATGAAAGTGTTACTCGTGTGTTTCATTATTAAAGGGGGAAGCTTATACTTGGTGACAAACTGTTACGCATCACATTCTTGCTAATTCTATTGGTTGTGAATTCTTCTAGTCAAATTTCCAAAAAAAAAAAAAAGTATGTCGGGGAACTATACTTGGAGGACCGAAAACAAAAATTCCTTCTGCTGAAACAGGGAGAACTATCTATGTTAGATTGTAAACTCTAAATTATATAGATTTTTTATAGCTTTTTTTTATCACCTTTTTACTTAAAATTTATGTGAATCCCGAGTATTTAGATGTTTAATTGGGTGATTTTTGTTTATATTGAGACAATGGGAATAATTTTAGTAAAGTATGCAATTTTATGGATTTATGTATTAAATTTTGCATAATTTAACTATCTTGTGTTACATAGTAATTTCGTGATTTAATTGTTGCAATGGGACTATTAAATTAATAAGTGTGAGAGCTTATTTAAATCATACATGGACATGAGTTATACTACACCTCAATTGGATGACAAAGACAACAAATTGAGTCAAGAGAAGTCAATTTGATCCAGTTGAAGTTGTCATGTTGAGAAGAGCAAGTATGATAGTTATTTGGGTCACAAAACCGTCCAAGTAGGGGGAAAGAGTCTAATTTGGCTAATGCATCAAGAGCAACCCAAATTATCTTTGGATAATTAATTTGTAGGTCCCTACACTTGTGAAAAAAATTAGAAATTAGTCCCCAACTAATACCCAAGAAACTGTCCAACCCCTTGCATGATTCATGCATGAAATCAAGCATGAATCAAGCAACCACCAACCTCTTCCTCCATCATGGTCGTCCAATCAAGGGAGCATTTCAAGGGATCTCCATGCTATTTTAGCAAACTACCTAGCGATTCCTCTACTGTAAATACCACCTCTCATCTCACATTCCTCAATTCACAACATTTCTCATCTTTTTTTTCTCCCTTCCACACATAAGCCTTCCCATTTTCCCATCTCCTTTAGCTAGCATTTTCCCTAGACGAAAACTAGTTTAGGCCGGCCATCTTGAGGATTATTTTCCAATCACAAGAATTGGAGGAAGCCACCACGATCAATCTTCAGAGAATTGCCAAAATCATTAGGAGTTTATTCTTCTTTAATCTTATTTTATTCAATATGTTTGCAAATTGTTTTGATATTTTCCCATTAAAAATGATGACGTATTTTTTGTTTAGTTTGAATGATTACATTAATTTGATAAAGTTCATTTTGATTCATGCTTTTGATGTTCTGTGCCTCAATCATTCATGCTTCCAATTAAAATCATTTATGTATTTCATGCATTAAAATATGTTTGAATGCATTAGAATTAGTTGATTGATCTTAACCAAATGGAGATTAATGGTCACAATAATCGGAAGGTGCATGCTTAGTTTAGATCCTAACCCGATTAAATTAAAGGTTCATAATAACTCGGAAGAGCTCTATTACCTTGCATAGCTTTTAGATTTGTGTGATTAAATTGTTTCAAACCTAACCCGTCCCTGTTACTTCACATAAAATCTTAGGAATCCTTAGTTAAATATGGACATAGAAATATACATGTTTTTCTAAGTATAATATTTCAAAAGAACTTATATTAGATTCCAAGTTAATGAATGATCGAGTTGGCATGGAATTTTCGGAACATTTTTAAGCATGATGAAAAATGATTAGAGTCAAATGTTGTATTTGTTCTAGCTTATTCATGTTATTGTTGTTAACTCGTGAAAATCACTGCTAAACCATCACTTTGCATTTCATTTCATTTGCATTTAGATTAACTTATTTAGTTAATTAACTTAATTTAACACATATCACTCAAAATTATAGTGTTTTCTTAACCAATTTGCGAATAGTAATTTTTACAAGTATCAATTTAAATACAGTCCCTGTGGAGACGATAACTCTTTTTCAAACCTACGTGTTACATAGATAATGAGCGAGAATATTTGTGACTTAGAAAATATGCTTTAGAGCTTATACTAACTGAAGAGGTGAGTTGTAAATGTTTTCTGCGTGGGTTGCATGACAAACTCAAAACACATTTGGTGGCATTGAAGATAAAGGAATTTGCTGATTTTTTAGAGCGGGCAAAGATAGTTGAATAGTCTTTAGGATTAGATAATAAATTTGAACCTCCTTGTGTTACGAGAAAATGATTCAGAACCCCTAGCTCACATCTAATGTCTAAACAAACTAGATAATCTCGTAAGCCTTGGAAAGTGACTGCAAGATTGGCTACATCGAAAAGAATGTGAGATTGTCAATTGAAAGTTTCAGTTGGTACTGAAAAAGGCCAGACTAGAGCTCCTAAAGTGCCGAGTTATGAGTATTGTGGGAAGAAACATTGGTGGATATGTTGAAAATTATTAAATGCTTGTTCCCGATGCGGATCATTGGAGCACTTTCCTTTTGAGAGTCTGAGAGATGAAAATGCTTCACCTACTATTACTTAGAGATCTACACATGCAGTTAGGGGTTGTGGTATATGTCATGGTGGTTCAGTTGCCAAAGGTGATGCTAGAAAGGGAAAAGAATTTGTGGTACAACAATCAGTGGCTAAAGCTTTGGCACAAGCTTATATGGTTTGAACTCGAGAGAAAGGTGGTGCTACCAATGTCGTAGCAGGTATATTTCTACTATTCTGTACACCTAGATGGACCCTAGTTCCTCTCACTCATAAAGTAATGTTGATCTGGTTAAATTTGGGAGTCTGAAACCTGAAATGTCAAAAGTAGCCACATTCATATCGTGTCCTTTGGGCCAAACGGTGCTAGTTTATCAAATGGTAGACAATGCTTGTTAGAAATTCAAAGCCTAGCATTTTGGTAGGTTTGTTGATTATGCCTTTTAGCTATTTTTATTTGATCTTAGGAATGGATTGGTTAACTGAGCACGAGCTGATTCTAAATTACTGTAAGAAAAATTTTTCTATTCAGGGCCTGAATGGGGAGATCGTAAAAGTTAATGGAGTAAGAACCAGTAGTTCAACTCGGATCATTTTGTCTGTTCAAGCTAATAAAATTTTAAATCAAGGTTGCGAAGCTTTTCTAGCTTATGTCATTAATTAAAACATTGACGATAACCAATTGTGTAAGATTCAGATTGTGTGTGAATTTCCTGATGTTTTTCCCGAGGAATTTTCGGGAATACCACCAAATCGAGAAGTGGAATTCATAATCGAAGTGTTTTTGGCACGACACCAATATCAATTGCCCTTATTGTGTGGCACTAATGATCTAATGGAATTGAAATTTTAGTTGCAAGATTTACTGCATCGTGACTTTACACCTCCTAGTATATTGCCTTGGGATCTCGGTTTTATTCGTTAAAAAGAAAGATGGCTCATGTAGCTTTGTATATACTATCAAAAATTGTATAAGTGACAATTAAAAATAGGTATCCCTACCTCGTATCGATGACTTAATCGATCAGTTGAAAGTAGCTTCAAACTTTTCTAAGATTGATTTGAGATCAGGTTAGTATCTGTGTAAAAGATAGTGATACACCTAAAATGACGTTTCATACGCGTTATGGCCACTACGAATTTTTAGTAATGCTTTTCAGTTTAAAAAATGTTCCTGCAGCATTCATGGATTTCATGAACCACATTTTCCAACCCTATTTGCATAAGTTCATGGTAGTATTCATCGACGACATCCTAATCTATTCAAAACCAGAGGCTGAACATGAACAGCATCTTAAAACTATGTTGCAAGTCTTACTAGAGAAACAATTGCATTGAAAGCTTAATAAATATGAGTTTGGCTACGCGAAGTTGTGTTTTTGGGCCATATCTTTTTTGTAAATTGGATCTGTGTTGGTATCAAAAAAGATCGAGGCTATCTTACAGTAGAAAGCACCAAAAAATGTGTAAGAGGTCCGTAGTTTCCTTGTTTTGGTAGATTACTACTGAATATTTGTAAACGGTTTTTTAAAGATAGCTATGCCGATGACGAAATTGTTACAAAAGAATTTCCAGTTTGTATGGAATGAACAATGTCATAATAGTTTCAAGAAGCGAAAATTGATGTTTATCGAAGCGCTAATCTTAACTTTGCCTGAATTGGGGAAAGATTTTGTGGTTTACAACGATGCCTCGTTAAGCGGTTTGGACTGCATTTTGATGCAAGATGGAAAAGTAATTACATATATGTCATTGCTGGCGCATTGAGTAGAAAGGTAGTAGTTAAATTGCAGGCGATGTTCACTCAGCTCAGTATTAGCAGTGGTGGTAGCTTTTTGGCCTAATCGAAAAATAAGTCGGTGTTGTTTGAACAAATTAAAGAAACGCAGTTTGTTGATTTCATGTTTTCGATAAAAAGGGAAATAATCCAATGTGGCTCGATAGAAAACATCAGCATTGATGATTGTGATTGTATAAGGTTTCGTAATCAAATTTTTTATTCAGATGTTATCGAACTAAACAACTTAATACTCACGACTTACATGAATTGTATTGGTGGCCTGGTATGAAAAGAGAGATAGTTGAGTTTCTTTAGTCTATTTCAATTCCTGAATGGAAATAGGAGCGTATAATGATGGATTTTGTGATAGGGTTACCATTATCTCTAAGCAAAAGAAACACCATTTGGGTGATAGTTGATCGATTTACAAAGTCAGCTCATTTTCTTACAGTTAGAACCGATTGGTCACTTTCGAAGTTAGCTAAAGTATACATTCGAGAAATAGTCAAATTGCATGGCATACTTACGTCAATTATTTCCAATCAAGATCCGATTCACCTCAAGATTCGGAGCGGTGATCGTGCCAAGCAATGAGTTTTAATATTTATAAAAGAATGATTGAACACAGAGACTAACTATGACAACGATAGAGGCAAGTGCACCTATCGAACGAGAGTATAGTTTAGGCAAGAATATTTTATCGAACCCAAGGGAACCTAAAAGTACTATTACTCACTTTCTTTCTATTATTTAGCCTAAGATATGGAGTGACTGGTTTATGAAACTAATGAAAAAAAAAACTAAACTAGATGTAAAGACAAAAGAATGAATTGGAGAAAAACTTTAGGAAAAATCAATTGATGAAGAGAAGACGATACCCTCAGGAAGAATCTACCTATGACTTCACTTATTATTTAACCCTAAACCATATGATTTCTTTACTTAGCTTGATCCGTGAGACTCCCTAACCTATATTAAACCCTCTCTCGAGGCGAATAACGTCTAACCTTAGGTTAATTGGTGGAACTCTCGTTCTCTTATAATAACCCCTAAGGAAGCGATAAATCGATCAATGGATTCCCATATTAGGTTTCACCCTAATTTGGCAAAATCTAAGTAACCCTATCTCTAGGCGCCCGATCAACTCCGCTCAATTATGCTAGATCAACTCTTAGGTAGGGTCTATTTCTCCTCCACCTAAGCACATCAGATTAAATTAAGCAACATAATTAAGAACAAACTAAGTACTTATCATATAATTTAGAAATCAAATAACAAAATCCATCATAGGTTTCATCCCCTTCAGGTATCTGAAGGGTTTAGTTCATAACTAAATAAGAAAACGTCTCAAGAGAAAAGATAAAACAAAACATAAGAAATCCCTAAAACCCCTGAAGGAATTGAAGGAGAGATCTTCCGTCTTGAGTAGAACTCTGGCTTCTTGAGATGGATCAACTGGCTATCTTCAAGTGATTCCCTAAAAGATGAAAGCTTCGGCAAAAGCCTCTACCAAAAAACCGTCCTGTTTCGACTTCTGCCGAACTCCCCTTTTTAGTTATTGCCTTGGGTGTTTATATAGGCTCCTTAGATGCTTTACTTGGCTCCTAAGTACCTCCTTCAAGTAGAATTACTATTAAGGTGTTTAAGTAGACTTAGGAGTATGTTTCTTTGGCTTCAAGCATCTAATTCCGAGTGAAATTGCTCATTCTCGTGGCAGAGGTACGGCCATGGTACACGCCCGTGTAAATCGTCTTCGAGCCATGTCTCGATTACATCAATTGGGGACGCAGTAGTGTAAATCATGGCATGGCCGTGTGAAGTAATTTGACGAGGTATGCCGATCGGCTTGAAGTCCGTGCCGTGTCGATTTCCTCTTTGGCCCAAATTGGCTGTTTTAAGCCCTTTCTCGTTCTTTTCATCCTCGGGTGCTTTCCTGAGTATAAACATGAAAAGAAAGGATTAAAAGCACCTTTTTATATAAATCAAGAGCTAAATCATCCAAAAGCATACTAAATATGAGGTTAAAATATGTTACTTTAACGGTTTATCAAATACCCACACACTTAAGCTCTTGCTTGTCCTCAAGCAAAATTCTCAACTTACAATTAAAACGAACTTTCCATAATTTATAATTCCTATAGACAATGTCTCATCATAATTCATAGATAATTTATACATAGATAATTTAACTCAAAGAACCCTAAAGATTCGATCAAGATAAGTCATACCTTTGTAGTACGAAAACATAGGTGTCTCCCCTTATCTAAGTAATTACCTTTAATTCAAAATCAACAAGGATTGACATCCTCACAAAAGATTCACTCAAATCACTCAAGTGTTTAAGGTTCAAGAATAATCACTCTAAGTCGAACACGAAAAGTTAATCCCATAGTGTAACACCCCAAACCCGGTCTATGCGTTAAGACTAGATTTGGTTTGTTACATAAATCGAACTATCTTAATAGTTACAATAAATCAAAATCTTCAAAATCATTTTAATTACTAGATTTAATAAAAACTAAAAGAGTATTTTAAATTTGATGTATATTAGAAGACATTAGTTGAAAACATCATTAATATTGTATTATCAAAATCCTTAGAGTAAATTATTATAGGAGTTCAAAATATTTAAGAAAATGATAAAAGAATTTCATATTATTTGAAAACTCAAATTATTTTAAGAAACAAAAATTTTAAGCCCATATTAATAGTCCAAAACATAATTTAAATCCATCCACACATAAAATTTATAAAACATTTATAGAGGCCTTATTACATCAAACCCATAATAGTAAATTATAGAAAGTCTTTAATAAAATTTCAAAGTTTCATTAACCCTTATTTGTAGTATGGCCCCCACGAAGTCATTCTCGGCCCAAGTCCACGTCAATTTCCATTACCTGAGATGAAAAAAATTTGAGGGAGTGAGTTACTTAGAACTCAGTGTATAACTCACTACTTATTCATTGGGCCAGATCATCAAATCATAGTTTGGGCTTGAGCCCATTAGTAGGATTAACAATATAAATATAAATAATAACATGTATGCAAAAAATGAAGTTCCCAACCCCAAACCTAATTTCCATCTCGCTACACACCCCGTACCAACCATCACACTGTGGGGATCAAGTCAACCCACCCGCCATCACACCAATCGCAGCATTAAGCCATTTTATATTTGTGGCAGAGCCACCGAACTAGATTGTGACAAAGTCACTGAACTAGAGGCATTGAGCCATTAATATTTTGTGGCAGAGCCACCAAACTAGAGGCAAATAGCCATTTAATTATTTTGCGGCAGAGCCACCGAGCTAGATTTTGGCAACAGGCCTTTCTTCTCTTCATTATTAATCCCATCCCATGCAACATGTATGCAAAAATTTGTCTATGTTCATAAGATGATTTTATCAAAAGATTTAAATAACATAAGAGTCAATATTTCTAGTTTTGTTAAGCCCCAAAATTTGAAATAGCATTTAGCCCATTTAGCAATCTAGCATATTAAACCCAATTACGATCTAGCTAAGAGTTTGGCCCATTTAACAATTTATCGTGCTTTTACCCATTTAACAATTTATCGTGCTTTTCGCCCATTTATCGATCTAGCGAGATTTCACCCATTTATCGATCTAGCGAGATTTCGCCCATTTATCGATCTAGTAGATTTCGCCCATTTATCGATCTAATGTAGATTTCGCCCATTTTACTAACTAGCATATTTTTCGCCCATTTTTACGAGACATAAAATTTACATATTAACAACTAACTTCACGAGGGCGTTTTCGTAATTTTCACAATTTTAATCGTTTTCATGTATTTTCACCGAAATACCAATTAATACGTATTATACCGATTTAGTCGTCTTTACGATTTTACTCAATACCACGAATGACATCCAACCCGAGAAAAGTGTGAAGTTACACACCTTGATATCGTGAGTACTAAACCTTCCCGCTCGTCAACACCTAATAATACGATCTATTAGAGCACTATCATTTATCAAAAATATTCTATTGGGATTTGATCCAAATCCTTACCCCTTTGATTTTGAATCACTTCTATTTTTGGTTTCTCCTCGTTTATCGATTCATTGTTCGCTGAGAATCCACTAACGTACAAAGGCTCGGGAGTACGAACTACTTCAAATAATTGACTTCCCTCGATTGATGGTCCGCAACCCAGTGGAAAATCCCGGATTCCCGAAACAGCCCTTCGTTTAGTAATAGGGGGATTTGCGGAACTTCCCCTCTTTCGAAGGCTATGGACTGCCCCTTTTTTGCCCTATCTTGAATGTCTTCAATGACAAAAGATCATTAATCCAACTTAAGAATATATCGAAAATAATACTAAAGGTTTTAAGGGTGAGATTTCCTTACCACAAAGGTCCTTGCTGCACAATATGAGAATCGACCAAAAACGTTCCCTTAACACCTTAAATCGATTTCAACGTTCTATGATACTCACGAACACTTGAGTTCCGATCCTCTACTATCGCCTTAAAATATAACAAAGAAAAGTTAATATAAAGAATGATTATTTCAATCCAAGATATCCTTCTTACCACCATCAAGATTCGCCAAAACCATTATTAACTAAAATTAACTAAAATAACTCTTACCTATTGTCCACGGTTGAGAAGAAACGATTAAGAAGGATGTTTATGAATAGAGAGAGATTCGGCTATGAATAACCAAAGAAAAGAGAAAATGGTTCGGCAAAGGCACACTAACATTTGGCCATGAGAAAATATTTTGGAGAAAGTATGATTGAAAAGAAATTAAAAGATGAAAGAAAGAGATGATGATGATGTTGTTTGGTTTTCAAAGGGAAGAAAAGAGAAAGAAAGAGATGAGTTTAGGAGCAAAGTACATTCGGCAATGGGAAGAAGAAAAGAAAAGAATGGCCTTTTTGGTATTGGAGATTTCGGCACTTTGAAAAAAACATACAAAAGAGTACTAAAGTGATAGGCAAAAATGACCAAATGGTCAAAAGGTTAAGGCTTACCAAAAGCTCAAATTCGGCCAAAGGAGAAAAGGTTGAGAAAATAATTGCAAAACTTTGCACAAGATGTTAGGAATGACCAAAACTAATTCCTAATCCTAGCAAGGTACTAACATAATCGCCACCTCCCCTAGCCACATTGTCGTCAAATTCATTGGTCAAATGACCATGAAATAATTTCCAAAACCTTTTCCTTGATACATGCCTTATGTCCCCTTATCTTTCCAAACTTTCTTGATTCCCTACCATAAGTTAACAATTACCTTTTTCCTTTAGTCTACTTACCAAAAATAAAACAATACAACTCATCCAACCTTATCCCCTTAGACACATGCATAGGTTAAAGCAAAAAAATAAAATTTCCTTGTTGCTTGCCAGGTGTTTCAAACTCCTTCCCTCTAGGAACACTTATGACGCCATCTCCTCTTTACTACTAGCTCACTTATGCCAACTTTTAGCACTTAATTAATTTAAGTCTTAAGGTCATTTAATTTCTTTACTCAAATGTACACTTAAAAATAATATTTATTCTATCTCCGTGTAACCCGAACCAACATTAAGCAACATAATGATACCCAATTATTTAGGATGCTACAATTCTACCCTCTTAAAGAAAATTTCGTCCTCAAAATTTACGATTAAAAGAGGTGAGGATATTGTTGCCGAATAGTTTCTCAGCTCCCACGTAGCTTCCTCCGCTCGTGATTGCGCCACAAAACTTTGACCAACAGCAGTCTTCTTTCTTAGCACTTTAACATCCGGTCTAAAATTTCCACCGGTTCTTCTTCAAAAGACAAGTCTGAATTTAATTCCACTTCTTCAACCAGTACTATATGAGATGGATCGATCTATAACGTCTCAAAGATGGAAACATGAAAACATTATGAATTTGACTCACTCCGTGGTAATTCAATCGATAAGCCACGGGCCAATACGCTTCATCACACGATATGGCCCGATGAACCTAGGGCTCAACTTACCCTTCTTTCCGAATCTGAAAATTTTCTTCCAAGGTGAGACCTTGAAAGACCCGTCCCCCACAACAAACTCGATATCCTTACACTTGGTGCATACGACTTACTATCATCGAGGCTTCCTTCAACCGTGCTCGAATAACTTTTACCTTTTCTTCATTTGAGATATCATCTCAGACCCAACATCTGCTCGCTAAGCAATTCGGTCCAACAAGTGGGAGTACGACACCTACGACCATACAATGCCTCATACAAACTCGGATGAGCAAACAATGCATTCAAATCGACATCTTGTCTTACGACTTAACGCGTCAGCTACTACGTTAGCCTTTCCAGGATGATATTCGATTGAGAAATCATAGTCCTTTAATAATTCCACCCATCTTCTTTGTCTCAAATTCAACTCCTTTTGGGTAAGGAGGTACTTAAGACTCTTGTGATCTGTGTAGATAATAGACTTCTCACCGTAGAGATAGTGCCTCCAAATCTTTAAAGCAAAAACCACCGCAGCTAACTCCAAATCATGAGTAGGGTAGTTTACTTGATGCGGTCTCAATTGACGAGAAGCATAAGCCACCACCTTTCCATTTTGCATCAAGACACAACCAGCACCGTGTGAGACGCATCACAATAAGCAGTGAATTCTTTTCAGCCTCCTATTGAATCAAAACCGAACTTCCGTCAGAATCTTTTTCAATTTCTCGAAACTCTCCTGTTGTTTTCTAGTCCAAATATACAGAACTCTCTTCCGCAACAGTTTAGTTAGGGGTGCAGCAATCAACGAAAACCCCTCAACAAAGCATCTATAATAACCAGCCAGACCCAAGAAACTCTGAATTTCAACTACCGATGTTGATGGTTTCCAATCCAAAATAGCCTCAATCTTTCGAGGATCCACCCTTATTCCTTGGTGATACCACATGACCCAAGAAAGTCACTTCCTTTAGCCAAAATTCGCATTCATGAATTTGGCATAAAGTTGCTTATCACAAGTAGTCATGAATACTATACGCAAATGCGTGTCATGCTCCTCATCATTTCTTGAATAAACCAAAATGTCATCTATGAACACTACCACAAACCGGTCTAAATATGGTTGAAAGACTCGGTTTATCATGTCCATAAATGCGTTGGTGCATTGGTTAACCCAAACGGCATTACTACAAACTCATAATGTCCGTAATGAGTCCAAATGCCGCCTCATAAATATCCGTTTCTTTTACCTTAATTTGGTGATAACCCGATCTCAAATCAATTTTGAGAAAATCGAAGCTCCCTTCAATTGATCAAGCAGTCGTCAATTCTCGCAGAGGATACCGATTCTTGATCGTCAATTTATTCAATTGTCTATAATCAATGCACATACGCATCGATCCATCCTTCTTCTTGATTTAACAAAACCGGTGCTCCCACGGAGACACACTTCGGTCGAATAAAACCACGATTCAACAATTCTTGAATTTGAGCTTTAAGCTCAATCAACTCCTTGATTGCCATTCTATAAGGAGCAATGGACACCGGAGTATTCCTGCAAAAGCTCAATGCCAAATTCTACTTCCCGATCCGAGGTATACCGAAAGTTCTTGGGAAAAACATCCAAAATTCCTTCACCGTTCTCACATCATTCACGAGATAACTCTTTGGCATCAAAGCACAAATAAAGGCTAGGAATGCTCCATATCCTTTCTGTACCAACTTCTCTTCCTTCAATGCAGATACCACATTTGCCAAGTAATTCCTTCGTTCACCAATCATGATGACTTCCTTATCATTCGAGGTTCTTATTGACATCCGTTTCTCAGCACAATCCAAATGCGCTTGATGTTTAACCAACTAATCCATGCCCAGAATGAGGTCGAACTCGCCGAAAGGCAATTCTATCAAATTCGCCAAGAACACCTCCTCTTGAATTTCTAAGGGTACGTCTCTAAACTGTTTATTTACAATTACCGACTGTCCTAAAGGACTAATAACTGTCATCTCACTATCGGTAATTTTAGATTCTAGATTCAAGTTTCCAGATATGACGCTAGCCACATACGAATGGGTAGAACCAATATCTATTAAGGCGAATGTACATCGAATATGAAGAACGTATCAGCTTATTACATCAGTGCATTGCCATCCTCACGGCGTCTAATCGCATAGACCGATCCAGTCGTCTTGCATCCGTGTTACCTCTAGGACCATTGCCTCGACCGGTGCACCTCGACCACGCCCAACCCCATTACCACTACGACTGGTCCACGACCTCTCGGTGGTCTTTGAGTACCCTGGCCTACGTGCATCATTATTACGAACTTTCCGAGTCGTATCCATATGTCGAGGACAATTTCTATATCGGTGATCCATTGAACCGCATTTGTAACAAGTGCCCGCTTTCCTCCAAAGATTCACCAAAATGCCTTTTTCCACATTCAGACAATCCGAACTTGATTATTAGTTACTGGTGCTCTACCTTGAGTGGTTCATCATTCCGAGGCCTCTTCGAAATCTCTTTGAAGAACCCAAATATTGTGTCTCTCTTGTTCCTAAATCTTTCTCGATTCGACATTACGAGTTCTTAGCCTCTTGGCTATCTTGGCCTTCTCCACAAGCGTGGCAAAAGTTCTAACTTGTTGTGGGGCAATCGAACCCTCAACTCATCATTTAGCCCATCCTCAAAATGTACACAACGCTCGTGATCCATTGACACTATTGTCCGAGCATATCGACTCAAACGTAAAACTCGACTTCATCTGCGCCACCGCCTTACTCCCTTGGACAAGATTCGTAAATTCTTTCCTTGAGCGCCAACATAACTCGCTCCAACATATTTCCTTGAAGGCGCTTTAAAGAATTTCCAAGTAATTAGTGAAGCTTGGTGCCTTCTCGACAAAGAAGCCACCACTGATATGCCTCGTCTCTTAACAAGGACACAACTCCTTCCAATTTTTGCTCAACAGTGCATTCCATATCATCCATAATCCGCTCCACGACTTGAGCCAATATTCACCACATTCGTGGCTACACCAGAAACTCCTCTAAAAACTTCTGCATTATTTGACTTGAGTCGTTCTGAAATTGACCCACGAGTTGTTGGCCCAATTCTAGTTCTGGCGACCCTTTCTAGGACTCGCAGCATTGCTTGTGTCAAGGCATTATCTTCTTCCATATGATCGCGTGATCCTGTCTCACTCTCAAATGATGCAGGTGCATCCATCTCCGGCATATGATTTGGTGCTTCAGTTGTAGTACCTCGTCCTCTACCACGGCCACGTCTACCGCGTCCACGACCACGTCCTCTAGTGCCCATGGTGACTAATTCGATTTAATCTGATTACACGTTTTATGAATCAAAAAATTATTTCAGTGTTTATTAACGATGTTTTATGAGATTTGAGAGATAAAGTTATTTTTCGCAACACATCCTATAGTCTCAATCTCTACGAATTTTAACATCTAAAACTAGAAGTTCTAGAGTGTTCCTATGGTCATATCATCATCATAATAATAATCATTTATCAATGAATACTTACTTGACTTGTTGTCGGATGCTTGTGGTGCCATACTTTAAACATAATCGAAATATTTTTCCTACGAAAATTATCTGTTGAACTCCAACCACACCAAGTTTTTGAAAGCGGCTCGATATTATTAAATGTAACACCCCAAACCCGGTCTATGCGTTAAGACTAGATTTGGTTTGTTACATAAATCGAACTATCTTAATAGTTACAAAGAAATCAAAATCTTCAAAATCATTTTAATTACTAGATTTAATAAAAACTAAAAGAGTATTTTAAATTTGATGTATATTAGAAGACATTAGTTGAAAACATCATTAATATTGTATTATCAAAATCCTTAGAGTAAATTATTATAGGAGTTCAAAATATTTAAGAAAATGATAAAAGAATTTCATATTATTTGAAAACTCAAATTATTTTAAGAAACAAAATATTTTAAGCCCATATTAATAGTCCAAAACATAATTTAAATCCATCCACACATAAAATTTATAAATCATTTATAGAGGCCTTATTACATCAAACCCATAATAGTAAATTATAGAAAGTCTTTAATAAAAGTTCAAAGTTTCATTAACCCTTATTTGTAGTATGGCCCCACGAAGTCATTCTCGCCCAAGTCCATGTCAATTTCCATTACCCGAGATGAAAAATTTGAGGAGTGAGTTACTTAGAACTCGGTGTATAACTCACTACTTATTCATTGGGCCAGATCATCAAATCATAGTTTTGGGCTTGAGCCCATTAGCAGGATTAACTATATAAATATAAATAATAACATGTATGCAAAAAATGAAGTTCCCAACCCCAAACCTAATTTCCATCCGCTACACACCCCCGTACCAACCATCACACCTATGGGGATCAAGTCAACCCACCCCGCCATCACACCAATCGCAGGCATTAAGCCATTTTATATTTGTGGCAGAGCCACCGAACTAAATTGTGACAAAGTCACCGAACTAGAGGCATTGAGCCATTAATATTTTGTGGCAGAGCCACCGAACTAGAGGCAAATAGCCATTTAATTATTTTGTGGCAGAGCCACCGAACTAGATTTTGGCAACATGCCTTTCTTCTCTTCATTATTAATCCCATCCCATGCAACATGTATGCAAAAATTTGTCTATGTTTATATGCTGATTTTATCAAAAGATTTAAATAACATAAGAGTCCATATTTCTAGTTTTTGTTAAGGCCCAAAATTTCGAAATAGCATTTAGCCCATTTAGCAATCTAGCATATTAAACCCAATTTACGATCTAGCTAAGAGTTTGGCCCATTTAACAATTTATCAGGCTTTTCGGCCCATTTATCGATCTAGCAGAGATTTCGGTCCATTTATCGATCTAGCAGAGATTTTTGGCCCATTTATTGATCTAGCAGAGATTTCGGCCCATTTATCGATCTAGCAGAGATTTCGACCCATTTATCGATCTAACAGAGATTTCAGCCCATTTTACTAACTAGCATATTTTTCGGCCCATTGTTACGAGACATAAAATTTACATATTAACAACTAACTTCACGAGGGCATTTTCGTAATTTTTGCAATTTTAATCGTTTTCATGTATTTTCACCGAAATACCAATTAATACGTATTATACCGATTTAGTCGTCTTTACGATTTTACTCAATGCCACGAATGGCATCCAACCCGAGAAAAGCGTGAAGTTACACACCTTGATATCGTGAGTACTAAACCTTCCCGCTCGTCAACACCTAAACATAATACGATCTATTAGAACACTATCATTTATCAAAATATTCTATTGGGATTTGATCCAAATCCTTACCCTTTGATTTTGAATCACTTCTATTTTGGTTTCTCCTCGTTTATCGATTCGTTGTTCACGAGAATCCACTAACGTACAAAGGGTCGGGAGTACGAACTACTTCAAATAATTGACTTCCCTCGGTTGATGGTCCGCAACTCGGTGGAAAATCTTGAATTCCCGAAATAGCCCTTCGTTTAGTAATAGGGGATTTATGAACCGCCTCTCTTCAAGGCTATGGATCGCCTTTTTGCCCTATCTTGAATGTCTTCAATGACAAAAGATCATTAATCCAACTTAAGAATATATCGAAAATAATACTAAAGGTTTTAAGGGTGAGATTTCCTTACCACAAAAATCCTTGCTCTACAATATGAGAATCGACCAAAAACATTCCCTTAACACCTTAAATCGATTTCAACGTTCTATGATACTCACGAACACTTGAGTTTCGATCCTCTACTATCGCCTTAAAATATAACAAAGAAAAGTTAATAGAAATAATGATTATTTCAATCCAAGATATCCTTCTTACCACCATCAAGATTCGCCAAAACCATTATTAACTAAAATTAACTAAAATAACTCTTACCTATTGTCCACGGTTGAGAAGAAACGATTGAGAAGGATGTTTATAAATAGAGAGAGATTCGCTATGAATAACCAAAGAAAAGAAAAATGGTTCGCAAAGGCACACTAACATTCGCCATGAGAAAATATTTTGGAGAAATTATGATTGAAAAGAAATTAAAAGATGAGAGAAAGAGATGATGATGATGTTGTTTCAGTTTTCAAAGGGAAGAAAAGAGAAAGAAAGAGATGAGTTTAGGAGCAAAGTACATTCGGCAATAGGAAGAAGAAAAGAAAAGAATGGCCTTTTTGGTATTGGAGAGTTCGGCACTTTGAAAAAAAAAACATACAAAAGAGTACTAAAGTGATAGGCAGAAATGACCAAATGGTCAAAAGGTTAAGGCTTACCAAAAGCTCAAATTCGGCCAAAGGAGAAAAGGTTGAGAAAATAATTGCAAAACTTTGCACAAGATGTTAGGAATGACCAAAAACTAATTCCTAATCCTAGCAAGGTACTAACATAATCGGCCAACCTCCCCCTAGCCACATTGCCGTCCAAATTCATTGGTCAAATGACCATGAAATAATTTCCAAAACCTTTTCCTTGATACATGCCTTATGTCCCCTTATCTTTCCAAACTTTCTTGATTCCCTACCATAAGTTAACAATTACCTTTTTCCTTTAGTCTACTTATCAAAAATAAAACAATACAACTCATCCAACCTTATCCCCTTGCCGACACATGCATAGGTTAAAGAAAAATAAAATAAAATTTCCTTGTTGCTTGCCGGTGTTTGAACTCCTTCCTCTAGGAACACTTATGGCGCCATCTCCTCTTTACTACTAGCTCACTTATGCCAACTTTTAGCACTTAATTAATTTAAGTCTTAAGGTCATTTAATTTCTTTACTCAAATGTACACTTAAAAATAATATTTATTCTATCTCCAAGTAACTTAGAACCAACATTAAGCAACATAATGATACCCAATTATTTAGGATGCTACACATAGGCTTGTCTGAAAATCAAATCTCCACCACTGTATATGAGATGATACATAAATCAAAAGGTCTTTAATCAGGGTTGTAATGGGGCTTGGGTTAAAAGGTGTGGATAAAGGCTGAATTAGAAGGTTAAAATCGAGATCGAATTGACAAGTTACCTAACTAAAAATAATGGACTAGAAAATAAATGATTACATCAATTGAAACTTTAAACTAATAATAATACGAGCTTTTTTTCTTTGATAATTGAAATTTAAATGCACAAGCTCACTTTCTATACTACTAATACTGAATATACTTCGATTTTTCGATTTTTTTTAAGAACAAACTAAAATATTATATCATAAATGATAAATGTAACTACTGAACTAATATAATTCGGTAACTTAATCAAATCAAACCTCGATTAAAGGGTAGTCAAAAGAAAGGGTGATAATAAATACAAAGGGATTTTGTGTTAATATTAGTGGGTGAGTCAACAAAAAGGTTGTTAGGATTCAACGGGGTTCACTAGGGGTTAATTTGTGAAGGTAGGCTTTTTATGGAGTAAGTGGGTTAAATCCTAGGTGCCTTTATCATCTCTGTATATCAAATCAAAAGTGTGGTCTCGACATGTATAAACGAGGCAAGTTCTAGAATAACAGTTCAAAGTTGACACACTCATAATCAATAAAGTGAGCATGAAAAAGAATATATGCTCTATAAGGCTCAAAATCTCACAATAATTATGGGTGTTTTTGACATCAATCCCTGTAAATTTCAAACTTCAAAGTAATACTCAAATTCAATTCAACGACCTATTAATTTTTAATTTTTAGAAAGTAGACTTATCATGCTCGATTCTCTAGTATCCTTCAAATTTAATCATCAATGCACAATTAACTATGAATTACTCTAAAACATATCAATACAAATCATAAATCAATGTAAATTTCATCCTAATTAGTAATATGAGAAAAATACTTGAAAACAAGACTAAATTCAGATTTGAGAATAATACAAAAGTCGTACTTTTACCCCCACACTTAAGATGTACATTGCCTCAATGTATAAAGATAGATAAACGATTATGTAATAATAAAATCAAAGAGAAGGGAGAAGTAACACTTCCTGAATTTTTGGATGAAGTCTATGAAAATAAACCGGATAAGATTGGAGGTGAACATGGGGAAGCATCTCGAACTGTTAGAAATTGAATCCTCGAAGAAGCGGCTTGGTTTTATTGTATCCTAAGCTAAATCTAAATGCCATAAAGAACAAGAAGAATAAAATAAAATAAAATAAAGTAAAAAAATAATGATGAAATAAAATAAAAACAAAAATAAATAATGGAAAATGAAAGATAACTAGAAAAATAGGGAATGAGGTTTAAATAGAGATGTAGCCCGTGTTTTGAGATTTTGAATTTTGAATGCATTCAGGGTGTTCGGGCATGGCCGTGGGTGTCGTGGCATGCCCGTGTGTTTCTTTGCATGGTCATTTAATACAGGCGTGCTCCTCTTGTGTTCAATAAGTCAGAATGTTGGCACGGTTGAAAGGCACGCCGTGTTTAGCCCGTGCTTGACAAGTCAGTAACCTCGCACGGGGCGTCGGCATGGGCGTGGACTATTATCGCCACCCGTGTTGGGAAAAGAATTTTTTCTATGTCGTGCACGGCTACTGGCACACCCATGGTTCATCCCCTGGCTTCCACACGGCCACGGGCACGCCCTTGTGTAGGGTCGTGTGGCCTAGAAATCTGCTCTTTGGTTAGTTTATGGTTAGGTGCTAAGGAGAAAAAGAAAAGAAAAAATAAAAAATAAAAATATGTAAAAATGGGGTTAGTGCTCGGGTTGCCTCCCAAGAAGCGCTCGTTTATAGTCTTAGCTAGACTTTACCTCTCATTCGTATGGTCATGGTGGTTTGAGGAGGTGAAAATCCTTTCTCATGCGATCTCTTCGGTTATGGATATATAGTTTAAGTCGAGTAATATTTACCTCAAAAGTGTCGAATTTAGGATTGCTGACCTCGACTGTGCCGTATAGGAAGACATTTAGTACCTCAAAAGTGATTTTTTCGTTTGTCTTGAGGTCTGAATTGGTGATTCGAGGGTCTTCCTTATTCAAAAATACTTGATCTTCTAATTTGAAGTGATTCGTTGTTCCTATCAACTCGTCTAGGGGCTCCTTCAGTTTCACTTCGTGCGGTTCCTGTTCCTCTCTGATTTGTGTTTCCTGCTCTTTTAGTTTGTCATCCCTAAGGATTTGTTCCTAATATAATTCTTCTTTATTGGCACGAGATCTAAGATCTAGCTCAAGTTTGTAGCTTTGTGGTGTTTCCTGCAATGAAGGTTGAACAAGTTGGTTATCAACTGAATTTACTTTCTCACCTTTATCACTTAATGTTCTAGCCGAGTCAAGAGCTTGAAGAGTGACTATCTTGTCACCTACACGAAGTATGAGTTCTCCTGCATAGATATCAATTTTAGCTCTGGCAGTTGCTAAAAAGGGTCTTCCTAAAATTAAGGGGACCGTGTTGTCCTCATCCATGTCTAAAACGACAAAATCTCATGAGAATACGAATTTATCAATTTTGATTAGAACATTTTCTATTATACCCCTAGAATTCTTATAGTTTTATCGTTAATTGAATGCTCGTCCTAGTTTGTGCAGGTTTCCCTAGACCTAGTTGTTTAAACATTTTGTAAGGCATAACATTGATGCTTGCCCTAAATCCGCTAACGCATTATCAATAGATAAACTACCAATTAAACATGGAATTATAAAACTCATCGGATCTTTTAATTTCCATGGCGGTTTATTTTGTAGAATTGTTGAGCACATTGCGTTTTGCTCCACGTGGTGTTCTTCGTCTAATTTGCGTTTGTTGGTCAAGAGCTGTCTTAAGAATTTCCTTGAGTCTGGTATCTGAAAAAGAGCTTAAAGGAGAGGAAAGTTAATATGTACTTTCTTTAAGAGTTTAAGAAACTTACCGAACTGTTCCTTTGAATCGTCTCTTTTCATTGCTTCGAGATAAGGTATGCGAGGTTGGTACTCCTTGATTACCGGTTTCGCTTTTCTTGTGTTACCTCTACCTTACCTTCGTCTACCTTATTTTCTTGTATTGAGTTTGGCTCATCTAACCCCTTACTGTCTTGAGCTGAGATGGCTTGAATTTGCTCCTTTGGGTTAACCTTGGTGTTACTTGGTAGACGTCCTAGCGGTCGTTCTGGAGGAAGTTACTTGGTAGATGTCCCACTGACCTAGTAAGTTCTCCAACTTGATTCTCGATCCCTTTGATCGATTTTTTGTTCATCAAGTGCTGATTCAGTCTTTTGGAAACGAGAATCTGTGGCTGCCATAAATTTCGTCAGCATCTCTTCAAGATTCGGCTCCTCTTCTTATTGGTGAGGTGGTTGTTGAAAATCTGGAGGAAGTTCCGATTGTTGGCTATTTTGATCATCCCACGAGAAATTGGGATGGTGCTTCCAACTTGCATTATACGTGTCACTATAAAAATTCTTTTGATATCTAGAATAGTTACCTGTATAGTGAGCTTGCTCGTTTTCCATGCCATATTCGTAGGGTGGGTACTCAGGATTCGCCACGCCTCCTAGATTCAAATCATATTGTATTTTTAGATGTACCCATGAGGACTATACCAATCATCAAATTTTGATTCATCATCTCTAATCGATTAGATAACTTTGGTGACCACGTCAAGGTTAAAGACACCTGGTCGTTTTAGTAGGAATTGCCCCATGCCTTGCCATCGATAATTATTCAATTGCCATCTTTTCCATAGACTAAAATTTTATGCCAAAAGCAAAATAGAGGAAAAAATTAGCAAAGTAAAAAGAAATAATAATAAAAAATAATATAATAATAAATTACAAATAATTTTTTTTTAGGCTAAAGTAATAGAAATAGAGCTTTCTTAATATTTTAATGTTCCTCAACAGCGGTGCCAAAAACTTGATCGTGTCAAGCAATGAGTTTTAATATTTATAAAAAGAATGATCGAACACAGAGACTAACTATGACAACGATAGAGGCAAGTGCACCTATCGAACAAAGAGTATAGTTTAGGCAATAATATTTTATCGAACCCAAGGGAACCTAAAAGTACTACTACTCACTTTCTTTCTATTATTTAGCCTAAGATATGGAGTGATTGGTTTATGAAACTAATGAAAAAAAAACTAAACTAGATGCAAAGACAAAAGAATGAATTAGAGAAAAACTTTAGGAAAACTCAGTTGATGAAGATGATACCCTCAGGAAGAATCCACCTATGACTTCACTTATTATTTAACCCTAAACCATATGATTTCTTTACTTAGCTTGATTCGTGAGACTCCCTAACCTATATTAAATCCTCTCTCGAGGCGAATAACGTCTAACCTTACGTTAATTAGTGGAACTCTCATTCTCTTATAATAACCCCCTAAGGAAGCAGTAAATCGATCAATGGATTCCCATATTAGGTTTCATCCTAATTTGGCAAAATCTCGTAACCCTATCTCTAGGTGCCCGATCAACTCCGCTCAACTATGCTAGATCTACTCTTAGGTAGGGTCTATTCCTCCTCCACCTAAGCACATTAAATTAAATTAAGCAACATATTTAAGAACAAACTAAGTACTTATCATATAATTTAGAAATCAAATAACAATATCCATCATAGGTTTCATCCCCTTCAGGTATCTGAAGGGTTTAGTTCATAACTAAATAAGAAAACATATCAAGAGAAAAGATAAAACAAAACATAAGAAATCCCTAAAACCCCTAAAGGAATTGAAGGAGAGATCCTCCGTCTTGAATAGAACTCCGGCTTCTTGAGATGGATCAACTGGCTATCTTCAAGTGATTCCCTAAAAGATGAAAACTTCAGCAAAAGCCTCTGCCAAAAAACTATCCTATTTCGGCTTCTGTCGAACTCCCCTTTTTAGTTGCTACCTTGGTTGTTTGTATAGGCTCCTTAGATGTTTTACTTGGCTCCTAAGTACCTCCTTCAAGTAGAATTACTATTAAGGTGTTTAAGTAGACTTAGGAGTATGTTTCTTTGGCTTCAAGCATCCAATTCTGAGTGAAATTGCTCATTCCCGCGGTAGGGGCACGGCCATGGTACACGCCCGTGTAAATTGTCTTCAGGCCGTGTCTCGATTCTATCTATTGGGACACGGCCGTGTAAATCGTGCCATGGCCGTGTGAAGTAATTTGATGAGCCACGACCGTGTGGCTTGAAGTCCAGGCCGTGTCGATTTCCTCTTTGGCCCAAATTAGCCCATTTTAAGCCTGTTTCTCATTCTTTTCGTCCTCGGGTGCTTTCCTAAGTATAAACATGAAAAGAAAGGATTAAAAGCACCTTTTTACATAAATCAAGGGCTAAATCATCCAAAAGCATACTAAATATGGGGTTAAAATATGTTACATTTACTGTTTATCAGACAGTTACATGAATGTTTAGGTACAAGACTAAATTTAATCACTGCTTTTCACCCGCAGATGGACAGACAATCGGAGCGAGTTAATCAGATCTTGGCAGATATGCTTCAAACCTATGTAATTGATTTTGAATCAGACTGGGAATGTTTTTTACCGTTAACTGAATCAATTTATAATAACAGTATCTAGTCAGGCATTCAAATGGCTCCATATGAAACATTAAGTGGTCGAAGGTGACGAACACCTGTTTGCTAGTCGAGTTTGTGGGAAAGAAAAATTGTTGGGCCAAAATTGATCCAGGAAACAAAAGATATAGTTAAAGTGATCAAATATAGATTGAAAACAGCTTTCGATAGACAGAAATTTTATGCAGATATAAAACATCAAGATATCGAGTTTGCTGGAGGCTATAAAGTATTTCTGAAGGTATCTCTATGGAAGAAAATTCTACGGTTTGGACGAAAAAGAAAGTTGAGTCCTCGATTTATTGGACTGTATGAAATTGTTGAAGAGGTTGGACCAGTTGCGTATCGGTTGGCATTATCGAATGAGTTATAGAAAATACATTATGTTTTTCACTTGTTCATGCTTAGGAGATATCAATCGAATCTATCTCATGTCATTTCAATGGAAGAAATTGAATTTCAGCCCGACTTGTCATACGAGGAAGAGCAAGTTGAAATTTTAGCTTGTAAGGTAAAAAATTTGTGAAATAACGTGTTCCACTCGTGAAAGTTTTATGGCATAGCCATAGCATCGAGGAAACCCCCTTAGTGTTATAATGGCTAGTTGGTAAGCTTTATATATGTAATATTATAAAATTTTTATAAAATAATGATAAATAATAAAATAAAACATAATTAAAACATATGTGTGGGATGAAAGAGAAAACATAATCTATTTTCTTTCCAAACTCATGAAAGTTAGAAGAAGAAGAAGAAGAAGATGGAAAGTTCGGCTATCAAGGGTTTCAATATTTGGCTTTCAAATTAGTTAGTGAAATTTAGTCCTTTTCTTGTAATTTTTATGTTTTCAAAATCTTGGTAGCTTAAGCTAGCTGGCACATGCAATATTTTTCAATACTGTTAAAGATTGAAAATGTTTCCATTGATGGACAATTGAAGTTCTAGGGGTTAATTTGATAGATTTTAAGTTTAAAGTTAAAAAAGGACTAAATTGTAAAGTTAATTAATGGTTTTGTAACATCCCCAAACCCGGCCCACGAGCCTTGACCGGATCTGGTTATGTCACCGGAATGACGGTTGAAAATCTTTGTCTTTAGCATAAAACTTGAAAATTTTTGTTTATTTTAGGAAGTAATTCCATTAAAATTATTTAATACTATAAGCCCGATAGAAAATATGTGAATTAAAACTTTATTATAATTTATTATATTATAAATCATTTGAAGGAAATATATCTAAGTATAATATAAACCCTAATTAAAAGATAATAAAATGATCCCAACAATAAATTAAGAGGCCTTTTATTACAACCAATATTTAAACCAAAACTTAATATAAATAAGCTTTAAAAATATTTAAACTCTTCCTTACATGGGCCACCATGTGTCCTCTCCGATCCGGTCCAATCTCAAGAGTCACGAAATGTTAGGAAAATAATTGGGTGAGTCATACAGACTCGATGTGTAATTAAAACCATCGAAATCCACCCACATGCTAGCCACACAACATCCCAATTATCAAATGCAACATGTAAATATAATCATTTAGACATTACCATAACTGGCTTGGCCCACAATCAAATCATATTCAAGCACCTTTGGCTAGGCCCTTTTCTCATTAATTCATGATTCTGGCTTGGCCCATTTCCACGTATGTTCCCAAAACATACCTATCCACATGTCATATTGGGCTTGGCCCACTTCCATATCAATTTATAACAAAACCATGCAATCATGATACCCAACCCAATCCTAAGGTCCATCCGCTACACACCCCCTTAACCAGCCTACCATACACCGTGGGGACTATCGAGTCACCCTCTCCTTTCCCTCCAAAAGGCAACTAATGCCACCCACGATGTAGCGATAGCTAACATCAAACCACGATGGAGCACACAAAGAATCCATCAAGCCACGATATGGCATAAAGCCCATATCAATCAAGGTAACCACGCGAACTAAATCGCAAAGATCCACAACGCGACCTCGATCGGCGCCAATCCACGATGTAGCACAAAGTCGACATCAACCACGCATCAAGTACACCCGCACCTTCTTTCAAAACCCACCCATGCACATGTAACATAATATAATGACATAATGAATAAAGCATGTACATGATATTCGTGCATACATTCATATTCATAGTCATACTCACATACACGTATTAATAACCACATCTTAATGATTTGATACTAACTGTTTATCGACATACCCTTTAAGGGTATCCGGTTCACATAGTCACCGCACTTATTAACACATATTTAACACATAAACCTATCGCATACATATCATATACCCGAAATCGATGGGTTAATCACACACCTTATAACTCAAGCTCTAAACCCTCGATCCCGACGCTATCGCTTAGCGAGACTACTGTTATCCGCCTATCGTTTTTCGTTGTACGCCCACACCCGGTGGCCAATCTCGTCTGAGAAACCGATCTCTTCTCAACTTCGGGATGGGAGTTTTCCTTTCTCCTCTTGATCGGCACTCGCATCCATCGACACTTAATCGTAATCACACCATTAATCAACAAGTCATAATCCACTATTATTGAATTTTAGATCACCTAATAACATCCTTACCAAATATCGAGATCCCGGCGCTACTTAATGCTTCCCAAACGACTAAACCACTCCAAAGAAAGTCTCTGCGTTAGGCTCTTCTCCCTACAATCGGCCTTAGCATCAAATACTTAACAACCTTAGTCTTAATCAATTCCAAATACATAACTTACCAAGATAAACCCTTACCACCACTTACCAAGTCGACTGCTAGCAACTGAGGCTTGACTGAATACCTCAAAATCCTAGAGTACCTTCAACAACGATTGCAACGAAAACCCGAAGAGATCTATGCTAATATTCGGCCAAGGTGCTACCAAATTGAAGAAAGGAAATTCGGCACAAGGGTGGGGTGTAGATTCGGCTAACAAAAGAAACCCAATGGGAAGGGAATAAGAGTTTCGGCCAAAAATTATTTTAAGAAGAGGAGAGAAAGGTATGGGGAGACAATATGAAATGGTTTCGGCTTAGGAAAAATAGAGAGAACCAAGTAAGAAAATCGGCTAGGTGACCTTGAAGATTCGGCCAAAGTGCATAGGTGAAGAGAAGGGATATTTTTGTGTTGGTAGAGTATGGAAGACAAATGGATGAAGGCTTAAGAGGGGACTAGGATTCGGCAACCAAAGAAATGGGGAACAAATTTCGGCAGGGAGCACAAATGGTGAAAAAAACAACAAAGATGAGCACCTCCCCTTATTTATAGAATTCGGCTACTCCCCCACCTAAAGAACCCAAGTTCTGGCCACTACTTCAAAATTATTCAAAATAATTTAAACACTCAATTGCCTATTTTTCCTCCTTGCCACTTGATAGAGATTAATAAAATAAAATCCATAAAAATATACAATATTATCCCTATTATCTCAAAACAATAAAAGATAAAGTCGATGACTACTCCTCATCCAAATTAATTTAAATGCAAAGCTATCTTAATCTTCATCCTAAGTCAGTCCATCATCTTCCATTTCACGTAAAAGACCAAAACAAAATAAAATTCTAATGCAGACTCTGGTTCGAACACGGACACGGAGGTAGCCAATACCAAGCGCTACCAGCCATTCGGCCACTTTGATTTTATGACAAAACCCCATCATTTAATCTTAACCTTCCTAGCCCAAATTTCATAACCGCATATAAAAAACACGCCAAAAGATGCTTCCGTCGCTCGAACCAAGTACTTGCTCTCTCTCCTGCGTCTAAGTGACGACATTAGCCACTTTGCTAACCTGGTCTTTCATGTCCAATAACACGCCATTTATTTATAAGCATACTGGCCGAGTCCCTAATTAGCGCAAAGATAAAACAAAATTGCTGCCTTTAGCAGCTCGAACCTTGCCCCCTTTAGGCGCCACCTTTCCAAGCCCCAAGCAACGCCTTCATGCCACTTTGCCAACTCCTTTCTTATGTCCTAAATTCCACCAATTTATTTTAAAGCCTACTTGCCCTAATTCCCCTTTTTACACTAAAAATCTAAAATTTTCTAAAGTCTTCCCCTTTTACCCGAGCATTCTTAAAACCTCTAAAACACCTCCAAACACACCCAAAAACCTACTAACACTTGAATTATACTTAGATTACCTAGCCCCTAAACCAGGGTGTTACAATTCTACCCTCCTTAAAATAATTTCGTCCTCGAAATTCCTTACTACCGAATAATCATAACTCGCTATTCTACTTCTCATTGCAAGACTCGATCTTAGTCTATCATACTCCCCGACACAGTCTTTAAGTCCTCTCTCAAGATCCAGATCATTCAGGAAAGAGCTAACTTACAAACAAGGAAAGCAATTAAAGAATATTCCAAAATAAAGGAGCTTACCCGATATCACATCTTCGGTTGACTCTGACTAAAACCATTCCTTCCATGGCTTGAACCACGACCCCTCGTCGCTCGAGGACAATTCTTAACCAAATGTGCCTTAGATCCGCACCGAAAGCATTCTTTACTATTTCCCCAACACTCTCCTATGTGAAGTCTTCCACACCGAGCACAATGACGATTCCGATCCACTGGTACAAGTGCATTTACAGGGTTCTCGGTCCTTGGTCTTTTCTGGGCATCACCAAACGATACTGATGATCCAACCTTTCTCTTATTCTCGTTCCTATTCTTCTCTCGGTTTTCCCTTATAGTCTTCTTAACCTCTTCAACGATCCGAGCTTTCTCCACTAGCACATGAAGTCTCTCTCCCTGTATGAGCAATCAACTCACGCAACTCATCTCAGTAGCCCATCTTGAATCGAACACTTCTTTCGTAATCGGTGGCCACAATTCCTTAGCATACCGGCTTAACCGCACAAATTCCGCTTAGACTACTATCGACTTATTCCTTGTACTAGATTTAGAAACGCTTTCCTTTGCGAATCCAAATAACTAGCTCCTACGCTTCCCTTCAAACTTGGCCTTAAAGTAATCCCAATCCAATCGATCTGCCGGTACACCTTGTTTGTGGTGAGCCATTAACGATAAGCTTCGTGTCACAAGCAACGAAAAAGCGCCTTCAAATTTTTCTTAATTGGTGCAATCCAAATCGTCCATGATTCTTTCGACTGCTTCTAGCCAATACTCCGCTACGTTAGGAGCTACTCCCGACACTCCTCTAAAGACCTCGGCTCCATTCGATCTAAGCCTTTCCGATACTGACTTTCGAGTTCCATTTCCTTTACTAACTCCTGCTACTCGTTCTAGCACTCGTAACATGGCCCGCGATATTGCGTCATCTTCTCCTGTCTGATCTTGTTCCTCTACGTCTACTGCTGGCGGCACTTCATTTTCTGACCCATGGCCAGACCCTATCGGTTCCGATGCTGCCATTCTACCTCTACCGCGTCCCCTAGAACTCATCTCTATCGTCTTGATTTATCTAATTAAGAAGTTTTATGCATCAGTAATTGTTCCAATATTTAACCACGAGCAAATTTTATGAAATGAAAGATATTTAGAAGTAGTTCTTTCGTTCACACAAGGGTTCAGTTCAAATTTACTACCCTAATTCAGAGAATCACCTTCGTTCCTCGCTAGGGACACATTCATTCATCATCAAACACATTCATTCCTCAGCAGAGGCACATTCGATGGTATCTACCACCACATTCACTATTCGGACATTTACGCCTGCTTACCCTGTGGGTATTTCCGTCATTTTGTCCTACTGGGACATTTCCGTAATAAACCGTAGAAATTTTAAAACTTTAATAAACCGTAACACTTTGAAATTTCCACATCGGAGGGTATTTTGAGAATTTGTCAAATTAGAATCTGAGAGAATTTTGGAAACTAGGGTATTTTAGTAATTTTGTCAACGTGGTAATTTTGTAAATTTCAAGAGTCGGGGTATTATTTTGAAATACAAAATTGGATACTTTTGAAAAGTAAGAAAATTTTATTAAAGTTGGGGTCAACTCGTAAATTTTGAAAGTCGGGGCATTTTAGTAATTTTCACACATGGGTATTTTTGTAAATTTTCCCAAATCGGGTATATTGATATTTTGAACACTAGAGATTTTAATATTTTGCAAAGTGAAAATCATTTTAACAAAAGTTGAGTGTAGTGTGGTAATTTTATAATCTGAGGTATTTTTGTAATCTTGCCACTAGGGCATTTTGGTAATTTGAAAAAGTTTTTTTTCAAAACCAGATTTAGGGTTTATAAACCAAAAGGGTAAATTTAAAATTTTAAAACCAAGAATTTTAAACAAGAAGGCTAATCCCTTTCGGGTTTTAAGAATTGGTTTAGCTTGTGAACAAGTCCTCTTGGTTAAGGTGAACCGTAGCTACGCACTGTAGGATTCAAGTGGAGAGGAGGTGAGTCACGGACCGCTTAAATACCAAGCTCCCACCGAATACCACTCCTAGACATGCGCATTGTGTTGCCACACCTTAACACGGCGACTTACTTCTGAGTTTGTTTAGTAACCTTAAGTCTTATGCACATGTTTGAGTAGACTAGCTTTAGGGTTCAACTGATCCTAATTCACTAATCTACGAGCCCAACAAAGCCCATAACAGTTCATATAACAAATTACTTCACAAGTCCAAGTACTTACAGTGGACTCGGCCGAGGTACAAAGCCATGCCGAATAACTCGAGAAAACCCATCTTTTGAAAAGCCCATTTCAAAATGTTTTGGGCCCAAAACCTCAAAGCCGAAGTTTTGAACCTGCTCGATATAATCAGAATATCCCAAACCCGCCCACGAGCCTTGACCGGATCTGGTTATGTCACCATGAATGACGGTTGAAAATCTTTGTCTTTAGCATAAAACTTGAAAATTTTTGTTTATTTTCGGAAGTAATTCCATTAAAATTATTTAATACTATAAGCCCGATAGAAAATATGTGAATTAAAACTTTATTATAATTTATTATATTATAAATCATTTGAAGGAAATATATCTAAGTATAATATAAACCCTAATTAAAAAGATAATAAAATGATCCCAACAATAAATTAAGAGGCCTTTTATTACAACCAATATTTAAACCAAAACTTAATATAAATAAGCTTTAAAAATATTTAAACTCTTCCTTCTGCATGGGCCACCATGTGTCCTCTCCGATCCCGGTCCAATCTCAAGAGTCACCTGAAATGTTAGGAAAATAATTGGGTGAGTCATACAGACTCAGTGTGTAATTAAAACCATCGAAATCCACCCACATGCTAGCCACACAACATCCCAATTATCAAATGCAACATGTAAATATAATCATTTAGACATTACCATAATCTGGGCTTGGCCCACAATCAAATCATATTCAAGCACTGGGCTAGGCCCTTTTCTCATTAATTCATCGATTCTTTGGGCTTGGCCCATTTCCACGTATGTTCCCAAAACATACCTATCCACATGTCATATTGGGCTTGGCCCACTTCTATATCAATTTATAACAAAACCATGCAATCATGATACCCAACCCAATCCTAAGGTCCATCCGCTACACACCCCTTAACCAAATTTACCACACACGGGGACTATCGAGTCACCCTCCTTTTCCCTCCAAAAGGCAACTAATGCCACCACGATGTAGCGTATAGCTAACATCAAACCACGATGGAGCACACAAAGAATCCATCAAGCCACGATATGGCATAAAGCCCATATCAATCAAGGTAACCACGCGAACTAAATCGCAAAGATCCACAACGCGACCTCGGTCGGCGCCAATCCACGATGTAGCACAAAGTCGACATCAACCACGCATCAAGTACACCCGCACCTTCTTTCAAAACCCACCCATGCACATGTAACATAATATAATGACATAATGAATAAAGCATGTACATGATATTCAGGCATACATTCATATTCATAGTCATACTCACATACACGTATTAATAACCACATCTTAACAGATTTGATACTAACCTGTTTATCGACATACCCTTTAAGGGTATCCGGTTCACATAGTCACTGCACTTATTAACACATATTTAACACATAAACCTATCGCATACATATCATATACCCGGAAATCGATGGGTTAATCACACACCTTATAACCTGAAGCTCTAAACCCTCGATCCCGACGCTATCGTTTAGCGAGACTACAAGTTATCGCCTATCGTTTTCATTGCACGCCCACACCCGGTGGCCAATCTCGCATGCAGTAAACCGATCTCTTCTGAACTTCGGATGGGAGTTTTCCTTTCTCCTCTTGATCGCACTCGTGATCCATCGACACTTAATCGTAATCACACCATTAATCAACAAGTCATAATCCACTATTATTGAATTTTAGATCACCTAATAACATCCTTATCAAATACCGAGATCCCGGCGCTACTTAATGCTTCCGCAAACGACTAAACCACTCCAAAGAAAGTCTCTGCGTTAGGCTCTTCTCCCTACAATCGGCCTTAGCATCAAATACTTAACAACCTTAGTCTTAATCAATTCCAAATACATAACTTACCAAGATAAACCCTTACCACCACTTACCAAGTCGATCGCTAGCAATCGAGGCTTGTTGAATACCTCAAAATCCTAGAGTACCTTCAACAACGATTGCAACGAAAACCAAGAGATCTATGCTAATATTCGCCAAGGTGCTACCAAATTGAAGAAAGGAAATTCGGCACAAGGGTGGGGTGTAGATTCGCTAACAAAAGAAACCCAATGGGAAGGGAATAAGAGTTTTACCAAAAATTATTTTAAGAAGAGGAGAGAAAGGTATGGGAGACAATATGAAATGGTTTGCTTAGGAAAAATAGAGAGAACCAAGTAAGAAAATCGCTAGGTGACCTTGAAGATTCGACCAAAGTGCATAGGTGAAGAGAAGGATATTTTGTGTTGGTAGAGTATGGAAGACAAATGGATGAAGGCTTAAGAGGGGACTAGGATTCGCAACCAAAGAAATGGGGAACAAATTTGGCAGGAGCACAAATGGTGAAAAAAACAACAAAGATGAGCACCTCCCTTATTTATAGAATTCGCTATCTCCCCACCTAAAGAACCCAAGTTAAGCCACTACTTCAAAATTATTCAAAATAATTTAAACACTCAATTGCCTATTTTCCTCCTTGCCACTTGATAGAGATTAATAAAATAAAATCCATAAAATATACAATATTATCCCTATTATCTCAAAACAATAAAAGATAAAGTGATGACTACTCCTCATCCAAATTAATTTAAATGCAAAGCTATCTTAATCTTCATCCTAAGTCGTCCATCATCTTCCAACTAACGCAAAAGACCAAAACAAAATAAAATTCCCAATGCAAAGACTCGGTTCGAACACGGGACACGGAGGTAGCCAATAACAAGCGGCGCCTTGAGCCATTTGGCCACTTTGATTTTATGACAAAACCCCATCATTTAATCTTAACCCTTCCTAGCCCAAATTTCATAACCGCATATAAAAAACACGCTAAAAGATGCTTCCGTCGTCAACCAAATACTTCTTGTTTTCTCTCTCTGCGTCTAAGTGGCGCACATTAGCCACTTTGCCAACTCGGTCTTTCATGTCCAATAACTGGCCATTTATTTATAAGCATACTGCCGAGTCCCTAATTAGCTAAAGATAAAACAAAATTGCTGCCTTAGCAGCTCGAACCTTGCCCCCTTTAGGCGCCACCTTTCCAAGCCCCAAGCAACGCCTTCATGCCACTTTGCCAACTCCTTTCTTATGTCCTAAATTCCACCAATTTATTTTAAAGCCTACTTGCCCTAATTCCCTTTTTACACTAAAATCTAAAATTTTCTAAAGTCTTCCCTTTACCCGAGCATTCTTAAAACCTCTAAAACACCTCCAAACACACCCAAAAACCTACTAACACTTGAATTATACTTAGATTACCTAGCCCCTAAACCAGGTTGTTACAGGTTTTGTTCAATAGGGATTAAAATACATAAATTTCAAAATTTGTTATAGAAATGAAAAATAAGAAGTCCAATTAGGACTAAAGTGCAATCGGAATGAAAGATTGAAGCTGAATTTGAAAGGTATGTTAGTCTTGGTTTTAGGGACTAAATTGAATAGAATAAAAAAATTACATAAATTAAAAAATGAATGTGAATTTGGATGTGTATTAATAATTTTGTATGTTTGTTTTAATCCGTAGCTAACGTTGACCAGGATCACCCAAAAATAAAGGAAAAGGTAAAGTTATCGACAAATAGCTTAGAATTTACGTTTTGTGTTTCTATAATCCGATATATCTTAGTTATTGCATTGTTACATTGCATTGTTTAGTAAGCTTATAAGGTGAGCTATAATTGATTCAGTGAGTTGTAAAGATTTGATTGAATTTGTAATATCCCGGATTAGGGCTTATGCACTATGACTAAAATTTTATGAAATAGTATGCCTTATGTATTGTGAATGTGTTGTGTGCATTTTAGAACCTTGAAATGTAAGGAAATGCTTTAGAAAATATTAAGTCTTAAGAGGAAGCTTGGAAATGTAAGGAAATGCTTTAGAAAATATTAAGTCTTAAGAGGAAGCTTGGAAATGTAAGGAAATGAAAGGAAATGAAAGGAAATGTAAGGAAATGCTTTAGAAAATATTAAGTCTTAAGAGGAAGCTTGGAAATGTAAGGAAATGTAAGGAAATGTAAGGAAATGATATAGAAAATATTAAGTCTTAAGAGGAAGCTTGAAATGTAAGGAAATGTAAGGAAATGCTTTAAAAATATTAAGTCTTAAGAGGAAGCTTGGA
Organism: Gossypium rotundifolium; assembly: GCA_025506655.1. Lineage (NCBI taxonomy): Eukaryota > Viridiplantae > Streptophyta > Magnoliopsida > Malvales > Malvaceae > Gossypium > Gossypium rotundifolium. The sequence continues at coordinate 34,140,321 of CP106734.1, forward strand.
AATGTAAGGAAATGTAAGGAAATGTAAGGAACCTTGAAATGTGACAAAATCGGGCTTGGAAAATGGCCTGAGATGCCACTTAGGGCTCGGAAATGACGCCATATGCTAGGATAACTTGGGCCTAGTATGGCCACATGAAGCCCAAAATAATGGGTTAAAATTGGCAATCCTAAGGTAAGGAGATGGACGGCATAGGGAGACTAAGGTAGGAGTTTAAGTTGAAGTCAAATTCTTTTAGAATTTCGCTAAGCTAGGAAAATAAAGATATGAGAGTGATGGCCAAGAAAGGGACTCTCTAGGCTTAGTAATTTCAGAAAAGGAGGAAAACTAAGGCCATTCAACATTCTTTCTTCTCTTTTTAAATCTACGCGAATTTCATTCGCCATTATTCTTCTTTTTTTCTTTTCAATTCTCCACAAAGCCGAAAACAAAATCCCTTAGTCTTGCCGAATTTCTCTAAGTTCTATATCTTCCTTTTCTTTCCTTGTAAAACCGAAATACCTCATGCTTCCCATCATCAATTCTTTTTCCTTTGTAAAACCAATCAAAAGTCAAGATAAGTTTCAAGCCTATAGCAAGAATCTCTAAGCCTCAAAGTCAATCTACAAAGGTGTTTTAGTTTCAGAAGGTGCACCATAGGCGCATGTTCTTTAGTGATTCGGTAAGTTTCGGATTTCTTTTCCTCACAATTTCTTCCTCCTTCTCATCAAGATCTAACTGAATCAATTGTCTATTCCTATCAATTTCTCTTCTTTAGCCCCAAGTTTAATCTCGCTTTATAATAAGCCGAAGTGCCGATTTTGGAAAAGCCGAGGGTGAGTACTTAATGGTAGGTGGTCGAATGGCCCTTTTCTATTCTTTTCTTTTTGGCCGAATGCCATATGGGCTAAGATAATTGAGAATTTCAGTTTGTTGAATACGTGGAGGATTGCCGAATGTAGGTAAAAAATTAGGTGACTTTGATTTTTAGGAGGGAGGCGACAGAAGTAAGCTGAGGTTTCCAAGAATTTAGATTCATAAAGGTAAGTGAATCTGACATTCGGCCAAGGCCCTATTGTGATATTTAGATCTATTTCATCATTATTCAAAAGCCGAAAACTAACCCTTTAAGTGATCTAATGTTGGCCGAATACAAGGTAGAGGATTTCAAAGTTTCGGGATTTGATTTTTAATCTAATCGGCACCAAGGTAAGAATTTGATTACAACAATCCTACTAGGATTTGGATTTATAGCCGAATGGCTTTTTACTAACATGTTAGGGTTGGCCAAATATAGGAATTAAAGATCTAAAGCAATAGAACGAGTTTTTGGGATTTCAGTAAATTCGATAAGTATATCAGGTGTGTACCCCACACTATTTCTTAGAAAGTTTAAGGCACTGTTTAATATGTATGTATGTTATATGAATGTGGAAAAATATGGCTAAGTACCATGTTATGGTACACAGTACTAAGGTACGTTTTCCTACTCCTACTATGAGTATGATAAGACTTGTTATGCCATGAATATGAATATGATAAGAATGTGAAATCGGGCCTAAGGTATTATGTTGCAAGATTTTGTATGACATGGGCATATGGGATATTATGAAAAAGGGGAAGTGAATGTGGTGACCTAAGACCACGATATCTGAATGTGGTGACCTAAGACCACGATATCTGAATGTGGTGACCTAAGACCACGATATCTGAATATGGTGTCTCATGACACAAAGTATGTATCTCGTGGCTATGCCACGAACTTTATAAGGGCGATGAGCACGTCGACTGCAGCGACTGTGTAACATCCTAATATTGGGGTTATTTGTGATTGAATTATTTTTCTTGTGTATGAATTGTTGTGATATTATTCGTAGAGTTATAAGACTAAATTAGGGGTCTGGAGTATGCTTGGTTTAGTAGAGTAATTTTTAGTATGGTTTATTTAATGAAGTGGATTAAGTAAGCTTAGCACTTAAGTTAATTTAAGTGTTATTTTAAAGCACAAGAGGAGTAAGTGGCAAGTTGGTTAAGGAGCTTGAAAGGTGGCTTGAGGTTAGAGGTTCGAGTAGCATGTTTAGCATTTTGAAGGTTTATTTTGAATCCTTGCATTGATGGACGGTCAAACCTTATTTATGATAGGTTGGACTATTTATTTTGGTAAGTTGAATATATGTTTATGGAAAGCTTGATATTGGGGATAAGATTCTTAAGGTTATGGTATGATGAGGGACAAAGGCATGGAATAGGGAGGATGTTTTGGAAAGTAATCCTAGGCTTTAGTGCATGTATGTGGACTGCATGGGTGTCTAGGTGGGTGGCGAATTTTGTTAGTCTGGTTTAGGGGGATATTTGGCCGCCTCTTTAGTGCATCTTTTGCATTTTGCTTTTTCCTCTCCAAAACTCTTTCTTTTGGTCGATTGTTATTGTGCACTTTTGTGCAAAATATGTTTGTGTTTTAGCCTTTATTTTGTTGAACCAAAAGTGCTATTCTCTTCCTTTCATTTTTCTCTTGAAACCAGTAATAACATTGGATTTTTGTGAACTTTTCTTTTAGGCAAAAAGGTGTTGGCCGAATCTCATCTCTCCCTCATCTCTCTTTTCTTTTCTTTTTGACATTGGTTCATAAACATTTTCTTTTCACTCTCTTGGCCGAATATTTCTCCATCTCAAATACCATTTTCTTTTCATTTGTTCAAAGATAAAACATCTACTTTATTCTTATTTCTTCTTTTCTTTTTCAAATCAACCATAACCGAACCTTTTTCTTCTCTTTTAGTCCTTGTTTTGGCCGATTATTCAAGGGTAGTTTCTTTGATTTTTATACAATCGGTTTTGGAAGATAGACTCTTTGGGACGTTGGAAGCAATTGATTTAAGCCCTATCTCTCTAGCAATCAAAGGTTGGTAAGTCAAAGGTAAGGACTTTAGTTGATTCATCATTCTTTTGAAAAGACTAAAGTTTTTGGGATTAAAGTATTGTGGTTTGGCCGAATGGCCTTTGTTAATAATTTTTAGTATTGGCCGATTGTAGGACAAAGTGATCTAGTGCGATAGATCAGATTTTGGGAGATAGTTCTTGCGTTGGTGAAAGGTGTGTATCTTACACACTTATAACTTGATTCATATTTGTATAGATGTATGTTAAATAACTATTCATGTTGTTAAAGTCGAAATGATGAGTTTTTGAGATGATACCATGACGGTATGAATGAGGATTCGGGTAAGTCCGTTTCGATATGTTGTTAATACATGAGGATTGAAATCATGATCTATGATTTATGAGATTTTGTTATATGATTCATATCAAAGTATATTGACATGATTTGTTTATATATATTGCATTGGTATGGGCAACATGAGAGGAGGGGGAAGATTGTGACTTTGGTCACCAGTGATTTGGTATCACATTTGTGTCTTCGGACACCAGAGATTTGGTATCTCCAGTGATTTGGTATCACATTCGTGTCTTCGGACACCAGAGGTTTGGCACCTCATAGCGTCTCATCCCTGTGGATTAATTCCACCGTGGGTTGGCCCCACTTTTGAGATATGGGATTGACGCCAGTGATTTGGTATCACACGTGGGTTGGCCCCACAGATGGATTATTTGTGACTTCGATCACCAGTGATTTGGTATCACATTTGTGTCTTTGGACACCAGTGGTTTGGCACCACCAGTGGTTTGGTACCACACGGGGTAGAAAAGGAGTTATGGATGGCTAGGTTGGGTACATAATACATATATGTTGCTTGTTATAATTTGTGTAAGAATGTGGCATTTACTGGGAGAGGGATTATGCATCGAGTCTTGGCGACTCACCTTCTCCTTTAAATTTTCAGTGACTCGTAGATCATGGATAAGGAGCCTAAGAACTCGAGGTGGCCATGCAAAGGAACATTTGGATTAAAAGATTTATGAACTACTTTTATTTTATTGTTGGTTATTTTGCTTAAATTGTAATAAGGCCTACTAGGATTATTTTTGGTTATTTTATCATTTTGGATAATTTGTTTAATAACTTAATGACTTGAAAATGGATACACATGTTTTCTCAAATTAATAAAAATGTTTTATTGTGCCATCAGTACACTTGAATCAGAATACAACGACCTAATAAATTATTAAACCAAAACAATATCTCTTATCAAAATTTAAAACGGCTTAAAGGAATTTTTCAAAATATTTTCTCTGTAGCATACCAAATTCGGTCATAACGTTTGGGCCGGGTTTGGGTGTTACAGACTGCCTTCGATGGTGTGTAGCGGATAGAGGGTTGACTTAGGAGTCCCCACGGTGTGATGGTTGGTACGGGTGACGTGTAGCGGATGGATAACTAGGCTTGGGACCGGGATTGCATCATTATTTATGTTATTATATCTGTATGTATGATTTTGTATGCCTGAATTTATTTGAGTTTGGTGTTGGTTGTACACATTGAGTCTGTTTGACTCACCCCTTTGTGGGACTATTTTTCAGGTGATGATCAATGATGGACCGGGTCGGCAGGAGCTCAAGGGCGGCCATGCAAAGCTCAAGGATTGATTTATTTTTATTTAAGTTTAAGTTTTGAATTGTTCGGGTTTTTATTTGATGTAATAAGGCCAAAGTATTGAATCGTTTATGCATGCTTTTAAATAACTTAGTATGATACGATTATTATCAAATTTAAAGTTTAAAAGTTAAATTTTCTTAAGTATATTTATCAAATGTTCCGACACCAAACCAACAAGGAATTTATTTTGAACCCAACCCAAATCAATTGTTTAAAAAAATACACAAGTTTTTAACAAAGTTTCAAACAAGATTTGAATGGATTTTCTTTAGAAGCATGCCAGATCCGGTCGTGGCTTGTGGGCCGGGTTTGGGGTGTTTCAGTTTGGTATCGAGCCGATTCAAAACTCAGCCTTGAGGGCTTTTAGGCCCAAAACGCTTTTCATCTTTTGAAAATAGACTTTTCTAAGAAATAAACAAAGCTCGGCATGGCACCTGAGTCTCCTACCAAGTCCACTGTAAGTACTCCTAATCTCTTTGTGATTTATATGTAGGGATATATATGTAGGGACGAGATTAGTGGATTAGAATTGAACCCTAGGACTAGTTTACCCAAGAATTACATAAGACTCTAATGCACAATTAAACAAACACGTGTCTAAGTCGCCGAGTTAGGGTGTGGCAACTGCTTGTGCATGTTCAGGTTTGGTTTGAGTGGGAGCTTGGTATTTAAGCGATCTAGTGACTCACCTCCTCTCCACTCGAATCCTACCAGTGCGTAGCTTTGGTTCACCCTAACCAAGAGGACTTAGTTACTGCTAAACCCAATAACTAAAACCCGAAAGGGACTAGCCACATTTTATGGAAACCCTAGTTTTAAAAAGTCAACAAACTACCCTTTTGAAATTATGAAAATTATTATTTTGGAAAAACTTCCTAAGAATTTTTGATTTACAAAATTACCTAAATACCCTTAGTGGTAAAATTACTAAAATACCCTTAATTTTCCAAAATTACCATACTACCCCCGATTTCAATGACAATTTCTGATTTTGCACAAGTATTCAAAAACTTTACCAAATATCAAAGACACCCCTGATTTGCAAAATGATCGAATTACCCCTAACCTGTGCAAATGACCAAAATACCCTCAGTAAGGAAAATCACCGAAGTACCCTCAAATTAGAAATCTTTAAAAATGCCCTTGTTTTGGAAGTCACCAGGAACTATATCTTTGCAAAAATTACCGAAATGACCCTGACTTGTAAAATTAAAAAAATACCCCTAGTGTGTAAATTACCACTTTACCCTTGAAATTTTTCCAACAAGTATTTTAATTTTGTAAAATGTCAACAACCTCTATTTTTGCAACATTTTCAAATACTCTAATTTGAAAATTACCAAATTACCCCTATAGGATAAAATTTCAGAAATACCCCTGGGTAGTGGAAAACAACAAACAACGACAATTACAACATTTCTCTGTAATGAACGCAAGTTCATGTGTGTGACTAAATGAATGATGTGAGACTGTATGTGTATGAATCGAAAGAACAACTTCTTAAAACTATTGAACATAAAACTGCTCGTGATAAATCAATGGAACAAAACTAATTCATAAAATTCTTTAAACCAGATAAACGCAAGTGGAAGTATGAATTCAAGGGGACGTGGTCGTAATGTGCGTGGCCGTGGAAGAGGCTGAATGACCGTGTCTGAACCTATTAGATCGGGTCAAGGATCTGAAAATGAAATGCCACCACCACCCCCAGCCGCTGATGTGGAATACCCTTCATTACCTTGTTTGTTATAGAGTTAGTTCGTTCTTGCAATGCTAGTGAAGTATATGAAACCTTGGATGTGAATTTTTGTAGGAAATGTGTTAGTTTTAAGATCAGAGTGCGCAGCAGTAGTGTAGTGTGGTGAGTTAGATTGTACGATTTTTCGTTAGTAAGTAATTTCGAGGACGAAATTATTTTAAGGGGGTAGAACTGTAATATCCCGGATTAGGGCTTATGCACTATGACTAAAATTTTATGAAATAGTATGCCTTATGTATTGTGAATGTGTTGTGTGCATTTTAGAAGCTTGGAAATGTAAGGAAATGCTTTAGAAAATATTAAGTCTTAAGAGGAAGCTTGGAAATGTAAGGAAATGCTTTAGAAAATATTAAGTCTTAAGAGGAAGCTTGGAAATGTAAGGAAATGTAAGGAAATGTAAGGAAATGCTTTTAGAAAATATTAAGTCTTAAGAGAAAGCTTGGAAATGTAAGGAAATGTAAGGAAATGCTTTAGAAAATATTAAGTCTTAAGAGGAAGCTTGGAAATGTAAGGAAATGTAAGGAAATGTAAGGAAATGCTTTAGAAAATATTAAGTCTTAAGAGGAAGCTTGGAAATGTAAGGAAATGTAAGGAACCTTGAAATGTGACAAAATCGGGCTTGGAAAATGGCTGAGACGCCACTTAGGCTCGAAATGGCGCCATATGCTAGGATAACTTGGGCCTAGTATGGCCACATGAAGCCCAAAATAATAGGTTAAAATTCGGTGAGTCCTAAGGTAAGGAGATGGACGGCATAGGGAGACTAAGGTAGGAGTTTAAGTTAAAGTCAAATTCTTTTAGAATTTCATTAAGCTAGGAAAATAAAGATATGAGAGTGATGGCCAAGAAAGGGACTCTCTAGGCTTAGTAATTTCAAAGAAAAGGAGGAAAACTAAGGCCATTCAACATTCTTTCTTCTCTTTTTTAAATCTCTGCCGAATTCTCTCTGCCATTATTCTTCTTTTTTTTTTCTTTTCAATTCTCCACAAAGCCGAAAACAAAATCCCCTAGTCTTGCCGAATTTCTCTAAGTTCTATATCTTCCTTTTCTTTCCTTATAAAATCGAAATACCCTATGCTTCCCATCATCAATTCTTTTTCCTTTGCAAAACCAATCAAAAGCCAAAGATAAGTTTCAAGCCTATAGCCGAATCTCTCTAAGCCTCAAAGCCGAATCTACAAGGGTGTTTTAGTTTCCCGAAGGTGCACCATAGGTGCATGTTCTTTAGTGATTCGGTAAGTTTCGGATTTCTTTTCCTCACGATTTCTTCCTCTCTTCTCATCAAGATCTAACTTGAATCAATTATCTATGCCTATCAATTTCTCTTCTTTAGCCCTAGAAGTGAATCACCTTTATAATAAGCTAGAAGGCCGATTTTGGAAAAGCCAAGGTGAGTAATTAATGGTAGGTGGCGAATGGCCCTTTTCTATTCTTTTCTTTTTGGCCGAATGCCATATGGGCTAAGATAATTGAGAATTTCAGTTTGTTGAATAAGTGGAGGATTGCCAAATGTAGGTAAAAAATTAGGTGACTTTGGTTTTTAGGAGGAAGGCGATAGAAGTAAGCTGAGGTTTCCGGAAATTTAGATTCATAAAGGTAAGTGAATCTGACATTTGGCCAAGGCCCTATTGTGATATTTAGATCTATTTCATCATTATTCAAAAGCCGAAAACTAACCCTTTAAGTGATCTAATGTTGGCCGAATACAAGGTAGAGGATTTCAAAGTTTTGGATTTGATTTTTAATCAATCGGCACCAAGGTAAGAATTTGATTACAACAATCCTACTAGGATTTGGATTTATAGCCGAATGGCTTTTACTAACATGTTAGGTTGGCGAATATAGGAATTAAAGATCTAAAGCAATAGAACGAGTTTTGGATTTCAAGAATTCGATAGTATATCGTGTGTTTCACACTATTTCTTAATAAGTTTAAGGCCTTTATTTAATATGTATGTATGTTATACGATTGTGGAAAAATATGGCTAAGTGCCATGTTATGGTACACAAGATTAAGGTACGTTTTCCTACTCCTACTATGAGTATGATAAGACTTATTATGCCATGAATATGAATATGATAAGAATGTGAAATCAGCCTAAGGCATTATGTTGCAAGATTTTGTATGACATGGGCATATGGGATATTATGAAAAAGGGGAAGTGAATGTGGTGACCTAAGACCACGATATCTGAATGTGGTGACCTAAGACCACGATATCTGAATGTGGTGACCTAAGACCACGATATCTGAATATGGTGTCTCATGACACAAAGTATGTATCTGGTGGCTATGCCATGAACTTTATAAGGGCGATGAGCACGTCGACTATAGCGACTGCCTTCGATGGTGTGTAGCGGATGGAGGGTTGACTTAGTAGTCCCCACGGTGTGATGGTTGGTACGGGTGACGTGTAGCGAATGGATAACTAGGCTTGGGACCGGGATTGCATCATTATTTATGTTATTATATCTGTATGTATGATTTTATATGCCTGAATTTATTTGAATTTGGTGTTGGTTGTACACATTGAGTCTGTTTGACTCACCCCTTTGTGGGGCTATTTTTCAGGTGATGATCAATGATGGACCGGTCGGCAGGAGCTCAAGGTGGCCATGCAAAGCTCAAGGATTGATTTATTTTTATTTAAGTTTAAGTTTTGAATTGTTTGGGTTTTATTTGATGTAATAAGGCCAAAGTATTGAATCGTTTATGCATGCTTTTAAATAACTTAGTATGATCGATTATTATCGAATTTAAAGTTTAAAAGTTAAATTTTCTTAAGTATATTTATTAAATGTTCCGACACCAAACCAACAAGGAATTTATTTTTGAACCCAACCCAAATCAACTGTTTAAAAAATACACAAGTTTTTAGCAAAGTTTCAAACAAGACTTGAATGGATTTTCTTTAGAAGCATGCGATTCGATTAGGGGGCTTGTGGGCGGGTTTGGGGTGTTTGAATTGGTTATTTGTATTCGTGGATTGAATAGATTCAAAATATTAAATTCTATTTGAAATGTGAAATTGGGCTTATGTTGTGATGAACTATGTTGATATATATGAGAATTATGGATTTGGTTGATTGAGATTAAGATATTGGAGTGAAGTATTGGTTGAAAATAAATGTGAGAAATTGTTGTCCTATTAACTGTTCGGGCATGGTCAGGTCTAATTGGTATAGCATAGGATAGAAAGAGTTCGAGGTTATACAACTAAGTGTCGAGGAGTGTTGGGCACCCCATTTGTCGATTATACCAAATAAAGTCTTTGGGCAAATCTATTTTTCAATTTTTATTGGCTGCAGAGCACAACTTGTTATTTTGGGAAATGAAAATGGGAATTAGAATTACGATATATGAAACAAATTGAAATAATGATGATTATGACTTTTGAATGCATACAGTGGAAATTGAAATGTAATGGGGTATTACTGCTAGATATTTCAATGAATGTGAAATGGTAGTGTGATGTTTGATATTAGTACTTTTGTAAGATTGGTTAATGAAGCTATGAAGAAGTGAAAGTTTACATGTTGATTTGCATATCATTTATTATTATTTTTAACTTATGCATTTGAATGTATTATATATTGTTTAACTGCTCAGATTATAGAAATACCACCGAGTTATACTCGATTAATGCGATTTGTTTCCCATGCGCAGTTAGGTAATTATTGATTCGATCATCAACTTCAACATCTAGTGGCAATTCGAGACCCAAGAGTTGGTGAAAATTTTGGTTTGGCCATGCCATGTTCCTAGGAAATTTATGTGGTTGTATATGTTATGTTTAGGATGAATTTGACATTTTGAATGTCTTGTGAATATGTATATAGTTATAAGTTGGTAATGATCCTTATATTTGGTAATCTTTGTGGATTGTTAGGTATGTATGTTATAAGTCTTATATGGTGTTTGGAAAAGCAGAAGGTGAGTAATTAATGGTAGGTGGCGAATGGCCCTTTTCTATTCTTTTCTTTTGGCGAATGCCATATGGGCTAAGATAATTGAGAATTTCAGTTTGTTGAATAAGTGGAGGATTGCCAAATGTAGGTAAAAATTAGGTGACTTTGGTTTTTAGGAGGAAGGCGACAGAAGTAAGTGAGGTTTCTAAATTTAGATTCATAAAGGTAAGTGAATCGACATTTGGCCAAGGCCCTATTGTGATATTTAGATCTATTTCATCATTATTCAAAAGCGAAAACTAACCCTTTAAGTGATCTAATGTTGGCGAATACAAGGTAGAGGATTTCAAAGTTTCGGATTTGATTTTTAATCAATCGGCACCAAGGTAAGAATTTGATTACAACAATCCTACTAGGATTTGGATTTATAGCCGAATGGCTTTTACTAACATGTTAGGGTTGGCGAATATAGGAATTAAAGATCTAAAGCAATAGAACGAGTTTTGGGATTTCAATGAAATTCGATAAGTATATCAGTGTGTACCCACACTATTTCTTAATAAGTTTAAGGCCTTTATTTAATATGTATGTATGTTATCGATTGTGGAAAAATATGGCTAAGTGCCATGTTATGGTACACAAGATTAAGGTACGTTTTCCTACTCCTACTATGAGTATGATAAGACTTATTATGCCATGAATATGAATATGATAAGAATGTGAAATCAGCCTAAGGCATTATGTTGCAAGATTTTGTATGACATGGGCATATGGGATATTATGAAAAGGGAAGTGAATGTGGTGACCTAAGACCACGATATCTCGAATGTGGTGACCTAAGACCACGATATCCGAATGTGGTGACCTAAGACCACGATATCTGAATATGGTGTCTCATGACACAAAGTATGTATCTGGTGGCTATGCCATGAACTTTATAGGCGATGAGCACGTCGACTATATTGCCTTGCCGATGGTGTGTAGCGGATGGAGGGTTGACTTAGTAGTCCCACGGTGTGATGGTTGAATACGGGTGACGTGTAGCGAATGGATAACTAGGCTTGGGACCGGATTGCATCATTATTTATGTTATTATATCTGTATGTATGATTTTATATGCCTGAATTTATTTGAATTTGGTGTTGGTTGTACACATTGAGTCTGCTTTGACTCACCCTTTGTGGGGCTATTTTTGGTGATGATCAATGATGGACCGGGTCGGCAGGAGCTCAAGGGTGGCCATGCAAAGCTCAAGGATTGATTTATTTTTATTTAAGTTTAAGTTTTGAATTGTTTGGGTTTTTATTTGATGTAATAAGGCCAAAGTATTGAATCGTTTATGCATGCTTTTAAATAACTTAGTATGATACGATTATTATCGAATTTAAAGTTTAAAAGTTAAATTTTCTTAAGTATATTTATTAAATGTTCCGACACCAAACCAACAAGGAATTTATTTTTGAACCCAACCCAAATCAACTGTTTAAAAAATACACAAGTTTTTAGCAAAGTTTCAAACAAGACTTGAATGGATTTTCTTTAGAAGCATGCCAGATTCGGTCAGGGCTTGTGGGCCGGGTTTGGGGTGTTTCAGAATTGGTTATTTGTATTCAGGATTGAATAGATTCAAAAATATTAAATTCTATTTGAAATGTGAAATTGGGCTTATGTTGTGATGAACTATGCTGTATATATATGAGAATTATGGATTTGGTTGATTGAGATTAAGATATTGGAGTGAAGTATTGGTTGAAAATAAATGTGAGAAATTGTTATCCTATTAACTGTTCGGGCAGGGTCGGGTCTAATTGGTATAGCATAGGATAGAAAAAGTTCGAGGTTATACAACTAAGTGTCGAGGAGTGTTGGGCACCCCATTTGTCGATTATACCAAACAGTGCTGGGCAAATCTATTTTTCAATTTTTATTGGCTAGCACAGAGCACAACTTGTTATTTTGGGAAATGAAAATGGGAATTAGAATTACGATTTGTGAAACAAATTGAAATAATGATGATTATGACTTTTGAATGCATACAGTGGAAATTGAAATGTAATGGGGTATTACTGCTTGATATTTCAATGAATGTGAAATGGTAGTGTGATGTTTGATATTAGTACTTTTGTAAGATTGGTTAATGAAGCTATGAAGAAGTGAAAGTTTACATGTTGATTTGCATATCATTTATTATTATTTTTAACTTATGCATTTGAATGTATTATATATTGTTTAACTGTTCAGATTATAGAAATACCACTGAGTTATACTCAGTGTGCGATTTTGTTTCCCATGCGAAGGTTAGGTAATTATTGATTCGATCATCAACTTCAACATCTAGTGGCAATTCAAGACCCAAGAGTTGGTGAAAATTTTGGTTTGGCCATGCCATGTTCCTAGAAAATTTATGTGGTTGTATATGTTATGTTTAGGATGAATTTGACATTTTGAATGTCTTGTGAATATGTATATAGTTATAAGTTGGTAATGATCCTTATATTTGGTAATCTTTGTGGATTGTTAGGTATGTATGTTATAAGTCTTATATGGTGATAAGGTGACATGTTTCGAAGTGAGCTTAGTTAATGAATGGTATTCATATGCTATGGTTGAATGATTTTGGTAAGGATCTGTACATGCTTGTATGGTTGATAGTGAATCATTATAGGTTGTTATAAATGGTTAAATGTTGTATGTCATGTAAATGGAATTGTGGCACTTTGGAAGACATATTGGATTGTTTTGAATATGATATCATGTTTGAATTTGAGTTGTTTGATTGAGGTGCCAATTTTGGCATATTGGTTAGACACTTAGGTTGGTTGATATAAGTAATGTTTTTGATATAATAATGATTCTTTTGAACTGATTGAAACTTGGTATAAAGTTTTTCTTGTGGTATAAATGATTTAGGATTAAAAAGCTTGTTTTGGAAAGGAACTAAAAGTAGACATAGTGATCTACCATAATTTGATATGGCAAATTAAGCTTTCCTGGTATACTTAATGAGCTTATTCTGAGCAAAGTAGTGTCTTTTTCATAGTTTTTTTTTATAATTTTTAGATTTTAAATTAATATGTGTCAATGTCTCATTTTTTCTCATTTGTGACCCAATTTGGCCAATGATGCCATTAGGGGGCCTAACATGTGGTTGAGTGGTGTACGGACATGTTGGAGGTTTAAAACAAACGACACCAAAGGAAAGGGTATTATGATATCCACTTTGGGTATCTTGATATCCACCCTTCCAAGAAGACCCCAAGGTTCGAAAATGCTTAAGGTATCACGATATCCTCTTTTGGGTATCACGACACCTATATCATGAGGGGGACAAAATTGGACAAAAAGGGTAGTCTTTGTCCACCCGATCCACCAATCTCCCAAGGCCCATGTAAGGAAAATTTTGGCAATGAAAATTCATAGGCATTCAGCGTAAAACAACCAATTTTGGCTGAGGAGGAACGAGATACACATTAGTTTAGTTCTTAGCTTTAATTTCTCTAGGTTTTCTGTTAGATTTTCTTCAACTTTTCTAAGGTTTTTATTTTCTCTTCTTCTTTCTTAGTTTTAAGGCTTATTTTTTTGCATTTACTTCTTGTTCTTAGTGTTCTTAGTGTTAGTTAAGTTAGTTATTATTGTAGCTTAGGTTTATTTACACTTTCAGTCCCTATAACTTGTTATAAGATATTTCTAGCTTTAGTTTAATGTATTTCTATTTTTTTTTACTTTAAATCAATTAAAGTTTGTTCCTTTTATATTTATTGCTTTAGATTTTCTTGTTGAATGTCTTTAGTTTCATGTTTTTTAAGTTTTCTTGCATAAAATCCAAAATTTTATATTTTCTTGAACTTTAATTTAATGTTTTCTTTGCTTTTCATTTCCATGTCCATTCTATTTATTTTTAGTATGAGTAGCTAAACCTAAAAAAGGTTGGTTTATGGAGATATGGGTAAGTTGATATTTTTGGACAAGAGACTAAATCGTAATAAATTAGACTAAATTTAATAGACCTAAAAACTTAGGAGGTGATGCCCCTAAAGGAATATCTAGACAAGTGAAACTGAGATGTAATCTTGTTGTGCACCAATTCATTTGTCCCAAATTAACCGATGAGAAAAGAGATAAATCAAATTAATTTGTCTAAGTTGGTAAAATTGAGATCCAGAGATAAAATGGAGTCATTTAGTAATTTAAGCAATTTAAGTCCCTCACTTGAAGATCAACAAACCACATCGAAATCAACCAACCACCGTAGTCATTTATTGATTAATCTCTTAGTTTTGTATTGTTTACAATTTGGTCCCTAGATTAATATATTTAATTTTCTTGCAAAACTTTATTGTTATGATTTTCCATATTATAAAATCATATCAATAGCCTCTTAGACTCTATAGCATATATTTTTTATCACTCAATTGCCATCACATTTGGGTTCGATCCTTGGAATACTCTAGTGTTCCATTGTAATAATACAAATATTACAACTGACATGTATGCTTGCAGTAAAACCGTGTTTTAAAATTGTTTAATAAAATAGTTTTTTATGCGCATGTGAACGCAGTTACATGACCATATACACGGCCATGGCACACGACTATGTGCCATACACGTGCATACGATATGGTCGTGTGGTCTGCACGTTTTAGGTGATTTTTGTGCACACAACCATAGCTTGTTACACGACTCGGTGACACGATCATGTGACTCTAGCTCCACAAGGAATCCGTCTGCTGCACGACTTACCTACACGGCCTTAGCCTTTCACACAGTAAGGGAATAAGGGCATGTGCCCTTGTTTATAGAATTTTCCTATCTTTTTGGTTTTGTTTCATTTTGATCATGTTTGTTGTCAGGTTAGTTTTAAGCTTTCGTAAGCTCGATATAAACCCAAAATTGATTGAATTGCATGTTGAACTTGATTATATATGAATAAATTGATATTGAATTGATATTTGGACTATGAAATGTAATCATCGTTCTATTTTTGCTTGTAACACCTTATAGCTCTGGTCCGACAACCGAACCGGGTATGGGGTGCTACAATGTATCTTAACGTGGATGGGGGGTAGAACAATATTATCCCCTTCTGAGTTGGGAGAAGGGTTATAAAGTGGCCTCCTTCAAGATGCTTTGATCTAATAAATTCCTCTTTTCCACATTGTTCTAGATGGTGGCTTTATTTTATAATGAAACGTTATATCCAAATGTCTGGTGGCTTTATTCTATAGTGACATGTTACATCCAATTGTCTGGGATCCTACTATAAATATACTCTGAGGATTGAGCTTCTGGGAGTCATGATAATGATTAACAAAAACCTTTTAGAACAGGAGGTAAGTTACTATTGGGTTTTGATTGTACTTCGAAATGATGCACTTTGATAAATAGGCCTTAATATAACGATTTTAGCATTTTTGAAGTTCTTTCATTTCGATTCACTTTATCATTTTTTTATATTGTTATTGAAGTTATTTCACCATTTTTCTAAAAAATTATTAACAAATGGCTTATGGATATGAACGATCTAGCATAACTTAAGGAATAGGTGATGGTCGTGCTGGTCGTGCTCCATTGAGAGAAACGAAAAAGAATCAAAAAGCGGCTATAGTGAAGTCTGACAGAGCTATTTTCATAAGATCCAAAGGGATGGTGAGCCTGCTGTTAGTCTCAACTATCCATGTCCCACGACCCACCAAGAGAAGAAAAAGTTGCTATTATTTTGTGGTTTGCTTGCTAAACATCAACAATATGAGTTTAGTATCTCGGAAAGGTCACATCATCTGAGTTTGGATTTTGGTCTTGATTCTACTGATGGAAAGCTCGGGCTCTACCTCTCACTATTTCTTCTTAGAGTAGGTTCTACTCTTCCCTTCACGAATTTCATTCGAGATGTTCTGTACAATTCCACATGGAACCAAGTCAGCTGACAGGTCTTTCCTATTTGCTACTTGTTGGCTTTTTTCATCATGGTTCGTAAAAAAGGGATATATACTTTTGATCGGTTGTTCTGATACATATTTTTCTTATGATAGTTGAATGAAGACTAATTTATCATGTTATTTGAATTCAGGCCTCAAACGTCTACTCCACGGATGGAGAAACTATTATATGGTGAGAAGATGATGTTGTCATTTAACTAAAGTAAGTATAGTCTCGTAGACAGCTGAAGTTTGGAAGGAGTTTGGTTTTTCTATTTACTAGATACGCCCTTATACTAGGACTTAATATTAACGTTCATGTTTACAGGATATTCCTAATGGATCTCATCATTTCAAGATGATGAACCAAAATGAGTCATTAGTGGTCCCTTTGAGATCACTTTGAGGAATGTTTTCAAGTACTACCTTGGGAAGAGGGTGTTAATGGGTAGACTACTCAAGATATAACAAACGACTTTGAAAACAATGGAACTGTGCCCCTGGTTTCTTATGCTTTTCCCTTTCATGTAAAATCTAAGATAACTAGATGTCTCCGAGGGCTGAGTTTTTAGCATTATTTACTACGTCACCAAATTGTTTCACCTTCCTAACCTTAAGTAGGAGGTGCCACCAAATACCAACCCAATCATTCTTTAGCTCTAAGATGACCGCTGCATAGTTTCCTTAAAGCCTCTTTCTTTAAGTGACGATGAGTCTACTAATGATCATTCAGATGGTCATTTTATTGAAATCGTTGTTTTCTCTTTAAAATTAATTCTTGTATTGGCTACATTATGTAGGTGACGTCTCTTTTTTGGTGTAAGAATACAAAGGGAAAGTGGTGATAACTTTAAGAGGAAGTGAGCAAAAAAAAATTCATCTAGAAGGGGAATTTCTGCGAGGCTTACTGGGATAGTTATCCATAACCTTACAGGCTTTGACCATACTTCTCGCAATCTGGTTACTTTGAGCAGGCAGTCTTATCCTGTTGACGAGGTTCCTTTCTAAGCTACTCCTGCTAAGTCTTCAATGTCGGTTCTGACTTGAAATCTGGGGCTATGTGCACAGTTGGATAGCGTAGTACTCAATTAGGAGTCCTTCCATAAGCCTCTTCGAGCCATGCACATGTTGGAAGTCTGTCTCTAGGGTAAAGGGGACAACGGAAGAAAGAAAAGTAAGAGTACATTGTATGGATCCACAAGTAAGATAGAAAGATTCATCAAATTGAGTCACACCTTAACATTGTCAACGAAAGGTTAAAAGGCAGACTCAATCTTTGAGGGAGGAGAGAGCTCATCGGAGGGAAAAACTGGAGAAACAGGTGAAGATCGATAAGGTCATGGATATAGTGGAACCGATAACCCTTGTTATTTTTGTGTAGAGGGGTAAACTAATACCAATGGTGCTAATAATGATCTGCCATAATTTGTTGTGGCAAGTTAAGTTCTTTTCAACACTTAATGAGCTTGTATTTGAGTAGTTTATTGTCTTTTTATTCAGTTTATCAACTTATTTAGTTTTACATTTGAATTCAATAAAATGAGGTTTCTAGTGTGTTTTATGACTTGTTAGGCCAAACTGGGCCTAATGAAGAACTAATGTGTTGGTTGAGTGTGCAGGACGACATTTTAGGTCGATGAGTCATAGATTGCCCCGAATGTTGCAACATTTAGATAGGATGTCGCAACAATAAAATTTGAACCTCAAAGGGGTCATTCAGCCTTCAAAGTCACAACATTTGGAACTGAACCTAAACGGGGTGCATTTGATGTCCAATGACATGAAAACAACCTTCGGGTGTCATGACATCGGTTTGATGAGGCCTATTTATCAGCTAAGGGTGTTTTTCATCCGCACAACCTTAATTAACATGTTTAGCAGTTTGTAATTGAGCTAATTCAGTCATCTAACAACACTACTATAAATATTAGTGCTCAGGACTTAATCAAGGGGCTTCTTTTGATTATTAAATTTTATTCTTCTTAGATTTTGGGTATTTATCTTAGTTTTTAGTTCAAACACATATTTGATTCAATTCATTTAAGTTTTGTTCTTTTCAGCACTTTACTTTATAATTTTATGTTTTTGCTTCAACTGAATCGCAACCAACATCTATTCTAAGGGTTTTATGGATCAAGCTCCAACAATTATCTACAAATCTAGATTTCTCTTTTCCCTTCCCTTCTTTTTACATTTCTTTTAAATGTGCAAAAATCAATTAAGGAATATTGCATCTAAAATAGCCATGAACTAAGAACCCTAGTAAGATTGATGAGAGAAAGAGGGAATGATTGACTAAGGGTTTAGGGTTTACCACAAATTAGTTGACATAGGTTAAGCGAGATTAAACTTTAGGATTGACGATCCTAAAAAGTAAATTAGGTAGAGGAGGCCAAAAGGATAATCTACTTAACACCACTTCATCTATTCTAATTTAGGCCATCTGCTTAAAAAATAAGTAGGTTAAATCAATCAATTAATTTGGCTATAGGCGAAAAGGTATTAACTAGGTTAATCTTTAGCTAATTTGTTAAAAACTAAATATAAAGTTAATCAAGAATACGGATGCGATTTAATCTTCTATTTGCTTATATTGGTTGAAATTCAATTATCTATTTTTGCATTTATTTTATGTTATTTTATATCTTCTTCTTATTTATTTTTTCGTAATATAATTTCTATGTAAGTAGTATTTAGACCTAGTCGTATGATTATTTGCAATTTAGTTTAGGCAAGCCTCCTTTAGGTATGATCCTCGGAATACTTCTCTATGTTACATTGTAATACTTACTATATTATAATTTCAAATGTATACTTATAGATACCACACTTCATATTTATACATTTAGTTGTAGATTGACAAGCCTCGGCATACGCATGTTGGGGCGTAGTCAACCAGCAAGGATGTTTCCAGCTTTTCTGATGATAACGATAGTTATGTTGATCCCAACAATTCTCATGACAAAGGGAAGGAGCTTGCAAGTTTAGATACTTTTCATGATAAAGAGAAGGGTCCTACCATAGGGTAGAGCTTTTGTAAAGATTTTCCTTTTTATAGTTCGCTTGTAATTTCTCATTTTTGTATATTAGGAGGGGCTACAAATTTAGACTTTTCACAATGGTTTGGATGGAAACCTAACGTGTGGACCACATGGAGCCTTAGGAGGGGCCTTTATGAATAAAACATACAAGAGAGCCTATTAGCTTATCCAGGACATGGCTATGAACTCGTATATGTGGTCAACTGATAGGTTCACATATAGCCTGAGACCACCAATAGTGAAAGTTGT
This sequence comes from Gossypium rotundifolium, assembly GCA_025506655.1. Classification (NCBI taxonomy): domain Eukaryota; kingdom Viridiplantae; phylum Streptophyta; class Magnoliopsida; order Malvales; family Malvaceae; genus Gossypium; species Gossypium rotundifolium. Next base: position 34,159,727 of record CP106734.1, read on the forward strand.
ACAGAAAGAGGACAAATACCAATAGATCCTCGAGAAGCTGAACTATTTGGAGATGATTTCCAATCGACCCCTGATGTCATATCTATATCATTTGTATGGTAATTACCCTGAGAGCCAACCCGAAAAGGTTAACTATTTTGGAAATAGGGTGGAAATCCCTATTCCAACACTTAAAATCTGAGTTGGAAAGATCACCCAAATCTAAAATGGGGAGGCAACCAAGGAAGGAATTTTAATCAGAACAGACAGAATCCTCCTTAGAAACCACCCCATTTGGTAAAGCCTCAAGAGTATGAGCAGAGGTATACATCCAATGAGCCTCATACTCCTGAACTGAAAGAATAACTAGATTCATTGAGGGGTGATATCCGATAGTTAACATCATTAAGGACACAGATGCAAAAGTAAATGGATAGTCGCATGGCCAATTTAAAAGCTCAGATGAGCCAGCTAATGAATTCTCCTCAAAGTTATGGGACCATGGGCATCCCAAGAAACACAAAGAATAATCTTAAGAGAGATAGAAGAGAGAAAGTGAAAGCAATTATACTCTACTCAAGTATAGTTCTAGAAAACCTGAGTATTCCAGCTCCAGATGAGGTAACTAAGTGATCGTGTTTCAGAGTCTTAAAAATTTATAAAGAGAATGATCGAACCTGGAAACTAACTAAGACAACGATGGAGGCAAGCACACCTATCGAACAGTAGTATAGTTTAGTGGCAAGATCAGATTGTCGAACTCAAAGGAACCAAAAGTACTAGTACTAGCTCTCTTTCTATTATTTAGCCTAAGAATTAAGACAATTGTTATCTAATCTAAAATTAACTAACAACTAAGCTAAAGATGCGAAGACAAAGAGAATGAATTAGGGAAATACTTGTAGAAAAAACCAATTGATTAAGACAATACCCGAGGAAGAATCCACCTAGACTTCACTAGTTATCTAACTCCGAACTAGACAATTTATTCACTTGATTTGATCCGTAGGATTCCCTAAGTTATATTAATACCTCTTTCGAGGCTACTAACGTCTAACCCTAGGTTGATTAATTGAAATTTCTTTCTAATTAAAACCCCTAGAATTGCATTAACTCAATCTATGGACTCTCATATTAGGTGTGACCATAATCCGATAGATTTTCGTCATCCTATTTCTAGGGTTGCGATCAACTCCACTTAATTATGCTAGATCTACTCTTAAACAGAGACTTTTTATCCACTACCTAAGTTCATCAATACTTGAATCAATATCCTGAAATATCAAAGCAAGATTTAAGAAAACATAATTCAGAACAAATCAAGTATTTATCATACGGCTTAGAAAATAATAACAAGGTTCGTCTTAGGTTTCATCCCCCTCAGGTATCTGAGGGTTTAGTTCATAATTGTAAAAGAATACATCTCAGAAGAAAATATAAAACAAAACATAAAGAAAACCCTAAAACCCCCTGAAGGAATTGAAGGAGAGATCCTCAGTCTTGAGTATGATTCCGGCTTCTTGAGATGAATCAACTAGCTTCCTTTGAGTTAATCCCACAATTCGGCCCCTCTGGCTTGGCTCTTTGGCCTAGCTGAACATCCCTAAACGCTTGGCCTCTAGGGTGTTTATATAGGCTTTTAGATTGGCTTTCTTTACCTCTAAGTACCCTATTCCGAATGAAACTCTTCTTTGCTACGACGGGGACACGCCCATGGCACACGCCCATGTAAGTCGAGGCCAGGCCATGTTTGGGTCTGCTGATGAGGCACGGCCGTGTGATTTGGGGTCTAGGCCATGTCGATTTCATAATTCAGCCCGTTTACTCTATTTTTGGCCCATTTCTCATTATTTTCATCCTCCGGTTCTCTCCTGAGTATAAAACATGAAAACAAGGGATTAGGAGCACCTATTTCTATAATTAAAGGGATAAATCATCCAAAAACATGCTAAATGTAGGATTAAAATATGTTCATATTATGGTTTATCACTAAGCAAAAATTAAATGACAATGTGAATGACTCATCAATCAATGACCAACCTAAGAACAAAGAGGAAAATCAAGTGGAACTTGAACCAAAGGAAAGCACCAAATCGAGCAACAAAAGTGTACCATTCTCATCGAGGCTCGAGGACAAGTGAAAAAGAGACGAGGCTAAATTATGTGAAATTTTTAAAAGAAATTATGCCTAGGCATGGGAAAATTAAAAATGGGGAACAAACAAATATGAATGCCTCATGTAGTGCTATCACCACTAAAAAGATACCCACTAGGTTAAAAGATCCAAGTAGCTTTACAATTCCGATAGAGATAGGGGATATGAGCTTTGGTAAGGCCCTATGCGGTTTAGAGACTAGTATAAATTTAATGCCCCTATCTATTTACAAAAAACTTAGATTAGGGGAACTAAAGAGCACTTTGATAACACTAAAATTGGGGATAGGTTTTTAATACACCCTAAAGGTGTATTAGAAGATGTATTGGTCAAAGTAAGGCAATTCATATTTCCTGTAGATTTCATTGTCCTTGACTTTGAGGAAGATCATGAGATTTTCATTCTATTGGGAAGATCATTTTTAAACACATCCAAGTCTACCATCGACATAGAGAAAAATGAGTTAATAATAAAATTTGATGGGAAAGTGGAAGTGTTTAAATACAGTAGTCCTTCAAAGGATAAGGTACTTAGTGGAGAATTGTAATGCACTATCTTATCATACCACTAACGACCTTGAGAAAATGTATGCTTGTTATCTCATATGTGATGAAAAGTAGATATATTCAAGAGAGAGGGACAAGTGAAAGGATTCAAAATGGAAGGGTGAATACTGGACAGATTAGGATGACAAAACTAGAGATAGAAAGTCAATTAGAGGACTTAATAGGTTGTCGAATGGCTCCAACAACAACACTTAAGATGTCACCATTGAACTTCAGTATTTATTGTAAAATTTTTATTTTGATTTTGGTATCTTTTTTAACTTAAATTTATTTTTTATGTAAGAGTGGGACATAGTAATGGAAGAGGTAAAGTATGTTGAGAATGATAAACTGTAAAATGAACATATTTTAATCCCACATTTAGCATATTTTTGGATGATATATCCCTTTAATTATGAAAATAGGTGCTCCTAATCCTTTTTTTCATGTTTTATACTCAGTAGAGCACCGGAGGATGAAAAGAATGAGAAACGGGCTGAAAATGAAAAAAATGGGCCAAAGTACGAAATCCACAAGGCCTAGTCCCAAGACCACACGGCCATGCCCTGTGAGAAAAGTCGACCACGGCTTGGACCCCAAAAAACACGACCGTGCCTCATCAACAGGTTCAAACACGACCTGGCCATGATTTACACGGGCATGTGCCATGGGCGTGTCTTTGCCGCAGATAAGAAGAATTCTATTCGAATTAGGGTACTTAGAGGCAAAGAAACATATTCCAAAAGCCTATATAAAGACCCTAGAGGCCAACCTTTAGGGGGGAGTTTAGCTAGGCTAAAGAGCCGAGCCAGAGCAGTTAAATTTAGGGATTTACTCGAAGAAAGCCAGTTGATTCATCTCAAGAAGCCAGAATCAAACTCAAGACGGAGGAACTCTCTTTCAATTCATTCAAGGGGTTTTAGGGTTTTCTTATGTGTTGTTTTATCTTTTCTTCTGAGATGTTTTCTTTTACAATTATGAACTAAACCCTCAGATACTTGAGGGGGATGAAACCTAATATGGATCTTGTTATTGTTATCTGAGTTGTATGATAAATACTTGATTTGTTCTTAACTATGTGTTCTTAATTCTTATTTTGGTATTTCCGGGATATTGATTCAAGTGTGATGTGCTTAGGCAGAGGAGGAAGAGACCCTGTCTAAGAGTAGATCTAGCATAGTTAAGCGGAGTTGCTCGCGCGCCTAGAGATAGGGTCACGAAAATCTGCCGGATTAGGGTCAAACCTAATATGGGAGTCCATAAATCGAGTTAATGCAATTCTAAGGGTTTTAATTAGAAAGATATTTCAATTAATCAACCTAGGGTTAGATGTTAGTAGCCTCGAGAGAGGTATTAATATAACTTAGGAATCCTACGGATCAAGTCAAGTGAATAAATCGTCTGGTTCAGAGTTAGATAACAAGTGAAGTCTATGTGGATTCTTCCTCAGGTATTGTCTAAATCAATCGGTTTTCCCTCAAGTCCTTTCCCAAATTTCTTCTTTGTCTTAGCACCTTTAGTTTAGTTGATTAGTTAATTTTAGATTAGATAAAAAATTCCCTTAATTTGTATGCTGAATAATAGAAAGAGAGTTAATATTAGTACTTTTGGTTCCTTTGGGTTGACAATTCGGTCTTGCCGCTAGCTATACTACTGTTCGATAGTTGCGCTTGCCTCCATCGTTGTCTTAGTTAGTTTCCAGGTTCGATCATTCTTTTTATAAATTTTTAAGGCTCGACAAGCACGATCAAGTTTTTGGTGCCGTTGCCGGGAAACTGAAATATTAAGAACGGTCAATTTTTATTACTTTAGACATATTTTATTTTATTTTACTACAATTAAATTTTATTTTTATTTTTCTAAATTTTCTTTTTCTTTTTATCTTTTCCTAGCAGGTACCTCTAGTTTATGACTAAAAGGAACACGATAGGACCATTACTTTACAATAGTGATATTGAAGGAACCGTACGCAGAAATCGTAGAGAAACAAGGCAAAGCTTAAATTACATACAAGAAGAGCAAGAGGACGAAGCTGATAATACCGAAGTAATGGCCGAGAATAATCCGCCACATCAAGATATGGCCGACCATCATGCTCCTCGAACTATGTATGATTATGCTAAACCTAATTTAATAGGAGCTGAATCGAGTATTGTTAGGCTTGCTATAGCCGCTAATAATTTTGAATTAAAACCTAACACTATACAAATGATTCAACAGTTAGTTCAATTTGATGGTTTACAGGACGAAGACCCAAATACTCATTTAGCTAATTTTCTAGAATTTTGTGATACCTTAAAATAAATGGCGTTTCTGATGATGCCATTTGTCTTCAGTTATCTCCCTTTTCTTTGAAAAATAAAGCCAAACAATGGTTACATTCTCTTCCACGAGGATCAATCACTACATGGGACCAAATGACCGAAAAATTTTTATCAAATATTTTAAATGCCAAATTAAGGAATGAAGTCTCTTCTTTTTAGATGGATTTAGAAACATTATATGATGCATGGGAGAGATACAAAGATCTATTGAGAAGGTGCCCACACCATGGTTTACCCTTATGGTTACAGGTCTAAACTTTTTACAACGGTGTGAACCCCTCAACCCGGCAGTTAATTGACTTAGTAGTCGACGAAACCCTTAATAACAAAACCCTGAAGTAGCTTATGAATTCATAGAGGAAATGTCACTGAATAACTATCAGTGGCAAGTTACAAGGACAAACCCAACCAAAGCAGCTGGAGTTTTCAATCTCGACGCAGTCACCATGCTATCCAATCAGGTAGAGATGATGAATAAAAAGATTGATGGTTTGTGTGGTTCTTTGCAGGTACATCTAGTTATGCAATATGATTCAAATCTAGGAGGTGTGGCGAATCCTGAGTACCCACCCTACAATCCGGGCATGGAAAGCGAACAATTAAATTATACGAGTAACAATTTTAGACCTCAAAATAACCCTTATAGTAATACTTATAATCCAGGTTGGAAGAACCACCCCAATTTCTCGTGGGGTGGCCAAGGAAATCAGAGACAACAACCACCCCCTCCAAACTTCCAATAACAGCCCTACCCACAGGAAAAGAAGCCGAACCTTGAAGAGATGCTGACAAAATTTATAGTGGTGTCTGAAACTCGATTTCAAAACACTGAGACAACACTTAAAAATCAACAAGCATCGATTAAAGGAATCGAGAACCAGCTAGGGAAACTCGCAAAGCTGATCTCCGAATGACCACTAGGTAGCTTGCCAAGTAACACTGAGACTAATCCAAAAGAGCAAATTCAAGCCATAATAGCTCATGATATTGAAAGGTTAGTAGAATCTGAATCTAAGCCAAGACAAGAACCTGTGGTAAGTGAAGGTAAGGTTGAGGTAAGCCAAGAAAAGCCAAAACTGGTAATTAAAGAATACAAACCTCGTATACCTTACCCCAATGCGATGAAGTAAGATGACACAGAAGAACAGTTCGATAAGTTCCTTAAACTCTTAAAGAAACTACATATTAACTTACCACTTCTTGAAGCTCTTTGCAGATGCCAGATTCAAGGAAATTTTTAAAAGAGCTCTTAACGAACAAGCGAAAGTTAGATGAGGATTGCATGTGGAATTAAACGCAGTGTGCTCGGTAATGTTTCAAAACAAACTACCACAGAAATTAAAAGATCCAGGGAGTTTTACAATTCCTTGTTTAATTGGTAGTTTATCTATTGAGAATGCTCTAGCTGATTTAGGGGCAAGCATCAATGTTATGCCATCTAAAATGTTTAAATAGCTAGGTCTAGGGAAACCCAAGAAAACTAGGATGAGTATTCAACTAGCTGATAAGACTATTCGCATCCCCAAGGGTATAATTGAAGATGTACTAGTTAAAGTTGACAAATTCATATTCCCCGCAGACTTCGTTGTTTTAGATATGGATGAAGACAATAGTATCCCATTAATTTTAGGAAGACCTTTTCTAGCAACTTCTAGATCTAAAATTGATGTTAGCATAGGTGAACCCATACTTCATGTAGGTGACGAATCAATCAGTCTTCAAGCTCTCGACTCAGCCAGGACATCGAGTGAGAAAGGTGAGGACGTAAATTCCCTTGATAAGCATTCGATTAAACTTTCTTTTCAGGAAACACCAAAGAATTACACTACAGAGCCAGATCCTACAGCTCGTACCAACAAGGAAATATCTCATGAAGAACAACGGCTTCAGACCGATGAGCTAGATGAGTGGGAGATACATTTTGAGGAGGAATCAAACCCACACGAAGTGAAATCGAAGGAACCCCTAGAAGAACTTAAAGGAACATCAAATCACTTCAAAATAGGAGATCAGGTACTATTAGATAGAACAGACCCACGAATCGCCAAATCAAACCTGAAGATAAACAAAGAGATCCCCTTTACGGTACTTAATGTTTTCCCTTACGAAACAGTCGAGGTAAGTAATTCTACTTTCAGTACTTTTAAAGTAAACTCTACTCGACTCAAACTATATAATGATAGCATGAAAAAAGATTTTTCACTCCTTAAACCACCATGAAGATATGAATGAGAGGTAAGTCTAACTCAAGACTTTAAACGAGCACTTTTCAGGAGGCAACACAAGCACTAACCCTATTTATTTTCATTTTTTTATCTTGTAGCACCTAACTACAGACTAACCAAGTTAATGAAGCGTAGATCTTCACACCACATGGCCTTACACATGGCCGTGGCCGTGGCCCTGTGGATGCTACGAATTTTTGTACTGACATGGCAGAGATAGTACGAGATAGGACGCGAAAAAAATATCTTTGAATCATGGACTCACCTAACACCAGGCCGTGCGACATAGCCATGGCCAACACTGTTGAACCAACGCGGGCGTGGTAACTTAAATACCAGGCGTGGGAGAAGCAATTGAACCATTACACGACCATGCGACATGGTCGTGTGACACAACACGCCCATGATACACGGGCGTGGGGATGTACCAAAGCTGAAAATTTCTATTTAAAACACCCCTCTCCCTTCTCACTCATTCCCTATCCACTCTCCACTCTCCACTCCCCTCCATCTTCACTCTCCTCCTTCTTCATTCTATAAAAGTCTCAATCTACGCTTCAACAATGTCGAAGAAATGGAAAGATCCGAGTCCTATCTCCCTGTGCGAGACCAATCAACATAAGCTCATGCCGGCCGCTTCATTAACTCGACAAGCCAAGGGTCTTTGAGACCACTTAGCTTTTATTCTTCTTTTCTCTTCTCCTTTATTTTCTTTCTTTTATCTTCTCTTTTATTTTCCTTCTCTTTGACTTTCTTATGCTTAATGAAGTTTATTTCATTTTAGTTTCTTGGTTTTAGGTTCTAAAGGCTGCTAGGGAATCACACACCACGGCCTTAGAAACCACACCCACCTCGTGAACCATCTAACAATAAGGACTTTTGGTCCATTAATCAGTTCTTTTAGTCGTATTTTACTTTTTACACTCTTTCCTTTTATTTTTATTTTCTTTAAATATATAATTAGTATATTTAGAATTATTTTTTCTATTTCCTGGCTAATTCTTCACGAGCTACCCAATTTCTTCATCTAGCGGAGATTGTCAGCGGCCACCATACAAAGACCACTGCCAACTCAAGGATCTCATCCAAAATTCAAGAAGTTTCACTTCTCTCCTTCTCTTTTAATTTTATTGTTATATGATTGTTATCTATCTTTTTACATTGAGGGCAATGTACATCTTAAGTGTGGGGGGTGAAAGATTATTAGAAAAAGTGCCTAACATTTTGCATTATTCTTAAATCCCTGGATGATGTTCTGTCTTAAAGTAATTTTCTCATATCACTAATTAGAATGAAATTCTTGTTGATTCATGATTTTCATTAATATGTATTAGATTGAGGCATTGATAATTGTGCAATGATGATTTAAACTTTAAAGATACTAGAGAATCAAGCATGATAAGTCTATTTTCAAAAAAATTAAAATTCTGTTTGGTTGTCTACCTGAATCTAAATTGTTACCTTGAAGTTGGAAATTTACGAGGTTGACATCAAATACCCGTAATTTTTTTGTGAGATTTTGAGTCTTTTAGAGCATACATTCTTTTCGTGCTCACTTTTATTATGAGTGTGTCAACATTGATTTGTTATTCTAGAACTTGCTTTGAATATACATGTCGAGACCACACTATTGATTTGATATACAGAGATGATTAAGGCACTTAGGATTTAACCCACTCACTCCACTAAAAGCCTACCCTCATAATTGACCCCTAGTGAACCCCTTTGATCCTAACAACCCTTTTATTGACTCAACCTGCTAATATTAACCCGAAACCCATCTTGTATTTGTTATCACCATTCCTTTTGACTACCCTTCTATCGAGATTTGTTTTGATTAGTTGCCTAATTATATTATTTCAGTTGTTAAAGTTTTATCTTATATTGATTTGTTCTAAAAAAATCATCAAAAATCAAAGTATATTCATTATTAGTTATGTGATTAAGCGAGCCTATGCATTTAATTTCAACATCTTGAAGAAGAAGCTCGTATTATTAGTATTACAAGTTTTCAATTGATGTAATTATTCAGGTTATTAGTCATTTTTCTAGTTAGGTGATTGTCAATTCAATCTCGATTCTAACCCTTCTAATTTAGCCTTTATCCACACCTTTAACCTAAGCCCCGTTACAACCTTTAAAAGACCTTTTGATTTGTGTATCATCTCATTTTACAGTGGTGGAGATTTAATTTTCAAGCAAGCCTATGGTAATAACTTTTCATGTTTGACTTTTGAGAACTTAATTTTGAACTTTAAACACTTAGAGTGATTTGAGTGAATCTAAAGTGAGGATGTCAGCCCTTGTCAATTTTGAATTAAAGGTAATTATTCGGATAAAGGGAAAACACCTATGTTTTCATGCTATAAACTCATGACTTTGATTGGTTGAATCTTCAAGACTCTTTTAGTTAAACTATCCATGTATAAATTATCTATGAATTATGATGAAACATTATCAATGAATATTATGAATTGAGGAAGTTCATTTTAATTAAGAGTTGAGAATTTTGCTTGAGGACAATCGAAAGCTTAAGTGTGGGGGTATTTGATAAACCGTAAAATGAACATATTTTAATCCCACATTTAGCATATTTTTGGATGATTTATCCCTTTAATTATGGAAATAGGTGCTCCTAATCCTTTGTTTTCATGTTTTTACTCAGTAGAGCATAGGAGGATGAAAAGAATGAGAAACAGGCCGAAAACAGAGAAAATGGGCCAAAGTACAAAATCCACATGGCCTGGGCCCAAGACCACACGATCGTACACCGTGAGAAGAGTTGACCACGACCTGGACCCCAAAAAACATGGCCGTGCCTCATCAACAGGTTCAAACATGGCCTGGCCACGATTTACACGGGCGTGTGCCATGGGCGTGTCTCTGCCGCAGATAAGAAGAATTCTATTCAGATTAGGGTACTTAGAGGCAAAGAAGCATATTCCAAAAGCCTATATAAAGACCTTAGAGGCCAACCTTTAGGGGGCATTCAGCTAGGCCAAAGAGCCGAGCTAAAGCAGTTAAATTCAGGGATTTACTCGAAGAAAGCCAGTTGATTCATCTCAATAAGCCGGAATCATACTCAAGATGGAAGAACTCTCCTTCAATTCCTTCAGGGGGTTTTAGGGTTTTCTTATGTGTTGTTTTATCTTTTCTTTTGAGATGTTTTCTTTTACAATTATGAACTAAACCCTCAGATACTTGAGGGGGATGAAACCTAATATGGATCTTGTTATTGTTATCTGAGCTGTATGATAAATACTTGATTTGTTCTTAACTATGTGTTCTTAATTCTTGTTTTGGTATTTCAAGGATATTAATTCAAGTGTGATGTGCTTAGGCAGAGGAGGAAGAGACCCTGTCTAAGAGTAGATCTAGCATAGTTAAGCAGAGTTGCTCGTGCGCCTGGAGATAGGGTGACGAAAATCTGTCGGATTAGGGTCAAACCTAATATGAGAGTCCATAAATCGAGTTAATGCAATTCTAAGGGTTTTAATTAGAAAGATATTTCAATTAATCAACTTAGAGTTAGATGTTAGTATCCTCGAGAGAGGTATTAATATAACTTAGGGAATCCTACGGATCAAGTCAAATGAATAAATCGTCTGGTTCAGAGTTAGATAAGAAGTGAAGTCTATGTGGATTCTTCCTCAGGTATTGTCCAAATCAATCGGTTTTCCCTCAAGTCTTTTGATAAATCGTAAAAGTAACATATTTTAATCCCACATTTAGTATGCTTTTGGATGATTTAGCCCTCAATTTATATAAAAAGGTACTCTTAATCCTTTCTTTTCATGTCTTATACTCAGAAAAGCACCCGAGAATGAAAAGAATGAGAAACGAGCTTAAAACGGACCAAATTGGGCCAACCCAATGAATTGGCACGGCTTGGACTTCAAGTCACACGGTCGTGCCTCACCAATCATTCAAAGACATACCCCAAGCACAATTTCATGGCCGTGTCCTAATTGATGACACAAGCACGGCTGAATCCTCGACTTACACGACGTACGGGCCGTGCCTTCAATCAATGTAATCAACACACTACTGAAGTTGACTTTACAGGCGTGTTCCATGGCCGCTCCCTATTACAGAATAAGCAATTTCACTCGATTTGGATGCTTGAAGCCAAAGAAACATACTCCTAAGTCTATTTAAATTTTAATAGTAATTCTACTTGAAGGAGGTACTTAGGAGCCAAGTAAAGCATCTAAAGAGCCTATATGAACAACCCAAGATAGTCGTTCTAGGAAAGGAAGTTTTAGGCAGAAGTTTTCAAGCCACACGGCCTGGACTTCAAACGAACCAAATTGGGCCAACCCAAGAAATCGACACGGCCTGGACTTTAAGCCACACAGCGTTTTGCCATTTACTTAGTATAGGCCTTACCCCGATTTACAGCCGTGCCTTGTCGATAAAAGTCCAACACGGTCTGGCCACGACTTACATGGGTGTGTGCCATGGGCATGCCCCTGCGATAGGAATGAGCAATTTCACTCGGATTTGGATGCTTGAAGCCAAAGAAACATACCCTAAGTCTACTTAAACAGCTTAATAGTAATTCTACTTGAAGGAGGTACTTAGGAGCCAAGTAAATCATCTAAGGAGCCTATATAAACAAACCAAGGCAGTCGTTCTAAGGGAGTTTTTGGGTAGAGTTTTCTTCCAGAGCTTTTATTCAGGGAAATACTCGAAGATAGCCAGTTGATCCATCTCAAGAAGCTAGAGTTCTACTTAAGACAGAGGACCTTCTTTTAAATTCCTTCAGGGGGTTTTAGGGATTTCTTATGTTTTATTTTATCTTTTCTCTTGAGATGTTTTCTTATTTTGTTATGAACTAAACCCTTCAGATACCTAAATGGGATGAAACCTATGATGGATTTTGTTATTTGATCTCTAAATTTTATAATAAGTACTTAGTTTTTCTTAATTATGTTGCTTAAATTAATCTGATGTGCTTAGGTGGAGAAGGAATAGGCCCTACCTAAGAGTAGATCTAACATAATTAAGTGGAGTTGATCGAGTGCCTAGAGATAGGGTTACGAGATTTTGCCAGATTAGGGTGAAACCTAATATGGGAGTCCATTGATTGATTTACTTCTTCCTTAGGGGGTTATTATAAGAGAACGAGAGTTCCACTAATTAACCTAAGGTTACACGTTATTCGCCTCGAGAGAGGGTTTAATATAGGTTAAGGAGTCTCACAGATCAAGCTAAGTAAAGAAGTCATATTAATTAAAAGTTAGATAACAAGAGAAGTCATAAGTGGATTCTTCCTGAAGGTATCGTCGTAATCAACTGAGTTTTTCCACAGTCTTTTCCCAAAGTTTCATTCTTTTGTCTTTGCATCTAGTTTAATTTTTCATTTGTTTTAGATTAATAAACCAATCACTCCATATTTCAGGCTAAATAATAGAAAGAAAGTGAGTAGTAGTACTTTTAGGTTCCCTTGGGTTCGATAAGATACTTTTGCCTAAACTATACAACTATTCGATAGGTGCACTTGCCTCTATCGTTGTCATAGTTAGTCTCTGTGTTCGATCATTTTTTATAAATATTAAAACTCAATCGCTTGACATGATCAAATTTTTGGCACCGCTGTCGGGAACACTAAAATATTAAGAAAGCTCTATTTCTATTACTTTAGCCATAATTTTATTATTTCTTAATTTACTTTTATTTTTAGTTTAGGTTAAATTTTATTTATACTAAATTTCTTTCTTCTCCTAGCAGTACCTCTAGTTTATGACTAGAAGGAACCCAAGAGGACCTTTAGCATACGAAAGTGACATTGAAGCTACCGCTCACAAAAATCGCAGAGAAATTAGACGAGCTCTAGACTACCAAAGAGAAGAACAACAAGACAGATCCAATCCTACTGAAGGGATGGACGAAAACAATCCACCGCCAAATGTGCAAGAACAGAATGCTCCACGTACTATGTATGATTATACTAAACCTAATTTGACAGGAGCAGAATCTAGTATTGTTAGGCCCGCTATAGCTTCTAATAATTTTGAAATAAATCCTAATACAATACAAATGTTTCAACAGTTTGTTCAATTTGATGGTTTGCAGGATGAAGATCCAAATACTCATATAGCTAATTTCTTAGAGTTCTATGATACCTTCAAAATAAATGGCATTTCTAACGATGCCATACATCTTCGGTTATTTCCCTTTTCATTAAGGAATAAAGCCAAGTAGTGGTTGAACTCGTTACCACGAGGGTCAATCACCACATGGGATCAAATGACCGAAAAATTTCTTTTAAAATATTTTCCACCAGCCAAAACGACCAAAGTTAGGAATGACATATCTTCTTTTGTGCAGAATGACGCAGAAACATTATATGATGCATGGGAAAGATATAAGGATCTCATGAGAAGATGTCCACACCACAGATTACCTTTGTGGCTACAAGTCCAAACTTTTTACAACGGTGTGAATTCTTCAACGAGGCAAATGATTGACTCATTAGCCTGTGGACCTTTGAATAACAAAACTCTTGAAGCGGCTTATGAATTTATTGAAGAGATGTCGTTGAATACCTATCAATGGCAAATTACAAGGGCCAAATCGACAAAATCAATGGAGTTTTTAACATAGACGCATAAGAATAATGTCACAACATGTGGAGATAATGAATAAAAAGCTTGATAATTTATGTTCTTTGCAGGTACACCCAGTAATGTAATGCGAAGCAAGTGGAATGTGGCAAATCGAGTACCCACCCTACCAACCAGGAGCAGAACATGAGCAGACAAACTATATAGGTAACAATTTCAGATCCAATACTAATCCTTATAGTAACACTTATAACGCAAGTTGGAGGAACCACCCAAATTTCTCGTGGAGAGGACAAGGAAATCAAGGAAATCAAAGGCAGCAACCCCCTCCAAATTATCAAAATAAGCCATATCCATAAGAGAAGCAATCAAACCTTGAAGAAATGCTAACGAAATTCATGGCAGCCACAGATTCTCATTTCCAAAAGACTGAAGCAGCACTTGATGAACAACAAAAATCGATCAAAGGGATCGAGAATCAAATTAGATTACTTACTGAGGTGGTATGTGAAATACGGACAGAAATTTTTTCCAAAGGCACACAGCAGGTAAAGGTAGTTACACTAAGAAGTGGTAAAGAGCTAATGGAACCACCAAGAAAAAAACCACATGAAATTGTTAAGGAAAGGAGTGTAGAAGTTGAAACCACTACCCCAACGCATCTAGAAAAAAAAAAGCACCAATTCCATATCCAGCAAAACTGAAGAAAGAATAATTGGATGCTCAATATGGTAAGTTTCTCGAACTTTTTAAACAAATACATATTAACTTACCTTTTGTTGAAGCCATTTCACAGATGCCGAAGTACGCAAAATTATTAAAGGAACTCCTAACGAATAAAAGGAAGTTTGAAAAAGTGTCAACGGTAGAACTTAATGAAAAGTGCTCAGCCATCCTCCAAAATAAGCTACCAACCAAATTAAAAAACCCAAGAAGTTGTACTATCCCTTGTTTAGTTGGTAGCTTGAATATTAAGAAGGCATTAGCTGATCTAGGTGCTAGTATAAATTTAATGCCTTATAAAATGTTTAAACAATTAGATTTTGGGAACCAACACCCACTAGGATAAGTATTTAGTTAGCAGATAGATCCATTAAATATCCTAGAGGAGTTATCAAAGATGTCTTGGTAAAAATTGACAAATTCATTTTCCTTGTTAATTTTGTTGTATTAGACATGGATGAAGACATTAATGTTCCTTTAATCTTAGAGCGTCCTTTTTTAGCCACTGCTAAAGCCGTTATCGATGTAGGTGAAGGTAAACTCGCACTGAGGATAGGTGGTAAAGAAATTATTTTTCAAATTTATGATGCTATGCGATATTCTAAAGAGCAAGATGATTCCTATTATTTTTTTGATACTACTGATTATATGATTCAAGACTCATTACGGGAAATCATACATGACGACACAATGGAACTGTGCCTGACTCAAGAAGAAAGGGAAGAAGATGAGGACGATGAGTTGAATCTAAATATATCATCATCCAGACAAATAAAAGAAGAAAGCATTGAAGATAATAATGAACTAAAACAAAAACCCTCCATCGAAGAGCCGCCCAAATTGGAATTAAAACAGTTACCAAAACACTTAGAATACGCATTCATTGGGGGCAATTTTACACTACCGGTAATCATCTCTTCAGAATTAGAATCCAAGGAAAAAGAGAAGCTGATAAAGGTACTAAAAGAACACAAAAAGCCATAGCTTGGAAAATTTCTGACATCAAGGGAATAAGCCCCGCATTTTGCACCCACAAAATTTTAATGGAAGAAGAATATAAGTCGTGTGTGCAACCTCAGAGACAGTTAAACCCCAACATAAAAGAAGTGGTCAAAGCTGAGGTAATTAAACTTCTAGATGTAGGAATAATTTATCCTATTTCGACAAAGACTTGGGTAAGTCCTGCGGGTAGTTCCAAAGAAAGGAGGAATGGCGGTAGTGCCCAATGAAAAGAATCGTTAATTCCCACAAGATTCTGAGGATGGAGAGTGCAGATAGAATATAGAAAGTGAATGATGCCACCAAAAGATCACTTCCTCGCCTTCATAGATCAAATGTTGGAAAGATTATCCGGGCATATGTATTCTTGTTTCTTGGACAGACTCTCTAGTTACTTCCAAATTCCCATAGCTCCTGAAGATCAAGAGAAGACGACATTTACATACCCATACGGTACGTTTGCTTATCATAGAATGCCTTTTGGATTGTGTAATGCTCCTGCTACTTTCCAGCGCTACATGTTGGCAATCTTTGACGAACTAGTGGAAGACATCATGGAGGTATTTATGGATGACTTCTCGGTATTCGGTAATTCTTTCCATCTTTGCCTCAAAAATTTAAAAAGAGTTTGAATGAGATGTGAGGAAATGAACCTTGTTTTGAATTGGGAAAAATGTTACTTTATGGTTAGGGAAGGGATTGTGTTAGGACATAAGATTTCTAGTAAAGGGATTAAGGTAGACAAAGCAAAAATTGAAGCCATAGAAAAATTACCTCCCCCTAGTTCGGTTAAGGCTATTAGAAGCTTTTTAGGACATGCAGGATTCTATAGAAGATTTATTAAAGATTTTTCTAAAATAGCTAAGCCATTGACAAAATTACTAGAAAAAGATGTTCCTTTTGATTTCAATCAGGAATGCTTAAATGCATTCAACATCCTTAAGGGTAAACTAATAAATGCACCGATTATAATTGCACCTGATTGGAACTTACCCTTTGAACTAATGTGTGATGCAAGTGATTTTGCAGTAGGTGCAGTTTTGGGACAACGAAGAGATAAGCACTTTCAACTAATTTACTACGCCAACAGAACACTGACACCCTCACAAGAAAACTATACCACTACAGAGAAAGAATTATTAGCCGTAGTTTTTACTTTTGATAAATTTAGACAGTATCTAATACTATCTAAAGTTATCGTTTACACTGACCATTCAGATTTCAGATATCTTTTAAATAAACCTGATGCAAAACCTAGACTCATACGATGGATTTTACTCTTACAGGAATCCGACTTAGAAATACAAGATAAGAAGGGAGCCGAGAATCTTGCAGCAGATCACCTTTCTAGACTTGAAAATCCACATATCAAAGATCTTGACAAAGGTGAAATAAATGATTCGTTTCCCGAAGAACAACTCTTTTTTATAACACATTTCGAGGTACCATGGTTTGCAAATATCACAAATTATTTAGCAGCTAACGTTATACCAAGAAAATTGACATATCACCAAAAGAAGCTATTCTTTGCTGATGTGAAAGATTATTTTTGGAAGATCCCTTTCTTTTCCACATATGTGCAGATCAGGAAAGTTGAAGATGTGTTACAAAGACAGAAGCAAACAAAATCTTGGACCATTGCCATTCAGGACCATCAGGAGGACACTATAGTGGAATTAAGACAGCACACAAAATACTCAAATTAGGTGTTTATTGGCCTACTCCATTTAAAGATGCCAACATGTATGTTACCTCATGTGATAGATGCCAAAGAACAGGTAATATTTCTAAACGTGATGAAATGCCTCAAACATACATGTTATCATGTGAATTATTTGATGTATGAGGTATTGATTTTATGGGACCATTCCTTAGTTCATTTGGAAATAAATACATCCTAGTGGCAGTTGATTACATGTCAAAATGGGTAGAAGCAGAAGCTTTACCTACCAATGAGTTATCATTAGTGATAGGGGTACTGTAACATCCTGAATTAATGGGCCAATGCATTTAATGTGTGGTTATGTTTAATGAGAATGTTAGGGGTCCAGAATGGGCTCAGGAATTGGGCCGAGGCCTTAATTGAATTCTCTGATTAGACACTCTAGTGGAAAGCCTGATAAGATAGGGCTTAAAAGATGTTATCTGTGTTTTAAATACAAAGTGGCCTTGTGGCCCAGTGGCAAAATGGCGCCACTTAGAGAGCAAGGAGGTGGCATCAACTGAGGAGGCCCACATTCAAGTTACATAAAGCCCAATTCTCTTAATTAAAGTTAGCTAAAGTTCGGCAATTAATTAGGTAGAGCTGGACGGCAACAAGGCTTAAATATAAGAGGATTTATTTGAGTGGATAATAAAGATAATATGGCAGATAAAGGGAGGAAATTTAGGATCTGATCTGCTGGTCATAGTAGTGGCCGAATTTCAACCTCTAGGGGAAGGAGTAAATCGGTTTTGATGAGGCTAAAAGGGGGGTACCAAAATTTCCTTGTTAATTAATTAGTTTTAGTTTTCAAAAGAGGGCAATTTCGACTTTTGGTTAGTGTGTGTGTCAAAAATTTGATTAAAGAAATAGGATACTTCTTAATTTCGACATTTATTCTCATTCTCTTCTCTTGGTTGTTTCCTTTCTCAAAAAGTTGAAAACTCCTAAAGTTCCATCTTCCTCTTCTTCTTCTTTTTGCTATAGCTGAATATCCTAGTTTTTATTTTTTCCTTTCTTTTTCTTCCTGCCGATTTCTTCAGTAAAAGCCAAAATCTTCTTGCCGATTTCTTCTTTAAAAGTCAAAATCTCTATAGATTTCTTTGAATCATCTTCTCTTTTTGATTTTCGTAAAAAGCCAAAATCTTCTCTCAAGAGTTAGCCGAAACCCCTATATTGAGGCAAGTGTCGACTCTTATTATTTCTTAAGATCTCTTTTGATTTTTAGGGGCCAAGTTCGAATGGCCACTTGGTTTGTTAAGGCTATTGATTAGACTAATACTTCCCATCTTTTTACGTGTTGGGAGACATTCGAGAAGTGAAGAAGATTACGTAGATCTAAAAGCCGAAATCGTTAGTTTCTGAATCTCATATATCTCTCTTTTCAAGATTTCAAGGTAAGGGGTTCTCTTTAGATTTTCGTTAGATTCGCTATCGTAATTGTGATCTTAACCATATGTTATGATGGTAGCAACTGATAAGGTCTTTTGATGGAATCAAATATCGATCAGGCGAATGAGGGGATTGGATCTGTTAAACCAATCCCTAAGTTTAAGAAGTGAGCGGTCTCAGAAGTTCGGGATTGGCCACCGGGTTATGGACCGGCTTCAGAACAAATCCTTAGAGTGTTAGCTGTCGTAGCGGCTACTGATAGTGTCAACTTAGACAATATCGTCTTGTCAGTAATCAGGTGTGTGGATCTTTATCACACTAGTTAATCTGTATTATATGTATGTTATGGGCTAAAAGCCGGATAAAGAGGCTATATGAACAGTCGTAATACCCAAAAAGGGTAGGCAAGGGATGCCAGCTACGTAATCATAGAAACTTCTCTATGTGTATCGAAGTATGTGAAAGTATGTGATCTGTTTAGATAGTTTAATGTTCTGAATCTTGCATGTATGTATGCATGGGATAGGATTGATATGATGAGGGAGGCGGTCGTGAGGCGACCGGTGGCTTTGCCACATAGGTCATATAGTGATTGGTCTTTATGACAAAACGTATGCAATTGTCGATATATTATTAAGGTCGATAGCGATCGTGGCTTTGCCACATAGGTCAAATAATTAACGGTCTTTGTGACAAAGCAAAGACACTGTCGATATGGTGTGTAGCGGATGGAGGGTTGATTGTAGAAATCCCCACGGTGTGATGGTTGGTACGGGGGTGTGTAGAGGATGGACTCTTAGGTTTGGGATGGGCCATTTGCATGAAAATATATTTTGTTGCCATTGTTATGGCCCAAGGCCCATAATGTGTTTGTGGGCCCAAGGCTTTTATGTGTTTTCGGGATTTGCACACTGAGTCTTGGTGACTTACCCTTTTATTTTTTCCACCTTTTCAGATGAGCAGTAGATCGTGGACATGGGAGCCGAGTAGGACTCGAGGGGCCATCAAGACTATTATTTCCATAAACTAGTTCCGGTTATCTTTTAAGTTTTAATTTTGGGATATTCTTTTTGTAATAAGGCCTCCATAACTTAGGTTATTTTCCTTTATTATTATCATGTCACATTTTTATAAACTTATGTTTTCAAAGCTTTAATTATAAAGCGAGAGGAAAATGGGCTTTTCAAACACATTCATGCAAATCTTAAAGTTTCATTCAAGAATTATACAATTAATGATTAATCGGTTATAATAAACTGAGATTTTCAAAACCCTTCAAGGCAAAGTTTGCAACGTTCAACCCGTAGTATACCAGATCTAGTCATGACGTATGGGCTAGGTTTGGGGTGTTACATTTTTGGTATCAGAGCCCAGTTCAAAACTCAGGCTGTGAAATGGGTCCAGTAGTGATTTGTAAAAGTGATGTAAGTTTGAGAAAAATTCGGTTGAGATATGACCTTCGAGTCTACCGGCACCCTATCCACGCAGGTAAGTATCCTAAACTCATTATGTGATATGCATGTTGGGCTTGATGGGCTCCATAGGGACGTAGGCTAGTATGATTAAAGCTTGATGGACTCTAGGCTTAGGTTAAACAATTCTTCAAATTCCATAAGACTTAATTTTAATTAAACATGTCTCGTGAACAAGTTCTGTGGTTAGGGTGTGGTAACAGCATATGCATGTCTAGGATTGGATCCAGGAGAGCTTGGTATTTAAGCGGCCCTAGCGGCTCACCTCCTCTTCTTTGGAATCCTACAGTGTGTAGTAGTGACTATTCACCTTAACCACGAGGACTTGTTGATCGGGCCAAAATTTATAACTAAAACCCGAAAGGGACCAGCCACCTTATTTTGCAAAATTTCTAAAATACTCCTAGTTATGTAAAATTTTGAAATAACCTTGATTTGTGAAAAATTTCTCAAGATACCCTTGGTTTGCAAAATTACCGAGATACCCTTGGTTTGCAAAAGTTATCGAAATACCCTAAGTTGCAAAATTACCAAAATACCCCTATTTTGTAAAATCACCAAGATACCCTATTTTGGAAAATTACAAAAATACCTCTATAGGATAAAATTATGAAAATACCCCCGGGTAGCGAAATGATGAAAATACCCCTAGGTGATGAATGTGAGTTCATGGATGTTACTTGTATGTTGATGTATGATGGTTGAATGTATGTGGTTTCTTGAACTAGGAGATTCAGACTTGAGATTGAAACACGTAGATATAGTTTCGAATTCGAAAGAACTACTCTTGAAACTACTGTCCATAAGATTGTTTGTGGTTAATCAATGAAAGAAGCTAAAAATTCATAAAAATTCCTAATCAAATAAACGGGAATCGGTAGAATGAGCACTAGAGGACGTGGTGTGCGTGGCTGAGGTGGAGGCAGGATTACTGTGTCGGAACCCATAGGGTTTGGTCACGAGTCAGGGAATGAGGTACTAGTGCCACCAGCTGTGGAGGCGAAATTTTAGGATCAGACGGCCAGAGATGATGTGGTATCTCAGGCGATGTTGAGGGTTTTAGAGAGGGTAGCTGGGGCAGGCATGGGCACAGGAGCCCGAAAATCTGTGTCGGAGTGACTTAGAGCCAATGGGGCAGAAGTGTTTAAGGGAATTTTTGGTGTAGCCCCGAGTACAGCTGAATATTGGTTGGGAGCAGTGGAGCGCATAATGGATGATCTCGACTTTACGGAAAAAGAGAAGCTGAAAGGAGTAGTGTCTCTTCTCCAGGATGAAACATATCAATGGTGGCTTATGGTTAAGGATGGTGTAGTGGCTGATCGTATCACTTGGGATTACTTCAGAACGGTGTTCCAGAGTAAGTACATTAGAATAAGTTATGTGGACGCGCAGCGTAGAGCATTTCTGAATCTGGTTCAGGGAAGTAGGTCAGTGGCGGCGTATGAAGCGAAATTCTTACGCTTGAGCCGTTATGCTCGAGAGATAGTGGCCACAGAACATGAATGGTGTGTTTGATTTGAAGATGGCCTGAAGGATGATTTAAGTGTTTTGATAGCTCCACAGCGGGAGAGGGAATTTTTCGTGCTTGTGGAGAAACCTAAGATAGCTGAGGAGGTGAGACGGACGGAAAAACTGAACCGAGGTAGAGATAGGGGTGGAGGTAAGAGAAATTTTGGATCATCAGAAACAACTGGGAATACTCAGAAAAGACCTAGGTTGGATGGATCGGGATGGGCTGAGAGACCTGCTGCTGCTAGCCAGACACAAAAGTGTGCTCGATGTGGTAAATTCCATGTAGGTGAGTGTTGGGCAGGCAGTGGGAAGTGCTTCAGGTGTGGATCTTTGGATCATTAGATTAGAGACTATCCATAGCCACGGGGCAATGCAAGACCCGCAGGATAGGGGAATGCTCAGCCAGATAGAGGTGGTCAGCAATCACCAAGGGGCCGTAGACAAGCCAGAGGCGATGTTGGTAATAAACGTGGTCGTGGAGCACCAGGTAGAGGTGCAGGTTATACTGAGGCAAGGCAGCCAGCTTTGGTCTATGCAGCTCATCGCCAAGGGGATGAAGACGCTCCAGATGTGAATATTGGTGCGTACCCTACTATAGAATATTGAGTGTTTATTTTTAGAATTTGAGTGCGTAGCGAAAGCGTAGTGATGAAACTTAGGTAGTACAATTGATAGTTAGTTGAAAATTTTGAGGACGAAATTTCTTTAAGGGGGTAGAACTGTAACATCCTGAATTAATGGGCCAATGCGTTTAATGTATGTTTATGTTTAATGAGAGTGTTAGGGGTCCAGAATGGGCTCAAGAATTGGGCCGAGGCCTTAATTGAATTCTCTGATTAGACACTCTAGTGGAAAGCCTGATAAGATAGGGCTTAAAAGATGTTATCTGTGTTTTAAATACAAAGTGGGCCTGTGGCCCAGTGGCAAAGTGGCGCCACTTAGAGAGCAAAGATGTGGCGTCAACTGAGGAGGCCCATATTCAAGTTACATGAAGCCCAATTCTCTTAATTAAAGTTAGCTAAAGTTCAGCAATTAATTAGGTAGAGTTGGACGGCAACAAGGCTTAAATATAGGAGGATTTATTTGAGTGGATAATAAAGATAATATGGCAGATAAAGGGAGGAAATTTAGGATTTGATCTGCTGGTCACAGTAGTGGCCGAATTTCCAACTCTAGGGGAAGGAGGAAATCGATTTTGATGAGGCTAAAAGGGGGTGCCAAAATTTCCCTTATTAATTAATTAGTTTTAGTTTTCAAAAGAGGGAAATTCTGACTTTTGGTTAGTGTGTGTGCCGAAAATTTGATTAAATAAATAGGGTACTTCTTAATTTTGGCATTTATTCTCATTCTCTTCCCTTGGTTGTTTCCTTTCTCAAAAAAGCCGAAAACTCCTAAAGTTCCATCTTCCTCTTCTCCTTCTTCTTTTCTGCTATAGCCGAATACCCTAGTGTCCATTCTTTTCCTTTCTTTTTCTTCTTGCCGACTTCTTCAGTAAAAGCCAAAATCTTCTTGCCGATTTCTTCTTTAAAAGTTGAAATCTCTATAGATTTCTTTGAATCATCTTTTCTTTTTGATTTTCGCAAAAAGTCGGAATCTTCTTGCAAGAGTTAGCCAAAACCCCCATATTGAAGTAAGTGTCGACTCTTGTTATTCCTTAAGATATCTTTCAATTTTTAGGGGCTAAGGCCGAATGGCCACTTGGTTTTTAAGGCTGTCGATTAGACTAATACTTCTTATCTTTTTACGTGTTGGGCGACATTCGAAAAGTGAAGAAGATCACGTAGATCTAAAAGCCAAAATCGTTAGTTTTTGAATCTCATATATTTCTTTTTTCGAGATTTCAAGGTAAGGGGTTCTCTTTAGATTTTCGTTAGATTCGCTATCGTAATTGTGATCTTAGCCATATGTTATGATGGTAGCAACTGATAAGGTCTTTTGATGGAATCAAATATCAATCAGGCGAAGAAGGGGATTGGATTGTTAAACCAATCCCTAAGTTTAAGAAGTGAGCGATGTCAGCAGTTCAGGATAGGCCACGGGTTGTGGACCGACTTCAGAGCAAAACCTTCGACTGTTAGCAATCGTAGCGGCTACTGATAGTGTCGACTTAGACGAAGATCGTCTTGTCAAGAATCGTGTGTGGATCTCTATCACACTAGTTAATCAGTATTATATGTATATTATGGGCTAAAAGCCGGATAAAGAGGCTGTATGAACAGTCATAATACCCAAAAAGGGTAGGCAAGGGATGCCAGGTACGTAATTATAGAAACTTCTCTATGTGTATCAAAGTATGTGAAAGTATGTGATCTGTTTAGATAGTTTAATGTTCAATCTTGCATGTATGTATGCATGGGGACGGATTGATATGATGAAGGGAGGCGGTCGCGAGGCGATCGGTGGCTTTGCCATATAGGTCACATAGTGATCGATCTTTATGACGACGGTAAGAACTGTCGATATATTATTAAGGTCGATAGCGATCGCTGGCTTTGCCACATAGGTCACATAGTGATCGGTCTTTGTGACAGGCAGCATAGCTATCGATATGGTGTGTAGCGGATGGAGGGTTGATTGTAGAAATCCCCACGGTGTGATGGTTGGTACGGGGGTGTGTAGAGGATGGACTCTTAGGTTTGGGATGGGCCATGTTGCATGAAAATATATTCTATTGCCATTGTTATGGCCCAAGGCCCATAATGTGTTTGTGGGCCCAAGGCTTTTATGTGTTTTCGAGATTTGCACACTGAGTCTTGGTGACTCACCTTTTTATTTTTCCCACCTTTTCAGATGAGCAGTAGATCGTGGACATGGGAGCCGAGTCAGACTCGAGGGGCCATCAAGACTATTATTTCCATAAACTATTTCCGGTAACCTTTTAAGTTTTAATTTTGGGATATTCTTTTTGTAATAAGGCCTCCATAACTTAGGTTATTTTTCTTTATTATTATCATGTCACATTTTTATAAACTTATGTTTTCAAAGCTTTAATTATAAAGTGAGAGGAAAATGGGCTTTTCAAACACATTCACGCAAATCTTAAAGTTTCATTCAAGAATTACACAATTAATGATTAATCGGTTATAATAAACTGAGATTTTCAAAACCCTTCAAGGCAAAGTTTGCAACGTTCAACCCGTAGCATACCAGATCCGGTCATGACGTATGGGTCGGGTTTGGAGTGTTACAGGTACTCATTTTTGTAGTACTCAATTTGAAAAAGTGCTAAGGAAATATAGAGTATATCACAGGACAGCTACCCCATATCACCCTCAAACTAGTGGGCAAGAATTAGCAAACCGAGAACTTAAGCGCATCCTAGAAAAAACTGTTGAATCAAATAGAAAAGATTGGGCATTAAAAGTAGATGACGCTTTATGGGCCTATAGAACAACATTTAAAACACCTTTAGGGACATCACCATACAAACTAGTATACGTGAAAAGCTGTCATCTACCATTCGAGTTAGAACACAAAGCTTTTTGGGCCATAAAGTTTTTAAATTTTGATCTCAGAACTGTAGGAAAGAAAAGAATGATACAGATGAACGAGCTAGACAAATGGAGAGCGGAGGCTTATGAGAACTTGAAATTATACAAAGAGGCAACAAAGCGACACCACGACTCTCGCCTAAAGAAGTCGAAACAATTCGAAGTAGGAGACTTGGTCCTACTGTATAACTCAAGGCTTAAATTATTTCCTGGGAAGCTGAAATCGAGATGGTCTGGCCCATTCATGATTAACACAATTTTTCCATACGGCACAATTGAGGTAACTCACCCCACTAAGGGCACATTCAAGGTAAATGGTCACCAACTCAAAATTTATAATGGTGCAGATTTTAGAGGTATGAGAGAGGAGCTTCTACTCCATGAATCTCCGTGTAGAATAGAAAATAGGGAAAGTCTAGCTTAAGACTTTAAACAAGCACTTCTCCGGAGGCAACCCGAGCACTAACTTCCCTAAACATTTTATTATCTAACTTAAATAAGTGCAGAATTAAGACCACACGGCCTTGCACATGGGCGTGCCCGTGGCCGTATGGAAACCAGAGGGAAAAACCACAGGCGGGCCAATAGTCGTGTACGACAAAGAAGAAATTATTTCCCCAACACGGCCTACGATAAGGGACCACACCCGTGTGAGGTTACTGACTTATTAAGCACGGGATAGACACGGCCGTGCCCAACACCCATGCTGAGATACTGACTTACCACACACCGGCTAGACACGCCCGTTCGACACCATCGTGCCACATACTAACTTACTAAGCACGGGAGTGCCTAATTGACGCACGGACGTGCCAAAAACCCTGAAACGCGCCCACTTTAAGAAATCACGAAAAGCATGGGCACTTCAAATTAAATATGGCCGTGGCGAAAGGCCTTGTTCCCCCTTCCTTTATAAGCAAACTAACCGTTCTTCCCAACTTCAAACCCTAAAATTAGATTTTTTACTTCCCCCCCAAAATTCAGCTATAAAACAAGATCACTCCCTCCCCAACGCCATTTTTCTCTAAGAAACCACCGTAATCCACCCACACGGCTGCCACACCACCATGCCACCAACCACCACGCCCCTACCAGGTCATGCTCACAATGCGAAAAGTGGCTGCAACACCATCGTGCCCTCCACCAGTGCCCGTTTCGATACACCGTGCCTAGTTCCTTTCTTCTTCATATTTTCAAATACTTTCTCTTCATTTAAGTTTTTATTTAGACTAAAAAAAATTCTGATTCATGTTATTTAGTTTATTCTATTAGTTTATGACATGATTTTGTTTAGTTCATTTTCTTTTAGAATGTTTCTTGTTTGCTTTAGTTATTTAAGTTTTTAACAACATGATTCTCATTATTTGATTAATCTTATACTTTGCTTATTAATACATGTTATAAGAATTGGTGCTCTGCTATTGTAAAATTTTATTGTGTAATTCTAAAATATATTGGTTGAACTAGAAAAAATTGCTTTACATTAGCAGGAAATATGTCGACATCTCGAGTAGAACGCTCAGTCCCATGTAAGAAGATAGAAGGGCTCGGATCATCTTCCGCAAGTGCATCTTCTGAGCTTCAGCATCCATTCCTCCGGTTCCCTCAAAACACTTAGGAAGAGAGTTACAAGGCATTCCGAGAACGGCCCTTAGGCACCGGAAGGTGCATTGACTGGAACGCCGTTGAACAAATAAGACTAGCAACTGACATCCGAGCCTTCATTCCAACTGAACCATGGGAGCAGTTCTTCTCAATCATCGAGCCCACATACCTAGAGCTAACACTAGAATTTTGCACAAATTTTACTTTGCAAATAGTGATGGCACAGTTTGACGAGCCGGGAATAATGCAATTTTGGTTAGGGGGTATGGTACGTAAATTAAGCATACCCCAATTCGGCATAGCTCTTGGACTTTATACAGACGAATTTAGAGAGGAAAATAACCTCTCTGAGTTAGACCGAGAACTCCCCTGCAACCCCCTTAACTGTTGGCGTAGCCTAGCACCCACCACGAATGCTTACAACCCAGTCGATCGAAGGCAATAGCCCTTGGCCCACTCCTAAGATATATCCACGCCATCCTAGCCCACACTATCACAGGTCGATGCGAAAGCACTGGCGTGGTAAACAAGCACGATGTCTACTACTTATCATGCATGTCAGAGGGGGACATTTTCGATTTGGCATATTTCATCGCCTGTGCTATCCAGCACCAAATAGAGCCACATAGAAAGGGGATTCTATCAATGGGGCCATACATCACTAGGCTGGCTCGACACTTCGACCTCCTGAACACCGACGATCAGATCACCTCCCTCACACTGATAGGTAACATGGTACCTCAAGGCATCCAAACGATGCTACACATGGGGATGATAAAACATCGTCGAGGGACCGACCCCCCTCAATACCGATTAGCGACATCCACAGATGTGGGGGAGCCCGAGGACATTACTGACGATGTCTCACCAGCTCCGAGACAGCAGCCACCCCATGCAGCAACATCATGGGTAGATAACTCTGCACGCCTCGACCAGTTCAAATAGTATTTCGTTGACAACACTCAATGTTTTGATGGGATAGAGGCCACCCTCCACCAAATATGCCAACACATCCAAATCTCATCACCAGCCACACCACCAAATCCAGACGATGAGGAGGACCTTTGAGTCCCTTTAATTATCTACATTTTATTGTCTTATTTTTAGTGTTATTTTTATTTTTATTTTTCCTTTATTATCATAATTTGCTACTTTTCTTCATTGCAAACTTTTATCATTACTTATCTAATCTTCGAAGTATTCCTAACATTTATTTATCTTACACCCCTAAAATATCTAACTGATGACTTTACAGTTCCGATCGTACACTCCACATACACGAACAAATCACTAGGAGTAATTCACTAATACATAAGTCATCTACCATCACCGCCACCAAAGACGCCAACTCCCGGAATCATCCAAAATTCAGGAAGTGTTACTTCTCCCTTCTCTTTTTATTACATAATTATTTATCTACCTTTGTACATTAAGGACAATGTACAAATTAATTGTAGGGGGGATAAAAGTGCCTAACTTTTTGTATAATTCTCAAATTAATTGTTCTCAAAACCTTGAATTTTAAACTTGTTCAAAAAGTATTTTCTCATATTACTAATTAAGATGAAATTTCTAATGATTTATGATTATTATTGATATGTTTTAGAGTAAGTCATTGATAATTGTGCATTGATGATTAAATTTGAAGAATACTAGAGAATCGAGCATGATAAGTCTACTTTCTAAAAATTAAAAATTAATAGGTCGTTAAACTGAATTTGAGTACTAACTTGAAATTTGGAATTTATAAGGATTGATGTCAAAAACACCCATAATTTTTGTGAGATTTTGAGCCTTATAGAGCATATATTCTTTTTCGTACTCACTTTATTAATTATGAGTTTGTCAACTTTGAATTGTTATTCTAGAACTTGCCTCGTTTATACATGTCGAGGCCACATTAATGATTTGATATACTGAGATGATAAAGGCACCTAGGTTTAACCCACTTACTCCATAAAAAGCCTACCTTCACAAACTAACCCCTAGTGAACCCCGTTGAATCCTAACAACCTTTTTTATTGACTCATCCACTAATATTAACCCAAAATCCCTTTGAATTTGTTATCACCATTCTTTTGACTCCCATTTAATCGAGGTTTGATTTGATTAAGTTACCAAATTATATTAGTTCAGTAGTTACATTTATCATTTATGATGTAATGTTCTTAAAAAAAACCCAAGTATATTCAATATTAGTAGTACATAAAAGAGCTTAGAACATTTAAACTCCAATTGTTGAAGAAAAACTCGTATTAAGTATTATAAATTTTAAGTGATGAAAATACTCTTTATTATAGAGTAATTATTAATAGTAGGTATTATTAGTTTTCATTCGATATAAATATTCATATTCAGTTCTTTATTTTTAGATTAGGTAATTAGTCAATTCGATCTCGATTCTAACCCTCTAAATCAGCCTATATCCACACCCTTAAACCTTAGCCCCGTTACAACCCTGATAAAGACTTTTGATATGTGTATCATCTCATATACAGTGGTGGAGATCTGATTTTCAGGTAAGCCTATGGGATTAACTTTTCAGGTTTGACTTAGAGTGCTTATTCTTGAACCTTAAACACTTCGAGTGATTTGAGTGAATTTTTTGTGAAGATGTCAATCCTTGTCGGTTTTGAATTAAAGGTAATTACTTAGATAAGGGGAAACACCTATGCTGTCATACTACAAAGGTATGACTTATTATAATTGAATCTTTAGGACACCTTGAGTTGAATTATCCATGTATAAATTATCTAAGAATTATGATGAGACATTGTCGATAGGAATTATGAATTGTGGAAAGTTCTTTTTAATTGTAAGTTCAGAATTTTGCTTGAGGAGAAGCAAAAGCTTAAGTGTGGGGGTATTTGATAAACCGTAAAAGTAACATATTTTAATCCCACATTTAGTATGCTTTTGGATGATTTAGCCCTCAATTTATGTAAAAATGAGCTCTTAATCCTTTCTTTTCATGTATTATACTTAAGAAAGCACCTGAGAACGAAAAGAATGAGAAACGGACTTAAAACAGACCAAATTGGGCCAACCCAAGAATTGGCACGGCCTGGACTTCAAGTCACACGGCCGTGCCTCGCCAATCATTCAAAGACACACCCCAAGCACAATTGCATGGCTGTGTCCTAATCGATAGACCTGAAGCACGGCCTTAATCCCTACTTACACGGTCGTGCCATGGCCGTGTCTCAATCAACAGAATCAACACACGGCCTGAAGTCGACTTACACGGGCGTGTTCCATGGCCATGCCCCTGCTACGGGAATGAGCAATTTCACTCAGATTTGGATGCTTGAAGCCAAAGAAACATACTCCTAAGTCTACATAAACACCTTAATAGTAATTCTACTTGAAGGAGGTACTTAAGAGCCAAGTAAAGCATCTAATGAGCCTATATAAACAAACCAAGGTAGCCATTCTAAGGGAGTTTTTGTGCAGAGTTTTCTGCCAGAGCTTTTATTTAGGGAAATACTCAAAGATAGCCAGTTGATCCATCTCAAGAAGCCAGAGTTCTACTCAAGATAGAGGATCTCCTCTTAAATTCCTTCAGGGGGTTTTAGGGATTTCTTATGTTTTGTTTTATCTTTTCTCTTGAGATGTTTTCTTATTTTGTTATGAACTAAACCCTTGAGACACGAAGGGGATGAAACCTATGACAGAGTTTGTTATTTGATTTCTAAATTTTATGTTAAGTACTTAGTTTGTTCTTAATTATGTTGCTTAAATTAATCTGATGTGCTTAGGTGGAGGAGGAATAGACCCTGCCTAAGAGTAGATCTAACATAATTAAGCAGAGTTGATCGAAAGCTTAGAGATAGGGTTACAAGATTTTGCCGGATTAGGGTGAAACCTAACATGGGAGTCCATTGATCGATTTACTGCTTCCTTAGAGGGTTATTATAAGTGAACGAGAGTTCCACTAATTTACGTAAGGTTAGACGTTATTCACCTTGAGAGAGGGTTTAATATAGGTTAGGAAGTCTCACGGATCAAGCTAAGTAAAGAAGTCATATGAATTAAAAGTTAGATAACAAGAGAAGTCATAGATGGATTCTTCCTGAGGGTATCGTCGTAATCAACTGAGTTTTTCCACAGTCTTTTACCAAAGTTTCGTTCTTTTGTCTTTGCATCTAGTTTTGTTTTTCATTTGTTTTAGATTAATAAACCAATCACTCCATATTTCATGCTAAATAATAGAAAGAAAGTGAGTCCTTGGGTTCGATAAGATACTCTTGCCTAAACTATACTACTATTTGATAGGTGCACTTGCCTCTATCGTTGTCATAGTTAGTCTACAGGTTCGATCATTTTTTTATAAATATTAAAACTCCACTGTTTGACACTATCATCCTTCCCCAAATTTCTTCTTTGTCTTAGCACCTTTAGTTTAGTTGATTAGTTAATTTTAGATTAGATAAAAAAATTCCCTGAATTCGTAGGCTGAATAATATAAAGAGAGTTAATATTAGCACTTTTGGTTCCTTTGGGTTCGACAATCCGGTCTTGCTGCTAGCTATGCTACTGTTCGATAGGTGCACTTGCCTCCATCGTTGTCTTAGTTAGTTTCCAGGTTTGATCAGTCTTTTTATAAATTTTTAAGACTCAACAGACACGATCAGAGTACTTAGATTTATTTAATCAATGTGGGTAAGTAAAAATTGAGAATATTATAGTCCGACACACTCAAATATTATTTTTTTACAAAATAGAGATGGTGTCACGACATTAGGCCAGCTATGTCACAACATCAAACTTCAAACTAAAATTTGGAATTTTCAGGGGGGATGTCCCGACATCAAACCTCAATATCGCAACACAAGACTTCAAATTGAAAACTAGAATTTCTAGGGGAATGTCACAACATTTAAATCTGTCATAGGTTAAGCGAGATTAAACCCTAGGATTGACGACCCTAGGAAGTAACATAAGTAGAGAAGTCTGAAAGAATAATCTACTTAGCACCACTTCATCTATCCCGATTTAGTCTATCAAGTCGAAAGATCAGTAGGTTAAATCAATCAATTAATTTAGTTATAGGGCAAAAGGTATTAACTAGGTTAATCGTTAGCAAATTTGTTACAACCTTAAGCTGAAGTTAATCATGAACACGGATGCGTGTTAATCTTCTGTTTGCTTACATTGATTGAAATTCAATTGTTTATTTTAGCATTTATTTTATGGTATATTATATCATTTTCTTATTTGTTTTCTTGTAATATAATTAGTACGTAAGTAGTATTTAGACCTAGTCTTGTGATTATTTGCAATTTAATTTAGGCAAGCCTCCCTAGGTACAATCCTCTGAATACTTCCCTATATTCCGTTGTAACACTTACTATATTACAATTTGAAATGTATATCTTCAGATACCACACTTCATATTCATTAATTTAATTGCATATTTACAAGTCCTGTCTCTCGCACATCGAGGTGAGATCAACCAGCAAGGATGCTTCTATCTCTTCTCGTGAAAAAGGAGGGAGCTTATCGATAAGATAGTGCATTACGATTCTCCACTAAGTAACCTATTGCTTCCTAATCCTTTGAAGGTTGAATTCTCACTATTTTACAATATCAGGCAAAATAACAATATCTCAAAGTTGTGTATAACTTGTATATTTTTAGCCCTACTAGTTCCATCTATTTATAGGGAAAGATAGAAGAATCCTGGTTGAATTAGTAGAATACAAATAATACTTATGTGATAGAAAAGCTAGTCCCCTAGTTCTATTAGGAGAGAGGGGTAGAAAAACCTAGCTAAATATACTAGGGTCGTCGCTTCTCACATATATTATAAGAGGTTTTGTGCCTCTCATGTATTTAGTCTGTAACACCCTTAACCCGTATTCAATGCCAGAATAGGGTTACGGAGCATTACCTAACTTACAACACATTTACACAAACTTATCTTATACATTTTATAAATACATGCAATCATCTTTCAATCTCAATCAATTTGTCCCTAATATGAGCCTACGAGGCCCTAAACATGCATTGGCAATGGTTTGAGACTAAACTGATAACTCGGGAAATTTTTCAACACTTAGAATTTTTTTGAAAATAGGGACACACGCCCGTGTGGCCGGGCTATGTGTTTGACACAGCCACCAGACACGCTCGTGTCACATGTCATGTGAACATTCAAAATAGAAGCACATGGTCGTGTCCCAGCTCATGTCCTACCCCGTGTCCAAACAAGTGAGCTTACTAACTTGGATCACACGGCCAACCACATGCCTGCGTGTCTAGCCCGTGTGCCCTTCGAAGGGGCCACACACTCCCATGTGCCAGGCTATGTGCTAGGTCATGCCAAACTTGTAGGGTATACTGACTTATGCAACACGGCCAAGTCACACGCCCGTGTGCTAGGCCGTGTCTAAATTATGGGGTATACTGACTTATGCCACACGGCCGATCACACGCTAGTGTGTGAAATCGTGTGGAGCATACTGACTTCATTTCAATTTCACCACCAGGGGACACACGGCAGTGTAACATGACCGTGTGTCACACACGGCTGAGACACACGCCCGTATCTCTACCGTGTGGACAAAAATAGGCTATTTACCAATCCAATTTGCCACCCAAATTTGAATGTACCTACATCAACCCAAATGGCACCATAACATAGCATAATATGACATTATAACCAACCAATTCAAGTTTAAACTCATATACATTCACTACTCCATTCTCTATGCACACTAATCACTAAACATATCATACCATTTATACCAAACTTCATATTTACCATTCAACTATTTATACACATCCAAACATGCATCATTATGCATCAAGATCATAAGCATATAACTACTCCAATACCAATCAAATAACCTCCACAATTATACAAACCACATATACCTATTCATGAACTCGTAACATAAGCCATATATTTATATATATATATTTATATATACACATGGTTCAAACATACTAAAACAAGCCAGCTTTCATGGCTATATACACAAACCAAAACATATACATTTACAAGCCATCTCAAATGGAAAAACTCACTACCAAAACATAACCAACATTACCATAGTCCCTATACATGCCATATTCTTAAAATACCAATTTCATAGGTACCGAGTGAAAGGAGGATAGTGTGAAACGATCTCCGACGATCCCCGAATCCAAGCTAGATTTGATAACACTACAAAACATGGGGAAAATGAACAAAGTAAGCTTTATAGCTTAGTAAGCTCGTATGAAATAAACTCAACTAATCATAAATACACAAATCATCAATTTGAACTTGTTAACTTGTAATTCATAAATACTAACAAACCTTCCACATGCTTAATCATATGCTTATATGCAAACTTCATAACTTCTTCGATTTAAAGCTCGTATGATTCATATACATACCTGAACCAATCCATAACAAACTCATACCCAACAGAATAATGTCGAATACTCAAATTCTCTCACACTAAGTGCCAATACATAGCTGAAGCTATTTTAATCTCGTACACTAAGTGCCATACATAGTCGAAGCTATCTCAATCTCACACACTAAGTGCCATACATAGCCGAAGCTATCTCGAATCACACACTAAGTGCCATACTGATGGAAGCTCGAAACAACTATTATTTCGACAAAGGCAAGCGCGCCTACCTAACAGTAGTATAGCTGTGGTGAGTCTGAAATATCGTATCCTCAAGGACCAAGAGTACTTAATAATAACTATCTTTTTATTATCTAGCCTAATAATTAAGGGGATTTACTTTTAACTTAACTAACTAATCTAACTAACTTATGAACTTGATAGGGAGTAAACTGGGAAAATACTTTGGACAACTTATATGAGATGGACGACACCTAAGTAAGAATCCACCTAGACTTCACTTATTACTTTTGATTCATGTGATTTATTCACTTGACTTAATTCGTAGAAATCCCTAAATTATATTAATACCTCTTTGGAGGCTACTAACAACTGACCCTAGGTTGATTAATTGAAATCTCTTTCTAATTAAAACCCCTATTGTCGCATTAATTCGATCTATGGATTCCCATATTAGGTTTGACCTAATCCGGCAGATTTTTATCGCCCTATTTTTAGGGTTGCAATCAACTCCGCGTAATTGTGTTGATCTACTCTTAAATAGGAACTTTTGCTCCACTGAATAAGCACATTCGACTTGAATCAATAACCTGAATTATCAAAACAAGAATAAAACTCACAATTAAGAATAAGCACAAGTATTTATCTCATAAATCAAATACTAATAATATATATCATAGGTTTCATCCCCTTAGGTATCTAAGGGATTTAGTTCATACTAGAAGAGGAAAACATCATAAAAGAGGAAAAACAACAAAACATAAGGAAACCCAAGAACTTCTAAAGAACTTGATGGGATATCCTCAGTCATGATGGCGATCCTTCTCCTAAGTTGTTCCTAACGGCTGTCTTGGAGTATTTTCTCCTTCTACTTGGCGTCTATTCGATGTCCTGCCAACTCCCCATTTAAGTTGCCTCCTAGGGTGTTTATTTAGGTGTCGAGATGCCTTTCTTGCCCGAAAATATCTTAATCCGAATGGAACCCTTCTTTGCTACAGCAGGGACACGCCCGTGTGACACGCCCATGTGAATCGAGCCCAGCCGTGTTCGAGTCTGCTAAAGTGGCACGGCCGTGTGGTGAACTCCAGGCTGTGTTGTTTTCTAATGTAGGCCCGTTTTGTCCCTTTTTGGCCTATTTCTCATTCTTTTCGACTCCCTAAGCTCTCCTGGGTATAAAACATGAAATTAAGGGATGAGGAGCATCGAATTCATCAAATCTAATGAGAATTCATCCACAAATAAGCCAAGCATGAGGTTAAAATATGTGCAAATTATGGTTTATCAAATATCCCCACACTTAAGCTTTTGCTTGTCCTCAAGCAAAATTCTCAACTCACAATTAGAATTAACTTCCCTCAGTTCATAATTCTTATTAACAATGTCTCATCATAATTCATAGATAATGTATACATGGATAATTTAACTCAAAAAGTCTTAAAGATTTAAAAAATCAAAGTCATATATTTTTATAGCACGAAAATATAGGTGTTTCCCCTTATCTAAATAATTACCTTTGATCCAAAACTGACAAGGATTGACATCCGCACTAAAGATTCACTCAAATCACTCAAAGTGTTTAAGGTTCAAAATAAAGCACTCATCAGTCAAACATGAAAAGTTATTACCATAGGCTTGCATGAAAATCAAATCTCCACCACTATAAAATGAGATGATACACAAATCAAAAGGTCTTTAAAGGGTTGTAATGGGGCTTGGGTTAAAGGTGTGGATATAGGTTGAATTAGAAGGTTAGAATCGAGATTGAATTGACAAATTACCTAACTAGAAACAATAAACTGATTAATGAATAATTATATCAATAACAAGAGCTTCTTCTAAAGATATGAATTTAACTGTTTAAGCTCATAGAACATAGAACTAATTATGAATAAATTTTCTAACGTTTTTTTTAAGAATAAGTACATAATAAAAGATGAATTCAACTACTATAATTAGGTAACCGATCAAATCAAATCTCGACATAAGGGGAGTGAAAGAAAATGGGATAAACAAGTTAATAACGGGGTTTTGGGTTAATATTAGTGGTAAATCAAGGAATGGTTGATTAGGCTAAAAAGTGGCTCACTAGGGGTTAATTACGGAGGTAGGCTTTTTATGGAGTAAGTGGATTAAATCTTAGGTGCCTTTATCATTTCAGTATATCAAATCAAAGGTGTGGTCTCGACCTATATAATCGAAGCAAGTTCTAGAATAACAAAACAATGTTGACACACTCATAATCAATAAAGTGAGCACTAAAAGACATATGCTCTAAAGGCTCAAAATCTCACAAAAATTATGGTTTTTGATGTCAACCTTGTAAATTTCAAATTTCAAAGTAATATTTAAATTTAGGTCAACAACCTAGCCAATTTTTAATTCTGAAAATAGACTTATCATGTCTGATTCTCTAATATCTTAAAGTTTAAATTATCAATGCATAATTAACTATGACTTAATCCAAAACATATCAATAAAAAGCATAAATCAACAGAAGTTTCATTCTAATTAGTAATATGAGAAAATTACTTAAGACAAGATATCATTCAGGGATATGAAAATAATGCAAAAAGTTAGAAAATTTTGAAATTCACCCCCCACACTTAAGATGTATATTGCCCTCAATGTACAAAGATAGATAATAATCGTATAGTCAGAAAATCAAAAGAGAGGGAGAGAAGTGAAACTTCTTAAATTTTGGATGGAATTCTTGAGTTGGGAGTGTGGAAACTTGATTTGGAGGTAAAAGATAAGTTATAGGAGGCGTCTCTGGTGATGGTATGGTGGCCGCCAACAATCACTGCGCCAGATGAAGAAATTGGGTAACTCGTGAAGAAATAGCCAGGAAATAATAAGAATAATTCAAAATATACTAAATATGTATTTAAAGTAAAGAAATATAAAGAGAAGAAAAATAAAGGAGAAGAGAAAAAAAAAAGAAAAAGTAAATGGAATCAAAGGTCCTTTTCTTATTGAGTTAATGAAGCGGCCGGCATGAACTTATGTAGATCGGTCTCGCATAGGGAGACTGTGCTAGGATCCTTCTGTTTCTTCGACATGGAGATGATGGTGTAGATAAAGAGTGAGGGGAAGGAAAAAGGAGAAAAATGAAAGGGAAAAGTTTAAAGGGTATGGAAGAAGAGGAAATTGGGGAGTATGTGAGAAGAGGAGGGGTGGGTTTTAAATAGAAATCTGGGATCTGGTACATCCCCACGCCCGTGTGCCATGGGTGTGTTAAGTTGCACGGCCGTATCGTATAGCCATGTGGTTGTTCGTTGGTTTCTCCCACGCCTGTGTGGAGGTTTCTATGCCCGTGTAGTTTAATTAGTGTCGACCACGGCAGCATCGCACGGCCATGGCTATTTATCGTAGCCCGTGTCTTGGGAAAAAATTTATCTTGTTGCCATACATCTACGGCCACGCCCATTCACCTACCTGTGGTGCCCATACGGCTATGGCCACGGTCGTGTGCAAGGCCATGTGGGTATGGAAATCTGTGCTTCATTAACTTGGTTAGTTTGTAGTTAGGTGCTAAAAGTATAAATAAAAATATGAAGATTAATGAGTTAGTGTTCGGGTTACCTCCCGAGAAGCGCTCGTTTAAAGTCTTAAGCTAGACTTACCTCTGATTCTCATAATCATGGTGGTTTGAGGAGTTGAAAATCTTTTCCCATGCTATTAGTTCTACTATCAGTATATAGTTCGAGTCGAGTAGAGTTTACCTTAAAAGTGCCGAATATGGGATTACTTACCTTGACTATTCGTATGAGAAGATATTCAGTACCGTGAAAGGGATTTCTTCGTTCATTTTAAGATCTGAACTGGCGATTCGAGGGTCTTTCTTATCCAACAATACCTGATCTCCTATTTTGAAGTGATTTGCTATTCCTATAAGCTTGTCTGGAGATTCCCTCGGTTTCGCTTCTTGTGTTCTCAGTTTCTCCTTGAAATGTGTTGTAACACCCAAACCCGGCCCATGCGTTTTGACCAGATCTGGCGTGTTATGGAACGCATAACACTTTATCAGATTTTGAAAACACAAGTTAATTATTTAAAATTTGAATAAAGAAGTGACTTTTTGGAAATAAACATCTTTGTATTATTATTACGTATAAATAAACCTTGTCATAAATTCATAAGTTGCATAACATTGAAAACTACTTAGTTGAATAAAACTAGGGGCCTTATTACATAAATATTCTCAAATAAAGTAAAATAAAATTTAAAGAAATCCCAAAAATAATTTGTAGAAATAAAACTTGATGGCCCCTCGAGTCCGTCTCGGCTCTTATGTCCACGATCTACTGCTCATCTAGAAGAGTAGAAAAAAGGAAAGCGTGAGTCACCAAGACTCGGTGTATAAATCTCAAAACACACAACGACCGAGCCCATTAAACACATTATGGGCCTGGCCCATACATGATGGTAACAATCATAATCACATGGTAAGCGTTAAATAATGAATAACCCAACCCATCCTAGGTTTCCATCCTCTACACACCAACCCGTACCAACCATCACACCTTGGGGATTTCTACAATCAACCCTCCATCCGCTACACACCAAAAGCGATACCAAGCACTACCTATTCCATTAATTAGGAATCATTGAATGTGGCATAGCCACCGATCACTATGTGACCTAACATTTATATATGTGGGATTTCCACCACCGATCACCAAGTGACCTATCATGCACTTCCCCTTCAATATCATATCCCCACCCCATGCATACACATAAAGAAAACATCATGCAGTCATATATACTTTTCGATACATATAGGAAGTTCTATGTTTACGTACCTGGCATCCTTGCCTAACCCTTTTAAGGTTCCATTTGACTGTCTATACAGCCTCTTTCCGGCTTTTTAGCCCATAATACATACATATAACCATACATATAGGATTAGAAGTGTATTAGAGATCTACACACCTAATTACCGATAAGACGTTATCCTTAGTCGACACTACTGCTATCTGTCTAAGGTGTTGTTTAGAAGCCGGTCCACAACTAAGTGGCCAATCTTAAATGGCAGATACTGCTCGTTTCTTAAACTTAGGGATTCTCTCCTTTGCCTGATCTACAATCAATTCCATCACAAGTCCTTATCAGAACTACTATCACAATATTTGATCGTTAATCCTCATCATAACGTTAAGATCTTGTATACAATGAACAAATCTAATAGAAATCTAGGGAAATCTTCTTACCTTAAAAATCTCGAAAGTGGAGACTAGCTATTTTTGGCTTTTAGATCTAATTGACCAAGCTTCCTTCAAATCCTTAATTGCCACCCATCATAAAACCATTAAACTATTAGCTTTCGGCTTTTGCCTTTTAAGAACCAAAATAGAATATGAGATCTAATAGAAATCGACACTTACCTTAGTATAGAGAATTCGGCTAACACTTGGAAAGAAGATTCGACAATGCCAAAGGAAAGTTTTAAATGCCGGAAGAATAGAACTAATTCTCAAATAGGATGAATAAAAGAAAAAAAAATAGAGGCTTCAGCTTTTTAGAGAAATCGGCACAAAGGGAAAAAAGTGGAGAAGAGGTTTTGGCTTTTGAAGAAATTGAAGAAAAGAAATTGGAGAGGGAGAGGCTAAGGAATTTTGGCACAATGGGAGAAGAAATTAGGGTTTTCAATGTCAGAATCAATGAGCTATCCCCCCTATTTATAGATATTTTGACACCTCATGTATAAAATCGAAAACGCCCTTCCTAATTAATAAAATTCAAGCTAAATTAGAGGGAAATTCGGCACCCCCTTTGCCATGCAGTAGCTGATTTCTACACTCCTCTA
This sequence comes from Gossypium rotundifolium, assembly GCA_025506655.1. NCBI lineage: Eukaryota > Viridiplantae > Streptophyta > Magnoliopsida > Malvales > Malvaceae > Gossypium > Gossypium rotundifolium. Next base: position 34,199,812 of record CP106734.1, read on the forward strand.
GGTGATGGATTTCGGCCATCACCTCCCTTGTAGATAAACTCCTAACTTTTCTCCTTTTTATCTACTATTTTATCAATTATAAAATCCATCTAAATCTTCCTATTTTTGAGCCTTGTAGCCGTCCACCTCATCAAATCTTAATGCCTAAATTTAACTCACTTAAATTAAAAGATTTGGAATTTATTAAACTTAAATTTTGGGACCCTAACTCCTTGTGTGTGGCGTCACTTCTTGCTTCATTTTAGGTGCCGAAAATGGCCCTAAAAACATGGGCTCCTTGCGGCCAAAACTTGGGCCTCTTTTATTGTTAATGACGCCACCTTAAAATAATTCAATCAAGGCCTTTGCCTAATCCTAAGCCCAATTTTGAACCCCTATCACTTAAATTAACAAATTAAACATATCCCCACACTAAATGCATAGGCCCATAAATTTAAGATGTTGCAGTTCTACCCCCTTACGTAAACATAGAACTCCCTATGTGTATCAAAAAATATATATGACTGCATGATGTTTTCTTTATGTGTATGCATGGGGTGGGGATATGATATTGAAGGGGAAGTGCATGATAGGTCACTTGGTGATCGGTGGTGGAAATCCCACAATACAAATGTTAGGTCACATAGTGATTGGTGGCTATGCCATATTCAATGATTCCTAATTAATAGGAATAGGCAGTGCGGCTGTCGTTTTGGTGTGTAGCAGATAGAGGGTTGATTGTAGAAATCCCCAAGGTGTGATGGTTGGTATGGGTTGGTGTGTAGAAGATGGAAACCTAGGATGGGTTGGGTTATTCATTATTTAACGTTTACCATGTGATTATGATTGTTACCTTCATGTATGGGCCAGGGCCCATAATGTGTTTGTGGGCTCGAGTCGTTGTGTGTTTTGAGATTTATACACTGAGTCTTGGTGACTCATGCTTTCCTTTTCTCTACGCTTCCAAATGAGCAGTAGATCGTGGACATGGGAGCCGAGACGGACTCGAGGGGCCATCAAGTTTTATTTCTACAAATTTTTTTAGGGGGATTTCTTTAAGTTTATTTTATTGTTATTTAGGAATATTGATGTAATAAGGCCCCTAGTTTTTATTCAACTAAGTAGTTTTCAATGTTATGCAACTTATGAATTTATGACAAGGTTTATTTATACGTAATAACAATACAAAGAGGTTTATTTCCAAAAAGTCACTTCTTTATTCAAATTTTAAATAATTAACTTGTGTTTTCAAAATCCGATAAAGTGTTATGTGTTCCATAACACGAGATCTGTCGAAATGCATGGGCCGGGTTTGGGGTGTTACATGTGTCTTCCAATCGTCTAGTTCATCGACTTGAAGTCTTTGTTCCCCATGAGTTACTTCTTTATCGACACGGGGTCTAGGATCAAGTTCAGTTGTGTAGCTTCGTGGTGTTTCCTGTGAAGAAAGTTGAACTAATTGGTTATCAATAGAATTTATGTTCTCACTTTTATCACTCGATGTCCTAGCCGAGTCAAGAGCCTGAAGAGTGATCATTTTGTCACCTATACGAAGTGTGAGTTCACCTGTACCAACATCAATTTTAGATCTGGCAGATGCTAGAAAGGGCCTTCCTAAAATTAAAGGAACCGTATTGTCCTCATCCATGTCTAAAACAACAAAGTCTACTGGGAATATGATTTTGTCAATTTTCACTAGTACATCTTCAATTATACCCCTAGGAATTCTAATAGTTTTATCAGCTACTTGAATGCTCATCCTAGTTTGTTTGGGTTTCCCTAGACCTAGCTGTTTAAACATTTTATAAGGCATAACATTTATGCTTGCTCCTAAGTCAGCTAAAGCATTATTGACAGATAAACTACCAATTAAGCATGGAATTGTAAAACTCCCTGGATCTTTTAATTTTCGTGGTAGTTTATTTTGTAAAATTGCTGAGCATACTGCGTTTAGCTCCACATGCGATGCCTCGTCTAACCTCCGTTTATTTGTCAAAAGCTCTTTTAAAATTTTCCTTGAATCTGGCATCTGCGAAAGAGCTTCAAGAAACGGTAAGTTCATATGTAATTTCTTTAGAAGTTTAGGAAACTTATCGAATTGTTCATTTGAGTTGTCTTTGTAACATCCGAAATTGGGCCTAGTAGGATTGGGCCCTATGGGCCTTAGGCGTAAGAATATTTAAAATTTTTGAGAATATGAGAATGGCGTTGTTGCAAATTAGACTTATTAGTTAAGTGAATTTGGAAGGTTACGGGGTTTCTATGAAGTCTCGGGTTTAATTGTGCCTTAGGAAAAATTTAGTATTTTAGCACTTTAAGGAGAGATAGTTAGTAGCTTCAAGGCTTATAGAAATATATGAGTAAATTGTTAGCACAAGTGAGCAATTAGTAAAGAGGTTATGGCATTAAGTGAAGGACTTTAAGGGAAGAGGTTCAAATCCCATTGTGTGCAAATTTTGACTATTATTTTTGCATGCTCTCCTTAAGTGTCGACCAAGAGGTATATATGGCAAGGTGGACTTCTTTATTTTTGGTAAGGTGGCTAAGGAAATAAGGAAAGGTTGAGGTTGGGGAAAGGAATCAAAAGAAAAAGCAAGTATGGGGGACATGTTGGCACAAAAAGGGGAGAATGTTATGGAAAGTGTGGTTGGCCAAATGTTTGACCAATATTGTAATGCATGTGGATGATTTTGGGGGTAGATAGGTAGCTGAAATTTTTACTTTGGTATTTGGTAAGGTCTTGGTATTGTTTTGCCCAAAAATCCTATTTGTAACTTTTGTGTCATCTTCTTCCAATTTGCTATTCTCTTTGCCGAAACCTCCTAGCACAATTGTGCATCTTTCTTCTCTTTTGTTTAGTCAAATATTCATCTTTTTTTCATCGTCTTTTGATATCCGAATTTCTATCATTTTCTATCTTCCCCATTTTTGTCTGTTGGACATCTCTCCTTGGTTGAATCGGAGTTCTAGTGGGTGGCCTAATACCAAATCCTTGTCGATTCATTCGTAGTCATAAGCCAGTTGGTGGGAATCGAGATTATCATCGATTAAGGTAAGGAGTCTTTTCATAGTCCATTCGATATCGCTATTCAGTTATGGTGTTAATCGGATTGAAAGTTTGGCTAATAGATTATGTTGTTAGGCACGAAATCACGCGATACTCTCTACTTGTGGATTTTTCGGAAATAGTGGTAAAGTCAAACACCTATCTCTCGTAATAAGAGACTCGGATTGTTGGTAAGTGATATAGATTGTTAAATCAATTGCAATTCTTGGATGAAGTTGTAAATTGGGTTTTGGACTAATTGTTGACCGATTGTATCTTTAGGTGCCGCAGAGAATATCGTGTTACGGATTCCGAATAAGGTGTGTAATCCCGTACCTTCCGAAAACATGTTTGAAATGGTGTGTCATCTCACATCTTCGAAAGTTTATATGATATGTTTTGTGATTCGGTCGAAATACCAAAGAAAAACGGAAACCGGCATTCGTGATCACTAGGGAGTGCGTATGATCGTAGTGGTAATCATATTTGTAATAAAACAGTTCCGGTTAGAAACAGTGATGTGTTTTTGAAAAATCACGAAAAATAGGAGAAAGGGAATTAGAAAGTGCATGAGATATCAAATTAAATCTTACTATGTCTATTTTGATATGGAAGAAACGAAGAAGGAAAAGGAATTTTATATTCTGAGATATCTTAATTTTAGTGAGACTGGTTCTGATTAACTTCGTGGTTCCCTGATCTGTTTGGAAAAATCATATAAAATTGTAAAAAGTGAATTATGGGTTATAATTTATATGTATGGATTCCTAGTGAGCTTATTTTCATTAGAAATAAGTGGGAGCAATATATGAAAACCATACAGTGAGTATTTGAAATTAAGGTAAGAGAGGGCAGAATCATTGGACAGTGTAACAAGGGAAATTTTAAGGAATAAACTGTACTAAATGGCTCAGTCAAAAATTCTGGAAAAATTGTAGTCAGAAGATATATGAGTCTAGTTTCAAGGAAAATTTATGGATCTTAATTTTGAGTTTCCTAACGCGAGTTATAGTCAATTTAGTCAGTACAACGCAGATGGACAGTTTCAAGTTTTATGTCCCAAATTAGTAATTTAGTCGGGGTTATGAAATTACGAAAATACCCTTGGTGGGTAAATTACCAAAATACCCCTGGGTTGCAAGATTACCAAATTACCCTTAGTGGGTAAAATTAACGAATTACAAAATTGCCCTTATGTGCCGAATTACGAAAATACCCTTTTGGGTCGAATTACGAAAACACCCCTAATGGGCCGATTTGATAGATTGCCTTAATGGGCCGATTTGATAGATTATCTTAATGGGCCAATTTGATAGATTGCCTTAATGGGCTAATTTTGATATATGACTAAATGGGCCAATTAGATATATGGCTAAATGGGCCGAATTTGATATATGGCATAATGGGTCGATTTTGCAAAGTGTTAATGGGCCAAATTGTTTGTAATAAATCTCTGATGTTATTAATTATCGTTGTTATATTGTAAATATCATAATTTGCTATGAATGTTGCATTCACATAATTCTGCATGGGTTTGGGATATTGATGATTGGAAGAAGCTATTTGGTGGCTCGCCACATATTTTGGTGACTCTGTCACAATCATTCAGTGGCTATGCCACGTATATTCTGTTATTCTGGTGGCTTCGCCACAAATTCTGATATTATAAATGGCTAAATGCCTGCGATTAAAAATGGCCACTGGCCTGCGAATTATTATTATAAATGGCAAATTGCCTGCGTTTTGGTGTGTTGGCGGGGTGGGTTGACTTGATCCCCATAGGTGTGTTGGTTGGTACGGGTAGTGTGTAGCGGATGGATTATTAGGTTGGTTTGGGATTGCATTACATTCATTTGATTCATTTGATATATTCTGTTTTGTAAATGGGCTTTGGCCTAAGATTATGCTTAATGGGCTTCGGCCCAAGTTATTGTTAGATGGGCTCAGGCCCAAAATAATTGCTTAATGAGATTTTGGCCCAGTGAACAACGGTAAGGGGATTTCACACTGAGTTCTTGTAACTCACCCCCCCTTTTCTTTCTTAATCCTTTCAGGTAATGCTCAGTGATGTGGACTTGAGCCATTTATGACTCGGTGGAGGCCATACTTCAGAAATGGTTTTTATTGAACTTTAGTTTCCTAATTTCGTTCACTTTATTATTCTTACGATTTTGGGTTTATTTTGTGTTGTAATAAGGCCTCTGGAATATTTTATTTTGCTTATGTTTTTGTCGTACTTAGAATTATGCTTGAATTTTTTTAAACGGGGATTTTTCTAAAAATCTTAAATAAAGGTTTTCCAAAATAGATTAACAAATGATTTTCATAACAAACTTTTACAAATATTTTTAACACGAAAATCTTCTTCGAATTTTCAACGTCATTTTCAAAAGTCACGTTTTGTAATATTATTAGTTCAAATCTATCGATTCTTCAATCAGCTTTTCAAAGATTAGTAGTATTTTTATCAAATATTTCTAAACAAACTTGTTTTCTTCAATTACACCTATTTTAGTACGAATCACAAGATCCTTTATACGTTTTCTTCATTGTGACACACCAGATTTGAGCCTAACTTCTAGGCCGGGTTTGGTGTGTTACAGTCTTTCTTCATCGCATTTAGGTATGGCACTTCGAGATTTTTACTCTGTAATTACCAGTTTCGATTTATTATGGATTGCCTCAACCTTCCTTTATTTACCCTAAGCTCTTGCCTTGGCTTAGATTCAGATTCTACTAACCCTTCACTATTTTGAGCGGTAACGATATGAAGTTGCTCCGTTAGTTTCAATGTTGCTTGGCAAGCTACCTTGTGGTCGTTCAGATATGAGTTTAGCAATTTGCCCTAATTGGTTCTCGATCCCTTAAATCGATGCTTGCTGATTTTTGAGTGTTGTTTCCGTGTTTTGGAAACGAGTTTCTGACACCGCGATAAATTTTGCCAGCATCTCCTCAAGGTTTGGCTTTTTCTCTTCAGGGTAGGGTTGCTATTGAAAGCCTGGGAGGGGTTGTTGTCTTTGATTCCCTTGGCCACCCCATAAAAAGTTTGGATGGTTCCTCCAACCTGGATTGTAAGTGTTACTATAAGGGTTATTTTGGGATCTAGGATTATTACCCATATAGTTCATCTGTTCGTTCTCTATGCCAGAGTTGTAGGGTGGGTATTCTGTATTGTTTGTCCATCCTCCGTATGTATCGCACTGCATCACTGGGTGTACCTGCGAAGAACTACACAAACTATCAATCTTTTTATTTAACAGTTCTACCTGATTTGATAGCATGGTTACTGCGTCGAGGTTGAACACGCTGGCGACTTTTGTTGGCTTTATACTCGTAACTTGCCACTGATAGTTATTCAGTGACATATCTTCAATGAATTCGTAGGCAGCCTCAGGTGTTTTGTTATTCACGGTACCACCGGCAGCTGAATCGATTAATTGCATAGTTGAGGGGTTCACACCGTTGTAAAAGGCTTGAACCAGTAGCCATAATGGTAACCTGTGGTGAGGGCACCTTCTCAGTAGATCCTTGTATCTCTCTCATGCATCGTAAACTGTTTCTAAATCTATCTGCACAAAAGAAGAGATAACATTCCTCAACTTACCCGTTTTAGCCGGCGAAAAATATTTTAATAAAAATTTTTGGTCATTTGTTCCCATGTAGTGATTGATCCTCATGGTAACGAGTTCAACCACTGTTTAGCTTTGTTCCTCAATGAAGAGGGAAACAATCGAAGACGAATGGAATAATCAGAAACGCCATTGATCTTGAAAGTGTCGTAGAATTCTAGAAAATTTGCCAACTGATTGTTAGGGTCCTCATCCTACAAACCATCAAACTGAACAAACTGATATATCATCTATATAGTGTTAGGTTTTAATTCAAAATTATTTGCAGCAATAGCAGGTCTAACAATACTAGATTCTGTTCCTGTTAAATTAGGTTTAGCATAATCATACATAGTACGAGGAGCGGGATTTTGATTCACTGTGTTTTTGCCACCACGGAGGTGTGATTATTATCGACCATCTCTTGATGAGTATCGGGATCATTTTCTTGCTCTTCTTCTATGTATTGTAGGCTTTGTCTTATTTCTATATGATTTCTGCGAATGGTACTTCTATATCACTGTCAAAAATCAAGGGTCCTATCGGGTCTCTTCTAGTCATAAACTAGAGGTACCTATCAGAGACGAATAAAAGAAATTAGTAAAGTTAGAAATAGAATAAATATAAATTTCAAATAAATAAAATGGCTAAAGTAATAAAAATTTAGTTTTCCTAATATCTTAGTCCCCGGCAACGGCGCCAAAAACTTGATGGAAGCTCGAAACAACTATTATTTCGATAAAGGCAAACGCACCTCTCAAACAATAGTATAGCTGTGGTGAGTCCGGAATATCGTATCCTCAAGGACCAAGAGTACTTAGTAATAACTATCTTTTTATTATCTAGCCTAATAATTAAGGGGATTTGCTTTTAATTTAACTAACTAATCTAACTAACTTATGAACTTGACAGGGAGTAAATTGGGAAAATACTTTGGACAACTTATATGAGATGGACGACACCTAAGTAAGAATCCACCTAGACTTCATTTATTACTTTTTATTCATGTGATTTATTCACTTGACTTAATCCGTAGAAGTCCCTGAATTATATTAATACCTCTTTCAAGGCTACTAACAACTGACCCTAGGTTGATTAATTGAAATCTCTTTCTAATTAAAACCCCTATTGTCGCATTAATTCGATTTATGGATTCCCATATTAGGTTTGACCCTAATCTAGCAGATTTTTGTCGCTCTATTTCTAGGGTTGCAATCAACTCCTCTTAATTGTGTTGATCTACTCCTAAACAGAGACTTTTGCTCTACCAAATAAGCACATTCGACTTGAATCAATAACCTGAATTATCAAAATAAGAATAAAACTCACAATTAAGAATAAGCACAAGTATTTATCTCATAAATCAAATAATAATAAGATCTGTCATAGGTTTCATCTCCTTAGGTATCTAAGGGATTTAGTTCATACTAGAAGAGGAAAACATAATAAAGAGGAAAACAACAAAACATAAGGAAACCCAAAAACTTCTAAGGAACTTGATGGGAGATCCTCAGTCTTGATGGAGATCCTTCTCCTAAGCTGTTCCTAACGGCTGTCTTGGAGTATTTTCTCCTTCTACTCGGTGTCTATTCGACGTCCTGTCAACTCCCCATTTAAGTTTCCTCCTAGGGTGTTTATATAGGCTTCGAGATGCCTTTCTTGGCCCGAAAGTATCCTAACCCGAATGAAACTCTTCTTTGATGCGGCAGGGACACACCCGTGTGACACGTCCATGTGAATCGAGCCCAGGCCGTCTTCGAGTTTGCTAAAGTGGCACGGCCGTGTGGTGAACTCCAGGCAGTGGTGTTTTCTAATTTAGGCCCGTTTTGTCCCTTTTTGACCCGTTTCTCGTTCTTTTCCCTAAGCTCTCATGAGTATAAAACATGAAATTAAGGGATTAGGAGCATCGAATTCATCAAATCTAATGAGAATTCATCCACAAATAAGCCAAGCATGGGTTTAAAATATGTGTAAATTATGGTTTATCAAATACATAGCCGAATCTATCTCGAATCGCACACTAAGTGCCATACACAGTCAAATTGTCATCAAACATGACTGTAGTCTTGTATACACAATGTATACAATATCAAAGCATTTAAAGCATAATTATAACAATGCTTATTACATATGAACTTCCCTTGGATGTAAAAACGATAATGCGGGTCAACTAATCTGAAACCTTGTTCTTCCCCCAATCTAAGTCTGTATTTCATTTTTCTTGATCTATATAATATCAAATTCAACTCATTTAATCATCCATTTATTCAATTTAGTCCAAATTTCACTTTAAGGCATTTTTACACAATTGCCCCTAATATTTCACATCTTTTACAATTTAATCCTTATTTCATAAAATTACAAATTCATGCAATTTAATTACAACCCATGCTAGCTGAATTTCTCTAGTACTCATAAAATCCATATTTCTTCTTTATTCACACATTTAACCACACATTTTCACATTTTCAAAAATAAATCCCTATTTTTCATTTTTACTCAAAATCACTTTACAAAACTTGTTTTACTATCAACAAACAATCAAAATCTATCATCAATCATCAAAAATCATACATATTCATCAATGGAAACATTCAAAATCTTTAAAAATTTTGCAAATTAGTATCTAGGCTAGCTAGTACTAGCTGCAACGATCACAAAAGCATAGAAATCATTAAAAACGAGACAAAATACATACCAATTAGACAAGGATGAGCTTACCGAAACCTTGAGCATCAAAAATGGCTTCCTAAGCCCTATTTTTCGATTACAAGAGATGAAATAAAGATGATACATAGTTTGTTTTATTATAATTATCATTAATTACCAATTTACTAAATTAACCTTAAAACTTAATCTAAATTTCAATAATGCCAAACCAATATCATCCACTAAATAATAGACTATTTATCACATAAGGACCTCTACTTTAAGGTTCTATAGCTATTAGACACCTTTAGCTAATATAACTTATGTTTTACACTTTACGCGATTTAGTCCTTTTCATCAAATTGATCATTCAAACGATAAAATTTCTTAACGAAATTTTCACACAATCATACTATCATGCTATAGAAGTTAAAATATTAATAAAATAATTATTTTGATCTCAAAATTCTGGTCCCAAAACCACTGTTCCCATTTGACCAAAAACGGATTATTACAGAGTCCAATTTTCGTGCTTTCCTGGACTTTTAACCCAACAATTTATAATTTAATCCAACATAATACATGTTTTTATATTTCTAAAAATAAAAATTGTTTGAGAGATTAATTTAAATAAATTAATTTTTTAATTAAATAATTTTATTAATCCAATTCTAATTCCATTAATATCATCAAAATATATTTAATTTTCATTTTCAAGGTATTCATCATCTTTTTCCGTAAAAGAATTTATGAGGTTCTAGATTTTTATAAGATCGCTCCTGGGCAATTATCCGGAACCTCCTAATGGTTGTTGACTCGTTTCATCATCCTTTGTGAAAAGAGAGTATAGATCCGAAGGTTTAGGTCTTTCAGAATATGTTCCAGCTATCTAAGGCGAACCAAACGAAACAACTCGAGTTGTTGTGGTTTTGTCGTCCATATGGTAAACCTCAGGTCAAAAATATTTTGTATGGGAGGACAATTAACATAGAGATTAATCATTGCAAGTATTTTTCTATCCAACTGAACTTCAAGGATGATTTTAGTTTCTCCACCGAGTGGCTTCTACCTCCTGGAGATATCTGCAACTTCGAATCCTCCCTAGTTGACGATTCGAAGGCTCAAAATCAATTTAAATTTATTAACCAGGAGGGCTTGCTCGTTGTTCCCCAAACATCTTCCTCCGGAAGGTATTCAAATATTGCCTTTTTTATACAGGAGGTTATAGGTCCATTGACGAAAATCTCATAAAATGATTTAAGCCAGGAGAAGATTGGAGACCTTGAGCTAAATCATTTCCCTTCTACAGTGACTGCCCTATAGCCCAGATACTAACAGGAAGGGTTCCAGAACGTTGGAACCATCCAGTGGCTATAAAAGCTCACCTTGATCGGGAATGGTTCGTGCCTGAGTTAGCAGTGATGAATCCCTTGCCATTCCGCCCCCTGGTGGAGGTCTTTTTGGCACTATTCGAGACTAGACTAAGTAGTTTTTGAAGGAGGTTGTGTATGTTTTTCCTTTCACTCGATCAACGAGGAGAAGGCGTCGTAAGATTTTTTTAGTTTTTCTTAAGTTACTAATTTGTGTTTGAATTTATTTTCCTACGTAGTACCTATCATAAACAATGAAGCAGTTCATTGTCGAGGCCACAACAAGGAACATGCTAAAGGGGTAGCCTCATCTCCCCTTACTCTTAGGAAACGAGCTAGCAAAAAGAGTAAAGAGGTTCTTTCCGAAGAGACTGCAGGTGAGGAGCAGTAGGGCGAGGTCATTTCTTCCCAAATCGAGGATCCTACTGTTGAGGCTATCCTTTAAGATAGTGGTGATGGCAGCAGTTTTACTCGTTCGCTTTCTATCACTGTTGGTTTAGGTGTAATCTCTTCTAACTTGAGTGGTTCCCTTATTCTGGATACTACTGTGGACTGAGAGCCTCTCACTAAAACGGGTCCCCCTGTATGACCTACTATGGTGCTTTCTTCTACTATTGCTACTGCTTAATTCCTGTAAAATTTATCAATTTAGTTAACTTATATTTTTCTTTGCTAACTTTTCATGTTTGTATAGGCTCTATGGATCTTATGCTGGCTTTAAAGTTAGTATGTGATCAGGTGGCCTAAGAAGTGTCATCCCTTCAGGCAGCTAAAGCTAAGGCAGGAGGTGTTGCTTAATCCTCCAAAGAGAATAAAAATAAAGTTATTGCTGAAGCCAAGAAGACAACATCTGCCCTGAATGGCAAGTGAAGGGCTTTGCTGAGGAGGTGTTGACCTTGAAGGCATTGGAGGAGAAGAAGAAAGATATGGACAGAGAAAACCATCAGTTGGGGGAGAAGGCCAAGAAGTTAAAGGAAAAGAATAAGTTGTTGGAAATTGAACTGGCGGGAGATATGCGGCTACTTCTAGGATTCCCTATTTTTCTACCTGATCAAACACTTGGGCCAGAGAGCAATTATGTTTATGGTAATTTCTGAAATGGTTTTATGGGGCTCTGGGCAACTGATCTTTGCCTCTTCTATTACTACGATTGGGTCCCTAGCGATATGTGGCATAGACATTGTTCACCTACTGATTGTTTCTCTAACTTGACTTATTATAATGTCTATGTCTACGTCAACCTACCCCTGAACTTGTCCTTAACTATTGGTAGCCTTGAAATATTCTAAGAGGCGATCTTTGTGGATGGCTGCCTTGATGAGGTATTGGTGCAGAGGAATCAACGTAGGCCTTTTCAACCTCGTCTCCTTCCGAGAACTTGTGCACCATTTCATAGAGATACTGGTGCGAGGTCTCGACTATGAAGGCCTGAATTGGCCACTCATTAGTGACTCACTTCGTGAGCATGGTGGCAAAACTAAATATTTGAACATAGTTATGTAGGGACTATTTGCCCCTTAAAGGATAGTCATCAAGCACATTAGGGATTGCTTAAGCGTCTTATTGGCCAGAAAACAACTCATAAACTGCTAGATCAACTAATCAAAGGAATGGATTGACCCCCGATATAGCGATGGGTACGATTGTCGAGTTGTCTACGAAAGGATCATGGAGAAGGTCATTCACTTCACTCCATTAGAAGCCTTCAGTATATCATGTGGTTGTTGTACCGGCCAAACCCAAATTAATTTTTAAATGATAAAAATTATTTTATACATTTAAATTTAATTAAATCAGTTAAAATATTTTTTTAATATTTTTTAAATTTTTAAATAGTAAAATTTTTTAAGTGGCTTGAAAATAGTGCAGGCAAGAAATTTTGTTTGAATCGACCTCTACGGACTAACTTGACCTATGGACAAATCTACTTACCTCCTTCAAGCTTTCTCACTCTAGCTCTATCTTTATCTTTCTGAATCGAGAAAAAATTTTTGTTTGAATCTGACCTCTACCTGGACTAACTTGACCTATGGACAAATCTACTTACCTCCCTTCAAGCTTTCTCACTCTAGCTCTATCTTTATCTTTCTACCCAAGTAAACCAGAAAGATTGAATGAAACAGTGACGCCACGTCATTTGGATCCCTTTCCAATAGATTTATGCCACATCAGTATTCTTATCCTGAATTTTAACATTTTATCCTGAATTTAAGAATTTTAATTTGGATTTGATTTTTTTCAAGATAAAAATGCTAAAATTCAGGATAAAAATACTGATGTGACATAAATCTATTGGAAAGGGATACAAATGACGTGGTGTCACTGTTTCGTTCAATCCTTTCCCAGTAAACCCTAGGTATGGGTGAAGAAGATGATGGTGAGTGAAATTGTAACAACCCAATTTTAACCAGTGTCAAAAAATATGGTTTCGAAATCTAATTTCGTAAACCTAGTCCATGAGATCACAATAAAGGATTTACGAAGTTGGTATGAAAATATGTTCATGATCGGTCAAGTAATTAAATCGAGCAAATCAATAATTTTATTTCAGGGACTAAATTTTAAATTGCAATTGCTATAAATTTTAATTTATAAAATGCTTGAGGACCCAATTAGCAATAAACCAAGCGACGTAATGATTTTTTAACCATTAATATAATATGGATAGTGGAAACTAATGGTCATCCACTCATTTTCAATTAAGAAATATTAATTAAGTTTTAAAGTTAAAATTTAAGTTAGTTAAGATTAATTAACACTTTAATCTAAGTATAAATATGAAATGTTAGTGGATAGGAGAAAAAACATATTATCCTTTGTAACACCCCAAACTCGGCCTAGACGTTATGGCCAAATCTGGCGTATCACATTTAAGTGTTTTTTGAAAACCATGTTTTCATTGAAAACCCTTCTTGAAATTTAAAACTTCTTGCCATTTAAAACTTGTACAAAACCTCAGTTTGCGTTCATTTATTTTCAATCGTGGTTTCTTAAAAAGTTTTTCCTTTTTAAAATGTTATTCCCTTTAAAACCTTATTTTTTGCTGAATCTTAATTTAAACAAATGATTTATGAAAACATGATATTTAAAAATTTAGTTGCGAAAACGTAGTGTTTGAAAATGTTATTGTTTTGGAAAACCGTATTCTACTTCTAGCAGATATAAATCACAATCAATAAAATCCCAAAGTTAAAATCCAGAAATTATAGAGGCCTTATTACAACCCGAATCAAAATCAAAGTGCTTAAGTAAATGAGCAAGACAGAATAAACATGTGTAGTTGTGTGGCCCTCTCCTAGTCTCTCGCAGCTCCGAACCGTCTAACGCTAGGGATTACCTGAAAGGTTAAACACGGGGTAAGTTTACGAAAACTCAGTGTCTAATCCCCTTATTAAAGAAACAATCAGTCTACAGAAACAGAATCAGTCTGGGCCTAAGCCCTTTAACAATAACAGTACAATTTAGTTAAGAGTATATGTGGGCCAAAGCCCAAAACAATGTCATTTGGGTCACAGCCCATAACAAATCAATTGGGCCTAGCCCATCACAGTAACAGTCTTAGTATGAATGATGCATGATGCATGCAAACCCATCCAACCCTACACTTGCCTCCGTCCAACCTTGCACTACCTATAGGGAATAAATCACCCACGCCACCCCTACACTTACAATGTTAGCACTGGTTGCAGCACTAACCGAAATCGCAGCAAAGCTACTAGTATATATGTGGCTTTAAGACTTCAGTAACGGTATCATAATTGGCACATAGTCATTGGTAACTGTAATAAGATCGGCACATATCCACCAACTACGGTAATATAACCGGCACGCAGCCATGGGTAAGTATGATCGACACAAAGTCATCAATAATTACAACCGACACACAGCCTTGAATAAATATGATCGACACAAAGTCATAATCAAGATGGCATAGAGCCATAATTAGGTTAGCACAGAGCCATAATCAGATTAACTGGCTTAAAGCTATCGATAGGTCCACAGTCATCTCGTGTGACCCGTGCGACCTTAACAGATCATTATTGTGTCCATAGTCGTCTCGTGCGACCTGTGCGACCCTATCAGAACAGTACTTCCTCCATAACCAATATCCCAACCCCATGCAGTATGTCATGTATGCAGAATGTCCGCCCACAAATCATCATATCATTCACAATTAAGCCAATCAAATCATAGTCATACAATCACAGTCAAATCAGTCAAATCATAGCACAAGTCAGTCATTTACTCTCGAGGGGCAAAATAGTCATTTACCCTACAGTGGCATTACGGTTATTTTACCTTATAGAGGCATTACAATCATTTTACCTTATAGGGGTATTTCAATCATTTTACCCTACAAGGGCATTATGGTCATTTTACCTTATAGGGGCATTACGGTCATTTTACCCTACAGGGGCATTACGGTCATTTCTCACACTAGGGTCCAAGTATGTGTATCAACTCATCAATACATCCACAGTCGATCCGCACGACTTGTGCAACCTTTAGGAATCAAAAGGTATAGTTGAGCCCAAAGCCCAAAGCCCAAAGTATGGCCCAAGTGTGTGGCCCGCTAAGCCCAAAATTACCCCTAGCCATGTGAATGACATGGTCGAGCTCATTATTTTACATAAGTTCATGAAGTTGGCCCCACGCAAGCCCATTGGGCCCACACGACCCATTTTAGCCCATTTGACCCAAAAGCGGCCTAAGATCATGAGATAGTTCATGGTGGCCTCCGTCATTGTATCGACTTCCCCACACGAGCGCTCGTGTGCTCGTATGGTAACCCTTACTGTATTTTCAGCTTTTCAGGATTTTGGCATTTGTCGATCTACAATTGGAGTGGGTGTGTGTACACACACTTTCGGCTTTAAGCTGATCAACAAAAATAGGGTATACGGTTACATACTATTTTAGCTTTTAAGTCGACTATCATTTACGGCAAACAGTTACACACCTTTTTCCAAAAGCCTATGAAACACCCTTTGAGCACCAACCATGACTAGATGATCTGGAATTAATCCATCCAAAATCGTCGGCCAAAATCAATCCCTTGCACCTAGTGATTAATTAATGAAAGATGAGAGACAGAAAGATTTCTATGGCTACAAGATCACATTACTCCACTAAGATCCCCAGAACCATCATATATTGTACCGCAAAGAAAGAATAAAAATCAAAGTTAGAAATTATAAGAGGAAAACACAATATTCAGCTTCCCCCAATAAAAAGTTTAAATAACAAATTGAACACATACAGAAATGACCAAATAGCAAAAGGGGATCTTACAGGTACTTATCGATTGTCAGGATTCTTTTGAGACCAAAACCAACACACCCCAGCGCACCGAAACGACCCACTAAACACCGAGTGGCAGACAAGAAATCGAAAGAGAAGAATAGGGAATGGTCAGGTCAGAGAAGACCAAAAGAAAGATTCAAATAACTAGGGAAAAAGGAAACTATATTAAGATAAAAGGGGAGGATGAAGGAGAATTAAAAGAGGAGGTTAATTTTGGAAAAAGGAGAATATGGAAATGAAAAAGAAAATGAGAGGTTTCGCCAATTGACACCTTTCGACAGAAAGAGAATAAAAGAGAAAAAGGCCCGAAAGGTACAGAGAGGCACTTGACTTACAAGAAACTGACAAAAAGTGCAAACGGCTGAAAAATAGATGCTAGGGAAGAAAAGTGGAAAAGAAGAGAAGATTCGAGAGAGTAGCAAAAAAACAGATTAGGCAAAAGACCACAAAGAATTCGGTGAAGGGGGAAAAACATGACTGAATAGCTAGAGACTCCAAAGGCAACCGAATGGTTGAGAAGAATCCCATTTCGGCACCACTACTCCTACCAAATTCAAATTCCCCTCTTTCCTCCTAAAATCCCTCCTATTCACAAACCTCAACAACCAAAAATCCCCCTTTTCGCTCCCCAAATTCGACTAACAATAACCCCATTCAAATCTGTTCAAACTTTGGTGTTTCGGTCAAACATAACCTCCTTCCATGGCTATCAATAAAAATAATCTCCATTTGCATAAGCAGGGATTCGAACCTCAGACCACTAGCACACTCCACACTCCACTTTCCACCTTTACCAGTAGACTCCTTGTGTCATGATTTCACCAAAAATATTTATAAAGCCTTCAAGCTAAGGCCAAGATTCACTTAAGAGAAAAACTTAAAAATTTCTAAAGCCCAGGTTTGAACCCAGGACTTCTCCAACACTCCCAACTCTTCCTAAATCACTTAGCCACTAATGCAAACAACCAATTGTGTAACCTCCTTGTACAATAAAATATTTATGTGCAACCTCCAAACTGTACCTCTGCTCATAACCTAAAACTTCTAGGCCTAAAATTGAGGCGTTACAATTCACCCCTCCTTAAAGAAATTTGTCCCCGAAATTTCCAAATAACAAGATAGTCGTACCACCCAGACTACCCTACTACGCTCCTATTGCGTACTCTGATCCCAACACACTAGTACACTTTTAGCTTAATCTTGAAAGCTCTTACACACACCCAAAACATCTAACCATTGGAGTAGATAGATTACAATTTCTATACCCAAATCATCACATCCAACCGTTTCCAAACACACACAGAATAAATACCAAATCTAAACTCAAGCGTTTCAGTTTAATCTAACTAGAGTGTTCAATACAGTCTAAGGAAATCTTAGCATTTCCTATTGCATAATAGGAAAAAAACAAGTACTAGGACTTATAGATTCGGTGCCAGAGACTCGAAAACTACACTTTCAGAAAAACAGTCGGTACACATTTCAAAATTTTCAATTTTTTTCAAACCTTTTTAAAATAATTCTTCTAAAAATTCAATTTTAAAACCCAATCCACAGCCGAGTTTTACAACCTGATTCTGATACCACTAAATGTAACATCCCAAACCCAGTCTAGACGTTATGGCCGAATATGGTGTGTCACATTGAAGTGTTTTTCGAAAACCATGTTTTCATTGAAAACCCTTCTTGAAATTTCAAACTTATTGCCATTTAAAACTTGTACAAAACCTCAGTTTGCGTTCGTTTATTTTCAATCATGGTTTATTAAAAATTTATTCCCTTTTTAAAATGTTATTACCTTTAAAACCTTAATTTTTACGGAAGCTTAATTTAAAAAAAATAATTTACGAAAACATGATATTTAAAAATTTAGTTATGAAAACCATGTTCTACTTCTAGCATATATAAATCACAATCAATAAAATCTCAAATTTAAAATCTAGAAATTATAGAGGCCTTATTACAACCCGAATCAAAATCAAAGTGCTTAAGTAAATGAGCAAGACAGAATAAACATGTGCAGTTGTGTGGCCCTCTCAAGAGTCCCTCATGACTCCAAACCGTCTATCATGGGATTACGAAAGGTTAAAAAGCGAGGTGAGTTTACGAAAACTCAGTGTGTAATCCCCTTATTGAAGAAACAATCAGTCTATAGAAACAGAATCAATTTGGGCTTGAGCCCTTTAACTTGAATGATGCAGATTCGGTTGAGAGTATATGTGGCCAAAGCCCAAAACAATGTCATTTGGGTCACGACCCATAATGAATCAATTGGGCCTATCCCATCACAGTAACAGTCTCAATATGAATGATGCATCATGCATGCAAACCCATCCAACCATGCACTACTTATAGGGAATAAATCACCCACACCATCCCTACACTTATAGTGTTGGCACCGGTTGCAACACTAACCGAAATCGCAACAAAGCTGCTAGTATATATATGGCTTTAAGCCTTCAGTAATGGTTTCATAATTGGCACATAGCCATTGGTAACTGTAATAAGATCGACACATAGTCATCAGCTACGGTAATATAATCGACATAAGCCATGGGTAAGTATGATCGACACAAAGTCATTAATAATTACAATCGGCACACAACCCTGAATAAATATGATCGACACAAAGCCATAATCAAGACGGCATGAAGCCATAATTAGGTTGGCATAGAGCCATAATTAGATTAACTGGCTTAAAGCCATCGGTAGGTCTACAGTCGTCTCGTGCGACCCGTGCGACCTTAACAGATCATTATTGGGTCCATAGTTGTCTCATGCGACCCGTGTGACCCTATCAGAACAGTACTTCCTCCATAACCAATGTCCCAACCCCATGTAGTATGTCATGTATGCAGAATGTCTGGCCCACAAATCATCATATCATTCACAGTTAAGTTAATCAAATCATAGTCATACAATCACAGTCAAATTAGTCAAATCATAGCACAAGTCAGTCATTTACTCTCGAGGGGCAAAATAGTCATTTATCCTATAAAGGCATTATGGTCATTTCACCTATGGGGGTATTTTGATCATTTTACCTTACAGAGGGCATTACGGTCATTTTACCCTACAGGGGCATTACGGTTATTTCTCACACTGGGGTCTAAGTATGTGTATCAACTCATCAATACGTCCACAGTCAATCCGCATGACTTGTGCAACCTTTGGCAATCAAAAGGTATAGTTGGGCCCAAAGCCCAAAGCCCAAAGTATGGCCCAAGTGGGGCCCACACGCTCGTGTGGCCCACTATGCCCAAAACTGCCCCTAGCCATGTGAACGACATGGTCGAGCTTATTATTTCACATAAGTTCATGAAGTTGGCCCCACACGAGCCCATTGGGCCCATTTTGGCCCATTTAACCCAAAAGCGGCCCAAGACCATGAGATCGCTCATGGTGGCCTCTGTCATTATATCGACTTCCCTATACGAGCGTTCATGCACTTGTATGGTAACCATTACCAGATTTTTAGCTTTTCAGTATTTCGGTATTTTGGGATTTCAACATTTGCCGATCTACAATTGGAGTGGTGTGTGTGTACACACACTTTCAGCTTTAAGTTGATCAACAGAAATAGGGTATACGATTACACACCCTTTTCAGCTTTTAAGCTGACTATCATTTACGAAAAATAGTTACACACCTTTTTCTGAAAGCCTACAAAACACCCTTTAAGCACCAACCACGATTAGATTATCTGGAATTAATCCCTCCAAAATCGTCGACCAAAATCAACCCCTTGCACCTAGTGATTAACTTAATAAAGATGAGAGACAGAAAGATTTTTGTGGCTACAAGATCACCTTACTCTACTGAGATCCACAGAACCATCGTATATTGTACTACAAAGAAAGAATAAGAATCAAAGTTAGAAAATATAAGAGGAAAACACAACATTCGGCTTACCCCAATAAAAAGTTTCAATAACAGATTGAACACATACAGAAATAAACAAAAAGTAAAAGGGGATCTTACGAGTACCTATCGATTGTCAGGATTCTTATAAGATCAAAACCACCACACCCCAGCGCACTGAAACAATCCACCAAACACCGAGTGACAGATAAAAAATCGAAAAAGAAGAAGAGAGAATGGTCGGCTCAGAGAAGGCCAAAAAAAAGATTGAAATAATTAGGGAAAAAGGAAACTATATTCGGTTAAAAGGGGAAGATGAAGGAGAATTAAGAGGAGGAGATTAATTTTGGAGAAAGGGGAATATGGAAATGAGAAAAGAAAAGGAAAGGTTTTGGCAATTGACACCTTTCGGCAAAAAGAGAATAGAAGAGAAAAGACTCGAAAGGTACAGAGAGGCACTTGACTTACCAAAAATTGACAAAAGCTATAAACGGCAAAAAAATAGATGCTAGGGGAAGAAAAGTGGAGAAGAAGAGAAGAATTCGAGAGAGTAGCAAAAAAAAAAAAAAGATTCGACAAAAGACCTCAAAGAATTTGGTTAAGGGGGAAAAACATGACCGAATGGCTAGAGGCTCCAAAGGCAATCGAATGGTTAAGAAGAATCCCATTTCGGAACCACTACTCCAACCAAATTCGAATTGCCCTCTTTCCTCCTAAAATCCCTCATGTTCACAAACCTCAACAACTAAAATCCCCTTTTCACTCCCCAAATTCAGCTAACAACAACCCCATTCAAATCTGTTCAAACTTTTGGTGTTTCGATCAAACACAACCTCCTCTCATGGCCATCAGTAAAAGTAATCTCCATTTGCATAAGTAGGAATTCGAACCTCAGACCACTAGCACACTCCACTCGCCACTTTCCACCTTTACCAGTAGACTTCTTGTGTCATGATTTCACCAAAAATATTTATAAAGCCTTCAAGCTAAGGCCAAGATTCACTTAAGAGCAAAAATAAAAAATTTAGCTAAAACCCATGTTTGAACCCAGGACTTCTCCAACACTCCCAACTCTTCCTAAAACACTTAGCCACTAATGCAAACAACCAATTGTGTCACCTTCTTGCATAATAAAACATTTATGTGCAACCTCTAAATTGTACCCCTACTCATAACCTAAAACTTCTAGGCCCAAAATTTGGGGTGTTACATCCTTTCTTCTTATTATTGTCCAAGGTTGAAAGAAAAAAAAAAAAGAATTTTCTTTTTTGCTTTCTTTACAATTTGGTCCAAAATCCCTAATGTAAACATGCCATTTTTTGAAATTTTTTTATGTTTTCATGATCCTTTAAGCTTGAATAAGAATAATCATGCTTTTGATTTTTCAATTATTAAGTTTTATTCAAGTTTTCATTAATGAGATTTTTGATGAAATGGGAGCTTAAGAATTATGATGTGATGAGAATTATGTTTAAATTTTGTTAAGGATCATGTTAGAACGTAGTGGAAAGTGTTAGATTATGCTAGATATTTAACTAAGCTTTATAGTTATTTTTGTGACATTGAGGACTAAATTGAATAAATTGAAAGTTGTTAAGAAATTCTGCTATAAATTAAAATTAAAAGGTACCTAATGAAAGAATATGAAATTTGATGTTGATTCGATGTTAAATATTGAAAAATATGTGCATATTGGCTATAGGGACTAAAATGAATAAAATGCAAACTATGTTTAATTATGTGTTTTTCATGTGCTTAGGTGAAAACTAATAGCTTTTCCATAATTGAGTTATCTTACATAGCTAAAGATGATGTTAGGTCATCTTGAGATAAAGGAAAGGCGAAGCCTATAGACAAGTAGCTATCTAGGTTTGTGCTTTCATGATTTAAATTTAAAATATATTATATGGATTGTTGTAATTAACTTGTTTGAGGTATGAACTTGTCTCATGAATAGATAGTTATGAAATGGTTGATAACTTGTGAAAAATGTGATGATATGAAATGGTATAAATTGATTTGAGTATGACATGAATTGATTTGTATTAAACTATTCTATGTGAACCATATATGTATATTGAAATATTAGATACCCTATTACGATCTCGGACAAAGTTGGGTATGGTTGGCATGCCATAGGATTAGTGTAAGGGATTATAATTCGGTTTATACCGATAAGGCATGAAGCGCATATTATACTTCAAACATTCTAATGAGGTGTTAAGCACATTTATATACTCCGATTTATACTGATGAGGTGTAGAGTGCATATTATACTTCACATATACTGATGAGGCATTAGGTGTCAGATGTATTGGTGTGATGGTTGGATGATCAGTGTATCTGTCTTGATTCCGTGTTCGGTTAATAGGGATTATTAAAATATGTTATTTGCCTATTGACATTGGATATTGAAATTTTATGATTGTAACTTTATATTTAAGGAAGAAATGATGGCATGTAAATTGGTTATTATGAGTCCTGAGGGTTGATTCGATTATATAACGAATCGATAAATTAGAGAATGGAAAGAAAAGGTGTCATGACCCTTGTTATATACTACATTGTTCATGTAATTGAAATGTATGGTATAAGGACTAAATGTTGATATATGGCATGATGAATAGCACAAATTGAGATGTTAAGTTCTTGAGACTAGTAATATGATTATGAATTATATAGTGTTTGCATAACATGTTATGTGTATTTGGTACCTTGCTTCTATATGATTATTAATTTAAATCATTTTAGCACCACTAAGCCCTATTGTTCAGCGTACAATTTGTTTATTTTCAAGCACAAGTGTCATGAGATTATCGAATGATGTGCAATTGTACAAATCATTAACAAGTAATAAAGTGGTGAGTAAAGAGTATCGTCTCCATAGGGATTGTATTTGCATGACAAATATTGTGAAATTATCAATTGACAAGTTGGTGATTGTAACACCCCAAACCCGGCCCAAACATTACAACCGGATCTGGTATGTCACTAAGGAGATTTTATAAAACTTGTGGCACTTTAGAAAAACAATTATCAGGTCTAAACATTTATACCGAAAATTTAGTAATGTATCACATGTCTTAACTTAATTTAAACATAAAATTTAAATGTTTACTAACAATAAAACCCAACATAAAACCCAAAATGATAAAGTCTACTGGCCCATGGCCTTATTACATTGAAATTTAAAACCCATTAAATAAAAATATAAAATAATAAACTAAAGTCTTCTGAATCCAAATGTTCTTTTGCATGGCCACCTTATGCTCCTCTCCAGCCCGGTCCGAAGCACTAGGTGCTACCTGAAAAATGTTAAATAATGGGTTAAGTCGCGAGACTAAGTGTGCAACCCTCATGCACCATTAGATTTGGGCCTTAGCCCCACAAAACAGAATAACAGATTAATATATATAACAAAAATTATGCAAGCCCAACCCAAATCCTAGGTTTCCATCCGCTACATGCCACCCTTACCTGCCATTCACACCATTGGGGATTTCACCGCTACACGCCATTGATGGCAGTCATGTTGCTCATCGTCAGATCATGGCTGTAGCCACTACAACAGGTCATGGAAAAAGCCACTACAATAGGTCACGCGGTGCCCTTCTAGCAGTCATGGCAAAAGCCGCCACTGTGAATACTTCCCCTTTCATCAAACCCCACCCCATGCAATCACAGAAAATCGGCATACTCATATCATTTAATCAAAACATTCACTTAGAATGACAGGGATCACTAACCTGGTGATTCACTTTTACCCTCCTCGGGTTTTCAACGACCTTGCCGATATTTGGCATTTTACGAATATTACTGATTTATATGATTTAATCAGGCAATCTAAATAGTGTGGAAGTGTTACACACCTGATATCGCGTAGTTTTACACCCTTAGTTAATATCCTTACTATCTGGATCTACAACCCTTAGTCTAAAACCTTGCTCAAAAGTTGGAAAAACACGAAGATTTGGGCTCCCCTACATTCGGCCAAGGATTAATAAATACCATAAATTTACACATTAAAATCAATAGATCTCCTTACCTTGAACTCCCGAAAGTAACACGATTCAAGCGTTACTAAACTATGACTTAGAGATCTACGCGATAGACTCCTCTTCAAATCCCGGAATGCCGAAAATAAGAGAAAACAAGAGATTAGTTTCTAAATGGCTATTCGACTAGAGACTTTGAAAAACCAGAAAAGATTTGGATCTCTCGAATCAATACTTACCTAATATTTCCTTCAAATTTCGGCACAAGTAGATAGCTTAGAGTGATTTCGACAATCACAAGAGACAAGATCTCACGATTTTGGCTTTTGTGAAAATCCCGAAAAAGATGAACTGATGTGGTTTCGGCTAAAAAAAAGTGAAAAGAAAGCAAAGAGAGGTTTGAAGATTCGGCTAAAGTGTCTGAAAGAGATGAGAAATGAGTTGTCAGATGATTGACCTAATGGAAAAAGAAAAGAAAGAAAAATTTGAGAGGGAGAATGAAGTGGGGATTTGGAAAAGAAAAGAAAAAGATTATGAGAAACGATGACAAATTTCAAAGCACATACTTACGCCTATACTAAACCGATTCTCCCCCATGTAGTTGATTTTCGGCCAACTCTACAACCCAAAAGATAACTCATATCCTTTTCCCTTATCTTGATCTATTAACTCATTCAAAAGAGACTTAATTAGCTCCAACTCATCATCCTTTATCAGCATAAAATCCACATATTTTAAATACTAAAAATCTCCTAAATAATAGCCTTGTTGTCGTTCCCCTAAGGCTCCCTGTAAGTTTCGAATTTGGCCCTATAACTTGGGCTCCAAACGGCCACAAATTGGGCCTCTTCCCTTGCCTATTGACTCCAATCATAGCCCTCCTTTACTGCGCCCCTAGCTGCTGAGCCACAAGCCCAGTATATCAACTAAATTACCCAAAACTTTATTTTAAGCCTTAGAGTGTCTAAACAAAATATTTAATCAAGGCCCCAGCCCAAACCTGAGCCCCATTTTCACCCCAAATTCTCAAATTAACATATTAAGCAAACACCACATAAAATGCACAGGCCCATAACTTTAGGATGTTACAGTTCTACCCCCCTTAAATTAAATTTTGGCCTCAAAATTTACCTGATCAGAAAATATGGGGATATTGCTGTCGCATAACATCCTCTAGCTTCCACGTTGCCTCTTCTGTGCCGTGATTCCGCCACAAAACTTTGACTAAGGGGACGAACTTCCTTCTCAACACTTTTATGTCTCGATCCATGATTTGCGCTGGTTCCTCCTCAAAAGACAAATCTGGCCTTACTTCAATATCTTCCACCGGCACTACGTATGATGGATCAGAACGATAATGTCTTAGCATCGAGACATGAAACACGTCATGTATCTGTTCCAACTCTGAAGGCAACTCCAAACGATAAGCCACTGGGCCCACACGTTCTAGTAGCCGATAAGGCCCAATAAATCGTGGACTTAACTTACCCTTCTGTCCAAACCTCATCACTTTTTTCCATGGAGATACCTTCAAAAAGACTTGGTCTCCTACTGCAAATTCCACCTTATTTCGCTTTAGATCCACATAAGATTTCTGTCGATCAGATGCTTCCTTCAACCGAGCCCATATTAACTTCACTTTCTCCTCCGTTTCTGAAACTAATTTTGGACCCAACACCTAACGTTCACCCAACTCCGTCCAACAAGTTGGGGTACGACATCTCCTTCCATATAACGCTTCATAAGGAACCATCTGAATACTAGCTTGATAACTGTTATTGTATGCGAGTTTCGCCAAAGGTAAATACTCCTCCCAACTACCCCTAAAGTCAATGATACAACCCTTTAGCATATCTTCCAAGATCTGAATTACCCTCTCAGATTGACCATCAGTCTATGGGTGAAAAGTAGTAATAAAGTCTAACCTTGTTCCCATTGCTTGATGAAGAGCCTTCCAGAATCGGGATGTGAACCTAGGGTCCCAATCCGATATGATCGACACCGGTACACCATGTAATCTCACCACCTTAGCCACATACAACTTAGTTAACTTTTGCAAAGAATAGTTGACCCAAACCGGTATGAAGTAAGCTGACTTTGTCAAACGATCCAAAATCACCCAAATCGAATCCTTCTTAGTGGGTGTAAAGGGTAACCCACTAACAAAATCCATCGTGATCCTTTCTCACTTCCATTGTGAAATCTTGACCAGCTGCAACAACCCCAAAGGCAACTGGTGTTTCGCTTTCACCTGCTGGAACATCAAACACTTACCCACGAATTTCGTTACCTCTCGCTTCAGACCTGGCCACCAAAATTGCTCTCGCAAATCCCGATACATCTTAACTCCTCCAGGATGCATAGCGTATAGACTACTATGCACCTTCCGTAGAATCATCTGCCTTAACTCCACATCCTTCGGCATACAGACTCTCTCCCGGAAACACAAAACTCCATCACAATTCAAGCTATAGTCCTCTACTTTACCATTCTGCACTTGTCGGATCCGAGTACTTAAGACATCATCCGAAGTTACTTCTCATTGATCGACTTGTCCATATAGGTCTTACTTGTAGTTCAAACAACCAAAGCGCCATCCTCATACAAAGCTAAGATGGCGAACATCGCCCTTAAATCCGTTATTGCCTTTCTACTCAATGCATCCTCCACCACGTTAGCCTTGCCCGGGTGGTACTCAATCGAACAGTCATAGTCCCTTAACAGCTCGATCCACTTTCTCTGCCTTAGGTTCAACTCTTTCTGAGTAAGGAGATACTTTAAGCTCTTGTGGTCAGTATAAATAACTGGCTTCTCCCCGTACAAGTAGTGTCTTGGATCTTGGTATAAACACTCGCCACCAATTCCAAATCATGTGTAGGGTAGTTCAACTCATGCGGTCTTAACTGTCGAAACGCATAAGTAACCACTTTTCCATCTTGCATCAACACACACCCTAACCCTATGTGTGACGCATCACAGTAGAACGTAAATTTTTTCCTGCCTCTGGTTGAATTAACACCGGTGCTTCTGTCAGAATTCTCTTCAACTTCTCAAAGCTCTTCTACTATTGGTCGGTCCATACAAATGATACTCCTTTCCTCAACAACTTAGTTAAAGGTGCCGCTATCAATGAGAACCCTTCAACAAACCTTCTGTACTACCCGGCTAATCCTAAGAAACTTCGAACTTCTACCATAGACTTCGATGGTTTCCAATCTAATACGACTTCTATCTTCCGAGGGTCCACCCTAATTCCCTCTGCAGAAACCACATGTCCTAAACTTCCCTTAGCCAAAACTCACATTTACTGAACTTTGTGAATAACTGCTTCTCCCTCAGAGTTCGCAACACCATGCGAAGATGTTCTTCATGCTCCTCCTCAGACTTAGAATAAACCAGGATATCTTCGATGAACACCACGACGAACCGATCAAGATATAGTTGAAACACCCAGTTCATCATATCCATAAAGGCTGCTAATGCGTTCGTCAACCCGAACGGCATCATCAAGAACTCATAATGTCCTTACCAAGTCTGAAACACCATCTTATGAATGCTTCCTTCTTTTACCCTTAACTGATGATATCCCGACCTTAAGTCAATCTTAAAAAGACTGAAGCTCCTTTGAGCTAATCGAAAAGGTCGTCGATCCTTAGCAGTGGGTACTTGTTCTTAATTGTCAGCTTATTTAGTTGACGATAGTCCATGCACAGACGCATGGATCCGTCTTTTTTCTTCATGAATAGGACCGGCGCTCCTCATGGAGACACACTCGGTTGAATAAACCCTCGATCCAACAGTTCTTGGATTTAAGCTTTGAGCTCCACCAACTCCTTCGGTGCCATTCTATAAGGAGCAATGGACACCGAGGCTGTACCTGTACCCAAAAATAGCTCGATTCCAAACTCCACTTCGCGATCCGGGGGTAATATTGGCAACTCCTCTGAAAAAACATCCTTGAAATCCTTGACTGTTCGAACCTCATCGACAGTCACTTCCTTAGCATCCAGCACACTGATAAAGGCTAGAAACGCGTGACATCCCTTCCGAATCATCTTAACAGCTTTCAATGTTGAAACTACGTGGGACAAATAGTTCCTTCTTTCTCCTAACACAACCACCTCCCCGCCTTCCGGGGTACTCAACACCATACGCTTAGTCTCACAATCCAACTTAGCACGATGCTTAGTCAACCAATCCATTCCTAAGATAAGGTCAAATTCTCCAAACGGTAATTCCATTAAGTCTGCCTGGAACACTACCCCTTGAGTCTCTAAAGGTACATCCCTAAATAATTTGTCCACTACCCTAGATTGTCCTAAAGGACTAACCACAGTCATCTTCCTAGTAGTTGTTTCAGAGTCTATACTTAAGGTCTCAGATACTAAACATGCAACATAGGAATGGGTTGACCGAATATCAATCAAGGCAAGAAGAGGGTTATTAGCAATAAGAAACATACCGGTTATAACATCTGGTGCGTCACCATCCTCCCGTCAGTGAGCGGCATAAACTAGACCCGACTACCTCGCGTCTACATTACCTGCACCCCTACCAGGTGCTCCACAACCCCGAGCAGACCCATTTCCTCCTCTAGCTGCGCCACGACCCCTTGGTCGGTGATCACCTCTCTAGTCGATCAAAACCTCGGTGCATTGGCATGCGATCCACGAAGATAGTCCTTAATCAGATGCTCTGTGGATCCACACCTAAAGCATCCACCGGTTTTCATTCTGTACTCCCCATAATGTGCCTTCCAACATGAAGGACATGATCGATTCTAGCCCGTCGGAGCACGAGCTGGCCCATCAGACCTAGGCCTTTTTCTGAAAATTTCCAGATGGTCCTGACGGCCCAAAACTTCTCTTATTCCTACCCCGATCCTTATCTCTCTCTTGTCTTTCAGCCCGTTTCACCTCCTCAGCTATCTTAACCTTATCCACCAAAATAGCAAAAACTCTCTCTCAGCTGCGGTGCTATCAGAACCCTTAACTCATTCCGCAGCCCATCCTCGAACCAACACAACATTCATACTCCGTTACTACCATTCCTCGAGCGTAGCGGCTCAAGTGTAG
Source organism: Gossypium rotundifolium (assembly GCA_025506655.1). NCBI lineage: Eukaryota > Viridiplantae > Streptophyta > Magnoliopsida > Malvales > Malvaceae > Gossypium > Gossypium rotundifolium. The sequence goes on from CP106734.1 coordinate 34,228,699, forward strand.
AAACTCTACCTCATATTCAGCCACAGACTTACTTCCCTACACCAAGTTCAAGAATGCCTTCCTTTGTGCATCCATATAGCTAGCCCCAACATACCTTCCCTGGAATGACTCATTAAAGAAGTCTCAGTCAATCCGATCTGCGATAGTACCCTCATTCACTGTGAGCCACCACTGATAAGCCTCGTCTCGAAGAAGAGACACGACCCCCTTCAACTTTTCCTCCGTAGTGAAATCAAGGTCATTCATGATCCGCTCCATTGCTTCTAACCAGTACTCAGCGGCGTTAGGAGCTACCCCAGAAACTCCCCTAAACATCTCTGCTTCGTTGGCTCGGAGCCGTTCGAACCTGAACTTCGAGACTCGAAATCTCCCGAATCCTCAACATTGCATTGCGAGACATCGCATTGTCTCCACCGTTTGGTCTGAAATTCTCCCTCCACGGTGGCGATTCGGCATCTCGTTTCTTGACCGTGGCGGACCCTCTTGGTTCGAACACGGTCATCCTACCCCTACCATGACCATGCGGCGGACGTCCTCAAACCCTTGTACTCATTCTTTCGATCGACGTTTATCTGATTAAAAATTTTATGATTTATTAGTTTTTCTTCCACTGATTAACCACGAACAGTAGCTTTAAGAGTGGTGCTTTCGAATTCGCAATATGTCTCGGAACTCAATCTCAAGTCTACTACCCTAATTCAGATAATCTTATTCACAATCAGCAAACAGAGGCATTCACAAACTTACGTTCATCATCTAAGGGTATTTTCGTCATTTCACTACCCAGGGGTATTTTCTTAATTTTAACCTACATGGGTATTTTCGTAATTTTTCAAAATAAGGTGTCTTGGTGATTTTACAAAATAGGGGCATTTTGGTAATTTTACAATCTGGGGGTATTTTGGTAATTTTTTATAATCTGGGGGTATTTCGATAATTTTGTAATTTGGGGTATTTCGGTAATTTTATAATCTAGGGGTATTTTGGTAATTTTCCAAAACCAAGGAAATATTTATGAGTCAAGGGTAATTTGGTGATTTAAAAACTTACTTTAGGATTTTACCAAATAGGGTGGCTGGTCCCTTTCGGGTTTTAATTATAGGTTTTGGCATGTCAACACGTCCTCATGGTTTGGGTGAACAGTCACTACGCACCAAGTAGGATTCCAGCGAAGAGGAGGTGAGTCACTAGGACTGCTTAAATACCAAGCTCTCCCTATATCCACTCCTAGACATGCGTATGCCTGTTGCCACACCCTAACATGGCTAAGGTGAACAGTTACTACGCACTAAGTAGGATTCCAGCGAAGAGGAGGTGAGTCACTAGGACTGCTTAAATACCAAGCTCTCCCTGAATCCATTCCTAGACATGCGTATGCATGTTGCCACACCCTAACTCAGCGACTAATTCACAGGATTGGTTTGGATAAATTAAGTCTTATGGAATTTAGGAAGTTGTTTAAGCTAAGCCTATAGTTCATCAAAGTCTAATTAAGATAGACTACGTCCCATAAAGCCCATAAGCCCACATGTATATATCACACAATGGTTTAGAGTACTTACCTGGCGGACTTGGGCCGGAGACGCAGAGTGCCATGCTGCTAACAAACCTATTATCATTCATAAATATACATGTTTCAAAAGCCCATTTCTAGAAAATGTGTTGAGCCCAAAAACCCTCAAAGTCAAGTTTTGAACTAGGCTCTGATACCAATTTTGTAACACCCCAAACCCGGCCCAAACATTACAACCGGATCTGGTATGTCACTAAGGAGATTTTATAAAACTTGTGGCACTTTGGAAAAACAATTATCAGGTCTAAACATTTATACCGAAAATTTAGTAATTTATCACATGTCTTAACTTAATTTAAACATAAAATTTAAATGTTTACTAACAATAAAACCCAACATAAAACCCAAAATGATAAAGTCTACTGGCCCATGGCCTTATTACATTGAAATTTAAAACCCATTAAATAAAAATATAAAATAATAAACTAAAGTCTTTTCTTTTCTGAATCCAAATGTTCTTTTGCATGGCCACCTTGCACTCCTCTCCAGCCTGGTCCGAAGCACTAGGTGCTACCTAAAAAATGTTAAATAATGGGTTGAGTCGCGAGACTCAGTGTCCAACTCTCATGCACCATTAGATTTGGGCCTTAGCCCCACAGAACAGAATAACAGATTAATATATGTAACAAAAATTATGCAAGCCCAACCCAAATCCTAGGTTTCCATCTGCTACACGCTGCCCTTATCTGCCATTCACACCATTGGGGATTTCTACAATCAACCCACACCGCTACACGCCATTGATGGCAGTCATGCTGCTCATCGTCAAATCATGGCCGTAGCCACTACAACAGGTCATGGCAAAAGCCACTACAACAGGTCACGGCGAAAGTCGCTACAACAGGCCACGGTAAAAGCCGCTACAATAGAATACTTCTCCTTTCATCAAACCCCACCCCATGCAATCACAGAAAATCGGCATACTCATATCATTTAATTAGAACATTCACTTAGAATGACAGGGATCACTAACCTGGTGATTTGCTTTTACCCTCCTCGGGTTTTCAACAGCCTTACCGATATTTTGGCATTTTACAGAATATTACAGATTTATAATAGATTTAATCAGGCAATCTAAATAGTGTGGAAGTGTTACACATATGATATCGCGTAGTTTTACACCCTTAGTCAATATCCTTACTATCTCGATTTACAACCCTTAGTCTAAAACCTTGCTCAAAAGCTGGAAAAACACGAAGATTGGGCTCCCCTACATTCAGCCAAGGATTAATAAATACCCGAATTTACACATTAAATTCAATAGATCTCCTTACCTTGAAATCCCGAAAGTAACACGATTCGAGTGTTACCAAACTATGACTTAGAGATCTATGTGATAGACTCCTCTTCAAATCCCGGAATGCCAAAAATAAGAGAAAACAAGAGATTAGTTTCTAAATGGCTATTCGACTAGAGACTTTGAAAAATCGAAAAAGATTTGGATCTCTCGAATCAATACTTACCTAAGATTTCCTTCAGATTTCAACACAAGCAAATACCCTATAGTGATTTCGGCAATCACAAGAGACGAGATCTCACGATTTTGGCTTTTGTGAAAATCTCGAAAAAGATGAACTGATGTGGTTTCGGCTAAAAAAAAAGTGAAAAGAAAGCAAAGAGAGGTTTGAAGATTCGGCTAAAGTGTCTGAAAGAGATGAGAAAGGAGTTGTCAGAGGATTCGGCCTAATGGAAAAAGAAAAGAAAGAAAAATTTGAGAGGGAGAATGAAGTGGGGATTTCGGCAGAGAAAAGAAAAAGATGATGAGAACCTGACAGCAAATTTTGGCACATACTTCTGCCTATACTAAATCGATTCTCTCCCCCCTGTAGTTGATTTTCGGCCAACTCTGCAACCCAAAAGATAGCTCATATCCTTTTCCCTTATCTTGATCTACTGAATCATTCAAAAGAGACTTAATTAGCTCCAACTCCTTATCCTTTATCAGCATAAAATCCACATATTTTAAATACTAAAAATCTCCTAAATAATAGCCTTGTTGCCGTCCCCCTAAGGCTCCCTGTAATTGCCCAATTTTGCCCTATAACTTGGGCTCCAAACGGCCACAGATTGGGCCTCTTCCCTTGCCTATTGACGCCAATCATAGCCCTCCTTTACTGCGCCCCTAGCTGCTGAGCCACAAGCCCAGTATATCAACTAAATTACCCAAAACTTTATTTTAAGCCTTAGAGTGTCTAAACAAAATATTTAATCAAGGCCCCAGCCCAAACCTGAGCCCCATTTTCACCCCAAATTCTCAAATTAACATATTAAGCAAACACCGCATAAAATGCACAGGCCCATAACTTTAGGATATTACAGTGATAGAAATAATTAAGAGTAAACTGAGTTAACTAATTAACCTAAATAAAATTACTAAGTATGCAAACCTAATAAAAAAATTGTTAACATAGAATAATAAACAACAAATCACAAGATTTAATTGCTATAACATGAAGGAGCTAGAATAATTAATTTCCCTTAGCTTAGAATTATTAAAAATAATGTTGAGAAATGTTACGGTGGACCCGTGGCAATTTGGTGATTTACTAACCCAAAATTTATAAGCAAACATCTTATTACAGGTTATGCAAGGTAATAATATTGCTAAATACCATTACTAATTCAATTATTAAGAAATCAAACATGCATCATTCAAATAGTGTGTCCACTAATTACCATCTTGTTCAAATTGATAAATTAGTTCATAAACTTCTCAAAATTATTTATGCATGAGTAAGCATGATCATGATAATATTTGAATTAATAAACAACCAATGCGCAAAACATCATCAATAGAGTATTAATAACATAAGCTAAGGAATCGTAACCATTCTAGCATCAACAAAATTAAGTCATCATCATTAAATTGAAATCAAAAGAATAAGTTGCAATCATATTTATCAACACAGAACAAAATAACAGATTAAAACAAAGGAAATTGTAAGTTGATTTCGATGAATTTCCGTCGCACTGCTCGAGCTGCTCGTTCTTCTATGTTCTCCTTTGCTCCTATGCACAAATCGGTTTAGAAAATGGGGATCGACTTTAAAAACAAAAACGGGAGTCGCCACCAATCCCTTTTTACTTAGGTGTGATTGGATCACCTTGTAAAATATTTTAATTTTAAATTATTTGATTTTGGTCCACGTAAACAAGAAAACGGGTTCGGGAGTTGATTACGTATGAGGAAGGGTTAGCACCCTTATAACGCCCAAAAACTGGTACCTAATCGATAAAATCATGTCCAAATGTTTGAAATTTAAAAGTATTTAAAAATATGATTTCTAAAAAAAACTTCGAGTACTTTAAGTTAAAATTTGAGATTTTCTTGTTCTAAAGGAATATAAACATCACATCTAACACGTTAGGACATGATATTTTAAAACCTTCGTAATCAAAATTATCTCATGATTTTCAAAACTTGTTAAAAGGATATTTAGTTATTTAGCCAAACGGAAAATCGCAACCCAGCACGTTAGGGCACTATTTCCCGAATTTTTAAATACCAAAACATTGCCTTATTCTAAAAACCTTTAGATAAAATATAGTAATCTTGTAAAAATGTATTCATAAAACAATAAATAAATAACTATACAATGGCAATCATAAATAAATAAATGAAAGAATATAGGCAAGTAAAATATATACATAAAACCCTAAATATTAAAATAAAAATTATTAAATAAATATGAAAATTTTCATGCAAGATTAATAATAAATAAATAAATAAAATCACATATTTATATGATATAAACAATGTAAACAAGGCATAAATAAAAAAAACGTTATATAATGATCTTAGATAGAATATAATATAAACAATATAAATAAAATAAATTTTATATAAAATTGATTTTTTAAAGTATATAATATAATATAATATAATACTACAAAATATAATATAATAAATAATATAAAATATATAAGAATAAATTATTAAACAAGTAGAATAATATATAATAATTAAATATGAAAAAAATATAAAAATATATAGATTTTGTACTATTAATAAATTAATAAATGTTAAGGAAATAATATATAATATTTAATAAGGTAAAATAATTAAATATAATATAAAATAAAAGGATAAAATAATAATAATAATAAAACAAAAGCGAGGGGTTAAAATAGCAATTAAAAAGATTAAAAGGATTGAATTAAAACATGCATTAAATCACAAGGGTTAAAATTGAAATTATACCAAATTTAAAACAACATCATTTTGATTTTTAACTTTTAAAGCAGTCTGAGAGTTTAATTAAAATAAAAATAAATTTTTAGGGTTAATTTAATAAAAATAGAAATTTAAATAGGATTAAATTAAAATAAACAAAATTACAGAAGGATTAAAACTAAAAATTCCCCCTTTTCATAAAATGCATGGATCTTGAGGGCCGGGTCGGGTCAACACTCGGATCGTCTAAGGCAAAACGACGTCGTTTTTTGTTTGCTATATAAGAAATGAATTTGTCAAAAAAAAACATTGCAAATCTATTTTTTTTTTAAAAAAAAACTTTAAAATTCCTCTAAAATTCTCCTTTTCTTCTGTCCGGAACCAGACCATTAGGCTAGGGGACCAATCGTTGAACGCGCTCCATGCGCCACCAGACGGTGGCCAGAGTTTAAAAAACCCCACATCACAGGTATTTTCTTCCCCTTTTTATTTTAAAACAGTATTCATGCGAAAAACATATAGAAAATATGTAGAAAAAAAAAACAAATCACCTCCGCAAAAAAACTTCTGTATTTTATTTCTTTCGCTTCTTATGAATATCTTTTTGTATTCTTTTATTTTTGTGTCTATTTCTCTCTCTCCGGATCCCCCTTTCTCTGTTTACAGGTTGGGTTTTTATTCCCTCAAAAATAAAAATAAAAAAAGGAATAAAATATTTTGTCCAGATTTGTTTCTTTTTCCTTGTTGTATTTTCCTTGTTTGCATATCAGTGACGAGGATTCTGGCGATGGGGCGTTCTCCATACTCGAATCATGGCTTGACAAAGGCGAGACTTGTGGCGCAAAAGGGGTTGGTTGCATCTTTGCTTGGTGCGAAGGTCTTTGGATGAGGTTCTTGGCTCAAGGGTTTCTAAGAAACCCTAGATTTCCTGACTGCTGAAGATTTGGGCTCCTTTGGGCCTCATAGGTTTAGTTTGGGTTAGGTTAGGTTGTAAGTGGGCTAAAGGGTTTGGTCTGTTGGGTTAGTGATGATTTTGGGCTTCAATGAGTCTATAAATGGACTTTTTTATTATTTTTTATTTTCTGGTTTATTCAAATGGGCCTGGGCAAAAATGGGCCATTACAGCTGCCCCTCTTTGCTCATTGTCGTGTCGCGAGAATAGAGAAAAGACAATAAAAGGACCAATTTTGCCCGATTTTGGCCGAGCCCCGACTTCTTAATCCTTTCTTTCTTCAAATGACTTCCAATTCAAACTGCAACTTCAACAACATTAGAGCTTCATCTTGATTTCAGTGAGTTTGATAGCTTCAACTTCATGAAGGCAGTATCCACTATCTTTTGATCTGCTCCACTGCAAACTCAGGGAAACAAGATCTACGATTTTCAATCTGATCCCTGCAAACTCATGGATCACCAGACTAATATCTTCGATCTGCTTCCTGCCAACTCAGGAATCGTCAGATCTGCTATTTTCAATCTGATCCCTGCAAACTCGGGGATACCAGACTGATGTCTTCGATCTGCTTCCTACAACTTCATGAATGTCATATCTGCTATCTTCAATCTGATCCCTACAAACTCAGGGATCACCGGTGATGTCTTGATCCGCTTCGCAACTTCAGGAATGTCAAATCAGCTATCTTCAATCGATCCCGCAAACTCGGGGATAACGGTGATGTCTTCGATCTTATATGATCTAGTTTATACCCTAGTCGGAATAGTGGTTTTGAGACCACAAATTTGAGTCCGTATAATATTTTAATATTATTTTTTGTGCCGTTGATATGTGAATTAGCATGCGATAAATTTTAAATTTAATTTATGCATTTGCATGTTTAATTTGACAAAAGGATTGAAATGCATTGAATGTGAAAGTTACATGATATTTGTTAAGTATCAAGGTGTTATGGCTTTTAAAAGAAAAGGCCTTATGAGGCAATAAGACCATTATTTAGTTAGTGGGTGAACAAAGGACAAATGTGCCCTTAATGTATATTTGTTTGAGTTATTAGGGAAGGGGTTAAATGAGTAATTTGATTAAATAAAGGTTAATAAACAAAAGAAAAGATGAATGTTATCATCTTATATTTGGGTGCCAAAATTGAAGAAAGAAAAAGAAGAGAAATGTGCTAGGGCATTCGGCTTTATTTATACAAGATTAAAGTATGTTTTTACTTCGGTTCTTGATAATTTCTACGTTTTTGTAATCGTTTCTTTGAATGCTTCTAAACCCATGCTTCAATTTTGAAGATTGATGATGTTTGTGAAATGAGACTTTGATGAACTCATGTGATTTGTGATGTTTAATAGTGAAATATGAAAGATATGTGTTTGATGAACATGTTTTGTTCTTGAAGTTTTGATGAATTTAGCTAATTGGGGCTAAATTAAGAAAATGGTAAATTAAAGGACTAAATTACAAATTTGATGAAATATTTGGGCTTATATAGTCCCTAGTGAGGTTCAGCCAAGCATGTGTATGTATGGATTTTGTGAATTTGATATTTTGTGAAAAATAGACTAAATTGTGAAAGTGTGCAAATATGAGGGTTAATTTGCAAATAGCCCTAAATGTGTATCTATGGATGGAATTGAATGGAATGATGAACAAAAGGGTTAATTCTGAATATGCTTAGATCAAAAACTGAGGAAAATGGATTTAGATCGCGGGAAAGCGAAAATAACCGAGTAGCAGTTTTCGTTCGATAAACTAAATCCGAGGTAAGTTATTATGCAAATAAACTTATCTGTATTGAATTGAATATATGTATTCATATGTCTATCGATGAAAATGAATGAGTATGAGATGCTAAGTGCGTGAATTCCGAAATAAGTTTGATATAGTGATAAAGCCGAGAAGTCCCGTACAAACCTAGGAATAGATAGGATTAGCTATGTCATGACATAGGTATCTGTTCTATTTTATCATGTAAGACCACGTCTGGGACATTGGCGTTGATTTGAAATTTGTGTAAGACCTCATCTGGGATGTAGGCATCGATATGAATTCTATGTAAAAGACCTCGTCTGGGACGTAGGCATCAATATGAACTTTATGAGTAAGACCATGTCTGGGACATCGGTATCATAGTGACTCGTGTAAGACCACATCTGGGATGTTGGCATTGTTATAATCTGTACATGTAAGACCCTGTCTGGGACAGTGGCATCGATATACGAGTGCATGTAAGACCTCGACTGAGACGTTGGCATTGTACTACTATTCCGAGCTTGCTGAGGCCCCGTTCGTTGCTCCATCTGTGATGGACTTTTGGCCAAAAAAGTCCTTTTCAGTAAATGGAATAAAGAACAAGGGTCAGTGGAGAACTTTTTTTCACGTTAGTGAAGGACTTTTGGCTAGATGAAGAAGCCAAAAATTTCTCCTTTTCTCAGAGTAAAAGGACTTTTGGTAGCCAATTTACTTTTTCATCCTTTTATTATTTCTTCTCCAAATAACCTTTCCAGAGGATTTCTTGGTTCTTTGGCAATGGTATACTGAGGAGAACCCTTCTTTTCCTTTGCTTTCATGGTTCTTTGGCAATGGTATACGAGGAGAGATTAGGCAATGAAATCTGGTTTTATTTGGAGACTTTTGTTATTTGATCAATAATGGCTCAAGGCGGAAGATATCTCCCAATTAGCAATAGGTCTCTCTTTTCTTTTCCCGTTTCTCTATCAAAATATGTGTCTTACAATGCCATCTTTAATCATTCAAGTTCCTTCTTTTCCCTAAAGAACGCTTCTTCCGATTGAAACAAAACCGACTTGCTCGACTTTATGGAATTTGGTTTGTAAAAGGTGAGCGAATCATCATAATCTATGTTATTTGTGCTTGACATGCTTTTTTTTTAACTTCTCACTATTTCTTTATTTTCTTCAATTGGTTGTCTTTAGTTTCTACTATTTCATTCATTCAGATTTATGTATTTGTTTTGCATGTTTTAAATACTTAATAATTTGTTTGTGGTAGACCTTCAACAGATAGTCTTGTTCTCGGATCTTTAGCTCTAATTTGTGTCTTTACTTGCTCTTTGAGTTGCTGTTTTGCTGATTTGCATATAGTCGTCCTAATTCAATGTTATGTCTTTTCATTTGGATTCAATTTATGAAACTTTGTTAAATTCGGTTTTCTGAGGTTTGTGTTAGATACTTGTAGCGGTTAAAAGAAGAAGTCATACATGGTGTACCTTCTTTGTGGGATGTTTGGGGATTTCGCACTTAGTGATCTTGTTAAAGAGGTATTTTTAACTTAAACCTTGCAAGATATGAAATTCAATGTTGAATTTACCATAAATAAGTTAATTAATTAGCGGATAGTTTTTTGGATATCCTAGACTTAGTGTTGCATGTTCTAGCTAGGATGCTCTCTTACAAGCTCACCTTGTGCAGTTGGGATTTATGATGTATTAATACCTTATAACGTAGCATTTCTTCCCTATCTTGTGTTGGGGTTTAGAGTTTAGGGTTATCCTTTTACAGTTTAATCCATAACCTCCATTCATTTTGTTCTTAAAGGAAAGGTCGAATTTGGGTTGAAAACAATTCAACTCTTAGCATCTTATGATCTACATTGTTTCCTCTACTGATTCTGATTCCATTTGCCACTTCAAATCATGTGCTCTTAGTGATATGATGACTTCATTAGTTGCCTTTTCTTTCCTAGATGTGAGCCACTCTGTGGTGATGTAGAGTGTGTTATCAATTAGATTGTCACATATCGAAGCTACTTATCGAAACTAAGAATGAATATGTTAAAAGTTCATAAGACAATCATTCGCATGTATTTATTTGGATGGTAGCATAACGGCAAATGATTTAAGCCTCTTTTTGAATGGATACCATCAAGTTTCTTTGGTAATAGGAGATGGGTTTGTGATTGTATATACCTTTTTTTCTTTTCTTTTCTTTTTTAATTCAAGAATTTATAAAACATAAAGTTGAGTGGTATGAAGTGTGAACTTGAAATAAGTTGCTAATTTAAGAATCACTTGTATCATTTTGTCGATAAGTGGTTGACAATTATTTGTATTTCACCGCAATTGATAAGCAAATCTCTAGTTCGTAATATCACTCCCTTCGATGCAAATCTCGGGTCGATGATTCTTGATGGCGACGATGTTGGACGGTGGTGGCATATTATGGAATATCATAAAAGCACGAGAACTAGCCGCTTATCGAGAAATAATGAAAAGGCCAAGGAATTTGAGGTGTGTACTTATTTGCACATAGAGTTCTATTCTTTTTTTTCTTTTGTCCGTGAATATAAACATGTGTGCATGAAAACTTCCAAGTTCATTTGTCAATTGGATGTCTAAATAACAATCATTAGGAAATAGTTGCCTTGCGTGGTTGTTTGTATGCTTTGCTTGTTTTCTTAGATTAACTTCCAATATTACGCAAAACTTTTGTAGATTTTGGTTTTCCGACTTCATTATCTAATTGCGGAGTGACAAGTGTTGTTAACATTAGTATTATGATTCAAGCAACTCTATTTTTCATAAAATAGCCTTTGAACTGGCTTGAGATGGGATCGTAGCAGCGATTCACGTGCCTTTGGCTCATGTATCATGTGGTGTATACTTTTTGTTCTTCAAATACTAATCTAGAATGATGCCTAATTGGTATTTATAATCTTGCGAAGCAATTTAAGCAACAAAATGTCGACAAGCACCAACACAGAGCAAAGAGATCTCTTCTCAAGAAACTACACTCTCGAATGGAATTGTAGCAAGTGTTCCACAAGATCTTTGGACTTATTCCTAATGACCCGACGAGAAGAGTTTAAAGGTAGAAGGAACATGCAAATCTGTTCATGATAGAATTAGGGTCCTGTTTCATATGAAGACCTTCTAGGAGAGGATTCAAAAGGCGATTAATTTGAGCATTTTCAAAATATTGAAAACATTACTTGGCATCAATTTTCGTAATTGGATCTATGTTTTTTGTTGTTTAAGGATTTTAGTGAGATATGCACTTTTCAATGACAATGATTGTTCTTTTTAATGAAAAACAGAAAAATTTGATGTTGCTTCTCTACATTTTCTTAGTTTTAAAGTTCAAGCAAAAGCGGTGTTATTATGTAGTCATCACAATTATCCCAAACTAATTGATCAACTAATTATCTAACTCACAAAGCAATAATTCTAAGCTTTCAAATCTGGTCATATATTTAACAAACTTGAATAATTGTAATTAAACCAAAAGACATGCAAATAATACAATTGTAATAACTAATTATAAATATTTAATTATTATATTTAAATATTTAAATATAGTTTATATATTCTAATTAAATTTAATAAGTAATTAATATTAATTACTTAGAAATATTTAATATTAATATTATTTATTAAAATATTAATAACAAATTATAATAAATTATTTTTATATTTTTGCTAAAATATCATAATATTAACTAATTTAAAATTATTTAAATACATATTTGTTACTTTATAATATCATGTCTAAAATAGACATTTTACTTCTCAAAAGTACTTTTTCACAAAGAATGCCAAACACTTAAATTTTTCAAAAGAACTTCAAAAGCACTCAAAAGCACTTCTGAAAAGCACTTCTCAAAAGCACTTCTCAAAAGCACTTCTCAAAAGCACTTCTCAAAAGCATTGCCAAACTGGCCCTGAGTGTCCTACTAGGTTCCTAAAGGTTCAACGGGCAAGACTATGATATGAATGTCAAATCCGAGCTATAAACAATTATGCGATATTAAGTTCGATTCAGGTACGTTGTCTATACACTCTTTATGTATATAAGGTAAGTATCTAAGTGATCTTACTATGGTGATAAGTACATGGAATTTGTGGTATGATAAGAATTGTTTTGTCTAAATGAGCTATGTGTTCATATGATTCTTGAATGGTGAAAATGGCTATTGTGGTTAAAAGTGTATGAACCAAAACAAATATGTGAAAGTTTGTCAAGTGATTGATACATGCTTTCCATACTTAGTTTATTTGTATATGACTTACTAAGCTTTTGGAAAGCTTATTCTGTGTATGTGTTTTCTCTGTTTTATAGGTCGTCAAAGCTACTGAAGGCTCGGGATTGTCAAGGAATGTCATCACACTACAAAAATTTATTTTGGTACCCTTTTGGAAATGTATGTAGCTAAATATGGCATGTATAGGCTAGTATGTTGGTATAAGTTGTTATGTGATCTTAGCCTTGTGATTTGGCTATATATGAGATAAGACTTTGCTTAAATAAATGAGCTATATGACACAAATTTTGGTATGGTTTAGAGTATAAAGAATGGGTAAGTTATGAGTAAGCAAATGAATGAAGATATGCTTTGGGTCTATATATATGTTTTGTCTTGAAAGTTGGCATGATTGAATTGGATAAGGAATGTATAAATTGAATGGTCAATTTGATATGTTTTGGTTGCCATATATGCATATTATGTTCAGGTATATATTAATTGTAGGAAGACCCTAAGTGGGTGGCATATTGGCCTTATAAAATGGCCTATAATGTCACACTGTTGAGGCACATGGGCGTGCCTAAGACCGTGGGTAAACTGGCAGAATGTGGCTTAAATTGCACACGGCCTCGACATGGGCGTGCTTGGTGGCCGTGTGAGAAATGGCAGTATGTGATCTATTGTACACGACCTTAGCACATGGGCGTGCTTGGTGACCGTATTGGTTTTGGTAGTATATAGCTACGGGGAAGACACGGGTGTGTCAAGTAGCCGTGGGAGAGGCACGGCCTACCCCCACGGCCGTGTGTCCCCGGTATGTTAGAAAAGTTTCAAATTTTTATGAAACTACGTATGTGTTTCAGTTTATTTCACTCAATTTATAAGCATGTTTAGGGTCTCGATGACCTACTTAAGGGAAATTATGATTGATATTGATGAATGGTTGTACAATTAATTCTGTAAATGTTTCCGATCTGTCTGGTAATGCCTTTAACCCTAATCTGGTGGTCGGACACGGGATAGGGGTGTTACATTTGATTGGTATCAGAGCTACGATTTAGTCGATTCTCAGACTAATGTAGCGTGTCAGAGTCTAGCTATACATGCCATATTTTTGAACTGTGATAGTGTGATGAATCCTGACGTGTAAAATGTGATTTCTGTATAGCAATGGATCCCGAAAGAGCCTTAGCTGATGACATAGAAAGTAATGCGCCTGCTCCCGCGCAAGGGACAGCGCCCTCTGATTTGAGACCGGCTACAAGCGGTCAGGAGGGAGAAGCTAAACAAGCTTTCTTTTAGATGATGAGTGAGTGGTTCACTCAGTTCGTAAAGAATAACCCGACTATTTCGCAACCTCCGCCCCCGGTTAATCCCCCTCAGACTACAGTTGTGCCACCGGTTATGTATCCGAATCTGTTAAATAAACCTCCGGTTGACAAGATTCGTAAGTATGGGGCTGAAGAATTTCGAGCTACTACTACCGATGATGTTGAAAAAGCTGATTTCTAGTTAGAAAACACGATTCGGGTATTTGATGAAATGTCTCTGACTCCGGAAGAAAGTATTAAGTGTGTGGTATCATTGCTCTGAGATGCAGCCTATCAATGGTGGAAAACCTTAATTTCTTTTGTTTCGAAAGAACAAGTCACATGGAATTTCTTTCAGACTGAGTTTAGGAAGAAATATATCAGTGAGAGATTTGTTGATCAGAAACGAAAGGAATTTTTGGAGCTTAAACAGGGCCAAATGACTGTTATTGAATATGAACGAAAGTTCGTGCGACTAAGTCAATACACCCGAGAGTGTATATCTTCCGAAGCTATAATGTGCAAAAGATTTGAAGATGGTCTTAATGAAGATATTCGTTTGCTAGTCGGGATATTAGAAATAAAAGAGTTCGTTGCACTCGTTGATCGAGCATGCAAAGCTGAAGCACTTGGGAAAGATAAAAGAAAAGCTGAAACTGAAACCCGAGATATAAGAAAGAGATTTCAGAATAAATCATTTCAATTTACTCCGAAGAGATTTATAGATGATCAAAGTCGTTCCAGGGATAACGCGAGACATTTGAACAGGACCCGAGATAAATTACAAATGAGTTCCAAAGCTCCGGCAACTTCAATGGCTAGTGTTGGTAATGTTCGGACTGACCGACCTGAATGTAAGCATTGTGGAAAAAGACACCGAGAAGCTGTAGATTAAACGATAAAGCTTGCTTCAGATGTGGATCGCTTGATCATTTTATCCGAGATTGTCCTGAGACTGTTGAGCCAGAAACTGTTCAGAATCTGAGATCTGATAGTGCACCTGTGAGAGGTAGATCTTCAAAGAATGTAAGAAATACCGGTGGTAGTCAGAGAACCACGAGAGATAATGTTGTCAGATCTGAAGCTAGAGGGCCTGTCAGAGCGTATGCTATCCGAGCTCGTGAGGAAGCTACATCATCTGATGTGATAACGGGTACTTTTACTCTTTATGAAACTTCTGTGATTGCTTTGATAGACCCTGGTTCTACGCATTCGTACATATGCATGAATTTAGTATATGGTAAGACTTTGTCTATAGAGTCTACTGAATTTGCTATAAAAGTATTGAAACCCTTAGTTAAAAGTGTCTAGGTTAACAAAGTATGCAAGAACCGTCATTAATGTTTGAGATATCTGTTTTCCTCTTCGATCTAATGCTCGCCATTTGATGAATTTGATATTATTTTGGGAATGGATTGGTTGTTTATGCATGATGCAGTTGTAAACTGTAAAAGAAAGACTATAGATTTACGAGGTCTGAATGATGAGATTATACGGATTGAGTCTAATGATTTAAATGGATTGCCTGCTGTGATATCCGTTTTGAAAGCTCAGAGTCATGTGAAAAAGGGGTATGAATCATATTTTGCTTATGTGATTGATTCAAAAGTATCCGAGAAGAAAGTTGAATCAGTACCCATTGTTTGTGATTTTTCTGATGTGTTCCCTGAAGAGTTACCGAGTTTACCTCCTATTCGTGAAGTTAAATTTGGTATTGGATTGTTGCCTGGTACAACACCTATTTCAATATCTTCGTATAAAATAGCACCAATAGAGTTGAAAGAGTTAAAGTCGCAGTTGTAAGAGTTGACCAATAGAGGGTTCGCTAGACCGAGTTTCTCGCCTTGGGGTGCACCTATTCTGTTTGTGAAAAAGAAAGATGGCACGATGAGAATGTGCATTGATTACCGTCAGTTGAATAAGGTAACCATAAAGAACAAATATCCGTTGCCTAGAATTGATGATTTATTTGATCAATTAAAAGAGCTACTGTATTTTCAAAGATTGATTTGAGATCGGGATACTACCAATTGAGAGTTAAAGATTCAAACATTCTGAAAACTGCTTTCGAATGAGGTACGGGCATTATGAGTTTTTAGTTATGCCATTCGGACTAACCAATGCTCCTGCTATTTTTATGGACTTGATGAGCGAATTTTAGACGATTATCTAGATCAATTTTTTGTTGTATTCATTGGCGACATTTTGATTTACTCACGTGATGAGAATGAGCATGCAGAACATTTGAAAATTGTGTTGCAAACTTTGAGAGAAAAGCAATTGTACGTAAAATTCAGCAAATGTGAATTCAGGTTGAATGAGGTCAGTTTTCTGGAGCATATTGTGTTAGCTTCTGGGATTCGTGTTAATCCGAGCAAGATTTCTGCTATTCTGAATTGGAAACCTCCGAAGAACGTGTTCGAAGTTCGTAGTTTTCTGGGTTTAGCTGGTTATTACCGCAGATTTGTTAAAAGGCTTCTCGACTATAGCTACTCCGTTGACTAGATTACTTCAGAAAGATGTCAGATTTGAATGGTCGGATAAATATGAGAAAAGTTTTGACCAGTTGAAAACTTTGTTAACAGAAGCTCTAGTGTTAGTACAGCCAGAATCGGGTAAAAAATTTGTTGTTTACAGCTATGCTTCGTTAAACGGTCTGGGATATGTTTTGATGCAAGAGGGCAAAGTGGTAGCTTATGCTTCGAGACAATTAAAGCCTCATGAACAGAATTATCTGACACACGATCTTGAGCTTGCTGCGATTGTGTTTGCACTGAAAATTTGGCGTCATTATTTGTACGGTGAGAAATGTTATGTGTTTTCAGATCATAAAAGTCTAAAATATCTAATGACCCAGAAAGATTTGAACCTGCGTCAGATAAGAAGGCTTGAACTGTTAAAAGATTACGAGCTTATGATAGATTATCATCCGAGTAAAGCAAACGTGGTTGCTGATGCGTTGAGTAGAAAGTCATTATTTGCACGACGTGTTTTGAATGCTCAATTAGATTTGTCTGATGATAGTTCTGTGATAACTAAATTGAGAGCGAAACCGTTATTTGTACAGCAAATATGTGATGCTCAGAAGGTTGATAATGAATTGTTGTTGAAACGAGCTCAGTGTGAATTGAATCCTGAATCTAAATTTTGAGTTGTTGATGCTTGTTTGAGATTCCGAGATCGAATCTGTGTTCCAAGAAATCCGAAGCTGATTAAATTAATTTTGGGTAAAGAACATAACAGTCGCCTATCTGTCCATCCGAGAAGTACAAAGATGTATCATGATTTGAAGCAACACTATTGGTGGTCTGGTATGAAACGAGACATTTCTGACTTTGTTTTAAAATGTTTAGTTTGTCAACAAGTGAAAGCAGAACATCAAGTTTCGTCTGGGTTGTTACAGTCGATTCTGATTCTTGAATGGAAATGGGATAGAGTAACTATGGACTTTGTTTCTAGGTTGCCTCTGACTTTGAGAAAGAAAGATGCAATATGGGTCGTAGTTGACTGATTTCTCATTGGAGAGATTAGCTAAGCTTTATATTTCTGAAATTGTGAGATTGCACGGGGTGCCGTTATCTATTGTGTCAAATAGGAATCCGAGATTCACATCGCGGTTCTGGAAGAAATTACAAGACGCTTTGGGTACGAAATTGCATTTTAGTACAGCTTTTCATCTGCAAATGGATGGTCAGTCCGAGTGAATTATTCAGATTCTCGAAGATATGTTAAGATGTTGTATACTTGAGTTTAATGGTTCGTGGGAACAATACCTGTCGTTGATTGAATTTGCGTATAACAATAGTTTTTGAACGAGCATTAAAATGGCACCATATGAAGCTTTGTACGGACGTAAATGTCGTACACCTCTGTATTGGACTGAACTCAGTGAGAATAAGTTACACAGGGTTGATTTGATAAAAGGTACCAAACAGAAAGTGAAACTGATCCGAGATTGTTTGAAAGTAACATCTGATCGTCAGAAGTCCTATGCAGACTTCAACGAAAGGATATAGAATTTGAGATCGGCGACAAAGTATTTCTAAAAGTGTCTCCGTGGAAGAAAGTGCTCAGATTCGGACGTAAAGGCAAGTTAAGTCCGAGATTCATCGGACCATATGAGATCATTGAATGTGTTGGGCCTGTTGCATATAGATTGAAGTTACCTCGAACTAGAAAAGATTCACAATGTATTTCACGTTTGATGCTCCACGAGATATCGATTCGATCATCACATGTGATTGCCCCATCTGAAATTGAAATCCAATCTGATATGACATACGAAGAGAAACCGATCCGTATCTTAGCTCGTGAAGTGAAAGAGTTAAGAAATAAGAAAATTCTATTATTGAAAATATTATGGAAACGACACGGAATTGAAGAGGGTACATGGGAGCCTGAAGATTCAATGAGACAACAATATCCAACTCTGTTTAACGGTAAGATTTTTGGGGACGAAAATCCCTAAGGGGGAGAATTGTAACAGTTCGGTTTATACCCTAGTCAGAACAGTAGTTTCGGGACCACAAATCTGAGTTCTTATAATATTTTAATATTATTTTTTGTGCCGTTGATATGTGAATTAGCATGTGGTAAATTTTCGTAAGCGAATTTGTATGTTTGCGTGTTTAATTTGACAAAAGGACTGAAATGCATTGAATGTGAAAGTTGCATGATATTTGTTAAGTATCAAGGTGTTATGGCTTTTAAAAGAAAAGGCCTTATGAGGCAATAAGACCATTATTTAGTTAGTGGGTGAACAAAGGACAAATGTGCCCTTAATGTATGTTTGTTTGAGTTATTAGGGAATGGGTTAAATGAGTAATTTGATTAAATAAAGGTTAATAAACAAAAGAAAAGATGAATGTTATCATCTTATATTTGGGTGTCGAATTTGAAGAAAGAAAAAGAAGAGAAATGTGCTAAGGCATTCGTCTTTATTTATGCAAGATTAAGGTATGTTTTTACTTCGGTTCTTGATAATTTCTACGTTTTTGTAATCGTTGCTTTGAATGCTTCTAAACCCATGCTTCAATTTTGAAGATTGATGATGTTTGTGAAATGAGACTTTGATGAACTCATGTGATATGTGATGTTTAATAGTGAAATATGAAAGATATGTGTTTGATGAACATGTTTTGTTCTTGAAGTTTTGATGAATTTAGCTAATTAGGGCTAAATTGATAAAATGGTAAATTGAAGGACTAAATTACAAATTTGATGAAATATTTGGGCTTATATAGTCCCTAGTGAGGTTCAGCCAAGCATGTGTATGTATGGATTTTTTGAATTTGATGTTTTGTGAAAAATAGACTAAATTGTTAAAGTGTGCAAATATGAGGGTTAATTTGCAAATAGCCCTAAATGTGTATCTATGGATGGAATTGAATGGAATGGTGAATAAAAGGGTTAATTCTAAATATGTTTAGATCAAGAACCGAGGAAAGCAGTTTAGATCATGGAAAGCGAAAATAACCGAGTAGCCGCTTTAGATTCGATAAACCAAATCCAAGGTAAGTCACTATACAAATAAACTTATCTGTATTGAATTGAATATATTCATATGTCTATCGATGAAAATGAATGTGTATGAGATGCTAAGTGCGCAAATTCTAAAATAAGTTCGATATAGTGATAAAGCCGAGAAGTCCCGTACGAACCTAGGAATAGATAGGATTAGCTATGTCATGACATAGGTATACATTACATTTTATCATGTAAGACCACATCCGAGACATTGGCGTTGATTTGAAATTTGTGTAAGACCTAAATGCGGGATGTAGGCATCAATATGAATTCTATGTAAAAGACCTCGTCTGGGACATAGGCATCAATATGAACTTTATGAGTAAGACCATGTGCGGGACATCGGCATCATATTGACTCGTGTAAGACCACGTCTGAGACGTTGGCATTGTTATAATCATGCGTGTAAGACGCCATGCAGGGACGATGGCATCGATATCTGAGTGCATGTAAGACCTCGTCTGAGACATTGGCATTGTACTACTATTCCGAGCTTGCTGAGTGTCCTACTAGTTCCTAAGGGTTCAACGGGCAAGACTATGATATGAATGTCAAATTCGAGCTATGAACAATTATGCGATATTAAGTTCGATTCAAGTACGTTGTCTATACACTCTTTGTGTATATAAGGTAAGTATCTAAGTGATCTTACTATGGTGATAAGTACATGGAATTTGTGGTATGATAAGAATTATTTTGCCTAGATGAGCTATGTGTTCATATGATTCTTGAATGGTGAAAATGGCTATTGTGGTTAAAAGTGTATGAACCAAAACAAATATGTGAAAGTTTGTCAAGTGATTGATACATGCTTTCCATACCTAGTTTATTTGTATATGACTTTCTAAGCTTTTGGAAAGCTTATTCTGTGTGTGTGTTTTCTCTGTTTTATAGGTCGTCAAAGCTACTAAAGGCTCGGGATTGTCAAGGATCGTCATCACGCTACAAAAATTTATTTTGGTACCCTTTTGGAAATGTATATAGCTAAATATGGCATGTATAGGCTAGTATGTTGGTATAAGTTGTTATGTGATCTTAGCCTTGTGATTTGGCTATATATGAGATAAGACTTTGCTTAAATGAATGAGCTATATGACACAAATTTTGGTATGGTTTAGAGTATAAAGAATGGGTAAGTTATGAGTGAGCAAATGAATGAAGATATGCTTTGGTTATATATATGTTTTGTCTTGAAAGTTGGCATGATTGAATTGGATAAGGAATAAATAAATTGAATGGTCAATTTGATATGTTTTGGTTGCCATATATGCATATTATGTTTAGGTATATATTAATTGTAGGAAGACCCTAAGTGTGGCATATTGGCCTTGTAAAATGGCCTATAATGTCACACGGTTGAGGCACATGGGCGTGCCTAAGACCGTGGGTAAACTGGCAGGATGTGGCTTAAATTGCACACGACCTCGACACGGGCGTGCTTGGTGGCCATGTGAGAAATGGCAGTATGTGATCTATTGTACACGGCCTTAGCACATGGGCGTGCTTGGTGACCGTATTGGTTTTGGAAATATATAGCTACGGGGAAGACACGGGTGTGTCAAGTAGCCATGGGAGAGGCGCGGCCTACCCCCACGGCCGTGTGTCCCCGGTATGTTAGAAAAGTTTCAAATTTTTATGAAACTACGTATGTGTTTTGGTTTATTCCTGACTCGGTTTATAAGCATGTTTAGGGTCTTGACGACCTACTTAAGGGACATTATGATTGATATTGATGAATGGTTGTACAATTAATTCTGTAAATATTTTCGATCTGTTTGGTAACGCCTTTAACCCTAATTCAGTGATCGAACACGGGATAGGGGTGTTACAGATCTGCTTCCTACAACTTCAGGAATGTCAAATCTGCTATCTTCAATCTTGTAACAGACCGAATCTGACCCTAATCGAAAAGGTGGTTTCGGGACCACGAATCTGAGCCCGAGAAATGTTTACATATTATATTTAGTGTTTATTATGTATGTATTTATATGTGTGAATGTTTCGTAGAAAAATTTTATCGTTTAAGTGTCGAATTAGATAAAAAGGACTTAATCGCATAAAAAGTAAAAGTGGCCAATTAAAGTGAAATGTGTTAAATTGAGCATGGCTCTTTAATGTGAGGTATTAAAAGGGCAAATAGCCCATTTTAAAGTTAATGGCCGGCCACCTTAGTTGCATGTAATAGTGTTGGATTATTATAATGTATATTATTACATTATATGTTAAAATAATGAATAAATTTATGTTAATAAAAACAATAAAATAAAAGCCATTCATTTTGTTCATCTTGGCGAAAGAAACACAAAAGAAAAAGGAGAAAAGCCTTTGAACATTCGGCAATATTCAAGCAAAATTGGGTAAGAAATCTAGCTCGGTTTTGTTAATTTTTACGTTTTGAGATCGTTGCTTAGTATATTACCGACCCATGCTAAAATTTCTAAGATTAGTGTGTATATATGAATCGTCCATGGATGAATTCTTGAGGTTTTGATGTTTAATGATGTTAGATGAAAGGTATGTTAAAAATTAGTATATTATGTGTTGGAAGTTTTAGTGAAATTGTGTTTTTAGGGCCAATTTGTAAAAATAAAATTTTAGAGGGGCTTGATTGCAAAATAAATGAAAGATATGGACTTGTGTAGTCCTTATACACATTCGGCCTTTAAAGAGTATGGGGTAATTTGATGTATTTTGAGTTTTATGCAAATAGGACTAAATTGTAAAGTTGTGAAATAATAGGGTAAAATAGTAATTTGCCCATTTATGTGCTTAGGGACTAAATTGAGATGAATTGTGCTTGAATAAGCTAAATTTAATGTGTTTTAGATCAAGAGCAAAGAAAGCGGAGTTAGATCGGGGAAAGAGCGAAGGTTCTCGAATAAGCCGATTCGCATTACCTATCGACAACCGAGGTAAGTCCTAAAGCTAAGTTATATTAAAGAACTAATTATGAATGTATCAAATATTAGAAATGGATAAATTTTAGTATTTGTTATGGTTATGGCTGAATGCATAAAGGAACATTGGATTGATGATTAAAGTTTGCTATATGATGTGAATAAATGTTTCTATGTTAATTGTCAGAGTGTATAAAGATATGATGATTTTATTGATTTAATGTGAGTGTGTTCAATGGAATTATATTTATACATATTTGTATAAAATAGTATACGAGGTATCTTGAATGTTTGACTGCATTGATACGTATCGGGCTTTTACGCCTAGCAGGCTTTGTGCCGGTGTTACTTATCGGGCTTTTACGCCTAGCGTGCTTTGTGCTAGGTGTTACTTATCGGGCTTTTACGCCTAGCGTGCTTCGTCTTAGGTGATATATTCGGGCTTAGTGCCTAGCGTGCTTCGTCTGCGAGTGATATATTCGGCTTAGTGCCTAGCGTGCTTCGTCTTGATGATATATATTCGCTTAGTGCCTAGCGAGCGTTATCTATGATATACTATAAGAGGAAATCTTGAACATCAAACAAGGTGAAATGTTTATATAGGGTTATGTGGTAAAGGTTCGGTAAGAACTAACCTACCATTTTAGTAAGAAATGAAGCGAACAAAAGAATTCTTAATTTATAATTAAAGATCGGTGATGTGTGTGATAAAAGTGCTTGTTTCTTGTGTATAAATGGAAATAGTAGATCGATGCCTAGATTGGTTTTCGATGTTATTGTAATGATATTTAAGTGAAGAGTATTACTATTATTCAATGATCTATATTTATATAATGAAATAATTATGTGTTATGCTATATGCTCATTATAATTATGTATGCTTGGGACTTACTAAGCTAGTAAGCTTATTTGTGTGAAATGTTCTCCTCGGTTTCTGATTTTGTTTACGTTAGGGCTCGAGTAGGATCGTCAAGCAAGTCGCCACACTATCAACTTCTTTTGGTACTCTTTTGTTGTGTTAAATTAGATAAAGGCATGTATAGGAGGGGTTTGAAAGTGATTGTGTGTGAATGAAACCTTAACATTATATGTATTATAGCCATGCGAATATGGCTAAATTTTTAGTTAAATCACTGTTGTGTCTTGATATGTATGTTGGTTTATGATGGCAATGTTTATGCATTCTTAATCAAAGTTTAATCGTTTTTGTTAAGGAAATGTTTGTATACGAAATGAATCCTTGAATTAGGGATGTAGGTAGGACAAAACAGCTTGTAGTAACAGCAGTGTTGTGAGTTAGAAAAATCACCAAAAATAGGGTATATTGAATTAGAAGGTGAATGAGATATGAAATTAAACCTTATTGTGTCTATTTTTACATAAAAGAAACAGAGTAGGCAAAGATTTATATATTATGAGATAATTAAGTTTTAGTGAGACCTGCTCTGAATGAATTCATGAGTCACTGTTCTGTTTTGGAAAAATTTTCAGAAATTGTACAAAAATCATTAAGAAGCATGGTTTATATGTGTAGAACCCTTAATGAGTCTATTTTCATTTGTATAAACAAGAACATTATAGGAAATTTGTGCAATGAGATAACTGTATTTTTGTAGAGACAGGTCAGAATTGTCAAGCAGTGTAATAAGGGTAACTTTGATGAATAAACTGTACTAATTGGCCACATGAAAAATTCTGAAAAAATTATGGTGAAAATTTATATGAGTCTAGTTTCAAGGAAAATTTACGGATCTAAATTTCGAGTTTTGTAACTCGAGTTATGGTCGATTTTGTCAGCATGACGCATTAAGTATATGAACATGGTTTTGTAGCATATTAGTTAATTCGAGTATTTGGATATGTATAGATGATATTAATATGGTTGAAATTTTAAAGTATAGTTTGCATATGTATTATAAGTAACTAAGCATGAGTAACTTTATCTAGTTGTGTGTTTCATATGTGCAAATTTAACTAATATGATTTAGTGGATGATTGCTATTGGATTTAGAAATTATATCGTGAAGAAATTGATATAACGTTGTGTATGAAAATGATAAATGATTGTGTGAAATCTGTATTGTGCGGTAATGCCTCGTAACCCTATTCCAACGACGGATATGGGTTAGGGTGTTACATTTATTGGTATCGAGCTTACGGTTTAGTCGATTTTAGGACTATCGTGAAGCGTGTGAGTCTAGCTATACATGCCTTTATCATATATTGATAGTGTGGTGATTCTTGTGACTGAACTTTGTTTTATATAGCAAATGGATTCGATCCGATAGAGTAGTAGCGGATGATGTAGAAAGTGTAGCGCTGACCGTGCACACGGATCGGCGCCATTAGACTCTCAAAATCAACTCATTACGGATAACCATGAGGGAGAAGCTAAACAAGCCTTCTACCAAATGATGAATGAATGGTTTACCAGTTTATTCAACATAATCCATTGTACCACAACCTCCACCCTGAATAATCCAACTCCGGTTCTTTCAAAGACCCCGATGATAGATCCGATGAGATCTAGTAGACCTCAGTTGATAAAATCGAGAAAGTTTAAAGAAGAATTGGGGCCAATGATGATGATGATGACGGGCGAAGTGAAATGTGGCTTGATAATACTATTCGGTACTTGATGAGCTATCTTGTACTCGGAGGAATGCTTGAAGTGTGCCATATCGTTATTACCGGGACACTGCGTATCACCGTGGAATACACTAGTATCGTGGTCCCGAAAGAAAAAGTGACGTGGGATTTCTTCCGAATGAATTTCAGTAAGAAATATATCACCAGAGGTTCATCGACCGAAACGAAAAGAATTTCTTGAATGAAGCGAGGCGAATGACCGTGATGAATATGAGCGGAAATTTGTCGGGCTCAGCAGATATGCTAGAGAGTGTGTTTCTCTTGAGGCTATTATGTGCAAAAGGTTTGAAGGCAGTGCGAATGAAGATATAAAGTTGCTTGTTGGCATCCTTGAAATTCAAGAGTTTGTGACATTAGTTGAGCGAGCTTGCAAAGCTGAAGAGCTCGGGAAAGAGAAGAGAAGGGCTGAGACAGAAGCTAGAGACACTCGAAAGAGATCGTCGGGTAAGAATTTCCACTCCACCTCTAAAAAGTTTAGAGATAACTTCAGCCGACATAAAGCTACCTCGGATTCACCTAGACGCGATCGACCTCCAGTGATCTCCCGAGCTACCTCGATGGCTAGTGTTGATAATGTTCCGCAGAATCGAGTTGAATGCGAGCATTGTGGAAAATGGCATTCAGGGAGTTGTAGAGTTCGTGATCGGTCCTGTTTTAAATGTGGATCCTCAGACCATTTTATTCGAGAGTGCCCGATGTTAGCTGAGCAGAATACGGCACAAAACTCTAGACCGAGCAATACATCAGCACGGGGCAGACCACCCATGCGTTTCGACAATGTAAGTGGTAGTCAGAGAGGGACAAAGAACACAGTAGTTCGATCTGAGGTTAGAGCTCCAGTTAGAGCTTATGTTACTCGAGCTAGAGGATCTTTGCTTCTCCGGATGTCATTACGGTACTTTCACCCTTTATGATACTACTGTGATAGCATTGATTGATCTGGTTCGACCCATTCATATGTATGTGAAACTACGGTATTCAAGAAGACTCGCCATTGAGTCTCTTGAATTTGTGATTCGTGTATCCAACCCTTTGGGTAGATGTGTGTTGTAAATAAAATGTGTAAAAGTTGCCCATTGATGATTCGGGACTTTTGTTTCCCGATCGATTTAATATCTGTTGCCCTTGATGAGTTTGATATAATTCAGGAATGGGTAGTTAACTTCGCATGATGCGGTGGTGAATTGCAAAAGAAAGCTTATTGATTTGAGACACCGAGCGGTGAGATCATTAGAATTGAATCCGATGATTTAGGTGGGTTTCCTACGATTATATCCTCGATGTTAGCCGGAAGTATGTGAGAAAAGGGTGTGAAGCCTATTTGGCTTATGTCTTTGGATAATAAATTGTCGAGAAAGCATTGAATCTGTCTGATTGTATGTGAATACTCGGATGTGTTTCTGAAGAACTACCGGGTTTACCCCAAAGACGAGAGATTGAGTTTGGTATTGAATTAATTAGGAACTACTCCGATCTCAATAGCTCCATATCGGATGGCACCTCTTGGTGAAAGAGTTGAAAGCAGTTGCAAGAGTTAACAGATAGGGGCTTGGCGACCAAGTTTTTCTCCTTGGGTGCGCCAGATTTTTTGTGAGAAAGAAAGATGGAGCGATGTGAATGTGTATTGATTATCGACAAGCTGAATAAGGTAACTATAAAGAATAAGTACTCGTTCTCGGATTGATGATTTGTTTGATCGGTTGAAAGGGCTTGATATTTTCAAAAATAGATTTGAGATCGGGTTATTATCGATTCTTAGTCGAGATACGAGATGTGCCAAAGGCGCATTTGGACGAGGTACGGACATTTTGAGTTTTTGGTAATGCCTTTTGGGCTTACTAATGCACTGCTATTTTATGGATTTGATGAATCGGGTTTTAGACAGTTTTTGGATCGATTTGTGGTGGTGTTTATTGATGATATATTGATCTACTCCAAAGACGAAATTGAACACGCTGAACATTTGAGGTTAGTGCTACAAACTTTACGAGATCATCAGCTGTATGCAAAGTTTAGTAAGTGTGAGTTCTGGATGAAAGAGGTTAGCTTTTTGGGACATGTGGTTTCAGCATCAGGCATTCGAGTTGATCCAAACAAAATCTCGACTATACTTGATTGGAAACCACCGAAAAATGTTTCCGAGATTCGAAGTTTTCTAGGACTTGCGGGTTACTATCGACGATTTGTGAAAGATTTTTCTATGATAGCTACCCCGTTGACAAAGTTATTGCAGAAAGATGTCCGTTTCGAGTGGTCAGAAAAATATCAGAAAAGTTTTGATCGGTTGAAAGCCCTTTTGATGAAGCTCCGGTGTTAGTTCAAATTGAATCGGGTAAAGAATTTGTTGTTTATTCCGATGCTTCTTTGAATGGTTTGGGCTGCGTTTTGATGCGAGGAAGGCAAAGTTGTAGCCTACGCTTCAAGACAATTGAAGCCGCATGAAAGAAATTACCGACACATGATTTAGAGCTTGCGACCATTG
This sequence comes from Gossypium rotundifolium, assembly GCA_025506655.1. NCBI lineage: Eukaryota > Viridiplantae > Streptophyta > Magnoliopsida > Malvales > Malvaceae > Gossypium > Gossypium rotundifolium. The sequence goes on from CP106734.1 coordinate 34,256,250, forward strand.
TGTTCGTGACTTGAAGATTTAGCGTCATTACTTGTTTGGCGAGAAATGTCATGTTTACTCAGATCATAAAAGTCTGAAGTATCTAATGACTCAGAAAGATCTGAATTTGAGACAACATAGGTGGCTAGAACTACTGAAAGACTATGAATTGGTGATTGACTATCACCCGAGAAAAGCTAACGTTGTTGCGGATGCGTTAAGTCAGAAATCTTTACTTGCTCTTCGGGCAATGAATGCACAGATGGCTATGTCTAGTGATGGTTCGATCATAGCCGAGTTACGAGCAAGACCAATGTTTATCCAACAAATTTGTGATGCACAGAAAGTTGACAAGAATATGATTGCTAAACGAATTCAGTGTGAAAAAGGTGCAGAGTCAGATTTTCAGATTGATGCAAATGACTGTTTGAATTTTAAAAGCCGAATGTGTGTTCCAAAGAACTCAGATTTGATACAGATGATTTTGAATGAGGCTCATTGTGGCCGACTATCGATACATCCGGTATACGAAAATGTAGAACGACTTGAAACAGCTTTTATTGGTGGCACGGTATGAAACGTGATATATCCGAATTTGTCTCAAAGTGCCTAATTTGTCGCCAAGTAAAAGCCGAGCATCAAGTGCCTTTCGGGTTGCTTGATGATCATGATACACGAGTGGAAATGGGATAAAATTTCAATGGATTTTGTATCCGGTCTTCCTATGACACCGAGTAAGAAAGATGCCGTATGGGTGATAGTAGATAGATGACTAAGTCACCCATTTTGTCCGGTTCGATGGACTTTTCACTCGATAAACTTCTTTGAATTGTATGTATCGCAGATTGTAAGATTGCATGGTGTACCGAGCTCCATTGTGTCGAACGAGACCGAGATTTACATCGCGGTTTTGGAAGAAGTTGCAAGATGCTTTAGGTACTAAACTACATTTTAGTCTGACCTTTCATCCGCAGATGCAGACGGTCGACCGAGCGAACTATTCGAGATACTTGAGGACATGTTGAGATGTTGCGTTCTCGAGTTTGAAGGCGTGGGAACGATACCTACCTTTGATTGAATTTGCTTATAATAATAGCTTTCAATCAAGTATCAAAATGGCACCTTATGAAGCCTTATACTGGTGAAAATGTCGAACACCATTGTCTTGGTGAGCTCGGTGAAAATAAGATACAGGGGTTGATTTGATTAAAGATTTGATGAAAGTGGCTATAATCAAAGATAATTTGAAAGTCGCATCGGATCGACAAAAGTCCTATGCTGATTTGAAACGTAAAGATATTGAATTTCAGATTGGAGATCGAGTATTTTTAAAGGTTTCTCCGTGGAAGAAAGTGCTCCGTTTTGGCCGGAAGGGCAAGTTGAGCCCGAGGTTCATTGGACCGTATGAAATCATTGAACGTATTGGGCCTGTGGCTTATAGGTTGAAACTACCCTCTGAATTAGAAAAGATACACGATGTATTTCATGTTTCTATGCTCCGTAGATACAGATCAGATCCGTCACATGTAATTGCTCCGTCTAAAATCGAGATACAGTCTAATATGACGTATGAGGAAAAGCCGATCCGTATTTTAGCTCGAGAAATGAAAGAGCTAAGAAACAAAAAGATTTCCTTAGTGAAGGTGTTATGGAATCGACATGGAGTTGAAGAGGCAACGTGGGAGCCTGAGGATTCAATGAGGCAACAATATCCGACATTGTTTAACGGTAAGATTTTCGGGACGAAAATCCTTAAAGGGAGAGTTGTAATAGACCGAATCGACCCTAATCGGAAAGGTGGTTTTGGGACCACGAATCGAGCCCGAGAAATGTTTACATATTATATTTAGTGTTTATTATGTATGTATTTATATGTGTGAATGTTTCGTAGAAAAATTTTATCGTTTAAGTGTCGAATTAGATAAAAAGGACTTAATCGCATAAAAAGTAAAAGTGGCCAATTAAAGTGAAATGTGTTAAATTGAGCATGGCTCTTTAATGTGAGGTATTAAAAGGGCAAATAGCCCATTTTAAAGTTAATGGCCGGCCACCTTAGTTGCATGTAATAGTGTTGGATTATTATAATGTATATTATTACATTATATGTTAAAATAATGAATAAATATATGTTAATAAAAACAATAAAATAAAAGCCATTCATTTTGTTCATCTTGGCCGAAAGAAACACAAAAGAAAAGGGGAGAAAAGCCTTTGAACATTCGGCAATATTCAAGCAAAATTGGGTAAGAAATCTAGCTCGGTTTTTGTTAATTTTTACGTTTTTGAGATCGTTGCTTAGTATATTACCCGACCCATGCTAAAATTTCTAAGATTAGTGTGTATATATGAATCAGCCATGGATGAATTCTTGAGGTTTTGATGTTTAATGATGTTAGATGAAAGGTATGTTAAAAATTAGTATATTATGTGTTGGAAGTTTTAGTGAAATTGTGTTTTTAGGGCCAATTTGTAAAAATAAAATTTTAGAGGGGCTTGATTGCAAAATAAATGAAAGATATGGACTTGTGTAGTCCTTATACACATTCGGCCTTTAAAGAGTATGGGGTAATTTGATGTATTTTGAGTTTTATGCAAATAGGACTAAATTGTAAAGTTGTGAAATAATAGGGTAAAATAGTAATTTGCCCATTTATGTGCTTAGGGACTAAATTGAGATGAATTGTGCTTGAATAAGCTAAATTTAATGTGTTTTAGATCAAGAGCAAAGAAAAGCGGAGTTAGATCGGGAAAGAGCGAAGGTTCTCGAATAGCCGATTCATACTACCTATCGACAACCGAGGTAAGTCCTAAAGCTAAGTTATATTAAAGAACTAATTATGAATGTATCAAATATTAGAAATGGATAAATTTTAGTATTTGTTATGGTTATGGTGAATGCATAAAGGAACATTGGATTGATGATTAAAGTTTGCTATATGATGTGAATAAATGTTTCTATGTTAATTGTCAGAGTGTATAAAGATATGATGATTTTATTGATTTAATGTGAGTGTGTTCAATGGAATTATATTTATACATATTTGTATAAAATAGTATACGAGGTATCTTGAATGTTTGACTGCATTGATACGTATCGGGCTTTTACGCCTAGCAGGCTTTGTGCCGGTGTTACTTATCGGGCTTTTACGCCTAGCAGGCTTTGTGCCGGTGTTACTTATCGGGCTTTTACGCCTAGCAGGCTTCGTGCCGGTGATATATTCGGGCTTAGTGCCTAGCAGGCTTCGTGCCGGTGATATATTCGGGCTTAGTGCCTAGCAGGCTTCGTGCCGGTGATATATTCGGGCTTAGTGCCTAGCAGGCGTTATGCCGGTGATATACTATAAGAGGAAGTACTGAACATCAAACAAGGTGAAATGTTTATATAGGGTTATGTGGTAAAGGTTCAGGTAAGAACTAACCTACCATTTTAGTAAGAAATGAAGCGAACAAAAGAATTCTTAATTTATAATTAAAGATCAGTGATGTGTGTGATAAAAGTGCTTGTTTCTTGTGTATAAATGGAAATAGTAGATCGATGCCTAGATTGGTTTTCGATGTTATTGTAATGATATTTAAGTGAAGAGTATTACTATTATTCAATGATCTATATTTATATAATGAAATAATTATGTGTTATGCTATATGCTCATTATAATTATGTATGCTTGGGACTTACTAAGCTAGTAAGCTTATTTGTGTGAAATGTTCTCCTCGGTTTTACAGATTTTGTTTACGTTAGGGCTCGAGTAGGATCGTCAAGCAAGTCGCCACACTATCAACTTCTTTTGGTACTCTTTTGTTGTGTTAAATTAGATAAAGGCATGTATAGGAGGGGTTTGAAAGTGATTGTGTGTGAATGAAACCTTAACATTATATGTATTATAGCCATGCGAGTATGGCTAAATTTTTAGTTAAGTACGCTGTTGTGTCTTGATATGTATGTTGGTTTATGATGGCAATGTTTATGCATTCTTAATCAAAGTTTAATCGTTTTTGTTAAGGAAATGTTTGTATACGAAATGAATCCTTGAATTAGGGATGTAGGTAGGACAAAACAGCTTGTAGTAACAGCAGTGTTGTGAGTTAGAAAAATCACCAAAAATAGGGTATATTGAATTAGAAGGTGAATGAGATATAAAATTAAACCTTATTGTGTCTATTTTTACATAAAAGAAACAGAGTAGGCAAAGATTTATATATTATGAGATAATTAAGTTTTAGTGAGACCTGCTCTGAATGAATTCATGAGTCACTGTTCTGTTTTGGAAAAATTTTCAGAAATTGTACAAAAATCATTAAGAAGCATGGTTTATATGTGTAGAACCCTTAATGAGTCTATTTTTCATTTGTATAAACAAGAACATTATAGGAAATTTGTTCAATGAGATAACTGTATTTTTGTAGAGACAGGTCAGAATTGTCAAGCAGTGTAATAAGGGTAACTTTGATGAATAAACTGTACTAATTGGCCACATGAAAATTCTGAAAAATTATGGTGAAAAGTTATATGAGTCTAGTTTCAAGGAAAATTTACGGATCTAAATTTCGAGTTTTGTAACTCGAGTTATGGTCAATTTGGTCAGCATGACGCATTAAGTATATGAACATCGTTTTGTAGCATATTAGTTAATTCGAGTATTTGGATATGTATAGATGATATTAATATGGTTGAAATTTTAAAGTATAGTTTGCATATGTATTATAAGTAACTAAGCATGAGTAACTTTATCTAGTTGTGTGTTTCATATGTGCAAATTTAACTTATATGATTTAGTGGATGATTGCTATTGGATTTAGAAATTATATCGTGAAGAAATTGATATAACGTTGTGTATGAAAATTGATAAATGATTGTGTGAAACTGTATTGTCTGGTAATGCCTCGTAACCCTATTCCGATGACGGATATGGGTTAGGGGTGTTACAAATCTGATCCCTGCAAACTCAGGGATCACTAGACTGATGTCTTCGATCTGCTTCCTACAACTTCAGGAATATCAAATCTGCTATCTTCAATCTGATCCCTGCAAACTTAGGGATCGCCATACTGATGTCTTCGATCTGCTTCCTGCAACTTCAGGAATGTCAAATCTGCTATCTTCAATTTCATCCCTGCAAACTCAGGGATCACCAGACTGATGTCTTTGATCTGTTTCCTGTAACTTCAGGAATGTCGAATCTGCTATATTCAATCTGATCCATGCAAACTCAGGGATCACCAGATGATGTCTTCGATCTGCTTCCTACAACTTCAGGAATGTCAAATCTTCTATCTTCAATTTGATCCCTGCAAACTCAGGGATCACCAGACAAATGTCTTTGATCTACTTCCTGCAACTTCAGGAATGTCGAATTTGCTATATTCAATCTGATCCCTGTAAACTCAGGGATCACCAGACTGATGTCTTTGATATGCTTCCTACAACTTCAGGAAGATGAGGCTAAAATTATTTTCGATCTGCTTCCTACAACTTTAGGAAGATGAGATCTTCTAAATTCACCGATATTGCTACATCGTCCATCGAAGAACATGTCTTGTAGACTCGATTTTACATGTTTATGGCATATGATTAAGATGCTATGATCAAAATAACTAAATGCTTCTAGCCACATGTATTATGAGTAACATGAATGTAACATGTCATGAAAATGATTCCTTGCAAAGATTGTAATGAATCAAATGTTCCTAATGAGATTTGCTACGATGCAAAAATGTTATGAGTATAATTCCTATTTTAGGTGTTATCACTCATTTATTTTTCATTCTCGTTCATCAATCATGTTCTACTCAACCAGCTTGCTCAAATGTAATTTCTGAGTCAGCCTCGCTTGGATCTTGAGACATGAAAGTGATACTTCCCACTGCAACTTTGGGGAAATAACATTTGGTTTCTTCCATCTTTCTGTTACCACTCAGAGGTACAGAACTTATATCACTTTCAATCTGTTACACTATTCTCGATAAGGATCCCCTTTTACACTCAGATTGACCTTGTTTGTCATTTGCCTGATGTGGTACCACCAACGAAATTGTCTTATCCGATAAGAATCTGAAGAGATAATCATTTTTTAATGTTTCTAGCCCTTAAGCTTGGTGAGTTCTGAACAATAATCATGTTTCAAATTCCTCATATTATTTAGAAGCTTCTAGAGTAATATATGAAACTCCTTTTATGAAATTTTTTTAGTCCATTAATCATTATTTCAATGTAAAATGCTTGAAACAGATTACAGTAATGGACAAGAAAGAAATTAATCAGGAGAATAGCTCGAAACAAATAAGTTAATCAAAGATCACCAAGGTAATAAAAGAATAAAGCAATCAAATATAACAAATTCAAAAATGGGCGAGATGGGAAACTAGGTGCCCCAGATATAGCAGTCTGAGCTTCTCTATTCCGATCTCTTGAGGACCATTTTAAACTCAATATGTGTTTAGGGGATCTGGAGTACTTTGTCAATGCCCCAAGACGTAACATACTTCCTCATTGCTAATTTAGACATAGTAAGACTACTGTATGCCCCACTTTTATTCAAAATTTGAGCCACCCTTTTCGGGTTTTCAACTCCAAGCCCCTTTGCTCTCAAAGCGCCCTTTGCTGGTTTTCGCCTTGGCCTCCCTCTTTTTTTTTTTTTTGAGGCGCACTTTATAGGTTTTCACCTTGATCTTTCTTCTTTCAGGTAAAATATCCCTTGACTAATCCTGAATTCGCTGGATTGGGCAAGTCTTCAAATATCAATGCTCCTCTAGAACAGGCCCTACATAAGTCCTTCCCAGTTTGGCATATGTTTTCCTCTAAAATCATTTTGTAGAGGAAAAATCTTTTTTCAATCATTAGGTTTCTTCATGGAATTCCCTAAGATGAACTTCTTTAACATAAACTCGCATCATCTGATGTGATGGATAACTTTAACCTTTTCTTCAACTAGGTTCAAATGGCAAAATGCTTCAATTCCATAAATCAATGGGTAAGATGTTGCCCCAGCAAAGGCTTTGGCCAACATTCAATAAGACAGAGGGTAATGGTAGCTTCTTATGCCAATCCTTACAAGTTTAAGTCACCTTTCAAAATTTTTGTTGTTTTTTCTTTTTGTATTTTTCTTTTGGCAACTTTTGCTGTACAGTGAGATGCTGTCTGATCTTTGGAAAACTGTAAACTTTGGCTTTGTACATTTATTCTTTATTGCATTCTTTACTAGCATATGATCTTTTCCTTTATTCTTCTTTTTTTATTTTTCAATTTTTTTATTTTTCAATTTTTTTTTTTTGAATTTGAGGACTGTCGACTTTGCAATATTGGCATATGAAGCAACATTCACCCTGTCAACTAAAAGTATTTGACGAGATTGGCCTCATAATATCCATGCCCCACATATGAAAAATTTGGGAAGAAGTGAAGAAGGCGCATGAATCTTGTCTCCTTAAAGACGGCATTTGCGGTATAACTGAAGCAATATCCCTTTTGTGGTAGACCAACGGTGCCCCATCCTCTTGTTTAGCCCGAGTCTTATTAGTCCAGGCATATCCTGATATGATTGTGGGAAAACATCTTTGAATTCTTGAAGATAACTCAATAATGTCTCGCCCTATTTCTGTGATGAGCTAGACTGCAATCCTCACTCCTTTCCTAAGCTCACAATATCCAATGACCCTTCATAGAGTAAGGTCTGTTTTTCATCTTGTTAAACCATTCTTAACAAGTAAGAAGATATGTCACAATCTCTGTCATCTTCAAAATCCTGAGATCCCCTAGACTCATATCTTGTTCAAAAAGGGAGTCAGTAACAATGTCGCTCATGACGTTGATATCTGGGTACCTATGTACGAAGGCGACAAATCCAAATAATAAATTATTATAAGGATGATTATTTGGATAATGTGGTCACAAATAAAGAATGAAATAATATTGGTAAAAAATTGTATAGTATGAAATGTAAAGAATAAAAGAATATGTATTCAAAAAGATGCATTTTATTGAAATAAAATTTTGAACATAAGCCTATTTCACAAAAGGGTTCTTGTTGCCTCTAGGCTTAAAACAACAAGCATGTTTTGAAAATTACTCTAGATTAGCCCTAAAAATACAGGGATTTCTTCCACAGTCTCATTATTCAAAACACTCCTAAGTACATAAGGGTTTGGAAACCTCATTTTTTGGTTCCTCTTTGATTTCTTCAAGGAGTAGCAACTTTCTTATCTCCTCCTTCAATCGCTGCATTTTCTACCTCATTAAAATGATCAGGTTTTGATGGATCATTGAACTTCACAACTCCTATTTTAATAAACCTTTCGACCAACTTTTTAAAAATATTGTAATTTTCGATTGAATGGCCCTTTATTCCTGCGTGGTACTCACATTGGGCATTCTCGTTATACCATTTTGGGAACGGAGGTTGAAACGGTTTCAGATAAAATAGAGACACCATGAGTGCGTCAAACAAACTTTGATATAGCTCCTTATACGTCATGGGGATGGGTGTAAATTGGAGCCTTCAGGGTTTTGCCTTGGGAAACCTGATTCCTGGTAACTACCATCCTTGGCTGATTTATTGTAATCGGTTCTGAATGACTCTTGTTGTACCTACCGGCACTATGTGTTTTCTTTTCCTTCTTCTTTAGAACTTTTGAGGTCCCTTCTCCTCTTTCATTCGTTTCTACCCAAGCAACTGGTTTGACTTGATCATCAATCGGGTTAAAACCTGAACCCATTGGACAATTCAATAGGGCCGAAGTATGACATTGGGGTCCGATAATGATCGTCCCCATGCAGATGCGTGTCTGGTTGAGTCGGGATACCCATTGGAGAATAAACGATGTCTTCCTCACCATCCTCACTATTGTCCACTGGGCTACTCCTTTTTTCAAGTCCTTTGGCTAGTAACTGAGTTAGCTGGCCTATCATATTCCTTTGGAATTCTCGCATTTCTTGTTAGATCTCGGTCAATTTCCCCTACATCTGTACTTGCATTTGCTCTATTCTTTCTAACCTTTGCTCCATGTTTTCCAAGTTAACTGAAATATTTTTACCTAATTAGGATTCTCTTGTAAAAGTCTAATGCAAATGATGCAATGTAATGCGAATGCATGAATGCAAAAAGGTATCGATTCTGATCAACTTCATTTTAGAAAACTTTATTAGAAAATAAAATCCTTTACATAAAATAGACTACTATATGCTTCCGTCCTAAGTCCTAAAGTTTTGATTTTCCTAAGCAATGGAGCTAGCTCTTGACTATGATCAGACTGTAGCCCATTTTTTATGCTCAACATATCCGCCTGTGATGCCAAAGTCTGTAGATGACCAACTACCTCTCGAATCTGAACTATCATTTCATCCATGAGGTATTAACTTGATCAAACAATAAAGTTCTTCTTTCCAACACTCCTTTCTTGTTTCGAGAAACTCGATCCGAAGTTCACAACTGCTGATTCTAATTCTTCAATCCTACCCTTCATTTCCTCAATCTTGTTCAGACTTGACTTCAACTCGATTGCAGAATCACAGCTTCGATGGTAGTGAAGAGACTGTCTAAGCTTAGCATCGATCTTCAAAAAAAATATTGACCATTCACCCTAGCTAGTGCCATACTCAGAGAGATTCTTCCGCTTCCATGACTCATAAAGATCGAAATTTTTTTTGGACAAAGAAAGAATTGTGGACCTCCAGGAAGTTTAAATTGTATCTGTTCAAACATTTTTTTAACTCTAACCACAGGTGAAAGGCACCTATTCACTTTAGCCCTGCAACGGTAAAAAAATGGCCAAATTTTTTTTGACCGTTAGGGGCCCAACGGTAAAAAAAACCTATAAAAACCCCAACCCTTTTATTTTTTTCACACTTTAATCCTTACTCATTCTTCTCTCAAATTCCTCTCAAATTCCTCTCAAAATTCTCTTTAAGTCCTTCAAACTTCCTCTAAAATTTTGAAATAGTCCTTTAATATTTACAAAAAAGCCCTTTTTAATTTTTTAATTTTTTTAATATATTTTTTGAAACTTTTAAAACTTTCGATCGTATTACAAATGGCTGGGGAATTACTTCGTCTAGACAACAAGCACATCTCCGTCGAGCAATTGCAAATGGAAAGTTTTTAATTTTAATTTTTCAATATTTTTTAATATTTTTTAGGTCTATGCAATTTTAATTAATTTTTATTTTATAATTTTTTAAACAGTCTGTAGATCGAGTGTTGGAATGTTATATTCGCAACATGCATGGTCCCCCATCGCCATTGATATAGAATTACCTGCGGGAAGCGGGTTTTTCACACGTGGTCACGATAGGCCGAGGGTTCAAGTTGGAGCCGCCTTTGATCAATGCGTTGATAGAGAGGTGGAGATCGAGACGACACTTTCCATCTTCCATGCGAGAGTGTACCATCACTCTGGAAGATGTGCGATTCTGATTAGGATTGCGGTGGGCCGGTCGGTAGTCACCGGATCCGTAATCTCCGGTGATTGGGGAGCCATATGCTACGAGCTTCTAGGTGCCATTCCGGATAAAATTCAAGGAGCTCGGATTGAGATGGCCTGGTTACGTGACACATTCCCGGAGCCGAATGAGGGTTCGACCGAAATAGAAAGAATATGGTATGCTCGGGCATACATTCTTCAGATAATTGGAAGCTATCTGATGCCGGACCTTTCTAGAAACCTCGTGCACATGAGATGGCTGCTGAAACTTGTTGATTTCAGAGCAGCCGGTGAATTGAGTTGGGGGTCTGCTGTGCTATCGAGGTTGTATCGGGAGATGTGCGGGACAACGCGGCCGAGTAAAGTGAAAATCGGAGGTTGCCTATCACTACTGCATTCATGGGCATGGTTTCGATTTCCATTTTTACGACCTCGACTCGACCACCCATATTCATTCCCACTGATAACGAGGTAAATTTAATATTATATTTTATAATTATTTCGTAGATTTATAGTATAATTGTATGCTAAAAATTTATTTAATTAGGTAGAACCATTCGGCGAGTCATGTTGGAATACCTACCTGGCTTGAAGATATACGGCTTCTATTGGACCAACGGTCGGAATCACAAGTTTCGAATTTCGTATTTATAATTTAGTATTTCATATTTAATGTCTAGTATTATGTATATAATTAATATTTTGGTAATGTTCATATAGTTTCAATGGACACCGTGACGAGGATTCGAAAATTTGGGCGATAATTAGGAGGAGTTCTTCCAAAATCTGAACAGTTGGCACATGAAGGTCCCATTAATCACCTATGCGACCGTGGAGATGCACCAGTCAGATCGGGTTTTGCAATAATTTGGATTCCGACAACCGATTCCGTTTCCATCTGAGGTGTTCGATGATGAGCACAAAGTGGACTTGCGGCAGCTGCACACGGATTGGCCAAGATTTTGGTCAGCACATATCGAGACGTGGGAGAACCGGTATGACTATTTACCTATCCAGGAACCAGTCATCGTTCCTGAGTTAGCATGCGTGCCAGAATACATGCCATGGTTAGCGTGCGTGCCAGAATACATGCCATGGTTTAGGATCCATGGTAAGTCGTATCTGTTGTCGAAAAAAGAGAGGCGACAGCAACTTCGTGAACGAAGGGAACGTCGGGGCCCTTTAAATCCAAGAAGAAGGGGTGATGAGACGGGGCCATCAACAGCGCCAACACAGTCACCGGGCCCATCAATTCAGTCGACGACACCGACATCACAGCCTTTACCCTTTATGCCAGGTGCGTACACTACCCCTTGTATGTATCCTCCTAACCCATATATGTTTCCTTTTCCCATTCCCACCCCAGGTTGGAATGCATGGCCGGGTTCGAGTCTGTTCCCGACTACTCCCGCTGCCCAGCCGATCTTTAGGCCGTCGTCTCGTGAGGGATCACAGGAGGCGCACTTCTTTCTACCACCCTCTTTCGCCATACGGGATTCAGACACCCCGCCGTGGTTTATGCAAACACCTCCGGGGTCTTTATTTTATCAAGGTGGGTCATCCTCGCAACACCCACAACTGGACCCATTCTTGGGAGGAAGGAATCCCACTCGAGGTTCCAAGACCTCCGTCGGAAGCTAGACGAAGGAGGAATCCGGTACAGAATCACGACCGCCCTCGTGGCACTCGATTAAACCGACATCAACACCGATTCGGACCAACTTTTTTAATTTTTAATTGTAATATAATTTTTTAATTTTAATTTTTATTGTAATTTAGTTTTATATATTTAATAAAATAACAGTTTTTATTTTTATTATAATTTAATTTTTTAATGTAATTTAATTTTAATATCTTTAATAAAATAGAAATGGTTTAATTTTTTTATTGTACTTTAATTTTTAAATATTTAATAAAATAACAATTTTTTATTTTTATTGTAATTTGATTTTTATTTTTAATGTAATTTAATTTTAATATCTTTAATAAAATAGAAATGATTTAATTTTTTATTGTACTTTAGTTTTATATATTTAATAAAATAATAGTTTTTATTTTTTATTGTAATTTAATTTTTATTTTTCAATGTAATTTAATTTTTAATGTAATTTAATTCTAATATCTTTAATAAAATAGAAATGGTTTAATTTTTATTGTAATTTAGTTTTAATATATTTAACAAAATAATGCTTTTTTTATTTTTATTGTAATTTGATTTTATTTTTTAATGTAATTTAATTTTAATATCTTTAATAAAATAGAAATGGTTTAATTTTTTATTGTACTTTATTTTTATATATTTAATAAAATAACAGCTTTTTTATTTTTTATTGTAATTTGATTTTTATTTTTAATGTAATTTAATTTTTTAATGTAATTTAATTTTAATATCTTTAATAAAATAGAAATGGTTTAATTTTTTATTGTAATTTAGTTTTATATATTTAACAAAATAATGCTTTTTTATTTTTTATTGTAATTTGATTTTTCTTTTAATAAATTAAAACTTGAATAAAATAAAAGTTCTTGTAAAAAGTTCACCGCTTTTATTAAAAAATAGAAATTACATAGCCACGAAGAGACAAAAAGCTAAGAACACGGTCAACTATTCCGATTTGGACACGAAGCGAGATGTATGCCGGGTTCCTACACCATCCGCATGACCTACTTTGGTACTTTCGTTTTCGAATATCCATATTATTGTGTATTCTACTCGAGAAAGGTCGACCTTTTGGTTTGCACCTCAATTGTCTATCCGCAACAACTTATATGGTGCAAGCGATACCGACTGACCACTTACGCTCATTTGGGATGGTGGGAATACGTGTTCCACACGTTGTACATGTATTCTAATTTATACACTTCGTTGACATAGCTCATAGGATCAAGACGGAGATTTCGACAAGCCGCAAGTACATGAGCGCATGGGTAACGGTGCATCAAATATCCTACGATCGCGGTCCTATTTGTCAAGTGTACACGACATCGCCGCCAACAATACCTTGGTTTGGTCATCAAACTCCGTGACACGAAACCATAGGTCGTCGCGATCATGACACACTTGTGTGCATGGTGTTGGCCGTTCCTTTCCCTGCTTATTTCTTGCAAGACCTTTGGGCTCCATACATGGCCTCCTTGCATCTACCCTCTATAACTCACTGCTCGCTTCAGAAATAGTACCGCTAAACAAAAATATATCTCTCGCACAATAGATGTAATCGGTAGATGACGGGTTCCTTTTAGAACAGAATTTATAGAATTTATACATTCGGCCAGGTTTGTGGTCATATGACCATATCGTAGGCCGCCATCGTATGCTTGTGTCCACTGTTTAAAAGGAATATTGCACAGATAGTTTGTGCCTTCGTCGTTATCTGAGCACAAACTCGTAAACATCTCTTGAAAATGGTTCTTATTGATCTCGTACCCTACCAATATACGTTGATAGCGAATATTACATACCACTCTTCAATTGAGAATAAATTGAATATTACAAACGAAATTATATTAATAGATATTACATACCCATATCGGTCACTTGTCGTCACTGACTTTTAGATCGATGTTGCCTGTAGTAGTTGGATGCAACATGCCTTAGGCAACATCGATGGTGTGTACGATGTCATAGGCTTCCCTGTCGCTCTATTGCGGCTAGTATTCCAGGGCCCGGATCCGATATAACGCATATATCAGGTTGGGGGTAGACATGCCTCCTTAACCTAGATAGGAAGAAGTCCTAGTCATCAGCTGACTCCCCTGGTGTTATTGCGAATGCAATCGAAAGGATTCTCCCACAGCCGTCTTGTGCCACAGCTAGCAATAGCCGATGCGTATATCTACCATACATAAAGGTACCGTCAATTTGTACCAATGGCTTGCAGTATATAAAGGCATCTCGGCATTGCTTAAATGACCAGAACAGACGCTTGAATACTGCGCATCCACGGAGCAAACGATCGTTGTAGTACGCCGATTCCGTTTCAAGGTCTGTTATGTTGCCTGGGACATATCTCTCCAGCACTTGACACCACTGCCACACTTCATTATATGAAGCATCCCACCGACCATGCAACTTTTCTAACGCATTCGCTTGGCTATCCAAGCCTTTTCAGAAGAGGCGTGTACCCCAATTGGCTATGAATATTGCCAATTAAAGGCGCTAAGCTTGTAGTCTTGGGATCGGCCTTTACCGTCGGATTATTAAGTCACCAACATGTCCGAATCCATCTTGGATGATCTTGTGTACCACATGTCAATGAAGTACGTTAAATAATGCAACATTACATAATATTAGTATTATTCAAAATATTGGACACACAATTAGTCTTTGTCTTGAAGCAAGACATGTATGTAGACCTTTGTACTTTTGATCTCCCACAAGCTCGTCCTTTTCCTCAACGAGGCCATGATTTTCCATGAACATGTACCATCTTGCATCGCACACTTCGCCTCGACTTATCGAGCTTGGATTTAACCACGTTGTAGTTAACCCGTTCTCGATGTCAGATTATTTTAATGCAAAGAAGAAAAGTATTCTTGTTGGAAAACTGGTTACCAACTTCTAATTGGTCCGAATCCAACGAAGAAGTTGTACGGTCACGCATCCGGTGTGGTAGCTCAGGAAACTCTAATGCATCATCTTGAGATAGATCGACATTATGCATGTGGGCTGGAGCGTGAGTACGCCCTGAATAGCGGATCTTCTTCTTCTTCATCTGAACCACCCTCAACATCTTTAGGTACAATTAGAACAGGCTCCGATTTAGAAAATAATCCAACTTATGCACCATCGAGCCCGGGCTCCCGAGGTGGATCCACATCGGATTCATCGTCTAACCCTCCATAACCTGCAACAAATGAGAGCCCCTCGCCGGCGGATGTCGTAGGGAGTACATTATCCCTCCTTAAACATCTTTCGTAACGTTCCCAATCATATGTGGATTACCAACCACTAGAAGTTAATGATGTCCCCCAATATGTATTTCTATCATCGGACATCGAAGGACGGATATGTATGTCCCATCCACCAACAGAGTGTCGTGCAGGGGTTATGTTTTCCATACTACCATCGAACACGGGCACTTCCGTGTTTTGCCTCCCCCTAACAGAGTGTCGGCTTGGGGTCGTGTATTCCCCTCGAACAGCAATAGATGTTGAGGTCGCAGAAAGATCACTTGGAGATGAAAATTGTACATATACCTCGAGATAGGGTGATCCACTGGCAAGATGAGTCTCTAAAGCTCCGAGGACCTTTGATGTCGAATGAGTCATATCTCATCGGATCAACCAAAGCAAAAAATCTATACTTAATAGACTGAACTTTCATTGGCGTTGTTCTAAATATTTTACACCTAATTCTTTTGCGAAGTTCTACCAAATCGACGTTTCGATTAAAACTCAGTCGCGCTGTGTTCTCCGATAAGAAAACAACACCATTTTCGGTGTCACAAACCTCACCATCATAGTAAATAACAACATTAATACGTTCACTCATTTTCAGTTTTTTTTCTTTTGCCTTAATTTCCCTTATGCAACCTGAGAATGAAATTTGGCTGATTTATAGTCTAATTTTCCGGAGACTCATCAGAGAAAAGAGCGTCCACGTGTGAGCTCTTTTCAAGATTTATCTTGACAAAGGCACCTATTGGAAGCATTTTGGCCACTATTTTTCGTAAACGTCTTCTCAAAATAATTTTCCGGAGACTCATCAGAGCAAAAGAGCGCCCACGTGGGAGCTCTTTTCAAGACTCATCTTGACAGTGCACCTCTTTGGAAGCGTTTTGTGCCATTTGTTCGTAAACGTCTTCTCAAAATAATTTTCTCGGAGACTCATCAGAGCAAAAGAGCCTCCACGTGGGAGCTCTTTTCGAGACTCTTCTTGATAGTGCATCCTTCTTGAAGCATTTTTGGCCACCGTTTGTTCAAAGCGTCTTCTCAAAATTATTTTTCCACATACAACTGTCAAAAAAATTCAATTAATTTTTTGGGCTAATATATTTTACCCAAAACCCTATATATATTTTTACCCTAGCCTAGAAACCTTAGAATATCATACTGTAATTGGACGAGGAGAGAGGCAAAACGCGTCACGCCAACGCATTTTCTCGGTGATTTATCGCAAAGCAGCGTCCTCGGTAGCGCTTTGTCGGTATATCCCCAAAACGCTACCGACGTGGACGCTTTTTGGGGTGAAACGACCCTTTTCCATAAATATTTTTTAAACTGACCCTTTTCCGTGAATAAGTTATTTTTTTAGTATTTTTAGGTATTTTACCCAAAAAACCTAAGTTAAAAGTTGGTCAAATTTCATAAAAAAAAATGTGGTTCATATTTAATCCATTCACATAAAACACATATAATGGTTCAAAATAGTCTCAAATCTCAAATATCTCATCAAAATAATATTTCCAAAATATAATTCTTGAGAAATAACCAACCTTAGATGACAAAATTATTGTTTCCCTTTTTTACCTCAAAGCACAGTTTCTTCATAACAACAAGCACTTATCCAATCTGAATCTCATAACTCACATATAACCTTTAATATAAATTCATGAATGGTGAAAACTAAACTTTTACCCATTTCTCAGCAAAAATAAAAATTTATAATTTAGTCTCTATACTTTCAAATATTTTCTAATTTGGTCCCATAAGTGATTTTTATCACACCAACATATATTCCAACTTATTCTTATGTCAATTAATCGGTAATAACTCATATTCCATATTTTGTTCAATTTTGCACTTTAGTCTTCAAACTTTTTAGAATTTATAATTTATTCCCTTTGTCACATTCTCACTTCTAAAATTCTTTTCATTAATTCTCATAACCAAAATCAAATTATTTTCCATAAGAAATCCTTTATTTGACAAATTTTTCAAATTTTCTTAAAATCCCACTATCTTCAATCTTTATGCAGTACCATGTGCCTTACTCGAAATTTTGAGGTGTTACATAACCTCTTATGAGAAGTCCATTGTGCCCCTTACAACTTCTCATATACACTTTATCAACAAAAATCCTTTTTATGGCATAATTGTAGTTTTAGTCCATTTTCTTCTTATCACCTTTCAATTAATACCCTGCTTTAGGGAAATTTATTACACATCACTTTTAAACTACCACCTCTAATTACAAATTAATCCTAATTGATTTTCTCGAAAAAAATATTCTATTTACTACTTGGAATAATACCAAATTGTAAAAGTCGTGACGCAGATCTCAAATGGAAGGAGATTGAATTTGATGAGAGACCAAGTATTCCTTAAAGTTTCGCTTTGGAAGAGGGTGATGAGATTTGGTCGAAAAGGAAACTAAGTCCAAGGTTTATAGGACCCTATCGAGTGTTGAAGCGAGTTGGACCAAAGGCATATCGCTTGGAATTGCCACCGAGTTGAAGCAGATGCACGACGATTCCATGTGTCCATGCTACGTCGATATCGACGGATCCATCTCATGTGGTACCAATCAAGAGGTGGAGCTAGGTCGACTTGTCCTATGAGGAGGAGCCGATCTGGATCCTAAAACGTGATGTGAAAGTGTTAAGGAGTAAGTCAGTTCCTCTAGTTAGGGTGTTATGGCGCAATCATGGATCGGAAGAAGCCTCGTGGGAGCCAGAAGAAGCAATGCGATAGCAATACCCCCACCTATTCTAGCTAGGTAATTTCAAGGACGAAATTATTTTAAGGGGTAGAACTGTAATATCCTAGAAATGGGCTTGTGCGTTCATGCTTAATTATATGAAATATTATGTTTATGAATGTTCTGAATATGAATATCGTGAACTTTGAAATGTAGGAAAAACTTTAGAAAATTTTTAGATTTTAAGTCTTATTAAGGAGCTAAGTAAATAGGGCCTTAAGGGAAAATGTATGTAAAATATAACATACAAATAGGCTTGGTAAGGTGGCGCCACTTAAAGCCTGTAAGTGACGCCACAAGCTATGCAAATGGGCCTAGGTTCGAGCCACATGGTAAACAAAAGGAGTTTTATTTTTTCAACATGAAGAGGAGAAGTAGATCGGCATTAAGGCACTAGGAGGAGGAGTTTAATTCCCTCTAAAATTCGGCCAAGATAAGATAAATGAGGAATTTCTTTTTATCAAGTTTTAAACAAAGTGATAAAGGAGGAAAATATGAGAGAAGTGATGGCCAAGTAAGGGACACTAAGCTTAGTAATTTCGGTTAAACTAGTAGAAGGGATAGCCAAATTGTCAAAGAAAATATTCATCTTTCTTTGACCATTGAAGTTTAATCCCCTCATAAATCTTTGTTCTTCTTCTTTACAAACACAATCACAAGTCAAAAATACTAATAGCCCTAGTGATTTCTTATTAAGCCTTAAGAGCCAAATTGTGATCCACATCGTGGCCATAGAAATATCCTTGAGGAGTTTTAAGCATAGGTCTTGTCGATTTCTTCAAGTAAGGGTAAGATCCAAATTGGTTTCCATTCCTTTATATCTTTAGACTTATCGAAATTTAGGGACTAATCCCTATGGTCGTCTTGGTGAATTATGGAAGGAGGTTTTAGATTTAGTAGTTATCAACTACAAAGAGGAGATCTTTCGAGATTTTCAAGGATCCAAGGTGAGTTAATCGGTCAAAGGCCATTTATCATGTTTAAGTGATTGAAAATCGGATCTAATATGTGAGTCTATAGGATTTCACGAGGTATACAAGGATTTTAGGATTTGAGAATCGAAAGGGATATCGAGGTTTTAGATGTGTTACATCCACCTTTCAATCTTGTTGTTTTCATCACATTTTTCCTAAAGCAAATATGTTTGCCCATCAATTGGTCCAATACGACTTTGCTCATGATGCAAGTCGCTTTTGAACGAAGGACTGCCTTGCATGTCTTCTTCCTAGATGGCTTTCAGTAAGGAGCATTCCATGGCCGATAGACATTGATTTGTCTCTTGACACGAGGCCTATGATCAAAAGGTTTTTGACATATATTTGATCTAGAAGAGCCTAGAAGATATCTTTTGTGTTTTGGATACTAGCTGGCTATAACTTAGTATAATGCCTATTTACTTGCTTTATCGGGTTGTGTAATGACTATTTATTGTATTCCCATTTTGTATTAAAGCTAATGCAATATCTTTCTTAAAAGACATTTGTCTCAATTAATTTTAAATTTAAATTTTGAATTATTTTTTAATATTTATATAAATAATAATAATAATAAGCACATAGCAAAAATGCATATTTTCTCCTTTTAAGATGCAATGAAAAAAAATTCCCCCTTTAAAATACTTTAGCAAAAGTTTACTAAAAACTTTTGTAACACTTCAATTTTGACCCTAATCGGAACGATAATTTCGGGACCATGAATCCGAGTCAAAAAAATATTTAAAAATTATTTTCTGTGGTTATTATGTGTGAATTTATATTCATGAAATTTTTGTATTTTAATTTTGTTGTTTGAGTGTCGATTAAATAAAAAGGGCTTAGTCGCGTAAGATGAAAAAGTTGATAGTTAAATATGTAAGGACCGAATTGTTGTTGTCTTTAAAGCATGAGGTATTTATGATGCAATTAGACCATTTAATTTATGCATGGACACTTTTGGACATGAGTTAGTGGAAATGGAATAAAATTATAAAGGTTAAAAATGGAAATGAATAATTATATGATAATTAAATAAAACAAAAGCATAAATTAAAGCCATTATCATCTTTGTTGGCCGAATATATCAAAGAAAGAAAATCATCCATGGCTTTTTAGGTTTCGGCTACTATCAAGCTTAATTCAAGGTTCGTTTTTGCTCTATTTTTTATAATTTTTACGTTTTTGAGACCGTTGCTATGAAATCTACAAAACCCATGTTGTAATTTTTTAATTTGATGAATATTTTGAGTTTTGCCATTGATGAATTCATGAGTTTTTTTATGTTTGAGGATGAAATATGAAAGATATGTGATAGATTAACATAGTTTATCTTTGGACTTTTGATGAATTTGAGTAATTTGGACTAAATTGAAAAAAAATATTTTGAATGACTAAAATGTGAAATAAATGAAAAATATGGGTTACTAGGGACCTATAGAGAATTTGGCTAAACATGGGTTATATTAAATTGTGTGTATTTTGTGATTTTGTGAAATAAGGACTTAAATGTTAAAATGTGAAAATATGAGGGCTAAATTGTAAATTGCCCTAAATGTGTGTTTTTGGATTGAATTGAATGATTTGGTGAATAAATGGGTTAAATTTGAATATGTATAGATCAAGAACCGAAAAAAATAGATTTAGACCGATGAAAGTCGAAAGTGATTGAGTAGCCGATTTCGTCTGTTTATATCCAAATCTGAGGTAAGTCTATATACAAATAAATGAATTTGAATTGATTTAATTATGTTCGTATAAAATTAAATTGTGATGATTGTCTACGGAAGATATATATACATGAAGTCCGAGAAAATATCGACAATGTGTCAAAATTCAAAAAGTCCCGTACGAACCTAGGAATAGATAGGATTTCATATGTCATGACATAAGTTTCCGATATGTAATATCGTGTAAGACCACATCTGGGACGTTGGCATCGATATGAGATTTACGTGTAAGACCATGTCCGGGACATTGGCAACGTATTTGATTTATGTAAAACCCTGTCTAGGACAGTGGCATCGATATTTGGTTACATGTAAGACCACGTCTGGGACGTTGGCATTGTACGATTATTCTAAGTATTTTGATTGTCTTATTTGATTTCGAATGGTTCAACGGGCAATTTTGATAAATGAAAGAATGGGTGAAATGTATAACCGTTTCAGGTACGTTTAAGTTTATTTGTATATGGCTTACTAAGCTTTTGAAAGCTTACTCTGTGTGTGTTTGCTTTGTTTTATAGATCTTCAAAGCTACGAAAGGCTCAGGGATTATCGAGGATCATCACCACACTGTCAAACTCTATTTTGGTACCTTTTGAATGTGTACATAGTTAAGTATGGCATGTATAGTCTAGTTGAAATGGTTGATGTTTGAGAAGTGTATATAGCCATGTGATATGGATAGCTAATTGAATATGATGTGAATGAGTAGTCAAATTATATGATACATAGTTTGGAATGGTTTGATGGCTAATGAAATGATCAAATTGATAATATGTTTTATGATGCAAAGCTAGTTTATTATTGATAATAGATTATCATAATAAAATGGTAAGTTTGTGATGGATTATACTTGGAAATACTTGTGATTAGAATGAGATAAATGGTTCATAATTTGGTAAGTTTAATATGCATCGAATGGTTAGAAAAGATGGAATTATTGGCATGATTGGGTTGCATTTTGAGGGCATGAAATGTGTTTATTTGTGCTTGTAGGTTTGACCTTAAATAGGTAGCAAATTGGCCTTGCAAATGGCCTATATTTTCCCACGTGGTTGAGCACATGGGCTTGTGGCTCGACCGTGTCCCTTGAATTTGTAATGTGGTACAAGTTAGGCTTGCACATGGGCTAGACACACGGGCATGTGCCTGGCCGTGTGAAACAAGTCAGATTCGACCACGGGCTAGACACATGGGCGTGTGACTGGCCGTGTGGTGCAAGTCAGTGTCGACCATGGGTGAGGAACATGAGCGTGTCTCAGGCCATGTGGACAAGTCAAAATGTTTGCCCTATTTTGCCACGGCTTAGACACACGGGTGTGTCTAAGGCCGTGTGCCATGTGACCTTTGTAGCTTTGAAAAATGTTTGAATTTTGAAAAAATTCATAAGTGTACAGTTTAGTCCCGGCCCCTTTCTAAAGCATGTTAAAGGTCTCGTAGACCTAAATAAGGGACACTTTGATTACCTAATGATTAGTTACAATATGAAATGTTTGTAAAAGTTTTGATTAGTCCAGTAATACCTTTAACCCTAGACCGGTGATGGTTACGGGTTAGGGGTGTTACAACTTTTCACATTTCTTTCCACACATTTTCTTTACATTTAAGAACTTTTGAAAATTTGTGTCTACATACCTTATAAAGAGAGGGTCAACCCACAAAAAAATACACACTAATAAAGAGGCATTTGTGATGTAGCTTATAAAACACTAATTCAACACACACTAGTGAAGAAACCTTTGTCATTAACAAAATAACATGAGTGATAATGTTTTTTCTAATTGTTTTCAAGAATATTTTTTCACAAGAAAATTAGTTATTGTGACAACTTTTCTCACCACAAATTTATTTTTAGAGTAAAAATATGTCAAAATAGAAAAATTATTGTTACCATTTAATTTTGTCACAATTTTATGATTTTAATACCAAAAATTCGGTCACAAACAAATTAAATAATTATGATAATTTAAATTTGTCACAATTGCTTAAGATTTTATTGTGACAATTTAATTTTGTCACAATTGCTTATGATTTTTATGTCAAAATTTACTCACAAAAATTGAATAATTGTTACCATTCCAATTTGGTCAAAAAATTTAAATAATTGTGATAATTTATTATTGTCAACTTTATAATTTTAGTATAAAAATTTGGCCATAAAAAAATTGAATTATTGTGATGACTTCATAACAATGGACACAAATACAATTGTTAGACTGCATGGGGTTCCAATGTCGATTATTTTCGATAAAGATCCTCGTTTTACATCTCGGTTCTGGAAAGAAGTTACATGAAGCTATGGGTTCGATATTGGACTTCAGCACTGCGTTCCATCCTCAGAACGATGGTAAATCTGAGAGGGTGATTCAGATACTGGAGGATATGCTTCGGAGTTATGTGATAGATTTCTGAGGTAGTTAAGAGGATTATTTGTCGCTAGCCGAGTTTGCCTACAATAACATCTTCCAGTCTAGCATTCAGATGGCACCTTACGAGGCTCTGTATGGTTGTAAGTGACGTACTCCTCTATGTTGGACTAAGTTGTGTGAACGTCGGATTTTGGGTCCTGAGCTGGTTTCTAAGACAGAGGATAAGGTTCGACTGATTCGGGATCGTCTGAAAGCGACTTTTGATAGGCAAAAATCGTATGAAGATCTGAAGAGATGTGAGATTGAGTACTCAGTGGGGGAATTAGTTTTCTTTAAGGTCTCTCTGTGAAAGAAGGTTTTGAGGTTCAGTTGTAAGGGCAAACTGAGCCCTAGGTTTATTGGACCATACCGAATTCTGAAGCGTGTGGGACCAGTTGCTTATCAGTTGGAGCTACCCCGAACTAGATCGTATTCATGATGTGTTTCACGTCTCGATGCTAAGACGATACCAGTTCAACCCATCCTATGTTTCTTAGTTGAGGAGATCGAGGTTAGGCGGACTTCACTTTTGAGGAGGAGCCGGTTTAGATTCTGGATTGCGATGTTAAGGTTATGTGGAAAAAGTCCATTCCATTAGTGAAGGTGCTGTGACAGAATCATAGCACTGAGGAGGCCATGTGGGAACCTAAGGACTCGGTGCGTCAGCAATATCCTCATATGTTTTGGTCAGGTAAATTTTGAGGTCTAAATTTCTTTAGGGGGTAGAGTTGTAACTCCCCAACTTTTTATTCATGCTTTTGTAAAAAAAAAATTGACACAAGTGTGTATCCGCTTCAGTGGTTATGTGTTCTGGGTGTGTGTATGAGGTCCCAAGTTCAAGCCTTACCTTGAGTAAAATTTGTTATTTTCTTGAATTAAGCCCTACCCTTGTTGAGTAGGTTTATTCTTAATTATTGCTATTGGATATCAGAATGGGCTTGCTAGTCTGGTGGTTAGGTGGAGTCTGGGTTTGCTGGAGGTCTTGTGTTCGAATCTTTGCGCAAGATGATTGCTAATATTTTGCTCTCTTGGCTTGTAGAGTTTCAGTTGAACGACAAGTCTGGGTAGTGGTTATTAGTGGGGTTAGTGAAGAGATTTGAGGGATTTAGGGAGTTATGTGAATTATCATCATTATTTTCTTTTCTTTAGAATTTCGGCTCTTCTTTTCCTTTCTAACGTTTCTATGTTCTCCTTTTACCAAACTTTTGTCTCCTCCAACCATGATGTTAACTTTCGTTCCGTCGTACGATTTTTGAAGGTAATGGTTATCTTTGCATTTTTGTAATGTTTCCTTTGCACTCTCGTTCTTTTTGAATATTTAAGTTAAATCGGTAAATCATTTTGGTAGGCGTTCTTCGGGAAAATTAAGACCATTCGGAGTTGTTGTGAAATTTCATGGTCACTGTTGTGAAGGGTAAGTTCTTGAATCATTGGAAGTGGTTTTGTTGTGCATTCGAGTTTTGGCCAAGAATGGCTCGATTGTTTCGTTTGAGGATTTAAGTAACCGTGGGTTTTTCTTCTTTTTTGGTTGGTTGTCATTTTTAGGCACTGTTTGCTTCAGAAGTGCTTTTACGTCGAAAACGAATTAGGTGTGTACCCTAAACGCAGAAAAATGAGATTCAACGGAAGCCGAAAAACCCACTGTCGACGCCACACGGCCGTGTGCTAGGCTGTGTAATGTAACCCCGATTTTGACCCTAATCGAAATAGTGGTTTGGGACAAAAAAATTTGAGTCTAAAAAATATTTTAAAATTATTTTCAGCTTTTATTATGTGTGAATTTGCTTGTGTGAAATTTTCACGTTTTAATTTTGTTGTTTGAGTGTCCGATTAAATAAAAGGGTTTAATCGCGTAAAATGAAAATTTTATGGTTAAATATGAAAGTGCCTAATTGTTGTTGTCTATTTAATATGGAGGCATTATGTTGCAATTTAGCCATAAATGAAGGTAGTGGGCGGCATATGTTTATATTATATAGTTTTGTTATTAATTATAAAAGTTATAAAAGTTTAAATAATAAATAATATATTATAAGGTTATTATAATAAAAGAAAACATAAGAAAGTGGCCATATTCATCTTTTTGTGCCGAAACTAAAAGAAAAAAAGAAATAAGAAGAACAAGCCACATTCGGCCATAGCCAAGCTTGATTAAGGTATGTAACTAGCTCGGTTTTTGATAATTTTTACGTTTTTGAGATCGTTGCTAAGTTATCTTCAAAGCCCATGTCTTAATTTTTTAATTTGATGATGATTTTGTGTTTTGACATTGATGAGTTTATGAGTTTTATGATGCTAGTTGATGAATTATGAAATATATGTGTTAGATTAATATGTTTTGTCTTTGAATTTTTGATGAATTTGAGTAATTAGGGCTAAATTGTAAAAATAAATTTTTGAGGGACTTAAATGTGAAATAAATGAAATGTATGGACTTGTAAGGGCATGGGTGATATTCGGCCTAGCTATGGTGATGTGAAATTTTGTGTATTTTGTGTTTTACGCAATAGGGATTAAATTGTAAAAAGTGTAAAATGTAAGGGGCAAAATGGTAATTTGCCTATTTATGTATTTTGGATTAAATTGAATGGAATTATGTTTAATAAGTTTAATTTGAATATGTTAGATCAAGAATTGAAGAAAACGGGTTTGGATCGGGGAAAAACAAAAATAATCGAATATCCGTTTATTTCGTCCGCCCACATTCGAGGTAAGTTTATAAGCAAAAACGTTGTTGAATTTGAATGTACATGATTTTTATATATTGACTTTAATTGTATGAATTTCTATGGTTGAAGCTGAATGCATAAATGTTTATGAAATTTGGGAATATATTTGGTTCAATTGATATATGAATTATGAATAAGAATAACTTTGTAACAGTGATATATAAGGCTTATTGCCTAGCAGGCTTGATGCCGGTGTATGATATCAGGCTTATTACCTAGCAGGCTTGATGCCGGTGTATGATGTCAGGCTTATTGCCCAGCAGGCTTTATGCCAATGTTTGAATCAGGTTTATTACCTAGCGGGCTCTGTGCCGGTGTTTTATACAAGGCTTTATGCTTAATGAATTTTATGTGAGCAACGGTAAAAGCAATCAAATGTCTTAAGTGAGCTAAAGCATTCAGGTATGTGAATATGGTTATTCTATTCAAAATGAAAGTTAATTGATTGAAAGATATGTGATAGAAATGTTTTGTGATGATATTGAAAATGTATGAAACTATGAGTAAGGTATTTGGTTTTATGATAAGTATAAGTATGTGTTTT
Source organism: Gossypium rotundifolium (assembly GCA_025506655.1). Taxonomy (NCBI): domain Eukaryota; kingdom Viridiplantae; phylum Streptophyta; class Magnoliopsida; order Malvales; family Malvaceae; genus Gossypium; species Gossypium rotundifolium. Next base: position 34,282,663 of record CP106734.1, read on the forward strand.
AAAAGTTTGATTGAAGTGATTGTATATATATATATATATATGAATATCTATATAGAATCGATTATTTATGATATTATGACTTTGAAATTGGAGAAAATATTGATAATTTATTTATATGGTATATTGTAACACCCCAAACCCGGTCAACATACCATGACCGAATCTGGCATGCCACGGAGTGATAACCTTTTAGAAGCGAAATTTTGTCGGATAATTTTCTTAGAAAACCCATTTTGTAGTACGAAAAGTTTAGAAATCCTTGCTTGAAATCTACGTATTGTTGCAAGTTTTTAGAAAACATTTGAGTTATCTTTGTTATCATAATTTAAGTGGTGTTACCCGATGGCAACGCTTTTAAGAAAAACGAAGGAGTTATAGTTTTGAAAACATTGCTTTTTACCGGTTAACTTGACAAAACCATATATTCAACATAGTCAAAATAATAGCAAATAATAAAGAAAACCCCAAAATAAAACTTAGCGGCCTTATTACAAAACCCAAAACCAAAATTTAAAGAAAATTAATAAAATTGAAATAGTAACTAAAAGAAATCAAAATCCAACGAATATGCATGGCCGCATCGAGTCCTCCCGACTCCATCTCCGCAATCTATTCATCTGCAAAATATAAGGGAAGGGGTGAGTCACCAAGACTCAGTGTATAAATCCCCAACCCGATAGTGCATTCACTTACACAAGCTATCAGTAAAAGCATGCAAATCATGCAACCCACAACCTAACCATCCAATCTCCTTTAACTACCCTGTGTGGTCAAAACCACTAGTGGTCAAAACCAGTAGTGACCGTAGTCACAAATATATCAGTGTGGTCAAAACCACTGATGACCGAAGTCACAAATCAAGTGATGGGGCCAACCCATCGTGTGGTCAAAACCACTGATGACAATCCCATAATCAACATATGGGGCCAACCCACTGTGGTACCAAACCATTGGGACGAGTCACAATATTCATATGTGGTCAAAACCACTGGTGGTCAAAACCACTGGGACTTAGTCACAAAGTATAATATCAAGACGGGGCCAACCCGTCGTGTGGTCAAAACCACTCGTGACAGTCCAAAATAAATCATCCCTCCTCTTATCAAACCCATCATCATGTTCATAACATACATGCCATAGAATCGAATGATCATGTAAATAACATATAACATAGCATCAATAGATCATGACGATGTATACTAAAAGTCACATAACAGGGACTTACGGTTTCTAAGCTCATGTCCACAAAGCATACTCACCGATTCAATAGTTATAATGGTAACACAATAAGCATATTATACTAAATAGGAGTGTGTAAGCGCTACACACCGGTTGCTAACGTAATCACTAAATCAAAATCCGGTCATCTTGACTAGATCCCTTTGCCCTATATTCGCCAACACTTAGGTTATCACCAAAGCCATTCGGCTATACCAATAAATCTCAAGGACAAATCGCACAAGGATAACTTCATTTTAGGCCGATTTGGTTTCAACCAAATCTCGGAACTAACAATGAACCCCTTGTAATCGACCACACACTTAATCAACAAACAAATCTTTCAACTCCTTTGTATTCGCTACTTCCCTTCCCCTACAATTGGCTTAACACATCATTAGAGAACTATAGGCCATTCGCCATACCATGAATCCGAAACCAAAAGAGTTTGACACCTTCTTACCTCATTCGACAGATTAGGCTTCTATATACCAAAGGTCGGCACCCTAAATTGGTGTTAGGGGTTTCGGCTACCACATAGAACAAGAAAAATGTTTAGTGTACAGATCCTTAATAAAAGGGAGGATAGAGAGGAAATCACTTACCAAGGAATTCGGCTTGCCTCAAAAGAAAAAGATATATTTGGTCAAGGAGGAGAAAACGCAAGAGATCTCTCCGGCTTTTGCCATGATTCGGCCAACCCAAATGGAAGAGATCGGTTTCGGCACTCTACCAAAATAAGAGATCTCACCCTTCAAACATTGAAGAAACAAAAGAGAATATGGCCAGTGAGATTTTGGCTTACCCGAACCAATTGAGAAAAAAGGAGAAAAATTATACTTACCAAGAAGGTTCAGCTATGAATTCCAAAAGAACAAAAGGAGAAATCGCAAGAGAGAGAGAGTGATGGTTTCGATTAGAAGAAGAAGAGAAAAGTTTAGATTTGGCTATTGAGGGTTTTCAAGAAAAAGATGAAACAAAAATAAAAGAGAAATAGGTATGGTGTTTTCGGCTTAAGAAAAATAAGAGAGAATAGGTGAACAAAGATGGTTTTTCAAGAGAGAATAAAAGATTTCGCATAATGAAAGGGGTTTTGAGAGAATGAAAAGAAAAGTGCCGAATGGGGGTGAGGTTGTTAGTTTTGGCTAAGAGGAAAAAAGAAGAGAAAAGCACCTAAGGTTGGGTTTTAGCATAAAACGCAAGAAACCATCTAGGGACAACCATCTAGGATATTCTACCACCCTAGCTTCCCAAAATACACCTCCTCCCCAAAGTCCAAAATTCAACCAACTCCTCAAGACTCTCACCCTAGTCGTCCCCCTCATCTTGCCTTGAATTCTTCCCATCTACTCATTCAAACAGATTTGAATGAGTCCTACACCTATCACTTGAATTTAGTCTAATCCCTATCCTCAAGCGAGTCCTATCCGAGCACACCTCTACTTACACGTGGCGTCAAAATAAATAAGCGTAAAGGATTTTGCACTCGAACCAAGGTCCCCTTGCTCCCTGTGGCGTCACCTCCTTGTGAATTAAGTGGCGCCTCCTGCACACTTTACCAAGACACTTCTTATGTCTAAAACTCCCAATAATATTTCTTTAACGCCTAATTCTTCTAGCTCCTTCTTAAGTGCTAAAACAAAATTTTTAGCCATGACCTGAACTAACCCAAGGTCATGCCTAGACCCCAAAACATATCAAACCACACAACATACTTACCAACACATGCAACCATATGCAAAATGCAGAGACCACATTTTAAGGATGTTACGCTTCTACCCCTTAAAAATAATTTCTACTCGAAATTACCTCGATCGTAAGAGTTGAGGGTATTCTCGCCTCATCACATCCTCTCGTTCCCATGTGGCCTCCTCCGTACCATGGTTTCGCCATAACACTTTCACCAAGGGTACCGACTTCCCACGCAGAACTTTGACATCCCGATCTAAGATCTCTGGCTCCTCCTCGAAAGACAAGTCCGAGCTTACCTCAATCTCTTGAACCAAGACAACGTGTGATGGATCGATCGATAGCGCCTAAGCATCGAAACATGGAAGACGTCGTGAATCGACTTAACTCACTTGGTAGCTCGAGTGATAAGCTACCGGCCCTACTGCTTTAACACCGGTACGCGCCCGATAAACCTAGGGCTTAGCTTCCTCTCCGCCCAAATCTCAACACTTTCTTTTATGGCGATACTTTCAAAAAACCTTATCACCCATCATACTCTATACTCGCTTATACTTTGCCTATCCGATGCTTCCTTGAGACGAGCCCGAATCACCTTAACCTTATCCTCAGTTTCTGCTGCCAACTCCGGACCCAAAATATGTCGTTCACCCAATTCTGTCCAACACGTAGGAGTACAACACTTCCGTCCATACAGTGCCTCGTATAGTGCCATCTGGATACTCGCTTGATAACTATTGTTATAAATGAATTTCGCCAATAGTAGATATTCCTCCCAACTACCACTAAAATCCAGAACACAGCCCCTTAGCATATCCTCCAGAATCTGAATTACCCTTTCAGACTGTCCATCAGACTGCGGGTGAAAAGCTATGCTGAAATCCAACCTCGTACCCATAGCCTGATGTAAAGCTCTCCAGAACCTCGACGTGAACCTAGGATCCCTATCCGAGATGATTGACACTGGCACTCCATGCAACCTTACAATCTCGGCCACATACAACTTGGCTAACCGAGCTAATAACCAAGATATGAAGTGGTGATTTAGTTCGACGGTCCACAATTACCCGATCGAGTCTTTCTTCTTTGGGCGTAAGGGTAGCCCACCGACAAAGTCCATGGTAATCCTTTCCCACTTTCATCGAGGAATCTTCACCGATGAAGTAAACTCGACGGCAAATGATGTTCGACTTTGATTGTCGACACGTCGACACTTACCCACAAACTTCGGCCACTTTCCGCTTGACCTTAGCCACCGTAATCGCTGCAAATCTTGGTATATCTTGCTACCTCCGGGATGCATAAGCGTATAGGTCGCTATGTGTATCCTGAAGAATTCTTTGCCTCAACTCCACGTCCTTCGGTATACAAGCTCTCCCTTGAAAACACAACACTCCATCGTGAGTCAAGTTGTAACCTTCTAGCCCATTACTCAGACTTGCAACCTCCGAGCACTCAAACCCTCATCCACTAACTGCTTTCTCCTTAATCGCTTCTACCCAAGTCGGCTTTACTTGCAATTCCGCCAACAAACATCCATCGTCATCTGAGACTAAGGTGAGCAAACATCCTCGAAGTCTGCTACCACCTTACGGCTCAACGATCGCCTACTACGTTAGTCTTACCCGGATGGTACTCAATCGAGCAGTCATAGTCCTTCAACAACTCGATCCACCTTCATTGCCTCAAATTTAAATCCTTCGCGTCAAAAGATACTTTAGACTCTTGTGGTCCGTAGACTATCGACTTTTCTCTATACAAATAATGCCTCCAAATCTTCAAGGCAAAAACCACCGCAGACCAATTCCAAGTCATGCGTCGGTAGTTACCCTCATGCGGCCTCACGGTGGCGAGACGACACGCCACTACTTTCTCTTCCTCAGATCAAGACACATCCCAAGCCAAGATGTGATGTATCGCAATAGACCGTGAATACCTTTTCCGCCTTAGTCGCATGCGTAACCGAGCTTCCATCAAAATCTTCCTCAACTTGTTGAAACTTTCCTGCTGTTTCTCCATCCACACCAATGGGACTCCTTTCCTCAATAGTTTAGTCAACAGTGTCGCAATCAGAGAAAATCCTTCAACAAATCTTCAGTAATACCCTGCCAGACCTAGAAAACTCTGAATTTCTGCAACCAACCTCGGTGGCTTCCAATCCAACACCGCCTCAATCTTACGAGGGTCCACTCTAATCCCTTCAACGGACACTACGTGACCCAAGAAAGTTACTTGCCTAAGCCAGAATTCGCACTTACTAAATTTGGCAAATAACTGCTTCTCCCTCAGAATTTGCAATACCACCCGCAAATGTGTATCATGATCCTCCTCAGTCCTTGAGTACACCAATATGTCGTCTATGAATACTACGACAAACTGGTCCAAATACTGCTGGAACACCCTATTCATCAAGTCCATGAATGCTGCCGGAGCATTGGTTAATCCGAACGGCATTACCAGAAACTCATAATGCCCATACCGAGTATGGAATGCCGTCTTATGGACATCAGCCTCCTTCACTTTGAGTTGATGGTACCCCGACTTAAGATCTATCTTCGAGAAAATCGATGCACCCTTAAGTTGATCAAACAAGTCGTCAATCCTGGGCAATGGATACTTATTTTTGATCATCAACTTGTTCAGCTGGCGGTAATCTATACACATCCGCATCGTACGTCCTTCTTCTTGACAAAGAGCACTGGCGCTCCCCAAGGAGATATACTCGATCGGATGAAACCTCAGTCCAACAACTCCTGAATTTGGGCCTTCAACCCCACTAATTCCTTTGGCGCCATCCTATACGGGGCTATAGACACTGGCGTAGTTCCAAGTAACAGGTCTATCCCGAATTCCACTTCCCGATCCGGAGGCAGACCCGGAAGTTCTTCAAGGAATACATCAGTGAATTCCTTCACTGTTCGGACATTCTCTACTACTGACTCTTTGGCCTCTAGGGCACACACCCGAACCAGAAACGCTTCACAGCCCTTCCTGAGCATTTTCTCCGCCTTTAGTGTAGAGACCACATTCGATAAGTACTCTCTCCTATTACCTATCATCACCACCTCTTCACCTTCCATTGTCCTCAACACCATGCGCTTAATCATAATCCAAACCGGTCAGTACTTCACCACCAATCCATCTCAAGAATCAGATCGAACTCCCCAAACGGCAGTTCTATCAAATCAGCCAAGAACACTACCCCTTGAAGTTCTAGGGGTATATCCCTATATGGTTTACTTACTTCTATAGAGTGACCTAAAGGGCTTATCATAGTTATCTTCCCGGAAGTAATCTCAGAATCTAAGTTCATAGTTTCCACTATGCTACTGGCTACATATGAGTCGTGGACCCACATCTATTAAAGCATTGTAAGGTAGTCCAAAGATTAAGAACGTCTGGTTATGACGTCCGGCGCCACCCTCCTCTCGATGCCTCACCACGCAGACTAATCCAGTGTCTCACCTCTACACCACCGCACACCGCCTGATGCCCCACTGCCTCTACCAGAGCCATTACCTCCCTAAGAAACACCACGGCCCTCTCCGTGGTGCCGATCATCCCTCCTGTTTTGAGTACGGTTCGATCCCTAGATCGCAATCTAGCTAACATTGTGGACAATCCTCACTCGATGCTCCATCGACCCATACTCAAAACATCCTCTATTTCATCCAAAGATTCTCCGTGTGAGACTTCCCACCGCGAAAGCACATCGTATGCCATCGAGTATTATCGTTAGTAGGCCTAGCAGCTTGATTTGGCCCACTATATCTACCCCGTTTCTGTTGATTCCTGCTAGACCTAGATGATCTAGCATTTCTTTTATTCCATCCCCTGTCCTAATTTCGTCTAACCGATTGTTTCACTTCCTCAGTAACTTTGGCCTTTTCTACTAAGACCGTAAATTCTCTCTCCTACTGTGGAGCAATTAGCAACCTTAGATCATCCCTTAATTCCGTCCTCTCAATCGATGCATCGCTTCATGCTCGCTTCTATGATGCCCGCGATATCGGCTCAACCTTAAGAATTTCGCCTCATACTCCGATACGGATTTATTCCCCTGAACCAGCCTCAGAAATGCCTTCCTCTGCGCATCAATATAACTGGTCCCGACATACTTCTTCTGATATGCTGCCTTAAAATAATCCTAAGTGAGATCATCAGCTACAGCACCATCCCGAACCGTGAGCCACCACTGGTATGACTCATCTTGGAGAAGCGACACTTCTCCTTTTAGCTTCTCTTCAGCCGTCAGGTCCAAGTCATCCATGATTCGTTCCGTCGCTTCCAACCAATACTCAGCCGTATTGGGCGCCACACCAGATACTCCTCAGAATACCTCAGCTTCGTTGGTTCAGAGTCGCTCAGATACGGATTTTCGAGCTCCGTACCCTCACCGCTCCAATTACTCTTTTTAGACTCTGCATGATCGCCATGATAATCGTGATCCTCCCCTGTTTGATCTTGATACTCGACACCAGCAGCTAGTGGTGGTGGTATCTCATTCTTGGACCCTTGACCAGACCTAACGGGTCCTGATACGGTCATTCCGCCTCTACTGCGTCCTCGCACATTCCGACCACGTCCCCAAGTACTCATGTCTATAATCACGGTTTATCTGCTTAAGGATTTTATGAATTAGCTTCATTTCAATGATTACCCACGAATAAATTTTATGTAGAAATTTGGTAGTGGTTTTTTGATCATCACACGTTTCGGTTCAATTTCCTACCCTCATTTCACGTGTAGGGGTATTCTCGTCATTTCACTACCCGGAGGTATTTCCGTAATTTAACCTATCGGGGTATTGTAGTAATAAAATAGGGTTAATTTGGAGACCTTTACAAATCGTAGGTATTTCAAAAATTTTAAAAATTGGGGGTATTTTGGTAATTTCATAAACTAGGGGTATTTTCGTAATTTTATAAGCCAGGGGTATTTTCGTAATTTTTTTCCAACATATGGTTCCAAGTGATTTTACAAATTAAGGGCATTTTAAAAATTTTCAATTCGAGAGTACTTCGACAATTTTTCATACTAGGGGTATTTTGGTAATTTTTACAACTCAGGGGTAATTTGGTCATTTTTCTAATTAAGGGTATTTTGGTCATTTCTTAAATCAAGGATACCATGGTAATTTCAAAACCAAGGTTTAAAGTGTTATCAAAATAAGATGGCTGGTCCCTTTCGGGTTTTAGTTAAATTTAGCCTGTGAATAAGTCGTCTCAATTAGGGTGAACCGTCACTACGCACCAGGTAGGATTCGAGTGGAGAGGAGGTGAGTCACTAGGACTGCTTAAATACCAAGCTCCCTTTGAATCCATTCCTAGACATGCGCACAACGGTTGCCACACCCTTGGCTCAGTGACGTACTCTTAGGTTTGTTTAGTGGATCATTAAGTCTTATGTATTTTGCGTTGGAGTAGGCTATTCCTAGGGTTCAACAATTCCTAATCTACTAATCTACTATCTCGAAATACCATTTTCGCCCACATATAATTCACACAATAGTCAAAAATACTTACTTCAAGGATTGGTCTTGGGAGACTCGGTGCCATGCTGTTCAACCCATGTACCTTTTTCACAAAACTTTTCAAAGTCAAATTTAAAATATTTTGGGCCTCGAGCCCACAATCGAAGCTTTTGAACTTGGCTCGAAACCAAAATTATAACACCCCAAACCGGTCAACACATCATAACCGAATCGGCATGCCACGGAGTGATAACCTTTTAAGTTTAAATTTTGTTGGATAATTTTCTTAGAAAACCCGTTTTGTAGTACGAAAAGTTTAGAAATCCTTGCTTGAAATCTACGTATTGTTGCAACTTTTTAGAAAACATTTGAGTTATCTTTGTTATCATAATTTAAGTGGTGTTACCCGATAGCAACGCTTTTAAGAAAAATGGAGTTATAATTTTGAAAACATTACTTTTTACCGATTAACTTAACAAAACCATATATTCAACATAGTCAAAATAATAGCAAATAATAAAGAAAACCCAAAATAAAACTTAGCGGCCTTATTACAAAACCCAAAACCAAAATTTAAAGAAAATTAATAAAATTGAAATAGTAACTAAAAGAAATCAAAATCCAACGAACATGCATGGCCACCTCGAGTCCTTCGGCTCCATCTCCGCAATCTATTCATCGCAAAATATAAGGGAAGGGTGAGTCACCAAGACTCGGTGTATAAATCCCCAACCCGATAGTGCATTCACTTACACAAGTTATCAAGAAAACATGCAAATCATGCAAATCATGCAACCCACAACCTAACCATCCAATCTCCTTTAACTACCCGTGTGGTCAAAACCCTTTGGTGGTCAAAACCACTAGTGACCATAGTCACAAATATATCGTGTGGTCAAAACCATCGATGACCGAAGTCACAAATCAAGTGATGGGGCCAACCCATCGTGTGGTCAAAACCACTGATGACAATCCCACAATCAACATATGGGGCTAACCCACTGTGGTACCAAACCACTGGGACGAGTAACAATATTCATATGTGGTCAAAACCACTGGTAGTCAAAACCACTGGGACTTAGTCACAAAGTATAATATCAAGACGGGGCCAACCCGTCGTGTGGTCAAAACCACTGGTGACAGTCCAAAATAAATCATCCCCCTCCTCTCATCAAACCCATCATCATGTTCATAACATATATGCCATAGTATCGAATGATCATGCAAATAACATATAACATAGCATCAACAGATCATGACGATGTATACTAAAAGTCACATAACAGGGGACTTACCCGGTTTCTAAGCTCATGTCCACAAAGCATACTCACCGATTCAATAGTTATAATGGTAACATAATAAGCATATTATACTAAATAGGGTGTGTAAGCGTTACACACCGGTTGCTAACGTAATCACTAAATTTCAAGATCCGGTCTATTGACTAGATCCCTTTGCCCCTACATTCTACCAACACTTAGGTTATCACCAAAAGTCATTCGACTATACCAATAAATCTCAAGAACAAATCGCACAAGGATAACTTCACCTTAGTGCCGATTTGGTTTCCAACCAAATCCCAAAACTAACAATGAACCTCTTTGTAATTGACCACACTTAATCGGCAAACAAATCTTCCAAATCCATCAGATTCGCTACTTCCCTTCCCCTACAATCGACAACACATCATTAAAGAATCAGAGGCCATTCGGCCATACCATGAATCTGAAACCAAAAGAGTTTGACACCTTCTTACCTCGATCGATAGATTCGCTTTATACACCAAAGGTCCAGACCCTAAATTGGTGTTGGGGTTTCGACTACAATATAAAACAAGAAAAATGTTTAGTGTCAGATCCTTAATAAAAGGGAGGATAGAGAGAAATCACTTACCAAAGAATTCGGCTTGCCTTAAAAGAAAAAGATAGATTTGGTCAAGGAGGAGAAAATGCAAGAGGTCTCTCCAGCTTTTGCCAAGATTTGGCCAACCCAAATAGAAGAGATCGATTTCGGCACTCCACCAAAATAAGAGATCTCACCCTTCAAACATTGAAGAAACAAAAGAGAATATGGCCAGTGAGATTTCGGCTTACCCAAACTAATTGAGAAAAAATGAGAAAAACTATACTTACTAGGAAGGTTCGGCTATGAATTCCAAAAGAACAAAAGGAGAAATCGCAAGAGAGAGAGAGTGATGGTTTCGATTAAAAGAAGAAGAGAAAAGATTTAATTTGGCTATTGAGGGTTTTCAAGAAAAAGATGAAACAAAAATAAATGAGAAATAGGTATGGTGTTTTCGGCTTAAGGAAAATAGGAGAGAATAGGTGAACAAAGATGGTTTTCGGTAAGAGAGAATAAAAGAGATTTTGGCACAATGAAAGGGGTTTTGAGAGAATGAAAAGAAAAGTGCCGAATGGGGGTGAGGTTGTTGGTTTCGGCTAAGAGGAAAAAAAAGAAGAGAAAAGCACCTAAGGTTGAGTTTTAGCACAAAACGCAAGAAGGGAAACCATCTAGGCTAGTGAAAATACACTCCCCTTGGCTAAGGAGATTCGGCCTACCCTAACTTCCCAAACCAATTACACCTCCTTCCCCAAAGTCCAAAATTCAACCAACTCCTCAAGACTCTCACTCCTAGCCGTCCCTCTCATCTTACCTTGAATTCCTCCCATCCACTCATTCAAACAAATTTGAATGAGTCTATACCTATCACTTGAATTTAGTCTAATCCCTATCCCTCAAACAGAGTCCTACCTGAGCACATCTCTGCTTGCTGTGGCGTCAAAATAAATAAGTAAAGGGATTTGCAGCTCAACCAAGGTCCCCTTGCTCCATGTGGCGCCACCTCCTTGTGACTTAAGTGGCGCCTCCTTGCCACTTTACCAAGACACTTCTTGTGTCTAAAACTCCCAATAATATTCCTTTAACCCCTAATTCTTCTAGCTCCTTCTTCTTAAGTGATAAAACAAAATTTTTAGCCATGACCGGAACTAACCCAAGGTCATGCCTAGACCCCAAAACATATCAAACCACACAACATACTTACCAACACATGCAACCATATGCAAAATGCAGAGACCCCGTTTTAAGGATGTTACATATATTCGACCATGGTATATTGAGGTATAAATATATGTTTGATTCGGAGTTATTTTATAAATGAGTCAGGAATGTATGAAGTTTATTTGTTAAATGAAAAATAAGGTAAATGAAGTTACTTAATGAGGAACATGGATTATATGAGAAAAGTGATTGTATATGTGTATGTGATTAACTAAATTTGGTCTGTTTGAATTGAATTATATATGTTTCTATGATGAATTATTTGCTTATGGCTTACTAAGCTTTCAAAGCTTACTTTGTGTATTTTTCTTATGTTTATAGAGTTTCGGAGACTTGCTCGGGTTGAAAGTCGAAGAAGATCTCATCACACTATCTAGTTTTCGCTTCGGTAAATAAATGCTTGGAGATTTGGTTATGTGGCATGTATAGACTAGTTTTGATAGGGTTGGTTTTGAAATTGTGTATATATATAGCCATGCGAAAATGGCTTGATTATGATGTTAATGGTTGTGAATTCGGTCATGTCTTAAGTTTAATTTGGAGGCATGTTTCATGGTAAATATGTTTGTGATGTGCTCTATGATTTGGCAATGAGATATGGTAAGAATGAAGTATAATCGGCTTTATAGTTAGCTCATTTTGGAAGTATGAAAAGTGGTATAATTTGGTTTGGTAATATAGTAAAGTGAAGAAAATATATTTGATTGAGTATTAGTTATATAGATTCGGTTTGAAATGGAAAAATATACATATATAATATGCTTGAATGGTTGGATTTTTAGGTACAGTTCATGATGGAAAATGATGATTATATTTTGAGTATGTTTGATGGCCATTTGAATAGCTAAAAGTGACATATTTGTTTTGATATTAGGTTATGAGATAGCATGCTTAGATTAAAATGCAAGTGATGGCAATGTTATGACTTATTAAGGTTAAATTGATGACCGAATAAGTGTGTATTTGAATGGTTGGACATTTAAGGTTTAAACATGATAATTTGCATGCGAAATAAGTATGCTTGAAATGTAATTTTTGTTCAAAAAGGGACAACTTTTATTTTGATAAAATGGGTATAGATTTAATAGGTAATTTGCTAGCTAAATAAATGAAGAAATGAGTGGCTAGTTATATATTAATTTGGATCGGTTGTTAAACATGCAAATTGGGTGTATTCTGATTTGCCTTAGTGTCCGAAAATGGTTAATGATATTGGTAATCTGTGCATGAATTAATAAAGTCCAAGACCATATTTTATTATGTGGTAATATTTGATAATGTTTCATGTATAGATGTTATTTAGACCATAAGGTATGTCTTGTTATAGTTAATAATTCAAATGTACATAGGTTTATAAAAGATATGTTTGATATTTAGTTAATGAAATGTAATAAGTTTATTTTGAATATTCGAATGTCATGTTTGTAGGTCATACGGTTTGGCTCTTGGACTTGTAAAGCATATGTAATATGATTTGATATATATATATATATATATATTAGTTGGTTTGAATATGAAATTTATTATTCGATAAAAACATGGTTTTATGGTATGTTAGTTTGGTTTGGAATGTGAATTTATAAATGACATTGATAAGATAAGTTATTAAATATGTTCTGTAATTTGTGAAAGAGTTAAATAAGCATGTTTTGATTTTGTTGGTTATGTGTTTCATATAACCGAATGTGATTTATATGATTGAGTAAATGGTTACTATTCGAATTGTAAAATTTTTATTGAGTTGTAATTTGATTTGTAATGCTTCGTAACCTTAATCCGACGACGGATATGGGTTAGGGGTGTTATATTGCATGGTAGGCCGTATGCGACGACACGGTCGTGTGATTGACGAAGGTCAGGCTGTGTGTAAAACACGACCTTGTGATGGCCGGAGTGTGGTCGTGTGAGCCACGGACTAGGCCAAATTGGGCGTGTGAGCCACACGGGCGTGTAGTATCTGGGCCAGGCCGTGTGATCCACAAAGGCCAAGCCAATCCGGGCTTGTGGGTCACACGAGCGTGTGGACCCATTTATCTAAATTTCTCCATAGGGTGGCACGGGTCATCCCAAATCACTATGGGCCTATTGTAGGGTCGATAAGGGCTAACTAAATCCTAAATTGTATAAATTGTCTGTTTGGTATTCTAATCTAATTAGAATTCTGATGCATGTCTACTAGCATTATTATCTGCTATCTATATATGATCATAAGCATGTGAGCATGTTAGATTATTTTTCTTTACTTGTATGTTTTTGTATCTGATATTGGGGTTGGGATGATGTATACTGGAGGAAGTGTTCTAAAAGGCAATTTTCGCCTATTATCTAGCAGCATAGCTGCATTACATCTATTATGTGGCGCGTCGGTACTATATGGTGTGTAAGGATGGTGAGTTTTTAAAACCCACATGGTGTGTCAGGATGGTCGAAGATGATGTGTAGAGGATGGGGAAGGATTCTGATCCTGATTTGTGTATCTATATCTGTAATGGGCTTAGGCCGAATCTGTATCTGACCGATTCTGTTTTACTATATGTGTGTGCATGCTTAATTCTATAGGGTTACACACTGAGTTTACGTAAACTCACTCTTTTCTATTTAATCTATACAGGTAATCCATAGAGTTAGGTGGATCGGTGCAGCGGGGGACTCGACGGTGACTACCTGTTTCGTACTATTTTGGTTTGGTTTTACTTTAAATTTTTTATTCCTTTCGAGGTATTTTTGTAAAATGTGGACTTTTCAGACTGTTGTCTTAATTTGGGTTTGACTGCGTATTACGCTTTTAATGTTGCCAAACTTGACAAAAGCTCAGATTTTACCAAAAACAAAGGCTTTCTAAAAATATCGAACGAGTTTTCCTAAACTTAACGATTTTATAAGCTTTTGTTAAAAAGAGGTACACCTTAAGACATTTCGACTAACTAAATAAATGTTTTGGAACAAATATAAATATAAACAAATAGGAGTTAAATAATCGAAATTAGATTCTACTGAGATAACCCTGTTTTCAAAATACATTCTAGGTGACATCGCCAGATTTGGCCATAACGTCTATGTCGGGTTTGGGGTGTTACATTTAGTGGTATCAGAGCCAGATTGTAAAACTCGGCTATAATTTTTGGGTTCTAAAATTTGGTTTTAAAGAATTGGTTTTCAAATGGTTTTAAACACTCTGATTAAGTACGTGGTACACCAAGTCTCCGGCGTCGATCCGACAAGTATTCTGAAACTTAGATGGTTTATTTTGAAATATTGTAGATAACATACTTTGAAAACACTATTGTTAGTACTCTTTGAAACTGTAGTGAAACGAATAGAGATTAAAACTTTCGAAAATATTACTGAACCTCTGATATTTATTACATAAAATATCTGTTAATAAATATTGAACTAATGCATAAAACTCTTAATGTAGATAAACTCGAATTAGACAATAAACGCATGAGGTATTCGAGGACGTGGTACTTGATGTCGAGGTAAAGGCCGTAGGGGGCTCGAGCTGAGTCATCATATCTATGCAGTATGTCAAATCTGGACACTAGTGAGACACTTGTGTCACCCGCTATTGAGACTCGGTCTCAGAGTCGTTCGACTGGGGACGACGCACTGTCCCAAGCCATGTTGAGGATATTGGAGAGGGTCACTGGGCCTAATTCTGAATCTAGGGGCCTAGGGTCGATAACTGAACGACTCGGTCTAATGGAGTTGAGTTATTTAGGAGTGTCACAAGAGTCACCCCTAATGTAGCTGAGTATTGGTTGGAAGCCACTGAGAGAATTATATATGATCTGGATTGTACCTCGAGTAGAAATTGAAGGGTGCAGACTGCTTGCTTCATGATGAAGCTTACCAGTGGTGTTGACGGTTAAGAAGGGCATTCAGCCTGATCATTTGACTTGGGAATTCCTTAATACTACATTCAGAGAAAGTATATGGGAGCTAGCTATGTTGATGCTCGCAGCATGAGTTCTTGAACCTCATGCAAGGTGACTGATCTGTGGCCAAGTATGAGGATGAATTTTTGATATTGAGCCGCTACGCTCGAGGCTTGGTGGCATCTTAGTATGATAGGTGTGTTCGTTTTGAAGATGGGCTAAGAGATAATCTGAGAGTTTACTAGTTTTCTGTTCTGGTTGAGAAGGCAAAGATCGCCGAAGATGTTAAACGCGCGGAGCACCAGAATAGAGATAGGGAGAGAGGTAAGAACAAGAGAGATTCAGAATCCTCAAGTTTT
Source organism: Gossypium rotundifolium (assembly GCA_025506655.1). Classification (NCBI taxonomy): domain Eukaryota; kingdom Viridiplantae; phylum Streptophyta; class Magnoliopsida; order Malvales; family Malvaceae; genus Gossypium; species Gossypium rotundifolium. The sequence continues at coordinate 34,298,340 of CP106734.1, forward strand.
GTGCAGAGGCCTAATAAAAAGGCCAAATTTGATAGGCCAGTTAGAGTGGGGGCTCCTGCTACTTCACGTGGATTGTAACCTTGTGGTGATTGTGGTAGGCGCCATCCGAGGCGAGTGTTGGAGGAGGATTGAGGCCTGTCTAAGATGTGGATCCTTAGAGAACCGTATTAGAGATTGTCCGATGGCGGATCGGATGCAAGCAAGGCTTTGTGCAAGCTACGGAGGCGGTTTAGCGACCACCTAGGAGCCATGGTCAGGCTAGGGGTGGTAACGAATTTGGGTCATGGATAGAGACCATCGGGCAGAGGTGTTGGTCAGACTGAGGCGAGGCAGCCTGCTTTAGTTTATGTTGCACATCATCAAGAGGATAGAGATACTCCTATCGTCAATCACCGATACATTATTTATATTTGATGTACCTTACTTGACATTGATAGACATAGGGTCTACTCACTCATACATAACTAGTATTGTATCTGAAACATTGGGGATTTCTATGGAGAGCACTACTAGTGAGGTTACTATACTGAGTATGTTGAGGCAGTTTATTCGGGTTAGTAAACTCTATAGGGATGTTCCGTTAGAGGTGCAATAGACTATTTTTCTGACGAATCTGATGGAGCTTCCGTTTGGAGAGTTCGACCTAATTTTGGATATGGACTGGTTGGTGGAGCACCAAGTCAACTTGAATTACACATCTAAGAGGGTCATTCTGAGGACCAAGGATGATGTGGATGTGGTTATGATTGGTGAGCGTCGAGACTATTTGTCGCATGTGATCTCTATACTAGTAGGTGAGAAACTGGACCGAAAAGTGTGTGAGGCGTACTTGGCTTACGAAAGTGTTTTTTATTTTGGGGACTCTTCTGTTGGGAATATCAGAACAGTAAAAGATTTTTCAGATATCTTTCCTGAGGAGTTACCGAGATTACCTTCTAATAGGGAAGTGGAGTTTGGGATTGAACTTCTTCTGGGTACGGCTCCAGTGTCCATTGCCCCTTACCATATGGCACCGAAAGAGCTTACTAAGCTTAAGGCTCAACTGCAAGAGCTTCTGGACCGTGGTTTTATCCATCCTAGTATGTCTCCATTGGGAGCACCAGTTCTATTTGTTAAGAAGAAGGATGGGACCATGAGGATGTGTATCGATTATCGACAGTTGAACAAGTTAACTGTGAAGAATAAGTATCCACTTTCGAGGATTAACGATTTATTTTATCAGTTCAGAGGGGCTTACGTGTTTTCGAAGATTGATCTTCGTTCTAGGTATCATCAATTGAGGGTTAAGGAGGCTGATGTACAGAAGACTATATTTAGGACTCATTATAGACACTACGAGTTCCTAATTATGCCTTTTGGTGGATTTGATGAATCGAGTGTTTCAACCCTATCTAGATCAGTTCATCGTGGTTTTATCGACGACATTCTAGTTTACTCTAAAACTGAGGATGATCATGATAAGCATCTTAGAGTAGTGCTTCAGATTCTGCGTGAAGCAGCTTTACGCCAAGTTAAGCAAGTGTGAGGTTTGGTTGCATGAAGTAACTTTTCTAGGGCGCGTGGTTTTTGTTGAGGGGATTTTTGTTGATCCTCGAAAGATTGAGACTGTGCTGGATTAGAAACATTCAAGAACGAGAAGCGGGTTTATTATCGTACGGTTTGTTGAGGGGTTCTCTTTGATTGTAGTTCCTCTTACTAAGCTTCTACGTAAGGGTGTCCCTTTTGCTTGGACTGATGCACAGCAAGAGAGCTTTGAGAAGCTCAAGTCTATTTTGACTCAAACTCTTGTTCTGATACAACCTGAATCTGACAAGGAGTTTGTAGTGTACAGTGACGCGTCGCATATCTGTTTGGGATGTATTCTGATGCAGGATGGTAAGGTTGTGGCTTATGCGTCCCATCAGCTTAAGTCACACGAAAAAACTATCCAACATATGATCTCGAGTTGGTTGCAGTGGTTTTTATGTTGAAAATCTGGAAATATTATCTATATGGTGAGAGGTGTATCATCTACACCGATCACAAGAGTCTCAAGTATCTCCTTACTTAGGAGTTAAATCTTAGGCAGCGTCGTTGGATTGAACTACTTAAGGACTATGACTGCGCGATAGAGTATCATTCTGGTAAAGCTAATGTGATAGCCGATGCTCTAAGTCATAGAGCGATGTCTAATTTGATGGTAACGTTTGCTCGCCTTAGTTTGTTTGATGATGGGAGTCTGTTAGCCGAGTTGCAGGTTAAGCTGACTTAGATTGATTAGATTCGAGATAAACAGTTAGTGGATGAGACTCTGGGTGTGTGGTTCCGTCAGGTTGAGAGTGGCAAGACTTTAAATTTTGGGTTGAATAATGATGGGTTATTATGTTTTTGAGGTTAGATTTGTGTGCGAATAACTCTGATTTGAGACATTCGATTCTAAAGAAGGCGCATAGTAGCCCTTATGCTATTCATCCCAGTGGTAATAAGATGTATCGTGATCTCCGTGAGTTGTATTGGTGGTCGGGGTTGAAGCGTGAGGTTACTGATTTCGTTGCTTGCTATTTGACTTGTCAACAGGTTAAAGCTAAACATCATTTGCCTTCGGGTTTGTTGTAGCCAGTTAAGATTCCTTTGTGGAAATGGGAGTAAGTAACGATGGACTTCTTTAGTAGGTTGCATTTCACACCCACTAAAAAGGATTCTGTTTGGGTCATCATGGATCGATTGACCAAGTCTGCTTACTTTATTCCGGTTCGAATGGACTTTTCCCTTCAAAATTTTTGAAGCTATATATCTCCGAGATAGTTAGACTACATGGGGTTCCAGTGTTGAATTATTTTCGACAAAGATCCTCATTTTACATCTCGGTTCTATAAGAAGTTACATGAAGCTCTGGGGTCGAGATTAGACTTTAGTACTATATTCCATCCTCAAACAGATGGTCGAGCTAAAAGGGTGATTTAGATACTGGAGGATATGCTTCGGAGTTGTGTGATCGATTTCTGAAGTAGTTGGGAGGATTATCTACAGCTAGCCGAGTTCGCCTACAATAACAGCTTCTAGTCTAGCATTCAGATGGCACATTATGAGGCTCTGTATGGTCGTAAGTGTCATACTCCTCTGTGTTAACTAAGTTAGGTGAATGTCAGATTTTGGGTCCTGAGTTGGTTTCTGAGACATAGGATAATGTTCGACTGATTCGGGATTGTCTGAAAGTGGCTTCTGATAGGCAAAAATCGTATGTAGATCTGAAGAGATGTGAGATTGAGTACTTAGTGGGGGAATTAGTTTTCCTTAAGGTTTCTCTGTGGAATAAGGTTCTGAGGTTCGGTCGTAAGGGCAAACTGAGCCCTAGGTTTATTGGACCGCTGGGATTCAAGCGTGTGGGACCGCCATTTATCGCTTGAGTTACCCCTGAACTAGATCGTATTCACGATGTGTTTCATATCTCGATGCTAAAACGATACCGGTCCGACCTATCTCATGTTGTTTTGATTAAGGAGATCGAGGTTAGGCCGGACTTGACTTTTGAGGAGGAGTCGATTCAGATTCTAGATCGCAATGTTAAGGTTCTGAGGAAAAAGTCCATTCCATTAGTGAATGTGCTGTGGCGGAATCATAGCACTGAGGAGGCCACGTGGGAACCTGAGGACTCGATGCGTCAGCAATATCCTCATATGTTTTGATCAGGTAAATTTTGAGGTCGAAATTTCTTTTAGAGGGTAGAGTTGTAACGCTCCAACTTTTTATTCCTGCTTTTGTAAAAAAAAATTGACACAAGTGTGTATCTGCTTCAGTGGTTATGTGTTCTGGGTGTGTGTGTGAGGTCCCAAGTTTAAGCCTTACCTTAAGCAAAATTTGTTATTTTCTTGAATTAAGCCCTACTCTTGGTGAGTAGGTTTATTCTTAATTATTGCTATTGGATATCAGAATGGGCTTGCTGGTCTGGTGGTTAGATGGAGTGTGGGTTTGCTGGAGGTCTTGTTTTCGAATCTTTGTGCAAGCATGATTGCTAATATTTTGCTCTGTTAGCTTGTAGAGTTTCGGTTGAATGAAAAGTCTGAGTAGTGGTTATTAGAGGGGTTAGTGGAGAGATTTGAAGGATTTTGGGAGTTATGTGAATTATCCTCATTATTGTCTTTTCTTCAAAATTTCGGCTCTTCTTTTCTTCTCTAACGTTTCTGTGTTTTCCTTTTACCAAACTTTTGTCTCTTCCAACCATGGTGTTAACTTTCGTTCGTCATACAATTTTTGAAGGTAATTGTTATCTTGGCCTTTTTGCAATTTTTCCTTTGTACTCTCGTTCTTTTTGAAGATTCAAGTTAAATCGGTAAATCGTTTTGGTTGGTGTTCTTCGGGAAAATTGAGACCATTTGGAGTTGTTGTGAAATTTTATGGTTACTGTTATGAACGGTAAGTTCTTGAATCGTTGGAAGTGGTTTTGTTGTACTTTCGAGTTTTGGCCAAGAGATGGCTCGATTGTTTTGTTTGAGGATTTAAGTAACCGTGGTTTTTTTTTTTTTTTTTGGTTAGTTGTCATTTTTAGGTACTGTTCGCTTCAAGAGTGCTTCTGCGTCGAAAATGAATTAGGTGTGTAACCGAAACGTAGAAAAACGAGATTCAACAAAAGCTGAAAAACCCCACTGTCGATGCCACACGACCGTGTGATCAATGAAGGCCATGCCGTGCCTAAGACACGACCGTGTGGTGGCCGGAATGTGGTCGTATGAGCCACACGAGCTAGGCCAATTTAGGCATGTGGGCCACACGGGCGTGTGGACCCACACGATCAAACCACATGGGGTGTGGGCCCATTTATCTAAATTTCTTCCTAATGTGGCACGGATCGTCCCCAACGATTGTGGGCCTACTGTAGGGTCGGTAAGGGCTAACTAAACCCTAAACTGTATGAACTATCTGGTTGATATTCTGATCTGATTAGAATTCTGATGCATGTCTACTGACACTATTATCTGCTATCTGTATATGATCATAAGCATGTGAGCATGTTAGATTATTTTTCTGTACTTGTATATTTCTGTATCTGATATTGGGGTTGGGATGATGTATATTGGAGGAAGTGTTCTGAAAGGCAATTTTCACCTATTATCTAACAGCATGGCTGCATTATATATGTTATGTGTCGCATCGGTACTATATGGTGTGTAGGGATGGGTGGGTGTTTTAAACCTCACATGGTGTGTAGGGATGGTCGGAGATGGTGTGTAGAGGATGGGGGTAGGATTCTGATTCTGATTTGTGTATACAGATCAGAATGGGCTTAGCAGAATCAGATCCGACCGATTCATTTTTCTTGTATGTGTGTGCATGCTTAATTCTATGGGGTTACATATTGAGTTTACGTAAACTCACTCTTTTCTGTTTGATCTGTACAGGTAATCCACAGAGTTAGTCGGATCGGTGCAGCGGGGGACTCGATGGTGACCATCTGTTACGTACTATTTTCGGTTTGGTTTTACTTTAAATTTTTTATTCTTTTTGGGTATTTTTGTAAAATGTCGATTTTTCGGACTGTTGTTTTAATTTGGGTTTGACTGTATATTACGCTTTTAATGTTGCCAAACTTGACAAAAGCTCGGATTTTACCAAAAACAAAGGCTTTCTAAAAATATCGAACGATTTTTCCTAAACTTAATGATTTTATAAGCTTCCGCTAAAAAGAGGTACGTCTTAAGACATTTCGACTAACTAAATAAATATTTTGGAACAAATATAAATATAAACAAATAGGAGTTAAATAATCGAAATTGGTTTCTACCGAGATAACCCGGTTTTCAAAATACATTCCAGGTGACATCGCCAGATTTGGCCATAACGTCTAGGCCGGGTTTGGGGTATTACAGCGTTACTCACAAAACTTTGTAGAACATTAAACTCTAACAAAATAAGACATTATAAACTCTTATACAAATATTATTGTTATAAAAAATCCAACAAAAATTAAAGACAAACTTATACAAATATTTTTGTTATATTAAAATCTATTAAATCGATCGAGTAAATGAAATCTATATCTATATAAAAAATTCTATATAATTTAGATGTAAAATATACTAGAATATAAAATAAACTAGAAAATAAAATGGAGTCAATAATATTAGTAATATTATATTACTATATTAATATAAAATATACTAATAGAATCAATATAACATATAATATAATATAAAAAAATATAACTAAGATATAAAAAGATATTTAATATATAGATAAATAATAAATATTTCTATAAAATAAATATTTCCATAAAATCACCTGAAAATACTTCTAGCTAGAAGTATTTTAGTAAAATTAGTTTAGTTTTATAATTTTTTAAAAAAATGGCCTATTCCAATAATTATTTTAAAATGACATTTTTAGTAATTTAGTCCAACATCACTATATTCCTCTTTAAAAAAATACATAAATCATAGTTTATGAAATGATTTTTTATGTAATAATTATATATATATTAAAAACTTAAAATAAAATGATAGGAAATAATTTTTAACTAAGTATTTAATTTATCATTATACATTTAGTTTGATTTTTATGGTAGATTTTCTTTTGGTATTTTCTTATTCATTACCTCTTTAATTTTTTGTTGTCTAAATTCATTCTTCTCATTGACAAGTCAATATTTATATTATTAATGATTACGAAGTATTAATTTTTTATATTTTATAATTAAATTAAATAAAATATTATTTTATAATCACAATAATAGTTGAGATGGATTTATTCAAATTGATAATAACGTTTGTCCAAGTTTCAATTTAAGCAATTAAAACCCTAAATCCTATTTTCAATTTAAGCAATTAAAACCCTAAATCCTATTAATAAGTAATAACCAAATCTTTCAACAAATGTACCTCATATAACTCCCAACCTTCATTCAATGAAAGACTTTATTTTATAAATTGAAAATTCATTTTAATTAAATTTAGTGTCACCCCATCGTTTTAATCATACTACTACTAAATAGAAGTGGCACACCGGGTGTGTGAAAATGATAAAATTTAAAAAAAATACTGCAAAAGGAAATTATTTTAGTAGTTATTAGTAAAAAAGAAAATTTTGATTAAATAATAAGTAAAACCTTAATTGTAAATAACCATTATCGGGTTTGTTCTCGTTTCCCCATTTTTAGTCCTTTGTCCAAAGAAGCCTGTATTTTTGGTTAAAAAAGAAGAAGAAGAAGAAAGAATTTGTGTATTTAAAAGAAGAAGAATTTGTGTATTTGTATTATATTTATAGTACTTTTATATTTATAGTGTTTAAAATATTCTACATCTATACTGTTAATAAAATTCTTCATTGAGTTAGTGTCATCCTCAATCAAATCATCGTTAGGAAATTACGAGAATGTCTTTCTTTAATTCAAATAAGTAGTATTATTCGAGAACATTTTAATCTTTTAACATTAAAAACAAAAAAAATTCATATGGTAGAATTTGAACTCACATCAATTACATTAGTAAAATTTTTAATTTAAAATTCAATTAAAGCTTTATTTTGATATTTTATATATTTTTTATTATACACACTTTATTACCTCTACTTATATATTTATACTATTATTTAAGTTCCTGATTGAATCGATATGACTCTCAACGGGTCACTGACTCTGTTAAAAAGCTACAGGAATGACTTCTGTAATTAAAATAAATAATATTATTCAAGATTCTTTTAATTTTTTTTTACTTTTAAAAATCTAATGAAAATGTGCATATGATGGGATTTGAACAATTTAATTTAATTTTTTATTTGAATAATATAAATATTTCATATGTTATTATTATTTAGTTTTAAACTATATATTTCATTATTTATTATATGCTATTTTATACAGATATTTGTGTTCTAAATTTGTAATTTTTTCACACATACATATGTGATATAATTTCTAATTTATATCATTTATATACTAATATTTAAAGTTTTAAGTTAATTGTGAAAATTTTAATATTTTTATAAAGCAACAAATATAATTTTTAGAATATTTTTTTATCTTTTTACTTGTAATAGAAATTTGGTTTTTGTTTTAAATTAATTACTTATTTGATCTGAGTTTGAACTGTGATACCCATATTCATTCTTAATATTGTATGAAAAACAAGAAATGTAATTTCAATATATATATATTATAAATTTGTTACTTCCTATATTCTTTTTAATATTTGCATCAAGTTGATATTTCTTTAGAAATGGAATTACATGCCAATTGAATATTGAATGTGTATTATTAACTTATTTATAAGTAATTCTAAAGATCATGCTTAAAATAGCAGATAGATTATTAAAAATACATACTAGTTTAAAAGATGGTAATATATTTAAACCCAACTTGTTGCAATAAAAGGACACCCATTATCAATTGTAAAAAGAAGAAAAGGGAAAAGAAAAATACATAATAGTTTTCTTCTTGTATAAATGCCCTAGCTATTATAAATAATAAATATAAATACATAAGACATTCAATTCTCTTATTGTTTCTTTGCTTCTTCCTTCCCTTTTTTCTTCTCTTTCTATTTTTCTTTCTTTGCTACCATGAGCAGCAAAGGTGGCGGCGGAGGCGGTGGAGGTGGCGCTGAAGGGTCAAGGGTTTCGATCCCTGACAATGCAAAGAAAACGATCCTAAGCATAAGGGAGATCACAGGGAAACAACACAGCGACGAAGAAATCTATGCAATCCTCAAAGAGTGCTCTATGGATCCCAATGAAACTGCCCAAAAGCTTCTTTATATGGGTAAAGTCATTAATATTTAAAATGTTCTTTTTTTTTTTCTGAACTTGTTTATCTCTTCTCTTAGTGTTTTTCGATGCCCCTTTTAGGGTTTCTCGGTTCCTATTTGTTTGCTGGGTTCATGATCTGTTGTTTATGTGTGGATTTTTGTTTTGAAAAGCTAAAGAAAGTTGGGATTTTTGGGAGGTCGCATTTTCATGCTTTCCTATGTTTTTGCTAATGGAAAATGAATTGCGCATTTTTTTCGAGTTGTTGATTTCGTGTTTTTTGGTTGGAACGGTCAAGAGAGTTGGGATTTTGAGAGATGGGATTGGCTTTTTTTTTTTTTTTGTGATTTTGCAAATGGAAAATGGTGTCTTGGGTTTGTTTCATTGAGCAAGGATGTTGTTTGGTTCTGGGAAATGGGGTTAGATTAAAGAAATTCAATGTATTTATTAACATTGCGTCTTATTACCAAAAAAAAAAAAAACGTGCGTCTTTTATTTTGATTTATCAGCTACAGAATCTGCCTTTTTATTCAATTTTTTTTCCTTAGTTGATTACAGGTTTTAATAATTAATTTTATAATTATACCATCATAATAATTTGATAATCTTATTCAAACTAACATATCAATATTCTATAATTCACAGTTTTGATCTTATTTCCGTCCTGTTGTTTTGTTGGCAGATACATTCCATGATGTGAAACGGAAACGCGATAAGAAAAAGGAGGCAAGTGTTCTTTTCTTTTCAATGGGTGAAAATAAGGCATTTCTTTATTTTTGTCTTCTGTGCTTTTACCCTGCAGTTAGAATTTCGTTTACCATTATTTCTGTTGGTTTTACACGACTTAGGTCTTTTACTTGTTTCCTTACTGAAAAATAAGAAATAAAAAATGCCAAACTGTTGTAATGTTTCAAGAGTACTACTTGCTAGAATGCCATTTAGATGGTTGTATTTTTTGGGGTTGAATTTTGCTTTACTTAGCTTGGTGAATTCTGAATTATAACTGAATTATTCTTTTATGCAGACAGCTGGTACACAAGGGCGAGGAGGCCGTGGCAGTCGAGGGAACTATTATACATTATCTGGCAAAGGTATTCCTTCTCCCCTTATGTTTATGCATCACTGTATGGACCTGACATATTTTTTATTTGTAAGTTGCTAATGTAACTAGTCTTGTTTTCTTAAGATGCTGGAGGTGGAAAGAATGCATTTGCTAGAAGGGAGAATGGGGTTAATCGTACCACAGATAGAGGTTTTATGCCTTCGCCAGCATCTCAGAAAGTGAAAAATAATGCAGCACTGCAACTGACAAAGTAAATATGCATATTAGCATAATTTTGTTGTATCTAAACAAGACTTCTATGTACTTATTAATTTTGAATTCTAGAGAGTACATTTATATCTTACCTTTTTTTTGGTTCTTTTACAGAACATCAACTGCTATATCCAATGGTAGTACAAGTTTACCAAATGGGAGCTCCAGTCATGGACGTGGACCCCAATCATCCATTGACGGTATTATTAGTGAAACTAAAGACAGCTTACCTGTAAACAAGCCAAAAACTATTTCAGCACAAACAGCTGTGAGAGAACCTCCTGCCCCAATTCCTGCTCAGTCCTTTAGCTCTCTGATCAAAGGTCAAGAGAAGTCTGCATTAAATTTGAATACGTCATCAACTTCTGCCACCTCACCAATAGTGTCACGGGATTCTGTTGCTGTGGATACAATACAAAGTGAAGTTGGACTCCAACAAGAAGCTGCTGAATTAAACCGAATTCAAGGAAACAAACACGTTCCTTGGGATATGGACATATCTAAGACTGAGAAAATGGTGTCTGAGGTTTCAATCTCAATGCATGGAGAGGAGGAGCCCAGCACATCCGAGGTTGCTGAACTGGTTAAGCAGTCCATGCCTGTAGAGCAAGGTATCACCTCTTCTGTTTGTTCCATGATACCATAAAATATAGTGGTCTATGGTAGTTCATATTATCTTTATTTAGTTTTTATGGTCTTTCTTATCTCCTTATAATGTACAATATTGCATTTTTTTTAAATACATTCATGGGAGGCCTTTGTATTTACTCCTTTTCTCTTTGGCAGTGGGTAGGTATGGTGTTTGATTCTATGGCTTTGCTGTTCCATTTCCCCGCCATAAAGATCCTGTTTGAAAATTCTGCACAAATCTTTGCAGTTTTCCTTGTATGGCAAGTTGTTTCTAGGTCTTGCCATCATTGTTGCTCTTTGAATTGCCTTTCTTCGAATTGCTTTTCTTTTTTTAAATGAACGGCAAGAAGTTCTTACTAGGCATTAATGTTGCTAATTCATTGATTTATTGTTTTATTGTGCTCGCTGCTTTTGCCTAAATATTGATATAAAAATTGCCTTGTGCACTTTTTGGTGTTCTCTTTCTCTCTTTCTATTGGTGATAAACTTGGTTCTTGTTTTTGAAACAGTAGTCACATCTGAGGTTGCAGCTGTCACTGATAAAGCCAATCCTCAATTGCTTGCTGATTCAAATGTTCGCAATGGTCAACATGTTATTTTTCCTACCCACTTCCAAGTTTCTGAAGCGTTAAAAAATGGCTTAACTTTTGGAAGCTTTGATGCTAGTTTTGGACAAGTATCAAAACATAATAATGTCACTGATTTGGAGATTAACTCTGCTAGGCCTGTTGAAACTTCTCAGGGTGTTGATGAAAATGTTGGAGAGCCATCTTCTAGGTTGGTGGACTTCAGTTTCTACATTTATTAGAACTTATATTTTGTTCAATGCAGTGTTATTAAGGCAAGCGGCCAGTTGCTGCTCCTTAGTGACAGACAACAAAAGTGCCTTAGGCTGCTTTTCAAGCAAGGCACAGTTGATCAAGAGCACACTCTTTTGTAAGGCGCTAGATGCAAAATCCCTCCCGATTGGAGTTCTCTTTAATTTCTTATTTACACTGAATAAAAACCAGGCCTAAGGTTAAACCTGTTAACCAAGAAAAGAAACATAAAATTTTGCATGCTTTATAAGATAAACTGGATCGAACTTTAGAGTTTATCATTTTAGATATATATCTTAACCGTAGTTTATGTGCATACACAGACTTAGAAAGACAAATACATATTCAGCCATATGCAAGTTCTTGTCTATGCCTTGTGCTTTAGGCAATGTAATGGTTCTAGTGCTTAGATTGCATCAATACTGGTTTGATGTTTTATTTTCCCTCTGCCGGAATGTTTTAAAAATCCTTTTATTCATCTCAAAATTAGTTTTGAGGCATTGGTAGTTTCTGAGTTCTAATTTCTTCTTTAGTTGATTAAAGCAATTGCATAAGCCATGGAGTGACTGATAATAGTGACCTGATGTTTTGCCATTCAACTCTTTTACATCAAGAAGAAAATAGTTCTGTTGCATCTTCTGGTGGATTACTGTGGAAAATCATGTTGGATGAATATCTGTAGTATAAATCCACTTAATTTGCTGTTGACACACACACACACACACACACACACACACACACACACACACACACGATGCTAGAGTATTGGGATCTTTAAACAGTATTCGTAGTTTGTGTAATTTGTTTCTATCTTTTAGATCTTATCGAGCCTTTGTGATTTCTGCAGAAGCCAAGGAATATTACCAGCTGGTGAAGGGGGCAATGCTGATCAACAACAAGCTCCTCGTGAGTTGGAGAAAGTGACTGAATCAGATGGCAATGTTTCATCTGATACCAACTTGAAAGTTGATCAGTCCAATCATGAAATGCATCTACATCCAGATGGTAATCAGAGCACCATTCCAAATGTGCCAAGCTATGGACTTGGTTTCGTGCCAGCATCCACTACTAATGTTCCCCAGTTTGATGGACCTGAGGCTCGACCCCATGATGTTTCTCGTCTTACAAACTTCATTGTAAGATTTGCTACTTACTTGTGATAGTCATTTTTTTATTTGATTGATTGTAGCACTCCCTTGCATCTCCTCAGATTGCTATAGTATGCTTCTAAAACAAGATTTAATTGGCGCTTGTAGTGTGGAATATGATGAGAAAAAGTATCAGCTGTCATTTACTCCCATGAACTTCAGAAACTTAAAATTATCTTTTTTTCTTTGTCATAGTGAAATCAAATGACAGTATGTTTATATTATGTAATAATTACATGCTCCTTACTCTTTAGTTGTCGAATCTGTAGAGTGGTAATCCTCCAGCTCCATCTGGCAGTTCAACTCCACCTATTCAGAGCTCTGTTGCTGCAGCCCCACAAGCAGTCCATCTTTTCCGGCAGCCATTTCCACCTAATTACTTTCCATATCCTCACTATCTTTCACCCTTTTATATGCATCCAATGCATCAATTTTTAAACCCCACTGGGCTTCCTCAGCAACCTTCAACTGGCAATGTATACATGCCACCTGGAGCAACTCCACCTGGGGTCAAATTCCCTCTCCCACAGTTCAAGCCTGGACCAAATGCAGGAAACCCTGCTCACCTTGCAATTCCATCTGGTTATGGTCCATTGACTTCTCCGCCTATTGGTTTCAATTTACCTCTTCCATCGGTGACTTCTGGGAGCTCTAGCAGCAAGGAGGATATTGCAGCATTGCAGTTTAAGGAAAATCAAATATACACAACTGGACCACTGGTTAGTTTTGCTGTCCCTTTCCCTATCTAATGTGTTTTACCATGATGGATTGTATGCGTTGTAGGTTGTGTGGTTTTTCTTTTAGCTTATATGCATATGCATATAGTATATTATTATATTTTTGTAGCACTTTTACTAGCAGGTATAAGTTAATTTTAAGACAATGCTCTGGATTTTATTTTTTGGCAGAATGAAGGTTCAGCTCTCTGGATGCCTGCACCAGGGCAAGATTTATCCAACTTGCAGGTTAATTCTTTATACAACCTTTCCCTTCATGGTCCACAGCTTCCTTTCTCTCCTGCACAGGCTGGTCATGGTGCCTTTGCTGGACTTTATCAGTCACTGCCACAAACAATGGCTGCTCCTTCCAATGTTAACACCCTATTACAACAATCTCAATCCACAGCTGCAGCTGACGGATCCGTAGGTCCACCATCTGGCACATATCAGCAGCCTCAACTCGCACAGGTAAATTGGAAAACTAATTACTGAACTCTTAAAAATCTTAAGAGGACAGCAATCTCTAAAAATCCATTTGAGGAACTTTTTTGGAAGGTAAAACACCGAAACTCTGGCTTACTCTTTGAATGTGTATATTAAAGGCGTCTCAGACATATTAGAGTAATGTCTGGAGGGGAAAATATGTTTGTTGCTGACTTGTTTTGCCCTTTTTCCCCCTCCATTTCTGATAGTGTTGTTCTGGGTAGCAAACCTTTTGTTTGTTGTTCAATTGGAACGCTTATTATTCTCATAAGAAAACTCTATAGGAATTGAAGAGGTCAACTAGATTAGGTGGGATTTTGCCAATTTTTCCCTTTTTTTTTTTTTTTTTTGATAATGTCTCACCTGTATATTAAATTTTGAATTGAATAGGGAGGTAACATGATGATACAAAGCTGTAATTGGTATATGAGAAGGTTCTATTTCTGTTTAATTTCTTTCAAAAGCTACCTAGTATGTCCATGTTGTTGTATGCATGCGGTGTAATACAGCCGAGTCGGCTTGAGTTCGAGCTCCATTAAGTTTTCACTTTGAATCACGAACATGAATTTGAGATTAAAGTTAAAACTGTTTGATTAGGCTTTATTATGATCATTTACTTGGTTTTTTATTTTAACACTTGATTATTAAATTTGAGAAAAAAAGGGGGAAATCCAAGGAATATTTATTAGTGGGTTGATGTGAAATTCAGCAGACAAATCTGATATTGGTACCTTAGATATGGGAAGAGTTCATAAGTGATGTGGATAAAACGTCTATTCTGTTTTGTCCCAACTCTTTCTACTCTGGGAAGAAACTATTCATAAACCACCCAGTTTGATCTATATTTATATCAACACTTTCAACCGTAAATTCAATGCATGTTATAAGACGACCTTATAAAAGTTTAGAAGAAGGCCCTAACTAGAATTATATAAGAAAGTAGTGTTATAAAATTGGCATATTCAATAAATATTCCAAGTTGGGCTAAATCGTCGGCCGTCGGATTTTTGGTAGAAAACTAACTCGCCCCACCCTTTTATACGCATTTCTAAATTTTCGTACGGCGGGGGCTCTGGACTCTAAAAGTTACGAGATTGTGATTCATTTCTTATGAAAATAGTAGTTAATAATAGTAAGCTTATATTTTTATTCCTATGAAATGTATAATTCAAGTGTCTTTGCTAGATTTTTATTAAACTTGGAATGATGGTGCAAATGAACGCTTATCTCTAGTGTAATCTCGTTAATTTGGTTAAATATACCAGTAATTTAGGTATCAATGGGAATCTTGATGCCATAATTATTGAATTGCACTTGCAAAGAAATATTGTTCTTAACCCTTCATAAAAGAAAAAGGAAAAGAGCAACTTTCAACGAGACGATCAGTTCAGCCATTTATCCCCACCCGCTCCACCTTCTCAACTGTCATATAAAAGTTGTAACCAAACATGATTTAAATAGTTCGACAAATATATCTGAAATTTGGTAGAAACTAAAGAATACAGAACGGAAACCATGAGGGTTTACTGTTTGTAATTATTGCTTTCCAAACATTATAAAAATGCAGGCTTTTTCTGTCTAACTTCAAAGCTCACATAACTAAGTAAAGAACAAACACCCAAGTCAAAACATCGGATTCCTGTGATGCGTTCAATCGTATTGGATTTGCTGCTCCAGATACTCATTTTCCTTCATAATGGCGTCAACGTCAGCTTGTAGCTTGTCTTCATTTAAGCTTCGGGAAGACACGGCTGCTAGTTTCTTTTCAAGATCAGCTATTTCTCTTCGAATTCTGTCAGTCGTCAGAATTTTCTCAGAGATTTGCTCAAAGCTATCATGGATGCTTGTGAGCAGTCTATAGGTTTGTCCCCGGTCTGTGTTTTTCTTTGCTTCCCTGCATATACACACAGTTCTTTCTAAGGAAAAAGGCGTTATCTAGTTTCACTTTCATTTAACATATTGCCTAAATTAAGGGTACAATGCTGGAAAAGGAGGGTATTATGAGAGTTGCAGTAGCAGTCAGCTCATACCTGAAGACAATTTCATCTATGACAGCATAGGTGCGATGAAGGCTCTCCTGAATGGAATTGCTTTCTAATTGGAGTGTCCTAGTATCTCTTAAGATTCGTTCTATGTCAGAATCGAGTTTGCCACTGTTTTTTGTAATCTCTTTTATCCGCTCAATATAGGATCTCCGAGATGCCACCTCGGGCTGCTTCTTGAGGTCTGCGGCAAGTTTCAAGTGTTCCTCCTCCCTATAAAATTACCAAGATACAAAGAATTAAGTCAAGGCCGGGTGTATAAATATTCGGGTAGAAGCTAGATCATTCTCTTGTAAGGTTTTTGCTGCAAAAGATATGTTACTCAAACTAGAGTATTGGTGCCATACTGTCATATGTATGCGTCTGACACTCAAAACTGGATCTGAGGAACATATGTAGACTCTAATGCAGGAAATGACCTTAGATTATACCGTTTAATCTTGTAGCTAAGCTTTGGTTCCAATAGCCTACCTTTTTCTAATTTCAGATGAGGTCAATTGCGTTTCTAGCTCGATTTCTCTTATCTTTTGGAGTTTCTCTTGAGCCTCCGGATTGTTTGCATATAGATGTTCCCCAAGACTTCTTTTTTTCTCTTCAATAGGTTTTCGGACAGCATCCCTGCAGAGGGAGAAAAAAAAGATGCCAAGTTAAAGTCAACACTGATGCTCTCATCTTTCGATTGAATATCGAGAATCTTTTCTTAGCAACAACTTGTGAACAATGTTTTATACCACTGTAACTCCAATTCCAGAATATTATGCTTTTTGGCATCAATCCATTTGTTAAGTTGCTCGAGGAAAAACTCCATAGGATGATTTTCATCAAATGCCATATCTGCTGCTGCCTTCCATGATTCAAACTCTTCCTCAAGATGCTGCATTTGCAAAGTGTTTGCTCTTAATTCCTCCTTTAGTGCTTTTTCTTGACATAGCAAGTTTTCCTCTTCATATTGTATCTGGTAAAAGAATGGAGATCAGATTCACTTCATACACAGAAAATAAACAACTTATTGTTCTGAATCCTGTTAAGAAGCTTGAGCTTGAACCCAAATTTGAGGCTTGAAGCTCATTTGGAGTTTAGAGTTTTACTTCTAAAGCTCGAGCTTGCTTTGAGATTAAAAGCGAACTACTTGAGTTTGCCCAATTAAGCTCATTTACCAGGAAAAGCAATGGGCTTGGTTCTCATGCTTAAATTTAAACTAAGTATTAAAATAACCTTAATTAGGCACACGAGCTAATCAACTCAGATCAAGCTTCTAAAGCTTCAGCTTGATTTGACAATGACAACTGAAATCAACATTTTTCGGGCTGAACCTGAATAGCTTGAGCATAAATGCCTTCTTTACATATCTAGCCATCAGTCCCTGTATCTAGATTTAAGCCATTTAATTTTTCCTAAGACACTATAATAGTATAATATTCTAGTTACAAATTAGAAAAATGCAGGTCCTAATTGTAGGCTAATATTTACTTAAAATTTAATGTAGTCAAATAATGCACCTTGGAGTTTGTCTCTTTGGGACAAGTTGAAACATGTTCATCTGTCTGATGTGCAGTTTCCTCATGTCCAGATGCACCACTTGAATCCACAACTTCGGCAGTAGACTCGCTAAATAGCTCATCCTGCAGTATATCATGCACCCTAAGAGGGTCACAGACAACAGTTGCATCCCCAGCCTTGAACTGGGATGATTCCGATAGTTCATCTACTCTAAGATCTTTCAAGATAGCTTCAACCTTTTGAAGATTCTGATCAACCTCTTCATTATCTGAATTCTGCGTAACAGATTCAGAAACTTTCCTGAAGTTATCCTCCTTGAATTTCTGTCTCAGCCCAACATCCTTTTCCCCAGAAAATTTTACAGCTTCAGATGAACTAGAAAGCTTCTCCACCAAAAACCTTACCAACTTATGTAAGTCCTCTTCTGATGGATACAAGAACTGCCGTAAGCAATACATATAATCTGTTCTAAGCATAATTTCATAACAATAAGAATAACTATAACCAGAATCAAAGTTTTATTGATGACAGCTTTTTAAATTTTTTTTTATTTTATAGTGCATGAAATAGAGCTACAAGTCTGCATTTAACCAATATCCAGATTCATCTGTCCCTAAATTTTCCTTCAATAAAAAAAAAGAACCAAACAGATTTTTCCACAGAAAATATCCTTTCTTTTCAGGGCATAATTCAGCTTAACAAATCATTTCATCCATAAAATTAACTTCTTATCACTATAAACTCCAAAATATTATAAAATTACCTTAAAATCAATATAATTAAACCAACCCCATTCAAAATTCAGCTCCATATTTCATATAATGATTAAAAAAGGTAAGGAAAAAAGACTACCTTGTAATAGTTCATGTCACCAAGATAACCCAGATTCTTAAAAGCCAGTGAGACGTCGGAACAGATCTTAAACTTGTCGGCGATGGAGACAGAATCTTCGACTGAAATGGGGAAGGAGAAGTGGTTTTCATCGTCGTCATCGTTGTTTCCGAGGATGTTAAGTGATTGGCAGCAGAGGGAAATCAACGTCGTCGGAGTTAATTCGCTAAACGCAGAAACATTCTCCGGGATCGAAATGCCGAAACTGCTTAAAGATTTTAGTAGAATCTCTTGAGACTCTTCCATTTTTTCTTTTCTTTTTTTTTAATTTTTTTGGCTTTGAGCAATGAGCAGCCCTGATCCATTAAATTTAGGAAGGAGTACTGTGAAAGCAAAAACTACTCCTAATTAAACTCTGTCGTTTTGAGGTTGGAAACAGATGCGCTGCCGTTTGATTTGATTCAACTTGCTATTAATGGCAGTATGGCACTGTTGTCTAACGGGACCGGACCAGTCGGTTCAACGGATTTAACCGAGAATCTATCACAATAATGGTTCAATAATTTGATTTTGAGAAGGTTGAAAGGTTTCAATTTTTTGAATTAAACTTTGAGGAAATTATTTAAAATCAACGAAATTAATTAAAATGAAAAATCTAGATAAAAAATTATGGATTGAATCGATTTATAAATATTTTAATATTTTTAGAAAAATTTAAATTATTTATTTAATTATTATTGGATAAATAATCCAACTCATTAAATTAAAAATTTGGAACATTGTTTAATACTAAGGGGTTAAAATCTTGGTCCGTTTTCCCTCTTTGAGATGAGTTTGTAATCCTAATGGCCTTTGTATTGTATGAAACATTGTTCCTCCTTTTTCCCAAATTTTTTGGTAAGAATTAAATTATATATTTTCACAACAATAAAAATATAATTTTATCATTTTAATAATCTGTATCTTTATAATTTTAAAGTGTTAAATTAAATTTTTATCATTTTGGGATAAAATATAATTTTATTATTACTAATTTAAAATTTTACAAATTATAAAGGATCTAAATTAAAAGTTTACTATTTAGGGGGGTCGTTGCTCCCTGGGTCTCTTAGTGGCTCCGCCACTCCCTTCTCGTTTGTTTATAATCCTTTATTTGTGAAGTAACTTTTAAAATTGCTAATAGAATTATTTCTTTTTTTTTAAAATAAAATTATAGGAGTAAATCTTATTATGTGTAAATTTTGTTATTTTTTATGTAAAAGATATAAAATGATAAAAATGTTGGTGTGTAGGGATAAAAAAGAACTCAGGCTTCAATATGTGTATCAATGCCTTTTTTTAAGATTTTATTTGCCCTCACCTATATCATGGTGTGTGAAAGAGTCACTGGCAAATGAATATTGAGAATATAATAAAATTCAATGACTGTTGACTTTTTGTATTGGCAAAAACAATCCACTAAATATTGAGTAGAGCATAGCAAAAATATCAATTTCTATAAAGAACTTCTGCAATAATTTTTTATAGAACAATCTAGAAATATTAGAAATTTTAGAAGTATAGTAAGAAACTTTTAATGTGTTTTTGTTGTACCATACAAATGAAATGCCACTCTTATTTATAAGAGTTCTTATCTCTTCTCATAGAGACATAACTATTCAATGGGTACCTATTAGGATAGTCACATCTATTAAAAATGAACACAATTATTCATTACATATTACTTGAATAATCATAATTATTTGTTAATAATCAAATAACATAACTTTTAGTAACAAGAGACATAACTCATGACTATGGATAGTGACAAAACTTGGTTAATAATTAAGTGATAAAACTTTTGAATTACTTGTAACTTTTCATTTGTAACTATTGAAAATTATAAATATTAAGAAAATGTTTCAAAAAATATTCTCAAAAAATACAATTTACTTTGTAAAGTAAGGACATTTTCATTATTATTTAACTGAATTGGTATTTGATGGAATTATGACATCAATGCAATTAAATGTATAATATATAGTATAGATGAGTAACTGGTAAATTTAAACGAATATGTTGTTTTTATAAAATAATTAAAGATTTAGGTTGAAATTTATGAAATTTACGACATGTTATTTTTGGAGAGAAAAGGAAAACACATCTTACAAGTCGCATATTCATTAGGATGTGTTTCACTTTGTTGAAAGCTTTTTTTTTCTTGCAGTTGAAAATTAGAAGCTTATAGATTTATTTATCTTTATTTGAGATATACATTGTTATAGTTTTGTTGGTTCTAGTGCCCTAAGTGTAGTATTTTCGCCTAAGTACACTTGTAATTTTTCGAACAGATTGGTTAATAAAATTGTTCATAAATTACATTAATACTTTGTATATTGTCCTCAAATGGTTTTTACATGCAAAGCAAAATAGAAGCAAACGTTGCTTCCTAGTTGTCTAATGTTTAACTAGTACTAAGTAGTATTACGTGGTCGGATCGTAATACTGGTTGTCTAATTTTTCATCTAATGTTGCTCATTGATTACTTTCGTAATGGTATGTCGTGGGGGAGAGCTCAGTCACGATACTATAGTGAAATGACTTCATGACTAAATGAGTTTATAATTAATGGACGAAAATTCAAAACTTAATTATAAATCATTTGAACCTCAACTACATATGTCCAATCGGTCCATCCGCTAGCTCGTTAAAACTAGAAATGAGTTGCGTGTTTGAATAGAAATGAATTGAATGAATAGGAAAAGAGAAATGGGAAACATTTAGGGATGGTTATGGTTTTATCCTAAATGGAGACATGGAATTATTTGGAAATGAATGTAGGCTTCCAAAACTAAAAATGAAAATGAATGAGTTTATGATTTTGAACTGTTTTGAAGCCCGACAATGAAAATAAACCATTCAGTCATAGTGAACATGTTGAGTTGTGAAATCTTGAACGTATTTTCTCAAAATTTTACCATGGATAAAATCATCAAAATTTTTTGGGGATAAAATAGGGATGAAAAATTAATTTATATATAAATATTAAAGTTTATTTTAGGAAATAGAAAAATTGAATCGAGTTTGATCACATTACAAAGTACTAGGTCAAAAGGCCAGGAAGTACTCGTAATTGGACCCGATGTGAGAAAGGCCCAAAACCCCCTCATGGACATGAAGGGGGCAACAACCCTAGTAGGAATACTAGGGTGTGTCATCTACTCTAGTCCTATTCTAAGGAGTTGTTTTTCTATTTGAAATAAACCACTACAACTCAACAAGGTTTTACCTTCTATTCCTATAAATAGATGGCACCAGTAGAGCTATTAACAAAACTTTTGAGAGGTTTTTATTCTACCGAAAAATAGAGAGAATTATTCTAAACTACTACATATATTTTCCCAGAATAACAATTTCACTGGTTTTTATTAAGAAGAGAGAATTTTCATTTTCACCCCAAAATGAGAGAACGTTTTTTAGTTTTGTGTTTCGATTCAATTGGTTCGAGTCCACACTCGAAGCAATTCATAGTATGAGAATAGCGAAGAAGATTGTTTGGTTGAAAGTCGAGAATAATAAACATCCACTAAACTAAAAATATAGTACGAATTTAATTAAGGTTTATTGCTATAAATATTACAAACTGGGTTAGTTTTCAAAATTTTAATTTTTTACCGTAAGAAACTGCTTTCAAATCGGATTTTTTCCAACAATGTGTAGGGTACGCATAGGGTTCTGTTGAACAACTTGAGTGACGACTCCTCATCGTCTTTGTCTTCATCTTCATGTGCACCTCGATATTGATTTCCATATTTATCTCGTTCCTCCATGGTTGACTGCGTTTGGGTCTTAGCCGCCCATCGTACATCCCCCTATATGAATAAGTAGTTGTGAGGATGATCCACCTTGGTAGAACAACGATGTTGGGGGTGTTTACGACACTATCGACGGATAACTGTATGGTGTCACATAACCCGATTGCGAATGAAAGGTGGGAATTTTCGGCTATATTGGGCACATCAGTGTTGGAATAAATATTTAATTTCAAATATTAGAATAAATATTATATAACTTTGAAATTCATAAACTAACCTCCTCTTCGATTTGTTGATCTAAAGCTAGCCAGATATCCTCGAGCTTAGTTGGTATACCTGTGTGTCTCATGCGATTGTTCCACCTATTCAAATAATATGTTATTTCAAAATTACAACAATGAAAAATTATAACGATAATGATATTATCAAATAAATTTTACCATATTACGAGTGAGAATTCATAAGAAGGCCCACTCGGGGGCGTAAAATAGTAGTCAATACCATACCCACGATTGAAGGAACATGCAATTGCCGATTTTAACTTTTTCTAGTTTTGTCACTCAACACATTTTTCGGTACAATGTCATCAGCACCACTGATCCCCAACTAAGTCATCCCGCTTCTTTCAAGTCGACTAGGAGAAGTAGCCACCTTAAATGTACTAGATTTCGAGATTTATCTAGCATAAGCATACCCCGATCAACCTCAAAATGAATGAGCGCGAATTATTCTTTTTCAACATCACTCGCGGAAGCCTCTATAGTTTTAAAGTTGCCCTCCAACCATCTCATCTCGATCTAGCTACCCCTAAACTTGTTCGACACATTCCCTAGTAGTTGCTCGCATGTTGCACTCCAAATGGCACTCACCACTGGTCCCGTAGTGACTTCCCCATTGGCTAGTAGATCGAGTGGTAAACCAACATTCACGAGTGTAATTGTACACTCACCGCAGGGAAGATGAAATATATGTGTCTCTAGTCTCTATCTTTCCACCAAAGTATTGATAAGTGGGGATCCAATTTAGTCCTCCCGAGCATGCGTTAGTCCTACAGAGCATGCAAGCCACGTATAAGAATCTCACATCTCGCAAGTGTCCATAAATGGCAACCGATGCACTCTTGCTTAAATTGTGTGTGTACGTCTACATAATCCGACCTTCAGCCTGAGTATATAAACATAAAAATTAATAATGTTAACAACATAATAATTAACTAATTTAATAATATTTTCTTACCATTTGTAATTGAGCGCCGTAGATGTGCTTGTCATCCAAACGAATAATATGATTTGTCATTTTACAAATTATAAGGAATAAAATAAAATCGAAGAGAATAGGATTCAAAGAAAGATTTAAGACAAAATTATCGAGAGAATTGAGATTGAGTTTGAATTGAAAAGAATGAAGTTTGAAAAGTTTATAAAGGAAAAAAATATAGTTGTTGGGGTATTGCAGTCATTGGAATTGTGACCGTTGGAGGAAAATTTATAGTTGGCCTGAAAATGCGCACTATAGAATGTGTTTTTATTTTTCTCTCCTAAAAATGTGTACTACAAAGTGCATTCTCACTGTCACATTAGTGAAAAACATATATTGATAAATTTTTTTAAAAAAAATTTAAAAGTAAATAGCCCTTAACCACCTAGCGAATCAAAAAAGTTATCACACCCTCAACATTTAACTTTTCTATTTTAAGAAAATTACTTCTAATTTTTAAATTAAAAGCCAACAATTTTATCAATAATAGCCAAAAAAAAAAACAAAAGAATTTTAACAACATTCATTATTAAATCTGAAATTTCAAATTTAAAAACAAAAAATTAACTTTTAGAATATAATTGGCAATACTTATAATCATGACATGAAGTTTAATACTCATAATTTTAGAAAAAATAGATGTAATTATGTTATGTGCCTTGCGCAGGTATAAAACTAGTAATATATTATAAGACAAACCTTAAAATATTTGAAATATTCATAAATGATTGTTTCAAATTTCTATTAGATGCACATTAGAATAAGTAACAAATATAAATGAGGTTAAAAGGAGAAGAAAATGAAAAGATGTATCGACCACCTACGAAGATGTTCAAATTCCAACACCCCTCCTGATTTGCCATGGAGGGGAGGGGGTCATAAATTTGCTAATATGACACCATCCTACCCGATTGCCGAAACCAAAAATCCAGACAACAAAAACCATCACAAATTCAGATGAAAATGAAAGCCATGAGATCTTTCCTTCAGCAAGTCTTTTAACCAAATCAAGAAAACATACAACATTCTAATATACATTTAAGATATATTTTCATATTCTAGGAAAGGTAAAGCATCGTCAAATCCACTAGAAATTCACAATATTAGAAAACAGCAAGTTCTTTTACTTGATTCGCTAACTGCTAGGGTATCCAAGCGAATTACTTCATGTATTTCAGCAGGAATTTCCTGTGGAAGTCATTCCTTATGGTATCATTAATGAAGCGCTTTTGAGGCTTGGTTTCACCGCGAGCCTGGTTCTTGAACACCACATCATCATCCCACCTATACAAATTAGGAAACAACTTAGCTCATTTACAATTTCAGGCTTTAGTTAAACGATGCAAGGGGGGAGGTTTTGATCTTTCATGCAACTTTTACCTTCTTTTTACACCAAAAGATGTTGGATTATTGAGTAGTGGATTTCCTCGAAGAAGCTCAGCTTCTTTGGCTTTTAGCTGTTCTTCTTGCTCTAGTTTTTCCTGCATAGCCGTAAGTCATATATCTTTTGTTATTAATGAGAAATTTCAAACCATACACTCTATAGCTGTAAAATCAAGAAGATATCTAACAACATTGAAGCTCTAGAGTAATTAGCAACAAAACTATGGTATAGAGATTACCTGGCGGAGTTTCTCCTCAGCCTTCTCTTTCTTTATCCGTTCGAGCTCAGCCAAGAGAGCTTCTTCATCATCCTCATCATCGTCGTCGTCGTCGTCGTCATCACTAGGACAAAGGGTGCGCAACACAGCAATATCCAGAAGTTATCAACAATAACAGGAATTATTCTTTTATTGATTTTGCAAACCGTGAAATTATAAGTTTTTGCAATTTACTGCTTCATTGACTTCACAGACTATGAATTTATGTGCCATATATTAAGACCATGCATTCTAACAAACCATCCAAAAAAACCTAAAAAGACTTCAACCATCACAGAGATGAATTATGCTAGCATAAACAACAGAGATAAAGGCAACAAGTAGAACCTTTCATTGTCACTGTTGACTTCCACATCAGAATCATCAGCATCAACACTGCGCGGAACAATTCGGTCTTCAGCCTCCCTTTTTGCCCCTATAAGTGACTTATGCAATTAGTAAGCAGCTTTGAGAGCACATTAGGTTGAAAAAAGATACTCAAGGTGGTAATTTACCTTCCAAAAGAAGATGGTTTCCCTTCCTATGATCTCTGTCATCTACAAAAAAAATATACTCACATATTAAGAACAAAAACATAGGAAATTTAAGATGAAGAGAATTCATGCAACATACAAAAAACAGTTGCTAAAATGTTTTTCTCTTTACCATTATAGGACTTGTCCCTCGATGAGAAATGCCTCCGTTCACGCTCTTCAAGCTCATCTCGTAGGTTCCTCTTCTGCAACTCATCCTGGGTGTCCTGCCCATCCTTTCTGCATTTCACATGTGCAAAACAAACCCATAAATAAGCTCATGTATAATACAAGTAGCGTTACAATACATCTCTAAATGCCTAGAAGTATGGTTTTGGTTAAGGAAGGTCTCCAAAATAACCCCTTGTAAACTCAATACTTCAACAACATAAAGGAGAACGAGAAGCAAACCAGAATACCAAAACATATTCAATGAACAAACACAATTTATTTTCAGTCCATTTAAATATGTATCTCAATAGCAAAGCTCACAATAATACTGTCACATATTTTGATACCTTTTCTTTTTCCCTCTTTTTGGCTGTTGATACCCTACTACTTAGACATATGAAAACAAATATATGCAGTATAAAGATGTTACAAACGACTCACCTAGGCTTTAGAGTAGTATGAGCAGCAAGGTCCCTCGACGAATACTTCTGAGATGGGCCGAAAATGCGAGTACCACCTTGTTCATTCCCACCTTTGGCAGGTTGCCATGTCGGTCTAGCAGCAGTTGTCATGTTTTCTTCAAAATATTATCAGCAAATAACCTAAACCTGCCTACATAGATTCTTTTAACAATCAAAACAAAATAATCGGAAAAAAACATGATCTTCTGGGTATCAAAGAAAGAGGCTAAAAGTTCCAAAATTTACAATTAGGAAAACGAAAAGAGAGTCA
Organism: Gossypium rotundifolium; assembly: GCA_025506655.1. Classification (NCBI taxonomy): domain Eukaryota; kingdom Viridiplantae; phylum Streptophyta; class Magnoliopsida; order Malvales; family Malvaceae; genus Gossypium; species Gossypium rotundifolium. The sequence continues at coordinate 34,324,665 of CP106734.1, forward strand.
AATACTTGAAGAATGGGTTGCATTTAAAAATCAAAACTTAATCGTATGAAAAACGAAAAAGCGCAAAAGCCCTAACTCATTGGACAATCAATGCATGCCCAAAAACGAGAAAACAAACTTAAATTCAAAGAACCGACTTCCTTTTGTTTTCAACTCTGGCTGTCTCAGCAAACAAACAGAAAAAATAACGAGAAAAAAAAAATCGAACAATCAAATCAAACCCTAAAATACAAAATTAATTAAAATCAAAGGAAAACTCAGAGTTTTTACCTTTGCCGGATTCCTCAACAAATTGGATTGGACGAGAAAAATCGAGACACCCAAATAAAGGATGAAAAGGAAAACCTGACCTTCGAAATAGTAATATAAATAATGCAATGGTATTCGGTTTTCTTAGAAAGTTATCGTTTCCTAAACCGGTTGTTTGAATCTGCAGACCAGCCCAATCGTACTTCTTTAATTCATGGATTAAAGCCTTCTTCTGGCCCTCAACAAATCTTTAAGCCCAATTATTTTTAACATCTATACTAATTATAATATTTTTATGGGTTAAATCTAAAATTAGTACCCAAACTAGTCTATTTCTTTCAGATTGGTACCCGGACTTTTTCTCCGTCAACTAGTTTGGTATTTTTTTTAACGCCGTTGAGTTTGGGATAGGTTGCATAATAGAATTATGACATGTGGCATAATGATAATCTAAAAATATATTAAAAAGTAATAAAAATATTTTTAAAAATTATTTCCATTTTCTTTCTATTTTTTCTTATTTCCTTCTTTTTCCGTTAAGTTTGATCAATTTTTGAGTCTTGGTCTCGGTTTTGGGCTCTCAAGCCCAATTTACGATCTTAGGGCCAATTTTCAAATTCAATTACCCATTGAGCCAATTGTCTAACTTAAAAATTAACTTCCAAAAATATCATATTAAATTTAATTAATTTGATTAATTTAATTTTACTTAATCAAAATTAATTTTTCCAAAATCACTTAGATTTTTCAAATTAATTTTCAAGAAAATTCTTTAATCAAATTATCTAGTTAAACAATTCTTATGACCACCTAATTTAATTCCATATCGAATAAATTGAATCAATTAAATTATTCCCAAAGTCGTAAAATTTTCTTCTGATTCAAATGCAGTCCGATCAAGCTTTTGTTGAGCTAGCGGAGGCACCAATCATGTAACACACTTTAACCGAATCTATCGCTACACTAGGCTTTTAATGCATTACCTATCTAAAATTTAAACGGAAAATCCAAATTTGTACACACGACCATTTAAATTTCAAAATTTACTTTTGAAAATAACCCTACTTCAATTTCAATTTACTTATTACTATTAAGCCAATTAATCTCTAATCCGAACCAAGCATGCACATATTCTAACATCACAAAAATAATCTAGATGGTACTTATCTCACATTGATTTGCCAATCATATAAGCGAATATTTCAACTAGTTTGAGCAATTCAACCTTTCCTAACTATATCACCATAGTTACATATCATAAAGTGCCATAAATTAAAATATACCTACATTCCATTAGATCTTAAAAAAAAAAAAACTTTAATTCATTCAAACCATCTTTTTTTTTTTTTTTTTTTTTTTGCATACCATAGAAAACATTTCAATTTCATATCAAGCCAACATCAAGACGAATTCATTCTAGACCAATCACCACAAATAGCCATTTTAAATCAGCATAAATTGATATACTGACCATGTAAAATTCAATTCCCAAAATAAATTATGCCTACATATGCCATAATAATCAAAATTTGTTATTTCAAAGGTGTACCAAAAGGGATGATAGTATGGTGAGCTTCGATACGATCCCGAGTGCTAGCCAAGCTTCAAAAGTGTCAACTACAAACACAAAACAACCAAAAACAAGATAAGCTTTTATAGCTTAGTATGATTAAGCAATTTGTACATTAACATATATATAAGCAAAAACAACTCAGACTTCTACATCATGTTTGATGAGTTAATAATGATATCTCTATCAAACCTTACCCTAAATTAGCATTTTAAAGTAGCATCTCCACCATGTATATTTGTAATGACTTCCTAGCTCAACGATTCATAATTTGCTATCTAGCATAACCACAATAAAATTTCAAATTTTCTACTTCCATACCAATCCATTTGAAATCTCATGATAATAAGTATCACACATACCTTTAATAAGCATTTCCTTTCTTGTCTTAACAATTCAAAAGTAACCAACAACAATGTATTAATTTGTATACATACGTATATATTTATACATCCATATATCACAGCTAATAAAGAATATCTATTTAATTTCATACCTGTACACTTAGTAATATGATTTCGTAACGTATCGCTCACTTAGAGCCGTTACTTACTCTTCTCGTAACGTATCGCTCACATAGAGCCGTTACTTACTCTTCTCGTAACGTATCGCTCACACAGAGCCGTTACTTACACTTCTCGTAACGTATTGCTCACATAGAGCTGTTACTCGAATCCCTCGTAACGTATCGCTCACATAGAGCTGTTACTTAATCATACGCCTACATAGTGCTTCTAATAATTTATCATACATTCAAATCAAATCAACCACAATTTCACCCATAGGCATATTCCTATATGAATAATATTTATACCTAAGCAATCACATTAAACTTTGCATTCGGCTAGGCAATGTAAAATCACTCACATACTCTTTAATCTATTTTCCTTCAACTATAGCACTCTTCCACCTAATTAAAGGCATCAATCAACACATAAATACAATATCTATGCCATTAATTTAACATCCACACATTCGGTGAAACACAACAACCATATATGCATTCGGTTATACCCATTTTTTTTTCTTCTTACACTTACTATCGTTCAATACAAAGCAATATGATAAGGTATAACATTCAATTTAACATCAATTGCTTATATCATACCTCGGATATCAACGAGTTCAACTTCCCGGTTAATCGTTCAATTTGGTTTTGCCCCGATCTAATTCCACCTCCTTTTGTTCTTGATCTAAGAACACCAAATAAAGCTTATTCACACATAATTCAATTCAATTAAAAACCAAAATTTATAATATCAAGTTTACTATTTTACCCCTCAATTATTTAAGCTTTACACTTTAGTTCCTATAATTTAAAACATAAAAAGTCATGAATTTGGCCACCTTCATCAAGGGCTAAATGCTCACCACCCTTCTTCCCTCTCATATCTTCCATTATTTATCCAAATAAACCTTCTAAAAATTTTCTTTTTATTAAAAACCTCCCCCCTAATACCCGAATTCCATCTAGAATTCTAAGGAGATTTTAACAATCTAATTAATATATAATATGTGTCATTCCAAAACACCAAATCTCCACAATCCCATACACGACTACAATCAAAATATACCATAAGAACAAAAATTCACAATTGGGCTACGTAATATGCATGACAACAAATCTAAGAGCATTGAAATTAACCAAAACAAAGCTTAAACACCAACCTAATTTGAGCATGCACCTATCGAAATGAAGAAAGCTTGAGGTCTCTTTTTACCTTAAAAAATCGGCCACTTCCAAAAGAAAAGATGAACTCTTTTCTTCTTCTCTTTCTTTTGTTTTATACTCCTTTCTTTTACTTAAATTATTATATTACCAAATTAACACCACTAACTAAATATAAAACAATTTAAGAAGGATGCTAATGATCATGCCATCCACTATCCTAATATGTGGAAAATTGACATGCACATCCTTACTTAATTAAAACAATTCAATTTACTTTCCTAAGTCATGCACACTACTTTTACCATTTAAGATATTTGATCCTTCTTATTTAATTAGACTTCCCAACAATTAAATCGTACTACGATATTTTTACTCATGCTCAATTACTTAACATAGGCACCAAATCAATCAAGAAAAATATTTTTCTAATTCAGATTCGTGGTCCCGAGACCACCATTCCGATTAGGGTCAACTTAGGACTATTACAACTCTCCCCCCATTAGGATTTTCTTCCTCGAAAATTTTACCGGTAAAAAGGTTCGGATAATGCTCTTTCATCAAATCTTCCGATTCCTAAGTTGCTTCTTCAACTCCGTGCTTTTGCCACAGCACTTTAACTAAGGGAATTCTCTTATTTCTTAATTCTGTTACCTCCCGAGTCAGGATACGGATCGGCTCCTCTTTGTAGGTCATATCAGGTTGAATCTCAACTTCTATTGGGCAAATCACATGCGATGGATTTGATCGATACTTACGAAGCATGGAAACATGGAAGACATTATGTATCTTTTCCAAATCAGGTGGTAGCTGTAATCTATAAGCAACCGGTTCGATACGTTCAGTGATTTCATACGGTCCAATAAATCTTGGACTTAATTTGCCTTTACGACCGAATCTGAGAATCTTCTTCCAAGGCGACACTTTCAAGAATACCCGATCTCCAATCTGAAACTCAATATTTTTACGTTTCAAATCTGCATATGACTTTTGACGATCTGATGCAACCTTTAAACTATCTCGGATCACTGCTACCTTTTGTTCTGCCTCTTTGATCAAATCAACCCCGTGTATCTTATTTTCACTGAGCTCGATCCAAAACAATGGTCTACGACACTTACGACCGTACAAGGCTTCATAGGGTGCCATTTTGATACTAGATTGAAAGCTATTATTATGCGCAAATTCAACCAAAGGTAAATATCTCTCCCACGTAGCTTCAAACTCGAGAATACAACATCTCAACACATTCTCGAGTATCTAAATAATTCGTTCTGATTGACCATCAGACTGCGGATGGAAAGCTGTGCTAAAGTGCAATGTAATTCCTAAAGCATTCTGTAATTTTTTCCAAAACCGCGACGTGAACCTTGGATCCCTATCCGAAACAATAGAAACAGGTACTCCGTGTAACCTCACAATTTGGGATACGTATGGCTCCGCTAGCTTATCAAGTGAAAAGTCGGTATGTATCGGAATGAAATGTGCCGATTTTGTCAATCTATCCACAACAACCCAGATCGAATCTTTCTTGCTTCGGCGTTAGAGGCAAACCCGATACAAAGTCCATGGCGACTTGGTCTCATTTCCACTCAAGTATCATAATCGGTTGAAGAAGTCCCGATGGCACCTAATGCTCGGCTTTCACTTGCTGACATATCAAACACTTCGATACAAAATCGAGATGTCTCGCTTCATTCCGTGCCACTAATAATGTTGTTTCAAGTCATTATACATCTTTGTACTACCCGGGTGAATCGACAATCTATTACTGTGAGTTTCATCACAAATCATTCGAATCAAATCAGCTTTCTTTGGTATGCACATTCGATTCTTGAATCGTAAACATCCTTCCTCATCTATTCGAAAATCAAAATCCGCCCCAGAACTACAATGATTCCTTTTTGCCTTTAAATCATCATCACTCTCCTGAGCTTCTCGGATCTGTGACATAAATGATGGTCTCATCTTTACTTCTGCAATGATCACACCATCATCGGTCAAAGTTAAATCAGCGTTCATCGCACAAAGAGCAAATAATGATTTAAGACTAAGTGCATCGGTAACCACATTAGCCTTTCCCGGGTGATAATCGATCACGAGCTCATAGTCTTTCAACAACTCTAACCATCGACGCTGTCTCAAATTCAGATCCTTTTGAGTCATCAAATACTTTAGACTTTTATGATCCGAATAGACATGGCATTTCTCCCCGAAAAGATGGTGATGCCATATCTTTAAAGCAAAGACTATGGCAGCTAATTCAAGGTCGTGGGCCTGGTAATTTCTCTCATACGGTTTCAACTGTCTCGAGGCATAAGCTACCACTCTTCCCTCCTGCATTAAAACACAACCGAGCCCATTAAGTGATGCATCACTAAAAATGACGAATTCCTTTCCTGACTCTGGCTAAACAAGTACCGGAGCTTCCGTTAATAGGGTTTTCAGTTGGTCAAAACTTTTCTGACACCTTTCTGTCCAATCGAATTTCACATCCTCATGTAGTAACTTCGTCATCGGGGATGCTATTATAGAAAATCCTTTCACAAAGTGTCTATAATATCCGGCAAGCCCAAAAAAACTATGAACCTCTGAAATATTTCGCTGGGGTTTCCAATCAAGTATGGTTGATACTTTATTCGGATCAACCCGAATACCCGATGCTGAAATGACATGTCCCAAGCCGACTTCTTTCAACCAAAACTCACATTTATTGAAGTTCGCAAATAATTTATTATCCCGTAAAATCTGCAACACCAACCTTAAATGTTCAGCATGCTCGTTCTCGTCTCGTGAATAAATCAGTATATCATCAATAAACACAACTACAAACCGATCTAAATACGGCCTAAATACCCGATTCATCAGATCCATGAAAATAGCAGAGGCATTAGTGAGCCCAAACGGCATTACTAGGAACTCATAATGACCGTATCTCATTCAAAAAGTAGTCTTCGATATGTCAGATTCTCTAATTCGCAGTTGATAATATCCCGATCGCAAATCAATCTTGGAGAACACAAATGCTCCCTTAAGCTGGTCGAATAAATCGTTGATACGCAGTAGAGGGTATTTATTTTTATAGTCACCTTATTGAGCTATCGATAGTCAATGCACATTCTCAAAGTTCTGTCTTTCTTCTTCACAAAAAGAACGGGAGCACCCAAGGAGAGAAACTTGGTTGAGCTAACCCTCTATTTGTTAACTCTTGTAACTAAGCTTTTAATTCTTTTAATTTCATCGGTGCCATTTTGCACGGAGCTATCAAAATTGTAGTAGTTCCCGACACTAATTCAATCCCAAATTCTACTTCACGAACAGGTGAAAGTCTTAGTAATTCCTCAGGAATACATCTGGATACTCACTAACAACCGGTACTGATTCGATCTTTTTCACAGTTATCTTTTCCTCAATCACGTAAGCGAAATAGGCTTCACAACCCTTCCTCAAATACTGGCGAGCTAACATTGTCGATGTCATATTAGGTAGCCCGTATAAATCTGTAGACTCAATTCAATTATCTTGTTATTTAGGCATCTCAAATCAATAGTCTTTCATCTGCAATTCACTACTGCATCATACATTGTCAACCAATCCATACCAAGAATGATATCAAACTCATCGAACGGTAATAGCATCAAGTCAGCTGGAAAACACATATCCTGAATCATCAAGGGATAGTTTTTACACACTTTATCAACTAACACACACTGACCCAGAGGGTTTGAAACTCGTATCACAACATCAGTAGACTCAACAGGTAAAGTCTTACTGGACACTAAAGCTTCACACATATACGAATGAGTTGAACCATGGTCAATCAAAGCAGTAACAAGAGAATAAAAAAGAATGAAAGTACCGGTGATAATATCTGAGGATGAAGCCTCCTCTCTAGCACGAATGGCGTAGGCTCTAGCTGGTACGCGAGTATCTGATCGAACAAACACTTCCGAAGTCCCTCTCTGCGTACCACCCCTACCTCCCCCGAAATGAGATGATCTACCTCGAGCTGTAGTGCTGCTCGATCTCGCATCTTAAACCGTACCCTTTTCGCAGTCTCTGGACAATTTCGAATGAAGTGTTCCTGTGAGCCACACTTATAACACGCGCGAGAAATAGATTTACCCCAACACTTTCCATGATGTCGTCTGCCACATTGCTTATATTTTAGTTTGATAGATTTCTCATTATCCACACTTGCAACAGATGTAGCCCGAGAACTCACTGGCGGCCGTTCTCGAATAGAAATACCGGTGTTAGGCTTGAATCGACCATCGTCATTCTTAAACTTCTTCGAAGACATCTGTGAAAATTTGCTTGTAGACCTTTTTCGAAAGTCTTTGGATTCGAACTTAGCTTTTTGCTTTTCCTTTCCCAGCTCCTCAGCTTTACAAGCTCGTTCAACGAGCACAATGAATTCATTAATTCCCAAAATAACGACTAGAAGCTTTATATTCTCATTTAAGCCATCCTCAAATCTCGGCACATAGTAACTTCTGACGAAACGCATTCACAAGCATAGCGTCTGAGTCGCACAAATTTGCGCTCATATTCGGATACAGTCATGCGGCCCTATTTGAGCTCTAGGAACTCTTTGCGCTTAGAATCGATAAAGCGCTGGCTTATATATTTTTTACAGAATTCTGCTTGAAAGAACTTCTAGGTAACCTTCTCTTTCGGATCGGTCAAGATTAGCCACTGAAGGTACCACTGGTGTTAAAGGGGGTCCAGCCGGAGTGGTTCGTAGGTAGTGACTGAACCAATCGTTCATCATATTCTGAAAGGCCTGCTTTACCCTCTCATCAGGCCACTCGCAGAAGTCGAGATTCTTTCGACTTGATCCCTTGCGCTGAGCAAGCGCCACACTCTCGACATCATCCGCTAATGCTTGCTCGGGATCCGGATCCATTACTATACAAGAGAAACAAATACGTTTAGCAGACATAAGTTATCATACTATCATTTATTATTATGGCATGTATAGCTAACTCCCACACGCTACGTCAGTCCAAGAACCGACTAAACCGTAGCTTTGATACCAATAAATATGTAACACACTTTAACCGAATCTATCGCTACACTAGGCTTTTAATGCATTACCTATCTAAAATTTAAACGGAAAATCCAAATTTATACACACGACCATTTAAATTTCAAAATTTACTTTTGAAAATAACCCTACTTCAATTTCAATTTACTTATTACTATTAAGCCAATTAATCTCTAATCCAAACCAAGCATGCACATATTCTAACATCACAAAAATAATCTAGATGGTACTTATCTCACATTGATTTGCCAATCATATAAGCGAATATTTCAACTAGTTTGAGCAATTCAACCTTTCCTAACTATATCACCATAGTTACATATCATAAAGTGCCATAAATTAAAATATACCTACATTCCATTAGATCTTTAAAAAAAAAACTTTAATTCATTCAACCCATCTTTTTTTTTTCGCATACCATAGAAAACATTTCAATTTCATATCAAGCCAACATCAAGATTTAATTCATTCTAGACCAATCACCACAAATAGCCATTTTGTATGGCATAAATTTATATACAACCATGTAAAATTCAATTCCCAAAATAAATTATGCCTACACATGCCATAATAATCAAAATTTGTTATTTCAAAGGTGTACCAAAAGGGATGATAGTATGGCGAGCTTCGATCACGATCCCGAGTGCTAGCCAAGCTTCAAAAAGTGTCAACTACGAACACAAAACAACCAAAAACAAGATAAGCTTTTATAGCTTAGTATGATTAAGCAATTTGTATATTAACATATATATAAGCAAAAACAACCCATACTCTACCTCATGTTTGATGAGTTAATAATGATATCTCTATCAAACCTTACCCTAAATTAGCATTTTAAAGTAGCATCTCCACCATGTATATTTGTAATGACTTCCCTAGCTCAACGATTCATAATTTGCTATCTAGCATAACCACAATAAAATTTCAAATTTTCTACTTCCATACCAATCCATTTGAAATCTCATGATAATAAGTATCACACATACCTTTAATAAGCATTTCCTTTCTTGTCTTAACAATTCAAAAGTAACCAACAACAATGTATTAATTTGTATACATACGTATATATTTATACATCCATATATCACAGCTAATAAAGAATATCTATTTAATTTCATACCTGTACACTTAGTAATATGATTTCGTAACGTATCGCTCACTTAGAGCCATTACTTACTCTTCTCGTAACGTATCGCTCACATAGAGCCGTTACTTACTCTTCTCGTAACGTATCGCCCACATAGAGCCGTTACTTACTCTTCTCGTAACGTATCGCTCACACAGAGCCGTTACTTACACTTCTCATAACGTATCGCTCACATAGAGCCGTTAATCGAATCCCTCGTAACGTATCGCTCACATAGAGCCGTTAGTTAATCATACGCCCACATAGTGCTTCTAATAATTTATCATACATTTGCATATAAAATTTTATATACAAATCAAATCAACCACAATTTCACCCATAGGCATATTCCTATATGAATAATATTTATACCTAAGCAATCACATTAAACTTTGCATTTGGCTAGGCAATGTAAAATCACTCACATACTCTTTAATCTATTTTCCTTCAACTATAGCACTCTTCCACCTAATTAAAGGCATCAATCAACACATAAATACAATATCTATGCCATTACTTTAACATCCACACATTCGGTGAAACACAACAACCATATATGCATTCGGTTATACCCATTTTTTTTCTTCTTACACTTACTATCGTTCAATACAAAGCAATATGATAAGGTATAACATTCAATTTAACATCAATTGCTTATATCATACCTTGGATATCAACGAGTTCAACTTCCCGGTTAATCATTCAATTTGGTTTTGCCCCGATCTAATCCCACCTCCTTTTGTTCTTGATCTAAGAACACCAAATAAAGCTTATTCACACATAATTCAATTCAATTAAAAACCAAAATTCATAATATCAAGTTTACTATTTTACCCTCAATTATTTAAGCTTTACATTTTGGTTCCTATAATTTAAAACATAAAAGTCATGAATTTATTACCTTCATCAAGGGCCGAATGCTCACCACCCTTCTTCCTCTCATATCTTCCATTTTTATCCAAATAAACCTTCTAAAATTTTCTTTTATTAAAACCTCCTCCCTAATCCCGAATTCCATCTAGAATTCTAAGGAGATTTTAACAATCTAATTAATATGTAATATGTGTCATTCCAAAACACCAAATCTCCACAATCCCATACACGGCTATTGTAACACCCCAAACCCTACCATGAGTCCTACGGATCCGGTATGTCACGGAGTAAAATAATTTGTTTCATTTTGAAAATTTGGTGAAAACTTGATAAAAATTGGCTAAGGTATGAAAATTTTGTTTTTAAACTTAGTTGGGCTTTTTATGAATATAGTTGGGTTGATAAACCTTTTTTTGAAAACATTTGATCATGTACATTTTGAAATCGTCAAAGTTATAGTTGACTTAGTTTATTTCTGTTACCCGATGGTAACATCTTTTAAAAACTCGTAGAAGTTTATTAAGGTTGAAAATTTACTTTTATCCGGTTCACTTAACATTTAAAAATATCTTTTGTAGTATAACATAAGTAAAATAAAAACAGTAAAATAACATCTAAAATAATAATAATAGCGGCCTTATTACAATCCCAAAATAAAAAGGCTTAGAAAATAAATCATATTAACTATAATGAAATAAAATCAAATCCAACGATAAGCATGGCCGCCTCGAGTCCTCTTCGGCTCCATCTCCGCGATCTACTCATCTGTAAAAATGGTAATGGAAGGGGGTGAGTCACCAAGACTCAGTGTGTAAATCCCCCACCCGGAAAATACAACTCATACACATTTTATTAATAAACATGTACATGCAACCCAACCTAACCATCCATACTCCTTAACTACCCCGTGTGGTCAAAACCACCGTGGTCAAACCACTGATGACTTAGAGTTACAAATCAAATGATGGGGCCAACCCATCGTGTGGTCAAAACCACCGATGACCATAGGTCACAATTTATCGTGTGGTCAAAACCATCGGTGGTACCAAACCACTGGGACTTAGTCGCAAATTATCAATCGGTGTGGTCAAAACCACTTTGATGACCATAGGTCACAAATAATCGATGGGGCCAACCCATCTTGTGGTCAAAACCATCGATGACCATAGGTCACAAATAATCTGAAGGGCCAACCCATCTTGTGGTCAAAACCATCGGCGACGATCCATAAAATCATCCCTCCTCTCATCAATCCCACCATCATCATGCTTTATGTACAACATATCATTTAATCATGAATTTAGGCATGGCATTTAACAGCATGTGATGGCATGCAAAAACATATATCAAAGATCACAAGTTAGGGGACTTACCCGGAGTCCATGCTTAAGCCCACAAGCATATATCATAGATCACTATCATATTTATTAACAAGGCAACAAAATAGTCATGTTATTAATAAAGTGTGTAGTGAATTGTTACACACCTGATACAACCACGAATCCTAGATCCAAAAATCCGATCTACGATGCTAAATCTTGACCCTACATTTGGCCAATTATCAATGTTAATACCAAAGGCCTATTCGGCCATAACAACTTAATACCAAAGGTTCTTACCTTGAACAGATTTGATTTCCAAACAAATCCTGAAAACGTCACTTGATTTGTCGAGATCCCTACCAAAACACTAGTTAATAATTGACTTGTATAATCACACATAATCAAGGCTTATGGCCGAATGTCACTTACCTCCTTACCTTGGGGAATCAAATCCCGAAAGATCTCCTTACTCCTTTAATGTTATCTTCTCTTGACTACAAAACAAAGCATGAATCCAAGGTCTTAATAAGGTTCGCCAACCCAAAATACATGGTTGAGCCTCAAGGTTTGGTGGCCATAATAATTAAAGAATTAACTTAGAGAGATCCCTTACCATACTTATGAAAATCGGCAGCACCTTGGTTAGGGAGGGGAGAAGATTCGGCCTAAGCACAAGATGGAGGGGCTGGAATTTTAGTGAAGGAGGAGGGTAGGTTCGGCTATGTAGAGAAGGAAAGAACTTTTGGAAGAATTTTGGCAAAGGAGGCTAGGGGAAATTCGGCAGCAACTACTTGGAGAGAAAGAAAAGATCAATTTGAAGAATTTCTTTGGCACCTCTCTGCTGCCCAAACTGAATATGGACAGCCCCCAAGGAGTCCTATAATCGGCAAAAACCTTCTTTTTAGGTGATAATTTGGCTTTTAATCTAATCACATTTATCTTTTGTTATCCCTTAATCTCCTCTCTAACAAATTTAATGAAAAAAAAACTGCTAAAATTCACTCTTCCAGTCGAAAATAAGAGTCCAAAACTTAACCAACACTCTCCCATTTACGCCAGCAGCAAAAATAAAAAAATTAAAATGCATTTGCTGCCCCTTAGGTTCGAACCAACGACCTCACGCCCACCCTCTCTTCCAACGCCTAGCCACTTCTCCCATTAGACTTTCATGCCATAAAACCTCTTCATTTATTTATAAGACCTCCTAGGCCGATCACCCCAAAAATAAAAAGCCAAAAATCCATTCCAAGATTTCGAACTCACGCCCATCAACCTCAAGCCTTTAAGTGGCACACAGTAGCCACTTAGCCAACCCAACTTTCATCTCCAACTCAAGACCAAAAATCTTTTAAGGCCTCCCAACTTGCCCTTTCTTTAACGCCCAAAATTAAAAAATAAAACTCCCCTTGTTTCTCCCGTGAATCGAACCCAAGACCTCCTTTGCAAACCCTTAGACGCACCAAGCCAATTATACCAAACCCATTCTTTGTGTCATGGATCTCCTTAAATTTTATTTAAGCCCTATCTCACCTAGCTCCCTCCTTCTAGGTACTTAAAAAGAAATTTTTAATACTAGGTCAGGTCTAGCTCGGGATTATTTTTAGACCTAGGACATGCCAAATAAATCCTGAATTTAATTCTTCAAGCACACACATGGGAAAATATTTAAATTACAAATAACCCCTAATTTAGGTGTTACTGCTACAATCAAAATATACCATAAGAACAAAAATTCACAATTGGGCTACGCAATATGCATGACAACAAATCCAAGAGCATTGAAATTAACCAAAACAAAGCTTAAACACCGACCTAATTTGAGCATGCACCCACCGAAATGAAGAAAGATTGAGGTCTCTTTTTACCTTAAAAAACCGGCCACTTCCAAAAGAAAAGATGAACTCTTTTCTTCTTCTCTTTCTTTTGTTTTATATTCCTTTCTTTTACTTAAATTATTATATTACTAAATTAACACCACTAACTAAATATAAAACAATTTAATAAGGAGGCTAATGATCATGCCGTCCACTATCCTAATATGTGGAAAATTGACATGCACATCCTTACTTAATTAAAACAACTCAATTTACTTTCCTAAGTCATGCACACTACTTTTACCATTTAAGCTATTTGATCCTTCTTGTTTAATTAGACTTCCCAACAATTAAATCGTACTACGATATTTTTACTCATGCTCAATTACTTAACATAGGCATCAAATCAATCAAGAAAAATATTTTTCTAATTCGGATTCGTGGTCCCGAGACCACCATTCGATTAGGGTCAACTTAGGACTGTTACAAATCAGACATATACAATTAGGCTCTAGTGATTGCAATTATGTCTAGAAACATCGTTCCGATAATTCGTAATTACTTAATCAAGGAGTTAGTCCACAAGAAGTACCATGATTGAAAACTCCTTATTGTATACTCTTTATGAAAGCAATTCATCGACTACTTTGTCCATTGACCTCGTTATGTGTGTGTTACACTCATATGATATCCTTGATTCCTTTGAGTTAAATTCATTCACTCAATACAATATTATTTTATCTCATTGTCACCATTGAGTCTTCTTAATGATTAATATGATCACTATCAACAAATGACTATGATAAATTGTTCGTTCGAGAATAAGCAACCCATGGCTACGTTCCATATTTATCAATCCACATAATGCCAATGAGATGATATCATTAACTTTTTAATTGAGCTATGAATTTTATTGTTGATAGTAAAGCCATGCCATACACAAGTCATGTACCCAACATACCAGCTATGGGCTCGATCATCTTTAGAGCATAAGTGTCCACTTATATCAAAGCACATGAGTTGCATACGAATGGCCAGTGACTAACTTTGGATTTAGGTAAATCACACCATGAACGTCACAAGTGATTTAATTCACAAACGGATTCAGAATTAATTAATCTTGCGTCCAGTCCAATGTATCATTCTACCAATGAATACATCTATGTGTCTCTACTTGTGGAGTCAACTACTCTGATAGTCAAGACTAGAGCTGAACATGGGCTGGGCCACCCGGCCCGGCCCGAAGGCCCGCCCGAAAAATGGGAGGGTTCGGGTAAAAATATGGGCCCGAAAAATGGGCTTGGACAGAAAATGAGGCCCGTTTAAAAAATGGATCGGGCCTCGGGTAAGAATTTCTTGGCTCGGGCCCGACCCCGCCCGAAATACATATTAAATATTTTTTTAATTTTTACCTTTACCTTTAATTTCTCTGACTTCATTTCTACTTTACCTTTACCTTTACCTTCATCATCAACCTGACTTCATTTTTCCCTCTTTTCAACTTTCTCTCCAAGGCTCCCAAGTCCCACCTCACGTTGTAGCTCAACTTTTCGTCTGCAGCTCAACTCCAATTCAGCTCAAGCTCAACTCCGATCCAGCCCGAACACCCATTCACCTCCACTATCCACCTCAAGCTCAGCTCATTTTCTCTACCCATGCTGTAAGCTTCTTCTTCTTCTTTTTTTTTCTAGTTCTTTTAGGTTTTCTTCCTTTATTGTTTCATTTAATCTTTCACTTTGGGTTTGGTTCAAAACTAACCTTGACATCACTGATTTGTCTTTGAGGAAAAAAAATATAGTAAACCTCACTTTCGTTCGAGATAAAATCATAATCAAAGATAGGATTCGACACGTAGTTTGGTGCCTCGCTAAATCATTGCCATTCAAACAAATAGTAACCATCGTTAAGAATACCACATAAACTAAAA
This sequence comes from Gossypium rotundifolium, assembly GCA_025506655.1. Taxonomy (NCBI): domain Eukaryota; kingdom Viridiplantae; phylum Streptophyta; class Magnoliopsida; order Malvales; family Malvaceae; genus Gossypium; species Gossypium rotundifolium. Next base: position 34,340,265 of record CP106734.1, read on the forward strand.
CTATAATACTATATTTCACCATAAAATATTTATTAAATAATATTATCATCCTATTAATAATTTTACTTGCAACAAATTTGGATATGATAAGATATAGGTTAATTAATTATTAAGATAATAATTAATTATTTGGTAGCTATTGTGTTAATTTATGTTGCGTAACTTGCGTTTGTGTAGGACTATTATATTTTCTTCATCTTTTAGTATATAATTTAGTAATAAATTAATTTTAATAAGTAATATTTAGCTATTTTTATTATTTATATTTGGCAAGAGGTAGAAATTTTTTGCTTATTTTGAAGATGTCTTATTTCTTTACAAGAGTTTTTTGTCATACTTCCAATTTCAAGTTTAGCAAGATATGGCACATTTTGTCTTATCCATACCATTTGAATCTTGGTTTTGAAACATTAAAGTGTTTTGGTTGGAGAATTCAATGCTTCCCATTTGTAATGGCTTCTAATTGAATTTGTGGCGTGAATAATTTGGGCTAATTTTAGCTAACATTTTATGGTAGTAGTAAATAATAATATGGAATGATTCATATATTATATATAATTGTTTAACAATTATATTAACTTTTGGTTTATTTGGATTCCAGGACTTGAGTTTTTATGACTATGCTAGTTCGAACACTCCTATACCTATGGACGATGGGTTTAATGAGTATGAAAGTGCTACCAAACGTTAAAAGTCTACCACTTCAAATGTGTGGGATGAAATGACAAAGCTTGAATGCGAGGACAAAAATGAATTGAAGGCAGAATGTAATCACTATAAGAGTATCTTTTCTGCTAAGTCTTCTAGTGGAACCTCTCATTTAAGACGTCATCTAAATCAATGTTTGAAAAAAATTAATAAGGACATCACTCAATACACCATAGCCAATCAACCATCACTAGGAGGTGGTCCATCTATAAAAAACTACAAGTTTGATGCCGATGAGTGTCGTCGAAATGTTTCTACTTTCTTGTGTGTGGCAAGCATTCATTTAGGACAGTTGAAGAACCGGATTTAGACACATGATGAGAATTGCTAGTCCTAATTTTAAGAATATAAGTAGATTTACAGATGCTAAGGATGTCCTAATGTATTATGCAAAAGAGAGAGATCATGTTAAAGAAGAGTTAGCTAAAGCACTCGGTTTAATTTGTCTTACTTCAGATAATTGGAATTCAGAGCATACTAATGATGAATATATTTGCATTACTACTCATTGGATTGATAAAAATTGGAAGCTACAAAAGAGAATCATAAGGTTTAGAGCTTTATTTCCTCCGTATGATGGTTTGAACATAGCGGATGAACTTGTTTTATGTTTATCCTAATGGGGTATAGACAAGAAAATTTTAGCATCACTTTGGATAATGCTTCTTATAATGATGTGTTGGTTTGTTCTCTTAAAAATCGTTTTCATGTAACCGAGCTATTTTGTGTGATGGTGCTTTTTTCAAGTTAGATGTGTGCACATATTTTGAATCTTATAGTTAAAGTGGTTTGGAACTTTGTTGATGATGTTGTTGGTAAGATTCAAATGAAAATAAGTACATAAAAAGTCGGAATTGAGGAAAAGATTTTATGATGTGGCCGACAAAAGTTTTCATTTGAATGTGACCAAAAAGTTGCGTCAAGATGTGTGTGTGAGATGGAATTCTACTTATTTGATGCTTGAATCTTCTCTACTATAAAGATGTGCTAGATTATTGGGGCCAACGGGATAAAGACTATAAAATGTTTGCACTTTTCGACGAGGAGTGGAGAAATGTTGCTATTCTTTGCAAATTTTGAAAGTCTTTTATGATGTGACTTGTATTTTTTCTGGTTCTAATTATCCGATGGCTAATCTTTATTTCAGAGGGGTTTGGAAGGTTCACAAAGTCTTGCTTGATACAGTTAAAGGTCCTTATTCTTTTTTAACTCCAATGGTTAAACAAATGCAAGAGAAATTTGATAAATATTGGGCTGAGTATTCGTTGATATTGTCATGTGTTGCAATTTTAGATCCTCGTTACAAGTTGAATTATGTGCGGTATTGCTTTACTACAGTCTATGGTATTCATGCTTTAGATTTTGTTGAAACCATTCTTAGCAATCTTAGACTCTTGCTTGATGAGTATGCTAAGAAATCCAAATCCACGTCTTCCTCTTTGGCCGAGAATTCTAATGTCTCAGATAAAGATCCCGTTGATTCTAGTTTGCATCAATACAATGTTAATAATGTTGGTTTTGGGGCAGACTTTGATGAGAGTGATAATTATAAACGGTATTTAAATGAATCTAGCACTAAGAGTGAAAAGTCACAGTTGGACATTTATTTGGAAGAACCGGAGCTTGAGTTGAATAGTCAAATAGATGTTTTGGATTATTGGAGTAAAAGTTCAGTTCGATATAATGAGCTTTCATTATTGGCTCGTGATCTCTTGGCAATTCCAATATCGACTGTAGCTTTCGAGTCCGCTTTTAGCATGGGTAAGAAAGTTATCACACCTTTGAGAAGTTCACTTAAGCCAAAAATGGTTCAAGCCGTTGTTTGCCTTGATGATTGGATGCAAGCTAAGGGATTTTCAATGGGTAATTATTATTCTCGTTTTATTGTTAATTTTATATTATTTTTTATCAATTTGATAATCTAATTATTTATTCTTATTTCATGTTAGAAATTGATGACAAGAATGACGATGACGATGAGGACGATGAGGACGATGGGGACGATGTTTCTTCGGTTGCTTTTTAGGTTACCTTCCTTTCTAACTGTTGACAATTTAATTTAGCTTACAATTTATAGTTTCTTATAAAATTAAATATGTTAATTGGTTAATGTATAGATATTTTGGTTGGTTGATTATATTTTGCAGGTTTTTGGTACTGTTTTAGGGATGTTGGTGATGTTGTTTTTCTCATTGCTTATCGCTATTTTTATCTTTGTTTGGCAATTGTTCTATTCTTTGTTTGTTCTTGTTTTGGTGCTATTTTGATGTTGTTTTATTGTTCTTTTATGGTATTTTATTATTCGTTGTCGTTTTTAATATTATTTCGATATTGTAAAACTTTTGTTTTATTATCAATTTAGTTATTATTTTAGTTCAAACAAGTTAGTTTCAATTTTAATATAACTACTTCTTATTGTTCTGTTGTCGTTTTTAATATTATTTCGATATGATCTTTGAGATCTTGTAGTTTTCTACTTGATTTTATTTGCTTGGAATGAAGATTAGTCAATGTTGAGCACATAGATAGTCAACTTTTAGTCCTCCTGTAGGGCATTTTTCCAAAATGGTTTGAATACTTTATTGAATTTAATTTATAAATCACTTGAATCCAACAATTGAACCTTTGACACCTTTAACTTCAGCTGGTGCTATGGAATTTTGGCATTTTATGAAGGAGATTTTCCTCCGATCTCACAACAGCAGCTTTTGGCACACTATAAGTGATACACCTCACTGGTACTGCATATTTTAATCTAGATAAAATTTATTGCAAGTGTAAAATATAAATGACCATTTTATCTCATCACTTATTTTAATTTTACAGCTGTAGTAATTAATCTCACCTGAATCAATTAGCTCAAGACTAAGAAAATCTGAAGTAGTCAAAATTGGGTCTAATATGACAAATCGGAACTAAGATTGAAGGTATTCCAAAAAATACGATTATAAAGTTGGACAAAAATTAGTATTTACAAAGTTGTTTATAGGAAATCATCAATCATGAGATGTCCATTTTATTAAAAGTATAAGTGTATATCTCAAACCCTTAGCTTTTTGTCCTTCTATATACAACTTACAGTTGTATAAAGAATTGGTGGAAAAATTTTAATGTTTTTGTATTTTGTTTTAGTATCATTTTTATTTGTTTCTTGTTTTAATATTTTTTATTTTTTTAAATGTATTTAATTTATTATATTTTATTTTTTAATAAAATAACTTAAAAAATTAATATTAGCCGGGCCGGGCTTGGGTCGAGCTCGAACCTACCAATTTTATGTCGGGTTGGGCTTGGACAATTTTTCAGGCCCATATTTTGGACCGGGCCAAGCTCGGGCCTAAAAAACGAGCCAAAATTTTTTTGGGCCCAACCCGAACCTGACCCGACCCGGCCCATGCACACCTCTAGTCAAGACTAGTCATCTCCCCAATTAGAATTGTAAACAACATAATAATCTTTTTCAGTATTTGAATCAAATGCTCAATTTAATTCTTTTACGAAATTATAGGCTTGTTTAGATTATTTATTAAAATAAATTGTCTTTCTCGTAATGTAAACGTTATTTACAATGCCACTTATTTTCAATTTAAATTTTAGACAATCAATGAACTAATATTTTCTTGTCACAATTTCGCTATGCATGTAAAATATAAAACACATAAATATAAAAATATTTAAATAAATAAAAATAATTACATGTTTAGTACGATATAGACACAAATTTTTCTGACAGTTCCATGGAAAGATAAGTTATTGGGAAGGAAAAGTATTGGATCCTTGGCTCCCCCCACAATCTCAGTCCTGATATAGATCTAGAGTTTGAAGATGGGGACATTTTTAAATCCACCGTGAATGGAATCCCCGCCATCGACTTCTCGGAACGAATCAAAAGATTACTGGTCAAAGATATGGAGCCTACTATTGTTGTCAAACTATTGGGGCGTAATATAGGATATGGCGTCCTTTGCAATCGAATCTCTAGTCTCTGGAAACCCTCCCAATCTTTTCAGGTAATGGACATGGAAAACGACTATTACTTAATCCATTTCCAAAACAAGGTCGACTACGAGATGGCTCCGACTCAAGGTCCGTGGATAGTGTTTGGACACTATCTTATAGTCCAGTCGTGAATGATGGATTTCAACCTGTTAAAATCTTTCCCAAGCATGGTTCTGGCCTAGATCCGTTTCTCAGGTTTATCAATATTTCTATATAATAAATGGGTTCTAGAAGAGATCGAGAGTTTGGTCAGAAAAGTGGGGAAGTTAGATATCAAGATAAATAGAGGAGCAATGGGTGAGTTTGCCATGATGGCTGTGTTTGTAGATTTGAAAAAAAACCATTTACCTTGCAAGTTCTGATCAACGAGAGGGTATAAAGGGTGGAGGTTGAGGCTTTACCCGTAGTATGTTTTACCTGTGGCAAATATGGGTATCTAAAAAATCTTTGTTCTTCTTCTTTGGCAGGTCAGAGCAACGATGATGGCAAATGAGGTGCTTCAAACCCGGTGGTTAAGGAAGCAACTCCGGTGACGACGGGGGAAGCTTTCAGCCTATAGATGGTCGTTGAGTGCAAATCCAGGTGTAACCAGGCAGACAACTGAATTCAAAAAGTAAAAAACTAGAAAAAAATTTGGCTGGTTCCAGATTTACGACGTTAAATCCGCTGGGCAAAGATTCTATGAGATTGGAGGAAGGAAAAGTTGATACTATGGGGGCTAGGTTTCAAAAGTGAGATTTTTTGAAACCTTTAAAGGATAAAAAGATGCAGTCAAAATCTGGGCCAACGAGTGAGGAAATATTGGATAAGAGGACACTGGGCCAGGACAGTGGATCTGGGTCTAGAAAACATAACCCAATAATGTTTAAAGAAACTAGGCGGGGTTCTATTACGAACGAAAAATACTTACTAAAGCCTAGAAAGCACATGGGGGTGACCATTTAGTCAAAATAAATAAAGGCCCAAACCAAAAACGTTGAAGGTGGTAAACGGGCTTTAGGAAATTTGGTGACTTTGGACTTGACTGAAATTGCTGTAGAGGACGCTGATTCGCTTGCCAAGCCTTCATATCTTCATTTCAATCCCACATTTGAAGGGCCCATTGAAACATTAGTGAATTTAAATTCAAAATTTCTCAACCCTAAAATGAATTCAGTCGTAACATTTAAGAAAAATTTGGACCAAATTCCACTTCAAATTCGAGATAAAAAAGACCGGTAAATAGTGAAAATTCTTTTGGTTCATTTAAAGGGCATGACTTCGATAGTAAAAAAGGGACTAGTCGTTCTAGAAGGGTTCTAAATAAAATAATTCGTGGATGTAGGGGACGCTTCAAATTAACTAGCGACTCACGTGTCTCACTTCTAGAACCTATGAATTCTATGGCTAAGCTCATTAGTGCACAAAGGGAAAGGCAGACAACCAAGATGGTGCTGTTTAAGTATCTGCTACTTTTTAGCGATTGGTCCTTCTATCCCTTTTTATTTTATTTATGAATTTTACTATTTTATCTTGGAATTTTCAAGGTTGTGCTAGTTTAAAGTTTCTCTGGATTTTCTGAGAATATAATTAAGAACATAAATCAGATTTAATTGGACTTTTAGAAACAAGAGTCATTGGGGAGAGAGCAAATTCAATTATTGCGAAGCTTGGTTTTCAATGCTCACATAGTGTGGAGGCTATCGGGTTTTTGGGTGGTAAATGGGTTGGATGGAGGGAGTCAGTTTGTGTGGAGATTCTTAAAAGTCATTTTCAATTTGTTTTAGTTAAAGTCTCTGGTAATAATTTCAGACAACCCTTTTTGGTTACTTTTGTCTATAAAAGCCTTGATAGCCTTAAACGAAGGCAACTCTGGGAGGCCTTGCAAAGAACTGTTCCATTGGACGGGTCTATGTGGATGGCAATTAGTGATTTCAATGCTATTCTTTCCCCATCGAAAAGAGAGGAGGACAGTTATTAGGAAAAAGATGCCCACTCTTTAGAGACTTTATGAATTCAAACCAATTACATATTTTGGGTTTCCAAGGCTCGCAATTTACAGGTTAAAGAGGAGGGATTGTTGAGCGATTGGATAGGGCTATTTGTAATAATGCTTGGAACTTTGTTTTTTCGAATTCCATGGTGACACATTTGCCATGACTTAAATCTGACCACAAACCATTAAGCTTGTCACTTATGCCAAATATCACTTCTCAAGAGGGTGTCCGCTCAGTTCTTAGCTAGTTGGGTTGAACATCCAACCTTCTCGGATTTCGTAAAAGAAAATTGAAGAGTTTCTAACAACATGTTGACAATCCACTCTGATTTTACTGGGCAGGTTAAACGGTAGAGCCAAGAGGTGTATGGTCATATTAACACCTGTAAGAAGCATTTGACTCAAAAATTAAAAAATATTGAGATTACATGGGATAGGGAGAACTCTGATTACCTTAATCAAGTTGAAATGGAGGTGAGAGGGGAATTGGAAAATGTTCTACATCATAAGAAGGTGTTATGGCGTCAAAAGGCACGTTGTGAATGGTTGCTGCTAGGGGATTAGAACACCAAATTGTTTCATATGCGCACTTTGAGGAGAAGGAAACAGAAAATAATTACCGCATTGAAGAATGATTTAGGTGAGTGGATTTTGGATGAGGATCTGTTTAAAGCTTAAAGCGGTTAATTTTATACGACATTGTATGGTGAACACCTCAACCCAATGAGAGAATTACCCCCTAATGCCTTCCCGCGCCTCAATGATGAAGACATTACCTATTAAATAAACCAATATCTGATGAGGAAATCAAAGTTTCCCTTTTTGATATGGCCCCTTTGAAGGCTCTAAGAAGTGATGGTTTTCATGCCTTATTTTATCAGAGTTAGTGGGAACATATAGGTGCTTTCGTTTGTAGTTGGGTCAAAGGTTTTTTTGATAGAGAAAGTGTTGACTCGGATTTAAATAATTTACTTATTGTGCTTACCGCTAAAGTTCAAAATCCGGAAGGTTTCTCTCAGTTTCAATCAATTAGTCTTTATTATGTTCCCTACAAGCAAGTTATGAAGGTCATCACTAATCGGTTTAAAGTGGTCTTCCCGATACTCATTGGCCCCGAATGATCGGGTATCGGATCGTAATAGCCCAAATTTCGTTATATTAAAAATAATGGTTCGAGACCACCAAATCTGAGAAATGGACTTGTAGATTATATTTATTTAATATTTACGAGTCAAATGTAGCTTTTAAAATGTTTTAAAATAGTAAATTGTGTTTTATAAGGATTTATTTGATCAAGAAATCGAGAAAAGAAGTATCGAGATCTCGTGTTATAAACCGAGTCATAAATATTTTATGAATATTTAAGGAATGTCAATAAGGTAGTATTAAAATTTCGTTAGAAAATTTTGACGTTTGGGTGGTTAATTAAATAAAAGGACTAAAATGAAAAGTGTATAAAAGTTGCTAAAAGGATTAAATAGTCTGATTGTCAAATGAGGAAGGACCTAAAGTGAAAATAAGCCCAAAGGAGATATTTTGGGCGGCAATAGCTGAGAAAAATCAGGAAATGGATGAAATAAGGGTAAAATTGGAAAATTGCCAAAATTAGTTAAATAAGTATGGGACCAAATTGGAATTATCTAGATTTCTCTTCATTTCTCTTCATTTTCTTTAGCTGAAAAACAGCCATGGGAGAGAGTTTCAAGCTGGTTTTCATACTCAAGCTTTATGTAAGTTTAATTCTTACTTTCTCCTTGAAATTTATATGTTTTTGGACTTTTACAATTGGGTCCAACTTACTATGTCATTAGTTTTTGATTCTATAGCTAATTTTAAAGTTTATGTGGAGTAGTGCTGGAAGAATATGATGAATAAATATTGAATTGAAGCTTTAATTTTGTTATATGATGATTTTATTAAGTAAAATTGATGGAAATTGATTTTAGGACCTAATTGTGAAAGAGTTGAAATTAAGGCCTAAAGTTAAAATTCTGATTTTCAAAGGTTATGAAGTAGTTTAAAATGATAGATAAAAGTATTAAATGAGAAAATTAGCTAAATTGAGGGGTTAATTGAGCAAGGATTGAATTGTATGAAATGTGGAATTTGGGACAAAATAGAAATCAACATGTTATACTAAAGCAGTTTTGGACAGCAGCAGTTGTCTAACTTTGAAAAATCATCAAAAATTGTATAAATCGAATTAGAAGCTGAGTAAGATATATAATTAAAGCTTGTTGAGTCTATTTTCATATAAAAGAAACAAAACAGGTAAAGGAAGTCTACATATTGAGATATTTAAATTTTTGTAAGACTGGTTTAGAACAACTTCGTGATCCCCTGTTCTTACTTTAGAAATTCACTAAAATTGTACAAAAAGAATTATAAGTTATAATTTATATGTTTGTATTCCTTAGTGAGTCTATTTTCATTAGAAATAATCAGAAACACTATATGAAAACCGTACTATGAGATAATTGATTTTAGTGAAGAGAGGTCAGAGCAGTAGGACTGTGTAACAGGGAGAACTTAACTAATAAACTGTACTAATTGGCCACACCAAAATTCTGGAAAATTATGGTAAGAAGATATGTGAGTCTAGTTTCAAAGAAAATTAACGGTTTGAAATTTAGAGCTCTGTAGCTCGAGATAAAAATATTTTAGTGAATATAACACAGATGGACAGCTTGAACATTCACATGAGTAAATAGTGAAAATTATAGAAAATGTTACTTACAAGTGTGTTGTTTATACTAAGGATGTGGATGGAGAGGAGGAGGAGGAAAATAATATATGAATGACTTGTGTATAAATTGATTACATGTTCGATTATAATTGATATAATGTTTTATTTGGAATATTTATTATGAAACTAAGATTATCGTTATGGTATCAAAATTGAATTGTAAGTTCATGTAACTTGAATTATATTCTTAAATGCTTGGAATGTATGTTATTGATATGAATATAATTTGAATGTTCATTGTATGAAAGTTGACGAAACATTGATAAATTTGATAAAAAGTGGAAGAAATCCCGGTTGAATGAAAGGGAAATTCGATGGATCTCTGAAAAGAAATTGACGGTAAAAAGGATCTAGCCCGGACGGGTGATCCTATCCCGATATAGCCCTCCCGAAGAATATGTGTGAAAAGGATCTAGCCCGGACGGGTGATCCTGATATAGCCCTCCCGAAGAATATGTGGAAAATGGATTTAGCCCGGACGGGTAATCCGAATTAGGGTCTGAATTTAGCCTGGACTGGTAATTCAGATCCAAGCTCATTAGAGTAATTGTCGTTGCAGGGGATTTAGCCCGGGTGGTAATCCCGACAATACTCTATGAGTTTATATTATGAGGATTTAGCTCGGATGGTAATCCACTGTAAGGATGAGGTTCAAGGAGTGTGCTCTCTCTGGGATTTAGCTCGACCGGTAATCCATTGTAAGGATGAGGTTCCTGGAGTGTGCTCTCTGAAATGGAAATGTGCCCACATGAACACGAATTGACGGATCTGGATTTGTACACTAAAGTGTACCTCTGAAAATCCATCGAAAATTCCAAGAAATTCAACGGGATAAATATGGAAAAATATTAAGGGAATGGAAATCATGATATATATATTATGTGATATAAGGAAATACGAGTTGATGAGACATGAACGTAGAACTTGGTTGACGAATGAGTTCATTTGTGATTATATATTTGTACATCCTTGAGTCTATTATCTGTATGAATTGGTATTCCAAATGAGTTAATGAGAAGAGTTCTAATATAAAATAATCTTAATTCTAAATGAAATATTATGAAAACGTATTTGAAATACATTGGTATGTCTTGTATATGTTATTTGAGTTCATAATATGTAAAGTAATGTATGTAGAAATATGAGATGATGATACTGTACATGGAATTGATTGGTGGATACGTACATCCAAATTTATATGATAGATTGTAGTGAACATTGAAATTGAGCTCAATAAGTGAGTTGCCAATTTAAATTGTAATTGGCGTGAAGAGTTAGTGAATTGCATGATTATGAGTTGTTATATGTATTTGTCAAAATACGAGAAAATGATGTTAAATGATACATGGAAATATGAGACTATAATATATAAAACATGGAATGTGTTTGATAAATGTGTTCATTCATAATTATAGAATTTTTGCATCTCAAGTGCACTATATGTATAAAGATGATGTTTCAAATGATTGGATAAGTAAAACTCAAATATGAAGTAGTTTGAAACCAAGACAAATTGTTATAAAATGTATATGAAAAACAGAGGTGTGATTGTTATATGCTATATGAATTCATAGGATGAAAAGTACAAGTACAAGAGAAATTTAATGAGAATTGAGCCTATATATCGTTTCTTGTTATTTATATGAAGTGTACGACTAACAAATCGTATTAAGTATAAGGCTCATTGAATATCTTAAATTGGTTTTGTATGTATTAAATGTGGGTGAAGAATAAGGATCAAATGAGTGAGAAATATGGCTTGAAAAATAGCATAATTTATGAAAATTAACTTTACCACACGACCAAGCAACACGGGCGTGTACTAAGGCCGTGTGACTCAAGTTTCTCCGCAGATGCAAGTTAGAGAGTTATACGCCCTATAGGCACGGCTATGTGAGCCACACGGACGTGGGACCCTTGTAAATGAGATAAATTTAAGGATTTAAAAAAAAAATTATACGATTCTAATTTAGTCCCGACCCAATCCCAATGCATGATTTGAACTTCAAGGGTTCGTTAAAGGAACTTTTATAATCAATTTTGATATTTGAGTGATAAATGGTTTAAATAATCTGTAAGTGTTTCGTATTCTTGGTAATGCCTCATACTGCTCTCGGCGTCGAACACGAGTAAGGGGTGTTACATTTAGTGGTATCGAGCTATGGTTTAGTCGATTCTGACTAACATAGCGTGTACAATGATCTTGCTATACATGCCATATGTGAACTGTGATAGTGTGATATCTCCGGCTCTAACGAAATTATTTTGTTAAGACAGAATGACTTCCAATCTAACTAGTGTCGATAATGCTAAAATGATATTGAGATGATTGAAATGTGCTTACGATGTATTGAAATGTGGAAAGGTATTAATAGAAGTTCATGATAAGCATGTGTTGATGTGCTTAATGAGATAACCATATGTTGGGAAATGTGGAAAAGTGAAATGAAACGGAAGTCTTTATTGTGATAAGCTCGTTCATGTATGTTAGTATTCATATGATGTTATGTGTCTAACATGCTTGATTAAGTGAGTGTTATGAGTAAATTTACTCAAAATTCATGGAATGTATGTTTAAGTACGCTTGTTTGAATAAGATAATCGAAAAGTTCGTGTAACATGACTAAGTATGAAAATTGCTTAGAGTGAATTATGTGATTATGATGATGTCACATTGATGATGAATGCTAAGTCATATATGTGTATTTATGAGAGTCAAGTTAGAGGCTTTATGACCTCACCCCCTTACTAATATTGCTTTATGATGAAAGTTCGCAAGAATTATGTTGAATAAGTTCATAAGTGAGAAACTAAAGAGTCCAGTGGTGGAAAAAAAAAAAAAGAAGAGAGAGTTGAGTATAGTGCGACAAATGAACTCATTTTTAAAAAGAAATATCGATTATTTTAAAGATTACATGATTATACAATGTCACGGATAAAGAAGAAGCTAGTCTCGACTATTCGACTCAATTGAGTGTGAAGTTTAAAGTATGAGTTGTTGATATTCTTCTCGAATTGGTTTTCGTTGGTAAATGGAATGATGCGGGGAACATGATGATAGAATTAGTTAGAGAAATAATAATTGAGTAATAAAGATGTCGTGTGTAATAGTTATAGTTGAGATGAATATGATGATTTTTCCGGGTATTCTATATATATATTCTTTTATCCTTAGAGATATGTGTGATTGTTCAATTCGATGGAGTTCTTATGTTATGAGAATGCTAACTAACTATGATGTTAGACGAAAGCCCTATTGGTCGGGTCGATTTATGATCGGTATTTCTTTATCTATTCGGAATTCTATTTTATTATGTTGGAATAAAGTCGATAGTAAAAATTTATGTTGGACTATTCTTCCGTTCTTATTGGATATTATTCGTTATATATATATAAATATTTGGAAATATATTATCTTTGTTATGATGGAAGTCCAAAGTTGGTAGCGGTGTTTTTCTTCCGCCTTCTCCGAGGAATCATCAGTATCTTTATTAATTTTTATGAGTTATGTTCTCGGATTTACGGTATGGTATTGTATCTTGAATTTCCTTATCTTGGTTTTCCTATCATTCATACTTCGTAAATTATTAATCATGGCTTATCATTAAAGTGTGTTGTTCAGTTTGTGATAACTATGTTTGTTATGATTATGCTTTTGGTTTGATCATAGAAACGTGGTGATTTTGGTATCTGGATTTCTCTAAATTTTGTGTAAGGAATTGACATCGGAAAAGGTATAAGTAGTGAAAAATATTTGAACCTTTCCACTAAAGGAATTTTCGAGGACTAAAATTCTTAAAGAGGGGAGAGTTGTAATAGCCCAAATTTCAGTTATATTAAAAATAATGGTTCGAGACCACCAAATCTGAGAAATGGACTTGTAGATTATATTTATTTAATATTTACTGAGTCAAATGTAGCTTTTAAAATGTTTTTAAAATAGTAAATTGTGTTTTATAAGGATTTATTTGATCAAGAAATCGAGAAAAAGAAGTATCGAGATCTCGTGTTATAAACCGAGTCATAAATATTTTATGAATATTTAAGGAATGTCAATAAGGTAGTATTAAAATTTCGTTAGAAAATTTTGACGTTTGGGTGGTTAATTAAATAAAAGGACTAAAATGAAAAGTGTATAAAAGTTGCTAAAAGGATTAAATAGTCTGATTGTCAAATGAGGAAGGACCTAAAGTGAAAATAAGCCCAAAGGAGATATTTTGGGCGGCAATAGCTGAGAAAAATCAGGAAATGGATGAAATAAGGGTAAAATTGGAAAATTGCCAAAATTAGTTAAATAAGTATGGGACCAAATTGAATTATCTAGATTTCTCTTCATTTCTCTTCATTTTCTTTAGCTGAAAAACAGCCATGGGAGAGAGTTTCAAGCTGGTTTTCATACTCAAGCTTTATGTAAGTTTAATTCTTACTTTCTCCTTGAAATTTATATGTTTTTGGACTTTTACAATTGGGTCCAACTTACTATGTCATTAGTTTTTGATTCTATAGCTAATTTTTAAAGTTTATGTGGAGTAGTGCTGGAAGAATATGATGAATAAATATTGAATTGAAGCTTTAATTTTGTTATATGATGATTTTATTAAGTAAAATTGATGGAAATTGATTTTAGGACCTAATTGTGAAAGAGTTGAAATTAAGGCCTAAAGTTAAAATTCTGATTTTCAAAGGTTATGAAGTAGTTTAAAATGATAGATAAAAGTATTAAATGAGAAAATTAGCTAAATTGAGGGGTTAATTGAGCAAGGATTGAATTGTATGAAATGTGGAATTTGGGACAAAATAGAAATCAACATGTTATACTAAAGCAGTTTTGGACAGCAGCAGTTGTCTAACTTTGAAAAATCATAAAAATTGTATAAATCGAATTAGAAGCTGAGTAAGATATATAATTAAAGCTTGTTGAGTCTATTTTCATATAAAAGAAACAAAACAGGTAAAGGAAGTCTACATATTGAGATATTTAAATTTTGTAAGACTGGTTTAGAACAACTTCGTGATCCCCTGTTCTTACTTTAGAAATTCACTAAAATTGTACAAAAGAATTATAAGTTATAATTTATATGTTTGTATTCCTTAGTGAGTCTATTTTCATTAGAAATAATCAGAAACACTATATGAAAACCGTACTATGAGATAATTGATTTTAGTGAAGAGAGGTCAGAGCAGTAGGACTGTGTAACAGGGAGAACTTAACTAATAAACTGTACTAATTGGCCACACCAAAATTCTGGAAAAATTATGGTAAGAAGATATGTGAGTCTAGTTTCAAAGAAAATTAACGGTTTGAAATTTAGAGCTCTGTAGCTCGAGATAAAAATATTTTAGTGAATATAACACAGATGGACAGCTTGAACATTCACATGAGTAAATAGTGAAAATTATAGAAAATGTTACTTACAAGTGTGTTGTTTATACTAAGGATGTGGATGGAGAGGAGGAGGAGGAAAATAATATATGAATGACTTGTGTATAAATTGATTACATGTTCGATTATAATTGATATAATGTTTTATTTGGAATATTTATTATGAAACTAAGATTATCGTTATGGTATCAAATTGAATTGTAAGTTCATGTAACTTGAATTATATTCTTAAATGCTTGGAATGTATGTTATTGATATGAATATAATTTGAATGTTCATTGTATGAAAGTTGATGAAACATTGATAAATTTGATAAAAAGTGGAAGAAATCCGGTTGAATGAAAGGGAAATTGATGGATCTCGAAAAGAAATTGACGGTAAAAGGATCTAGCCGGACGGGTGATCCTATCCCGATATAGCCTCCGAAGAATATGTGTGAAAAGGATCTAGCCGGACGGGTGATCCTGATATAGCCCTCCCAAGAATATGTGGAAAATGGATTTAGCCTTGACGGTAATCCGAATTAGGGTCTCAATTTAGCCTGATGGTAATTCAGATCCAAGCTCATTAGAGTAATTGTCGCAGTGGATTTAGCTGGACGGTAATCCCGACAATACTCTATGAGTTTATATTATGTGGATTTAGCTCGATCGTAATCCTACTGTAAGGATGAGGTTCATGGGAGTGTGCTCTCTTACTGGGATTTAGCTCGGACTGTAATCCCTTGTAAGGATGAGGTTCATGGAGTGTGCTCTCTGAAATGGAAATGTGCCCACATGAACACGAATTGACGGATTCGATTTGTACACTAAAGTGTACCTCTGAAAATCCATCGAAAATTCCAAGAAATTCAACGGGATAAATATGGAAAATATTAAGGAATGGAAATCATGATATATATATTATGTGATATAAGGAAATACGAGTTGATGAGACATGAACGTAGAACTTGGTTGACGAATGAGTTCATTTGTGATTATATATTTGTACATCCTTGAGTCTATTATCGTATGAATTGGTATTCCAAATGAGTTAATGAGAAGAGTTCTAATATAAAATAATCTTAATTCTAAATGAAATATTATGAAAACGTATTTGAAATACATTGGTATGTCTTGTATATGTTATTTGAGTTCATAATATGTAAAGTAATGTATGTAGAAATATGAGATGATGATACTGTACATGGAATTGATTGGTGGATACGTACATCCAAATTTATATGATAGATTGTAGTGAACATTGAAATTGGGCTCAATAAGTGAGTTGCCAATTTAAATTGTAATTGGCAGGAAGAGTTAGTGAATTGCATGATTATGAGTTGTTATATGTATTTGTCAAAATACGAGAAAATGATGTTAAATGATACATGGAAATATGAGACTATAATATATAAAAACATGGAATGTGTTTGATAAATGTGTTCATTCATAATTATAGAATTTTTGCATCTCAAGTGCACTATATGTATAAAGATGATGTTTCAAATGATTGGATAAGTAAAACTCAAATATGAAGTAGTTTGAAACCAAGACAAATTGTTATAAAAATGTATATGAAAAACAGAGGTGTGATTGTTATATGCTATATGAATTCATAGGATGAAAAAGTACAAGTACAAGAGAAATTTAATGAGAATTGAGCCTATATACGTTTCTTGTTATTTATATGAAGTGTACGACTAACAAATCGTATTAAGTATAAGGCTCAGTTGAATATCTTAAATTGGTTTTTGTATGTATTAAATGTGGGTGAAGAATAAGGATCAAATGAGTGAGAAATATGGCTTGAAAAATAGCATAATTTATGAAAATTAACTTTACCACACGACCAAGCAACACGGCGTGTACTAAGGCCGTGTGACTCAAGTTTCTCCCAGATGCAAGTTAGAGAGTTATCGCCCTATAGGCACGGCTATGTGAGCCACACGGACGTGGGACCCTTGTAAATGAGATAAATTTAAGGATTTAAAAAAAATTATACGATTCTAATTTAGTCCCGACCCAATCCCAATGCATGATTTGAACTTCAAGGGTTCGTTAAAGGAACTTTTATAATCAATTTTGATATTTGAGTGATAAATGGTTTAAATAATCTGTAAGTGTTTCGTACTCTTCGGTAATGCCTCATACTCTGTCTCGGCGTCGAACACGAGTAAGGGGTGTTACAAGGACGAAACATCACTGATAACATTACCATTGCTCAAGAGGTTATACACTCTATGTGGAGTAAGTAGAAAAACAGGAGATGGATGGAAATCACAATCGATCTAAAGAAAGCATATGATAGCGTGCGTTGGGACTTCATCGATACCTTGCTTCAGGTTGCAGGTATTCCTAATTTTTTACGTAATTTTATTATGTCTACAATTTCTAGTTCTACCATGTAGGTTTTGTGAAACGGGGTTCCAATTTAGAAATTTCAACTTGTTAAGGGTGTTCGTCAAGGTTGTCTGTTATCCCTTCATCTATTTATTTTGTGCATGGAATGGTTGGGGCAAAGTATCCATATAACCATAAACTCAGGTAATTGGTCCCTTATACATCTGGCTCGTACCGGGCCGCCGTTATCACATATTTTTTTTTTTGCGAATGATTTAATCTTATTTGGGCATGCTGAAGAACATCATGCTCAAGTTATCAAAGACATTCTTGATAAGTTTTGTGATTATTCGGGACATCGAATTAACACGAGGAAAACAAATATTTTCTTTTATAAAGGTGTAGATGGCAGCTTAGGGAGATGCATAAGCAACTATTTTGGTTTTTAGGAAGTGAATAACTTAGGACCTTATCTTGGGGTGCCACTCTTTCATGAGAAGGTTACTAATAATACGCTACATTTCCTAGTCGATAAGGTGCGTAGCAAACTCTCTAGTTGGGACGCCCGATAACTCTCTTTAGCTGGTAGGGTGACTTTGGCTCAATCGGTTCTACTTTTGATTCCAAGTTACTTCATGTAGACAATGATAATTCCCAAAAGTCTATGTGACGAAATTGAACGCATAGTTAGAAAATTCGTGTAAGGGTTCTATAATGGCAATACCAAGATGGCATTAGTAATTTGGGATATTGTGCGTCAACTTAAATCACACAAAGGGCTTGGTTTGAGGTTCTTAAAAGACCATAGCACTTTGTTCATGATGAAGGTTGGATTTAGCATGGTCTCAAATACTAATGCTCTTTGGGTTCCGGTTCTCCGATCTAAGTACAAGGTTACAATTGGTTTACTCGAAAATTTAGCACGAAGACGCTGTTATTTTCTATGGAGATCCCTTTCTAAGGTTGGCCTCTCATTCGTGAAAACTTATTATGGTCTATCGGAGACGGGAACTATATAAATTGCTAGTGCAACCTTTGGATTCCAAATTGTGAACCCTTGTTCAAACTAATTCCTTCCGCTCCTAATCTCAATATGGATTGTCTTCTTAACAATACTGGTTACAGAGGATGGATCATGGAATTTGGATCTTTTTAGGTTTTGGGTTTCAGATAAGGTCATCAACAAGATTGTAGGTGTTCCACCGCCCCATCCATCTTCCAGTCTAGATAGAATTATATGGGGGCTACTCTGACTAGCTCTTTCTCTCTCAAAAGCGCTTATAGGAGTGTTCGAAAAGGTACTTGAAATTCAAAAGAGCCGATTTGAGAACTACCTTGGAAGTTTCAAGATCCTCAACAAATCCACTTCTTTATCTGGCTTACTCTCAAACAACCATTGCTTATGAATGCTGAAAGGGTAAGGCATGAAATTGGGAATAACAAAGCTTGTGGTTTTTGTGGGCATGAATATGAGGAGGTTTAGCATGTTCTCAGAGATTATCCTGCAGCTAGGAGCATATGAGGCAAGCTCATTCTAAAAGAAAGGCTTTCTAGATTCTACTCCAGATACCTTATTGTCTGGATATTTGTAAATCTCCAAAAGCATCAGATTACCTTATTGGGAGGAGTGGATTGGCCATGTCTGTTTGGGATTATCTCTTGGCACATTTGGAAGAATCGCAACTTGCTCATCTTTCAAGGCATTTCCTGGAGTGTTGATGAAGCCCTCAAAGTCGCATATAGCTGGGCAAGACAATATTCTTCAGTTTTGAAGGCATCTCCCCATAAGATAAGATGTTCTTTTGATAGCTCGTCCATAGACAACAGTTGGGTGTGTTTGAACATGGATGGTTTAATCAGGATAGAAGAGGGTTTTGCTGCAACTGGAGGTTTAGTGCGTGATCATAATGGTGGGTGGATCATTGGGTTTTGCAGATACTTGGGGAATTGTACAGTGACAAAAGCCGAGCTTTGGGGCATCTTGGATGGATTGAAGCTTATTTTGGATAGGTGATTTGAAAAGATTTCAATTCAAACAGACAGTCTTGAGGCTGTGAATGCCATCCAAGAGGGTTTTTTGGGAAACTCTAATTCTTCGCTCATCAGAAGAATTCATCAAGACTTGAAAATGGTTAAACAGTAGAAAATTCAACATATTCTTCGAGAAGAAAATACAACAGCAAACTGTCTTATCAAGATGGTTGATAACATAAGACTAAGATTAAGATTGTTTGAGGATCCCCCTTTGGAGAACTAGTTTAATTATTTTGTATTCTCTATCTTTTCACAAAAAAAAAAAAAATCAGTTTTTATTATAATATTGTAAAAATAATTTAATATGTTTAAATGAAACTTACTTTTGAGAATGGGTGTGAAGTTCCTCTTATCTAGTTATTTACTATGGTTATAAATACTTCACATCCTCATATTTTTGTTTCACACAACCAAAACTCTACTCTAGATGTCGATTTTTCAAGCTTTAAACTTTTAAATTCTTACTTTTTACTCTATATTTGAAATTCAAATCTTACTACCACTCCATGAACACTTATTATTAAATTTTAGTATTATAAAAATAATTATTGTTTTTTATTTTCGTTTTATTTACTAGTGTAAAATTTGTGATACAGGAGGAGGAGCGTGACTATAACTAGTTATTTTTTAAAAGAATAGTTGAAATACTTAATTTTTCAATGCACTTGCTGCTGCTTGTAGCCGTAATAGAAAAGCGGATATCAAAGACTCTTACCTTTCACTTTTCATATGATGAAACCACCTAATCATGAACCTTTCAATTGAAGAAGTTATTGTAATGCTTTGGTTTTCAATTCATCTTAAAGATGTAATGATAAGGTTGCTCATGAATTATTCGGCAAATGAGGATGATACTAAAGGGTGGAGTGAAGTTGATTTAGAAGTGAGTTTAGTTGAGTTATTTTTTTTAGATTTTTTGAACTATTTTGGTTCCTGATTTTTCATATTACTCTTGGGTTTTGGGTTTATAGACTTATTTTTGACAAAATGAGCTTTGTTTTATATCTTTTGAACATGTAAGGTTTTAAACTTTTTATATATATATATATATATTTGAAAATTATTTATTCAAAATAATAATTAATGACTCTTATATAGATTTTCAAGTATTTTTATATATAAAATTTAAGTTATTTTTACTATTTTAAATATAAATTATTTATTTTAAATCATCAAATTTTAAAATTAATTATAAATTAAATAAAAATAGAATTCAGTTCAAAAATGTGATAAGCATGGCTTTTAACTTGTATTCTAAAAATTGTTCAAACACCTAGGTTTAAATCAGTTTTCTATTTCTCAAGCCTTGAGGTCACCTGGCTAAAGGAATTGATCAATCATCTCTCAACAGACAACGTGGCTCCTGAAGAGTTCGATAAGGATGTTACAGCATACATAATGTACATCATCGGGGAGATGCTGATGTCAAATAAGTTTGGCAGTCTTTGCCACTGCATGTATTTGCCCCTGGTTGAAGACCCCATATACAAGTATGAGAATGGATGTGGATATCGTTTATGGTGTCAATTTGTTTCCATCCATTCTCTTTTCGACAAGAGAAAAAGTGGGAAGATATATTTCAGGTTATACATGCACATATTTAACTAGAGTTTACATAAATCAAAATTGATATCTACAAATATGCAAGTGAATAGATAAGTTTTTTGCCTATTTCTATTTAATGATTATTATTGTAAAATTATATATCTGTTTGCTATAGTTATTTATAATTTGTGTGGACGCTTTCAAGCTGTAGCTGAAGCGACAGACATACTAGGAAGGGCATACACTGGTTATTTTCTTCCATATTGTTGAGGGGAAATATAGTGACCGCGGCTGTTGCACTAGTTGGATACGTGGAAACCAATTTCACGGTAGTCGATCAGAAAAAAAGATACATATTAGGTTGTTGTATGTTATTGATTGGGGCAAGGGTGGCAGCTGATCCAAGGGAATGATCTCCAAACTTATTCAAGATACATGGATTGGTTTAGGGTGAACTTATTCAAGCTCATTTCATCATTAACAAATCATTGGACAATAGATTTGATAGTTACTGTATAATAAACCTTGACATCTATACATATTGAGCTCTTCCATCCAAGAAAAATCTATTTTTAAAAAATTATTTTAAGAATATTTTTATAATATTATAATAAAAAAACCATTAATATCCCAAATTTCCTTTTTTTTTTCATTCAACATTTCATCACTTTTCTCTCAAATTTTTTTTTATTATGTCATACATTCTCTCTTTAATTTTTTTTTTTTACAATTGATCAATTTTTCAAGGCTTTCAAGTGTTTTATCTAATTTGGCAATATAGTAACATTTATTGAGGGTGTTCATAGTTTAATTAAAATTGAATTAACGATTGAACTAATCTAATTCATTAATCGGTTAATAGCCAAATTTAGTTCTATCAAGGGTCATTAATGATTTTTAAAATTTTGGTGATCGATTAATTCAGTTTGAAATCGAGTAATTAATTTAAATACATAATATATGTTATGAATATATTATTAATTAAGTGGATGTCCATCAATATCAAAATAAGTTTTGATGTACTTTAAATTCTTATAGTCATTAGAAGTAGATCTCTACTTCATTTATACTTCTTATGCTTATAAATAGAGGCTGTGAAGAAGCTTTGTAAATATTCCGATTGATCAATAAAATATGCTCTCTCTTTGTTTTCTCATTCTCTTTGTTCTTTACTTTCTGTTCTTTATTTTATAACACGTTATCAGCACGATTCTCTTTTAATTGTTTTTCTACATAAGTCACAAAGTTTTTTCCCTTTATGAAATAAAGAATCAATGGAGGCGTTTAGAAGTCCGTCCTACCAGATTTGTTGCAATCCCTGAAGTGAATGCAAACATAAAGAAAATAAAAGATATAATCATGGACCACTAAAAGTGAAAAAATAGTAATAGCTAAGAGAACAATGAAAGTTTTCAGTATAACTCTTCAAAGGGTAAAGATAACCTATGTTATCAATGTGATATAAAAGATTATTGGCCACATATGTGGCGTATGCCCAAATTTTTTTTTTGTTAATATTCTTTGAGGAAGGATATGAGAATGTAGTAATAAATTCTATCATTACATATAGAAAATATTTATATTATTTGATACTAAAAAAACAAATATTATTCTAATTTTGATAGTACAAAATTAGTTGAAAGCTTTAGAAGAGCTAATATATCAATATCTAAAAGAACAAAATTTGTGATGGTTAATGCATTGGTTTTAGAAGATATTCATTGTAATGGATCTCATATTGAGATTGTGAATGAGTAAAGATTATATTTCATATGAATCAAAAGAGGATTGAGTTATTGATTTATATTTATCACTCTTGTTATAAATTAAATTGATCGTGACTATATTTGTGATATTATTTTGTCATCATCTCTGTTAAGAAGTTGAAAGCAAAATATTTGGCTGTGAAAGATCTACTTATATATGAGCAATAGAATATGGTAAATCTATCTAAAGCTCGTTATGGTTGGATGCACTTGAAGTTGCATATTTTTTAAATCTGTGAGTATAACTCTACAATATTCAGAATAAGTTCTTAATTAAAATTACATAGAAAAATATTACTGATGAGAACCTTGCAAGAGAGAAATTAATCAACTTTTCATGATTCAAATGTGCTCCTACGATAGCAATATCATGAAAAAAATTTTACTTATGATTGAACAAAAGTTTTTAACCACGAAACCTAACCATTCCCTGAAGAGAATGTAACAATATGTAATAAATTTGAAAGACATAATCTTTGGCATGGATATAGTAAATTTGACTATAATAATAGTCATGTGGAATGGTCGTAATAAATTTTCTCACCACCAAAAGTGGAAAAATGAAGAAAGCAAGAAAAGAACAAGAATGTCCAAGAATTTTCTTAAGAAGAGAAACAGTTTATTTATTAAGAGTTATTGGTTATGTACCTATTGTACACTTGAAAATAAGATCCACTCTCAAAGTTTGCTATTAATAGATTTTGATTGGATTCAAAGTCTACTACTGAAGTTTAATTTGCTTACTTCTTATCGTCAAGACTCAACATAGAACAAAAAAAAAAGGTACGTTTATTAGATCAGCTTGATATATGATTTAAATATTTTGAGATGGTCTTCTTTTAATTTAATTACATGGATTACATATTATTTTAAGCATTTCATTTGTTCATAAAAAATGAATATTAAGTAATTTATTTATGTCGCTATTGTAGGTTTCATAATATATTTGATTAAAACATATCTAATTTGCAAATTTATGTTAACAAACCAATGAATTTTATGGTTATTTAGATTTGATTTAGTTCAAAGAATTGTTAAAGGTAGTAGTTCATCGTTTTATATTATTCCATTTGTTAATTATATAGAGAAATGACATGGGCAATTGTAAATGAAAATTTTATAAGCTTGAATGGTTGGATTTTGAATTAAATTTCATTCTGTTTATGATGATGGTTGTAAAAAAATTACTAGTTTTTCATTATGTTATATTTTTATGTTTGAGGTGTGACATTTATTGATATATTTAGTATAAACTTGTTTCTATACATGACCAATGTAACACTCATTACCCGTATTCGATGCCGGAACAAGGTACGAGGCATTACCGATAAGTACGGAACACTTACAGATGATTTAAACCATTTACCGCTCAAATATCAAAATTGATTATAAAGTTTCCTTTAACGGGCCCTTGGAGTCCAAATCATGCATTGGAATTGGGTGGGATTGAATCGAATCGTATGAAATTTTTCATAAAATCCCTAAGTTTATCTCATTTACAAAGCTCCGCGCCGTGTGGCTCACATGACCGTGCCTCGGGTCAGATAACTCTTTGACTTGCGTCTATGAAGGAACTTGAGTCACACGGCCTTATTACACGCCCGTGTTGCTAGGCCGTGGGGTAAAGTTAATTTTCACAAATTAGGCTATTTTCCAAGCCATATTTCTTACTCATTTGATCCTTATTCTTCACCCACATTTAATACATACAAAACCAATTTAAGATATTCAACTGAGCCTTATACTTAATACCATTTGTTAGTCGTACACTTCATATAAATAACAAGAAATGTATATGGGCTCAATTCTCATTAAATTTCTCTTGTACTTATACTTTGTCACACTATGTATTCATATAACATATAACAATCACACCTGTATTTCATATATATTTTATAACAAATTATCTTGGTTTCAAACTACTTCATATTTGAGTTTTACTTATCAAATCATTTGAAACATCATCTTTACATATAGTGCACTAGAGATGCACAATTCTATAATTATAAATGAACACATTTATCAAACATATTCCATGTTTTTATATGTATAGTCTCATATTTCCATGTATCAATTACCATCATTTCCTCGTATTTTGACAAATACACTGTAACAATTCATAAACATGTAATTCACTAACCCTTCACGCTAATCACAATTTAAAGTGACAAATCACTTATTGAGCCCAATTTCAATGTTCACTACAATCTATCATATAAATTTGGATGTACGTATCCACCAATAAATTCCATGTACAGGTATCATCACCTCATATTTCCACATACATTACTTTACACATTATGAACTCAAATAACATATACAAGACATACCAATGTATTTCAAATACGTTTTCATAATATTTCATTTAGAATTAAGATTATTTCATATTAGAACTCTTCTCATTAACTCATTTGGAATACCAATTCATACAGATAATAGACTCAAGGATGTACAAATATATAATCACAAATGAACTCATTCGTCAACCAAGTTCTACGTTCATGTCTCATCAACTCGTATTTCCTTATATCACATAATATATATATATCATGATTTCCATTCCTTAATATTTTCCATATTTATCCGTTGAATTTCTTGGAATTTTCGATGGATTTTCAGAGGTACACTTTAGTGTACAAATCCAGTCCGTCAATTCATGTTCATGTGGGCACATTTCCATTTCGAGAGCACACTCCGTGAACCTCATCCTTACAATGGATTAACGGTCCGAGCTAAATCCCCTATAAGAGAGCACACTCCCTTGAACCTCATCCTTACAATGGGAGTACCGGTCGAGCTAAATCCTCAGAATATAAACTCATAGAGTATTGTCGGGATTACCGGTCAGGCTAAATCCTCTGCAAGCGACAATTACTCTAATGAGCTTGGATCTGAATTACCAGTCGAGGTAAATTCAGACCTTAATTGGATTACCCGTCTGGGCTAAATCCATTTTACACATATTCTTGGGAGGGCTATATCAGGATCACCCGTCCGGCTAGATCCTTTTCACACATATTCTTGGGAGGCTATATCGGATAGGATCACCCGTCGGGCTAGATCCTTTTACCGTCAATTTCTTTTCGAGATCCATCAATTTCCCTTTCATTCAACCGGATTTCTTCCACTTTTATCAAATATATCAATGTTTCAATCAACTTTCATACAATGAACATTCAAATTATATTCATATCAATAACATACATTTCAAGCATTTAAGAATATAATTCAAGTTACATGAACTTACAATTCGATTTTTATACCATAACGATAATCTTAGTTTCATAATAAATATTTGAAATAAAACATTATATCATTTCTACCTCAACGTTTATCAATTATAATCGAGCATGTGATCAATTTAAACACAAGTCATTCATTTATTATTTTCCTCCTCCTCCTCTCCATCCACATCCTTAGTACAAACAACACACTTGTAAGTAACATTATCTATTATTTTCACTATTTACTTATGTAAATATTCAAGCTGTCCATCCGTGTCATAGTCACTAAATTATTTTTATCTTGAGCTACAGAACTCCAAATTAAGATCCGTAAATTTTATTTGAAACTAGACTCACATATCTTCTTACCATAATATTTCCAAAATTTTTGGTATTTCCAATTAGTACAGTTTATTAGTTAAGTTCTCCCCTGTTACACAGTCCTACTGCTCTGACCTCTCTTCACTAAAATCAATTATCTCATAGTACAATTTTCATATAGTGTTTCCGATTATTTCTAATGAAAATAGGCTCACTAAGGAATACATACATATAAATTATAATGCATAATTCTTTTGTACAATTTTAGTGAATTTCTAAAGTAAGAACAGGGGCTCACGAAATTATTCTAAATCAGTCTTACTAAAATTTAAATATCTTAAAATGTAGACTTCCTTTGCTTGCTCTGTTTCTTTTATATGAAAATAGACTCAACAAGATTTAATTCTATATCTCACTCAACTTCTAATTCAATTTCTACCATTTTGGTGATTTTTCAAAGTTAGACAACTGCTGCTGTCCAAAACTGCTTTAGTGTAACATGTTGATTTCTATTTTGTCCCAAATTCCACAATTCATACAATTCAGTCCTTGCTCAATTAACCCTCAATTGAGCTAATTTTCTCATTTAATACTTTTATCTATCATTTTAAACTACTTCATAACCTTTGAAAATCAGAATTTTAACATTAGGTCTTAATTTCAACTCTTTCACAATTAGGTCCTAAAACCAATTTCCATCAATTTTACTTGATAAAATCACCATATATCAAAATTAAAGCTTCAATTCTATATTTATTCATCATATTATTCCAGCACTCATCCATAGAAACTTTAAAATTTGCCATAGAATCAAAAACTAATGACATACTAAGTTGGACCCAATTGTAAAAGTTTAAAACATAGAAATTTCAAGGAGAAAGCAAGAATTAAACTTACATGAAGCCAGAGTATGAAAACCAGCTTGAACCCTCTTCCATGACTATTTTTCAGCTGATGAAAATGAAGAGAAATGAAGAGAATTCTAGATATTCCAATTTGGTCCCATATTTATTTAACTAATTTTGACAATTTTCCAATTTTACCCTTATTCAAGCCATTTCCTGATTTTTCTCAGCTATTGCCGCCCAAAATATCTCCTTTGGGCTTATTTTCACTTTAGGTCCTTCCACATTTGACAATTAAGCTATTTAATCCTTCTAGCAACTTTTACACCTTTTTCAATTTAGTCCTTTTATTTTATTAACCACCCAAACGTCAAAATTTCCTAACGAAATTTTTGTACCACTTTATTGACATTCTATAAATATTCATAAAAATATTTTTGACTCGGTTTATAACACCGAGATCTCGATACCTCTTTTTCTCGATTTCTTGACCAAATAAATCTTTATAAAACACAATTTACTATTTCAAAAATCTTTTAAAAGCTACATTTGGCTCGTAAATATTAAATAATATAATCTACGAGTTCATTTGTCAGATTTGATGGTCTCGAACCACTATTTCTAATATAACTGAAATTTGGGCTATTACAACTCTCCCCCTCTTTAAGAATTTTCGTCCTCGAAAATTCCTTTAGTGGAAAGGTTCAAATATTTTTCACTACTTATACCTTTTTCGATGTCAATTCCTTACACAAAATTTAGAGAAATCCAGATACCAAAATCACCACGTTTCTATGATCAAACCAAAAGCATAATCATAACAGACATAGTTATCACAAGCTGAACAACACACTTTAAAGATAAGCCATGATTAATAATTTACGAAGTATGAATGATAGGAAAACCAAGATAAGGAAATTCAAGATACAATACCATACCAGAAATCCGAGAACATAACTCATAAAAAAATAAAGATATCGATGATTCCTCGAGAAGGCCGAACAAAAACACGCTACCAACTTTGGACTTCCATCATAACAGAGATAATATATTTCCAAATATTTATTATATATAACAGAATAATATCCAATAAGAACGGAAGAATAGTCCAACATAAATTTTTACCATCGACTTTATTCCAACATAATAAAATAGAATTCCGAATAGATAAAGAAATACCGATCATAAATCGACCCGACCAATAGGGCTTTCGTCTAACATCATAGTTAGTTAGCATTCTCATAACATAAGAACTCCATCAGAGCTGAACAATCACACACATATCTCTAAGGATAAAAGAATATATATAGAATACCCAGAAAAATCATCATATTCATCTCAACTATAACTATCACACACAGACATCTTTACTACTCAATTATCTTTTCTCTAACTAATTCTATCATCATGTTCCCCGCATCATTCCATTCACCAACGAAAACCAATTCGAGAAGAATATCAGCAACTCATACTTTAAACTTCATACTCAATTGAGTCGAATAGTCGAGACTAGCTTCTTCTTTATCCGTGACATTGTATAATCTGTAATCTTTAAAATAATCGATATTTCTTTTAAAAATGAGTTCATTTGTCGCACTATACTCAACTCTCTCTCTTTTTTTTCCACCTTTGGACTCTTTAGTTTCTCACTTATGAACATATTCAACATAATTCTCGCGAACTTTCATCATAAAGCAATATTAGTAAGGGGGTGAGGTCATAAAGCCTCTAACTTGACTCTCATAAATACACATATATGACTTAGCATTCATCATCAATGTGACATCATCATAATCACATAATTCACTCTAAGCAAATTTTCATACTTAGTCATGTTACACGAATTTTTCGATTATCTTCTTCAAACAAGCATACTTAAACATACATTCCATGAATTTTGAGTAAATTTACTCATAACACTCACTTAATCAAGCATGTTAGACACATAACATCATATGAATACTAACATACATGAACGAGCTTATCACAATAAAGACTTCCGTTTCATTTCACTTTTCCACATTTCCCAACATATGGTTATCTCATTAAGCACATTAACACATGCTTATCATGAACTTCTATTCATACCTTTCCACATTTCAATACATCGTAAGAACATTTCAATCATCTCAATATCATTTTTAGCATTATCGACAATAGCTCGGTTAGAAGTTATCTCTGTCTTAACAAAATAATTTCGTTAGAGTCGGGAGATGTCACACTATCACAGTTCACATATGGCATGTATAGCTAGACTCTTGTACAAGCTATGTTAGTTCGAGAATCGACTAAACCATAGCTCTGATTCCACTAAATGTAACACCCATTACCCGTATTCGATGCCGGAATAGGGTACGAGGCATTACTAAGGAGTACGGAACACTTACAGATGATTTAAACCATTTACCGCTCAAATATCAAAATTGATTATAAAAGTTTCCTTTAACAAACCCTTGGAGTCCAAATCATGCATTGGGATTGGGTCGGGATTGAATCAGAATCGTATGAAATTTTTCGCAAAATCCCTAAGTTTATCTCATTTACAAAGCTCCCGCGCCCGTGTGGCTCACATGACCGTGCCTCTGGGCCGTATAACTCTTTGACTTGCGTCTATGAAGGAACTTGAGTCACACGGCCTTAGTACACGCCCGTGTTGCTAGGATGTGGGGTAAAGTTAATTTTCACAAATTAGGCTATTTTCCAAGTCATATTTCTCACTCATTTGATCCTTATTCTTCACCCACATTTAATACATACAAAAACCAATTTAAGATATTCAACTGAGCCTTATACTTAATACCATTTGTTAGTCGTACACTTCATATAAATAACAAGAAATGTATATAGGCTCAATTCTCATTAAATTTCTCTTGTACTTATACTTTTCACACTATGTATTCATATAACATATAACAATCACACCTCTATATTTCATATATATTTTTATAACAAATTATCTTGGTTTCAAACTACTTCATATTTGAGTTTTACTTATCAAATCATTTGAAACATCATCTTTACACATATAGTGCACTAGAGATGCACAATTCTATAATTATAAATGAACACATTTATCAAACATATTCCATGTTTTTATATGTATAGTCTCATATTTCCATGTATCAATTACCATCATTTCCTCGTATTTTGACAAATACCGTAACAATTCATAAACATGTAATTCACTAACCCTTCCCGCTAATCACAATTTCAAGTGACAAATCACTTATTGAGCCCAATTTCAATGTTCACTACAATCTATCATATAAATTTGGATGTACGTATCCACCAATAAATTCCATGTGCATGTATCATCACCTCATATTTCCACATACATTACTTTACACATTATGAACTCAAATAACATATACAAGACATACCAATGTATTTCAAATACGTTTCATAATATTTCATTTAGAATTAAGATTATTTCATATTAGAACTCTTCTCATTAACTCATTTGGAATACCAATTCATACAGATAATAGACTCAAGGATGTACAAATATATAATCACAAATGAACTCATTCGTCAACCAAGTTCTACGTTCATGTCTCATCAACTCGTATTTCCTTATATCACATAATATATATATATATATATATATATCATGATTTCCATTCCCTTAATATTTTTCCATATTTATCCCGTTGAATTTCTTGGAATTTTCGATGGATTTTCAGAGGTACACTTTAGTGTACAAATCCAGGTCCGTCAATTCATGTTCATGTGGGCACATTTCCATTTCAGAGAGCACACTCCGTGAACCTCATCCTTCTGTAGGATTACAGTCCGAGCTAAATCCTCGTAAGAGAGCACACTCCTTGAACCTCATCCTTACAATGGATTACCGATCGAGCTAAATCCACATAATATAAACTCATAGAGTATTGTCGGGATTACAGTCAGGCTAAATCGCAACGACAATTACTCTAATGAGCTTGGATCTGAATTACCAGTCGAGGTAAATTCAGACCTAATTCGGATTACCCGTCCGGCTAAATCCATTTACACATATTCTTCGAGAGGTTATATCGGGATCACCCGTCCGGCTAGATCCTTTTCACACATATTCTTCGGAGGGCTATATCGGGATAGGATCACCCGTCCGGCTAGATCCTTTTACCGTCAATTTCTTTTCGAGAGATCCATCAATTTCCCTTTCATTCAACAGGATTTCTTCCACTTTTTATCGAATATATCAATGTTTCGTCAACTTTCATACAATGAACATTCAAATTATATTCATATCAATAACATACATTTCAAGCATTTAAGAATATAATTCAAGTTACATGAACTTCCAATTCGATTTTTATACCATAACGATAATCTTAATTTCATAATAAATATTTGAAATAAAACATTATATCATTTCTACCTCAACGTTTATCAATTATAATCGAGCATGTGATCAACTTAAACACAAGTCATTCATTTATTATTTTTCCTCCTCCTCCTCTCCATCCACATCCTTAGTACAAACAACACACTTGTAAGTAACATTATCTATTATTTTCACTATTTACTTATGTGAATATTCAAGCTGTCCATCCGTGTCATAGTCACTAAATTATTTTTATCTTGAGCTACAGAACTCCAAATTAAGATCCGTAAATTTTATTTGAAACTAGACTCATATATCTTCTTACCATAATATTTCCAAAATTTTTAGTATTTCCAATTAGTACAGTTTATTAGTTAAGTTCTCCCCTGTTACACAGTCCTACTGCTCTGACCTCTCTTCATTAAAAATCAATTATCTCATAGTACAATTTTCATATAGTGTTTCCAATTATTTCTAATGAAAATAGGCTCACTAAGGAATACATACATATAAATTATAATGCATAATTCTTTTTGTACAAATTTTAGTGAATTTCTAAAGTAAGAACAGGGGCTCACGAAGTTATTCTAAACCAGTCTTACTAAAATTTAAATATCTTAAAATGTATACTTCCTTTGCTTGCTCTGTTTCTTTTATATGAAAATAGACTCAACAAGCTTTAATTCTATATCTCACTCAACTTCTAATTCAATTTCTACCATTTTGGTGATTTTTCAAAGTTAGACAACTGCTGCTGTCCAAAACTGCTTTAGTGTAACATGTTGATTTCTATTTTGTCCCAAATTCCACAATTCATACAATTCAGTCCTTGCTCAATTAACCCTCAATTGAGCTAATTTTCACATTTAATACTTTTATCTATCATTTTAAACTACTTCATAACCTTTTAAAATCAGAATTTTAACATTAGGCCTTAATTTCAACTCTTTCACAATTAGGTCCTAAAACCAATTTCCATCAATTTTACTTGATAAAATCACCATATATCAAAATTAAAGCTTCAATTCTATATTTATTCATCATATTATTCCAGCACTCATCCATAGAAACTTTAAAAATTTTCCATAGAATCAAAAACTAATGACATACTAAGTTGGACCCAATTGTAAAAGTTTAAAAACATAGAAATTTCAAGGAGAAAGCAAGAATTAAACTTACATGAAGCCAGAGTATGAAAACCAGCTTGAACCCTCTTCCATGACTATTTTTCAGCTGATGAAAATGAAGAGAAATGAAGAGAATTCTAGATATTCCAATTTGGTCCCATATTTATTTAACTAATTTTGACAATTTTCCAATTTTACCCTTATTCAAGCCATTTCCTGATTTTTCTCAGCTATTGCCGCCCAAAATATCTCCTTTGGGCTTATTTTCACTTTAGGTCCTTCCACATTTGACAATTAAGCTATTTAATCCTTCTAGCAACTTTTACACCTTTTTCAATTTAGTCCTTTTATTTTATTAACCACCCAAACGTCAAAATTTCCTAACGAAATTTTTGTACCACTTTATTGACATTCTATAAATATTCATAAAAATATTTTTGACTCGGTTTATAACACGAGATCTCGATACCTCTTTTCTCGATTTCTTGACCAAATAAATCTTTATAAAACACAATTTACTATTTCAAAAATCTTTTAAAAGCTACATTTGGCTCGTAAATATTAAATAATACAATCTACGAGTTCATTTGTCAGATTTGATGGTCTCGAGCCACTATTTCTAATATAACTGAAATTTGGGCTATTACAACCTAGGCAGTTATTCTTGGTAGTTAACTGATAATGCAAAACTCTTGTTAAAAGGGTTTTAAAAGTATTTTGAATCGAATTTGGGACTTCTCACATCCGAAGCGAGAATCATACCACTAGACCAAATGCCCTGCATTTGAAGATTTTGGCATATTTCCTGAAGCGAATATTGCATATAATTATTTGGAAATTATATTTATTGACTTAGTGGCATTATAGACTTCACATTGATTTAGACATTTCCAGTAGTAAATGTCACGAAAGTACTTATATATGGATACAAAGTAAAAGGAATGATGATAAAATTATCAATTTATTACAATTCAGTACAATTGAAATGCATGTTAAAATAAACCAAAAGTTTACTAATACAAATGTATTTACTACTTGGCGTGACCAGTTAGACCATCCTAGATCATATATGATGCAAAAATTAATTGAAAATTCATATGGACATTCTTTAAAGAACCAGAAGATTCTTTAATTTAAAGAATTCTTATTTGTTGCTTGTTCTCAATGAAAATTGATTGTTAGAAACTCACTAACTAAAGTTGAGATTTAATGTCTTGCATTTCTGAAATGAATATAGGCTCATTCATCCACCATGTGGATGATTTTTATGTTATATGATTTTGGTAGATGCATCTACAAAATAATCATGTATGTGTAATCAACTTACAACCTGTCATTTGCAAGGTTTCTTGTTTAAATAATTAATTTCAGATCATGCAATTAAGGCAATTTATCTTGCTAATACTGATGAGTTTATATCTCAGTCTTTTATTGATTGAGTTTGAAACGTTTTAGTAAAAGTTTGTTATTTATGCTCATTATGATTTAGAGAAATTATTGATTGAACACCTCTAATTAATGTCTAAACCATTACTTATGAGAACTAAACTTCCTATTTTAATATGAGATTATGTTGATTTACGTGTTATACGCATCAAGCAGATAAGTTATAAGTACTCCCTATTACAACTGGTTTTTGATAAAGAACTAAATATTTCTCATCTTTGAATTTTTATATGTGCGTATATGTTCCAATTGCTCCACGACAATGCACAAAGATAAGTGGATCCTCAAAATAAGTTGGGAATATATATTAATTACAAGTCTCTTTATATTATTAGATGTTTTGAATGTCACTGGAGATTCAATTATTACATGATTTGTGATTACCATTTTGATTATATAGCTTTCTCGACATTAGGGGGAGTGAAATAATAACTTGTAATGAGTTAAGGGGAGAGTAATTTGAACTAGAAGTTCAACAAGTATAACTCATTATAAGTTAACTGTCAGATGTATTTATAAACTTAATATGTACCATCTAATATTTTAATTTGAATCAAAGTCCCAGTAGGACAGTCAGTTAGAATAAATAATAGATTGATCGGTTTCAAAGATGAAAATTCTTCTAGATGGTCATGTAGTAGAGGTGGGTGCTCCAGAAGAGACCCAAGACATAACTAATAAGTAAAACTCCAGAAGAGATTCAGGTACCTGAAATTGAAGATTAAAATAATGAAAATAAGAGATCTCGATAAGTTATGTCAATTCGAGAAAATGTGGAACCGAATAATTAAAGTGGTCGACAATGATTTTGCATGCAATATTATTATTGAAATAATAAAATAAAATGAGGATCTTGAATAAATCTATTGAGAAATATATATATGGAATAAATTGATCAAAATAGAAAGACGCAACTCAAGTACAATTAAATTTGTGGAGTTTTTGGATCAGTAGTTCAAATATCTAAAGGTATCAGTGAGGGTGCAAATGAAGTAGTTTTGCAAAAGCGAAATAAAAATACGAAATTTTTCGCTAAGTCCTGGCATTGATTGTGAAATGATATAATATTCTTTTGTAGTGGATGCAATAACCTTTAGATATATTATTTTGACAATTCATAAAAGATTTAACTTGCGTCTAATGGTTGTTGTTACAACCTTTTATGAACTACTATATAGTAAAGTTTATATTAAAATCATTGAAGGATTTAAGATCCTAGAAGCATATTGAAATTATAGGAAATAATTCATTTATATGAATTGAAATAATTTGAACATATATGGTAAATAATAGTTGAAGGAGGATTATGAAATGATCCAAAATATCTATTTGTATTTTTATAGAAGAATCATGATTAAAGTTTGCTATGATTATTGTTGAAACTCCTGAAGAAATCAAAATATATTTCCTCCAAATTTTCCCTCACTCATGACTTTCAAAAGAATGGTGATATAAATGCTAAGCAAACACATTCAAAATAGTCATTTGAAAAACTACTATTCAAGATTGAATATGTAGAATATGAGAAAGTATGCGATGTTTTCATGAAGAGGAGTAAATACGCATTGTACTATTTTTCTCTTAACCAAGGTGTTGTCCCATTGAGTTTTCCTGTAAGGTTTTTAATGAGGCAGCATATTATGCGTATTATAGACATGTGTACTCTTTTTTCTTTACTAGTGTTTTTTCTCCCATAGGGTTTTTATCTTAGTTAGGTTTTAACAAGGCACATTATCTACCAATGGACATCCAAGCGAGAGTGTTATGAATATCTTATTAAGTGGATGTTTATCAAGATCAAGATAAGTTTTAATGTACTTTAAATTCTTATAGTCATTAGAAGTAGATCTCTACTTCATTTATACTTCTTATGTCTATAAATATAGACTTTGAAGAAGCTTTGTAAATATTTCGATTGATCAATAAAATATGCCCTCTCTTTGCTTTCTTATTCTCTTTGTTCTTTACTTTCATCCTTTATTTTATAACATTATATATTATATAATATATTTTTATATTAGGAATGTATTTTTAACTGTTATTTTTATATTAATTAAAATAAATAAAATATATTATATAAAATATATATTTTGAACTATTAAAAAAGAAAATGAACATTAAAATGTATTTTTTATATGTTTTATACTTATTTTAACCAAAAGACAAAAACATATAAATTTTAAGTTTAGTTAATGTATTTAGAAAAAAATTGGTTCGATTAGTGTTAAATATATTTACATTTCGTAATTTAATTAATAGTAATTCAATTCGGTTTTAACCAAACCAATTGTTTGAACACTCCTAACATTTATTCTTTTCTTTTCAAGTGGGTGTATTTTTATTTTGAAGCTTGTGATAAATTAATATTTTTATTGATGGACTGATTTTGAGATATTAATATTATATGAGATTTCTAACCTCTTGAATTATGATTTGGAAGAAATAAAATATTAAATAATAATTTGTTTTTATTTATATTAAATTGAAAATTTTATATAACTAAAATAACACATGTCAATTATTGATGGGCTCTAATAAAATTTTTAATAAAAAGTAATGTTTGGGGCCATAATGGTCATTAAATATAGATAGAGAACCAACAATATTTATTTTTAAAAATTGAATTACCATCAGAAGTTATATAAAATATAAAATATAAAATGAAATGATGAAATATAACAAAACAGGTACAAATACCTAAATTATTTATTAAATTGAGTGACTATAAAACAAGTAAGCAAAGTTTAGCATAAAATTAAAAACATGATTAAAAAAAAAACAACACAAGCACAATTTTTTTAAAAAAAAGTATAGAAAATGTTATATAGAATAAAATTATATTAAGTTTAGATTAAATTAAACACAAAGATACAAAGCTAAGCGATGAAGATGAAAATTAAATAAAGGGAGAAGCAATTCTCCTCATTTGATAAATGTCATTAAGAGGGACTACTTCTAATATGTTGTATTCATTTTGAAAGTGACCATTCTCTAACCCTTGAACACATGGCCATAATAAAAATCTCTAACGCCTACATGTTGCTATTCATTGGTCACAATAAAGAGGAACACAAATTTTTTTTAATCCATCTACTGGCTGACCTGTAAATTGAAAATGTTGAATTCATCAATTTTGGAATAAGAGGATCGAGTTTGAGGAAGAAGGATGTGTAAAGAGTGTTTCCTACTAACACAAAGGAAGGATTTTGGGTTAGGAAAATACAAGTTTCATGATCCAACAGTTTAGATACTTCATGCAAATTGTATGACTTAACCAAGCCAACTCTAAATAATAACCGCCCCACATTTTTAAATTAAATAAAAAAAAAAAAACCATACTTGTTTAAATGGAAGCAGCTTTAATTTCAGTTATTATCTCTAACATCAAAAAGAAAGAAAGAAAGAAAGGGAAAACATAATATTGAGAAAAATATTGTGTGGGAACAACTTGGTTGGATTTGCTGATTTGGTGGCCAGCACCGCACAAAAGCAACAAATTATAACTCACTCTTGTACCCGCCATGATTCAAATATTTATATAATGTAAAAGTAAAATGAAAATTATACAACCAAAATCTCTTTACTACTTTCATAATTAAAGCTTTTAATTGAGATTAACTCAAAGTTAAAATATATGAACAGCATATCTTTTGCTTTGTTAAGGAAAAACAAAAAAAAAAAAAAAAAAAAAAAGGAGAAAGAAGAAGATTTGCAGTTGAAGGAGTGCTTTGCTTTGCTTACCCAAGACACAAAAACCTCAGGGAAGTTAGGCCAAAGGTTAGCTTTCCTCCAGGTTTGCCTCTTTCTTTTCACTTGGAATCAAAGCAAAGGTTCTTTCTTTTCAGTTGATTCTTGGTCGCCATCTCCATCTTCTTTTCTTTCTCTCTCCTTCTATATATCTACTTTCAGTTTTGTTGTAAATTTCTTCTTTCTAAGGCCTCTAATCCTTAAATACCCACCTCACTTTTTGTTTATGTTTGTTGCTTTTTTGGGGGTGAATTCTTTGTTAATTTCGAGGGTTGCTTTGCAATCTGGAGATGGTTTTTTTTTTTTTTTAAAATGGTCTTAATTTTGTGGGTTAAGAGTTAGGCCTGCAGATATGCAAGCTTTTCAATTCAACAGTTTGGTTTACTGCCTAAGTCTTCCTGGTATTTGTGTTACTACTTCAATATGATATCTAAAGAATTACAACTCCTTTTTAGTACCCTATAAATCTGATTGAGAGTTTGCAAATGTCATTTGGAAATCAAGTGTGCTATATTGGTGCTATATTTGTTCATTAGTTTTGAGAGTTGGAAACTGGGAACCATGAATACCAGATACTCTTTTCAACCAGATTCATTCTGTACTTCAAGCACTGCAGTTCCATTTTCATCAAATCCTCATGGAGTGGAAGAAAGAATTGTTGTTGGTATGCGGAATAGGCCTCCTCGTGCCCCGCCTTCTTCGATCTTGATAAGAACGGCGATGAGGATATCTAGAGCAAGGTGGTTTAACTTCTTAAGAAGAGTTTTTCATTACCAAAATGGATCAAGGTCTGATCTTGGGTCCAACCCTTTCAATTCTAGCACTTGGATGATGCTGGAGTTCTTAGCTTTGGTCATTCAAATAAGCATCATAGCATTCACTTTGGCTATTTCAAAGGAGGAAAGGCCAATTTGGCCTATGAGAATATGGATAGTTGGCTATGATATTGGTTGTGTCTTTAGCTTGTCACTTCTTTATGGGAATTATCATCTTCACATAACTCAAGGAGATCGTTTTGGCCTTTCCGATATCGAACAACAGCGAACCCATGAAGAATCAAGGTAAGCTTCTTATCATTGATTTCAATCTTGCTGTTATCCATGGTTTCATAACAGAATTTTGGGGTCTAATTTTGGCATATTATATTAGCTTTTGATTAGTGTGTGTATATAGACAACCTGAAGACCTTTTTGTATAAAAGTTTGGAATTTGGTTGTATGTGTATTAATGGAGATTATAGAATGCTCAGGAGCTCACATTTGATGAACAAATGCCGGACTTCACTAGAGCTGTTCTTTGCAATATGGTTTGTGATGGGAAACGTTTGGGTGTTTGATTCTCGATTTCGATCCTTCCATCGAGCTCCGAATCTCCACGTACTTTGTATCTCATTGCTAGCTTGGAATGCTCTGAGCTACTCTTTCCCATTTCTGTTATTCCTACTTCTGTGCTGTTGTGTGCCACTTATTAGCAGCCTCCTAGGTTACAACATGAACATGGGTTCCATTGACAGAGGAGCATCTGATGATCAGATCTCCAGGCTGCCTAGTTGGAGATACAAAGAAATCAACACCAACTTAGACCTCGATCATGATTTGAACTGCGACACAAGCCAGGCAAATGAAGATCCAGTAAGTCATATATATATATATATATATGTATGCCATAATTCATGCTCATTTCTAGCTTTTCTTTGATCACATCATTGTTTTTGTTTTAAATATATAATTAAGTTAATGTTCCAGGCTAATGGGTCTTTTTCTTTGTAAAGGAATGCTGCATTTGCCTAGCCAATTATAAAGACAAAGAAGAGGTGCGACAGTTGCCTTGTTCCCACATATTTCACCTCAAGTGTGTTGATCAATGGCTCCGAATCATATCTTGCTGTCCTCTTTGCAAACAAGAACTGGACAGATAGAAAACAAGAACGAGCACTGGACGTAAGTATCAAATACGAGTATGTATCGAACATGGTGACGTTCTTATATTTTTAAAAGTTTTTCCATTAATTTGGAGCATCCTTATTCTCATACTCATGTTCGAAAATCTGTCGAACATGAATATTTTAAGAAACCTGAAGAGGCGAAGCGACATATATGATCACAGCTCTTTCTTCTTTTTTTTCCCACAAAGTTCCTCCTTGATTCACTATTGTGTGAGATTTATCTGTATATTTACAAAGGTTACTTGAGTGAGTTGTTTGTACAGTGTCCTCACCAGTAACCAAAAACCTTATTGAAGTATATTGTTTATGAGAACACTGAAAACAGGGGCTTCCTCCTGTTTAAGAACTTAACAGGATGGAGGTGGATATTACATTGAAGTTTGAAGAAATCAACTCTAATCTGTAGAATATTCCGCCACTGTTATTTGGCTATGCTCTGCTCTGCTCTTACTCCTCTAGAAATCATTTTTTATTTTTTGCTGCTCATTGATGGATCATGGAAGGATTGTTACATTGCACCAAGTTATGTGGCATTATACTTTCTCGAGGTTGGAAGATCATTTCCAAAATTTTGTCCTTTGAGAAAAAGGAGATGAACTTTGTGTCTAATCTTTGGTTTACTGATAGGATGGTTTTATCCTCAACACTAGCTGGCTCTTTATTACAAGACCAATCTCACCACCAAGAGAGGCCATCAATTACCCCAACCTCGATATTAAGACATGATAGCCGTCACTACAAATATTAAAATGTTGTATTTATTACAACTGCTTGAGTATTTTCAAAGTAATTAAATTCAGAAAATTCAAACCGCATAGAATATATTAAAATATTATGTCACGTGTATTTAAATTATTCATCAATATGTCCAGTCTAACGCTTTGTTATTACTAACCATGAATTCTTAATTTCAAAAAAACTCTAATGATAGAACATACCTCAATATTTGAACAAAAAGAATCTTTGGCATTGGATATGATTATAATTACTCAATAATTTCTAACCATTCCTCTCATTTCATCACAAATATTCCAAAACCAAACTTTATCATTCAACCAATATTCATAACTAAAGTTCCAATCTTTTGCTTAAATTTTTATTACTTAACCTGATTTCATATTAAATTCACATTCTGCGTGTACGGATCCATGATTTTACTTTAAAGGGTAAAACTTTTAAATTGAACCATCTTTTTTAATGCAAAAAAGTATCAATTCTTTTCTTCTCAAACAAATCGATTTAATTTTTTTTAAGCATGAACAATTTAATTGTAAATAAATTAAAAGAAAAAATGACACTATATAAAATTAAATATTTCTTTCTAATATGCAAAAAATAATAATTAATATCATAAATATAAATATATTTCCAAAATTAAATTTAAGCTTACATCTATGCTTACATGTGATCATGTGCAAATTCGTAACAAGTTCAATTTTAAATTCCATGGGCTATGACCTCTTTCACTTTAATAGTAATCTTAAAAGAGCTTAAAGGTGTGTTTATCGAGGAAGTTGAAAAATGTTCACTTTTAAATTCAAATCGTGATTTCAAATAAAAAAAATTGATAAACAAATAACTTTTCAAATCAAACTTTCATTTTAAACCAAGCCAAAAAAACTAAAATTTTTAGCTTTTAACAATTGAAAAAGTGTTTTCAATCAAATTACATTTTTCCTCTCATTAAATCTTTTATTTTACAACATCATTTCTAAAGCTAACATTTTATCTTCCAAAAAACACTTATGGAAAACAATGATAAACATTATCAAAATTTTCAAAAGTAGAAATGGAAACTGACCCTAAGTAAATGTATAAATATAAAATATTAATATATTTTTATTAATGTAAATCTATATTAATCTAATTCTAGCATGCAAATCGATCATGATTCTAGCATGCAAATTAGGCTATAATCTAGGGTTTTTGTCTATTTAGTTTTCATGTATAGTTAGTTCTTAGATACTAGTATAAATGTACAACAATAAGGCACACAAAAATTCATCCATCTTTCTTTTTCTTAAGTTTATAACATAGTATCAAAAGCTTATGTTCCCTTCTTCTTTTTTCTTGTGTTTTGCTCCTGTTTCTTGTCCTTTGCCTTTCTTTGCCCAAGCCAAGCCACCTCCAAGCCGAGCCATCATACTCAAGCCATTTTGAGTCATTGACTACTCTGTTGACCAAATCGATCCCACTATTTTCCACCGATTTGCTTCTATTTCTTCGCTTTTTGTCTCTCTGATTTGTCTCTATCATAGAGAAAATTGAGATTTCTTGCCCTGTTAACGTTTTTTTTTTATATAAACTGTCATCAATTATCCTCTTGCCTTAAGGTGGAATGTCGTTATTGTCATAAACATGGCCACCTTCTTCGCAATTGTCCGGTTCGGCCCCTTCAGACTGGTGAAACTACTAAGGCTGGTGGATCTCCCAACTTCAAAGGAGTTTTTCCTGTTGCTTCTACAGAATTTGCTTCCTTCTTATTAAGTAACTTAATACCTCTCCTAAAACAGGTTTTATCTTCCATTTCCTCTTCACATTCTGTCATGTCTGTTGTTGGAACAATAGCAGCAACTGACATGCACAAAGCATGCAATATGCTTATGATTTTATGTGGACAAAACTAAAGAAAAGAAAGATGCATAAAACATGAGCTAAACTGAACTTGAAATCAAAAGGTTAATGGTTCAACTTGATATCCATTTCATTAACAACATGAATATATACATAAAATATAAGGTTTGAATAGTCAAAAGACTAGTACCTAGTGATTTACCAACTCCCTATAGACTTGACAAATACAAGTTGAGCTTAAACATAAAAAAATAGCTAAAATGCAAAACATTACATCAAATTAATGTAGTCATTGTCCTATGAGCTTAGCTATTACATTACATGACATTTGACTAGATTACAAAATAAACAAAAGTAGATTTGCTTCATCCGAACCATGCTTCTTTGGTAGGTGATCTCGTCACGCCTTACATTGGTTCCATGTTGCATTGCGGGCCAATTCTTGACACTCCTCCTTGGTGCAGTATGCAACAAACACCAATATTGCTTCTCAATTGCTCAAACCTTGATGTACCAAGTGGCTTAGTCAAAATGTCAGCCAATTGATCTTGTGATGAGCAATGAACAAGACCGATCTCTTTAGATTGTTCACCTCTCGAACAAAATGCAACTTGATCTTGAAATGCTTAGTTTTCCATGGAAAGCTGGATTCTTAACAATGGCAATCGCGATTGGTTGTCAACAAGAATCTTGGTAGGTTCACATTGCTCCTCATTGAGATCTTTCAACAATTTTCGAGCCAAATGGCTTGGTTCATCTTCTGCAATTGCTTTGCAATATATTCACTTCGGTGTGGATCGAAACAACAGTTGGTTGCTTCTTCGAGCACCAACAAAACACACTCGAACCAAGGCTAAAGAAATAGCCTGAAGTGCTTTTCATATCCTCTGTAGATCCTGCCCAGTCACTATCCGAGTATCCAACCAATTTAAGCTCTTTTTCATTCTTGAACCTAATTCCATAGTTCAATGTCTCTTTGATGTATCGAAGCACCCTCTTGGCAGCCTTAAAATGCATTTCATTGCAACAATGCATAAACCTTGAAAGTAAGCTAACTGCATGCATAAGATCTGGTCTAGTTGCTGTCAGATAGAGTAAGCAACCAACCAAGCTTCTGTAAAGCCTTTCATCAACTCTTTCATAGTCACCACCACTTGTTAGCTTCTCTCCTTGAGCCATAGGAGTGCTTCTTGACTTGCAATTCTTCATCTTTGAATCTATTGAGTATTTTCAAAGCAAAAGCATCTTTGGCTAATGAAGATGCTTTGATCGGTTTGATTTACTTTCATGCCAAGGAAGTAAGTCATGACTCCCAAGTCAGTCATGTCAAACACATGTTGCATTTGTGTTTTGAATTGATGGATCAAATCTTCCTTGCTTCCAGTCACTAGCAAGTCATCCACATAAATTGAAACAATTAGCAAGGTTTCCTTGTTGGATCTTTTCACATAGGGTGTTGGTTCACTCAAGCTTTTTCAAATCCAAGCTTGGGCGGGTGAGAGTCAATCTGTCATACTGTGCTCGAGGAGCTGTTTGAGCCATAAAGTGCCTTCCTTAGCTTGTAGACTTTTCTTCATTTCCGGGAGCCTTGAAGCCTTGGGTTGCTCAATGTAGATCTCCTCCTTAAGGTAGCCATTCAAGAAGGTTTGATTTAACATCTAGTTGATGAATCTTCCACCTTTTTGAGCGACCAATGCAAACAACAATTTTATGTTATCTAGTCTTGCCACGAAGCAAAAGTCTCCATGAAATCGACACCATCTTTCTTTGGTTGTACCCTTTCACCACAAGTCTAGCCTTGTACTTGTTCAATGTGTTGTCTGCATTGAATTTGGCTCAAAATATCCACTTGACACCAATGACTTTCTTACGGGCAGTCTATCTACTAAATGCCAAGTTTGATTTCATGAATCATATCAAGTTCAACTTCCATAGCCTTCTTCCATTGCTTGTCCTTGTGACCTCTTCAAAGCTTGAAGGCTCCACTATGGCTACATTGCATCTTTGGTAAATGTCAACAATGGTTCGGTTCCCTCACAGGTAGGTCATCCATATTTGCATTACTTAGATCATGTTCACTAGTTCTATATAGCCATCAATCAAATCTTCATCAAGTCGCATTGCATTTGATCCATCCCAATTCGTGTCCTTGCTTCATCAAACTTGACATCCCTACTAACCATAATTCTTTTGGTTGAGGATCATAGAGCCTATAGCC
Organism: Gossypium rotundifolium; assembly: GCA_025506655.1. Lineage (NCBI taxonomy): Eukaryota > Viridiplantae > Streptophyta > Magnoliopsida > Malvales > Malvaceae > Gossypium > Gossypium rotundifolium. The sequence continues at coordinate 34,384,516 of CP106734.1, forward strand.
TTTTTATTGTTGCTATAGCCCACAAAAATAGCTGGAATAGATCTCTTCTCGAGCTTGGTCCTTCTCTCAGCAGGTATGTGCACATAGCACACACATCCAAACACTCTCAAGTAGGAAACTGATGGCTTGTACCTATGCTAAGCCTCAAATGGAGTCATATCTTTCACAGCATGTGTTGGAAGCCTGTTTAGCAGGTACACTGAGGTGTTGACAGCCTCAGCCCAAAAAGTGCTTGGCATCTTGCTTTCAAACATTAAGCATCTGGCCATGTCCATGACAGTTCTGTTCTTCCTTTCACACACTCCATTTTATTGAGGAGTGTACACAGTGGTTAATTGATGATGGATTCCAGCCTGCTCACATAGCTTTTGAAACCTTTCAGACAAGTACTCAAATTTCATTATGCATTCTCAATGCTTTGATTTTGCAGTTTGCTTGGTTTTCTGCCTGAGCCTTGAACTTGGTAAAGGCCTCGAGCATATCAGACTTCTGCTTTAAGAAATAAACCCAACAACATCTAGTTAAATCATCAATAAACAGAACAAAGTACTTACAGCCACTGAGTGAAGGGGTCTTCATTGGACCACAGATGTCAGAATGCACCAGCTCAAGCCTTTCTCGAGCTCTCAATGCCTTGTTAACTGGGAAGGGTAACCTAGCTTGCTTACCAAGTTGGCAAGCCTCACAAACAGCATTTGTTGACTCAACCATGGTCATGTCTTCAACCAAATTCTGTCTGTGCATCAAGTCAAGTGATCTAAAATTGGCATGGCCTAATCTTCTGTGCCATAGACTAACACTGTCTATTAGGCTTGTGTAAGCCTTGTTTTGGAGTTGACTAACATCAAACATGAAGCATTTGTCAGCCATAGGAACTGTGACAATTTCCTGAGCATGACAATCTTGAATGGTGCATGAATCATTCTTGAAGACCAAGGAATAGCCTTTCGGACCAATGACCAACACTTATGATTTTGGTCTATATCAGGTACATACAAAACATCTGAAATCAGTTTGTTACCTGAACTTGTGTTGATCACAACATCTCCTCTGCCTTTGGCCTCTATCAAGCTCCCATTTCCAATCCTGATCCTCGAGGTGAAACTTCTGTCAAGCTCTTTGAAGCAGACCTCATCATTGCCATGTGGTGTGAGCAGCCACTATCCACCAGCCAGCTACACTTGGTTTTGTCCTTGGTTGCAAAGTTGGAGGCAGTGAAGACATGCTCCTCCTGAGCTGGAAAGTCTTCAGCAATTTTGGCTTGTGCTTCTTTGTTCACTTGTGGTTTATCCTTGTTTCTACAAACCTTTTCATGGTGGCCAAGCTTCTTACAAATTTTGCGCAGAATGTCGGCCTATTCCAGCAATTCTTCTCCAAGTGGTTGGTCTTCTTGCAATGTTTGCAAGGTGGGGCTTCTTCTTCTGCTTGATCCTCGGATCTTTCCCTTCTGTCATTAAGGTTTCATTGGTCTCGACTTGAGCTCGAGCCATCTTTGGCTTTTGCTTGAAAAGCACCCTCGGGATGTTCTTCTGTCTTGTAGCCCTTCTTTGCTCAAGTGCATAGAGGAATTCACCAACTCAGACAGGGGTGATGGTTGTGAGGTCCTCGAGTCCTCCAATGATGAAATCTTGACTCAAACCTCTCGGGAGAGTGGTAATGACCTTCTCCACAACTCTCTTGTCGGTGAAGTCTTCACCTAGAAGCCTTATGTTGTTTCCTGTTGCCATTATTCTATCAGAGTACTGTTTGATGGTCTCTGATTCCTTCATCTTCAAGTTCTCAAACTCCTTTCTAAGGTTGATTACCTGTTGCTGCCTTGTTTTGTCCGAGCCCATGAACTCTTCCTTTAATCTTTCCCATGCTTGTTTAGGTGAATCACAGGCCATGATTCGAGTAAAAATGACATCGACACTCCATTCTGCAGACGGGCCATAGCCTTTGCTGCTTGGCTCGATCCTCACTATCTTTGTCGATTTGAGCAATAGTGGGATTGGCTCTCAATGGAGGTGGCTCAGCATCACTCTCGATTGCACTCCAAAGGTCTTGTGTTAGAAGATGAGTTTTCATCTTCACAGACCAAATGTGATAGTTCTCACCAGTAAACATAGGTGGTAGAGGTGGTGTATAGCTCATTTTCAGCAACAATGCAATAGGTCAACACAAAGAAGATTTCTTCCTTCTTAAGTTTTGTTTCCACCGAAAAACATCAACAAGTAAGGTCCTCAAAGAAGTTAGCTCTGATACCAATTGTTGGAACAATAGCAGCAACTGACATGCACAAAGCATGCAATATGCTTATGATTTTATGTGGACAAAACTAAAGAAAAGAAAGATGCATGAAACATGAGCTAAACTGAACTTGAAATCAAAAGGTTAATGGTTCAACTTGATATCCATTTCATTAACAACATGAATATATACATAAAATATAAGGTTTGAATAGTCAAAAGACTAGTACCTAGTGATTTACCAACTCCCTATAGACTTGACAAATACAAGTTGAGCTTAAACATAAAATAATAGCTAAAATGCAAAACATTACATCAAATTAATGTAGTCATTGTCCTATGAGCTTAGCTATTACATTACATGACATTTGACTAGATTACAAAATAAACAAAAGTAGATTTGCTTCATCCGAACCATGCTTCTTTGGTAGGCGATCTCTTCTTGCCCTTACTCTTGGTTCCATGTTGCATTCTTGGCCAATTCTTGACATCATTACTCCGGGTAATTCTACTTGGCTTTTCGATTCTGCTTGTTATAATCATATGACACCTAATTTACAAAAGTTCTCCACACATGTCTCTACCTCCTCTCTTCCACCTGTTCATACACGAATGATACACAGATGCCTATCACACATGTAGGTCATGCATCCACCTCCACCCTTAGTCTCCTAGACACTTACTGCATTCCTATCTTAGCTTTTAATCTCATTTCTATCAAACAACTTTATGATCTTGGTCTTACAGTTATTTTTTCCCTCTAGTTGTCAGATGCAAGATCCGACTATCGGGAAGATTCTTGGAACAGGCCTAAAAGTGGGAAGATTATTTGAGCTCGTTACGCTGCATCTATTTAAGAAAACTATCTCCACTGTCGCCTTTTTTACTTCAGTAACATCTTTGACTTAGTCATGCCTTTGAAAGTAAACTTCATCAATTAGTGTATCGTGTGGATTATTAGGATCCACCAAATTTGAGTCGTTTAAGTGTCTTGAGTGTCAACTTACTAAACAACCAACTTTGTCTTTTATCAGTATCACTTCTCTTACTACATCTCCTTTCGAACTTATTCACTCTTAACTTTTAGGTCCTCCGATTTCTACTGTTAGTGGTTATCAGTATTTCATTATTTTTATTAATTATTACTCTCGTTTCACTTAGATTTACTTTATGAAAAATCGCTTCGAATTACCTGCTATTTCCATTAAATTTTTTAATATGATCAAAACTCAAATTTCTTCTACTATAAAAACTTTTTGTTTTGATAGTGCTACAGAATCACAAAGAATCATCTCTTTTTCAATTCTTTACTCAACAAGGCACTCAGGTTCAACATTCTTGTCCTTATTGTTCTCAATAAGATGGCCGAGTTGAGCGTAAACATAGACACATCTTGGACTCTACTAGGGCCCTCCTTCTTTCAGCCAAATGTCTTGAAAATTTATGAGGGGAATTTGCTTTAACCGTTGTCCATACAACCAACCATACACCTACTAAAGTTCTTAATGATCTCTCTCCGCATAAACGTCTTTTTCACAACCCTCCAGATTATTCGATTCTCAAAACCTTTGGATGTGCTTGTTTTGTACTCCTCTAACCTCATGAACATGCTAAACTTAAACCTCATGCTCGTCTTTGTTATTTTCTTGGGTATGGCATTGAGCATAAATGTTATCTCTGTTGGGATCCAATATCCAATAAATTACGTATCTCCCGGCATGTTACCTTTTAGGAGGATGTTAAGTTTTCTTCTTTGTCCACATGTCATTCTTCCTTGTCCTCTTCTCCATCTTTTTTTCACAGATGCTTTTGTTGAGTTGTTCCCCTGTTCTGATGCATCCGATGAGCTCAGTTCTCTACCATTTTCCACTTCCATATGCACTGAATTTGAACCAGTTGAAGATCTTGCTCCTACTTCTATTATTCGTCAGTCTAACCGATTAAGAAAACCTCATTCTCACTTAAAATACTATCATTGTTTTTCCGCCCTTGTCACTCTCTATGAGCCCCAATCTTATCTTGAGGCTAGTACTAATCCTTCTTGGCAGCAAGCAATGTCTGACAAACTTCAGGCATTGGAGAAAACTTATACTTGAGATCTGGTTGATTTTCCTCCTGGCAAGATACCGATTGGCTGTAAATGGGTGTACAAGATCAATACCCATTTTGATGGATCTGTTGAGTGCTATAAAGCTCGACTTGTAGACAAAGGATACACCCAGGAGTATGGTATTGACTATGAGGAAACGTTTTCTCCCGTGGCTCAACTCACTTTTGTTCGTAGTTTGTTGGCCATATCTGCAGTTAAACGCTGGAAATTGCATAAGATGGATGTCAACAATGCCTTTTTTAATTGTGATTCACAGAAATAAATCTACATGCATCCTCCACCAAGGTATTATCATTCTCACAATCAAGTGTGCGAACTTCGGCGTGCTTTGTATGGTTTGAAACAGGCCCCTCGAGCTTGGTTTTCCAAATTCAGCTCTATTGTATCTGCAATTGGCTTTATATCAAGTCCTCATGTTTCTGCATTATTTATTCGACACTCTAATTAAGGTATGATATTACTTCTTCTCTATGTGGATGATATGATTATCATAGGGGATGGCATAAATGACATTATTGAACTACAAAATACATTAGTCAATATTTTGAGATAAAGGATCTTGGGTCTCTTAGTCATTTTTTAGGTCTTGAGGATTTCTTTAATGATGGTGGCCACTATCTTTCTCAAGCAAAATATGCTTCCAATTTGTTTTCTCGTGTTAATATTACTGACAATAAGACCGTTACTACTCCATTGGAATAAAATGTCAAACTTACTTCGTTATATGACACTCTTCTTTTTACCTCACTTTGTACCGACAGATTGTCGACAGCCTAATCTACAATACAATGACTCGACCTAATATAGCTCATGCAATTCATATAGTTAGTCAGTTCTTGACATCTTCCAAATCATCTCAATTTTCAATAGTTCTTCGTATTCTTCGATGTGTTAATGGTACAATTTTTTGTGGTATTCTAAGTGATTCCCTTTGGATATTCTGATGCAGACTGGGTATGAGATCCTAAAGACCGACGTTCCACTAATGGTTATTGTTTCTTTCTAGGTGATTCCCTCATTTCTTGACGAAGTAAGAAACATATTATTGTTGCTCGCTCTAGCATCGGATCCGAATATCATGCTCTTGCTGATGCCACTTCGGAGTTTCTTTGGCTACATCGACTACTTCAAGATATGAGACTCTCGTCTCCTACTGCTATTTTCCTACATTGTGATATTCGTAGTGCAATTCATTTTGTTCATAATGATGTGTTTCATGAATGTACAAAACACATAGAGATTGACTGATCAGCTCACTCTGCACCTTGCTTCTGTCTCCTCATCAGCTCAGATCGCAGATATTTTCACAAAGACGCATCCTCCAACCAAATTTCAAGACTTAGTTTCTAAACTCAAGACTTAGTTTCTAAACTCAAGTTATGTGTAACACCCCTATACCATGTTCGACCTAAGGAGCCTGATACAGGAATATTACATTTGGTGCCAAAGTAATTTTGGCTAATCAAATATATTTGAACATAAAAAAAATATATAATAAACTTAAATAAGTCCCTACTACTACTTGAAACATACTTGGTCTTCTTAAGTACATGTCATTTTATTCAAAATTTTAAAACATACCCTCTTTATACTTGGAGATGCAATGAGATGAATGCTTGCAATCTCAAATACAACTCTTCAAAATTACTATACTTAATCTGCGCACGGAAACAAACTGTACGCTGACTATACACTCAGTGATATTACTATAATTCAAATATTTAAGGTAAAAATAATAAATATGCACATTTAATCTTACCACCATTTACTTTCAATGAATCATTCATGCATTTAAACTTTAAATTTTCTTAATAATAATATCTATCTTAAATAGTTTTTCTTCATTTTAATTTACATATCTCCTTACTATATCAATATCCATTTCATGCATTTCATCAATAACTATTTGATATCTAAAATTTTACAACATTAGTCTTTCAATAATCGGTTCATACGTTGTTCTATCATTTCTTATTAGTAGCTATTTCCAAATAGCACTTCTTTACTTAGATTTAAACATCATCTCACTATATAAAAATCATATATATATATATATATATATATATTAATATTTTGTTTTAATTTCTTATTCAAAATCACTCAATATCTTTTCTATTACCAATTCACTTATTTACCCCTATTAACACGACTCAGACTTTAGCGGATACACGGATCCAACCAAAACACACAGTTTGGCACCCAGAGCCTCATCGGATAATTCGAAGCAATAGTTGACACCCAGTGTCTCATCGGCCAAGCCGAAGTAAGTTGGTACCCAGTACCTCATCAAATCTATCCGAAGTAATATAATGACACCTAGTGTCTCATCGACTCGAGGTTGAAGTATTCCTAAACACTTCCAATCCTATGGCATACCAACTATATCTAACTCAACCCAATTAGTTAAAAGGAATTCAAAACACATTTCAATTTCACTCAATATTTATATCAATTTCACTTCAATCACAATTTCTCATACTTTCAATTCAAATCACTTTCCACTTTCCAATCAATATACATTTAAAATACTCACATATATTCATAATTCAATTCAATATTAATACTCACCTCATTTTACTTACCATGCATTTTAATTAAAATATAATAATTAATAATAAATAGATTTGAATTATAGTAATACAAAACCGTATATCCTCGTGTTATTCCTTGTCAACTTTCTCTTTCCCCTTCTTAGCCAATGTTTCCGGCATGATGTTAGCTATGATAATTAAAACAATTTAAAATTATCAAAACAACACCAATTCACATCAAATACTTTGATTTTTCATTTAATTTTTGCCTAAATTCCAATTTAATCTCTAACTAAAATTTTCTCCATTTTCATCTCCCTTCACTCTTTATTTTCACTCAATTTCTACTTATAACTAAACTTAACTCACTAATTTTCTCCAAAAACCCTAATTTCAAAATTCTCTCAATTTAGTCCCTATTACACAAAACTTATAACTTATTTTACAATTCAATCCTTTAAACAATTCTAACTTGAAATTCTATCAATTTAACCCCTAATTTATCAATTTATTCAACATGAACAATATCTAAAATTCACTAACTTTCAAAATTTTAACATAAATCAAATAATATTTTGTTCTAGGACTCCAAAACATCAAAATTACAAGAAAAGAGCTAAATTGACTTACCAAATTAACTTTGAATCCTTAGAACCCTAATTTTCCTTTTCTTTTCTTTTCTCTCTTTCCTCCCCTGTTTTCGTTTTAATTCTGTTTGTTCTTTCTTTTGTTTCCTTTATTTATTTGTTTAATTATAATATAATAATAATATTTTATTCATATACTTAAATATTAAGTATGTATTTAATATAAATAAATATATGTATATTATACATACACATGGAATTATATTTTCCATACATTTGTTTGATTTCTTTTATTTTATGTCATAATATAATATAAATTTTAATATAATATAATAATAATTTAATAATAAAAATAAGATTTACTTATATAATAAGTAAATAAGTAACTATTACTAACTTATGTAATTTATTTAACCACATGTATTTTACTATTACCACACACTTGGCACTTACGGTTTAATTGCTAATTTAGTCCCTTGACTTTTCTCTATTCTATAATTAAGCTTTTACACTTTATTCAATTTAATCCTTATATCTAATTAACCTTAATTCAAACTAATTCACTTAACTAAAACCTAATTAACCACACAATTAATTTCGTAAATATTTATTAAAAATATTTAAGAATCTATTTTACGAAAACAGTAACATGAAAATGTACTTTTTGATACCCGTAAAAATTGGGTCATTACACTACGATCCACAACACCACCTTGATTTTGAAGGGGGATGTTAATGTAAATTTGTATTAATCTGATTCTAGCATGCAAATTTGGCTATAATCTAGGATTTTTGTGTAGTTAGTTTCTATATATAGTTCCTAGGTAATAGTATAAATACCTAACACTTGTACAACAATAGACACACATAAATTCATCCTCTTTCTTTTGCTTAAGTTGATAAAATTTTAAATATATATTTTTTTAAATTTAAAAATGAGTTATTCAAGTCTGTTTGAGCTTTACTGGAATGGTCTTGGGTAAGAGACTTCAAAAATTTCAAATTACAAGCTAGCCCAACCATGCCAATGAACCCATCAAAATGACAAGATTCAAAATATAGCCAAATCAAAATAACATTGGACTGAAATAACTTGTTATTGTCATGCTATAATGACCGATTTTAACCGAAGTGACTTGACTTGTGCAAGCCCAACCTTGCCAATGAACCCATCAAAACAGTAGGATTCGCAATAGAGCCAGATAAAAGCAACATTGGACTAAAATAACTTGGTATTGCCATGCTCATCGATTTAGCAAAAGTGAATATGCCTGTCATAGAAAGCATCTTTGTGTGTGTAGTGAGATTGAGAAATAGGTACATGGATTTATTTAGGGATAATCAAATGGGAACCAAAAGCCTTGATTGATTAGGCGGTGTCATGTTTTCAACCCACAAAACAAGGGGTACTAGATTGAGGACGCTTGAAATTTGAATTACAGAATAAATCTTTTTTTTTTTTTTTACTTAAGTTAGGGTTTAAACTCTTAAATGAAAGTGGATGCCTTATGGATTCAAATAATGCGTTGCAAATACAAGATTATTTATGGTTACTGGTCGCCTATAAATATATTATCGTTTATAGTTAAATATTACACTAAAAATATATTAAATTAAATTGGAGGTGTTCACAAGCGTACAAGTCAATTTGTAATATGATAAAGTTTACAACGATATACTGATAAGTATTTCGAGAATCATACCCAATGGATTGCAAATTGAAAAAATTATTATTAAATTAATTATAGAAAATAATTACTAATCTAATCTATTCACAAATTAGTAGTGTGAATCCAAATTAATTAACCTAAAATTAACCTAATGGACTTTTCTATTCCTAGTGTCGACAATGCAAGCCTCTAACCTATGATCGATTAAATTCCTACTTATTTAATTAAACAATTAATTATCCTAGATTGAGTTATTTATCACGCTTAGCTAGGACTATCCTTCCGGTTCATCTTCACTAAGTATTACCACCTAAGCCACCCTTCCTGTCTCTTCCTAGGCATGCGGATACCTTTTTGGTCTCACTGCTTGGAACAAATTATACATGACAGGATATCCTTCCGGTCTCATATGTCTAAATATTCTATCAGGGGCGTCACTCCCTAATATACTAAGTACTTTTGAATATACCACCAATTTCGGATAAATAACTACTTAATAAATACATTAGTTTAATAATAGAAACATGTGAGATATAAAATAAGCACAATAATCTATTCTAATATTTTTGCAACAATTAATTGAAAGATAAATAAACGAATAAAAGAATAAGAGATAGGAGAAAGCTCATGAATATATTTGAAGGTGGTGCCAGAGCAATCTCCACTCACGATTGTCTTCAAATCGGAATAGAAAACTTCCGACTATACAAACATAAAAAGAAAATAAAATTGAATAGTAACCCATCTGTCTAGGTCTGCTTACAATTCCGATGACCCTAAGGTTACTTATATAGGCAACGAACTACTTGGTGACTACACAACTCAAGATACACTTAGATACTAATAAATAAAATATTTTGTTAAAATCTAAGGTCCAAACATGGAAATATCTCAAAAGTGTCGTCCAAGGAAATCAACTTCATTTTGGCCTGTGATTGTCGCGTCGTCGGGATGTGGGAGAACTCCTCGTCACGATGTCCCCACCATGAATTGCCTCCCCTAATTATCGTGTCGTCGTGATGAGAGGAAACTCCTCGTCACGACGTCAAGTGTGTTACGAGCCTTTGGCAGCTTTGTTAGCTTATCGGGTTCCTTGTCTCATAGCCCAATTATTCTTTCTTGTATTCTTGGACCTAAATTGGCATCTTACATATTTAAATAGCTCATTAGTCACTCACGAGGCCTGATCCAATCTTACGTGTCATCGAAATAGCAGAAAATGTGTAAAAACACTTATTTTATTAACTTTTAGTTCCTAACCTACTAATACCGAAAAAATAATAATTAATATTAAAATACCAAAAAAATTCATTAAATATAGAAATGACCTAAAATAAATACTACATTTAACGTGAAGTCAGTTACCCAGAGTCCATTAAATGGGCACAATGCTTATACGTTTGGCGATCTTTGGATGAGATTTAGCCAACACTTAAGGAAAACATCTATTGGTCTATTGGGGATGGAAGTAAAACATAATTTTAAACTAATACATGGCTCCTTTAGTGTAACGCCGTGATTTTTGAAAAGTTTCATTTTTTTTGATAAAATCAGATTGGGCTTAAATATATTAAAAGGAAAAAATAAGAGAACCAATAGTAACATAAAAATAGGCCCCGAAACATTTGGCCCAGAAAAAAGAATAGTCTAGAATAACAATCAGAAAAACTTTTAAAAGTTGAAAAAAGAAATCACCGTCCAACTCGCCCAATCAGTCCATTCCCCAGTCATGTCATTTCACATCTGTCAACATTTCCATTAATGGCGGTTTCGTAACCCGAGGGGAGTTAATAGCTCCTTCTATCTATTGATTTTCTTTGTGGCACAACTCTCCTTTCGTCTGTTGATTTTCTCTGTAGTAAAGCTCCTCTCCCCCCTTGATCTTCCTTCTTTCTAATCTGGTTCACGCACGCTTTTGTTCTCCACCTGGGATTTCGCATAGCAAGGAACTCCAGTGGTCAGGTAAAACCCCTCCTTCCTCTTTAGTGCTTCCGTTGCTGGGATATGGGTAACCGTATTCTCCGATCTTGGGACAAACTCAAAGCTTAGATCTCTAACTCTAGATTTTAAACTGAGGATGTCGTTTATATAGGGACCTATTAATAATCTGTCAAAACCTCCTTTTTTGCATTTCTTTATTACAGTCAGAGAGTCTTCTTCTATAATAACTTCTCTCCTTTGTATTTCTATGGCTATTTGGGTCGCTCTTTTGCAAGCTATGGCTTTCGCAGCAAAGGCAGAGGTCACCCCGTGATGGATCTCTACGGTTGAAATGAGAACATACCCACTGCTATCTCTAGCCACTATTCCGGACGCCGACTGTTTGGTTCGCTCACTAAAAGCCCCATCGAGGTTTACTTTGACTTTCGAACCAGATGGGCTTCGCCATTTCATCTTCATCGTCGAGGTAATTTGCTTTTCTCCTTTAACTCCGTCAAGTTCTTTTATGTAACTGCAAACAAAATTAGCCATTTCTTTACTTGATCTGTTGGTCTTTTCGTGGATCCGAGAATTCCTATCACCCCAGATGACCCAGAGCGCTACGCAGAAGATTCTCGACTGTTCCGAAGAAAGGAGACTCATTGTCTTGGTAAGCCATTCTAAGAACTCTGTATATGGAAGCAAAATAGAAATCGACCCTTCTAACTCCCTCCAAACTACCATTGACACAGGGCAGTCCCTGAAGAGATGATTCATCGTCTCCTCCCCATTCTGACACCGAGGACATTCACCGTTGGGGGCTAGTTTTCTACAATGTAAATTAACTCGGGTAGATAGGTAGTTCCAGGATAGTTTCCAAACGAGAATTTTAATTTTCCCTGGGATGTCAGTACCCCAAAGTTTTTGTAAAATTCTCTATAGACGGTTTGTAAAACGTAAGCTGTAGGATCGAGGCTTTGTACTAGTTTATAGGAACTCCGCACTGAGAATTCTCCCGATGGTTCCTCATTCCAAACAAGCAAGTCATCATGCGTTTCCATCGCCAGAGGGATTTGGAGGATCAGTTCAACTTCAACGGTTGGGAAGGTATTCTCTATCAGATCTTTATTCCAACTGCGCTCATCATTATTGATTAATTCTGCAACTTTAACCAAATGCGCATTAACACTATCAGGAATTAATCTTTGGTTTGCATAATTTGGGACCCATGCATCTGTAAAAATTGATATGTTTTCACCGAACCCACTCTCCAAATAAGACCTTTTTCCAATGACTTCTTTGAGGCCCAGATACTATGCCACACATACGAGCTTGAGTTCCCCAATTGAGACTTTTCAAAATTACAATTTGAAAAATATTTTGCCTTAAAAACTCTTGCAACTAAGGACTCTAGATAATGAATCAATCTCCACCCTTATTTAGAAAGAAGAGATATGTTAAACTGTGCCATATTTCGAAACCCCAACCCTCCTTCCTCTTTTGGACGACATAAATAACTCCACTTGCTCCAGTGAATTCCTCTTTGCCTGCCCCTTTTTGCCACCAGAATCTAGCGAAACAAATTTCAATCTTCTCACAAAAAGTTTTTAGAAGAAGAAAACACGACAAAGCATACGTAAGAATAGCCCGCAAAACTGACTTTATAAAGATTTCTTTACCTCCTTGAGATAGCCATCTGGTACTCCACCCATCAATACGCATGTTAATCCGATCTAATAAAATCTGAAAGGCTTCTCTTTACCGTTTACCCACTACATTTGGAAGACCAGATATTTCTTTGGATTAGAAGCACTCCTGACTCCTAACACTACTGATACTGCTAGTTTTGCCTCTTCTGACGTATTAGAGCTATAGAAAATCATCGATTTATTGTAGTTGACGCACTGACCTGAACAGTCTTGATACTCTTGTAAAATATTTTTCATGTTTCTAGCCTCCTATTCTGTCGCTTCACCAAACAACATACAGTCATCTGTAAATAGAAGATGAGAGATTTCTGGCCCTCTCCTACTCGCTTTTGCACCTTTGACCGCACCATTACCCTCGCTGTTCTCATTAGTGAAGAGAGACCTTCACTACAAAAAAGGAAAAGAAAAGGGCTGAGTGGATCTCCCTGCCTCAATCCCCTGGTCGCTTGAAAAATTCTACCCCTATAACCATTAATATTAACAGCATACGAAATTGAACTAATGCATTTCATAATCAAATCAACCCAACCCTCAGCAAATCCCATTCGGATCATCACTTGTTTAATAAACTCCCACTCCACTCTGCCATACGCTTTACTCATATCCAATTTCAAGGCCATATACCATTTCTTCCCTGTCCTCTTCTTTTGAAAAGTATGCAAAATTTCATATGCTACGAGAACATTGTCTGTTATTAGACGTCCTGGGACAAAAACACTTTGAACCTCATCAATGCATAACCCCATAACATCTTGTAATCTGTTAACAATTGCTTTTGCAACCATTTTATAGAGAACAATACACAAGCTAATAGGCCTGAAATTCACCATAGACGTAGGATTTATAATTTTGGAAATAAGCACGATTTTCGTAATATTTATCTGTTTAGCCCCTCTGACACCATTCAAAACACCCAGACAAAACTCCATAACCTCCTTACCAATAATATGTCAGAATTTTTGAAAAATAAACTGGAAAACCATCCGAACCTGGAGCTTTTGTTGGCCCCATTCCCTTCAGAGCTAGCCACACCTCTTCTTCCCTAAAAGGAGCTAGCAACCTATCATTGATCTCATGTGAGATGTTTGTTCCAATACCTTTCAACACCTTATGCGAATTTCCACTTCCTCTTGACGTAAAAAGAACTTCAAAAATTCAGTAGTAGCCTCAAGAATTTCAATATCATAGAAATCTCCCTACCGTCATCCAAAAATAGCTTATTAGTCGTGTTAGCCCTTCTTCGAATCGTGGCACATTTGTGAAAGTAGGCTGTATTTCTATCCCCCAGTTTAAGCTAATTCGCTCTAGCTCTCTGTTCCCAGTACATCTCGTCTTTATCAATCTCCATATTAAGGTGGATTTTGGTATCAATAATCCTTGCCATCGTAGCATCATCCCTTTCAGATTGCAACAGACCTTCAAGCTCTTCAGTTAACTTCTTCATAAGTTCCCCATTTTTACTCTTCATACAATTTGCCCATTTTTTCATATAAGTTTGCAGCATCTCCAGTTTCTCTACTAACATGCTGAGGAAGAATCCTAAAAATCTTGGATAATGCCCTCGAACGATTCATCTAAGATCCACCATGATTCAAAATAGAATCGATGACTACTAGGAGGATGAATTATGCTATCTGTGTTTATGAGAATAGGGCAATGATTAGAAGAAGAATAGGCAAGATGATGAACATTATCTCGTGGAAATTTAAGCATCCATTTCTCATTAGTCACTCCTCTATCCAAACGCTCTCTAATGTTTGTCTTTGGAAGGTTTCCCCTTTCCTATTTAAACCATGATCCCGAATACCCTAAATCTATCAATTGACATTCATCCAGTACATCTCTAAAAGCTTCCATTCTTCGTTGGTCTCGTGGCACTCTTCCACTTTTCTCAAAGGAGTACAGAATTTCATTGAAATCTCCTGCTACCAGCCATGGATAGTTACAATCTTGGCCTAGTCTTTTGAGGAGATTCCATGCAACATTTTTATCTTTCAGATATGGAGAGCCGTAAAATCCCGTGAACCTCCATTCCTCTTGCACAATATCTTTCTTTACTAATACGTCAATATGCCAATTAGAATAGCTCCTCAAAGTAACCTCAATCCCTCCTTTCCAAGCTAAACATAGTCCTCCTCAAGAACCTTCTGCAGCTATCTCTATACCACTAACAAAACCACAACTCCTTCGAGCCCTCTCCATATGCTTCTAATCTAGTTTAGTCTTCATCAAGAAGACCATTTGGGGATTGTGCTGCTTACATAAATACCGCAACCTTCTCATAGCCCGAGGGCTCCTCAACCCACGGACATTCCAACATACGATTTTTATTGTGATCGGTCGACTTGCCCAATGGCAGCCACCGATTCTGATTTGTTTGAAACAGTGAAATGTTTCATGTTGTCCAACTTAACCTCCATACTTTCAACTCCCTTGACATACATATCATCAGATCTAAACCTCTTCATATCTTCCCTGATTATTAGTCCCGAGCAGCCTTTATCATCTTCTTCTGGGGATTTCCTCTTTGCCCCTACATTAGTTTGGTCCATATCTTCTAAATGAACCTTCATGGGCAGCCGTCTCCAACTGGACTTCTTTGATCCTTTTAAGCAATTCTCCCCTATGTTAATTTCGTCATGCATCAGTTCGTTCTTCCCAAAAGTAGGCGTAACCCCCTGATCCTGCAAACCTTCCTCCCAATTTGCTAAAATTTTACCCCCTGAAGCGATTCCACCCATAAATACAATTTTTTCCTCCGGATTATGTCCCTCTGTCACCTTAGAATTCCCTATGTAATGACTCTGTGAGCCCATCTTTTTAATAAAAGCATTGAACTTCATGCTCTCTTTACCCATTAATTTTGATTCTGCCTTTAACGCAATTGAATAAGGGGGATCTTCTCTAATTTTGATTTTTTCTATAGGATCTGACAATTTGCAATCATTGAGGCTATGATCTAATCTGCCACACCCAAAACAAAAAACTGGTAATTTTTCAAATTTAAAAGGGATCCAAGATTTTACACTATTGTCGCATGAAACAAAAATCCCTCTGCGCAGAGGTTTCTAAATATCCAAATTGACCTTTAATCTGCATAAATCATCACTGATCTGAGATTTGAGGACTCCTCCAAAAGTGCACCCAATCGCATGCAATAGATCCTTTCTGTCGAGTTCTGGGGGACATGGTCCAACATGGATCCAATAAGGTGACGTAGTAAGACAGATTTGGTCCCTTACCATTGGATTACGCAACCTATCAAACAAAATAAGGTATTTACGAAATAACCACGGCCGTCCTTCCATAATACTCTCCAGATCCTCCTCAAGGTCGAACACTATTGAAAAGAGATTATGCCCCTCCATCTTAATTTCAAATTTCCTTCTTGTCTTCCAAATACTCTTTAATTGCGCTTTAAAACTCTCTATATTGAATTTTTTTTGTCCAAACCGAGCAAATCAAAGTGGGTTTATCAGTCGACACCACTAGCGATTTCTTGATTGACAATTGGGTTAACTCATCAGCTAGTAATGAGATCTCGCTGTTACTCTCCCTCTCCACGCCACCACCCTCATCCATCCCAAGCAACAGAAGTAGCTATTCTCTCTAGGACTCTATTGAGAGCACTTTTGGTTTTCAAGGGAAGGTTGACTTTCTTAAATTTAATAATTTCATGAAGTTAAATAGAGATTTTTAGGAATGGGCACAATTTCACATTAGTGATTTATTAATTAGTTAATGTTCATTAATTAGAGGTGTAAATTAGTTAGAATTAAGAACTTAAAATTTAAGGTTTATGGGCTAAATTGTAAAGATAGTAAAATTATTGAGGTCAATGCGTAAAAACCAAAAAATAATATTTAAGTAAGGAGAGATACTTAACTTGTTATTATCCCAAGCATATATTAACAAATTATCCATTTTGAAAAATTGGTTGGAAAGGATTCAAACTCGAGTCTCAAAGCCAATTACATTGTCTCCCTAATTCCTCTTAACCATTAAATCAATGGTTCATTCTTGTCATAATTTTATGAATTTAAAATTAAGAATTGAGATGTTATATTCACACATATTAATAATCATATTGTGTTAGGTCATTCTTCTAATTTAAGTAGAACTTTGTGAGAAGTTACTTAACTAGTATAATATTGAGTGTATAATCACCGACTCAACATCCATCATAAATATATACTCTTTTATTAGTCATCCTAGGGCAATCTCAATGAGTAACATATAAGACTAGTTGTCCTCTTAAAGGAAGCGTGGCCATTATACTAACGTAAGTTGACAACTTAGATGACAAAATTAAAAATTTTTGGAGTTAGATGATCAACAATATAATTTACCCTACTTTTTATCCTCAATTCCTTCTTCTCAACTTTTTTACATTTTTTTTTCACATTTTTTGAAGGGTTGTATATAATAATTGGTAGAACAAATTCTTTTTAGAGTTCATAAAGATTAGTACTTTCGGAGTTTATAATTGCACCCTACAAATAAAGGTTTGGCTCTAGTTCATTATTATTTTTCATACATATGTTTAATTAACATTGCAAATTGATTTTTACATTTAACAGATAGATGTTGCATACATCTTACACATTTAAATGATGATAATCATTGAATAATTAAATAATAATTATAATAGTATCATCTTCAATAATTCATTTGCTTAAAAACAGCCAAGAAAAAACATGGGTTTGAATAAAACAGCTAGCTAGGGTGTAATAATTAGTTGGCAAAATGGACTGTAATTTTTATTGAGAAAAGGAAATTAAATAAAGATAAAGGAGTTGTTAAAACAAAAAATAGATTGATGACCGGGAGTTAACCACATGTTCTCCACAAACGGAAACCAAACCAAATTTGTAGCAAAAAAATTAACTACTTTTTTTCGTTTTCTTTCCTTGCCCGTATTTGATCAATGGGAAATCGATACATTTGATCTTCGTCCTCCATTTCTTTTTCATTTCCAGGGTTCTTGATTTCCTTTACAAATCCTTCTTCTTCACGGGATCAAGAAAACTTGGCAGTTCTTCATTTTCCATTTTCCAGGTGGTTTTTCAAGCTTTTCTTATTTACTGTATCATTTTTTAAATGAATAATGATTATTTTGATTTTTTGTATTCGGTCTCTCGTATCTACACGATGAATTTTGTTAAAAAAAATATTTGTATGATTCTGTTACCATAAATGGTTTCGAATGAATTGATCTAATTAATATATTCATAATTAAATATTAATTACAAAGATAAGTTCATTATCAAATAACCATGCAATTAGAAATAGGTTAATTGTATGGATGGTTTGATTTGGTTAATGGTAGGGGTTTACTGACAAGTTGTTGGCATGAAATGAAGAGAAGGCATGGGTGAAAACACAGCAGACGACGTAACGAAAAGTAGGAAGACAAAGCAGGTTTACAAGGGCAGGCTTTCATATAAGTTTACAATGGGAGAAGTGAACTTAGTGGAAATGGACAGGCATCCAACGACGACATTGTATGGGACGCCAGGAGAAGCGGCGGCCAAGTCATCGGGGTCAAAGTCCAACTGCCTTTGCTCACCTACAACTCATGCCGGATCTTTCCGGTGTCGTTACCATAGAGCTGGCTTCCCAAGGGCTGCTTCCGTTGGATCAAAACTTTCCATGCTAGGCGACACCAAATCCCACCATATCAGTGATTCTCTTCAAGCCCAATAGGAGCTTCAAGGATTTTTGGATTTCCTGTGTGTGATGCATGCATGCGTGCCATCCATTGTATCTAAACTCTCATGATTTTTATTGTATCAAAGTTGTTGAAAGTTTGGATATTTTATGCCCCTAATTAAAACTCTATTTATATGGACAAGAAAAGTTGTTCTTTGTTCAATCAATCATATATATATTATCATTTTATATATTAAAACGAAAACCTATAATAAAAAAGGGAAAAAAACTAATAGGTGCATAGTCTATTTTTTTTTTACAGGTGTATAGCCTTAAAAGTCGCCATGTATAATGTATTTAATGTTTTTATTTTTATTTGATTTACCCAATTTTAATTGATTTTTATTCACTTCCTAATTCACGTATTAAAACACAAAATCAATTACATGATTTATTTCTATTAAAATATAATTGTTATGAAAATTAAAATTTGGTCTCACTTATCCGTTGATGAAAAATTCAGAAACCTCCCCAAGTTTATTTATTAAAAGAATTTTAAATAAAAATAACTTTACCATTATTAGTTAATTATTATTTTATTTTCATTATCTTTGATATTTATATTTAATAAATTTTAATTAAAAATAATAAAAATTTAATTAGTTATAAAAACCTTTAAACAATATTAAATTATGCTTGATAAGGTAGATCATGAGGACACGCATGGTCATCTACCAAGTAGATCACAACATTTACTCATTGTGGGAATTGAACTTCTGCCCTAAAACATATAAAGTACTTATGGATAACTACACTATCACTTGGGCTAGCAATGATAATTATATTTTATTTTTTGTTGGTTTCTTTTACTTGTTGCTATTTGTTTAATATTTTTATACAAATACATGTTAAATATTTAAATATTTAATTATAATATTAATTTTTTTACTTTTAGATTTTAATAAGATTTTTCCATTAGAACATTTTTAATAATGATAAAGAATTAAACTTACATAAAATAATTTAATTAATACATCTCTAAGTTAATATACAATTAAATATAATTTTAAAATATTTATATTTAAATTGATTTTTATGGAAGAAGTTAAATATATTTAATTTTATATACTTCAATATCTAACTTATTTTCATTATTTTGTAATTAAAAATAGAGAAATTAAATAGAAATTACATAAATAAACAAATAATAAGAAGGGTATAATTGTATTTTTGTTTAAAATTTTCTTAATAAATATATTTAAAGGGTATTCAAAAGATTTTCTTCAAAGTCGAGGGAGTAAGTAAATATTCTTAAAATCGTAAAAGAAAGTGTTGAGGAAAGTTGTGTTGAATGAGTTGAGTGGCACTCGACGGTGCTCACTGCAAACTGCTACTAAAGCAGTGAAGTTACTTGTCATATTTAAGTTGGCAATTTAATGAAGTAAAATTCTTGGACTAGTGAATATGCTAATATTTTGGAGATACTATGGCTCATATATTAAAACCAATCTGTGGCTATTGTAGATTGGATTTGATCCATATAAATTAAGACAACCCTTGATTTGAGGAGATTTGATCGAGATCGTGCTATTAATTTTAATGAGATCATATTGATGATAGATTGTGTTTTGAATCTTTATGTTATAATTGCTATTTTCAAATAGTTGTTTTGTATTCATTTAGATTCTATGTTAGTAAGTCGAAATTGATATATCTTTTAAGATTTGTCTAGGAACCATTTTGTGAGAGTGCAAACTGAATTGTAAACATTGAGTATTTACTTCCCAATTTTCAGGAGGAAGATTTGGAGGTGAGTGTTTTAGTCTTTAGATACCAATATGAGATAGCTATACTTGGAGAGTGATAGAGTGTGATTCACTCATTATATTGTGGATTAAAGATAGTGGACATTGACCTAAGCTCCTCATACGTAGAGAAACTGAACTGTGTAAATAAATCCTTAGTAATTTTTTGTTTTATTTGCACAATTTTTCGCAGTGTCAAGCCGTGGTGGTCACTGTGGTCAAGAGTTTCCATTAACTATTTTGATATTTAGCAAACAAGAACTATAGGTAACTGTAGTAAATATGTTTTACAGTAAACCTGAGAGGTAAATGTCTTTTATCCTTAAATTTTCACTATTATAAAAGCATATTATTTCACAAGTGATCATATCATTCTTTTTATTAATTTTACAAAAATCAATTGCATGATTTCTTTATATTAAAACAAAACAATATTATATATATAGTATTATACATGTTTTCACATTGTTCCTCCTACGCAATTTTCATGAAGGGGTTTAAAAGAAACATGAACGAAGGAGAATATGAAACTTTGCCTTGAATTTCACCATAAAAGGGAAAAGTAATATTCGTTAAAAAAAAAACTGGCAATAATATTAATTTACTTATCATGCATTTAATATTATTTTATAAATTAAATGGTTATATGCATAAAATAATAGTCAATTTTGATATAATAAATTATGCCATGTGTTATGCATTTAATTATTACAATTTTGTTTTGTTTTAAAATATTTAATATAATAATATATTCATTTACTTTTATACTTTTAATTTAATTTCCTTTTATATAATTACAAATAAAAATTAATTTTCTCAAATCATATTGGGACCAACTCATATAAACTACGAATAAGAAAAGTAGAAAAGATCAAACAGAGAAATATTTTAGGTGGAAAACCTTCAAAGAGAGAAAAACGACGGACAGAGGAGGCTTTAACTTTTTACTAAATGAGTAAATTAACAAGAGTACAATATGAAAAAAATAAATTTGAATGTACCAAACATACAAACCCAAACCTTGAAAATAAAGCCCTAACTCGGGAACAAAATTCTCTGTATAGTTACTATGAAACTCTCATCAAAACTCATATGCGAATGCATCTTATCGCCCCCAAAAGAAAAACCCTATAGTACTATATCTTTAATTGCCTCTTCATTGGCCTCTCAAAATAGAGATATAAGGCCCCTTTAAATAGACTAAGATTATATATCTAATTATACTTGAAATACCCCTAGAGTAATCAAAGTTTAACTAGGAAAAGATAATAGAGTTTAACTGGGAGAAGAATCAAGGCACACCCACTACACCAAAACATACCTTTAGCGGCGTTTTTAGTGGCGTTTTAAAGAAAAACACCGCAAATATTATACATTAGCGGCATTTTAAGGAAAACGCCGCAAAAAAAAGATCAATAGCGGCGTTTATTAGTCAAACGCCGCGAAAAAGGACATATTATGGCGTTTATTTGTAAAACGCCGCTAAATGTCTGAGCATTCGCGGCGCTTTTGGTAAAACGCCGCTAAAAGTCTGAACATTAGCAGCGCTTTTGGGAAAACGCCGCTAAAGTTTAATTTTTTTGAACTTTAATGGCGTTTTTTTATAGAAACGCCGCAAAAAGATTATTTTATTTTAGGGTTAATGATTTAGGACTTAATTAAGGTTTAATGTATGTAGTTTATAGTTTTAGGGTTTATGATATAATGTTCATTATTTTGGGTTAATGGTTTATGTTTATAGTTTAGGGTTTATGGGACGTTTCTAAATTAAGTTTAAGGTTTAGAGTTTTTTAGTTTAAGGTTTAGTGTTTCCTCGTTTAGGGTTTATGTTTTATTATTTATTTAAAGGTTTATAGATCATGGGTTTTTGGATCATGTACTTTATGGATTACGGTTTAAGTGTTGGGGTTTAGGGGAATAGGTTAAGGGTTATGGGAATATGGTTCGGGGCCGGTTAATCTTTAGGGGTTATTGTTTTATGGTTTAAGGGTTAAGGGTTTAGGGTTTTAGGGTTTAAGGATACTATGCATATATATTGGTTTATAGTTTATAGTTTATAGTTTAGGGTTTAAGGGTGTATGATTTAGGGTTTAAGATTTAGGGTTAACTAGGTTTAGGGGTTAATTAGGGTTTATAGTTTATAGTTTAGGGTTAGTTTAGGGTTTATACATATCAAAACCTGTTAAATCCTAAAAGCATACATGAACTTTAATTTGATCCAAATCTTGTAAAATAAAAACATAATTATAGATATTATTAACATCATTTTTTATTATTGCATACATAAAAATTTATATTTGCTCAGTATAAAAAATAAATTGATGTATTTTATAATTTAAAATAATGTGTATGATTAAATCAAAATAAAAATTTCAATGTAAATATATTTAGGGTTTAATTAATGATTAAGAGGTTAATAGTTTTATGGAATTTAAGAAATAATTAAAACATTAGTGGCGTTTTTTAAAAAAAGCGCCGCAAAAACTCACCACTTTAGCCAAAACGGTGTCGTTTCAGATGTGCTTGTTGTGGCATTAGCGGCGTTATTTATGAAAACGCCACTAAAGATCGGGAATTAGCGGCGTTTTTTAAAGCGCCGCAAAATGTAAAGTTATACGATGTCGTTTTTGTTTTATCCATTCCCTAGACCCCTCATTGGACGACGTCGTTTTGTCAAAATTGAAAAAAATTTTAGTGGCGCTAGTGAATAAACGCCGCTAAAACTCAGACATTAGTGGCGCTAGGTTGCAAACGCCGCAAAATGTATTTATTATTGAGCAAAACGGCCCGTTTTTGTCCGTGTTCAGTTTTATCCCCAATCCAACCCCGAAAAACCCTAAGTCCTTGTTGTTTTTTGCCTCTAATTGAAAACCCTAAATCCCTCTTTGATTTTAAAAACTTGGTCGAACATCCGCTTCCTTGTCTCATCTCCTTTGCGCATCTCCGTTGACCTTCCGTGTCCCATCTCCTTCGACAATCTGCTACATCACGGGTAAGTCTTAATCATTGTGTATTTTGATTGATGTCATCTGCGTTTGTTTTGTTTAATTGACTTTGTGTAAATTTGCGATAATCTTATTGAAGAACTTCCCGCATCTGTTTGCAATCTTGTTCACTTAAAGTCACTTTGCTTAAACAATAACAAAGTCACCAGTATTTAATACATCGTCAGCATCATTTCTAACTTCTTTCTGCCGCACAACACTCGTAGTTTTTTCAATTTCTTTTGCCCTTAGCGTAAGTCGTCTTGGTTACCTAAGTTACTCGGCCTTGTGTGTGAATGTCAAATATGAGTATGTACCCGACTTAAGTATGATCAGATTTTTCTAGATTTCTCCATGTATTTGGAGGATCCTTGAAGTTGTACCTGTATCCTTGTATTAGACACAAGTTTTGGACATGGGTTTGTTTTATTAGGTTACGACTTCTTTTTTGCGTTTCATGTTTGTCACGACACGTTTCTTTTTCTTCTTTGTGTATTTTTGCTTTGATTTACTTGGGTTTATCTCGAACTTGAATAAAATGATTCCTTTTGAATTATATAGTTGAGACTTACGTTGTGAATATCGATTTTGAAGAACTTGAATAAAACCACTAAGTAACCTTAAAACTTATAAAACATGACTTGCACACATAGGTAAGTGATTTATCAATCTATTTACATCAAAACAATACCAACTAAGTTCATTTCTAACTAAGAAACAAAACCAATAGTTGAAGTAACAAAATGAAACAAAGACTTGAACATTAGTGCAACTTTCTCTCGCTTCTTAGCTACATGCAGCCAACATCAACACTTGTCCTATTAACCACCTTTAATCATTAGTTGCATAAGTTAAATGTTATAGAGTGGCTCATGGATTAAACATGTGTAGTTCATAATCTATTTACTCATGACATTTACCGAAAATTTAACAATTTCATTATGATTCCATGATCCGAAAATTTTTCCTCTCATAGTTTTTACTCGCGGAGGATTCGGATTAGTCTTGCCAATAATTTCAACCGGACTCTTCATTTTGTATATCATCTTTGGGAAAAATATGTATGCAACACTCAACATTAAGTTTGTATCACATAATTCTAGAATTGATGAATTAAAGAGTATGTATTGATTACAATGTCAAAATTGAAAATAAGCATGTTAGATCCAAGGTTTTGATTGCATAGAACATTAGTGAATTAGAGTCTTTTCTTTTCAATATTGGTCGAGTTCCAATAATATTGGTCTCATGATTCAATGATTTGTTGGTTTATGGTAAGCTTGATGTTGTATATTGAAGAGATAAGTAAGATGTGTACACAAACCGTAATCATTTGAAAAATTTTAGTTGCTTTTCTCATACTAAAGTACAAAATTTCACTAAATGGCAAAAATCCCATATTTGATTAAGAAGGATTTGATTCTTTTAAGATAAGGTTTGCTTTTTTCTCGTACTTATTTTCCTTGAAGTTTACTCAATATGCTTGATCGGTTTAGAATTTTATCTCGCAATGAGAAATGATTATATTGTTTACTAAATCATCCTTCCTATTTTATTTTTCTAGTATATTTGAAATTTGTTTGATTTCGGTATTTGATCTCACGAAGTTGGCGCACCATTTCGACATTTCGTGTTCTCTAAACATTTCTTAGAGGTACGTATATCTTTGTTTAAGCGTTTTGATTGGTTTAAATTTTCGTTTTACAAGAGTTGCTAAAGTTAATCAATTCATAACATGTGCCAATGTTCGTTGAAGTTAAAATGGTTTGGATTCGAATATCTAATTCCTTTAAGGTTGTTTATGAAATTCAATACTATTCCTACTTGAAAATGTCAAACATATGCTTTTTACTTGAACTTAATATTTTAAGAACTGATTCGATCTTAAATTATAAAGTGAAATAATTTTTAAAACATCAAATTAAGAGGTATTTTACTGAAAGTTTTGTTGGACGTGAAATAATTTTATTATATTAAATAATTAAGTGAAATAATTTTTAAAAACATCAAGTTAATACAAATAATTTGAATACTATAATTATATATGTATAAAAATATATAAAAATAATAATTATTAAAATATATAAAATTAAGCTTTAATAATAATATAGTACTATATTATATAACTACTATCAAATATTGCAACCGATTACCTAAATCCGACCTAAACCCCAAATCCTAAATCCATAACCCCTAACCTTTAAACACTCAAACCCTAAATCCCTAACCTTTAAACCCTAAACCATCAAACCTTAAATCATTAACCCTTAAATCTTAAACCCCAAACCTTAAACCCATAACTTTAAACCCTTAACCCCTAACCCCTAACCCCTAACCCTTAACCCTAAAACCCTAAATATTGAAACCTTAAATCCATAACCCTAAACTTTAAACCATAAACCTTAAACCCCTAACCCCAACCCCAACCCCTACCCCTAACCCTTAACCCTTAACCACTAACCTATAACCTTTAATCACTAAAATTTTAAGTTAATATCAAACTTCATAACTTTGAAAAAGATTCAAAGTATATAGGCTGGAAACCTGACGGGTTGCCTTATATCTCACTGTCAGATATAACGGATCCTCCTTAGGAGTAACAATGCCACGTACGATGGATCTGAACGAAACACCAAATTAAATATCGAAATAATATAACATTTATTAAACCCTAAACCTTAAACTCTAAACCCTAAACCCTAAATCCTTAAATCCTTAAACTTTAAACCCTAAAACTTTAAATCTTGAAACCTTAAATCCATAACCCCAAATCTCTAAACCATAAACCTTAAACCCCTAACCCCTAACCCTTAACCCTAAACCATTTAACCCTAAACCCATAAACCCTTAACCATTAATCCTTAAACCCTTAACCCCTAACCCCTAACCCCTACCTCCTAACCCTTAACCCTTAACCACTAACCTATAACCTTTAATCACTAAAATTTTAAGTTAATATCAAACTTCATAACTTTGAAAAAGATTCAAAGTATATAGGCTGGAAACCTGACGGGTTGCCTTATATCTCACTGTCAGATATAACGAATCCTCCCTAGGTGTAACAATACCACGTACGATGGATCTTAACGAAACACCAAATTAAATATCAAAATAATATAACATTTATTAAACCCTAAACCTTAAACCCTAAACCTTAAACCTTAAACCCTAAACATTAAACCCTAAACCATAAACCTTAAAACCTTAAATCTTAAAACCTTAAATCCATAACCCTAAATCCCTAAACCATAAACCCTAAACTCTTAACCCCTAACCCTTAACCCTAAACCTTTTAACCTTAAACCCATAAACCCTTAACCCTTAATCCTTAAACATTTAACCCCTAACCCTTAACCCCTACCTCCTAACCTTTAACCCTTAACCACTAACCTATAACCTTTAATCACTAAAATTTTAAGTTAATATCAAACTTCATAACTTTGAAAAAGATTCAAAGTATATAGGTTGAAACCCGACGGGTTGCCTTATATCTCACTGTCAGATATAACGGATCCTCCCTAGGTGTAACAATGCCACGTACGATGGATCTGAACGAAACACCAAATTAAATATCGAAATAATATAACATTTATTAAACTTTAAACCCTAAACCCTAAACCTTAAACCCTAAATCCTTAAACCTTAAATCCTAAACCTTAAAACCTTAAATCTTGAAACCTTAAATCCATAACCCTAAATCCTTAAATAATAAACCCCTAACCCCTAACCCTAAACTATTTAACCCTAAACCCATAAACCCTTAACCCTTAATCTTTAAACCCCTAACCCCTAACCCCTACCCCCTAACCCTTAACCCTTAACCACTAACGATAACCTTTAATCACTAAAATTTTAAGTTAATATCAAACTTCATAACTTTGAAAAAGATTCAAAGTATATAGGTTGGAAACCTGACGGGTTGCCTTATATCTCACTGTCAGATATAACGGATCCTCCCTAGGTGTAACAATGCCACGTATGGTGGATCTTATAGAATACATAACTTACCTAATTTTAATATCAAATTTCATAAATTACATAAGTTGACGATTAAATTTCATAACTTACATAATTTTTCCTTAATATCAAACTTCATAACTTACATAAACGTGTATAATTTAAAGAAAAGATTCAAAGTATATAGGTTGGAAAACTCGACGGGTTGCCTTATATCTCATCATCGATATAATGGATCCTCCCTAGGTGTAACAATGCCACGTATGATGGATCTTATAGAATACATAACTTACCTAATTTTAATATCAAATTTCATAAATTACATAAGTTGACGATTAAATTTCATAACTTACATAATTTTTCCTTAAGATCAAACTTCATAATTTACATAAAATTGTATAATTTAAAGAAAAGATTCAAAGTATATAGGTGGAAACTGACGGGTTGCCTTATATCTCATCGTCGATATAACGGATCCTCCCTAGGTGTAACAATGCCACGTATGATGGATCTTATAGAATACATAACTTACCTAATTTTAATATCAAATTTCATAAATTACATAAGTTGACGATCAAATTTCATAACTTACATAATTTTTCCTTAATATCAAACTTCATAACTTACATAAACGTGTATAATTTAAAGAAAAGATTCAAAGTATATAGGTTGGAAACCCTGACGGATTGCCTTATATCTCACATGCCGATATAATGGATCCTCCCTTGGTGTAACAATGCCACGTATGATGGATCTTATAGAATACATAACTTACCTAATTTTAATATCAAATTTCATAAATTACATAAGTTGACGATTAAATTTCATAACTTACATAATTTTTCCTTAAGATCAAACTTCATAATTTACATAAAATTGTATAATTTAAAGAAAAAGATTCAAAGTATATAGGCTGGAAAACTGACGGGTTGCCTTATATCTCACTGTCAGATATAATGGATCCTCCCTAGGTGTAACAATGCCACGTATGATGGATCTTATAGAATACATAACTTACCTAATTTTAATATCAAATTTCATAAATTACATAAGTTGACGATTAAATTTCATAACTTACATAATTTTTCCTTAAAATCAAACTTCATAACTTACATAAAACGTGTATAATTTAAAGAAAAAGATTCAAAGTATATAGGCTGGAAACCTGACGGGTTGCCTTATATCTCACTGTCAGATATAATGGATCCTCCCTAGGTGTAACAATGCCACGTATGATGGATCTTATAGAATACATAACTTACCTAATTTTAATATCAAATTTCATAAATTACATAAGTTGACGATTAAATTTCATAACTTACATAATTTTTCCTTAAGATCAAACTTCATAATTTACATAAAATTGTATAATTTAAAGAAAAGATTCAAAGTATATAAATTTGAAAACGACGGGTTGCCTTATATCTCACTGTCAGATATAATGGATCCTCCCTAGGTGTAACAATGCCACGTATGATGGATCTTATAGAATACATAACTTACCTAATTTTAATATCAAAAATTCCATAGCATTATTTACATAAATTATTAATTAACAAGTTAGCCGTATAATTTATTGTCAACTTTAGACTTCACCAACTACGAAATGGATAGGAGATGGATGAAATTGTCAAGGGTAAGCAATGGCTATCGAAATGGAGTAGAAACTTTTCAATTTTGCATTTCAAAATGCAAGCCAAGAGAATATGATTCTTTGCCCGTAAGAAGTGTTGCAATATTAATCGGCATTATCGTGAAGTGGTCTACGAACATCTAGTTGTTGATGGCTTTGTCCGGGGTACAAAATATGGTTTTTCATGGCGAGTCTACATCTCTGGAGCATCTTCATCGATGAATCTGGGTATCCTCATAGTTCTTTCAATCGAATGTTAGTAGCGATAACATGGAAAACATGTTGCGGGATGCTTTTAATATGCACAATGATGGTTTGGTCATTTCCACCGAATTGGGTGCAACCGATGAGCATAATTTTGAGGAAATACTTTCAGAAGGAGAAAGAAGTGTACCGGATGAACAGCCAAATGAAGAAGAGGCGAGGTTCTACACGTTACTTGGTGAAATGAATGAAGAACTGTATGAAGGATCAAAATTTTCTAAATTGTCATTCTGTATTCGTCTTTTTCACTTGAAATGTCTGGGGCGTGGACCGGAAACTCGTTGACAATGCTGTTAGAGTTTCTGTAAGAAATGTTCCCGTTTGCAAAAATCTCTCGATCTTCCAAAGGCATGAAGAAATTGATAAAGGATTTGGGCCTTGTATACAAAAAAATTCACAGTTGCCCAAATGACTGCATGTTGTATTGGGGCGACCGTATAAACCAACAGTGCTGTCATGTATGCGGCCAATCCCGTTGGATTAATTGAAATACAGAGGACGGTAATGAGGATGAACACGGTACACAGTCAAAGAAGCAGCCAGTAAAGATTTTGCGGTATTTTCCCCTCATACCGAGGCTTCAACGGCTTTTCATGTTGTCGAAGACAGCCGAATCAATGACGTGGCACCGTGATGGACGAACCGATGATGGGTTGTTAAGGCATCCTGCAAATTCTTTAGCTTGGAAATGTTTTGACTCTAAATTTCCAAGCTTTGCAAGCGATCCTCGGAGTGTGAGGCTTGGGCTAGCTTCCGATGGATTTAACCCTTACAAACTTATGAGCACAACGTACAGTACTTGGCCTGTGGTGCTTGTTCCCTACAATTTGCCTCTATGGGTTTGCATGAAACAATCTTCTTTTATCTTGTCTATGATTATACTTGGAGAGAAAGGGCCGGGGAATGATATTGACGTCTATTTGCAGCCACTTGTTAACGAGTTAAAACAACTATGGGCTGGTGTTCAGACATTTGATGCATGAGAAAAGAGAACTTTAATTTAGGTGCCGCATTAATGTGGACTATTAACGACTTTTCGGCTTATGCTAATTTATCCGTTGGAGTACTAAGGGACGTTATGCTTGTCCGTGTTGTCTTTGCTTGTGAACATGTTCGCAATGGTTATATAATGGGAAAAAGTTTTCTTACATGGGGCATCGTCGGTGGTTACCGGAAGATCATACATTTAGATTTCAGAGTGCTCAGTTTGATGGTACTGAAGAGTTCAGATCAGCTCCTTCGCAAACCGGTGGATCTGAAATATTGTTAATGTTTAAAGATATGAATTTCATTTATGGGAAGATGAATCAATCGACAAACCCGCATAGAAATAGAAGATCTAGGGATGAATTTGATGATGAATCTGATGAAGAGGATGATCCTAATGAGGCGGACTTGTGGAAAAAAAGAAGTATTTTTTTCGAGTTGCCTTATTGGGAGCATCGATTTACGCCATAACCTTGATGTCATGCACATAGAGAAAATGTGCGAGAACATCATTGGGACTATTTTGAATGTCGATGGAAAATCGAAAGATAATCTTCAGAGTCGGCTTGATTTAGTCCACATGGGAATTCGGCGTGAGCTTCATCCCCAAGCACTTCCGAATATGAAATATCGATTGCCGCCTGCTATTTTTTCAATGTCAAAGACGGAGAAAGAAGTGTTCTGTACGGTGTTGAAGGATATAAAGGTCCCGGATGCGTATGCATCAAATATATCGCGATGTGTGAGTCTTAAGGATCGAAGATTATATGGCTTAAAATCGCATGACTATCACATATTGATGCAAGACTTACTGCCAGTTGCTATGCGGTGTTGTATGTCGAAAAAGGTGACGGCTCCAGTAATTGAACTGTCAAATATAATGAAAGGCATTTGTGGTAAAGTTTTGAATGTTCAAGAACTTGAGAGACTACAAGATCGAGCCGTATTAACTTTATGCAATCTGGAGAAGATATTCCCGCCTTCCTTCTTCACTATCATGGTGCACTTGTTAATTCATCTCCCGCATGAAGCACTTCTTGGTGGACCCGTTTTCTATCGATGGATGTATCCCATTGAAAGGTGGTACTTTATTTGCAAAATATTCATTCATTCAGCTCAATGCCTTTAGTTGCAACTTTTGATAATGTTGTATATCGTGTTTAGGTTCCTTTCTAAATTAAAGTCATACTGTCCCAATAAGCGTTATCCGGAAGGATCAATTGTCGAGGGCTACTTGGCAGAGGAATGTATGACTTTCTGTTCGAGGTATTTGGAAGATGTTGAAACAAGAATGAATAGACCAAGTAGAAATGCTGGGCTCACAGATCATAATTTGGCCGAAACTTATTTATTTCAAAGTTTCGGAGAACCGATCGGCAAAGTCAAAATTGCAGAATTGGACGATAGATCGTGGCTCCAAGCACATCGATACGTTCTTTTTCATCACGATTCAATGGAACCATTTTGGAAGTAAGTTCTAGAATTTGATAAATACTCATCAATTATAATCTGTTTGTCTTCTAACAAAGTAAAACCTTTTTTACTGTAGTGAGTACAAACAAATATTGAGAGCTCGATCACGATCCCGAAGATTAAATCGACGAGAAATTAATAAGTTGTTCGCAGAATCATTCCATGAATGGTTAAGCCAAATGGTATGCAATTTAAAATTTCATTGACAAGTAATAATATTTTCTCATAACATTCATAATTACTCGATTTACTTTCAACTCAATAGGTTTGGAGTCGGAATGAAGTAAATGACGACGTTAAATGGCTTTCACAAGGTCCAAACAGAATAGTTAAAAGATATAGTGGCTTCCTCATCAACGGATCTGATTTCATACAAGGTATCGCGAGAGATTGAGGAGAACCCAAAATTGCGAATTGTTGTTAATTCTTCGATTACAAGTTATGCTAGTGCTAGGGACAAGAATCCAATCGAGGAATTTGGAATATTACGGACTTATTATCGACATCATTGAGTTGGATTATTACGGCAAATGCAAAGTTGTCCTATTTCGAGGTGATTGGGCTGATGTGAATACGGCTCATGAAATTAAAAACGATCAATATGGCTTTACAATGGTGAATTTCTCTCGATTAATTCACACCGAGAACAATCGATGGACGAGCCAGTATGTTTTTCTTCTCAAGTTAAACAAGTTTTTACTTGGAAGATCCAACGATGAGGGTTGGTACGTTGTACTTCAAACACCCTAGAGACTTCTTCGACATTGGCAGTGGAAGTAGAGATGACATAGTCGAAAGATCAGAAACTTTGCCTTTTCCAGAACAAGACTTAACTGAAAATATCCCTAGTACTAGTCAACAATTTCAATGGGTTCGTCAGGATGTGGACGAAGATATTTACGAAATTTGATGTAGTAAGATGTAACGATTTATTATTTATATGTAATATTATAATTTTCATGTTGGTCATGTTATATAATTTTCATGTGTATTGCAGCAAAAATGCCTAGAAGACGATTACGAGATTTAAATATTGTCCGTGAAACTCCAAATCCAGAAGAAGCTACTAGTAGTGAATATCAAACAGTTGTTGGATCTTCTACTCTGCCGGACATAGATGACGAGCACGGAGAATTTGAAAGTAATGTTAAGTTTATTTTACATGCATGTTGAATTTTATTATTGATTCAAACTTCAATTTTAATATAATAATATATCATTTTTCAGCTGAAGCTGGTGGGACGCGTAGAGGTCGGGGACGTACCTTACTTAAAGATTTATACGACTTAGAGCCTCACGATCGTGTTAAAGTAAGGAGAAACAATGATGGTCAGCCTGTTGGATCTGAAGCTCGACTGTTAGGAGGCTATTTGGGCATTTTAGCACGAAATTCCAATATGTTGCCCATTAACTACGAATCATGGCATCAGATGCCTGATGCCAACAAAAATCAGGCTCTCGAAAATATTAAGGTAATAAAACGTGAATGTAATTTATAATACTTTAATTTAATTTTCATTTATATTAACTTTTATACTTTTTTCTTGAGCTAGATTTAATTTAGAGGTCTCGATGACTATGTTAAGAAGACATTGGGTAAAAATGGAGAGACAATAAAAGCACGCTCAAAAAACAATATTTTAAGAAAGACATAAGCCTCATTTAAAAATTAAGAAATGTTCCACCGGAATGTTGAGGTACCAATGGGAAGATCAAGTTAGATTTTGGAATTCAAAAAAGGAGAGGTATTACGTACATCTAAAATCGTATAAATTATTTGGTTTATAGTATTTACTATATATATAATTCAAATTGCATTACGTAGGACCGTGAGCGAGTTGGAATAATAAGCGTGACGAAACAAAAATTCACGCATTACGGCAGAGTTCTAGAAGTTTTGCTTGTGTAGTGACGCCGAGGTATTATAATTTATTAATTTCATCAAATATTAATTACTTTATACTATTAAATTATATTTTTCTCGCTAAAATGTAGGAAACTTGATTGGTCAAAAAGTTGGACGCGTTGACTTTTTGACATTATGCATAGAAAGATGGATGGATCTCCGATGACATCCGAAGTGCAGTAAATTTTGGTATATCTACTTAATAAAATTTTATTTTTATAAATATTTCTACCGCTTAATTATAATAGTTTAATTCATCATTTATAGTTTTAAATATATAATGTTCAATTATGTTGCATTCTTTCTTATTTATATATTTCGTTTCTAACTCTTTCGTTGATTTATTAGGATAAACTAAAGGAGAAGAAGGCCAGTATGAAGCTACTGCTTGACCGATAGTTCTGTTAATCTTGAGGAGATTGATAATGTAATTATTACAGATGTTTTGGGTCCCGAAAGGTACGATCGCTTCGATCGATAATTACGCTAATCTTTAGTATATTTTACTAGAATTATCACCGATGTTTTTCGTCTTGAAAGGAATGGTCGGGTTCGATTTAAAGGATCCGTGTTACTCCGACCCAATATTTTGATCCGCCTCCAGTACATGCCTTCCGGGTCAATCTCGTCTTTGAAGTTCGAGGCTACAAAACCGGATAGCTCGGATGCAAGAGAGCACGGTTGAGCAGAGGCAACAAATTGTCGATTTTCAAAGAAAATATGAAGAACTCCAAGAATGACTTAAAGCGGATGCTGAAGCGGCACAAGCAAGGGGAGCAAAGAAGAAGAATGAGAGAGGCAAGGCAAGCCAGAGAGGCAGCAGAGGCAACATCGACGCTAGCAGAAAGCGTAACAAAAATACGAAGAGCTCCAAAGACCGACTTCAAGATATGATGCAGATGTTTTTTGATGCGAAACCGCCATCTTAGACATTTAGTTTTTCGTTGTAAGAAGTTTTGACATTATTACATTTAACATTTTTGTTACAATATTTTTAGTTATCATTCATTCATTTAATTTATTAAATTTTAAGTATCATTTACAATTAATGTATTTGGTGTGATTTTTATGCTAAATTTGTTGTTTTGCGTTGGAATTATATCTTTGTTATTGGTTGGTTTTAGTGCGGGAGGGTATAATATTGAAAAATTTTATTTTTTAAATCATGCAAATTAGCGTTTATACAAAAGCCGCTAAATCTCAATAAATTTTTATGGCGTTTTTGGGAAAGCACCGCTAAAGGCCATTACTTTTAGCGGCATTTTTTGAGAAAGCTATTAAAGGCTCTACTTTTAGCGGCATTTTTTTGGCAAAAAGCGCCGTTAAAGGCCCTCAATTTTAGCGGTATTTTTTGTTAAGTGCCGCTAAAGGCCTGACTTTTAGCGGTATTTTTTTAAAAGCGCATGAAGACCATGGTTTTAGCGTTTTTTAAAGAAGCCGCTTAAAGACCATGGTTTTAAGCGGCACTTTTATTACAAACGCCGCTAAAAGTCAGGATCTTTAGCGGCGTTTTTTGCGCATAAACGCCGCAAAAATTTTCGACGGTAGTATTAGCGGCGTTTTTTGTGGCGCTTGGAAAAGCGCCGCAAATACTTTTTGTGGCGCTTATAAATGCCGCTAAAGGCCCAAAAAAACGCCGCTAAAAGTCTGTTTTGCTGTAGTGACCCTACAAATATTCACATTGACTCGTATTTATCATGTCTCCTTTTTCATGCCCTATCACAGGCATAACTCGAATTT
This sequence comes from Gossypium rotundifolium, assembly GCA_025506655.1. Lineage (NCBI taxonomy): Eukaryota > Viridiplantae > Streptophyta > Magnoliopsida > Malvales > Malvaceae > Gossypium > Gossypium rotundifolium. Next base: position 34,419,672 of record CP106734.1, read on the forward strand.
TGGAGAATGTCAACTAAGTCTAAATCGTGCTCGAACTTGAAAATTGAAAGACTCCTAGTCTTCAAATCAAAGTTGTATAATGTAACAAGGGTCAGTAATACGCGAACAAGAGAGAAAACATCAAGTCTTTCCAATTGACTGTAACCATCTGCGACCAACCTTGTCTCAAAACATTCTGCGAACCATTCGAGTCCTAAAGACCAAAAGGGGATGAGATTCTTCTCTAAATCAGGCACATGCCTGATATCTGTCACGACTCCACCTTCAACCAGATTATATGTGGAAAACAACAAATCATCACCCTTATCCTTGGCCACATTAGCTACCTCCGTAATTATCTAAAATTGCCAGAAACTGAAATTTGTGATTCCATCGAACTTTTCAATATCCAAATTTGTTATTGTATCACCGAACGAGTCGATCTGCGAAAGCTGAACCTTGGCTCTGATACCAATTTATTAGGGATCAACTTATATAAACAACAAATAAGAAAAGTAGAGAAGATCAAACACAAAAATATTTTACATTAAAAACCCTTAAAGAGGTAAAAATCATGGGCAAAAGAGATTTCGACTTTTCACTAAATGAGTAAACTAACGAGAGTACAGTATGGAGAAAATAAACTTAAATGTACAAACACAAACCTCGAAAAAAAGCCCTAACTCGAGAACAAAATTCTCTCCATAGTTACCACGAAACTTTCACCAAAACTCATATACGACTACATCTTGTTGCCCCTAAAAGAAAAGCTTTATAGTACTACATCTTTAATGGTCTCTTAATTGGCCTCTCAAAACAGGGATACAAGGTCCCTTTAAGGAGACTAAGATGAGAGATTTAATCATACTCAAAATATCCCTAGAGTAATTAGAGTTTAACTGAGAAAAAATAGCAGAGTTTAACTAGGGGAAGAATAGGAGGCACACCCTAATTATTTTGTTAACTTATTTGAAAGAAATTATTTTAAAAATTAATTCTCAATTTTTCACCCACTAATTAGGTTAATTAATTAATATTATTGTGTGTATATATATTGTCGAAACCATTTTAAAATCGAGTTTTAAAAAATAGGGATCGACTTTAAAAACCAAAAACGGGAGTCGCCACCAATCTTTTTTACTTAGGTGTGATTGGATCACCTTGTAAAACATTTTATTTTAAAAACATTTTTGGTCCACAAAAACAAGAAAACGAGTTTGGGAGTCGGTTACGTATAAGGAAGGGTTAGCACCCTCATAACTCCCAAAAATTGGTACCAAATCGATAAAATCACGTCCAAATGTTGAAAATAAGAAAATTATAAAATATGATCCTTTTATTTGAAAGAAAATCAAGACTTACCTATCCCAAAGAAATAAAGTACTTTACCCAGTAAGTTAAGGTATAGCACCTCATGACTTTAAAATTAAGCTCGTCTTTATTTGAGGAAATTCCTACCTCGAGACGCAAAATGTCGAACCCAGTAAGTTAAGGCAAAATACTTTGAATTCCCATGAATAGGTTTTTTATTTTGAAATTAATAAACCTTAAATTTCTTAAAAAAAGAGATATGTAATACCTAAAGTTTCACGGGAAAAATCAAACCCAATAAGTTAGGGCAAGATTCTTCTTGAAATTCCCCAAATATCACATATCATCATATTTTAAAAATCATTTGAAATAAATTTAGAAAAGGGAGATACATAATACCTAAAGTTTCACGAGAAAAATCAAATCCAATAAGTTAGGGCAAAATTCTTCTCGAAATTCCCCAAATATCACATATCACTATACTTTGAAAATCATTTGAAATAAAAGGTGTCGATCCAAAATATGTTTTTATAAAAGATTGACTTGAGTGAAACATAACATGAATATATCACATCATATATATTTAATAGCAATTTTACAAAATTACAAATTACACTAACAATAAATAATAAAAGGATAATATAACATAAATATATAATGGACTATGTTAAACAATAATAAATGATCTAAAGAATATAAATAAACATGTAATATAGCTAATATTAAAATTTTCACAAAATAACAAAATTAAATGAAAATGGAATAACATATTTAAACATTAAAAAATGTGGTGACTTTTAAAATGATTTATATATATATATATTAAAAGTAAAAAAAACTTATCATAAATATATACATAATTTAGTAATCTAATACATGTACAAATAACTATATATAATAAAAAAATAATTAATAAATAGTATATAATAATTTTTATATAAAACACACATATATAATATATTAATATATTATAACAATTTTTTAAAAAAATAAAAAAAGTATAAAAATGATATGGATAAATAAAAAAAAGTTTAAAAAAACGTATAAGTCAATCTTACTCCCGTAATATGAGGATTCAACGAAATTCCTCCACCGAAATCTAACTCGAACGGAAGCAACTAAAAAAGAAACGAAGATGAGTGAAGAACAGAATAAGAACAAACCACAGAAAATAAAAACGCAAGAGGGAGAGAAATTTGAGTGAATGCTCTAAAAAATTCTTATTGCTTCCAAAACTCCAGTGTCCTTTACAATGAAGGAAGATGTCTCTATTTATAGTTGAGCCTCCCCAAATCCAACGGTACAGATCAATTACATCAACGGCTAAGATTAAAAAGTATCTACAAATTAAATCTCTAAGATTACAAAATCATATCTTTTAATATTACATAGCATATCTTCTAAGATTGCATATCATATCTAAGATTGCATACCATAACTTCTAAGATTGCATATCATATTTAATATTGCATATCCTTGAAGATTATACTTTCATATACGTCAAGCTTGTAGATAGACCTTCAATCTTTTTAAGTAATGGGCCATTCCGATCGGGCCAAATGATATATTTTGGACTGGACTTGGACTTAATTTTATTATTTCGGGTTTATTATTTTTGTATGGGCCCGGGCTACATTGGGTTCCTACATATATAATAATTTTATAATATAATTTGAAGCTAAGTAGAGAATCAATATTTTTATATGAAAAAATATTTTAATAGGAATCATGAACGATAAAATAGAAAGATATGACATATAGTATAAATAATAAATAAGACACTATAAATTAATGCACAAATAGCATGTTTGCAGAACAATTTCAAAAAAAAAAGACAAATTGATAGTAACCACAACACTAAAAGAATTCAAAAATAAATTAGAGATGCATCATACTAGTTAAACCACTAAAAATTACATCTTAGTCCTACCATCGTCAAATCAACCTAACAATGAACTTTAATTAACCAAGAAACCATGATAAAATGCATTAATGATGCATAAAAGGTTAAGTTTCAAACAACCTATCCTCCTCATCATTTCGGATTTTAATTTTACAAATATTATCATTGTGCTCTATCATGATAAAGCTCACCGAGAATGATTCTCAAAATAAAAACTAAAAATTAAAACCACCGCCACTTTTGGAGAAAACAAAGTGTACAAAATAAAAACCAAAAAAGAGTGGACAAAAATGGTGATAATATGAAGTGAAATTAAAAATAAAAGAAAATATAGAGAATATTATCGAAAAAGCCACAACCAACCCAAAGAATAACATCTGACAAATTAAAAATTAAGAAACCATCTAACTTTTCTATGAAAAATTAAAAATATATTCTCCAATCAACATAAATTATATTCAAATAGGAAATCAGCGTTTATTTTATCATTTATTTTTGGTTTGATGTTTAAAATATACATTTTAATTAAAATTTAAAAACGTTATATTTTTTTGGTACAGAAGTAAAAGGGACGTCTAAAAAAATAAGGAGAAGGCGTGTTTGTGGCTTTTATATGTTTGTATATTTTGTTAACAAAATAATATTTGAAATGCATTGTTATTTTTTAATTTGCTTTATTTGTACTAAATGAAGCGGCAAAAAGATTTACCACTGTTGCCTTGCCTCTCTCTGTCTTTCAGTACCCTTTTCCTTTTAGGGTTTGAAATTCAATCTAAGCCCTTATTGTCTCATTCAAATCTTCATTTTTCTTTTTCATTTGAAATTGTAGAAAATTTTCACCGAAAGTTCTAAATCATGGAACGATTCAAGGCCGATGTACTGTCATTGTGGAAAGAAAGCACCAATATGTAGTTCTAATAGACCTTGGGGCTTGGAGTAAAGGGAAGAAGTTCTTGGGATGTTCAAACTACAAAGGTATTATTTCAATTTCAATTTTTATTTTTAAACAAAATTTGAAAACATTAATAGTTTAAGGTTTTATGATTTCTATTTTTAACAAAGTCATGTCAATGATTGGTTGGGGTTTAGAGAAAGTAGAAGTCCTATTTTTTTTAAAAAAATTATGGGTGAAATATTTAGTTATAGGTAAAAGCCAGAAAATATATATAAATAGTTAGTCTTAGTTTAGTTGAATGTATAGAATACCAAATGACATAATTCTTTGTAGGGTGGACGTGACGTAATGATTTCTATTAGCAAAGCAATGTGGAGGGAAGTAGAAGTCTGAATTTGTTTTTAAATTTTGGGTGAAATGTTTAGTGTCTTTAGTTTTTGATGAAATAAAATAGTAGGAAGGTGATCAAACACAAACAGAATAGAAAGACAAATTTGTAATGGGAACTTCATTAACTTGAGTATTCATAATCAAATGCAAATTTTGGTGTTGAAAAGAGACATTAAGTAGGAAATGGCTGTAGTTCTAATGAAAACATAACCTGAAGGTGGTAGGAAGTTCCACAATCAATTGACTTTCTTGAAACAAAATAACCTCTGAACACAGTTTCCCAAGCACAAAAATGAACAAACTGTTACTGACATTGAAAGATAACATTTAGGATTTCCTTTCCTTTTTCTCAATCCAACTCCAAAAATGTTATGCACGCTTCTTTCTCTACCTCTTCATCTACCCGATGACGTATTCCTTGCAAGTGATGGTAGGTGCTGGCCGTGATGGATGAGCTTGGGAGGGTGGGTTGACTGCTTGAGATGAAGCTGTGTTTCTTGGTAGACAGTAAATATTCCAAGATCCAGTAATGAAACAATATAAAAACATTACATGATATAAGGGTAAGTAAATCACCTGAGTTACTGAAGCATGGGTGGGTGAACAATATCTTCCATGGCAGCCTAAAAGAGGCTTAGATATTGTCATTTTATATAATGTTTAAAAGTCTAACATATTAAATAATTCAAATGTTGAACTTCTGTTTTTTTAGACGTCCATTTACATTTGGACAAAAAATAAATAACCTTTTTAAAGTTTTAGTACCTAATTGAGATAATAATAAAAATTTAAGTATTAAAATGAGAAAAAGATATACTTGAGAAGCGAAATTATGAATTAGATTTTTATTTTTTGTTGCTATCTTTGTCAAGATATACAAATCCCAAAGATGGTATTGGAGGGTTTAGTTTTTGCATCTATCTTCATTATAAGTTATACAAACCTCAAACATGGTAATGGAGGGTTGGAACCATTATAGAAAGATAGAATGGAAAAGTGGAAAGAAAATAAAATTTGAGTATGTTTGATAAGGAAGAAACATGAGAGGAAAAAAAAAAAAAAGAGAAATGACTTGCTGCATAAAAATAAATCATCCTAGTTTAGAATGATGAGAGAAAATAAAATAGGGATGTATTACTGCAAGAAATCTGACCTTTTGTGGCTATTTATGAAAATGTCATGAAAGGTTCGATTTTTTGATGTTTTCTATTAAACATTGGGGAAAGCAGTAATAGTTGAAGGTAGAATTAGAAAAACGTGACAAAAGAGTAAATTTTTAGCGAGGCTTGTGGGTAATGGGGAAAGACGTTTAAAAAGTTGACATTTGGTGACACTTTTGAAGGTATGTTGTAACATTTTAAAGCCTCACCAAATTAAAACAATTTTTGTGATGTTTTCAATGAACATTACCCATTTAAAATATTTTTATAATGTTTTTCATGACGTTTCAAAACTAAAAATGTAGTCGTATATATACTTAAAAGAAAATACTTGAAAACAATTTAATTAGTAGACTTAGAATATGTATCATATAACCCAAACTTCATTTTCATCAACAACAATCAAATTAACATAAAGATGGTCATAAAACTGAATATGTACATGCATGCCAAGGTGAATTTTTAGTTTTACTCAATTTAATAATTTTCTTGAATAAGGTTGAGTTTACGATTTTAAGTTTCAGAAACACACAAAAGGCTTCTTTTCTTTTTTCTTTTTATTCAAAAAAATAAAATAAAAATCCAGCTCTTTCTTTTTGACGTTTTGTTTAAATTTTATTGTGACATTTTCTAAAACTCAAACATTTTTGTGACTCTTTTTCTGTCTAATTTTTGGGACATTTTTAAACATCACAAAAATAGACAAACATTATCATAACATTTTTTCTAATTTTTGTGACATTTTAGATATCACAAATAGACAAACATTTTGTGACGTTTTCTATTGGTCAACGTGATGCTTGTAAAGGAATATAATATTTTGTTGTGACGTTTTTGACTTCTCATGATGTTTGGAAGTGTCATAAAAAGATCACTTTTGTGATATTTTTAAACTCTCGACTAAGACTTTGAGTTACAGTTAATGTTTTTTCCTGATGTTTCTGGTTGTTTTTGCGACATTTTTAAACCTGTCACGAAAGTTCATGTCTAGTGTAGTGTATAATAGTGTAAAATTATATGCTCATTTTTTTTCCTCACATTTTACAATTCTACCGAGCAATGAATGGAAAGAAAATTAGGCTCTATTTGGTTTCAAAAACATAGGTTATTTTCATTTTATTTTTATTTTCATTTTATGGAAAATAAAAACATGGAAGAAAACGTGTTTGGTTGAAAAATTTTAAAAATATTTTTAAAAATGAAAATAAATATATGTGGAGATTAGAAAACAATAAAACTTTGTTTTCACTAAAATGCTTTGTAAAAGAGAAAAGGATGAAAACCATGATTTTTAATTTTGAATGAATTGGTCCTAGTTCAAAATCAAATAAACACAAAATATTCTTCTTTTAACAAAATTTAAAATATTATATCTAGTGCCCTAGTTTGAATCCATATGAATATAATTTTTTTTAAATTTTTATCATGTTTCTATTATAGGAAAATAGTTACTAAACGTGTTTTCATTATTGAAAATATAACACTTCACACCCGATCAATCATCAGATCTGAATGTATGATTGTACACTATGTAGTTGAAGCAACTCAAGCTATCTCATTACATAATCAAAAACTTCAAATCACAATTATCATTCGAACCAATTTAATCAATCAACTATATACATAATTATACATTCATAATGTCTAAGTTACAAATTCATCATTGTATGGAGTCATGAAAGGTCAAATTTAGAGTTAGGGCTCGGATCCAAACTCAACTATCAAGTTTCAATGTTGTGTCTCGAAACAAGTAACTCTTTGTCTTGAGACAGACTTTATTTTATTTTAGGTATTTTTGCTTCGAAGTTAATTTGTCTCGAGACGTTAGAAACCGTGTCTCCAAGCATGGTCTTTTATGTCTCGAGATTGGGTCTCAAGACCAACATCGCTGTTTTCTTAAATTAGCTCCAATGAGAAAAACTAATTTAGTCTCAATGTTTCCTTGTCTCGAGACATATACCAGTTGTCCCGAGACTTAAGTTGGGTTGTCTCGAGACTAGCTTGACAAGTCTCGAGGCACTAAGCATATTGGTTAAAAATATAAGCTAAATTTGTTCTTATGGTCTCAAAACATGTTCATGCTGTCTCAAGACTTATTGGTCAAATGAGCCTAAATGCACTTATTCAAGTGTTTAAAACCTATCAAAATATACCTTAAATATATCTAAACTTTATCTCAACATAAGATCATCAATTTAACATATACAAACACAAATAAATTAGTCAATTCATCACCATCAATGTAACATTGCCTAACCAACTAATCCACATATTCAAACACATATAATCTAGCATAAGTATCTACTAATTTAGATATGAAATTCACCTTTATAAAGCTAGTATGCCAAGTAGTAAATATACCAAAATGTTAACATAACATCATGCCCAAAACAACCTAGGTACATACCATTTTAACATCAATACATATATACATACAAAAGAGATACCAAAATGATTCTTGAGTTGAGTTGTTGAGAATGGATGCTTGAACACTTTCAATCTACAAAAATCTTTGTCAGAGACTTGTACATGGAAATAAACATAATTGTAGCTAAATATTGAATACTCAATCGTGCTAATATAATTCAAATTCAAATATATCAAAACAAAATTAAAGCATATATATAAATATAACATTAACTAAAATTAAAGCATATATATATAAATATAACATTAACTAATTTATTTTACTTTATTACCAAATCAAGGATCATATTATTCCCAAACTTTTTCATTCAATACTAATCTCAATAAATCATAATTTCATGTCATCACATACTCAATGTCTTTTTATTACTTACTCATTTCGGCCCCTATTACTTGACGACATACATTAGGACGGATACTCAGATTTGTTCAACTAATGAGTCCACAACTCTTTAGAAATTTGGGATTGTTTTATTCAGCCACCCCAAGTTGCCCAACAACGGTGGCTTAGTATTTATCCAAACTGTTTTATTCTACCATCTTGAGTTGCTCGACAATGATAATTTTAGTAATTATTTGCGTTGTATATTCTGCCATCTCGAATTGCTCGGCAACAATGGCTAATAAATCACTATATAAGTGACCTTATGACATGCCAATTATACTCAAACTACGTCTACCATCGTTTAATGGGGCATTATCAATATTATCACCATTATAACACAATTCAACATAACATCAATATCTCAATTGATATATTTTAAGCATATTTATACACTTTTATATATATATATATATATATATATATAACACAATTCAAACATTCAAAGTTGCTTTCAAAAATCACAACACCAAATTCATTATTTCATAGTTTGGGAGAAGATACGATTACCTCAATAGCACTTTATATTCGAATATAACAATTTATTAGACTTCTAATAAGTTATTGAAATTGAATTATAAAACACAAATCACAATAGCTATTCGACATTCACCTTTTCTTTTCCCTTCGCCTTTGACGTTTTGACATCGTCTTCCATTACGTTTAATAATACAGATTGAAAGCAATATTAATTTCGCAATCAAATACACATATTAACAATAATTAAATATAAATGCATTTTATTCATTTTAGTTCCTATAAACCCTAATATTTGAAATACTCGCATCATTCGATTTATTCGATCGAATTAAAAACAACTTCATCTAGTACAGGGACCTCACAAAATCATTAGTCATTATTAATCCATAAAATTTTTATCTCTTACAATTAGGTCCTTAATGACATATATTTCCTCAAGTCCAATTCAAGCTTAATTGAATACTTTATACCACTTTTCTAACATGGTTTTCCCATTTGCCATTTAAAACACTCATGCATGAGCTTAATGGTCCATTTGTTTACGTGTAAAAGGTTTTACTGAAAATATTTTCTGCATTTTCTTGTGTTTGTTTCACAAAAAATAGCTTGGTCAACATAAAATGACTTATAGGTCAACATAAAAAATAAGCCATTTTTTCCTGTAAAATGACTTACCCTTTTGAAAAGTGTAAGTCATTTTCTGGAAAAGAGCTCATCTATATGTAATTTTATTTTATATAAAATTAAATTAAATCAAACTTAATATTATTATATTGATAATAAATTTTATTTTTATTTTAAAAGATTTAAATTATTTAAAATTAAACATACATATTCAATTATTTATATTTAGTCATATAATAAATTATTAATACAATTAATATGATTTATTATTTTAATAAATTATTTAATTTTTCAATTTTATTTTAATAATGACTTTTAAAAATAATAATTTTAAACAATATTCTTCACATATTATTGAAAATATTCAATATTAATATTTTAATAATAAATATTTATTAAAATTATAAATATATTAATAATAAATTTTGTATTATAAAGGTTATAATATGTCATAAGTATATATACTCTTGAAATTTACAATTTAATCTTTGTACTTTTATTTTTAAAAATTTAGTTCCTTTACTTTTCGATTTGAAAATCAATTCCAATTGTTGACATTGTTAAATTTTTTTAATTTTGTTGATGTCACATTTTAAATTAAAAACTCACTTATAGTTATATAACTAAAAAATGACATTGTAATTTAACACCCCAAAAATTTTATTTTATTTCGTGAAATCTTGACATAAATTTGTATCTGCTTCAGTGCTTATGTGTTCTGGGTGTGTGTGTGAGGTCCTAAGTTCAAGCCTTGCTTTTGGTAAATTTTGGTATTTTTTGACCTAAGCCTTATACTTGCTCAGTGGGCTTATATTTAAATATATGTAAATTCATATCAGAATGAGGTTGCTGGTTTTAGTGGTAAGGAAGCTAGTGTGTTGGAGGTCCTGTGTTTGAATCCCTGCGTAAGTGTGGGTATTATTTTTGCTCGGCTCTGTGATAGAGTTTTGGTTGTGGTAGAAATCTAAATAATGGGTGGTTAGGATTGTGGTGTTGTGGGATTTGAGTTAAACTCATCCTTTTTCCCAAAAAATCCCTCTTTTGGATATCTGACGTTATTTTTTCTTCTTTCTTGGCAAGATTTCTGCTTCTCTTGTTTCTTCAATTTTTCTCACCACTTTTAGTTCCACTGTTAATATTTCTTTGGTTTAGGGGTTTCCTCGCTCGATTAAGCAAATTAGGAAGTTAGGGACTCTCTTCGCTCAGAATCGTAATCGAATCGCTCGGGGTGGTTAGGTAAGTGTTGAATGTTCGATTTGAAATATTTTCAGTTAATTTAAAATGATTTTGGAAGGTTTATGGTATCAATTTTAGGTGTTGGTCTGTTCGGGAGGTTTTTGCATCAAAACGATACTAGGTGTGTACCCGAAACGCAAAAAAGAGGTTTCAGCAAAAGCCAAAAAAGGCCACTGTCTACGCCACACAGGCGTGTGGTCACCTCGTATGGTAGGTCGTGTGTGAGTACATGGCCGTGTGATCGACGAAGGCATGGCTGTGTGTAAGACACGACCGTGTAATGGCCAGGAATGTGGCCGCATGGGATACACAGGCTAAACCAGACTGGGCGTATGGGCCCACATGGGCGTGTGAACTTTGGGTTAGGCCATGTGATCTACACAGGTAAGGCCAATCTGGGCGTGTGGGCCCATTATACTAAAATTATCCGTAGGGACGCACGGGTTGTCCTAATCGATTGTGGACCTACCATAGGGTCGGTAAAGACTTACTAAACCCTAAAACTATGTGTTCTGTTAGATTGATATACTGTTATGAGCATGCCTATGTCTGTTATCTGTTATCTATTTTGGAATGCATGATAAGCATGATTTATCTGTTAATTTTGTATGCATGTTCTGCTGTTGTGATTTGGGTAGGATGATGCTTATTGGAGGAAGTATTTTGAAAGGCTTTTGTGTCTATTATCTGGCAGCATGGCTACATTATATCTGTTATGTGCCACATCGGTATAGTATGGTGTGTAGGGCAAGGTGGGTGTTTTAAACCCCACATAATGTGTAGGGATGGACAGAGATGGTGTGTAGAAGATAGGGGTAGGATTATGATTTATGATATATGATTTGTATATTTATAACTGTGTCTGCATCTAAAATGGTCTCAGGCCCGAATCTATATCTATATTTGAAATGGGCTTGGCTCGACTTTGCATCTGTATCTATAATGGGCTTAAGCCCGAGTCTTTATTTGACTGATTTTGTTTTCTATGTGCATGCTTAATTCTGTGGGGTGACACACTTACTTTTCGTAAACTCACCATTCTTTGTTTATTCTGTACAGGTAATCCACAGAGCTAGGCGAATCGGTGCAGCGGAGGACTTGAAGGTGACCACTCGCCAAACTGTTTCATTTATTTTTAGTTTTTATTTAAGTTTGGTGTTAAGATTTGAGAGTTTGTATTTTCTAAGACTCTCTAGACTGTTTTAACTATTTGGCTTTAGTTTTGGGTTTTTGTTTTAACTTATTGTTTACTTTGTCAGTTTTACCTAAAGACATGTTTGCTAAAATCTTGAACAATTTTCTAAACACAAGATTTTACAAGCTTCGCTACGAATACGTTTTATCTTTAAATGGTTAAATGAAAGAGCTTTAAAATTATTAATAGCGATAAAAGCTAATAAATTGGAAAGGTTTAACTAAATGACAACAGTTCTTTTTCAAATCTATTTCATGTGACACTTTCAGATTCGGACATAACGTCTAGGCCGGGTTTGGGGTGTTATATTTACTAATATCAGAGCCAGGTTACAAAACTCGACTGTGAATTTTGAGTTCTAAAATTTGGTTTTAAAGAATTGGTTTTCAAAAGGTTTTAAACATTTTAAAGTAAGTAACTATGTGGTACACCGTGTCTCCGGCGCCGATCTTATAAGTACTTCTGATTTCTGATAGAAAAACTTGAAAACATTATTGTTAGTCTACTTGAAAACACTATAGTTAGTACACTCTAAAACTATAGTGAAACTGATTGAGACTAAAACTTTCAAAAACATCTCTGAATTTCTGATACTCTATGCATAAAATATCTGTTAATAAATATCGAAACTGATGCATAAAATTTTTAATGTAGATTAAACTTCTAAGTCACAATGAGCACACGAGGTATTCGTGGAAGGAGTATTCGAGGCCGAGGTAGAGGCCGTAGGGGGCTCAAGCTAAGTCCTCATTTTTGGGCAGCATGCCAAATCTAGACACGAGTGAGACACTGAAACATCTCATCGAGGCCTGGTCTCGAGTTGTTCGGGTGGGGACGACGCACTGTCCCAAGCCATGCTGAGTATAATAGTTCGGTTTAGACCCCGTCAGAATAGTGATTTTGGGACCACAAATCTGAGTTAGAATAATATTTTAATATTATTTTCTGTGCCTATGATATGTGATTAAGCATGTGTGAAATTTCTGTGAATTAATTTGATCATTTGCGTGTTTAATTTGAGAAAAAGAGTTAAATTGTATTAAATGCAAAGTTAGCATGCTTTTTGTAAGGGAATCTATTTGTTAATGTCTTTATTATATGAGGTCCTTAAAAGGTTATTATGCCATTATTAGTAAGTAGACATTTATATCCATGCATTATAAGATGATAAAGTTGTTTCATTAATGGTATAATGGTCATTTGTAAATTACATGATTATTAATGAAACAAAAGCATGAAAATAGCATGGTTATCATCTTTTGTGCCGAAAATTAGCAAAGAAAAAGAAGAAAGAAGAACATCTAGGTTTGGCTAAGTATAAGCTTGATTCAAGGTATGTTTGACTTCGGTTTTTGATAATTTCTACATTTTTGTAATCGTTGCTTCGTGTTCTTCAAAACCCATTGATGAACACATGAGTTTTATGATGTTTGAGGATGAAATATAGAATATATGTGTTTGATTAGCATATTTTGTCTTTGGATTTTTAGTGAATTTGAGTATTTTGACTTAATTAAGGAGATAATATTTTGAAGGACTAAATTGTGAAATAAATGAAATTGTGAACTTGAATGAGCATGGGTGATATTCAGCCAAGCATGAATAATATTAAATTTGGTGTATTTTGTGATTTTGTGTGAAAAGGACTAAAATGTCCAAATGTGAAAATGTGAGGGCTAATTTGTAAATTATTCTAAATATGTGTATTTGGATTGAATTGGATGAATTGAATCCGAGGTAAGTTGATATACAAATAAATGTATTTGAATTGAGTCATTTAAGCATCTATGAAATTTGGTTGCTATGATTATGCTCGAGATGAGATGTATGTGAAATCTGAGGATTATATCGACAAGTTACTGATGTCCGAGAAGTACCGTATGAACCCAGGAATAGATAGGCTAGTATATGTCATGACATAGCTGTCCGATATTCGATATCATTTAAGACCACGTCTGGGATGTTGGCATTGATTCGAGATTTCGTGTAAGACCACGTCTAGGACGTTGGCATCGATATGAGATTTACGTGTAAGACCATATCTGGGACATTGGCATCATATTGATTTATGTAAGACCCTGTCTGGGACAGTGGCATCAATATCTAAGTACATGTAAGACCTCGTCTAGGACGTTGGCATTGTACGACTATTCCGAGCACTCTGAGTATCCTATTAAATTTTGAACGGTTCAACGGGCAAGTCCGAGATATGAATATTTATGTGATAGGTATAATTGAATCAGGTACATATGATGTGTACACATTGTGTGTATAAGAAGGTAAGTATATTCATGAACTTACCTAGTTGAGTTATGTATTTAGATTTGAGAAAGTAAAATGTGTTACATGAATGAACAAGCTGTGATCCAATAAAGTATATGGTGATATGCAAATTTGATAGATGGATGGCTAAGTGAATGTGCCTAGAAGAACTATGGCTATACAATTGAGCTATTAGTAAATTCCTATTGATTATATGTTTTGAATACTTATATGTTAAGTTTATTTGTATATGGCTTACTAAGCTTTTGGTAAGCTTACTTTGTGTGAGTTTGTTCTATTTTTTAGATCGTTAAAGCTATGAGAGGCTCGGGGACCGTCGAGGATCATCATCACACTACTTAAACTCATTTTGGGACCTTTTGGAAATGTATATAGTTAAATATGACATGTATAGGCTAGTTGTTTTGGAGTATGTTTGAGACATATATATATGTAGCCATTTGATATGGCTAGATAAGTGATTGTGTTTTGTATGTGATGCTATGCTATATGATGTTGGTTTTGGTATAATTTCATGCTTATGAAATAGTCAAGGTTATGGTAATCATATGGATGCAATATGAGTATTTATGTTTGTTTAATGAAATGGATATATGAAAGGTAAGATGTGGATGTATTATGCTTGGTTATACATGTGTTTTAGTTGTGCAATTTGGTGTACAAATTGGCATGATTAGAAATGAGATTGAATGGGATGATATGTTGATCATTTGACATGATATTGGTTACAAATTTTGTGTATGGAATATTGATTATTTGAGCTTGTAAGGATGACCCTTGTGTGGGTGGAAATTTGGCCTTGAAAGTGGCCTATAATTGCCCACACGGTTGAGCACATGGGTGTGTGGCTCAACCGTCCCTCGTGGTTGTAATTCAAAACAAGTCAAGATCGACCATGGGCTAGACATAGGGGCGTGTGACTGGCCGTGTGGTGCAAGTCAGGATCGACCACGGGTGAGGCACACAGGCATGTCCACGGTCGTGTGGACAAGTCAGTATGTATGCCCTGCTTTGACACAACTTCGACACACGGGCGTGTTTAAGGCCGTGGCAGGCACACGGCCTGTCCATACGGGCGTGTAACCTCTGTAACTTAGAAAAATTTTTAAATTTCTAAGAATTTTTGTATGTTTTCGGTTTAGTCCCGGCCCTATTCTAAAGCATGCTTAAGGTCTCGTTGACCTATGTAAGGGACACTATGATTGGATTTAACGAATTATACTATGATATGTTCATAAAAGATTCTATTTTTTTGGTAGTGCCTCTTAACCCTAATCAGACGACGGAAATGGGTTAGGGGTGTTACACTGAGGATATTAGAGAGGGTCGCTGGGCCCAGTTCTAGATCTAGGGGCTGAAGGTTGGTAACTGAGAGACTCCGGTCTAACGGAGCTGAGTTGTTTAGGGGTGTCAAAGAGTCACCCCTAATGTGGCTAAATATTGGTTGGAGGCCACCAAGAGGATTATGGATGATCTAGACTGTACTTCTAAGCAGAAATTAAAGGGTGCAGTCTCCTTGCTTCGCGACAAAGCATATCAGTGGTAGTTGACTGTTAAGGAGGGCACTCAACCTGACCATCTAACTTGAGAGTTCTTTAAGACTACATTTCAGAGCAAATATATGGGATTCAGCTACGTTGATGCTCGCAGGCGTGAGTTTTTGAACCCACATGAGGTGACCGATCTGTGGTTGAGTATGAGGCTGAATTTCTAAGGCTGAACCGCTATGCTCAAGGTATGGTGGCATCGAAATATGAGAGGTGTATTCACTTTGAGGACGACCTAAAGGATAATCTGAGAGTTTTGATTGCTCAGCAGAGGGAGTGTGAATTTTCTGTTCTAGTAGAGAAGGCAAATATAGCTGAGGATGTTAAGTACGCAGAGCGCCAGAACAGGGACCGTGAGAGACGTAAGAACAAGAAGGATTCGAAGCCCTCGAGTTCTGTATAGAGGCCTAAGAAAAAGGTCAAATCTAATGGGCCAGTTATTGTAGGGTCCCCTATTTTTTCTGTTGCTCATATTGGGTTACAGCCGTGCAGTGGTTATAGTAGAGGCCATCCGGACGAGTGCTGGAGAAAGATTGTGACCTGTTTGAGATGTGGGTCCTTAGAACATCGCATTCGAGAGTCTTCATTGAGGGCTGATCAAGTGCAAGCTCCGACATCAGGTCCCACTCAGCCATAGAGAGTGCCACCTAGAGGCCGTGGTCAGGCTAGGGGTGGTAATGGTATAGCTGAGGATAGAGAGCACCGGGCAGAGGTGTTGGTTAGATTGAGGCGAGGCAGCCTTCTTTGGTTTATGCTGCACGTCACAGAGAGGACAGAGATGCTCCTGACGTCATCACCGGTACGTTCTTTATATTTGATGTACCTTACTTTGATGTGATAGACATAGGATCTACCCATTCCTATATAGCTTGTTCTATTTTCGAAAATCTGGGGTTATCGGTTGAGAGTACTTCAAGTGAGGTTATTATGATAAGTCCGTTAGGGCAGTCTGTTCAAGTTAGTAAACTGTAAAAGGATGTCCTATTAGAAGTGCAAGGGGAGATATTTTTGGCTAATTTGATAGAGCTTGTTTGGGGAGTTCGACCTGATTTTGGGTATGGACTGATTGGTGGAGCACCGAGTCAGTTTAGACTGCGCATCTAAGAGGGTCATTTTGAGGACCAAGGATGATGTGGAGATGGCTATGATTTGTGAGCGTCGAGACTATATGTTGTATGTGATCTCTATGTTAGTAGTTGAGAAACTGGTCTAGAAAGGGTACAAGGCGTATTTGGCTTACGTCAGTACTACTGCTTCTAGGAACTCTTCGATTAGGGATATCAAAACTGTAAGGGATTTTTTGGATGTTTTTCCTGAGGAGTTACTTAGATTACCTCCGAACCGAAAGGTTGAGTTTGGGATCGAGCTTCTTCCGGGTACAGCTCTGGTGTCCATTGCTCCCTACCGTATGGCACCAAAAGAGCTTACAGAGCTTAAGGCTCAACTGCAAGAGTTGTTGGACCATGGCTTCATCCGTCCGAATGTGTCTCCGTTGGGAGCACCAGTACTGTTTGTTAAGAAAAAGGATGGGACCATGAGGATGTGTATAGACTATCAGCAGTTGAACAAGCTGACTGTTAAGAATAATTATCCACTTTTGAGCATCGACGATTTATTTGATCAGTTCCGAGGGGCTTCTGTGTTCTCTAAAATCGATCTCCAATCAGGGTATCATCAGTTGAGGGTTAAAGAGGTGGATGTGCATAAGACGGCATTTAGGACTCGTTATAGACATTATAAGTTCCTAGTTTTGCCTTTCGAGTTGACGAACGCATCGGCCGCATTTATGGATTTGATAAACCCAGTATTTCAGCCCTATCTAGATCAGTTCGTCGTGGTCTTCATCGACGACATTTTGGTATACTCTAAGACGGAGGATGAGCATCTTAGAGTAGCGCTTCAGATTCTGTGTAAGAAACTGTTTTACGCTTAAAGTCAGTAAGTGTGAGTTCTGGCTTCGTGAACTAACTTTCCTAGGGCATGTGGTTTCTGCTGAGGGTATTCATGCTGATCCTCAAAAGATTGAGGCTATGTTGGATTGGAAGCAGCCTAAGAATGTATCTGAGAATCGTAGCTATCTAGGTTTGGCGGTATACTATCGGTATTTCGTTGAGGGGTTCTCTTTGATTGCTGTGCCGTTGATTAAGCTTCTGCGTAAAGGTGTTCTATTTGTTTGGACTGATGCGCAGCAGTCGAGCTTCGAAAAGCTCAAAACTATTCTGACCCAAGCTCCTGTTCTGTTACAGCCTAAATTCGGTAAGGAGTTTGTGGTCTACAGTGATGCGTCACATATCGGTTTGGGATGTGTTCTGATGTAGGAAGGTAAGGTTGTGGCTTATGCGTCCCGTCAACTTAAGACATACGAAGGAACTATCCGACGCATGATCTCAAGTTGGCTGCAGTGGTCTTTGCGTTGAAAATCTGGAGACATTATCAGTATGGTGAGAGGTGTATCATCTACACCGATCACAAAAGTCTTAAGTACCTTCTTACTCAGAAGGAGTTGAACCTTAGACAACGTCAATGGATTGAGCTGCTCAAGGATTAAGACTGCACGATAGAATATCATCCTGGTAAGGCCAATATAGTGGCCAATGCTCTAAGTCGTAGGGCAATATCTAGATTTGAGGGCGAAGTTTGTACACCTTTAGTCTGTTCGATGATGGGAGTTTGTTGGCCGTGTTGCAAGTTAAGTTGACTTGGATTGAACAGATTCGGGATAAATAGTTAGGGGATGAGTCTTTGAGCTTGAGGTTTCGACAGATTGAAAGTGATACTACTATCGATTTTGGGTTAAACAGTGATGGTGTGTTGTGTTTTCGAGGACGGATCTGTGTGCTGAATGATCTTGATCTGAGGTAGTCTATTTTAAAGGAGGCTCATAGTAGCCCTTATGCCATGCATCTCGGCGGCAATAAAATGTATCGAGATCTCCGTGAACTGTACTAATGGCTAGGATTAAAGCGTGAGGTTATCAATTTAGTAGCACACTATTTGACTTGTCAGTAGGTTAAGGCTGAGCATAAGTTGCCTTCGGGTTTATTATAGCCAGTTAAGATTTCCTTATGGAAATGGGAACGAGTGACTAGTGGGTTGCCCTTGACACCCACTAAGAAGGATTCTGTTTGGGTCATCGTGAATCGATTGACCAAATCTGGTCACTTCATTCCGATTTGAACTGATTATTCTCTGCAGAAGCTAGTGAAGTTGTATATTTCCAAGATAGTTAGACTACATATGGTTCCTATCTCGATCATTTCTGATAGAGATCCTCGCTTCACTTCTCAGTTTTGGATAATATTGCACGAAGGTCTAGGTTCAAGGTTGGACTTCAGTACTACGTTCCATCCTCAAATCGATGGTCAATTCGAGAGGGTGATTCAAATACTGGAGGATATGCTTCGTAGTTGCGCAATTAACTTTCGAGGTAGTTAGGAGGATTATCTACCTTTAGCTGAGTTCGCCTACAACAACAGTTTTGAACTAGTATTCAGATGACACCTTACGAGGCTCTATATGGTCGTAAGTGTCGTACTCCTTTGTGTTGGACTAAGTTGGGCGAATGACGAGTTTTGGGTCCTGAGTTGGTTTCTGAGACTGAGGATAAGGTTCGACTGATTCGGGATCGTCTAAAGGCGGCTTCTGATAGGCAGAAGTCTTATGCGGATCTGAAGAGGCGGATATTGCGTATTCTGTAGGGGACTTTGTTTTTTCTC
This sequence comes from Gossypium rotundifolium, assembly GCA_025506655.1. Lineage (NCBI taxonomy): Eukaryota > Viridiplantae > Streptophyta > Magnoliopsida > Malvales > Malvaceae > Gossypium > Gossypium rotundifolium. Next base: position 34,439,200 of record CP106734.1, read on the forward strand.
AAGGTTTCTCCATGGAAGAAAGTTCTGAGATTCGATCGCAAGGGCAAGTTGAGCCCTAGGTTCATCGAGCCATATCGGATTTTGAAGTGTGTGGGACTAGTTACTTATCAGTTGGAGCTACCTCTACAGTTAGATCAGATCCACAATGTGTTTTACGTCTCGATGCTAAGGCGTTACCAGTCTAATCCATCTCATGTAGTATCTGTTGAAGAGATCGAGGTTAGGCCAGATTTGACCTTTGAGGAGGAACCGGTTTAGATTCTAGATCGCGATGTTAAGATCCTAAGGAGGAAGTCCATTCCATTAGTGAAGGTGCTGTGGCGGAATCATACCACTGAGGAGACTACTTTGGAACTTGAGGATTAATGCATCAGCAATATCCTCATCTATTCAGATCAAGTAAATTTTGAGGTCGAAATTTCTTTTAGGGGGGTGGAGTTATAACTATAACAGCTCGATTTTGGGTCTAGTCGGAATAGTATTTTCGGGGCCACAAATCCGACGTAAGAAAATTTATTTATTTTATATTTTTATGGTCTACAGTTTCACAAAATAATTTTGTGAAAATTTCGTTTGAAAATTTCGACGTTTGAGTACTCAATTTAGTTAAAAGGACTAAATCGTAAAAAGTGTAAAACTTGAGTTCTAAAAGCTAGAGGTGTCTAATTGCTATGAAATTTTAAGTTGGAGGTCCTTAAATGGTAATTAACCATTGGTTAAGTTGATGGATAAAAATAGACATGGTTTGTTATATTTCTAAAGTTTTTCATTAAGGGCAATTTGGTCATTTAGTGATTAAAATGAATTAAAAACAAAATTAAAAGCCAATTTTTGTCCATATTCAACCCCATGGCCGAATTTCACAAGGGGAAACAATGTTTAAGGATTTTAAAGCTTCCAAGCTCGATTGTAAGTCCGTTCTAGCCCCGTTTTTAATGATTTTTACGTTTTTGAAATCCTCGTAACAAGATCTACCTATTTCTAATTAATTTGAAATATGGTTAAATTCTAGGGTTTTGACCCATGAATAATATTTGTGTATTTTGATGTTTTATGGTAGAAAATGCATGTTAGTTGTTTGTTGAACGACTTTTGCTAAGTGATTTTCAATGAAAATGCTTAAAAGGACTAATTTGTAAAAGTCATAAAATATGTAGTAAAAGTGTGTTTTAATGGAAATTGTGGGATGTTATAGTTATGAAAATGATTCGGCTAGGCTTGTTTGTTAAATAAATTGAATAAATTTCATTTTTCGAGCCTAGGGCAAAAATATAAATATGTAAAAGTTTAGGGGCAAAAACATAATTTTTCCAAAATGTGATTTTTGGGTCACATTGAACAATTTGACTAAGAAGTGAGCTAAATTTGATATTATAGATAAAGGAAAACGAGGTTTGGATCTAGAACGAGGGAAAAACGGGTATTTAACGGTTATCATTTTCAACATTTTTGGTATCGAGGTAAGTTTGTATGTGAATAATGCAATGCTATATTTTTTATGTTTTAAATTTCTTTAACATTATATTAATTATATGATTGATATTATGAGCAAGTTCAATAATGCCAAGATAACGAAGAAAGTCCCGGTTGAACCATAGGAATAGTTAGGATATAAGTGTCATGACATTAGGGTTATGAGAATCGTGTAAGACCATGTCTGGGACATGGCATCGATATGAGAATCGTGTAAGACCATAGTTGGTCTATAGGCATCGATATATAATTCCATGTAAGACCATATATGGGATATGGCATTGGTATGATTCTATGAGTATGTGATTCCCGAGTATCCTTTAGTATTTTCATGTGGTTCAATGGAAAATTCAAAAATTATGCCAAAGATGACAAAGTAAATGATATGAGTTGATACAGGTATGTACGTAAAGTTTATAAGCACTGGCTTCATGATATTATGAATCCATGATCATTATGAAAGTGACTTTAAGTTAACCATGTGATTATTGGTTTATGTGTGTGATGAATAAATACATGGTAAAGTTGATTGAAACTTATAAAAAAGGGCTTTTCGGCCAAATGGAATTGATATATGAAATGTTTTATTTCCTTGATTGTGACTCAATGAATATGAAATGAAGGAAATATTGGTATTAATATCTATTAAAAATATTTATGTAATCTTGTAATTAAGTGTTTATGTTTATGTTGTGTAAATTCATAGTAAATTCGGTTGACGAACATGTGTAAGGCTTTGGGGCCAAATCGATTGGTGAGATAGTAAATGTTTTTCGTTTGAATTGAGATTGATCGATTATGTGTGAAAAAGGTAAGATTTGCATAATTGCCTATTAAAATGGTTATGAAAGTATGAGAAGTTAAGAGTTTAAATCATTGAAAGATGCTAAACTCTGGGTTTGAAAGTATGAATACGCATGATTAATGTGCATGTTACTATGAGGCTTGAAATGATTTGTTAATGATTAATATGGTATGTTATATTGCAGAGATTACGAATCTTTGGCAAATGTTAAGATGTATTAAATTAGGCTTATAAATTGAAGGGAGTAAGCATTGTGATTGAGTAAGTAATGCCTGTAAAGATTTAATGACGTTTATGTTGTGTTATGTTATGTTAGTTGTATGAAAAATGTATGTCTATTGATGCTTATTATTTGCATACGAACTTACTAAGCTCTGTAGCTTACTCCCCTTCCTTTCCCATGTCTTATAAGGTTGTTAAGCTAGCTCGGGTTAGAGATTGTCGAAGATGCTATCACACTATCAAGCTATCATGTTGGGTATAAGTGAATCCAAACCCCTTTGAATTTATGGCATGTATAGGGAGTTAGTCATTTGGTGTATGAGTCATTATGATTTGGCTAAATGTATTGGCTTGTGATGGTTAAAAGTTGGATGTAATGTGTAGCCATGCAAATTGGCTTATATTGGCTAAATGGTTGTAAGCCCAAATAAGTATGTATGTGCATATGTCAATGTTTTGTGATGTGGTTTATAATGCATGATAGATGATGGTATGAAAATGATATGTTATTGCTTGATTGTAGTTGTTTCTAAAGGCATTTATATGCTATGATTTGTGCCATGTGATGTTGTGTGAATGTGTGTAAGTAAAGGTGACAAAATGGCTTAGAGAATAGCCTTGTATTTGTACACATGGGTAGACACACGGGCGTGGGTCTAGGCCGTGTGTGACACACGGTCTGCCCCACGAGCATGTGTTTCAGTCGTTTGTCCCCACACCTTAGTTTTGATAAACAGAATTCCTAATAGTAAACACACGGGCTCGAGACACAGCCATGTGTCTTGGCTGTGTGAGAGACACGACCATAGGACATGGGCATGTGCCCAGGCCGTGCAAAGTCTGCACTTGATTTTCATAATTTAATTCGTCACACGGCCTAAGGACATGGATGTGTGCCTTGGCCGTGTGACCTTATTTGGTTGATGACGTCACAAACAGAATGCACCCTAAGATGGACACAACCTGAAGCACGAGCTTGTGATATGCCACACGGGCATGTCCCTTCACCCATACGGGCATGTGGACCTTTTTAATGAATTTTTTTCTAAGTTTCTCGAAAATTTCTAAAGTTCTCAGTTTAGTCCCGAACCATTCCCAATGTATGTTTTGGGCCTCGTAGGCTCGTTTAAGGGACGATATAAATGTTTATAAAAAGTTTTAAATTTAGATAGAAATTCATGTATCGATTTTGTATGAATGCTTGTGTTTAAGTCCGGTAATGCCTCGTACCCTGTTCTGGCATCGAATACGGGTAATGGGTGTTACAGTAACGCCCCAAAATTTTTATTTTTATTTCTGTGAAATCTTGACATAAATATGTATTTGCTTCAGTGGTTATGTGTTCTGGGTGTGTGTGAGAGGTCTCAAGTTCAAGCCTTGCTTTTGGTAAATTTTGGTATTTTTCTGACCTAAGCCTTATACTTGCTCAGTGGGCTTATATTTAATTATCTGTAAATTCATATTAGAATGAACCTGCTGGTTCAAGTGGTAAGGGAGCTAGTGTGTTGGAGGTCCTGTGTTTGAATCCCTGCGTAAGCGTGGGTATTATTTTTGCTCGGCTCTGTGATAGAGTTTCAGCTGTGGTAGAAATCTGAGTAGTGGGTGGTTAGGATTGTGGTGTAGTGGGATTTGAGTTAAACTCATCATTTTTCCCTAAAAATCCCTCTTTTGGATATCTGACGTTATTTTTTCTTCTTTCTTGAAAAAATTTGGCTTCTCTTGTTTCTTCAATTTTTCTTACCACTTTTAGTTCCACCAGTAATATTTCTTTGGTTTAGGGTTTCCTCGCTCGATTAAGAATATCAGGAAGTTAGGGACTCTCCTCGCTCAGAATAGTAATCGAATCGTTCGGGGTGGTTAGGTAAGTGTTGAATGTTTGATTTGAAATATTGTTAGTTTTGTGATTTTGGGCTTATCGTGAATTTAAACTGATTTTGGAAGGTTTGTGGTATTGATTTTAAGTGTTGGTCTGTTCAGGAGGATTTTTGCATTGAAACGATACCAAGTGTGTACCCGAAAAGCAGAAAATAAGGTTTCAGCTCTACGCAAGTGTGGGGTCACCTATGTGGTAGGCCATGTGTGAGTACACGCTATGTGATCGACGAAAGAATGGCCCTGCATAAGACACGGCCTTGTAATGGCCGGAGTGTGCCCGTGTGGGCTACACTGCTAAACCAGACTGGGCGTGTGGGCCCACACAGATGGACCACATGGGCGTGTGGACCCACATAGACAGGCCACACGGGTGTGTGGGCCCATTATACTGAAATTATTTGTAGGGTTGCACGGGTCATCCTAATCGATTGTGGACCTACTGTAGGGTCGGTAAAGGTTTACTAAACCCTAAAACTATGTGTTCTATTAGATTGATGTACTGTTATGAGCATGCCTATGTCTGTTATCTATTTTGGAATGCATGTTAAGCATGATTTATCTGTTAAGTCTATATGCATGTTCTGTTGTTGTGATTGGGGTGGGATGATGCTTATTGGAGGAAGTGTTCTGAAAGGCTTTTGTGCCTATTATCTGGCAACATGGCTGCATTATATTTGTTATGTGTCGCATCGGTACAGTATGGTGTGTAGGGCTGAGTGGGTGTTTTAAACCATACATGGTGTGTAAGGATGGACGGAGATGGTGTGTAGAGGATGGGGTAGGATTCTGATTTTTGATATCTGATTTGTATATCTGTAACTGTGTCTACATCTGAAATGGGCTTAGGCTCGACTTTGCATCTGTATCTGTAATAGGCTTAAGCTCGAGTTTGCATTTGACTGATTCTATTTTCTGTGTGCATGCTTAATTCTATGGGGTTACACATTGAGTTTTCTAAACTCACCCTTCTCTGCTTATTCTGTACAGGTAATCCACAGAGTTGGCGAATCGGTGCAGCGGAGGACTTGACGGTGACCACTCGCCAAACTGTTTCATTTGTTTTTAGTTTTTATTTAAGTTTGGCGTTAAGATTTGAGAGTTTGTATTTTTTGGTACTCTCTGGACTGTTTTAATTGTTTGGCTTTGGTTTTGGGTTTTTATTTTAACTTACTTTTTGCTTTGTTTGTTTTACCTAAAGACATGTTTGATAAAATTTTGAACGGTTTTCTAAACAAAACGATTTTACAAACTTTGCTACGAATACGTTTTATCTTTAAATGATTAAATGAAAGAGAGCTTTGAAATTATTAATAGTGATAAAGGCTAATGAACTGGAAAGGTTTAACTTAATGACAATGATTATTTTTCAAATCCATTTCATGTGACACTTCCGGATTCGGCCATAACGTCTAGGCCGGGTTTGGGGTGTTACAGTAATGAACTTAAATTTAACAAAATATTTTTAATATATGCAAAAAAATATAAAACATAAATTTATAGATATAAAATAAACTTAATTAAACAGTGAAAAGATAAGAAAATATCAAATGTATATTTGTTTCATTGAAAACAATTTTCCAGGAAAAAAATATTACCTTTTTCTGAAAAATAAATTATTTTCCAGAAATCATTTTCTGAAAGTTATTTTCAAGGAAAGAAACATAACTTAAATTCATAATCTCAAGTTTTCCCCAAGCTTTCTAACCATGGAAAGTAGATCAAATCTTATTAATTTCATAATTTACTTTTGGGTTCTTAATAACTACTACTCATCAACAAGATTCTAATAAAGAGAAAAAACTTACAAATTCTATGATGTTAGTTACAACAATGAAGATGAAATACTATCAATGGTATAACGCGTCCTAATTCACGTTAATGGAAATCAACGGCTTGGATCACTCTTAGCCACTAGTACTTTACTTAATGTGGAGTAATTATTGTTAAGGACATGTTAATTTATTTAATAAGGACCTACATCCATGCTTCAATTAAATCTCATCCTCTCACCTTTAAATATGGGGTAAATGATCAGAATATATTAAATTTTTAAAAAATTTACGGAAAATGGCCAAAAAATAATTATTTACCGAAAATGGTCATTTTCCCCGAAAACGCGTCCACGAGGGAGCCTTTTTTGCCAGATCAGCAAAAAACGCTCTCTTGAGGGCGTGCTTTGTTGATATGGCAAAAACGCTCCCCCAAGGACGCATTTTAGCCGCGTTTTAGCCTGTGTTTTTTTTTAAAAAACTATTCTCAAATTTTTTAAAAATTTACGAGAATAAACTTTCATAAAAGACTCAAAGTGACAACGCCATTTTTTTTTAAGGTGTCATCAATTAATAAGAAAATATAACTTACAAAAGAAATCTTTATATAGACACAAAGTCTCATTTCCCTTGTTTTCTTAAGCAATATGAGATATGAGATTTATGTATATGTAGACTAATGAATACTTTTTCTGCTTGTTCCTAAACAATGTGAGATTCCTTCCTCTTTTAACTAACAACATGAGATGAAATGCTACACTATATTTACTTTTTTTACTTAGAGTTTTAATTTTTTACAAAAGTTAACATTTGTTACATTATAAATAAAACTTTTAAATTCTATAAGTAAAAAAATATAAAATATAAAATGAACATAGTAAAATATTAAAAATAAATATTTAAAAATTACTAATAGTTGATTGATCATTTTGTAAGCTTTTATAATTCGATAGCTAAAAATATAGTTAAGTGACTACTAATGTAATTTAATCTAGATATAAAATATGAAAATAATTATTATATTTTATGTATATTATATATTTCTATAAAAACTATTTTAACATAATTATATATTATGTTTAAATAGATTATCTATCTAGTCAAAGTATATCCGAAATAAATTTATCGGCATTCATTAGGTGATAAAATTAAATTAAATTAAAATTAAAAAATTAATTAGTATAGTAAAATATTAAAATAAATAAATATTTAAAAGAAATATCAATTTTTAAAATTACAAAAAATACTATTTGAGTACCAAATACTCACCATTTATTTATTAATCAAACATTCATAATATAAAATAAAATAAATAATAAAAATTTAAAAGTATAACTTCTAAATATAAATAATAGAAAATTATTTTAAAAATTAGAATTGCATTGATGTTAACTTCAAACATTTAAAATTGAATAGAAGATTATTGCATGTACAAGCTTCATATGTGCAATTTGTTCTCTTTTTTAATAGTTCTTTTGTATATGTTAATAATTTTAAAATGCAACAAGATTAAAGATATCAAAAGATAATTTTATAATATAAGAAAATGTTAACAAAATATAAAAAATTGTTTTGTAAAAAAATCAAATATATTGTAGCCTTTAATCTCATGTTGTTAGTTAAAGAGGAAGGAATCTCATATTGTTTAGGAACAAGCTGTAAAACTATTTATGAGTCTATATATATACACATATCTCATATCTCACATTGCTCAAGAAAACAAGAGAAATGAGACTTTAAGTCTATATAAAGATTTCCTTTGTAAGTTATATTTCCTTATTAATTGATGACACCTTAAAAAAATGGTGTTATCACTTTGAGCCTTTATAAAGATTTATTCTCGTAAATTTTTAAAAAATTCGAGAATAGTTTTTTTTTTTAAAAAAAACACGGGCTAAAACGCATTCTTAGGGGAGCGTCTTTGCCACATCAGCAAAGCGCGCCTCAAGGAAGCGTTTTTTGCTGATGTGGCAGAAAACACTCCCTCGTGGACGTGTTTTCCTGCTGCATCCCCTGAAAACGCGTTGATGTGGATGCGTTTTTAGAGGAAATGGCCCTTCCGTAAATAATTATTTTTCGGCCCTTTTTCGTAAATTTTTTTTAAAAAGGGTATACTCTCGTCATTTATCCAATATTATATATTTAATTATTAGTTAATTTCAATTTTCAAACTATGTACGACTTGTAACTTTCTCATTTTAACTTTATGAACATCTCGACTTATCAAATTCAATCTCGAAATTAACTTTTTCGACATCAATGAAAATCATATCATTACAAAAACAATTTTTTATTTATCAAAATTTTTAAATTTTAAAATAGAAAATAAAATTATTGTCTAAAATAAAATCCGGACACCAAACATAACCTTACTTTTTACATCATTTTTATTAAACACATCTATGGGAAGGAAAAAGATTATATTTTTTGTCCTTTTATTTTTCTACTGTTTTACTTTTCTATTTTTTCAAATTTCTTTCTACAAAATGAAATAAAGCTTCTTGTGTGTGTGTGGAATTGCTATCAGATTCATACACATGTATTTCATGTGTATATATATATATAAAAGAAACGTGAGGATGATGCATTGTAGTGCTGTCCTTGACTTGAATCTCGAAGTTTTCGCTTTAGCAGGCTCAGGTTTCAGCTTCTGTCCGGTGTTCCCGGTTTCTCGCAAGCTCTTCCGATTGCAGTACATGCTCCATTGCCTTCGCATATAGCGTGAGTTAACACAATCCTTGCAGTAAGTATCGAAAGTGAGAATTTAGATAATCATTTGATTAGACGCTTATTTCGGACTAGTTTAGTAATATTTTTGAATACCTTTAAAAAGTACTATGAAAATGTGTTTTGAAAAGTTTAATTTAAAATTTGAATGTTTAATATTATTGTTAAAAAGTACTTTTGAGAAATAAAATGTTCATTTTAGACATTATCAAGTAACAAATATGCATTTAAATAATATTTAAATTAATTAATATTATTATATTTTAGTAAGAATATAAAAATATTATAATTTCTTGTTAATATTTTAATATATGAAATATAAATTTTAAATATTTTAAGCAATAAATATTAATTATTTATAAAATTTAATTAGAATATATAAACTATATTTTAAATATTTAAATATAACCATTATAGATTTGTAATTAGTATTTTAAAAATAATTTTTTAATTAATGATTCTAACACATTTGTAATTAAGCATCAAGAAAAAAAAGAAGAAAGAAAAGTACTATATTATTGGAGGGGTAAAAAAATAATTAAGCACTAAAAGTATTTTTAGGTGAAAAAAAGCTAAAAATTTCAGCCAAAAACAACTTGTTTAGCACAATTTTCTTCCAGAAATATTTTTAAAGCTAGAAGTACTTTTTTTAAGCACTATTAAACAGGCCTTTCATATTTTGGGACTTTTTTTTTTTTTTTTGTATAATTCAACTTCATACCTTGGATTCCTTTTGAAATTTTATTTTGAATTTTTTTAAAACTTACTCAATCTGTTTTACATATGAAGATTTTTTAAAAATTCGATAAATAAATCTAAATCTCCCCAAATTTTAGAAATAAATCTAACTCTATCTTAACACCTTCTAATTAAAAAATAGTTTACAATTACAAATATTTTATTTATACTCTTAATTTCACAAAAAAAATAGGGTGTGTTTGCGCTAGAATTGTCATGGGTTGGGCTGAGCTGAGCCCTAACAAAATTTTAAGTGACTTGGCCTGGCCTGAAATATGTGCCTACAATTTTATCCAATCCTAGCCCGAATAAAAAAAGTTAAAATTTTGGCCCGACCTTACCTGACTTGTATTAATTTTAATTTTTATATAAAAAATATAATACATCAAATACACTAAAAATATTAAAATTAAATGTTTCCTAACAAATTGAAATAAATTTTAAAAAATCTTTATACTTAGATAACACTGAGATAAATGCAACTTAATAAGCAAATGCCTCTAAAATAATAGCAAAATTAATAATAAAACAAGTGTTACACAATATCCAAATATTAACCACAAAATAGTGAAATGATAGCAAAATAGTGGCAAAAACTAGGAAAACAGAAGCAAAACAGTAGGGTTTTTTCAATTGAAAAATTAGGTTGGGCTCGAGCCAAAATAACCTTACCTGAGGTCTGACCTGTTTTCTTAACAGATCTTTTTTTTTACCCAATCTCATTTTTCGAACCTATATTTTTACCTAAACCTTCCTATTTTTCGGACTAGCCGGGTAGCCCAACCCATGGACAGCTCTAGTTCGCATGAGGAATTTGTAGGAGAGATTTCATTTGTTTTAAGGCCTTTAAAATTTTAAAAATGAATTTACTTTTTTAGGTAAATATATTGGAGATTTTCAAATTTTTTTGATAATTTTAAGAGAAAATTTTAATAGATCAAATTCCTTTTTCAAATTTCACCTAAATAGGTTATTTTTCAAAATTCTTCATAATTTTATTTGATTTAAATATACATGGTTCCACTTCCACTATAAGAAAAAAAATAAACTTCAAAAATAATTTTATTTAATTATTATTTATTAAAACTATTTATAAAATTTTACAATTATTAATATCTATATTAAGTATTTTTATATTATTTATTTTAATATAATTATTCATATTCTTTTAATTTGTAAAATTTAAATAACCAAAATTTTCCTAAATCAAATTGTTTATCCAAACAAAATAATTGTAAGTACAAACAATTTCAATTGATGAATTCTAAAATACTAACCTTTTAAAATTTTCAAAATTTTAATGTTGTTGGAAAATTTATACTATTCACTTTTATTTTCTTTTCCACTTCTTTTGATTTGTAATAAATTTGATTGATTCATTTGATTTTTATCATTTTTAAAATATTTTACTAATTTAGTAATTTTAGTATGGTCTACAAATAGTTATGAGTTTTCCTATTTTTATTATGAGTACTAGAGTTCAAAATTGGGGTCTTACAATGTGATAATGTTATATATAAATTTTAGTCCGAATTAATTAGTTTTGTTTGAATTATTTCCAAGACCTTACATATTGGCTTTAAATTTTAAGAAGTTTTTGAATTTTTCAAAAAAATCAAATGAGTCTTTATGATAAAAACACATCTAAGCCCTTGAATATTAAAGTTTCCATCAATTAAACACTTTAACCATTAACATCAACGATTGGACATTGAAGTACGACTGTTGTCCTCTTTTTTTTTTTTTTTTTTGAGTCATTTTCATCACATATTACAGTAACATTGTGCTATGTAGTGAAAATTGATAGTTAAAAATAATAAAAATCATAAAAATAAATAAATTATTTAAATAATTGTAAAAGAATTATAATATTTAGAAGAGAAAAAATAAAATAAAAGCTATTAAAACTATAAAAGAATTATATTTTAATTTTTTTACATATATTACAATATTTATTTATAAATAAAAAACTAAATTAAATATATAATAATACTCAATTATTAAGCTACATTATTACCCGTCATAAATTGAAAAGCATTAAAGTCAAATAAATTATTTGTAATTGTGTTTAAAAATAAAAACAAGGATTGAATAATTATAAATTAGCTTCCAAACCACAATTAATACTAGAAATTAAATAATATTATCTAAATGCATAATTAGTAGTACACCACATAATAACAACATTATCTAAGTGCATAACTAATATTACACCACATAAAAGTATCAATATCTTCAACCTTGAGAAAATTTTTGAAGCCAAATTTTTTTATGCTTCTTACTTTTAACTAAAAAAGTTTTGGCCTCGGATTCATGACTCACTAAATAATCAAATACAAAACACAAGAAGTCATCATCAAATCCTTCTTCCTCCATCGGCATCACTTGTTCGTAAAGCTGTGGTGTCTTATCCGCAGTAAATTGTTCCAAAGCATTAGCAATTTTGCCAAGTTGTTCACCCACAAATTTAATTTGTTCATCAACGGCACTTTCTTGAACATTTTTTCTTTTACGTTTGGATGTGCCAGATGAAGATACATTTGTTCTTACCTCTTCAGCCTCTTCATTGTCGCAGTCTACAGGCACTGAATCTTGGTTACCATCATCCAAATCTATGTCAACAAATGTTCTGGCAAAACTCCCTGTTGCCATATCTTTGCCAACAACCAAAGCCATTTCATCATAATGATCAATGCTTTTATGCAAAAATGGTTCATACTTCTTGTGTGTCTGTTGGATATTATACACAATTAGAATAACAAGTAAACAACAATTGAAATATACTTAACATATATATACATATATTACCATCACTGTTGCATTATATGTCGCTCTATCACATGTGATCATTTGCATGTTATCATCCCATCCAAAACCACTTTCACCTCGAATTTTGCATATAATCTGCCACTGATTTTTTACAGTCATCAAATGATTTTCCACATGCTTCGCATCGCATTGGACTTGGAATCTTTCAGAAATAGCTTCGACAACTCGATTAATAGAAACTGCTTTGAAAGTATTAGAAGGCTTATTTCCTTTATGAGCCTCCTCTGCTAGAATTTCAAGAAAAACATGTTCCATTTATTTTGTCCACCTGAATTGCTTGGAGGTCCCTTCTTTGTTGCCATTGCCCATTCTACATTAATAATTGTCACTATCAATCATTTCAATATCCAACAAGCTTAAAACATAATAAATTCAATATCTAACAAGCTTAAAACATAATCAATATCTAACAAATTCAAGACATAATAATTTCAAAATCCAACAAACTAAAATTTCAAAATCATTATACAACCAACATTAACAAAAAAAAAAAAAACAATTTTAAAACATACATAACATAGAAACAATAACCTTAAGCCCTAAACCTACCTAATATTTCTAGCCATATAATCAGTCCACATAGTTTGTGCAATTTCGTCTCTCTTAGCAGACCATTCTTTTGCTTCTTCTCTTTCTTCTCGCTCCGTAAGAGTTGGTATTATCAAATCAGACTCAGACTCCTCGTATAATACTTGATTAAGTAAATCACTAGGACCAACTCCCATTATATGATTATGAATGATACAACAAGCCAAAACTATATCTACTTGAGTTTGAAAATTCCAAAATGGTTCAACATCTAATACACGAAACCGTTTCTTCAAAATCCTAAAAACACGTTCAACAGTGATTCGTAATGATGAATGACAAAGATTAAAAAGTTCCTTTGCATTCTCAGGCCCTTGAGCACTAAACTCTTTTAAATGATATCAGACACCACGATATGGGGTAATATATCTATGTTGGATGCCATATCCAGCATCAGCAATATAATATTTACCTACAATTTTACAAAACATAATTAATACTAATAAATTATGAGCTTACTAAAACTATTTGGTATTTAATAATAATTATTACCTTCCGAAATTTTTAATCCTCTTGTGCGTGAAAGTGCATCACTTAAAATACAAGAATCATGTGCACTACCTTCCTAACTAGCTAGAACATAGGAAAATTTCAAATCAAATGTAATGGCAGCCAATACATTTTGTGTCGTCCCCCCTTTACGGCTACGAAATCTTTCTTAAATGCTAAGTGGAACGGATGCACGAATATGAGTTCCATCTAATGCTCCAATACAATCTTTAAAATAAGGATAAAACCTTGGATTGTTTCTGATTTCACTAGGAGTTGACTCATCAGGTAATCTAATAACTAGTTTATACAATTTCAAAATAGCTCTCAATACAACCCCAAAGTAACGGTGAACTGTCTCAATTGATCTATAATATCTAGATCCAATCACTCGAAACCTTACATTTTGACCAATTATATGTAAAAATATAACTACTTGCTCCCTAATATTGACAGATTTAGATGATTGTAACAAATTATTCCTACTAAGAAAATCACACAAATTAAAAAAGACGATTGGTCTCATCCTTATCACATCAATACAATGTTGGTCACCACTATATAAAATACTATTAATATAATTTTCTCTTGTATAATCTCGATTCACACGAGGGTGAGAAGCAATTTCCTTCCTAGTTTTTAATTTTTTAATCCAAAGAGCCTCAAAAGCTAAAACTGAAGCCACGACTTCGACAATTGTATTTTGATCTTGATTACGATCCATCTACACAAAATAATGCCACACAAATATTTGATCACTATAAAAAGATGCAAGATTTTCATAAGATCACATATATGAAAAGTTACCATGACTAAAGTGCATACATACATATCAAGCTAATTATAATTACATTAATAATTTTTTTTGAGAAATTAAGCTACTTTCTTTTACCAATACTTCAATAAATATAAATATATACAATATTTTAATGAATCGATCCATTACAACTTCAGATACAGGTACAAAGAAAAAAGTGATCTTTTCTAAGCTCGGCCCAAAATTAATGCCAAAACTTAAAAAAAAATGTTAATTTATCTCCTTTCACAACACCTCCAAAGGATTATTATCAACTTAGAATCCATAACACTAAAGCCTTATCCATTCTATTCAAACAAGGAAAGAAGAACTTTAAATTTTCAATGTATGCTCAAGACAATCAAAAGTTAAAATCTTTTATATATAGAGAGAGTTCTTCTTATTATTAGAAGAAGAATATTAGAAAAGTAGAAACCGAAATATTACCAAGCGCTTATACATATAATATTATTATGTTCCTTTACAAATAAATATTGGACACTTTTATGCACAAGCCGGGGTCCACGACACATACAGGCTAGAATTTGTGATTAGTCTGTTCGGACATGCTCTTGTGTCCCCAAAATATTCTTACATAAAGTGAATAGTGGTATATTATAGGCAATTGGGAATATTTTAAATAACAAATGCTTTGTGTCTACAAATTACATTTTGTAATATGATTTAGCTAATGTATAGTAATATCTTCTGAAGCATTGGAAATGATGGATAAACCAGATGAAAAAATAATAAGTAGCCCCCAAAATTTGTATAATCTAGTCAAAAGCAAAGCACAAATACTTTCACACATATTCCTTGAATCTAAAAAGAGAAAGGAAGAAATCCAAAGATAACATTTTTGTTCCCCATTTTTTGTATTGTGTTTCAATTAGGTTTCCTTACTGACTTCACTATAAATACTTGGTAAAATCATACTCCATTGCACCATCACCTTGTGGTTACAGTTTGCAAAAATAATAAGTAGATGTTAAAGAATATGTTAACCATCTATGAGAGAAGTTTATTTTGCCGAATCGGAGGATGTAATAGAAAAGTCTACTATTATTGCCTAAATGAAGAGTAGGATGCAATAACAACGGATTTCTTATGCATATCATCAAACAGTTTACGAGCATCATCAATAACCCTACATTTTGCATACATGTCAACAAGTGCTGCACAAACAAAGTGATCCCAATACAACCCAGATTTTAAAACAACACCATGAACCAAACTACCCATTAACAAATCCATTCTATCCCTACAAACTCTCAAAACAAAAGGCAAAGTATAATTATCAGGATGAACACTACACCTAGTAAGCTCCTTAAAAGTCTTAAAATAATTCACAAAGTCACCATCTTTAGCAAACTCACCAACCATAACACTCCAAGAAATCGGGTCCTTCTCTCTCATTCCACCAAAAAAAGCATGAGCTTCATCTATAGCTTTGTGTTGAACGTATATGTAAAGGAGTTTGTTTGAAACGAAGAGGTTAGCTAATAACAAATTGGCAACTGTTTGCGCATGAGCTTGTTTTATTTGAAAGATGTTTTTGCAGTTTAACAAAACAGAGACGAAATGCTTGGGGTCTATATGGAGTGAAGGATGTGATTCCAACGGTTTTTGCGTATGGGTTTGGGATTTGAGGGAGGTTTCTTGAGTGTCTACAATTGCAACAAGTTGAGAAAGTGATAAAAGGCGAAATCTTTCATGGTTTGCTGTAAGAAAGGTTTGAATTTTAGTGAGCTTTAACATGGTACGAGGAAGGGAGGAATACGTTAGAGACTCCCTAATGCTATTGCCAACAACTTCTAAGTCTAACCCGACCTGACCGTATCTTTGTCGGCTCAGAGACGAGGGAACATGCAGCGGTTCGAGTTGGCAGCCGTTTTACTGTATAAATATGTCAATCGCCCTTAAATTTTTTAGGTTAATTTAGGGAACAATTTATATGCAGAAATCAACACATTCACTACAAACCAAACTCGAGTAGAAGAACACTAATACAAACATACAGAAACCTGTAACAATTAAATCCTAGAGCTTGCAAGCAAGAATGTGAGTAGAAATTTACCTTCGATGAATCAGCAGAGAAGACGAGGCAAAGATGATGATCCAGCAGAGAAGACGAGGCAGAGATGATAAAGTGACAAACAAAGAGGAATTCTTCGTTAGGGTGAAAAGAGTGAAGAGAGGAGCTGTGGAAAATGTCTTACCCCTTAGAAATCGGTAAGACGTTTTCCTGAAAGGCTGAAATGATTTACCGTGTTTTGGAAAATGTTTTCCTATAGGAATTCATTTTCCAACAAAACAAACACCGTAAAATCGAAAAATGTTTTCCGGAAAATATTTTCCCCCTATAAAACGGACCCTTAGTTCTAATTTTGAAAAAGGTTCAATAAATTTAACCCTCAACTTTAACTATTCTATCAATTTAGTCTTACTTCATAAAATTCAAAATTCAAAATAAAAAACTAAAAAAAATTAAAAGTTCATTTTTCGATAAAAAATACATGCAAAATTATAAATAAATGAACACTCATTTTCTTTTTTTTTATACATGAATTTTATTTATTAAAATTTTTAAGAACCAAGATTAAATTGACAGAATGTGTAAAGTTGAGGGCTAAATTTGTTGAACTTTTTAGACTTGGGGCTAAATTGATAGAGTCTACAAGCATCGGAGAGCTAAATTTGTTATTATGTCAGTAAAAAAAAGATGACACTGTTAGTGATTTAATGGATGAGTGATTAAAATATTAAATTTCGATAACGTTGGTAACTAAAATAAAAGTTTTTAAACCTAGATGACTAAAATAGAAACACGCTAATATTTGGGTGACTATTTTTAGAATTTACGCTTATTTTTTTCACTGACACAAAAACATCCTTTGGATAACCCTTAAATAGGAGGATAATGCGCTTCAATGCACTCGAACCCATGTCCTCCTACACTAGCAATAATATCGATGCCAATCAAGCTAAAACTCAATTGACGAAAGTTATTAAACTTTTAGATATTACTAGTATATATAATAGTTGAATACTACCTCTGTAAATTAAAATCCTTAATGGTCATTTTTATTTTTATCTCATTATCAAGTTTATTTGTATTCAAGTACATACTGTCGTAACCATTTTTTATTAAGTTTAAAAAAACGGGGATCGACTTTAAAATGAAGTATGGAGTCGCCATCGATCCTTTGTTCAAGGTGTGATCGGGTCACCTTGAGATGGATTATTTTAATAAAGCCTTTTAGGTTTATTAAAACAATAATTTTGGTCTACGAAATTTAAGAAAACAGGTTCGGAAGTCGGTTACATGCGAGGAAGGATTAACACCCTCGCAACGCCCAAAATTGGTACCTAGTTGATTAATTAGTGTCTCAATGTCGAAAGTTGAAAATTTGAAAAAGATTTTAAAAATATGATCTCTTTTAAAAATATTTGAATTTTCTAGAATTGGATGTTAAGATTCTCTCGCTCCGAAGGAATAAAATATCACATCCAGCATGATAGGACACGACAATTTAAATCCTCGAATCCCAAATCATCTCGTGATTTCTAAAATTCTTGCATTGTAGATATCAAAAGGATATTCCGTTATTTGGTCAAACGAAAAACCGAAACCTAGCACAATTGGGCACGATTCCTTGAATTCCCAAACACGAAATATTGCATTATTTTTTTAGAAAACATGGACAAGATCTTAAAAGGATATTTGGTTATTTGGTCAAACAAAAAACCGAAACCTAGCACGATAGGGCACGATTTCTCGAATTTCCAAACACTAAATATTGCCTTATTTTGAGAAGTTTCGTTGACGTATTCGGATGAGAATTAATAACATAAAATATTACGTTGACAAATGACAGTACAAAATGATGATACGTGAATGAAATGTCGCGTTTAACAAAATGACAATAATGAATATGCTAATGAAAGCAATATATGGTAATGTACGTTATTTTAATGCTACTATAAACGATCAAAGAAAATACAATAAGAAATAACAATAAGAAAATAATAATAATAATAATAATAATAATAATAATAATAGTAGCAAAATAAAAATAAAAATAATGGTAAAATATAATAGTAATAATACTAACAATAAAAAATAATAGTAAAAAATAATAGTAATAATAATAAGATTAATAAATAATAACGAGATAGGTGATATAAATATATGTACTATTAAAATAATAATCAAAAGTAAATAAACAAATAAGCAAACAAATATAATATATAAATAATTCATAAATAAAATGTTAGGTAGAGATAAAAATCAAAATACAAGGAAAATTAATCATAAAACAAATGGATAGATATATAAATAATAGTGGCAATAATACGACCAATGGGTATGTAAATAAAGGAAATATTAATCTTCTTAATATATAAAGAATATAAGATAAATCACTAATATGATAAGAATGACAATAAAAGAAAGATCATGATGAAATGATAAATAAATTAAAGCAAAATAAATTGTAGAATGAATACGAAAATTGAAATTGAGAAAAAGAAATGGTAGTTAACTAAGTAAAATAAACAAAAAAAAAAGAAATTAATAAGAAAATAGGGTTGAAATTAAATAAAAGGATTAAATTAAAATTAAGTGAGATTAAAAGGTATAACTTGCAAATGGTAAAAACAAAAAGGGCCTGAATATAACGCGCGAAAAATCACGAGGACTGAATGGGAAAATATCTTGAGTCCCCTATGCGCTGCGTTTTGGTGTGGACCAAGTTAAAACGTAAATGAAATAATAGGGTAAAATTTTAAAAAAGAAAAATGCTAAATTGGGCTGAAATCAAAAACGAGAAAAAGGAGAGGGGTCATCGCGCAAATATTCCCTTGAAGGGATATGCGTAGTCTCCCTTTGAACCAAATGGCACAGTTTTGCTAAATCTTTATAAAGCCCAATATTTCCCAAAAAATCAGATTTTTTAACCCTAAAATTTTCTTAAAAATCAGCAGCCACCCCAATCTTTTTCCTTCTCGTCTCTTCCCTTACTCCAACAAGGGGGCTCCCTCCGATGGTTCACTTACTGCCCGTCGCACCACCACCGCATACGGTGGCCGACGGCGTGTAAGGCAGGCCTTTAGCCCCGTTTCGAGTTAGATTGAAGGCCTAACCTTCTTGGCTAAAAACCCGAAAGAAAAAGATCACTTTCACTCCCTCTTTCGTACCCGATTCGACCACGGAGAGAAACCTCTGTTGATGGACCACGAGATGACGACGCGGCTGCGGGGTAACTCCGGTGAGCCCCTTTCTCTTTTTTTTTATGATTTCGTTTATAAAAAATATTAAAAAAATGAAAACCAAAAATAAAAATGAGTAGAAAACAATGGTAAATAATAATGGAACTAAAAAACGAAGTCAACCTTTAAAGCTTTTGTTCTGTTTTGTATTGCTGGAGATTCGTGTATTTTTTTATTTTTTTATTCTCAAAATCCCCCCCACTTTACATTGGTTTCGGTCTTGGCCTTATAGCCCTCGAAAATATTACAAAATATTGGCTCTAGTTTTGTCCTTTTTGCTATTCTCTGCTTGTTGGCTTTGTGTTGTCGCTGTTGCGTGGTTTTCTTTTCTCTATTTGCAAGTCATGGTGGTGGCAGAGGCACATGGGCAATGTACAGAGATCAGAGGAGGCTGGTCAGAAAGCATGCGGCGCTAGGGTTTCTTCTTTTTCTTTCTGTTTACTATCTTCTTTTTTGGGCTGTAGAAGCCCAAATTTGCCCGGGCCCATACCAATTAAAACAAAATTAAAAACCAAAAAAACAAAGTCTATTAAACAGTTCAAATTTCAACCCATTTACATACCCAAAATTTAACTCAATGACCCAATTCTAGACCCAATACAATGGCCCAAATGTAAGCCCAAAATCACCACCAAACCCTAACCTAGACAGAAACCCTAACCAGCAGGACCATACGTCGCAACCCAGCCTCCAGTGTTTGGACTCCCTCGTGCATGCCTCCACGCGTGATGCTTTAGACGGTTTCCACGCGCACCGTATCCTTCAGCGTACGGCCTCCATAGGCGACCCTCGTGCTTCCACGTTGCCAGTACCTACACAAGGAAACAAACAACTGCAAGAGAGCACGACAAACAAATAGGCAGTAGAAAACAAAGAAAAAAAACAATTGTATTTTTTATTTGATTTCAATTTCTAATTTTGAACTCGATTATAAGAACCGAAGAGAAACAGTTGTAAAAGGGAGGAGAGGTTCACATTTTTTACAGAGATACAAGGAAATACAAAAAAAAAGAAGATAGAGAATAGTTTCAAAGGTGAATTTGATTGTGTTTAAGGTTATTATTTTCCCCTTTTTTACGAAAACAAAAAAAAGAAAGAACTTACAAGTATTCTCCACGTTTTACCATCATCGGAATACTTCTCCGTTTTTGAGAGTCGCGAGATCCCTTTAAAATCAGAGTTTGGGCTTCGGGAAAAGAGGACGGTGGTCATATCCCTCCCTCTCTTGGGTTTTTGCCCTTGGTTCAGAAACTCAGGGTTGAGAGGGGAGAAAATAGGCCGGAAAAGGGTTTGTTTGGGAACTCCGACCGCCACAGACGGCGTTGGTCCTGACGGCGGTATGAGGGAGTTAAAAACCCTAGCAGAGAAAGTTCTTTTTTATTTTTGTTTTTTTCCAATAGCACTACAAAAATGAAATAAAACGGGGGAAATTTGCCTCTTATAACGGGTCAAAACAGCGTCGTTTAAGGCCTGTTTCAGTGGCCTCAAAACAGTGCCGTATGGGGCCATCCGACCCGCGTGACCGGACCTGCGCCATTCAGGATCTGCGTGTTTCAGCCAGGAAGGGATATTTTCATTTTGATCCTCCCCATTTTTGTCGCATTTTAATTAAGCCATATGAATGTTCTTATTTTATTAATTTTACACTCGAATTTTGTACGTTATTTCAATTTCGTCCACTTTTTAAAAACGCTATGTTTAGCAACTCGGGATAATAACCTATTTGGCCCTATCTTTCGCGTGTGTATTGTATTTAGGTCCTTTTACTGTTTTAATAATTAGTATGTAGTCCCTGAATTTTGCTTACACTATTAAACTTGCCCTAAATCTGTTTTAATTTGCTGATTGGTCACTCATTTGTCTTATTATCCTAGTATTTTTATTTTAATTGCTTTTATGTACATTATTTACATTAATTTAATATATTATTCATTTGATTTGTTTTCATATTATATAGTTTATTCCATTTTATATATATTCCTTTTAAAATTGTTATGTATTTTAATTTTCCTTTTAGATATTATTTTAAATTTATTATATTTTGTATGTTAAATTATTTTATGTATTTTATTTTAGATTTTATTTATCCGTTTTAAAAATGTTTTAATATTATTTTACTTTTTTAATAGTGTATTCAAATGTTTTATACATCATTATTTTCCAATTCTTGCCTCCTATTGCTTTGAATCTATTTTTATATTACTTGTTTTAAACTCATTTTCTTTGACTTGATTTAGGTTCATTTCCTATTATTGTTTTCTTTATATTATTTTGCTCTGTTTTCTTCAACAGCCAAAGTCGAAATTGCGTTAGATGATTAATACTATTGTAGGAATTATAATTTGTTAATTCGTAGCCATTAATTGCTTATGATTCATCATTGTAATACGTGATATTGACTTTGTATATTAGTATTCCATTGTATCTTATGAAAAATGTAGTGTTAATGTCATTTCGGTTTTAAAATCATAAGACAATGCTCGTGTTTAGAGGTTTCGAGAAAATCGTGCTCTAACTTGCTGAGTTCCGATTCTCCTCATTAAAACCTAGCAACCGAGTATCATTTTCTCTTTTAAATCAAAATGTATAATATTTTAAATAAAAAAAACTTATTCTCGGGAAGTTGAGATATTGCGCCCTAACTTACTGGGTGTGATATTTTGTCATCTCGAGCTAAGAATTTCAAAAGAACAAGGGCAATATTTCATATTCGGGAATTTTGAGAAATAATGCCCTAACTTACTGGGTTGCGATTTTTCATTTAACCCCAAATAATTGAATATCCATCTTATTTTTTAATGTACGAGTATTGAATGTCGAAGGATAAACCTAATTTCGAGAATATAAGATGTGGTGCCCTAACTTACTGAGTACGGCATTTTATTTCTTCGAAATAAGAAGTTTTGGCATCCAATATGATTCTGTCCAAACATATATTAAGTAAATGGATCATAATCTAGAATCTTTTCAAATTTTCGACATCGAGGACATTAATTAATCGATTAGGTACCAATTTTGGACGATCGAGGTGCTAACCTTCCTCGTATGTAACTCCCGGATTTTTGACCAAAATTATTATTTTAATAAATCAAAATGTTTTATTAAAATAACCCATCTCAAGGTGATCCGATCACACCTTGAATAAAAGACTCCATATTTTTAAAGTCGATCCTCGTTTTTCTAAAACCCGATTTAAAAATGGTTTCGACAGCTTGGCGACTCCACTGGGGACTTCGAAAGAGAGTCAAGTCGTAAAATCGATTAATTTTTGTCCTTTCGTCAAAAACTGAAAATTTGATTTGAAAAATTACGATCCTTTATTTGCATTCACTTGTGTTACCTCATCTGATTATTATGGTCTGAGTTTTGTGAAATATTTTTGCATCATATTACATGACCGTTGGGTCACACCCTTTTAAGTGGGAGTGAGAAGCTACTCTTTCGTGAGGTTTTCACCTCCATGTAAGATAGTTGATCGCTTTCGAGATACATCTGTACCTATGTCTTCGTGAGATTTTGATCTCCATGCAGCCATAGGGAAATGTGTCCCCCGAATCGAACTCGGTCCGTATGAGCCTATAATGGGTGAGGATCAAGGAATCTGCTGGTTCAGGTACCCTCAACTTTGAACTCAAACCGCATGTAAAAGACCCTAGGAGCTTACCCTAGATAAAGTTGTGATAAACCCTAATGGTCACCCAATAGGTGCTTGAATATTTTACATGCTTTGAATGTCATTTTTATTTTACTGATTTTTTTATCCTTGTTACTTAGCATGCATTTTCATATTAGAGAGAGATGTCGATTTGGGTTCGATTGCTAAATTAGGGAGTTCGGCATGAAGAACAAATTTCTTGATGAAATGGAAGACAATACGGATATTCGTATATTTGTAGTCCATTTCATGTAAAGAGCTTTGTCCTCTAGTAAAGTTTCCTAAAAGAAATTGAGTTAGAATCGACATCTCTTTACATTCATTTCAGCATTACATCACATGCATTAGATTTCATGAGAAGACCCTGATTAATTAAAGATTATTTCTATCAACTTAGAAGACATGGAATAAAGGTTGGAGAGATTAGAGCAAAGGCAAATACTAATGCAAGAGCAGTTGGCCAAAATTCAATGGGATATGCGAGATCAGATGAATACGTTGTGCCAGTTAACCCAATTACTAGTCGAGGGGCTTGAAAAAAAGTGTTGCCTAGTGGTCAGTAGTGTGGATAATGATGAAGACATCGTTTATTCCCCGATAAGTATCCGACTCAATCAGACACGCATTCACATGGAAGACCCTTCATTATTGGACCCCAATGTCAGATTGATGCTTTGGCCCTTTCAAACTCTCGATAGGTTTAGGTTTTAACCCGAAGGATGATCGAGCCAAATCGATACTAACAAAAATGAAAGGAAAGGGAGAATGGACTTCAAAGGCCCCGAGAAATAGGGAAAATGAAGTAAACAGCTTGAGCAAGCATCCTAAATTAGTCGCTGTAGGTCAACCGAGGGTTGTGACTACTGATCATCAGGGCTCATCAAGATGAGAATCCAATACAAAGCAACTCTAATTTACACCTATTCCAACGACGTATAGAGAGTTATAACAGAGCTTATTTGATATGCATGCTGTAGCTCCTCATTACTTGAAACTAATGCAACCCTCATACCCCAAATGGTATAATTCGAATGCTCGATGTGAGTACCATGCCGGGATTACAGGACATTCAATAAAAGATTGCTTTTTCAAAAAGTTGGTTGAAAGATTCATCAAAATAGGAGTTATAAGATTCGATGATCCCTCTGGTGTCGAAGATCCATTACTCAACCATGCTGTTAAAAGGATAACTATTGTGAACACCATGATGAATGGGGGCATGAGGTTAGGCGTATGTCAAGTTCAGGGCTCTAGTGCAAAACCTGATACTGGCGAATTTGAACATTAATGACATATCTGAAGAGTGGATCGATGAATAGACTTTTCCAAGCTTCTGCCTTTACATACTTGGGATGTTTTTGACAATCGGACTGTGGAAGAAATTCTTGTGTTATTTAGAGCTCACCTAGAGTAATGTACAAAACGCACTTGTTGCTTTAAGCCAAGAAGCAACAAGATTTCTTTTGTGAAATTGGCTTGTGTCCGAGATTTTATTTCAATAAAATGCATCTTTTTCATTTTCCATTGCATATTCTTTTAGAGCATTCTTTATTCATGACCATACTGTAAAAATAATCATCCTTAGAATCATTTATTCTTTGGGATTGCCTTTGTAACTAGGTACCCAGATATCAATGACAGGAGCGACATTGTTACTGACTCCCTTTTTGAATAAGATATGGGTCTAAGGAATCTAAGGACTTTGAAGATAATAGAGATCGTAACCTATCTTTTGATTTGTTAAGAATTGTAGAACAATATGAAAATAGACTCAACCTTGTAAAAGTTCAGTGGACGTTGCGAGATTAAGAAGGGGCAAATATCGAAGCCTAATTCATCACAAGGCAAGACATCATTGAGCTATCTTTAAAGAATTCAAGATGTTTTCTCACGCTAGGCTACTGAAACATGGGTATGCTGTTAAGATTGGTGTTTAATGAACCCATACTAATGGTTCTACAATAGTCAGGCTAATCATGAGGTTTAGGCTACCAGTTTATCCAGAAAAGGAAATTACATCAAATGCCAAATTAAGAAAGACAGGACTTATGTGCCTCTTCCATTTTGTTTACATATGGGACACAGATGTTATGAGGTCGATCTCGTCAAGAGCTTTTAGCCGACACCAATTCATCTTCGTGGGTGTCAATTTCTTCACTAAGAGGGTGAAGGTTGCTTCACATGCCAATATTACAAAGTCAATAATCCAAAAAAAAAAAAAAAAAGAAGAAAAGAAAGAAAGAATACTAAAAAAATGGCAAAAAGATCACATTTAACTGCATAATGGCAAAAGTTTGCGGTCTGTTCAAAGATTAGGTGCCACATATCAGTGCAGCAAAAGCAACCAAAAAGAAAAATAAAAGATCATAAAAAGACCGAGACTTGTAAAGATTGGCATAAAGAAGTTACTATTTACCCTCTATACTTATCGAACATTGGCCAAGACTGTTACGGGGGCAACGCATTTCTCATTGGTTTTGTCCATCGGAGTCAAAATTCTATCAAAGCTGAAATTGGATGAGGCAGAATAGATCCAATCTCAATATGATCAGTTGATGTTAAAAGCTATCTATCACGGTCAGGTGATGCGAGCTCACAACAAAAATGATTCGCCCTAGAAAATTTCATGATAGGGTTTTAAAGAAGACTTCTCCCATGCAAAAGGACTTCAGAAGAAAGTGGATGCCAAACTGGGAAGGACCTTATACAGCAACGAAGGCATGTTTTGGAGAAGCATAGATATTGTTTGAAATAGATGACAAGGACCTGCCCAATCCGATGAATTCAGAAAAATAAAAAAAAAGAGAAAAGAAAAAAATAAAAACACAAAAAAAGGAAAAGAAAGAAAAAGAAAAAGAAGAGGCCAAGGTGAAAACCCGAGGAGGGCGCTTTGAGACCAAAGAGGATTTGAGTTGAAAACCCGAAAAGGGCGGTTCAAATTTTGATTAAGAGTAGGGCATATAGAAGTCCTGCTATGCCTGAATTAACAATGAAGAAGTATGCTACGTCTTGGGGCATCAACAAAGTACTTCAGATCCCCTAAACACATATTGAGCTTAAAATGGCCCTCAAGAAGTTGGAACAGAAAAGCTCAGGCTACGATATCTGGGGCACCTAGTTTCCACTTTATCCATTTTAAATTTTTTATTTGTGATTACATTATTCCTTTCAAAATAAGTTCACAATAAATTTCTTTCTTAATTGCGATTGCTATCTTTGCTTAGCTTATTTGTTTCGAGCTATGCTCCTAATTAATTTCCTTCTTGTCCATGGTTATGATCTTTTTCAGGCATTTTCATTGAAATAATGATTTGCGGACTAATAATATTTTCATAAAATGAGTTTCGCATATTACTCTGGAAATTTCTGAATAATACAAGAACCTGAGACAGGACTATTGTTTAAAACTCACCAAGTTTAAGGAATAGTCTAAATTAAGGCTATCTCTTTGGATTTTCTGTCAAAAATAGTTGGTGATACAATCTCAACGAAAATGGACAATGTTAACCCAAGTGTAAAATGGGAATCATTCTCAAGAGAAAAATTGATATTCTGCATTCACGCGAGCATCATACATACATACACATCTGGTTGGGTCACCTGAGGAGTGATCAGTTGATGAAACAAGCTACAGGCCCTATACCCTCGGGTTATAGTAGGATAGATAGAAGATAATACAGATTTTATACCTTTGAATAGAAATGTGATGGATTAAAGAAGAAGCAAATCCTACATTTCAAAGTTGCAGTGGGATAGATGGGAAGAGATTCAGATCCTATACCCCTAAGTCACAATGAGATAAACCCTGAAGTTACAGTGGGGGCAAATCTATTGAGCAAGATATTTGTTTTCTTGGGTTTTCTGTCAAGAATACCAGCCGAACAAGATGGCAGCATAATACGTCAGTGATAGAGCCCTGATAAGTGATAAACAATGACACCTTAAGCAGGGATCATTCTCATGAAAGTCTACATTCATGCAAAACACATTTAGGGGCATTTGATTCATTTCGATCATTGCATCCTAATCTTTGTAAAAAGGCCATTATCATGACATTCTGTATTCATACAAATGTCGTCCATAATACATTTAGGTAGGAGCATTAGATTTATTCTGATCATTGCATTCTAACCATTTTGCATAAGCATAAACACAAAACTAATTTTACAATACAGGTCCCCTAGAGGACGTTATCGCAACACCGGTGAATTCGAATATCTTGCCTTCCTGAGTGAAGCAGATTGAAGATAGTAGATCTGGTAATCTTGAAGTTGCAGGAGTAGATCGAATCTATACAGGTCTTATTTCCTCGAAGTTCCAGTGGAGTTGGTTGAAATTCAAATCCCGTCTCCCTGAGTTTACAATGAGGATCCAACTATTTTGAGAAGTTTCAGTAAGAAGATTGAGTTACAAATCTCTTCTCTCTGAATTCTTATCGCCTCGAAATTCCAGTGGAGTAGGTTGAGGCTACAAATCCCTCCTCCCTGAGTTTACAATGAGGATCAGTCCGTAATTCTTTAAAGTTCGAGCAAAGAAGATTGAAATTATGAATCTCTTCTCCCTGAATTTCTATTTCCTCAAAGTTCCAGTGGAGTAGGTTGAAATTACAAATCCCTCCTCCCTGAGTTTACAATGAGGATCAGTCCGTATTTCTTTGAAGTCTCAGTAGAGAAGATTGATGTTACGAATCTCTTCTCACTGAACTTTTATCTTCTCGAAGTTCCAGTGGAGTAGGTTGAGGGCTACAAATCCCTCCTCCCTGAGTTTACAACGATGATCAAACTTTATTTCCTAGAAGTTTTAGTAAGAAGATTGAAATTACGAATCTCTTCTTTTTGAATTTTTATCACCTCAAAGTTCCTGTGGAGTAGGTTGAGGCTACAAATCCCTCCTCTTTGAGTTTACAATGAGGATCAGTCAGTATTTCTTTGAAGTTTCAGTAGAGAATATTGAGGTTACGAATCCCTTCTCCCTAAACTTCTATCACCTCAAAGTTCCTGTAGAGTTGGTTGAGGCTACAAATCCCTCCTCCTTGAGTTTACAATAAGGATCAGTCAGTATTTCTTTGAAGTTTCAGCAGAGAAGATTGAGGTTATGAATCTCTTCTCCCTAAACTTCTATCTCCTCGAAGTTCCAGTGGAGTAGGTTAAGGCTACAAATCCCTCCTCTCTGAGTTTACAATGAGGATCAATCCGTATTTCTTTGAAGTTTCAGTAGAGAAGATTGAGGTTACAAATCTCTTCTCCCTGAACTTCTATCTCCTTGAAGTTCCAGTGGAGTAGATTGAGGCTACAAATCCCTCCTCCCTGAGTTTACAATGATGATCAAACTTTATTTCTTAGAAGTTTCAGTAAGAAGATTGAAATTACGAATCTCTTCTTTCTGAATTTCTATCACCTCAAAGTTCTAGTGGAGTAGGTTGAAATTACAAATCCCTCCTTCTTGAGTTTACAATGAGGATCAATCCGCATTTCTTTGAAGTTCCAGAGAGTTGAAAGAAAACAAGTTTATTTCATTATTAAAGTCCTTTACTTTAAGTGACAAAACGTTTGGGCTTTATTTTAAAATAGATTTACTTACTCATTTAATAAATAAAAACAAAGTAAAGTAGTGCTACTATGGCCTTATTACATCAAATAATTCCCAAAATTTAAATTCAAAATACTTAAAATAAAATAGTCCAAATAAAATAGATGAACTTCTTGCTGAGCATGGCCATCCCTAAGCATCTGCCGAACCCGATCCATTACTGATCGTCACCTGAAACATGTTCCCAATACGAGGTGAGTCAAACAGACTCAATGTGTACAGAAACACTAAGTCTTAACAAATTCAGGCATAACAAATCATATTCATAGTATCATAATTTCACATTTAATGATTCAAGATAATGATGCAATCTCGAACCCAAACCTATATGCCATTCGCTACACTCCACCCGTACCATCCACCGCACAAGTGGGGACTACTAAGTCAACCTCCATCCGTTACACACCATGAAGGCGATCATTTGCAATGACGTGCTCATCGCCCATATAAAATTCGTGGCATAACCACGGATAATTGTGTCATGAGACACCACATTCGAGATAATGTAACCGGTTACCACATTCGATAATGTGACCAAGTCACCATATTTAGATAATGTGACCAAGTCACCATATTCGGATAGTGAGACCAAGTCATCACATTCACTTCCCCTTTCTCAAATAACCCGAATGCCCCATATTATTCATATCATGCATATCATGCTTAAATTCACATTCATGTCACTTTTCACATGTTAAGTATAACATATTTCGTAATCCTAGTAGGAGTAGGAAAACGTACCTGAGTACTTTGTACCATAACATGGTACTTTAGCCACATTCTTACACTTTCATATTAACACATATATCAAGTTTAAGCCATAAATCTATTAAGATTAGTGTAGGGTACACGGTACCTTAGCCATGCTTTTCACATTCTTAATAACACATTTAATTTAAAACATAGCCATGAACATATTAAAACTTAGGGTAGGGTACACACCTGATTCGCTTAGCAATTCCTTGAGATCCCGGAAAGCTTGATCTAATGCCTTAGATCTTAGATCTCTACATTTATTCAATCACTTAATACTTAGTAAAGAGCCATTTGACCATAAATCCAAATCCTAGTAGGATTTGTGCACTAAAACTTACCTTGTTGCCGATTGAATTAAAAATCAAACTCGAAACTTATATTCTTCTCCTTTGAAATCGACTAATCACTAGATCCCTTGAATCGGTTAGTTTTAGCTTAAAACACATAATAATAGATCTACTACAAAAATAGGGTCTTGGTAGAATATTCATAGTCACTTACCTTAAGGATCTTAAATCCAGAAATTCACCGAATAACTAGGGAACACGCTGACCTATGGTGTACCTTCGGAAAAGAACTTCTCCTTCCATGATTCGCCAAGATTAATAATAGGAATTAGTCCCTAAATTTCGATAAGTCTAAAATATAAAAGAATGGAAACCAAACTTGGATCTTACCCTTATTTGAAGGAATCGATTGCACCTTCACTTCAACCTTGAGAGATTCGGCTTATGGCTAAATGATGCTCTCACAACTTTCGCTTTTGGAGGGTTTAGAAAGAAAAGAGAAGAAAGAATAAAGATGGAGGATTCGGTTAGAACACAAGGTATTTTGGCTTGGCAAAATAAAAAGAAAAAGAATAAAATTGTAGGAATTTCAGAGAGAGGAGAATATGCTTAAGAAATTGACAAGGAAGAGTGAATGAATGAATGGCCTTCTTTCCCTTTTATAGCCGAATTTACTAATTTAGAATCCCTTACTTGGCCATCACTCTTCCCTCATTCTCCTAATTAAAGAATAATTCTTCATTTATCCACCTATTTAGCTGAATTTTAAAGAGAATTAAACTCTTCCCTTAAGAGTCCTTATTGCCGTCCATTGCTTTCGCTTTAAGTAATTAAATAAAAATCACATAAAGTTTTAGCTAGATGCCGTCCACTCCCTTCCCTTGTTGAGCCGAATTTTAACTTGTTCTATTGGACTCCTTGTGGCCTTACGAGGCCCAAATTATCCACCTAAGTGGCGTCACTCCTTGGGCTTTAAGTGGTATCTTGAGCCAATTTTCCAAGCTTTGTTTGGGTGTCAAATTCTTCCTATTAACTTTCTTAAGGCCACCTTGCCTTAGTTTCCTCTTTTAAACTTTTAAAACTTGACATTTCTAAGTCATTTCTAAGTTTCCAAAATTTTCGTTTGGCTCTTTAAACTTGACATTTCCTTACATTTCCAAGTTTCGAAATGTTCACTTTCCTCTTTTGAATCATTTCTAAATCATTTTCCTAGTTTCCATAAATGTTCACTTTCCTCTTTTAACTTAGCATTTCCATACATTTCCAAGTTTCCAAATGTTTACTTTCCTCTTTGAATCATTTCCAAATCATTTCCTTATATTTCTTATTTTCCAAAAATGTTCACTTTCCTCTTTTAACTTAACATTTCCAAGTTTCCAAAATGTTCACTTTCCTCTTTTTGAAACTTAACATTTCTAAATCATTTCTTACATTTCCAGGACATTTCCCTACATTTCCTTACATTTCTCTACATTTCTTTACATTTCCATACATTTCCTTACATTTCCATACATTTCCATACATTTCCATACATTTCCATACATTTCCTTACATTTCCATACATTTCCTTACATTTCCTTATATTTCCTTACATTTCCTTACATTTCCTTTCATTTCCTTTCACTTCCTTACATTTCCTTTCATTTCCTTTCACTTCCTTACATTTCCAAGGTTCTAAAAATGCACACCACACATCCATATCACAGTAAACATGCTATTTCATAAAATTAAGCAAAAATGCACACAATGGGATTCGAACCTCTTCCCTCAAAGTACTTCACTTGATGCCATAACCCTTGCACCTTAGGTGGCGTCCCTTGCCACTTTTCCACATCACTTCTTGTTTTTAACTTAAAAACCAATAATTGTCCAAAGCTTTCTCTTCCATCCTAGGATTTTAAAACCCTTAATTCACTTCCAAACACCGCCAAAACCTACTACTCATGAATTATGCACAAATGCATAACCCCTAATCTAGGATGTTACTGATTCTACCCTCCTTAAAAATAATTTAGTCCTCGAAATTACTTACTAACAATCGTACAATCCTTCTCACCGCACTTATGCTTATTATTTGCACACTCGATCTTAATAGAACCATCATACTTTCGGGCACAATCTCTAAGTTCCGCCCCTTAGAACTTATTTCTAACGTCGCGATTTAATCGATTAAGAAGTTTTATGTATTAAAAAATTTTGTTTCACCGATTAACGTGAAGAAGTTTTGTGGAAAGAATTTTTAGAAGTGGTTCTTTCATTATTCATACATGCACACAGTCTTTACATTCATACATCCATCAATCAATTATGAACTTTCGCTCATTCTGAGAAATGTTGTAGTTTTCATTGTTGTTGTTTTTCCACTACCTGGGGTATTTTCGTAATTTGTCCCATGAGGTATTTTTCAGTAATTTATCAAAACAAGGTTCCTTGGTGTTTTTGTCAATTAGGGTATCTTGGAAATTTTGCATTCCGGGGTATTTTGGAAAATTTTGAAATTGAGGTATTTTGGTAATTAACGGGTGGATTTATAAATCTTAATAAATCACGATATTTTGGAATTTACAAAATTTGAGGTTGTTTTGAGAATTTGTTTTCCAAATCGGTGTTGTTGCGTAAATTTTTGAAGATCGGGGTCATTCTGGTAATTTTGTAACCGGGGTATTCGGTAATTTGCAGTGTTAGGGGTAATTTAGTAAATTTTTTTCATAATCAAGGTATTTTGATATTTTTAAATTTAGGGTTCCTTTAAGCAAAGTAGTGAAATTTTGATAAGAACTGTGGGTATTTAGAAATTTCATAAACCAAGGCATTTTGTAATTTTACCACTAGGGTATTTTTGTAATTTTATAAATCGAAATTTTTGGAAAATTGTGTGAAAAGATAGTTTCCATTTAATTAAAGAAAAATAATTTTAAGAGTTTTTAAAATTAGGGTTCTTATAAAAAACATGGCTAGTTCCCTTTCGGGTTTTAGTTATTGGGTTTAGTTTATGTATAAGTCCCTTGGTTGGGTGAACCGGCTACGCACTGTAGGATTCGAGTGGAGGAGGTGAGTCACGCGACTGCTTAAATACCAAGCTCCCACCGAAACCAATCCTAGGCATGCGTACCATGGTTGCCACACCCTAACTCTCTACGACTTAATCATGGGTTTGTTTAGTTAGGCATTTAAGTCTTATGTTTTTATTGGGGTATACTAGTCCTAGGGTTCAAGTACTAAATCTCTATTCTACGTTCCATTTCTACCCTTCTATAAATCTTAATATAAATCACACATTGGATAGAAGTACTTACCTGGTGGACTTCGGGTCGGAGACTTAGTGGGCCATGCCAGAAAATCCTGCTTAATTCACAAAATCCCTTTTTGGGCTTATCTTGGAAAACGTCTTGGGCCTTAAACCCAAGGCCGAGAGTTTAAAACTGGGCTCTGATACCAAACTGAAACACCCCAAACTCGGCCCACGAGCCTTGACCGGATCTGGTATGTTCCCCGGTGTAAACCGTTTCAAATTCTTTTGTTACTTAGGAAAAACTTGTGTGTTTGAAAGAAAGATTGTTTTGGGTTGGGCCTGAGTTGAAAACAAGTTTATTTCATTATTAAAGTCCTTTACTTTAAGTGACAAAATGTTTGGGCTTTATTTTAAAATAGATTTACTTACTCATTTAATAAATAAAAACAAAGTAAAGTAGTGCTACTATGGCCTTATTACATCAAATAATTCCCAAAATTTAAATTCAAAATACTTAAAATAAAATAGTCCAAATAAAAATAGATGAACTTCTTGTTGAGCATGGCCATCCCTAAGCATCTCATAGAACCCGATCCATCATGATCGTCACCGAAACATGTTCCCAGCACGGGTGAGTCAAAGCAGACTCAATGTGTCTGAAACACTAAGTCTTAACAAATTCGGGCATAACAAATCATATTCATAGTATCATAATTTCACATTTAATGATTCAAGATAATGATGCAATCCCGAACCCAAAACTATATGCCATCCGCTACACTCCACCCGTACCATCCTCGCGCACCGTAGGGACTACTAAGTCAACCCTCCATCCGCTACACACCATCGAAGGCGATCATTTGCAATGACGTGCTCATCGCCCATATAAAATTCGTGGCATAGCCACTCGAGATAATGTGTCATGAGACACCACATTCAGATAATGTAAAGAAGTTACCACATTCGGATAACGTGACCAAGTCACCACATTGAGATAATGTGACCAAGTCACCACATTCGGATAGTGAGGTGAAGTCATCACATTCACTTCCCTTTCTCAAATAACCCAATGCCCCATATTATTCATATCATGCATATCATGCTTAAATTCACATTCATGTCACTTTTCACATGTTACGTATAACATATTTCGTAATCCTAGTAGGAGTAGGAAAAGCGTACTGAGTACTTTGTACCATAACATGGTACTTTAGCCACATTCTTACACTTTCATATTAACATATATATCAAGTTTAAGCCATAAATCTATTAAGATTAGTGTGGGGTACACACGGTACCTTAGCCATGCTTTTCACATTCTTAATAACACATTTAATTTAAAACATAGCCATGAACATATTAAAACTTAGGGTAGGGTACACACCTGATTCGCTTAGCAATTCCTTGAGATCCGGAAAGCTTGATCTAATGCCTTAGATCTTAGATCTCTACATTTATTCAATCACTTAATACTTAGTAAAGAGCCATTTGACCATAAATCCAAATCCTAGTAGGATTTGTGCACTAAAACTTACCTTGTTGCCGATTGAATTAAAAATCAAATCCCGGAAACTTATATTCTTCTCCTTTGAAATCGGCTAATCACTAGATCCCTTGAATCGGTTAGTTTTAGCTTAAAACACATAATAATAGATCTACTACAAAAATAGGAATGCTCGTGTTTAGAGGTTTGAGAAAATTGTGCTCTAACTTCATCGAGTTCCGATTCTCCTCATTAAAACCTAGCAACCGAGTATCATTTTCTCTTTTAAATCAAAATGCATAATATTTTAAATAAAAAAAAACTTATTCTCGGGGAGTTGAGATATTATTAACTTACTGGGTGTGATATTTTGTCATCTCGAGATAAGAATTTCAAAAGAACAAGGGCAATATTTCGTATTCGGAAATTTTGAGAAATAGTGCCCTAACTTACTGGGTTGCGATTTTTCATTTAACCCCAAATAATTGAATATCCTTCTTATTTTTAAATGTACGGGTATTGAATGTCGAAGGATAAACTTAATTTCGAGAATATAAGATGTGATGCCCTAACTTACTGAGTACGGCATTTTATTTCTTCGAAATAAGAAGTTTTGGCATCCAATATGATTCTGTCCAAACATATATTAAGTAAATGGATCATAATCTAGAATCTTTTCAAATTTTCGACATCAGGACATTAATTAATCGATTAGGTACCAATTTTGGGCGTATCGAGGGTGCTAACCATTCCTTGTGCGTAACCGACTGCCGACCCGTTTTTTGGATTTCGTAGACCAAAATTATTGTTTTAATAAATCAAAATGTTTTATTAAAATAATCCATCTCAAGGTGATCCGATCACACCTTGAATAAAAGATCGGTGGCGACTCCATATTTTTAAAGTCGATCCCCGTTTTTCTAAAACCCGATTTAAAAATGGTTTCGACATGGGCCATTGGGCCTTTTGTAATCTGGGCTAGGTTTTAATAATTTCTGTTTGCCTTTTTTGTTTGGGTTTTTTTTTTCATTTGGGCCATATTGGGCCCTCTGTAATTTAGACTGTTGTTGGTTTGGGCTCCAATTTTGTTATTGGGCCCGGGAAAAATTTGGGCTCTACACATACCTTATCAATAATTTTAGACTCACTTCTATAATAACTAATCTTACCATCATTGTTATTTTTAATCTTATTGGATTTAATCTTAGTGTCCCACCAACGGGTGCCTAAAATTTGAACCCTATACTTATTAATATTAATCAAGACCAAGGGTGAAACCAATATTTTATAGCGGATCAAAATTAAATTATAAAATTTTTGGGACCAAAAAATAAATTTTATTATTTTATTAATTATAACATTATAAATTTGAAGAGCTTAGAAAGTAATGTCGCCAAATTAAAGGGACCAACGCTGCTTGTGAATCCTAGAATTATTAATGTTAATCAAGGCTTGATATCAACGTACATCTTTTCACAATTACACTAAATTTTTAATAAATAAATATTAATTCTTAGTTTTTTTTTTATAAAAAATAGAAATTTGTATGATGATTGGATTTGAAATTAGTGTCAACTAAAAATTTAAGTATACATATCATCTATCACTCCATCGACAATGATTGATGGAGTCGAATCGAACCAACTGAAACAAATCGAATAATACACTAGTATGGAGAAGGTTGAATTGATTGATCTGTAAATTGATATAAACTAATTAAATTAGATAAAAAAAAAAGTAGAATCGTATTTTTTTATATTTATATTTTTTATTTTTAATAATTTATTTAATCAGATAAGATCAATCAATCGAATCGATTAAATCAAGAACTGATAACCTAATCAATCCGATCACTTATCTGCGAATGATTCAGTTGAAATAATTTTCATCATTATTAGATACAATGCTTTTCAAATACTTTTCTAAAAAATTAATTATTGTTAACCAAACAAAATGATCCTAGCGATAAAATTATATTTCGAGTGATAATTATATTTGTAATAAATTATATTACTAAATATAAAATATTAAAACACTATAAAAATAAATATTAAATCGAGAATAAAAAGAATTGAAAGTTCATGCTTCAATCTTCATAGAAAATTAAGAAAAAAATTAAAAGTAAACATAAAGTGTTTAAAAATAATATAATTTTAAAAAGAAAATAAAAGAGATTGAGATTTTTAATATTTGTTTGTATTAAGTTACATTATTAACCGTCATATTGAAAACAACCAAAGTCAAATAAATTATTTGTAATTGTGTTAAAATATAAAAAGGATTGAATAATTATAAATTAATACAATTGCATCTCCAAGCATTAATTTCAATACTACCTGTTGCACACCTTCTAATGAGATATTCTTATTATACTTGGGTATAGTTCACATCAATAGGTAAGCCAACAAATTTGCAGGCTAAGTTGGTGCAGACTATCTTGAGCTTATTTCACTTATTGCTTTGAGCAATGAGTTGCAATTGAAGGGAGTGTTTAGAAGTTTGTTTATTTTATTTTGCGTCTTTTGACTTGAGTATTTATGGGATAATTTTATGCTTTGCCTTTGATTTGTTTTATCTTTGGAGTTGACTCGTCATTTTGTTCTGTGTTACGCTTCATTTTGTTGTAATCATATCTAGATTAATATAAGACCTTTTTCCTTTCATTTATAGGCCAGTGTCATTTATGGTTTTATTCTTGTACTTATTACAAGAAGAATTTGAAGTAGATATTGAAGTGAAAATATTCAAGAAAAAGTTACTTAGAAGAATATAAACAAATCAATAGCTCTGCCAGCAGTTTTGTACATTGATCTCTGTGTTTATTAATTATTCCTTTATATTTTGCACCAATTTTGAAAGTTCGTGGAAAAATTAACACCTATAACCACTCAATCTCAAAATAATAATTCTAAAGTCGAATCATACATCTAATAAGTTTATTATCGGAGAGATAGAATCGAGAGATGAACAAAGAGTCCTGCGACAAGCTAAATGTGATCCGATAGAAGATATTGTGAAATACAAAATCTTCATAGAAACAATAAGTTTAATTAATTATTAAGAAGTTGCTCAATGGCTTTCTTCTATCGAACAATGTCTAACATAAGCGACATGCAAGCGTATGTTGTTGGGAGAGCGAAGTTATTCAAAATAATTTTCATAAATAATTAATCCTTTGTCTCGTAAGTAAACCTTTTTCATTAGTATCATAATGTCATCTTCAATGTAACAAATCCTATAACTATTTCACCTTAGTAGATCTATGACAAAGAAGAGCGAGTTGGTCATGCAAAAACCAACTATTTCACATGATACTCACAACATATGCAATGTCCCTTCAAGTCGTCTTTTGAGCACTTTTTCCCATTCGCAAGCCTTTCCAGTTGTTCCGATTCAAACCTAGAGGCAAGAGAAAAAGCAACACTAGAATCCCAAAGCCTATTTTCTTTAAAGCTATTAGTACTGCTAACAACAAACATGTAAGGAAAGTAGCTTGCTTGAAGGGACACAGATGCTTTGTTGAAGGTCCAGATTAAAACAACACACTTTCGGTCCACAAAATTTACATGCAAAAGTCACAAGGCGCTTCAATCCAACAACATAGGCCATAATGTTTTAGCAATGAAGAAGCTTAAGATCCTTTTCAAATAAAGCAACAAGCATTTTATAGGGTTTAGGCTTCAAGGTAAAGTACAAAAGAAAACAAAAGCCAAATGTCAAGACCAAAGACAAAACATTACAATTGCACGTGAGCAATTAGAGTATGATATCTATATACTTGTATTGATATACTCGGTATAATCACAAAATCAATGTAGGGTCTAGTCTGAAAGTTAAAGACACAGCAAAATCTACATTAGTAACACACTCTACCAATGTTTCTTAAACCAATCTAAATGCAAGTTCAACATCCATCTTCATATTATTGGGCAAAAATAATGAACTATACTATCACTGTTAAAGCTCATTAAAGTAGGTAAGTGGCAATAGGAACACAAAAGAATCAATCCAAGACATAAAACTCATCACTAGCCACATGTTTGATAATGGATATTTAAGACATTCAATAAAGATCCCATAGATTTAGTCAACACCTTTTAACCAAGTAGACAACAAAATAGGATAAGCAGCGAATAATGATCTAGAAGAAAAAAAAAACAATGAATGCATTAACTTAAAAAAAGCTAAAAGGCAAGATATTCAATAATGTAAAGTTTTTAAATTAGGAAATGATAGAAATTAAGAATAGAAATCAATCAAAATGAAAACTGCACTAGCTACCAAAGCATGAGTTTTGAAAATATTACCAGAACAATATTATGAAAACCTAAGATTACCTGCACTGTAAGATTTTGTACAAGCATTCGATGATCAAAAGGGAGATGAACACTTGCTTGGATTGCAATGATATTTAAAGGTGACCCCCCTGCAATTTTAAAAAGTAAGCTAAGCATAAGAGACGACTGGCATGGCTAATACAAAACTGGTAAGCATTGAAATCTAGCAAATGAACTCAAGAAGGATGATAAATTAACTTATTTCAACACATAACATCAAATTGCATTGTAAAAGAGCGATAATGTTGTGAAGACAAACTAATTACCACAGCTTCCATCCCAACTAAAGTTCGGTCTCTTCTCCACCACAACCAACGACAAGAGAAAGGGGAAGAGGTTAACCATTTCCAATCAAATAAAATGTACATCACTCACAAAATCATACATCGAAATGTTCTTACATTTTGAACCATTTTAGGAAAATGCATACAGTTTCAACTCCCTACCGGGCCAAAATTCCGTCACCAAAATCCTCGAACATCCTCGCCAACAATCCCAAGCTCACCTCCTTCAATGACTTCAAAGAACATCTACGTCTACTTTTGATTGACACCTAGAAACTATCACACAAGAGAAAAATTTCAAGTCACAACATAATTTAAAACAATATTGACAATTTATTTATCTATTTATTAATTTATGATCAACGGAAGGTAAACAAAAAAAAAAAATGCAACAAACAAATTCAACTCTGGAAATACTACTTCAAGAATGTTATAGAAAAGAGCATCAAAGTAGTTGACAAGCATTTTAGCCAAAAAAGAGAAGTGCTTGACAAGAACGCTTTTCGTTGCCTTTTCTTAGAGCAAAAAAGAAAGCTAAATAACCACTAAAGTATCGGTAGGAAAGGTAAAAGAACGATGGCCAAGCCATGCGAAAAGTTTGAGTTGGGATCAATATTTGGTTTGACACCTAAACATTATTTATAATATGTCAATTTTATAGAAAATATATTGTAGCTTTAATTGATGTTATATGAATTTAATATATTTATAACAACTAATATATATTGCATTTCAAAAAAAAAAAAAAAACAGAAAATAATCTAGGTGGCATGAGAAACCTAGTCTGCTATAATAGCACGTCTTGTCTTTCTTTCAATTTTTTGCATTTCTTTTGATCTTGACCATTGTCGGCAACAATCTCAATTGGTGATCTCGTGATTTAAAGGTAAATTATATGGAAGAAAATTTTGGAAGCCTCAACATTGATGACGACGAAGAGGTTCCAGTCCATTTTGCAGAAGAAGACAAAGATGTAATTGAAGATTATAGTTGGTGTTTGGTGGGACGAGTTTTTACTGAAAGCGTGGTGCACTTCACATCTTTGAGGAATATGATGGCAAACTTGTGGCACCCATTAGGAGGGATCACAGTTACAGACATTGGAGAAAATACGATTTTATTTAGGTTTTACAATCAGATTGATTTTAAAAGGGTGGTGGAAGGAATGCCTTGGTTTTTCTATAGACACCTAATTATTTTTAATAAGATGGAGAGGGGAGTATCCATTACAAATTCCATTAAACCATACTATCTTTTGGGTGAAAGTTCATAACCTACCGTCAGGGTTCTTGATTGAAAGAATGGCAAATCAATTCAGGAACTTCATCCGCCAATTTTTAGAATATGATACGAATTTGATTACCAGAGGGGGGAGAAAATTCATGTGTATTAGAGTGAAACTCGATGTTCGTGTTCCGTTAAAACGAAAGAAAAAAGTTATTTTTTTTATAAGAATAATTCAATTTACGCACAATTTCAATATGAGACAATTACAACGTTTTGTTTCCTTTGCGAAGATTAGGGCACGGGAAAGGCTTCTGCCCAGTTCAATTAAAAATGGAAGAACAAGATGTGGAGTTCGGGTGGGATAGTTTGCTAAGGGTGCAATCAAAGAGAGTGACACAGATGACGAGCCCATGGCTACAAGAGGAACCAAGGAGAGGGTCAAAGTAGAGGAAAGAACAAATTGTAAACAACACGGGAAATCAATCAAATGAATCTCTAGGGGAAGATAGCGGTAGCAAGTTGGGAAATCATGAAATGACTGGAAAGGGGAATGTTCAATCTATGGCAAAATTCTTTAATTCATTAATTAATGAAAGAATATCTATCAAAGGCAAAAAAGTAATGTAAAAAGAAGAGAACAGACCGCTTGCGATAAGGGAATACAAATAAAGACAAAGATTACATTGTGAAGGTCAAGAAGAAGTCAACTCATATGAATTAGTGAGTTCCAATAAAGATAATGAAATTGTGCCGACTGCTAGTAAGCAGACCGGTCAGTCGCAATGAAAATCTTAAGTTGGAATGTTTGTGGGTTGGGGCAATTGCGAGCAGCCCGTCGTCTCAGATATAGTTTGAGACAAAGTAGGCCCCAAATTTTATTTCTTCTTGAAACAAAAGCAAACACAAGAATAATGGAGAGAAAACGGAAAAGCTGTGGTTTTTGGAATGGAATTGATATAGGAGCAGATGGTTCAAAAGGAGGCTTATCGTTAGGTTGGAAGGAGGAGGTGGACATAACTTTAAGGAGTTTTTCTAATTCACACATTGATGTGGAGATAAATGAAAAATTGGAAGAGAATATATGGAGATTTACTGGATTTTATGGAGTAACTGTGGAAGGATTAAGAAAAGATTCATGGAATTTAATAAGACATCTTGAAAAGGAATGTGATTTGCCATGGGTCATGATGGGAGATTTCAACGAGATAATGTTTTCATTTGAAAAGAAAGGGGTATGTGTACGAGAGGAGAGACACATTAGTGCTTTTCGAGAGGTTTTACGAGAATGTGATTTAAGCGATTTAGGTTTTTCAAGACAATGGTTTACGTGGGAGAAAGGAAGGCTGCCGAGTAATAAAATTACAGGGAGACTCGACAGGGGCGTGGCAAATATCGGATGGTGGAACCTTTTTCCAGGATACTCGATTGAGTATAGGCCACATAGTTTTTCTGATCATTGTCCAACTATGCTTAATACAACAGGAAAAGTTGAAGGACGAAATCTTGCCAGACCGTTTTATTATAGATTCAATGCTGATTGGGTATTGGATGAAAATATTGAAGAACAAGTGATTGAGGGTTGGAGGGCCTGCATGGGAGATGTTCCTGAGAAATTATCTATGCTTGGGACTAATTTAAGTAAATGGGCTAGCAAGAACAAGGCATGGAGAGAAGGAAGAAAACAAGGGTTATTCTCTAAATTGAAGGAGCTGTACGAAGATGATCCCACCGATGAAGTCTTAGCACAAATCACGAATTTAAAAATTGGGCTAAATTTAGAAGCTGATAAAGAAGAAATTTTTTGGGAACAAAGGAC
This sequence comes from Gossypium rotundifolium, assembly GCA_025506655.1. Classification (NCBI taxonomy): domain Eukaryota; kingdom Viridiplantae; phylum Streptophyta; class Magnoliopsida; order Malvales; family Malvaceae; genus Gossypium; species Gossypium rotundifolium. Next base: position 34,481,448 of record CP106734.1, read on the forward strand.
AAGAGTCAATTGGCTTAAATTGGGCGATCGGAATCCTTCTTTAGACTAACCGGGAGAAAGAAGAAAAACACAATTAGAGGCCTCAATGACGTTAATGGGAGATAGGTGGATGAAGAATATGAACTTATTAACATTGCTTCTCAATTTTTTCAAGATCTTTTCACATCTAAGGCAGTAGGCGAAGGTGATAGGATCTTCAAAAGTAGTCAACCTTGCATATCCGATTTTTTGAATGAAGATTTAATGGCGGATTTTCAAAAGGAAGAAGTTGTTAAAGCTGTGAAATCAATGTCACCGCTAAAAGCATCAGGTAAAGATGGCTTTCCTGCTCTTTTTTATCAAAAATTTTAGCATATTATAGAGGACGATATTTGCAACTATTGTTTAGATATGATAAAAGGAAGGAAAGATCTGCAAGAAATTAATAGAACAAATATTGTTTTAATCCCTAAAACAAACTCACCAAGCAACATGAATCAATTCAGACCGATCCGTTTGTGTAATGTGCTCTACAAAATAATATCAAAGATATTGGTCAACAGATTTAGGAAGGTACTGAATAAATGTATTGATGAGTATCAAGGCGCCTTCATTCTAGGAAGACAGATCACAGACAATATTCTTGCGGCATATGAAATTCTACATTCATTCAAAAAGAAAAAGGAAGGATCGACAGAATCATTTGCCTTAAAACCCGCTATGAGTAAGGAATTTCATTGAAAAATGATGCAAAAAATGGGCTTCTGCGATGGTTGGATTACTTTAATTATGAAGTGTGTTTCTACAGTGACATACTTAGTGGTTTTGAATGGGGTTCAAGGAAAAGAATTTAAACCTAGTGGGGGATTAAGACAGGGCCTAAGCCCCTATTTATTTATTATATGCGCACAAGGTTTCTCCATCTGATCACAAGGGCGAAAAGTGCGTGTTTTTATTAAAAGAGCCAAGATAGAAAGAAGTAGTCTGGCAATCACGCATTTATTTTTTGCGGATGATAGTATACTATTTGGAGAAGCAACAAAGAAAGGTGCAAGAGCGATAAAAACCGTGGTAACTAACTATGAAAATGTATCAGGCCTAGTTGTTCATTTTGATAAATCGTTAATTTCAGCAATAGGGGGAGAGTGGGGAGAATCTTTGGCGTTCGAATTGCAAATAATCCGGAGAAATATTTGGAATTACCAACAATGGGGAGGAGACGCAAAAGGCATGCTTTTAACGATATCAAAGAAAAAATTATTTAAAAAATAGAGTTGGAGCGTGAGGTTTTTATCTATTGACAGAAAAGAAGTGTTGACAAAATCGGTGTTGCAGGCAGTTCCAATTTACGCAATGCAATGCTTTATGTTACCAAATTCTTTTTGCAGGGAATTAGAGAACACATTTAACAGATTCTGGTGGCGTAATATAGTTACAAATAAAGGCATTCATTGGTCAGCCATGTGTAATACGAAATCGCAATGGGGGATGGGGTTTAGGGACTTATCAAAGTTTAATGTTGCCTTGTTAGCCAAACAAGGATGGACTCTAATTACGAACCCCACCAGTTTGCTTGCGTAGGTAATAAAAGCTAAATATTATCCAAGAGGTGATTTTTTAAGTGCAATACTGGGAGTTTACCCATCGTTTACCTGGTGAAGTATTTGGAATGCCTGCTCCTCACTAGAACAAGGATTGGGATGGAAAGTGGGGAATGGTGCCTCTATTAATATATGGAACGATAATTGGCTATCAGGACCTGCGGAGGGTCCAGTACATTGTTAGACTATCAACATTAACTTTACAAAAGTAAAGGATTTAATTGAGATGTAAGAATTTACCTGGAATATTGAATCCCTTAGAATTCTATTCGATGAAAAGACAATAAACCGGATTCTTGTGATTCCATTGGTATGTCCAAGCCAGCCGGATATCTTGATATGGCAGGGTGATAAATCAGGAAATTACACAGTCAAAAGCGGTTACACTTGGCTTGTTACAGAAAATTTACATAATATAGAAGACAACACCGCTTCACAGAATTCTCGAATGCTTACTTTCTTTACAAAGATGTGGAAGATTAAAGTAGCAGCTAAAATTCGAATACACGAGTGGAAACTTTTGAATGGGTTTTTTCCTACGCCTTACCATTTAAAAAATAAAGGCTTAGTGAGAAACGCTTGTTGGCCCGTTTGCAATGAGGATGAGGAAACTGTGGCACATCTATTCCGAGATTGTAAATTCACAAGAAAAATCCAACAAGATCTGATAATTGAAGACTCAGCCTCAAACAGAAATCATGAATGGAAAAATTGGTTAGTGGATTTCTTCTCTGAAAATGAAAGCAAAAAATGTAAAACTTTTATGATTTCTTTCTGGGCAATATGATTCAATAGAAACAGAATATATCACGAGGGACATACCCCAAATGAACAAGAGGTGATTTCCTTTATTAACGCATACTTATCGGAGAACGATTTTATTGAAGGCGTTTTTATAACAAGAACTATGCCTAAAAATATCAAATGGGAACCACCTGATGGGAATATAATCAAAATTAATTTTGATGCTTCCTTCCAATAGAGTCTTAACATTTCTGAGGCAGGTATAATTGCAAGAAATAAAAATGGAATGATTATGGCTGCATGCATTTACCCGTTCTTAAACATCTCAACACCAGAACTAGCAGAAGCCTGGGCGTGCTTGCATGCGGTCACTTTTGGAAAGGAATTAGGTTTCAGAAAGATCTACGTAGAAGGTGACGCGTTGATGGTAATTAAAGGGGTAACTGCTACAGGAGGAGACAAATCTTGTATCAGCAATGTCATTAAAGCAGTCCAGAATAAATGCACAAATTTCACAAAGATAACATTCAGATTTGTACCTAGATCGGCCAATACTGCAGCACATACACTAGCAAATGAAGGAAGAAGTTATGAATGGCCGAAATGCTGGATAGAGGAGGCTCCAAGACATTGTGAATAAAGAAATGTTCGGTTTTGAAAATGAATGATTTCGAAGGACACAGGCTGAGACTGGAAAATTTTTGTCTTGATTCCGAAGAACTCAGGTTTGTTTTGGCAAAGGGCTGAAAATTCTGATGTTTCATTATCCCTGATTCGGGAAAGAAGCCTTTACCCTGCTACTGGTGTGAAAATAGAGATTAATGGCTAGTTTGGATGGGCGGTGTGTTTACCTCCGGTGAGGTTAAAAACAGCGGTGGCGGTGAGATTAGTTACTGTAGCGGTGAGATTGGACACTGTAGCAGTGAGATTAAAAACAGCGGTGGAGTGTGTGTTTGGATTCAAACGCAGCTGTAGCGGTGAGGTGAAAATAAAAAATGACCATTAAGGACATCATATTAGAATTGATATATAATAGTTGTTTTTAAATTATTTTACTTATGTAAAATTATTAAAGTATGTGAATTTATGAAATCATTTAATAAAATATTAAAATGTATCTTCCAATATTTTATTATAAATATTTTAATAAATTATATAATCAATTTAAATTATTTATTAGATAAAATAAAAATTATTTTAATTTTTATAGTTAAATATATTTTTATAACAATGATAAATATTATTTTGCAAATAGTAACATTATACTTGGATCAAATTTTGAAGTATCTAACCGAATAATTTTAATAAAAAATATAGTAACATAAGACATAACAAGTTTCATTATTGATAGAAATTAAGTTATGATACAAAATTATTTTTACAAATATTGATTCATTAAACTATTTGCAATGGTTTCCTTAACATTGTAATTTCAAGGTCACTTTCATTGTTAGAAGAACTTGATTCACCTCTATCAAAATGGCACGAAGAGATTGGCACGTCGGTATATTCTCAAATTGTCGAAAATCCTCATCATTTGACCAAGCATGTCTTGAATGTAATTATGCAAAACCATTGTTGCAATAACTATTAAAACTTGCTTGTCGAATGAATAGCTTGAATATCTCTTAATATTGGCCATTTTTTTCCACACTCCAAATGTCCGTTCAATCACAGGGCGTAACGAAGAATGGGTATGATTAAAGATTTCTTTTTTCCGGATGCTCGATGATTACCTCGATGAAAGTCGTAAATGATATCGTTCCCCTATATGGACCTAGAAAACACGCCATTTGCGGATATCCACGAATCCACAAGATAATATTTTCCTACAAGAAAATTAAAACATAATATCAAGTTTAAAAATAAAATAAAAATTTTAATATTTTATGTAAAGATTAATTAAAAAATTAAAGTTCGACCTGGTGGAGGGTGTGGAAACTTTAACTCTTGTTTTCTAAGTGCTTGCAAAAAAATTCTACTGTCATGTGCTGTTCCTTCCCAACCAGGAAATGCAAAAATGAAGCACATGTTGAAGTCACAAGCGCCATAATATTTTGAGTTGGTTCACCTTTCCATCCGATATAAGGTATTTGAGAAGAAGGCGAAATGCATGCTTTTATGTGTGTTCCATCTATGGCCCCAATACAATCCTTTAAAATAAAAACAAGTGATGAGATAAAAGTTAGAAATAATTTATATTTTAAAAATATAAAGATTGTGTAAGTTTTACCTTAAAGTGAGACCAATATCTTGTATCATGTTGAATATGGTTCGGTACTTCCTCGAATTGACCTTCAATGGGTTTAATCGTGTCTATTCCCATTCGAGCAAATATATGCAACATATCAGTAAAAATTCGACTAATAGTTTCCCCAGATCGTTGAAATCGTTCTGCTGCATTTGAATTTGATTCTCTATTTCCAAGAATATACAATGATAATGCCAACTTCTCCATCGCAGATACCTTCCCATGCTTTAAGCCATAATTTCTTTGCAAATCATGCAATAAGCTGTGAAATATATTTTTTGGCATCCTAAAACTATTCATGCAACGATCATCATGCCCATTTAATACTTCGTTCACCCACATTTGACTGTATAATTTGAATTCATACGGTTGCATAGTAAAATAAGTTCCGTGGTGTACCAATACAACGCTTAACACTTGTTCTTCCTCTTCATGATAATTGTTGTGCTCAACTTGTGTAACAATTGTGGCTATTCTTCGTTGAGCTTCTTCACTTAATTCATGGGTATCATAATTCATATAAAAAGTATTATACATATTGTTAAATTCATCCATAACTGAAAACTGAATAAAATGAAAATAAATTAATAACTTGTGACATTATATACAACACAACAAAATTGAATAAAAGCATGGCATAAAAATACCAAATATAAAAACATCATACATTAATTTTACTATAAAAAGTAGATCATACATTAGTTTTGCATATAAAAAAGTAGATCATACATTAGTTTTACATATAAAGAGTTGTCTAGTTATGTTACAATAATAAAGCTAAGGAGCTCATGGTGGAGGTTGTGGATGGTATGGTTGGAAGGAAATGAGGATGTTGCTACCAAGGACGAAAATGATGCAATTGGATTTTGTTCAAGATACTCACGTCAAGCCACCAAACCCTAACATCCGGATCTAAGTTCAAAAACACTTCTCGTTTCACCCAGATTATCGGAACATTTTGATGGCAAAATAATACAGTTCATCTTTTTGGGAATTTCATCTTCCAAATCACATAAAGCATCCATTGTACTTGAAATAGTATATTGAGAGTGAGGAAAAATAATTTGAACCGACTTCCTTGGACTAGCCATACTCTCACACAATTTCTCAATATGAGTAGCTAATGAATTTTTGGATGATTTTCTACTTGAACTTGATTTTTTTCCTTTACCATGTACAACCCCAAGTGTTTACTTTCTTCGATTAAGTGTTTCATGAGAAGGGTTTGATGGTACCTCATTAGTAGGAATATCTTCATTCTCATTACTATTTTCATCTGAATCACCAAATCCCTCATTAGGTGTATCATCTCCCATAGGAACCCCACTTGGAAGAACACCAGACGAAGGTGCCCATGCATTCTCTCCAGTGGCTACAATGCCACCAAACATTTGCCACATTAAATCATTCAATCGTGGCTCAATTCCTTTCTTCTTAAATCCTTTAAAATCCGGATTTTCCTACATAACATGTTAAATGTTAAATGTTATACTAAGATTTTGATATTTGTAAATTATTAATTTCAATAAAATTTATGCATTAAATTAATGATAAAGTTAACACTAACCTGTATTTTTTCAGCCCACCATCCTTCGGTAGCATCAACCGTCTTTTAGATGGACACCATTCAATACCGTAGATTCCTTAAGCAACTCCTCCATAACCTCCATTCCTTTTTAATGTATCCCACTTATTTTTCAATTGAGGTTTCCCATAATTTTTTGTGTCTTTGCTTGAAAAAGAGCAATGACATTTTCCCATCCTTTTGAGTTTAGATGAGTTGTCGGTCTATTACCAGCATTGACTTCATTCACATAAAGTTCACAAAATATCAACGTCGACTCATCATCCCAAATAGCTTTTGTTGCTAAGGTACTTTCTCCTTCCACAAATTTTCGTGTCTTTTCCATCTATTATATACGTAAAGTAATTTGGTAAGTCCATTTTACATTTAATTTGGTAAGTCTATAAAACAAACAAGCGGAGAAATAGGAAGAAAGAATCATCATATCATCATCATCTATTGGTTCGGAGACAAAACTAACGAGAGGATCAATTGAGAGAGAGAGTGAAAGCGAAGACAAGGATATAAGTAAGGTAGGGTTTTTGTTTTCAATCTTGTCTACTCACTTGAATCTACAGTCGTGCAAATGTGGAAATTCACAACGTAACATGCACGTAAAAAACCCACACCGCTACTAAATCTTTTATCATCCACCACAAGCCAAAAAAGGTTGACACCGTGAAACAAATGGGAGAGTGAAACAGACGCTCATCAAGGAGAAGATGATTCAGAAACAATGGGAGGGTTTTATTGGGAAACTAAAATCCCAAATCTGAACGCATTAATAAAAAAGCACGAGGTGTTTTTTTCAAACTCATATAAAACAAAACCAAAAATAAATCACCTCTATCTATCCTACCCTCCATTAAAGATCCTTCCCAAGGATTTTCCATTTTCATTCTTCTTTTCCCACTTACTGTCTCTTTCTTTGATCCCCTTTTTACATTATTAGAAAAAAGAAAATGCAGAGCTTCAAAGTCAAAGACCTAATACTACCCCAGACATGTTTTGCCACTCTTCTTTTTTTCTTAGGTATTTTACTTGCCCTTCACCTTAAGCCATCGTTTTGGTATACAAGTCTCAATGGTTACACTTTTGTTTATGCATGTAAAAGAGAAAACAAAGACTTTTTCTCTAACTCTTTCGGTGTCTCCGTTTTTTGTTTGTGTTTTGAGTTGAAAAACAGGTGGGCGACGATTTTAATCCCGCTAATGCTTTTCATCACGATGATTCTGTTGACTTAAGCTCAAGTATTCTCTTTTATCTAAAATGGATGCTTATATATATATATATATATATATTCTTCAACGCTCTTTGCTACTTTAAGCTTTTCTAACTACTTTTTACATTTATAAAATTTTCATGTAGGCTCCATTTTAGTTTAAAATCCAGAATGTTGATGTTGTTGGTAATAGCTTGCACTATACGCCTTCAACACGGTACTCAAACCAATCTTTCTCTTTGTACATATTTCAGTATAGTCTTGATGTTGTATGCAAATGTTTTTGCTTTCTTTGCGGGAATCGAGGCGAGAGATAGTTTCAAGTGGGGACGGTGTTTGGATACAGGCGGTTCATGTATCGAGAAAGGGACAACGTTGGGGAATGGGCATATTGAAAACCTGGGTGACTCGGCCTTGCGATAATATATGATTGACACTTCTACCGATGTTGACACCGATGATAAAACCAGGTTTTTTCTCTGTTTCTTCAATGTTCAAGTGCTAAAGATCATGTTTTGTTCTAAAAGTTTTGCTAAAGGAAAGGTGTAGTAGTTATACAATACGGACTCCTTGGACCGAGAAACCTTCTAGGATTTGAAGTTACAGGACTTAGTGAGCATATCATTCTTTCCTAATAAGCTAGCAAGTTCAACGCTTCTTTTTCCTCTTATATGTTTCAAGTTTCAAGCATTCAACTACTGAGACGGAGAAAGAAAAAAATCATAAGGGGAAAGAAAAAAAATCCGCAATAAATGAAATTTGAGAATTCTCATTTGCAGTTTACCATAAAAATAAACATGAAGTATTAGCAGAGAACAAAAAGAAAAGAAAAAATGAACAAGACCAGCAACAGTGAAAGAAATTAGTAACCAAATCAAAATAAGCAAACAAGAGATAATCAAAGCAAAAGAGCTGAGATATTTTTCAAAGGACTAGAAACCTAAGAACATCATACCTGAAAATGAGAAACCAGTACCAGGAAAAAAAAGAAAAATATATAAAGATTCAATTAAAAACCCTATTAGTAACAGGAACTTACTGCCAAATTTTGCAGATGAAAGTATGACCAAACAAAGGCCAAATAAAAGTACCCAAATAGAAGTGAAAGCTTCAAGCAAGAAAGCAAGAAGGACGGGAGAAAGCAAGAAAGAGGGGAGAAACTGCTGAATTTTTTCCTAATCTGAAAACAAATAAGGTTGGGAAAGAAAATATCTAAACTTTCAAGGATAAATTCTAGTAGGTGCTTTCATCAGTTTAGCTGTCTGACATTAAATGCTGCTTGGATCTAACATGGTTCCATTTTAAACACGTATGGTTGGATTAATAAATATTAGCATTTAATGCCAAAGCTAATGGCCATACTGACAAAAGCACCTGATTAGATTAGAACTATACTTTCTGATCTTAAGATAGGCCATAGCCCTATTTGCATAAGCTACAGCTGTTGGAGACAGGGCAGTGCTTCTTGAGTAGCAATCGATAGCTTCTTTAAATTTCTTTTGCTTAAAATATTCTTTTCCCTGCAAAAATTTCAAAGCATTTTACTCTAGTCAACGCCAAATATATATATATCATAAACATTTCATAAACATTTCATATATATATATATATGTATCACCTGATTGCTCCAAGCAAGTTGGCACCATCAAGCTTAGCACCTTCCAAATGCTGATGAAAAGACACAAAATGCAAACAGAACTTACATAATGAATTCCAGTATGATATTTGGAAGTGTATAGCATATGTGAAAATACTTTCGTTGGAACAAAAGTTTGTATCTCAGAAACTGATTTACTTACCAGTATCACGAATATTAACATGTCGTAAATAAGCCCTTTGAGGTTCGCACCCTTGAGTTGGCATTACTTAATTTTGCACCACGAGAAACATGTAGTCTGTGATTGTCAATGGGCTGAGTTGGAGATGAAATAAAATAACATAAGGTCACAACCATCATTTGAGTTCTCGATCAATTATGAAAGCTTTATCAAGTTAGCGAGGATAAGTTAATGAATAATGAATGAACCATCTTAATTAAGCTATTATAAGTAAATGCATTAACTAAGTCCCGTAATTTCCGTTATTTTACCTTCAAATTGGCTCCTTCAAGATTAGCTCCTCTAAGTTGGCATCGATAAGATCAACATTCTAAATATCCGAGATTAAGCATATGCCGGAAAAACCACAATCATCGAGAAATAAATGACAAGCATAATAAAAGAAAAAAACAAAAATTACGAAATTCTTCTATTCTTTGACATTACATGAATTTGCAAAATCTAGCAGCATTTTTAAAGGCATTAATGGAGTTACCTTTCTTGTAGATAAGTTGAATTTGCAAAGTAGATTGGAGATTCAATGGCGATGAGAAATGAAGGACCCTTGAAGCTTCTTTGTATCTATTAAGGCTTTGGTATATCTGTGTTCTTGGAATATTCCCCAATACCACGGTGTTTGGCACAGTGACATGCAAGAGAATCTTGAATATAGAAACTCCAACCTGCATTTTCGTGCACCAACCAAATTTTTCTTATTACTTCTTACTCTATGTTGATGCTTTTAACAACATAATACTAGAACAGTGGATGTTCAAAATGCTTCTTGCAATGGCAAGTCCCAAAGGAATGAAATGAAAAGAACCCCAAAGAAGGAACACATACAAGCCAAGAAATCGAGTTTATCGACTTTCCACACTTGTATCTTTGCCCGATAATCAATAAGCCCTATAATCTTCTGTTATAATGATGGCCGCTTAAGATGACATTAGGTGTGTAGTAAAAGAGTGGCATCGAGGACAATGAGAGTCCAAGCACAATTGCAGCTAATACCATGTTAGAGCTATTTGTTTGTGCTCCAAGATTGTAATTTACCATGAGACCGAGAAAAGGATCTGAACAAGACAAGTCAAAGAGAATAGTTTTAGATTCGTAAGTACCATGTTTTTATATGGGAAGTATTATGTGAAAGAGTCAACACTGTTGTAACATAACATGAAGTACAAGAACCACCATGTTCATGAGACCGATGGCCATCATTTCTTTGTTTCCATCAACTTGGTAGTTCTGAGAGAAGCAAATGTCCTCCCCATCGCAATCCCTTCTCGCAAAACATTATAAATCATTGGGATACCAGAGAAAAAATCATACATAAATTAGATATCAGAACATGGTTGCGATTGCATGCAAATCCACACAATTTCTGAGTCATTTATTGGTGCGGTAGGCCATCCATAAAATGGTTCGAGTAGTAAGTTCATGTTGTCCAATAATGTCCTTTAACAACAAGGATTTCATTACTAAATAAAACATCAATGAAAGTTTGGTTAAGGAAAAGCTTACGGTGAGGGACGGGATCCCGGTGATAAGGCCATCTTGATAGTCAAAGCCGGATATTGGCCATTAAAGTACAAACATGTTCAACGAAGGTGGATTCAAACCCTTTGGCAAGTGTCCAATCTATACAATATAAAAGGAAAGACACAACTTAGAATTTGGAGAAATTTTTCAAAAGATTTTACACAAAAGTATTGTATCACTTTTTTACACAAAAGTATTGTATCACTTCTTACATATGAGATTCCATGAGCTTTTGATTTAATGCGAAGACTAAGATCGTTGAGAGAATCACGGAAGTTAATGGGGCATTACCGATACCCGTAAAAGCTTGGATTTTAATGCTCGAACGAAATTTTCAAACATCAAAAGTTAAAGAAGGTAGAATGTGGACAAACTTTTGGTGGTAAAATAGAGATACTTACAATTTGTCTTGTTGTCAATGAAACAACAGAAGCCAAACCCCATTACAATAGTTTGCGGGACCACTGCAGATGAATTTAAACCAATATTAACATGGGAACATTTTGTTACTTTTCAAAAGTAGAATATGTCTCTTTTCTACTTGAAAGCATAAATAACATGAATAGAAGGCATCTCATATCTATAATTATAAAAGGCGATGCCTTGTAGTCATTGCTTCAGTGTGTGTGTTTATTGGTTTAATTGAAAGGGCAGATTTTTATTCATCAAAATAGTCCAAGCAATGATTACGGAAGCATCTGTAAGTGCCCCTTTCCGACAAACAATCACCAGATTCTTGGCCAAAAAGAAAGAAGAGCACTTCCACAATGGCTAACACTTGGTCATTTTTAAAAAGAAGCAAATAAATATAGGGAAGTTTACATTGCTTTCCCTTGGTGAACCCATTTACCTCATCTTTGTGGTCAAAAACAGAGGTCATAACAGGAACAAATTGCATCCTGCCAGTGAAATGAACTATTCCAAGCATCTTCTTACATTCTTAAAGGCGAGGAAAATTGTCCCATAACAAATAGAAAATTCTAAACTTCTGATTTGGAACAAGAATTACAACAAAACCAAAGATTCACCATTTAAGCATACAAAGGAAAATGCAAAATATAAAACCCATAAGGATCCATAGCATCAAAAAGGAAAGTATTCAAACATGGAAAAATGCATATATACCTTCTCAAAGATCTCGACATCGTATGTCGACCACTAAACATAGCGACCAACATGGAATCAAGGCTCACGACGGGTCAATGTATCAATAGTAGTACAAAATTTCTTCCCACCGCACACAAATTATTTTTAATTAATAAAAGGAATTAATCAACAAAAGTGACACCCGAAAGGAAGCGACAAGTTCACATATGCATATCGGTTTTCTCAAGAACCAAACAGAAAACAACAAGGTTAGTGAAACACCCAATTCAACAAAATCAATCAAGTGTTCAATTAGGTCAATATCCGAGCTAAAAATCCAATAGAAAAATGGGTTTCTCTTACATAATGAATCCATGAAACAAAATTTCTAACTTTAATCGATGTAATTGAAATGAATCGGTAGAGAGATGGTAGGAAGCGTGGGAGAGTTACCGATGTTGAGTCGAATAAGGGAAGACAAATCGAATGTCTCATCATTAGGGACTCAAGAAAGTTAAGAGGCAAAAAGAGTTTAACGAGTAAGATTTAAGTTTTCGGTGAGCAAACTCGAACCATAGTCGACGAGAAATATGGGTATTTTTGTCCGAGGATAAATTCTAACCGCCACCGACCTTTAAACTCCCGATTGATTTTCACTCTCCAGTGCGGTGGAGATGAATTTTGATGAACCTCGCCGGTGAACTAAAGCGGCAAGCGGTCGGTGAGCAGCAATTTTTGACGCCAATCTCACCACACTGGAGGCAAACGGTGAACCAAAGGGGCCCTAAGAGATTTGGGAGAGACGAATGGCGGCTAATATGTTTTTCTTTAGGTTTTTTGTTTTTATTTTTAGGGTTTTCTTGTTTTTTGGGTTGCACACCGTTTGGTGACCCTCTGTTCTGCCAACAAATGGCTTTCTGTTTTTCATTCTTTTATCACGTGGCCTGTTCAACTTTTCCACTATAATAAAACATCGGATGAAATATTCAAATATACTAAAAAAAATAAAAATAATAATAAAATTAGATTAGTTTTTCGAAAATTTATTGAAAAAAAGGTCGTTTTTCACAAAACGCGTCTATCTCAGAGCGTTTTGTGTGGGAAATGACAGGAAAACGCACCCCTGAAGACGCGTTTTGTGTCACATCAGCAAAAGCGCGCTTACGTGGACGCGCTTTGTTGATGTAACAAAGCAAATCCTCAAGGCGTTTTTTCTTTCGTCAAATATTGGACATTTATTTTAAAATTAAATTTCAAAAAAATTAAATAAATTCTATTTTATAAAAGATATTAAAATTAAATTACAAAAACATATAAGCAATTATTATTTTATTAAATAAAAATAAAAATAAAAACTTCTAATTTATTAAATATATTAAAACTAAATTACAAAAAATAAAAATAAAAAACTTCTTATTTTATTAAATATATTAAAATTAAATTACAAAAAATAAAAATAAAAAACTCCTTATTTTATTAAATATATTAAAAATAAATTACAAACAAATAAAAATAAAGAAAACTTCTTATTTTATTAAATATATTAAAATAAATTACAAAAAATAAAAATAAAGAAAACTTCTTATTTTATTAAATATATTAAAACTAAATTACAAAAATAAAAATAAAAAATAAAGAAAACTTCTTATTTATTAAATATATTAAAACTAAATTACAAAAAATAAAAATAAAAAAATTCTTATTTATTAAATATATTAAAAACTAAATTACAAAAAATTAAAGAAAACTTATTTATTAAATATATTAAAACTAAATTATAAAAAATAAAAATATAGAAAACTTCTTATTTATTAAATATATTAAAACTAAATTACAAAAAATAAAAATAAAAAACTTCTTATTTATTAAATATATTAAAACTAAATTACAATAAAATAAAAATAAAACCAACTTCTTATTTTATTACATATATTAAAATTAAATTAAAATAAAAAATTAAAAATTTCTATTTTATTAAAGATATTAAAATTAAATTACAATAAAAATTAAACAACTATTATTTTATTAAATATATTAAAACTAAATTACAAAAATAAAAATAGCTTTTATTTTATTAAAAATTAAATTGAATTACATACAAAAAATAAACAACTTCTATTTTAGTGAAGATATTAAAATTAAATTATAAACACAAATAAAAAATAACTTTTTATTAAAAAATAAAAAAATTATTACAATTTAAAAATAAAAAGCTCATCCGAATCAATGTTGATGTTTGTTGAATCGATGCCACACAAGGGATTGGCGATTCTGTATTGGATTCCTCCTTCTTCTAGCTTCCTACGGGTCGTGGAACCTCGAGGCGGGGATTCCTGTCATTCGGTGAGTCCGGTCAGGTTGTGGGTGTTTGAGGATGACCCACCTTGATAAAATAACGACCGGAGGTGTTTGCATAAACCACAGTGGGGTGTCGAATCCGTATGGTGAAGGAGACTGGTAAAAGAAGTGCTCTCCGACGGCGCCTCGTGATCCTCACGACGATGGCCTCAAGATCGGTGGCCGGTCGGAGTAGTCGAGAACGGACTCAAACCCGCCATGCATTCCAACTGGGTGGACTGGGAAAAGGAAACATATATGGCTTAGGATACATATAAGGGGTAGGGTACGCACCTGGCATAAAGGATAAAGGCTGTGATGTCGGTGTCGTCAGCTGAACTGATGGGCCCGGTGATTGTGTGGGCGCTATTAGTGGGCCCGGTGACTGTGTCGGCGCTGTTGATGGCTCCGTCTCATCACCCCTTCTCCTGGGATTTAAAGGGCCCCGACGTTCTCTTTGTTGACAAAGTTATCGTCGCATCTTTTCTTCCAAAAACAAATACGACTTACCATGGATCCTAAACCATAGCATGTATTCCAGCACGCACTCTAACTCAGGAACGACGATCGATTCTCGGATAGGTAAGTAGTCATATCGGTTCTCCCACATCTCGTTATGTGCTGACCAAAATCTTAGCCAATCCATGTGCAACTGCCGTAAGTCCACTTTGTGCTCATCATCAAGCACCTCAAGTGGCACAGAATCGGTTGCCGGAATCCAAATTGTCGCAGAACCCGATCTGACTGGTGCATCTCCACGGTCGCATAGTTAATCAATGGGACCTTCACGTGCCAAAGGTTTGAATTTTGCAAGAACTCCTCTGGAATTATTGCCCGAATTGCCGAATCCTCGTAAGGTGTCCATTGAAACTATATTAACATTACCAAAATATTAGTTATATACATAATACTAAACACTAAATACGAAACACTAAATTATAAATACTAAATTGAAACTTACTTGTGATTCGATCGTTAGTCCAATAGAAATAGTATATCTTCAAGCGAGGTAGGTATTCCAAAGATAACTCATTGAATGGTTCCACCTAATTAAATAAATTTTAGCATACAATTATACTATAAATCTAAGTAATAATTGTAAAATATAACATTAAATTTACCTCGTTATCAGTGGGAATGAATATGGGTGGTCGAGTCGAGGACGTAAAAAAGGAAATCAAAGCCGTGCCCATGACTGTAGTAGTGATAGGCAACCTCCGATTTTTGCTTTACTCGGTCGCGTCGCCCCGCACATCTCCCGATACAACCTCGATAGCACGGCAGACCTCCAACTCAATTCACCGGCTGCTCTAAAATCAACAAGTTTTAGCAGCTATCTCAAGTGTACGAGGTTTCTAGAAAGGTCCGGCATCAGATAGCCTCCAATTATCTGAAGAATGTATGCCCGAGCATACCATATTCTTTCTATTTCAGTCGAATCATCATTCAGCTCTGGGAATGTGTCGTAACCAGGCCATCTCGATCCGATCTCCTTGAATGTTATCCGGAATGGCACCTAGAAACTCGTAGCATACGGCCATCCAATCGGTAGAATTTGCGGACCCGATGACTACCGATTCCGCCCACCAAACAATCCCAATCTGAATCGCACATCTTCCGAGTGATGGTACACTCTCGCATGGAAAATGGAAAGTGTGCATCTAGGGTCTCCATCTCTATCAACGCACTGATCAAAGACGGCTCCAACTTGAACCCCGACCTATCGTGGCCACGTGCCAAAAACCTACTTCCGCAGGTAATTCTCGATCAACGGCGATGGGGACCATGCATATTGCGAATATAACATTGCAACACCCAATCTACTGACTGTTTAAAAATTTATAAAATAAAAATTAATTAAAATTGCATAAACCTAAAAAATATTAAATAATATTAAATAATTAAAATTAAAACTTACCATTTGCATTTGATCGACGGAGATGTGCTTGTTGTCTAGACGAAGTAATTTCCCGGCCATTTGTAATACGATCGAAAATTTTAAAAGTTTCAAAAAAATATATTAAAAAATTAAAAAAGTGCTTTTTTGTAAATATTAAATGACTATTTTGAAATTTCAGAGGAAGTTTGAAGGACTTAAAGAGAATTTTGAGAGGAATTTGATAGGAATTTGAGAGAAGATGAGTAAGGATTAAAGTGTGAAAAAAATAAAAGGGTTGGGGGGTTTTTATAGTTTTTTTTTTACCGTTGGGCCCCTAACGATCAAAAAAATTTTGACCGTTTTTTTTTACCGTTGTAGGGCTAAAGCGTGCCCATGGGGACGCACTTTGTGCCACATCAACAAAGCGGGTCCACGTAACCGTGCTTTGCTGATGTGGCACAAAGCCCGTCCCTAGCGGCGTGCTTTCCTGATTTTTCTCCACAAAATGCGCTGACGTGGATGAGTTTTGTGGGAAACAACCATTTTCCGTAAATTTTGAGAAACCAACCCAATTCCTTAATTTTTTTATTTTTTTGGTATATTTAGATATTTTACCCTAAAACATCAGTTGCTTTTTTCTTTAGGTATTTTAAATATTAATTTTATAAAAAAATATAAATTCATGTATATATTAATTGATTTTAAATCTATATATATATGATATAACAAGGGTTTGAAACTTTTTTTGCAACAATCAATTTAACATGATATTATAAATATTATAATGATTATTGATGTTTTAAAATATGAAATTCTTTCGTAAAAAGAAAGAAAGAAAGATGAAATTAGTCCAAAAGAAAATGATGAAATGACTTAACCCCACTACCTTTGTTATATTTACGTAATTAAATGGGGGTTCAGTAGAATATAAATATTAACATAATCATTTTAATCCATTACGTTACATTTACTACTTATATTTATGTCCCATTACATATTAATTCTCATACATTTTAGTCATATGTTTAAAAGTTCAATAAAATTAACACATATTTAATTTATTTATTTTTTAGAAATTAAAATTTGACTAATTTACATTGTTATTTGAAACATATAGCTAACTTTAAGGAAATTTAAATCAACTCTTCTTTTTTCTTCTTACCAACATTTTAGGTATTCTATATATTTCATACCATAATTTCTTTTCCATGATATTTTTTTTTTAATAAGAAACAACTAGAAAGCGAATGTAAAGAAAACAAATTAACTAGAAGTAATAACCATAGAATCAAGATCAACCTTGAGAAACTCTCATAATAAGATTGGGGCTTTTTGTTGGGAAATGTGCTTATATTGTAGTAAACATATAATTATTTTTTATGTATTTGAACAATGAATAAATAAGTTTCACATTTCACTGTTATGTATTTTCGTCTTTAATATTTTACATGCATAGCGAAATTGTGACAAGCAAATAATAGCTCATTGATTGTCTAAGTTTAAAGTGATGGTAAGTGACATTGTAAGAACATTTACATTGTGAGAAAGACAACTTACTTCAGTAGATAATCTAAACGAGTCAATAATCCCGTAAAAGAATCAAAGTGAGCATTTGGTTTAAATATTGAGAAGGATTATTATGTCATGTACAATTCAATTGAGGAGATGACTAGTCTTAGCTATTAGAACAATTGACTCCGTGGGTAGAAACATAGATTTATTCATTAGCAGAATGATACATTGGACTGGACTCAAGATGAATTAATTTCAAATTCGTTTGTAAATTAACTCACTTGTGGCATTCATGCTGTGGTTTACCTAAATCTTGAGTTAGTCACTGACCATACGTATGTAACTCATGTGCTTGGATATAAGTGGAGGCTTATGCTCTAAAGATGATTGAGTCAATAGTCGGTATGTTGTTTACATGATTTGTGTATGGCATGACTTTACTAGCAATAATGGAATTCATAGCTCAATTAAAGAGTTAACGATATCCTCTCATTGGCATTGTGTCGATTGATGAATATGGAACGTGATCACTGGTTGCTAGTTTTTGAACGAGTAATTTATCACAGTCATTTGTTAATAGTGATCATATTAATCATTAAGAAGACACAATAGTGACAATAATGGATAAAGTAATTGGATGAATTGCTTTCGTAAAAAGTATACAATAAGGAGTTTTCAATCATGATACTTCTTGTGGACTAACTCTATGATTAAGAAATTGTGAATTATTTGAACGATGCTTCTGGACATAATTGTAATTACTAGAGCCTAATTGTATATGTCTAATTGGTCCTTCCGCTAGCTCCGCAAAAGCTCGATCGAACTGCATTTGAATCAGAAGAAAATTTTACAACTTTGGAAATAATTTAATTGGGTCGATTTATTTGATGTAGAATTAAATTGGGCGGCCGTAGGAATTGTTCAACTAGAGAATTTGTGTAACACCCCTAACCTATCTTCGTTAACGGATTAAGGTTACGGAGTATTACGACACATATCAAAACAATTTACATAATTAAACTATTCATTTATTAATTTAAATAACAACATTTGAATATGCATTTCATTCATAACAAAATAACATTTATGGGCCTTAAAATGAGCTTATGAGGCCTTAAAAATAGTTTGGGAACAATTTAAATCAAAATAGAAAAACATGAAAAATTCTAAAAATTTTGGAAATAAGGGTCACACGACCGTGTGACAAAGCCCAGATCATGTGGCTTAGAGACATGGCCATGTGGCTACTCCATGCGCCCGTGTGTTCAGACCGTGTAATTAACTGTGACCATGTGAAAAATCCTGCACCTAAAATTAATAAGGTACACGACCGTGTGAGTAGGCCATGTGTGGCACACGGGCGTGTGATAGCCCATGTCCCAGGTCGTATGCACTTTAAAAAGCTTTCAAAACAAGGCAAACTTTCATCTAAAACTTAGGTACCAAGCTAAATAAAAAACAACCATTTCCATACTTTAAAAACACATTTAAACACGCCTAAAACATGCCAAAACATTCAACCTAAGTGACTAACCAATGTGTCCTCATTGACACCACAATTCAATTATCAACCTCAATTTACATGTCACACCAAACTAATTTGAATTCAAGTTCATACATAAACCTCGTGCCGCACTTACCATTTCTTCTTATTCATTCACATTCATTCATACCATGATTCAAACACTTACATAATGTTTATATCAAATGACCAAAACAACTTTATATAAACATATTCACACCAAGATTAAAGACACATAAAGCAAGCTAATAACAAGCTTAAGCATCTTTGCATCAATCTCATATGTAACACATGTAGTAAATATTTAAAAAATATACAAAAGACACCTATTACATGCCATATGACCCAAAATAAACGTATCAAAATTTGCCAAATTGTATCTAGATAGTGTGATCTTCAAGTTGATCCGATCGCCCGACTCCACAAAAAGTTATTTACAAGGAACATGAAAAATGAAACGAGTACGCTTCAATAGAGCTTAGTAAGTTCAACGATTGAAACAAGAAAACTTACCGTATAAAAATAACTATTTCATTAATAAGATTAACAAATAATAAGTCATGTCACAGTCACTCAATAGGTGAGTTTATACACGTACATATACAAGTTGCAAAATATATTCAATCACATGAGGTCATTCAATACCAAGTCACGATATACATTCAGAAGACCATATAGACACTTCTAAGATTTAATAACATGTCATATAACCATTAGAAACTTGCCCGATTAACGGTATAAATTGATTCGGATATGCGGTTAACCATTCAAAATACACCAAAACTCTCAAATGAGCCAAGCCAACCGAAAACACACCTAGGCACCAAGTGCCAAGCCCGTAGGCTAACATCCCTTCAGAACACACCTAGGCACCTAGTGCCAGGCTCGTAGGCTTTACATTTGCCCCCAAAAACACACCAGAATCACTATAAATATAATACGATAGTCCGCAAGGACACCGATATATGTAGTGGAAAGTAACAAATAAAAAGTCATCATCTAATCGCAAGTCAACCCCATATCGCGCGCAATATAACCTATTGGCATGCCACTTGTATCCTGTCATATGTTCATCAGGGTTCGATATATCATTGGATTAATAATATTTAAATCATTTAATTTTTCGACTCATATCAAATTATAATAATCCAATTGTGTCTAAATTATCCAACAACCACAACAAAAAATAACATTTCAATTTATATTAACTAAACCGTACGAACTTACTAGAACTAAATTACAGAGATAGTGAAAATTCAAGGACTATTCAACAAATTTCCTTTCTCTTCGGTTATCTGCTTGTTTTTTATCTATAAAATAGTTTATTTCAATTTATTAACTTCAACTTCATATAATTATCAATTTAATTCATGTTTCTTCCTATTTAGAATTTTTCACAATTGCCCTAAACTTTTACACTTTATTTAATTTAGTCCTTAATATTAAAACGAGTCTATTTTTACAATTAATTCATAAACTCAATTTTTACCGAACCTTTAACCATATAAAAGCATTCCTTAAATTCTTAAAATTTTCAATAAAACACTTCCAAATTTCACATGCTTTTATTTAAATCCTTTAACTTAAAATCTATACAAATTATTTTACAAACTAGCTCAAATTCACTATCAAGCTTCCAATCAAAACATTAGCAATTTAATAGCTTCAAAAACAACAATGGTAAATTTTCAAAATTTGACAACTTCACAAATTAACCCCTAGGCTAGATAGTTTAAGCTACAACGATTTCAAAAACATAAAATTTATAAGAAACCGATAAAAATAACACTTACATGCAATGGACAAACAAACCAAATGCTTCAAGCTTTCATTTCCATGGTTTCGTTCACAAGAGATAAAAGAAGAAGATGATGTTTCTTTCGTTTTATTTATGTTTTATTTATTTTATTTTAACTTTATTTTAATTGAAATTTCATTATAACTTTCACCTAATGCCGTTCACTATCACCAATAATGGTCTAATTACCATAAAGATCCCTCATTTTAACTATTCAAATATTTTAGATAATAATAATCAATATTAATTAATTTTTACCACCTTTACGATTTAATCCTTTTCTTTAATTAACTAACCAAACATTAAAATTACTAGACCAAAATTTAATATGACACTAGTGACCTAGTAAATATTAAATAATTAATATTTATGAACTGACACTCGGAATTGTGGTTCCGAAACCACAGTTTCTAACACCACTGGAAAATAGGCTGTTACAATTTGATTAAAGAATTTTCTTAAAAGAATAATTTGGAAAATCTAAGTGATTTTTGGGAAAATTAATTTTGATCAAGTAAAATTAAATTAATCAAATTAATTAAAATTAATATGATATTTTTTGAAAATTAATTTTCAAGTTAGACAATTGGCCCAATGGATAATTAAACTTAAAAATTGGACTTGAAACCATAAATTGGGCTCAGAAGCCCAAAAATGAGATCAAGACCCAAAAACTGGTTGAATCGGGCTTGGTATGTGAAACCAAACTAACGGTCCAACTAGTGGTTGGACCGGACCGGTCGGGTTGTTACTGGCCTGGACCAAACTGGTAGAAACCGAACTAGCTCAGGGTGTTGGCGATTGCGACGGTGACATTCCAATGGCCGAAAAATGGTCAATAGCGGTGGGTCTTGAGTGGTTGAGCCGTGAAAGTGTAACACCCCAAACCCGGCCCAACCACTACAACCGGATCTGGTATGTCACTAAAGAGATTTTATAAAACTTGTGGCACTTTGGAAAAACAATTATCAGGTCTAAACATTTATACCGAAAACTTAATAATTTATAAGTTCATATAAGTTATAAAATGCCTTGGAGATTTTTAAATAAAATCCGAAATTTGTTACATGCCTTAACTTAATTTAAACATAAAATTTAAATGTTTACTAATAATAAAACCCAACATAAAACCCAAAATGATAAAGTCTACTGGCCTATGGCCTTATTACATTGAAATTTAAAACCCATAAATAAAAATATAAAATAATAAACTAAAGTCTTTTCTTTTCTGAATCCAAATGTTCTTTTGCATAGCCACCTTGCGTTCCTCTCCAGCCCGGTCCGAAGCACTAGGTGCTACTTGAAAAATGTTAAATAATAGGTTGAGTCGCGAGACTCAGTGTGCAACCCTCATGCACCATTAGATTTGGGCTTTAGCCCCACGTAATGAATAATGATTAATATATATAACAAAAATTATGCAAGCCCAACCCAAATCCTAGGTTTCCATCCGCTACACGCCACCCTTACCTGCCATTCACACCATTGAGGATTTCTACAATCAACCCACACCGCTACACGCCATTGATGGCAATCATGCTGCTCATCGTCAGATCATGGCCGTAACCACTACAACAGGTCATGGCAAAAGCCACTACAACAGGTCATGGCGAAAGCCGCTACAACAAAATACTTCCCCTTTCATCAAACCCCACCCCATGCAATCACAAAAAATTGGCATACTCATATCATTTAATTAGAACATTCACTTAGAATGACAGGGATCACTAACCTGGTGATTTGCTTTTACCCTCTTTGGGTTTCAATCGTTATGCCGGGATTTTGGCATTTATCAAAACATATTAGATTTATATACATGTATTTTGCAAACAAATCTAGATGGTGTGGAAAGTTACACACCTGATATCGCGTAATACTAGTCTCTTAGACAATATCCTTGCTATTTGGATCTTTTGCCCTCTGTCTAACACTTTGCTTAAAAACTAAAAAAATACGAAGATAAGGCCTTTCCTACATTCGGCCAAGGATTAGTTTTTATATGAATCTACACGCTAAAATTTAACAGATCTCCTTACCTTGAAATCTCGGAAGTAACACGATTCGAGTGTTACCGAACTCTGACTTAGAGATCTAAGAGATTGACTCCTCTTCAAATCCTAGAATACCGCAAAAAGAGGAAAAACACAAGATTAGTTCTATATAGCCATTCGGCTAGGGTCACTAAAAAGCCAGAAAAGACTGAAATCTCAAGAATTGACACTTACCTTGAGTTTTCTTCAAGATTCGACACAAGCAGACACCTCAAAAAGAATTCGGCAAACACAGGAGACGAGATCTCACGATTTTAGCTTTTATGAAAATCCCGAAAAAGATGAACTGATGTGGTTTTGTCTTCTAGAAGTTCTGAGTAAAGTGTTTCAGCTTTGGCTTAGAAAGAAAGTAAAAAGAAATCAAGGAAAGGCTTAGAGATTTCGGCTACAAGAACAAACAAGAACGTAGTTTCGGCTTTTAGTGAATGGGAGAAGAATAACAATGGGGATCAAAAGATTCGACTAGAAGGAGGTTTCAAAGAAAAAGAAAAGGGTGAGGGAGGTGGTGATTTTCGGCTTTTGGAAGAGAAAAGATGAGAAAAGAAAAACAACTAAGATGACCTTCAGATTTTCGGCACAAAGAAGGAAGAAAAGAGTAGGGTTCAAATGCCAGAATTGATGAGCTATCCCCCCTTATTTATAGAAATTTCGGCACCCCCTATGGCAATTAGAAACTAATTTCTTTACTCCTCTAGGTGATGGAATTTTGGCCAACACTTGCCTTCCTAATAGATCCTCATCCTAACCCTTATCCCTATCAAACACCCATCCAAACGAGACCTACATCACACCACTTCCTCCCTCCTTTATCAGCTTATATCACATATATTTTAAACACTAAAAATCCTAAATTTTAGTCTTGTGCCGTCCCCTCCTAGCTTTCTCTTTAGGTGCCAAATTTGGCTCAGAAACATGGGCTCCAAGTGGCCAAAACTTGGGCCTCCTTCTTTGCCATTAACGCCAACTCCCTTTCCTCTTAGTGGCGCTATTTTGCCACTGGCCACAAGCCCATAATGTTAATTAACCTACCAAAACTTTATTTTAAGCCCTTAAGTGCCTAACAGAATATTTCGTCAAGGCCTCAACCCATTCTTGAGCCCAAACTGAACCTCATTTGTGTTCTCTCTTCTCTTAATCAACTTATGACGCCTCATGCCTGAGACTATGGTCCACTAAGTAAGAACATAAAATTTTCCTATGGTCTCCCCTAACTCTAAGGCTTCAAATAATCCCGATAATACCTTAATATTATTATTCTAAGTTCTACACATACATATTAACTCCCATGCATAGAAATTAAAAGTTTAGGGATTTTTGGGGCGTTACAACCCAATAGGCCCAAATCTACTAGGCCCAGATTCGGGATGTTACAGTTCTTCCCCCTTAAAGAAATTTCGTCCTCGAAATTTTCAACTAACTATCAATTGTACTACCCAAGTCTCATCACTACGCTTCCGATGCGCACTCTAATTTAAAAAAATAAACACTCAATATACTACAGTAGGGTGCGTACCATTATTCGCATCTGGAGCGTCTTCATCCCCTTGTACTCATTCTTTCGATCGACGTTTATCTGGTTAAGAATTTTATGAATAATTAATTCTTCCCACTTATTAACCGCGAACAATCTTATGTAAAATCATTTCTATAGTAGTTCTTTCGAATTCGAATTATATCTACGGGTTTAGTTCTCAAGTCGATACTTCCTAGTCCTAGAGTTCACCTTCAGTCAACATTCAGCACACATTAATCATAAAAATAGCCTTATAAACTTACATTCACCACCTAGGGGTATTTTCATCGTTTCACTACCTAGGGGTATTTTCGTAATTTTACCTACAGGGGTATTTTCATAATTTTTTTCAAAATAGTGTATCTTGGTGATGTTTCAAAATAAGGGTATTTTGGTAATTTCACAATTCAAGGGTATTTTAGTAATTTTGTAAATCAGGGGTATTTTGATAATTTTACAAATTGAGGTATTTCAATAATTTTACAAATCGGGGGTATTTTGGTAATTTTTTTCAAACCAAGGGTATTTTGGTCATTTTACAAATCAAGAGAAATTTGGAAATTTTGAAAGTAGAGGTTATTTTAGTAATTTTACAAAATAGGGTAGCTGGTCCCTTTCGGGTTTTAATTATAAATTTTGGCCCGTCAACAAGTCTTCATGGCTAGGGTGAACAGTCACCACGCACCAGGTAAGATTCCAGCGAAGAAGAGGTGAGTCACTAGGACTGCTTAAATACCAAGCTCTCCCTGAATCCAATCCTAAACATGCGTATGCCTGTTGCCACACCTTAGCTCAGCGACTTATTCCCGGGTTTGTTTAATTAGTTTAAGTTTTATGGAAGTTGAAAAGTATGATGTAAACTAGGCCTAAAGTTCATCAAGTTCTAGCTAAGATAGTCTACGTCCCTTAAAGCCCATCAAGCCCACAAACAGATATATATATCTCACACAGTGAGTTCAGAATACTTACAGGTGGACTTGGTAGGAGGCACGGTGCCATCTTAGAAAACAACGTTGTACTATTTATAAACATGCATGTTTCTAAAACCCATCTTTAGAAAAGGTTTTGAGCCCAAAAACCCCCAAATTCGAGTTTTGAACTAGGCTCTGATACCAATTTGTAACACCCCAAACTCGGCCCAACCACTACAACCGGATCTGGTATGTCACTAAGGAGATTTTATAAAACTTGTGGCACTTTGGAAAAACAATTATCAGGTCTAAAATTTATACCTAAAACTTAATAATTTATAAGTTCATATAAGTTATAAAATGTCTTGGTGATTTTTAAACAAAATCTGAAATTTGTTACATGCCTTAACTTAATTTAAACATAAAATTTAAATGTTTACTAATAATAAAACCCAACATAAAACCCAAAATGATAAAGTCTACTGGCCCATGGCCTTATTACATTGAAATTTAAAACCCATAAATAAAAATATAAAATAATAAACTAAAGTCTTTTCTTTTCTGAATCCAAATGTTCTTTTGCATGGGCACCTTGCGCTCCTCTCTAGCCCGGTCCGAAGCACTAGGTGCTACCTGAAAATGTTAAATAATAGGTTAAGTCGCGAGACTCAGTGTGCAACCCTCATGCACCATTAGATTTGGGCCTTAGCCCCATAGAACAGAATAACATATTAATATATATAACAAAAATTATGCAAGCCCAACCCAAATCCTAGGTTTCCATTCGCTACATGCCACTCTTACTTGTCATTTACACTATTGGGGATTTCTACAATCAACCCACACCGCTACACGCCATTGATGGCAGTCATGCTGCTCATCGTCAGACCATGGCCGTAGCCACTATAACAGGTCATGGTAAAAGCCACTACAACAGGTCACCACGAAAGCCGCTACAATAGGTCACGGCGAAAGCCGCTACAATAGAATACTTCCCCTTTCATCAAACCCCACCCCATGCAATCATAGAAAATCGACATACTCATATCATTTAATCAAAACATTCACTTAGAATGACAGGGATCGCTAACGTGGTGATTTGCTTTTACCCTCTTTAGGTTTCAATCGTTATGCCGGGATTTTGGCATTTATCAGAACATATTAGATTTATATACATGTATTTTGCAAACAAATCTAGATGGTGTGGAAAGTTACACACCTGATATCGCATAGTACTTACTAGTCTCTTAGACAATATCCTTGCTATTTGGATCTTTTGCCCTCTGTCTACCACTTTGCTTAAAAAAAAAAAAAATAAGAAGATAGGGCCTTTCCTACATTCGGCCAAGGATTAGTTTTTATTCGAATCTACACGCTAAAATTTAACAGATCTCCTTACCTTGAAATCTCAAGAGTAACACGATTCGAGTGTTACCAAACTCTGACTTAGAGATCTAAGAGATTGACTCCTCTTCAAATCTTGGAATACCGCAAAAAGAGGAAAAACACAAGATTAGTTCTATATAGCCATTCGGCTAGGGTCTTTAAAAAGCCGGAAAAGAGTGAAATCTCACGAATCGACACTTACCCTGAGTTTTCTTCAAGATTCGGCACAAGCAGACACCTCAGAGAGAATTCGGCAAACACAGGAGACGAGATCTCACGATTTCAGCTTTTATGAAAATCCCAGAAAAGATGAACTGATGCGGTTTCGGCTTCTAGAAGTTCTGAGTAAAATGTTTCGGCTTTGGCTTTGAAAGAAAGTAAAAAGAAATCAAGGAAAGGCTTAGAGATTTTGGCTACAAGAACAAACAAGAACGTAGTTTCGGCTTTTAGTGAATGGGAGAAGAATAACAATGGGAATCAAAAGATTCGACTAGAAGGATGTTTCAAAGAAAAAGAAAAGGGTGAGGGAGGTGGTGATTTTCGACTTTTGGAAGAGAAAAGATGAGAAAAGAAAAACAACTAAGATGACCTTCAGATTTTCGGCACAAAGAAGGAAGAAAAGAGTAGGGTTCAAATGTTGGAATTGATGAGCTATCCCCCCTTATTTATAGAAATTTTGGCACCTCTTATGGCAATTAGAAACTGCTTTCTTTACTCCTCTAGGTGGTGGAATTTTGGCCAACACTTGCTTCCTGATAGATCCTTATCCTATCCCTTATCCCTATCAAACACCCATCCAAACGAGACCTACATCACACCACTTCCTCCCTCCTTTATCAGCTTATATCACATATATTTTAAACACTCAAAATCCTAAATTTTAGCCTTGTGCCATCCCCTCCTAGCTTCCTCTTTAGGTGCTAAATTTGGCCCAGAAACATGGGCTCCAAGTGGCCAAAACTTGGGCCTCCTCCTTTGCCATTAACGCCAACTCCCTTTCCTCTTAGTGGCACCATTTTGCCACTGGCCACATGCTCATAATGTTAATTAACCTACCAAAACTTTATTTTAAGCCCTTGAGTGCCTAACAGAATATTTCGTCAAGGCCTCAACCCATTCTTGAGCCTAAACTGAACCTCATTTGTGTCCTCTCTTCTCTTAATCAACTTATGAGGCCTCATGCCTGAGAATAGGGTCCACTAAGTAAGAATATAAATTTTTCCTATGGCCTCCTCTAACTCTAAGGCTTCAAATAATCCCGATAATACCTTAATATTATTATTCTAAGTGCTACACATACATATTAACTCCCATGCACAGAAATTAAAAGTTTCGGGATTTTTGGGGCGTTACAACCCAAAAGGCCCAAATCTACTAGGCCCAAATTCGGGATGTTACAGAAAGAATTACACTCTTACTAAGACTCTACTAGAGAATTAGATTTCAAATTAACTATTCAAAAAATAATATTATGTTAATAGATTTAGTATTAAATTAAATTTAATATTTATCTTAATAGTATTTTATTAATTTATTATTAAAGTGATTATCTTAATATTAAATTTAATTTAATATTTTTCTTGTAAATAAATATTATATTAATTTAATATTAAAGTGATTAAGTTTAATCATAGTTAAACTCTCTAACCTTTCCTACATAAAGAGAGTCGTAGTCATTATTTTATACACACTTGAATTCAAGAGAAAGTTGTAGAGAGAAAATTCTCCGAAGAAATTTTTTCAGAAAATTTCTAAAGATATTTTTGTATTTATAACTTGACCCAAAAGTTTAGAGAAATTGCGAAATTAACCTATTGGTAATTTTTGTGAATTTTTTTTATTCGAAGCGAGCCCACTCTCAACAGACGTGAGCTCGAGGAAAACGGAGAAGACTACACAGTCGAAGCATTCATCCTAGATGATTCGAAAAGGTACAATTTTGATTAAGAATTTATTATTTTAGATATCACAACCAAGTTCTTGTTTTGAAAAAAAAAATTTAAAACTCTGGTTTTTTTTCAAAATTTATTTTTGGCTATAATTTTCATACCCAAATTTCCAACACTCCTCAAATACTTGCATCTGATCATTGTTCATGTTTCCCAATTTAGCCATTCAACCAACTACTATGTTATGTTCTCTATGGATGTGTCGAAGATGAACCTTCCAATTTTGGCATAAAAGTTTGACTAATCAAACGCAACTCTGAAAACATACTAGTACCTGCACCACTAGCTAAGATATTTTCCACAACTAAACCATTATCACACTCCAACTCCAATTGCCTAAAACCAAATGCCCATGCTAAATTGAGGCCTTTTAAAATAGCTCTTACCTCAAATTTGAAAACTGAATCTTTCCCAATCCGCGTAGTAAATCTGCGCATCCAATTGGCATCATAGTCTCTAAACACTCCTCCAATAGCAACAATATTATTGCTTTCAAACAATGCACCATCTGTATTCAACTTAACCCACCTTTTTTTCGGCGGACTCCAATGATCACCCAAGACCTTCTGAATGCGATATAGCTCACATGATTTTGAGTTCACAAAGCTCACAATCCAGGCTAAACCCATACCTACAACAACATCAATATTACTATGGCTATTATTGAAAATGAAATTATTTCGGCATTTTCATAACAGCCAATACATTATTGCAAACAAAGTTGGCCAATTTTCCTCCTTCACCGTCAACTCCTCTTGAGATAACAAGTTCTTGGTTAACCACATATTCAGATTCACTGAAAAGAATATATTACTGACTGAATTAGGAATCATCACCTTCCAAAACGCTTTTGAGAACTCACAATCTCGTATGGCATGTAGGCTAGTCTAAATGGGGAATCCACAACAAACACAATAGTCTTCAATAGACATATGCTATCGCCACTCCCCATTAGTCAGAATCCTATCTTGCCACAACAACCATATAAATACACGAACTCTTTGTGGAGCCTTACACTTCCAAATAAATTCCACTTAAGAGATGGGTTAACATTACCAAAATCGGTCAAATTCTTGTATGTTTCAGTTGAGGAGAAAAGGCCACTCGTCAACCACTTCCACTAAATGCAGTTTAAATCTACATTCGTACAAGGCGGAAGCACAATTACAATATGCTTGATCACATAGTTAGGTAAAAATGAGATAAGACAAGCCCAATCCTATTTACCTGAAGCATCTGTCATGTCACAGGCTCTCAATGTTTCATCTGGTACACCAGGTCCCTTAAAAAGATCCTTAATATGGCCAATGTGCCTAAGCCATGTATCATTCCAGAAATTTACCACTTGGCCATCACCTATCAACTAGAAAGTATTAGTAATGATTTCTGGCCAAATTTTAATAATTGATCGCCAAATGAATGAACAACCACTTCTCAAAATTATTTGTAGTAATATCCTCTAAACATTATACTTGTTTCTTAAGATGCACACCTACAATTTTCTTAGATTAGCTATAATGTCAAATCTCAATTTTATTAGGGAGGCTTTATTCTGATTCACTAAGTTTTTTATTCCAAGTCCACCAATGTCCAACAGCTTACAACAATCCAACCAATTCAGCAAAGAAGATTTCCTTATCCCCGCATCAGATCCCCAAATAAATTCTCTTGCTATTTTCTTAGTTTTCAAACAAACCGAGATAGGAAGCCAAACAATACTCATAAAATAACTCGGTATAGCTAAAAACACTGATTTGACCAAAATGATTCTTCTTGCCATCGAAAGGTTTCTTACCTCCCAACCACTGAACTTAGTACAAAACTTATCAACTATAAAACTAAAGGTACCCTATGTGACTCTTTGATTGAAAATAGGCATGTCAAGATATTTCTCAAGATCATCTACCCTTGAAACTCCAAGATCCTTACATATTACGCCAGTGACTTCCCCGGGGTGTTTATAGAAAAATAAACCTATGTTTTATTTCTATTAACCATTTGATCAGTGTACAGCCCAATTTTTACCCGGGCCCGTCAGAAACCATAACAACCAAACTCAAAAAAAATTATTATATGACAAACCAATTCAATTACAAAACCTAAGCCCAATGCAAAAATGCCTAACCCTAGCCCAACTAAACCCAATACCCTTATCAGAAAAAAAAAAAACAAAAACCCTAGCCACCCATAGGTCTTCTTCCATATCATCTTACGCCAATAACCACATCGCCGCCCTTTGCCTTGTCACATTGCCACTTGTCGACCTTGCCAAGAGAACTTGCAAAAAAGGTGATCTTTTTATTTTCTAAGCCTTTTCTTTTTTCTTTTTCGGCATAAATATACATATTTTAAAAAAAAGCAGAGGAAAAAGACTTCGAGAAAATTTTGAAAAAGTCAATTTTTGACTTTTCGACTGCTGCCGGCTGGCGTGGTGGTCCAAGTGACGAAGTGGGGCGAACTCGAACTGCAGAGAAAACAAATGAAGAAGCAAAATTTTTTTAAAACTGAAATCAAATGAATTTTTTAGGTTTTTTTAACTTATATAGGCATTGTAAAACGACGCCGTTTTGGTCGGCTCCTATAAGCCCCAAAACGAAGTCGTTTTGCCATCAGGATCCACGTGTTGACCGATCGCCTTAGGATTCGCGTGTTTTTACTTTTGGGGCTTATTGCTATATTGGTCCTTTCGCTTTTTATCAACTTGCAATCAAGTTCTTAATTTTTTTAATTTTGGCCCCAAACTTTTATGTTGATTTCATTTAGGTCCTTTCAATGCTGCGCGTTTTGAAGAGAGGGGTTATTACCCACTTTAGTCCCTCCACTTCTTTAGCGCATTACAATAAGGACCCTCCCTCTTTTATTTGTTTCAAATTTGCCCCAATACTCTGTTTTAATCCAATTTTCGTTTTTTTTTGCTATTTTCACTTATTTATTATTAAATTAATTTTTTTATATTATTGTCACATTATATTATTTAATACTATATTATTATTATTATTTATGTTTATTACTATATTTATTATTATTGCCTTTGATATTATTATATCATTAACCTTATTATTATTATGGTTGTTCATTATTACTACTATTATAACTATTATTATATGTATTAGGGTAAATATCCCATATATACCAAAAAATTAAATTATTTACGGAAATGGGCTAGTTTGAAGAATATTTACGAAAAAGGTCGTTTTCCCTCAAAATGCGTCCACATCGGTAGCGTTTGGGAAACAATAAAGTGCCACGAGGGACTTTGTGCCACCTCGACAAAGCGCTTACGTGGCACGCTTTCTTTGAGGTGGCACAAGTGCGTCCTCGGGCGCGCTTTAGCCCTACAGAACGGTCAAATCAACGGCCAATTTTTTTGACCGTTGGGGCTAATGTAAAAAAATTATAAAATCCCCAACTCTTTATTTTTTCACACTTCACTTCAATCCTTTATCAATATTCTCTCAATTTTCTCTCAAAGTCCTTGAAATTTACGCTCAAATTTCAAAATAGTCCTTACTATTACTGAAAAAGCCCTTTATAATTTTTTAATATATTTTTTTGGAAAATTTTAAAATTTTTATCGATTACAATGGCGGGAATTACTTCGCCTGACAACAAGCACATCTCCGTCGAGCAAATGCAAGTGGTAAGTTTTAATTTTAATTTTTCAATATTATTTAATTTTTTCAATTATGCAATTTTAATTAATTTTTAATTTTATAATTTTTAAGCAATCTGTAGATCGGTGTTGGAATGTTATATTCACAACATGCATGGTCCCCCATCGCCATTGATCAAGAATTACCTGCGGGAAGTAGGTTTTTGGCATGTGGCCATGATAGTCCGGGGGTTCAAGTTGGAGCCACCTTTGATCAGCGCGTTGATAGAGAGGTGGAGACCCGAGATGCACACTTTCCATCTGCCATGCGGAGAGTGTACCATCACTCTAGAAGATGTGCAGTTGCAGTTGGGATTATCGGTGGACGGGTCGGTAGTCACTAGGTCCGCAACATTTACCGATTGGATGACCGTATGCTACGAGCTTCTGGGTGCCATTCCGGATAGCATTCAAGGAGCTCGGATCGATATGGCCTGGTTAAGAGAAACATTCCCGGAGCCGAACGAGGGTTCGACCGAAGTAGAAAGAATACGGTATGCTCAGGCATACATTCTTCAGATAATTGAAGGCTATCGATCTGGGACCTCTCTAGAAACCTCGTCCACGATATGGCTCCTGAAACTTGTTGATTTGAGCGAGCGGTGAATTGAGTTGGGGTGCATTGAGCTATCAAGGTTGTCTGGGAGATGTCTTGGCGACGCGCGGCGAGTAAAGCAAAAATAGGAGGTTGCCTATCACTACTGCGATCATGGGCATGGTTTGATTTCTATTTTTACGTCCTCGACTCGACCAGCCATATTCATTCCTACCGATAACGAGGTAAATTTAATATTATATTTTACAATTATTTCGTAGATTTATAGTATAATTGCATGCTAAAAGTTTATTTAATTAGGTGGAACCATTCGGCGAGTCATGTTGGAACACCTAACTCGCTTGAGGATATACGGCTGCTATTGGACCAACGGTCAGAATCACAAGTAAGTTTCGAATTTCGTTATTATAATTTAGTATTTCGTATGTAGTGTCTAGTATTATGTATATAACTAATATTTTGGTAATGTTAATATAATTTAAATGGACACCATACGAGGATCCAAAAATTCGGGCAGTAATTTCGGAGGAGCTCTTCCAAAATTCGAACAGTTGGTACGTTAAGGTCTCATTGATCACCTACGCGACCGTGGAGATGCACCAGTCAGATCGGGTTCTATGGCAATTTGGATTCCGGCAACCGATTCCCGTGCCATCTGAGGTGCTCGATGATGAGCACAAAGTGGACTTACGGCAACTGCACACGGATTGGCCAAGATTTTGGTCAGGTCATATCGAGACGTGGGAGAACCGGTATGACTTTTTACCTCTCCGGGAATCGATCATCATTTCTGAGTTAGCGTGTGTGCCGGATTTCATGCCATGGTTTAGGATCCATGGCAAGGCCGTATCTGTTGTCGGAAGAAAAGAGGCAACGGCAACTTCGCGAGCAAAGTGAACGCCAGGCCCTTTAAATCCAAGGAGAAGGGTGATGAGGCGGGGCCATCAACGGTGGCAAACACGATCCTGGGCCCGATAATAGTGCCTACGATCTACCGAGCCCATCATTCGATCGACAACACCGACATCACAGCGTCTACCGTTTATGCAAGGTGCGTACCCTACCCCTTATATGTATCCTCCTAACCCATATATGTTTCCTTTTCCCGGTCCACCCAGGTTGGAATGCATGGCCGGGTTCGAGTCCGTTCCCGACTACTCCCGCTGGCTAACCGATAGTAAGGCCGACGTCACGTATGGGATCAGAGGAGGTTCCGTCGGGGAGTACTTCTTTCTACCAGGCTCCTTCGTCGTACGGGATGTAGTCACCCCTGCCATGGTTTATGCAAACACCTCGGGGTTATTGTTTTATCAAGGTGGGTCATCATCGCAACACCCAAAACTAGACCCTTGCGGAGGAACCGATTCCCCCCGAGGTTCCATGACCCATGGAAGCTAGAAGAAGGAGGAATCCGGTAGCAGTAACCGCCACCCGCATGTGGCACTTTTCCCTGACATCGACCTAAACCCTAAATCCCCAAATTTTATTTTGTTATTGTAATTTAATTTTATTTGTTATTTCAATTTAATTTTAATCTCTTTGATAAAATAGAATTGGTTTTTTTTTTGTAATTAAGTTTTAATGTATTTAATAAAATTTGAGTTTAATTTTATTTTTATTTTTTGTAATTTAATTTTAATCTCTTTGATAAAATAGAAATTGTTTAATTTTTTTTGTAATTAAGTTTTAATATATTTAATAAAATTTGAGTTTAATTTTTTAATTTAATTTTAATCTCTTTGATAAAATAGAAATGGTTTAATTTTTTTTGTAATTAAGTTTTAATATATTTAATAAAATTTGAGTTTAATTTTATTTTTTGTAATTTAATTTTAATCTCTTTGATAAAATAGAAATGATTTAATTTTTTTATAATTAAGTTTTAATATATTTAATAAAATTTGAGTTTAATTTTTTTGTAATATAATTTTAATATCTTTGATAAAATAGAAATGGTTTAATTTTTTTGTAATTTAGTTTTAATATATTTAATAAAATTTGAGTTTAATTTTTTTGTAATTTAATTTTAATCTCTTTGATAAAATAGAAATGGTTTAATTTTTTTTTGTAATTAAGTTTTAATATATTTAATAAAATTTGAGTTTAATTTTTTTTTTTGTAATTTAATTTTAATATCTTTGATAAAATAGAAATGGTTTAATTTTTTTGTAATTTAGTTTTAATATATTTAATAAAATTTGAGTTTAATTTTATTTTTTTGTAATTTAATTTTAATCTCTTTGATAAAATAGAAATGATTTAATTTTTTTTGTAATTAAGTTTTAATATATTTAATAAAATTTGAGTTTAATTTTATTTTTTTTGTAATTTAATTTTAATCTCTTTGATAAAATAGAAATAGTTTAATTTTTTGTAATTAAATTTTAATATATTTAATAAAATTTGAGTTTAATTTTATTTTTTAATTTAATTTTAATATCTTTGATAAAATAGAAATGGTTTAATTTTTTTGTAATTTAGTTTTAATATATTTAATAAAATTTGAGTTTAATTTTATTTTTTAATTTAATTTTAATCTCTTTGATAAAATAGAAATGGTTTAATTTTTTAATTAAGTTTTAATATATTTAATAAAATTTGAGTTTAATTTTATTTTTTGTAATTTAATTTTAATCTCTTTAATAAAATAGAAATGGTTTAATTTTTTTGTAATTAAGTTTTAATATATTTAATAAAATTTGAGTTCAATTTTATTTTTTTGTAATTTAATTTTAATATCTTTGATAAAATAGAAATGGTTTAAATTTTTTTGTAATTTAGTTTTAATATATTTAATAAATTTTGAGTTTAATTTTATTTTTTGTAATTTAATTTTTTAATTTAATTTTAATATCTTTGATAAAATAGAAATGATTTAATTTTTTTGTAATTTTGTAATTTAATTTTAATAACTTGAATAAAATAAAAGTTCTTGTACAAAAATTCACCGTTTTCCTCCAAAAAAAAAATAGAAATTACATAGCCACTAGGAGATAAAAAGCTAAGAACACGGTCAACTATTCCGATTTGGACACGGCGAGATGTATGGCGGGTTCCTACACCATCCATGCAGTGAGCTTTGGTTGCTTGTTTCTCGGATATCCATATTATTGCGTATTATACTCGAGCAAGGTCGACCTTTTGGTTTGGGCCTCAATTGTCTATCCAAGCAACAACTTATATGGTGCAAGCGATACCGCTGACCACTTACGTTCATCTGGGATGGTGGAATACGTGTCTCCACACGTTGTACATGTTTTCTAATTTATACACTTTGTCGACATAGCTCATGGGATCAAGACGGAGATTCGACAAGTCGCAAGTACATGGCGTATGGGTAACGAAGTACATCAAATATCCACGATCGCAGTCCTATTTGTCAAGTGTACACGATAATACCCGCCAACAATACCTTGGTTCGGTCTGTCAAACTCTGTGACACAAAACCATAGGCTGTTGCGATCGTGACACACTGTGTGCATGGTGTTTGCCCGTGCCTTCCCACTGTTTATTTCTTGCAAGACCTTCGGGCTCCATACATGGCCTCCTTGCATCTGCCCTCTATAACTTGCTACTCTCTTCGAAAATAGTGCTGCTAAACGAAAATATGTCTCTCGTACAACCGATGTAATCGACAGATGACGGGTTCCTTTTAGAATATAATTTATGCATTTGGCCAAGTTTGTGGTCATATGACCATATCGTAGGCCACTGTTGTATACTTGTGTCCACTGTTCGAAAGGAATATTGCACGGTAGTTTGCGCCTTGGCGTTATCGAGCATAAGCGGCCAACATCTCGTGAAAACGGTCTTTATTGATCTCGATAATCGCCAATATCGTTGATAGTGAATATTACATACCACTCTTCAATTGAGAATAAATTGAATATTACAAACGAAATTATATTAATAGATATTTCATACCCATATCGGTCACTTGCCGTCACTACCTTTTAGATCGATGTTGCCCATAGTAGTTGGATGAAACATGCCTCAGGCAATATCGATGGCGTGTGCGATGCCACATGCTTCCCTGGCGTTCTATTGCCGTAAGTATTCCAGGGCCCCGATCCGATATAACGCATATGTCAGGTTAGGGGCAGACATGCCTCCTTAACCTAGATAGGAAGAAGTCCCAGTCATCAGCTGACTCCCCGGGTGTTATTGCAAACGCAATCAGAAGGATTCTCCCACAGCCGTCTTGTGCCACAGCTAGCAATAGCCGATGCGTATATCTACTATACATAAAGGTACCGTCAAATTGTACCAATGGCTTGCAGTATATAAAGACATCTCGGTATTGCTTAAATGTCCAGAACAGACGCTTGAACACTGTGCATCCACAGAGCGACGATCGTTGTAATCGCGGTTCGTTTCAAGGTGCATTGTCTTTGCGGGACATATCTCTCCAACACGACACCACCGCCACACTTCATTATATGAAGCGCCCCACCGACCGTGCAACTTTTCTAGCTCCTACGCTTGGCTATCCAAGCCTTTACAGAAGAGGCGTGTACCCCAATTGGCTCTGAATATTGCCAATTAAGGCCAAGACCGTAGTCTTGGGATCGACTTTCATTGTCGGGATTATTAAGTCACCAACATGTGCGAATCCATCCTCGGATGATCTTGTGTTACACACATCAGAAGAAATCGTTAAATAATGCAACGTTACATAATATTAGTGTTATTGAAATCATTGAACACATAGTGGTACTGTACTGGTAAGACATGTATGTGGACCTTTGTACTTTTTGATCTCCCACAACCCTGTCCTTTTCCTCAACAATGCCATGATTTTCTATGAACATGTGCCCTCTTGCACTGCACACTTCGCCTCGTACTTATCGAGCTTGGATTTAACCACATTGTAGTTAACCCCATTCCTGATGCTGTATTGTTTCAATGCAACAAGAAAAGTATTCGTGTTGGAAAATTGGTTACCAACTTCTAATTTGTCCGAATCCAATGAAGAATTTGTACGGTCACGCGTCCGGTGTGGTAGTTCAAGAAACACCAATGCATCATCTTGAGATAGATCGACATTATGCATGTGTCCTGGAGGCGAGTACGCCCTGAATAGCGGATCTTCTTCTTCTTCGTCTGAACCACCCTCAACGTTTTCAGGTACAATTGGAACGGGCTCCAGTTCAGAAAATAATCCAACTTCTGCACCATCGGGCCTTGGCTCCCGAGGTGGATCCATATCGGATTCATCGTCCGACCCTCCATAACCTGTAACAAATGAGGGCCCCTCGCCTGAGAATGTCGTCGGGAGTACATCATCCCTCCTTAAACATCTTTCGTAAAGATCCCAATCATATGTGGATTGCCAACCACTAGAAGTTGATGACGTCCCCCAATATGTATTTCTATCATCGGACGTCGAAGGACGAATATGCATGTCCCATCCACCAACGAGTGTCGTGCGGGGTTATGTTTTTATACTACCACCGCACACGGGCACTTCATGTTTTGCCTCCCACTTACAGTGTCGGCTTGGGGTCGTGAATTCCTCTCGAGCAGCGGAGAGATGTTGAGGTCGCAGAAAGATCACTTGGAGATGAAAATTCTACATATACCTCGATATAGGGTGATCCAACGGCAAGATGAGTCTCACCATTGCCTCAAAGCTCCGAGGACCTTTGATGTCAAATGAGTCATATCTTACCGAATCAACCGAAGCGTAAAATCTATACTTAATGGACTGAACTTTCATTGGCGTTGTTAGAATATTTTACGCCTAATTCTTTTTGAAGTTCTACCAAATCGATGTTCGATTAAAACTCGATCGCTATTTGTGTTCTCCAATAAGAAAACGACACCATTTTCGTGTCACTGAATCGCACCATCGTAATAAATAACAACATTAATCGTTCACTCATTTTCGCTTTTTTTTCTTTTGCCTCAATTTCCCTTATGCAACCTGAGAATGAAATTTGGCTGATTTATAGCCAAATTTTGTCGGAGACTACTGTAGCAAAAGAGCGTCCACGTGGGAGCTCTTTTCAGTACTTCTTCTGACAGTGCACCCTACTGGAAGCGTTTTTGGCCATTGTTTGTTTAGAAACGTCTCCTCAAATTAATTTTTCGAGACTCATTGTAGCAAAAGAGCGCCCACGTGGGAGCTCTTTTGATACTCTTCACGTGATGCACCCCGCTTGGAAGCATTTTTTGCTATTTGTTTGTTGAAACGTCTCAGATTAATTTTCTTTGGAGACATCAGAGCAAAAAAGCGTCCATGTAAGAGCTCTTTTCAAGACTTCTCTGTGACGATGCACCTGCTAGAAGCGTTTTTGGCCTTGTTTGTTGAAACGTCTTCTCAAAATTATTTTACGGAGACTCTTGTCACAAAAATTTAATTAATTTTTATGCTAATATATTTTGCCCAAAACCCTATATATTTTTTTCCTAGCCCAAAAATTCAATTAATTTTTCATCTGTAATTAGGCGTGAAGGAGGGCAAAAACTCGTCCACGTCATCGCATTTTCTCGATTATTGAGAAAAGCGCGCTACGAGGAAGCGCTTTGTGCCACCTCGACAAAGCGCGCGTACGTAAGCGCTTTCTCGAGTGTATACAAAGTAATCCTCAAGGCGCGCTTTTGTTTCCCCAAAAGCACCGACGTGGATGCGTTTTAGGGAAACGCCATTTTCGTAAATATTCTTCAAACCTGACCCATTTAGTAAATAATTTAATTTTTTGGTATATATGGGATATTTACCCTATGTATTAGACCTATTTTTATTATTATTATTATTATTATTACTATCACTATCGTTTATTTATTTGTTTCATTTTTTATATTTTTATTATTTATTATTCGTTTATTACTATTATTATTATATTTTTTTAAAACCGTTTTACCTAATGTTTACCCAATTTATTTATTTGTTTACTCTTGGATTTTTAATTAATTTGTTAATTTTCATTTGTTTACTTACTCATTTTTATAATAGGTTTTTATCTTATTTTTATTTATTCTTATTTATTTTATTATTTATCTTATTTTTATTTTTGCTCGTATTATTGTCATTTACATTAATGCATTTACTATTATTCATTGTATACATTAGTATTGTAATTTGTTTTTATGTTTTATTGTTATATTTTTACCCGATACAAAAATTGATTTCTTTCATAAAGGCAATATTCCATATTTAGAAATTCGAGAAGTCGTACCTTAGCGTATTGCATTTCGATTTTTCTCGTTTAATCTAAATAACCGAATATCCTTTTTAAAACAGATACCAAAATTTTAAATAAAAAGCTTATTCTCGAGAATTCAAGACGTCGTGTCCTAACGCACTAGATGTGACGTTTTGTTATTTCGAGATAAGAATTTTTTAAAATAAGGCAATGTTTTGTATTTAGAAATTCGGGGAATAGTGCCCTAACGTGCTGTGTTTCGATTTTTTGTTTGACTAAATAACTAAATATCATTTTAATAAATTCGTAAATCATGAGATGATTTTGATTACGAGGGTTTAAAATATCATGTCCTAACGTGCTGGATGTGATGTTTGTATTCTTTCGGAACAAAGAAATCTCAAATTTTAACTCAAATTGTTCAAGTTTTAAAAAAATCATGTTTTCAAATCTTTTCGAATTTTCGACATTAAGACATGAAATTATCAATTAGGTACCAATTTTGGGCGTTACGAGGGTGCCAATCCTTCCTCATACGTAACCGACTCCCGAACTCTGTTTTCTTGGATTTTGTAGGCCAAAATTAATGTTTTGAAATAAAACGTTTTATAAGGTGATCCGCTCACACCTAAGAAAAAAGGATTGGTGGCGACTCCATTTTTGTTTTTTAAAGTCGACCTCGTTTTCTAAAATCTATAAAAATGATTTGACAGCTTGGTGACTCCACTGGGACGTCAATAAGAGAGTCAAACCATAAATTGATTAATTTATGTCTTTTGTCGAAATTTGAAAATCTGATTTGAATTCACGTTTTTGTTGCATTCGTCATTTTTTGTGGTCTTTATTATAATGTGTTAAGCCTGTTGATTTATCTTCGCATGTTGCATCGCATAGATCGGTCGATCTTACCCCTTTTAAGTGGGAGTGAGAAGCTATGCCTTCGTGAGGTTTTCACCTCTGCATGGGCTAGTGAATTGCTTCCGGGATACATCCGTACCTATGTCTTCGTGAGATTTTCATCTCCGCATGGCCATAGGGAAATGTATCCCTCTGAATTGAACTCGGTCTATATGAACCTATAATGGGTGAAGATCGAGGAATCTGCTGGCTCAAGTACCTTTATTTTAGAACCAAACCACATATAGTGAACCCTAGGATCCCACCTTAGGTAGAGCCACTCCGAACCCCTAGTGGTCACCCGGATAGGTACTCTATTTTGTTTATTTCTCTTGTAGTAACGTGTTTTGTTTTGTTTTGATTGCATTGCATTGTATCATCATAGAAAGGAGGTGTTGATTAATATTCGATTGCTAAATAGAAGAGTTTGTCATAGGGAAATTGATTTCTTGATAAAGTGGATTATAATAGGTTGTCCGAATATAGTCCAAGTAAACAACGAGAGAAGCTTGATAGTCCGCAGAAGAATACAAGACTTTACCCGGGGTTCAAGCCGACAAAGACTATTTAAGAGCCGTCACATCTCGACTTTCTTAAAGAAGCTTATGAGCATCGCGGAAGGTAGGTAAGTGAAAAGTCGCGGCCTGGATCAAATAAAAAGAAGCTAGAAGAGGCATCTATTGAGGACGTTCATGGGACACAACCATAAGATCCGGATACGAAGAAAAGGATTGGTGTCTTCACTTGGACTATGAGGAAAAAGTCGCATATATAATCCATTTTATGTAAAGGAATTTATTTTCTAGAAAAGTTCTTCTAATGGAATTGAATTCAGAATCAACGTCTCTCCTTATTTTTGCATTCATTCCATACATTTGCATTGCATTTCATGCATTTGCATTTCATCTCATCATATGCATTAAAATTTGTAGAAAGGTCCTAATTAAGTAAAATTATTTCAGTTAACCTAGAAAACATAGAAAAAAGGTTGGAGAGAATAGAGCAAATGCAAATACAGACGCAAGAGCAACTGTCCAAAATTCAACAAGAAATGCGGAACAAATGCTAGAATTCCAAAGGAATATGATGGGCCAGTTAACCCATTGCTAGCCGGATGACTTAAAGAAGGGAGTAGCCCAGTGGTCAACAGTGTGAATGATGATGAAGATATCGTTTATTCCCCAATAAGTGTCCCAACTCAACTAGACATGCATTCGCATGAGGTACCCGTCATTATTGGACCTCAGTATCAGACTGATACTTCGGCCCCGATGGGTCCTGGTTGAGTCAATCATGTTGTTCTGGGCTTAGCAGAAGCAAAGAAAAGGGAGTGTGGGCTTCAAAGGCCCCGAAAAGGAAGGACAATGATGTGAATAATACGAGTGGGTATAACAAGGGCCATTCGAAGCCATTTATAGTAAACTAGCCAAAGAAGGCAGTTACCAGTTATCTGGTCTCCCCAAGAGAAGAACTCAATCCAAGACTAAACTCAGAAAAACCCCGGTTCGTGCCCATCCCAATCTCGTATAGGGAGATGTACCAAATGTTGTTTGACGCACATGTTGTAGCCCCTTTTTACCGAAAACCAATACAACCCCCATACCCTAAATGGTATGACTCAAATGCTCAATGTGAGTACCATGGCAGGGATTACAGGACATTCAATAGAAAATTGCCTTGTTTTTAAGAAGCTGGTTGAAAGATTCATCAAAATAGGAGTTATAAAATTCGATGATCCCTTTGGTGCAGAAAATCCGTTACCCAACTATGTTGTTAAAGGGATAAATATTGTGAGTACCATGATGAATGGGGGCATGAGATCAGGAGTACCTCAAGTTCAGGGCTCTAATGCAAAACCTGATACTAGGGAATTTGAACATTAATGACGTATCTGTAGAGTGAACCGATGAATCAAAGTTTCCAAGCCCTTGCATGTTTGGGAGTGTTTTAAACAATAGGATTGTGGAAGAGATTCATGTATTTTTAAAGCTTACTCATAGTAATGTTCGGAATACGCTTGTTGCTTTAAGCCTAGAGGCAATAAGAACCCTTTTGTGAAATAGGCTTGCGTCCAGAATCTCTGTTTCAATAAAATGCATCTTTTTGAGTAAATATTTTTCATGCTTTCTATTTATAAATTATTTTGTACTTTGGATTTCTATTCAAATATTCATACCATACAAATAATCATTCTTGGAATCATTTATTCTTTGGAATTTACCTTCGTACCCACAATAGGTCCCCAGTCATTAATGACATGAGTGACGTTGTTACTGACTCTTTTTAGTGAGAAATGTGTCTAGAGGGATCTTAGGATTTTGAAGATGACAGAGATTGTAGCTTATCTTTTGATTTGTTAAGGATGGTAGAACAAGATGAGAATAGACTCTACCTTGCAAAGGGTCAGTAGACGTTGCGAGCTTAAGAAAGAGGCAAAGATCGAAACCTAATTCATCACAGAAATAATGCGAAACATCATTAAGTTTTTTTCAATAATTCAAAGATTTTTTTGCACAATCATATCAAGGTACACTAGGCTACTGAAACGTGGGTATGCTGTTAAGATTGGTGTTTAAAGAACCCGTGTTAATGGTTCTACAATAGTCAGGCTAACCATGAGGTTTAGGTACTGCTGGTCCACCAGAAAAGGGAGGTTGCATCAGTTATGCCATAAATGTCAGATGGATGAATACAGGACTTATGCGCCTCCTCTATTTCTTCACAGATTCCCTATATGTGGGGCACAGACGTTATCAAGCCAATCTCCTCAAAAGTTTTTAGTTGACATATATTCATATTCATGGTTGTTGGTTACTTCATTAAGAGGGTGAAGGTCGCTTTCTATACCAATCTTACAAAGTCGACAGTTATCAAATCCCACTCTCAATGCCCAAAAAAATTTAAAAAAAACAAAAAAAAAGAAGCTAAAAATCAGATGCCAAAAAGAATGCCAGAAAGGATCATATTTAACAATGCATAATTGCACAATGTCAAAGATTTACAGTCTGTTCAAAGATCAAACACCATATCAATGCAGCAAAGGCAGCCAAAAACCTTTCAAATTCTTTAAAAATGGTGAGATTTGTAAAAGTTGGCATAGAGAAGTTACCATTTACCCTCTATGCTTCTTGAACGTTGGCCAGGACATTCACCGGGGCAACATCTTTCTCATTGGGTTATAAAAGGAAAACAATTATTAGAAGTTAAAATTCCTTTTCTCCAAGCTTTGATTGAATTGGATGAAGCAGAATGTCTCCAATAAGCTTGATTGAAAGTATTCAGTATGGTCGAATGTACCAAAAAAAAGGGATGATACGGGCTTATGACAAAAAGTTCGTCCAAGAGAATTTCATAATGGGAACCTAACATCAAGAAGGATTCTTCTCATACAAAAGGACTTCAAAGGAAAGTAAATTCCAAATTTGGAAAAACCCTGTGGGGTGAAGAAGGCTTATTTTGGAAGATCATTAACTTTGACCAAAATGGATGATAAGGACACGCCCAAACCGGTGAATTCAGATTTCATCTAAAAGGAGAAGCCAAGGTAAAAACCCGCAAAGGGCGCCTTGAGACCTAAAAAAAATCAAAAAAGGAAAAAATAAAAGTTTTCATCAAAAAGAAGAAATAAAAATGAGAGGCCAAGGCGAAAACCCGTAAAGGACGCTTTGAGACCAAAGGGGATTTGAGTTGAAAACTTGAAAAGGGTAGCTCAAATTTTGATCAAAAGTGGGCATATAGTAGTCTTACTATACTTGAATTAACAATGAGAAAGTATGTTACGTCTTAGGGCATCGACAAAGTACTCCGGATCCCCTAAA
The DNA here is from genome assembly GCA_025506655.1 of Gossypium rotundifolium. Taxonomy (NCBI): domain Eukaryota; kingdom Viridiplantae; phylum Streptophyta; class Magnoliopsida; order Malvales; family Malvaceae; genus Gossypium; species Gossypium rotundifolium. The sequence continues at coordinate 34,526,180 of CP106734.1, forward strand.
TATATATTGAGCTTAAAATGGTCCTCAAGAAGTTTGAACAGAGAAGCTCAGGTTGCGATATCTGAGGCACCTAGTTTCTACCTTACCCATTCTGAATTTGCTATCTTTAATTATTTTATTCGTTTCAAAATACATCACCAATAAATTCCATTCTTCATTGCATTTGCTATTTTTGCTTAACCTATTTTTTTTGAGCTATGCTCCTAATTAATTTCATTCTTATCCATAGTTATGATCTTTTTCAAGCATTTCGCATTGAAATAACGATTAGTGGACTAACGACACTTTCACAAAAGGAGTTTCGCATATTACTCTAGAAACTTTTAAATAATACAAGAGCCTGAAACATGATTATTGTTTAGAATTCACCAAGCTTAAGGGTTGGAAATATTTGAGTCCAGATTAAGGTTATCTCTTCAGATTTTTTCAAAAATGGTGATTGAAAAAAATGACAAGATATTATGTCAGTAATATAATCTTGACGAAAGAGAGCAATATCAACTCAAGCGTGAAAGGGGAATCATTCTCAAGAAGAATAATATTCTGCATCCATACGAATATCATGAATACACATATGGGTGGATTTCCCAGGGAGTGATCAGTTGATTGAACAAGTTCTCTACCCCTGAATGGCAGTAGGATGGATTGGAAAAGTTTCATCCCCTTGAATCATAGTAAGATGGTACAAGCCCCAGGTCCCCGCGTTACCATAGTGAACTTTGAAGTTATAGTGGGGCAAACAGGTTGAGTGAAGTATGATCGTTTCTATGGGTTTGCTGTCAAAATACCAACCGAGCAAAAAGGCAACATAATACGTCAGGAATAAAGCCTTGATGAATAACAATGAAACCTTGAACATTTGAAAATGCATTTTCATGACATTTATGCATTCATATCATTCATAACACATGTAGTTATGAGCATTTGAGTTATCCCGATCATAGCATCCTCATGATTTGCATAAGCATAAGTACATAAAACTAATTCTACATGACAGGTTCCCTAGAGAACGATGTAACAATATCGAAGATTTCAGATCTTGTCTCCTTGAGTTTGCAGTGGAGTAGATTGAAGATAGCAGATCTGGCATTCCTAAAGTTGCAGGAAGCAGATCGAAGGCATTAGATCTTGTCTCCCTGAGTTTGTAGTGGAGCAGATGGAAGATAGCAAATTTGGCATTCCTGAAGTTGCAGAAAGCAGATCGAAGACATCAAAACTTGTCTCCCTGAGTTTGCAGTGGAGCAGATAGAAGATAGCAGATTTGGCATTTCTGAAGTTGCAGGAAGCAGATCAAAGACATCAAATCTCCTCTTCCTGAGTTTACAGTGGAGCAAATGGAAGATAGCAGATATGGCATTCCTGAAGTTGCAGGAAGTAGATCGAAGACATCAAATCTTGTCTCCCTGAGTTTGCAGTGGAGCAGATTGAAGATAGCAGATCTGGCATTCCTAAAGTTACAGGAAGCAGATCGAAGACATCAGATCCTTCTCCCTGAGTTTACATGGAGGATCAATCCTTAATTTTTTGAAGTTTCAGCAGAGAAGATTGAGGTTACGAATCTCTTCTTTCTGAATTCTTATCTCCTCGAAGTTCCAGTATAGTAGGTTGAGGCTACAAATCCCTTCTCCCTGAGTTTACATTGAGGATAAATCCTTATTTCTTTGAAGTTTCAGCAGAGAAGATCGAGGTTACGAATCTCTTCTCTCAGAATTCTTATCTCCTCGAAATTCCAGTGGAGTAGGTTAAGGCTATAGATCCCTTCTCCCTAAGTTTACATTGAGGATCAACCCTTATTTCTTTGAAGTTTCAGCAGAAAAGATTGAGGTTACGAATCTCTTCTCCCTGAATTCTTATCTTCTCGAAGTTTTAATGGAGTAGGTTGAGGCTACAAATCCCTTCTCCTTGAGTTTACATGGAGGATCATTCCTTATTTCTTTAAAGTTTCAGCAGAGAAGATTGAGGTTACAAATCTCTTCTCATTGAATTCTTATCCCCTCGAAGTTCCATTGGAGTAGGTTGAGGCTACAAATCCCTTCTCCCTGAGTTTACATGGAGGATCAACCCTTATTTCTTTGAAGTTTGACAAAGAAGATTGAGGTTACGAATCTCTTCTCCCTAAATTTTTATCCCATCGAAATTCCAGTGGAGTAGGTTGAGGCTACAGATCCCTTCTTCCTGAGTTTACATTGAGGATCAACCCTTTTTTCTTTGAAGTTTCAGCAGAGAAGATTGAGGTTACGAATCACTTCTCTCTGAATTCTTATCTCCTCGAAGTTCTAGTGGAGTAGGTTGAGGCTACAAACCTTTCTCCCTGAGTTTACAATGAGGATCAATCCTTATTTCTTTGAAGTTTCAGCAGAGAAGATTGAGGTTACTAATCTCTTCTCTCTGAATTCTTATCTCCTTGAAGTTCCAGTAGAGTAGGTTGATGCTACAAATCCCTTCTCCTTGAGTTTACATTGAGAATCAATCCTTATTTCTTTGAAGTTTCAGCAGAGAAGATTGAGGTTACGAATCTCTTCTTCCTGAATTCTTATCCTGAAGTCACAGTGGAGCAAGTTAAAAATAAACAAATCTCATCCCCTCAAAGTTACAATGGGAGCAAATTGAAGCTACAGGTCTTATCTCTCTGAAGTAGTGGTGGAGTGGATCAAAGCAACAAGATGCGGTGGACTAGAACGAGGCTATCTGAAGAAAAAGAGCACCAAAGAAGTCAAGACTCAGCGAGACCGGGCAAAATTTGTCTTTCTTAAAAGTCTTTGCTCCATTCTCGTTACACGACAACGAGCAAAGAAGGGCAACTGTACAACCTAATTTTTGCCCGGGCCCGTCAGAAACCATAACAACCAAACTCAAAAAAGTTATTATACCACAAACCCAATTCAATTGCAAAACCCAAGCCCAATGCAAAAATGCCTAACCCTAGCCCAACTAAACCCAATACCCTTATCAGAAAAAAGCAAAAACCCTAGCCACCCATAGGTCTTCTGCCATTTCTGTCTTCTGACACCAACCGCCACTGCTGCCACCACCCCAATCACATCGCCACTATTAGCACCTCTAAGAGAACCTGCAACATTAAAATAGAAGTGACAGAAAGTTTATAAAAATGGCTATAAAAGCCAATTTAAACCATTGTAAACGGGGATTTTGTTTTGATGAATACAATACAAAAAGATTTCAAACACAAGCACAAAGAGATTCAAACATGAGAAGAACAGAAAAAACACTAAAAAACTACTAAGTTAAAAAAAACAGAGACCAAAAAAGGTGATCTTTTTATTTTCGAAGCCTATCTTTTTTCTTTTTCGACATAAATATACATATTTTAAAAAAAAAAAAGAAAAGAGACTCCCTGAGAAAAATCGCTGAAAAAAGTTGATTTTTTAACTTTCGACCGCCACAGCGTCGGTGGCTTGTGGTCCAAAGGACCTGGCGCGCGGAACTCGAACTGCAGAGAAAACAAATGAAGAAGCAATTTTTTTAAAAACTGAAATCAAATGAATTTATTAGGTTTTTTAAACTTATATAGGCATCGTAAAACAACGCCGTTTTGGTCGGCTCCCATAAGCCCCAAAACAACGTCGTTTCGCCATCAGGATCCGTGTGTTTTTGCTTTTGGGGCTTATTGCTGTATTGGTCCTTCCGCTTTTTTATCAATTTGCAATCAAGTTCTTAATTTTTTTTAATTTTGGCCTCAAACTTTTATATTGATTTCATTTAGGTCCTTTCAATGCTGGGGGTTTTGAAGAGCGGGGTTATTACCACTTTAGTCCCTCCACTTCTTTAGCGTATTACAATAAGGACCCTCCCTCTTTTATTTGTTTCAAATTTGCCTCAATATTTTGTTTTTAATCTAATTTTCGTCCTTTTTTTTTTGCTATTTTCACTTATTTATTATTAAATTAATTTTTTATACTATTGTCACATTATATTATTTAATATTATATTATTATTATTATTATGTTTATTACTATATTTATTATTATATATTATTATTATTACCTTATTATTATTATTATTATTATTATTATTATTATATTATTAACCTTATTATTATTATTATTATTATGCTTGTTCATTATTTCTACTATTATAACTATTATTATATGTATTAGACCTATTTTTAATATTAATATTATTACTATCACTATCGTTTATTTATTTATTTATTTGTTTCATATTTTGTTTTATTTTTATTTTTACTATTTATTATTCGTTTATTACTATTATTATTATATTTTTTAAAAACTGTTTTACCTAATGTTTACCCAATTTATTTATTTGTTTATTCTTGGATTTTTAATTAATTTGTTAATTTTTATTTATTTACTTACTCGTTTTTATAATAGGTTTTTATTTTATTTTTATTTATTTTATTATTTATCTTATTTTTATTTTTGCTCGTATTCTTGTCATTTACATTAATGCAATTACTATTATTCTCATTGTATACATTAGTATTGTAATTTGTTTTTATGTTTTATTGTTATATTTTTACCCGATATAAAAATTGATTTCTTTCATAAAGACAATATTCTATATTTAGAAATTCGAGAAGTCGTACATTAACGTATTGGATTTCGATTTTTCACGTTTAATCTAAATAACTGAATATCCTTTTTAAAACAGATACCAAAATTTTAAATAAAAAGCTTATTCTCGAGAATTCGAGATGTCGTATCCTAACGCACTAAATGTAACGTTTTGTTATTTCGAGATAAGAATTTTCTAAAATAAGGCAATGTTTTGTATTTAGAAATTCGGGGAATAGTATCCTAACGTGTTGAGTTTTGATTTTCCGTTTGACTAAATAACTAAATATCCTTTTAATAAAATTAGTAAACCATGAGATGATTTTGATTACAAAGGTTTAAAATATCATGTCCTAACGTGCTAGATGTGATGTTTGTATTCTTTCGAAACAAAAAAATCTCAAATTTTAACTCAAATTGTTCAAGTTTTTAAAGAAATCATATTTTCAAATCTTTTCGAATTTTCGACATTAAGACATGAAATTATCAATTAGATACCAATTTTAGGCGTTACGAGGGTGCTAATCATTCCTCATACGTAACCGACTCCCAAACCCGTTTTCATGGATTTCGTAGGCCAAAATTAATATTTTGAAATAAAACATTTTATAAGATGATCCAATCACACTTAAGCAAAAAAGATTAATGGCCACTCCATTTTTGTTTTTTAAAGTCGACCCCGTTTTCTAAAATTTATAAAAAATAGTTTCGACAATCAGAAAACCCATGAAACGTATTGATAACAACATTAACATGTACAGCCTCAACTCTATCCGCTTTACAGAATAAGATTAAATCATCAGCAAATAAGAGATGTGAAGGGGTCCACTTCTTTCTCTTAACCGCGTTCTTGATCAGATGACCAAATCGTCCCATACACAACATAAACAAATACGATGATAAGGGATCCCCTTGTCGTAATCCTCGCGTGGGATAGAATTGTTCTAAAGCTGACCCATTCCAAAGAACCTGCATAGATGATGAAATCACACAATTCATAATTACTCGTACAAGAACAAATGGAAAACCTACATCAATCATGGTATTTTCCAAAAAGTCCCAACGAATTCTATCATACACTTTCTCCAAATTAACCTTCAGAGCCATCCAACAACTTTTCGCTTTCATGGTCTTCATAATATGGGATAGCCTCCTATGCAATGATAATATTGTCAGAAATGCTTCTCCCTGCAATGAAACTTGTTTGATTTGGACTGACAATGTTAGCCATGATCGGTCTAAGTCGGTTTACAATAGTCTTGGTTATAAATTTATACAACACCGTACATAAACTAATCAGACGAAACTGGGATATATACTCAGGAACTTGAATTTTCAGTATCAACACAAGCAAAGTCTTATTAAGATTAGGATAAAAACAATCCCCCCTAAATACTTTCTGAATTAGAGCACACACAGATTCACCAATCGTTTCCCACTAGGACTAGTAAAACTTAACATGAAACCCATCTATTCCGGGTGCCTTCGGATGTGCCATACTAAAAACCGCCTTATAAATTTCTTCACTTGTAGCCTCCATTGACAGAAGATCACGATCATTCAGTGAGAGTAAAGGAAACATGCCATGACATGGAAAGGTTCCCGCAACCCTAAGCCCAGCCGTTTAAAGTTCCAGAAAGAAACCCACTGCATGCTCTTTTAACTTATCATCATCAAAACACCAACCTCCATCACCAATTATTAACCCTTCAATTTCGTTGGACTTCCTTCTAGTTCTCGTACGATTGTGGAAATATTTAGTTTTAGTATTTCTATCACCATTTGTCAGCTAAACAAATCGGGACTTCTGAAACCATAAAAGCTCTTCATGTTTAAGAACATCATCAATTTCCTTTAGAATTTCAGCTTCTCGTGAGATCAAATGTGGTAAAAATCAAAGTTCTAAAATTCTCTGGACTCGACTTAGTTCCATCTTTCCAGCAAAAATATTCCCATACACATCTTTATTCCATTTTTATACCACCATCTTAAATTGTTCCAAATTCGAGACCACCTCAAGGTCCCTTTTCCAGTGCTTATGAACTAAGTCCCTGAATCTTGAATGAAGTAACCAGCTAGCTAAAAAATGAAATGGCAGTCGGTTTACATTAAGGCTACTGAAATTGGGCGCAACCAAAATCGGACGGTGATCCGATTTCAACCTGTGAAGATGCGGAACAGAATAGCTTGGTGCAGCTACTTCCCACATTAAGTTAAAAATAGCACGATCTGATCTCTAAGATAGATTTCCTCTACTCCAAGTAAATCGGGGACCTAAAAATCCCATGTCTCAGAGCCCATATTGAAAGTTGAATTTTTTAAAAGAGCCGCAGTCGAAACCCCACGAGCTGCCTCTCCTTGCCTGTCTGAGCAATCCAATATTGAATTGAAATCACTTGTTAAAATCCAATGTTTATTCATAGTACTTGCAGAAGCATCCAACGCTCTCCACAAATCAAGTCTTTTATTTAACTAAGGGCTTGTGTAAACGGAAAAACATAGAAATACAGATGTCATTTGCTTATTACCAATTCGCATATGAACCACTTAAGGATGAACCTGAATAATTTATACATTAATATCATTCCAAAAAAGCCAAATACCCCAGCAAAACCTACTGCTTTTATTCCGAAAGAATTTTGAAAGCCTAATTTCCCAATAATTACATCAGCTCTACACCCACTAACACGAGTTTCAACAAGACTAAATAAATTAGGAGAAAATTCTTTTCTGTACCCCTTCACAAAATTATGGAACCTTGGGTGGCCAACTCTTTGGCAATTCAAGAAAAAACATCTTTACACTTATAAATAGATAATACAAGGAGATAGAAAGCAAACTAGGAGCTCCAACTTAGCAATCTGCCTGAATATTGCAGGCGTCCGCAACGTCAACACCTTCCATCGCCACAGAATCCCTACCGGTAAAAGTACCCAATTCAGATTCTCGTTCGATACCCTCAACAATACCCTTTATCGTTGCCTCTATTCCTACCATATTCTAGTCTGGCATACGATTTCAAACCCCGGAGGTCTTTCTGATTCCAAATCCTTCATGGCTGTCGGCCGCTAGCCAGTATTCTCACCAGTCAAGCTCGCACTTTTCTCCCCAAAGGTGAAACTCGTGCTTCCTTTTTTCGTGACCTGGACAATTTTACTCAATTTAACAGCCCTATTCCTGTTGCTATCCTATCCGCCTAAAACTTGTACAGTCTGAAAATGGAATGGGCTTGCATCAACCTTCCCAACTCTACAGCCCATTATTGCTCCATCATTAAAGTCTATAGCGCCCCGTTCAATACTCTTGTTCACAGGCTTAAGCACATAGACACCCACTCTAGGCCCAGAGGCAACTAAAACCCCCTTACTTTTAACTTTAGAGCCATTCCTTATATAAGCTGCCGCCACTTTTGGATTTCTCTCATTAGCAGTCTCTTTATCGTGCCTTTCTTAATAGATAACTCCCTTACCATATTGGCCTCTTCAACTTTAGTGAACCCTTGATTCTCGCCAAGAACATCAAATCTAGATCCTCCACCCAAGTCGCCTTGATTATCGCTTGATTTATCCCCCAAACTTCCCCTCTTCCGCTGTTGTCGGCGTTCGACTATCATCCACGGTTGATAATCCTCTTCTTCTACCCTTCTTTGCAAATCCTGAGGAGCTTGTTTTTTCGACATTGGCAGCTTAACAGAAGTCTCTTCCATCGATGATGGGGATTGATCCTTTGGCATACCCATGACCATAAAGTCCATATCTGAAACAAACGTTCGGTAAAGATTAGTACCCTACCCTCTGTATATGTCCATTAATTCTAACTTTAGAAACCAGTGGTCTTCGAAGATCTACACAAATGGCCATTCTTGCGAACCTTCCCCTTTTCGCACTATCAGTATTCTCATCAATTTTGACTACCGAACCAATAGCCTGCCCAATAGCTTTGAAGAGAAAACTCGAATAATATCTTTTAGAAATTCCAGGCAAATGAACCCACATAACTTGGATACCTACCTCATCCTATGCCCGTCAAAAAATTATGTGACCAAGGCCTCACCGTCAGGTACTGCCCAAAAATCACCCATGCTCCATTAGTCAACTCCTTGTATAGTCTTCTTCATCATTAAAGTGAACCAGGTAGAAATCATTCTCCAAGTCCATGAGTTAGAATGGGCACTTAGTTTTCCATAACATCGTGACCTTATTCAGTAGGGCATTGAAAACGATTTTTTCTTCCCAATAGTTTAATAATGATTGTTTTGGCCATTTTTCTCTCATTGAAATCCTTAACTATGTTAGAGAACGTAATCGACGAGATCCCATTGACCAACTCAGTCCACACATCCCCTTCTTGGATCTCAAAATCCTCCAACATTTGCGATGAATCATTTGAGTGTGACGACCCCGTCAGTGTATTTTTGTTAGTTGTCTTCGAGACAACATGTAACAATCTATTTTAATATTTATGAGTAGAAAATAGTAATAGAAAATGAATAGTATTAAAAAGTATTAATGGTTTCGTTAAGAAATTTTAATGTTTCGCCTCTTGGGCACGTTTGTGGACAGTTAAAACTTTATTTTCTTTTTATTTTGTATGTGTTTTATATGTTATAATATTATTATTAAAGATAAAGATAAAATAAAGAATAAAAGTTAATAAAATAAGAAAACATCATGTTTTCCTTCTTCGTCACGAACTTTTATTGTCTCAAGTCAATTTATGCATGGTAAACCATTTTCACCCGGTTCTAATAATTTTTATGTTTTTGAGATCATTACAACTAGGTCTAGCTAATTCATGTCTTCATTCTCGAATTGGTGAACAATGGAGGAGAACTTGGCAAACTTGAGTATTATTGATGAGGAAGAGGAAGCTCTTGAAGTGAGGATGATCATGCGGTGGAAAGGATTTAGTTAAGTGATTTTAGTTGGTCGCCGCTATTGAGATAGTGTAGTTCATTTTCCTTCGTTAAGAAACACCATGGCAGATCTATGGCACCCAATTGGAGGAATCTGCATTTCGGATCTGGGGGAGAAGAAATATCTGTTTCAATTTTTCCACGATATTGACATGCAAAGGGTTCTTGATGGAACCCATGGTTTTTAATAATCATTTGCTTATAATTTGAAAATTCGAATGGAGTCAATCCAGCATCCTTACCGCTTAATGTTACAGATTTTTGGGTGCAAGTTCATGATTTACCACCGGGTTTGATGACAGAATCGATGGCAAAACAGTTTGGGGATTTTTGTGGCAAGTTCATTGAATATGACTCTTCTACTATTTCTTTAGGGATCACGACGTTCATGCGCATTCGTAGTGCATTGGATATTCTTGTTCCATTAAAGCGGAAGAAGGTCCAATTTGGTCAAATGTTGATGATTTATACGGTTTAAATTCTGAAAAATTAAGTCATTTTGCTTCATTTGTGGTAGATTGGGCCATGGAGAAAGCTTCATTCTACGGTTTAAAATTGAGGCCAACAACATTATTTTAATTTGGGACTTATCTTTGCAGCGAGTCATGGCGGAGAAGAACGGCGGAGAGTCGTTGGTTGGAAGCGGATGGATCTTCGAGGTGGGAGGTAATTTGGAAAGTTCAGATTTGGTAAAATGTCATCGCAAGCGAGATTTTGGGGGACAAATGGAGGAAATTAGGGAAGCAGATTGTTAATCCAAATTTTACCCGATTTGGTGCGAATCAATAAAACTTCCTAAAATAAGCTTTCAAGGAGATTCTCGGATGTTGACGAATTTGGTGAAAATGAATTATCCAATGGGCCTATGGAAATGGGTTTTGATGAAGAGCATGACCCGATTACCATTGTAGACGGGAAAAAACGACAGAGGAGCATGGGTGGGGCATCGAACTTGATGGGTGCTAATGTGGGCAGTGATATATCTAATTTATCGACTAGCTCGGATTCAGGCGGTAAGGAACAATGAAAATAATTAGCTGGAACGTTCGTGGTTTGGGGAGACCACGAACTGTTAGTAGGCTCAAGAACAAGTTGCGAGCCATTAATCCCCGAATTTTGTTTCTAATCGAAACAAAATTAAGTGCCGAGAGAATGGAGATGGTCGGGAGGAAATGTGGTTATGAGAATGGGATTGATATTGGGCGATGGGTTCAAAGGGGGACTGTCTTTGGGATGGAGAGGAACTCGTGATCACACTTATTAGTTACTCTTCTTATCATATCGACGTTGAAGTAAATGACAATGAATCTGACAATAAATGGAGATTAACGGGTTTCTATGGTAGTCCGGATGTTAGGACTCATGATGAGTCGTGGAATTTACTTACTCATCCGAGTACTAATAATCGACTTCACAGGTGGTCTTGAGGATTTCAATGAAATTCTTGGATTATATGGGAAACAAGGGGTCGCTGGAGATCGGAGAACCGGATGTCGATTTTCGAGCGGTCTTAGATAATTGTAATTTGAATGACATTGGATTCCGAGGAAGGTGGTTTACATGGGAACGGGGCCGATTTCGTTCTACTAATATTAGGGAACGATTAGACCATGGGGTTGCTACAACTGGTTGGATGGAGTTATTTCCAGGTGTGCAGGTTGAGCATTTGTCGCACTCTTTTTCTGACCATTGTCCGATTTTGTTAGATACCATGTGCGTCGAAAGGTATGATTACAAAAGCTCTTTTAGTTTTGAAGCGAAATGGTGCCTTGAACCAAAGTTCGAGGAGCTTGTAAAAGTCTGGTGGAATGCTACTTGCGGAGATATGCCTACTCGATTGGAACATTTGGGTCTCAACATGAAAGAATGGAGTATAACTAGAGCTAGGGCTGAAAAGCGGAAACGGGGCTGCTTGGAGGATAGGTTGGATTACTTGTATAAGCAGGAAATCTCTGATGATATTTTAACTGAAATTGCTGAAGTTCAATTGGACCTGAACCTGGAGGTTGATAAGGAAGAATTGTATTGGGAACAACGCGCCAGAATTAATTGGTTAAAGAATGGGGACCGAAATACGAGTTTCTTCCATAAGATAGCTAGCCAACGTTATACCCGGAACAGAATCCAAGAGCTTGAAGATGAGAATGGTAATAAGGCAACTATAACGGAGGATATGGTTAAGATTGCGTCGGAGTATTTTAAGAAGCTGTTTGCTGCATCAGAGGTGGATCTGGATGATCGTATTTTTGACTTGGTTGAGAATAGAGTGACGGCAGGTATGAATGCAAACCTCATCAAACCGTTTTCTGAGGAAGAAATTTGCAATGCAGTGAAATCTATGCCAGTATTAAAAGCCCCTGGAAGTGACGGTTTTGCAGCAATTTTTTTCCAACGATACTGGCATATCATTGGAACGGACACAGTTGGGTATTGCCTGGATATATTGAATGGTCATAGGGAGTTTGGTGATATCAATAAGACGCGGCTGGTGCTGATTCCTAAAGTTGCTCAGCCAAAAACTATGTCACAATTTCGGCCCATAAGTCTATCATCTACAAGATTATTGCAAAAGCTATGGTTAATCGCATGAGCGACATTCTGGGTGCTTGCATCAATGAATCTCAAGGGGCTTTTATCCCTGGGAGACTTATTTCTGACAATGTCTTAATTGCTTATGAAGTATTACATTCTCTTAAATTGAAGAAAAGTGGAATGCGAGGTAATTTTGCTCTCAAGTTAGACATGAGCAAGGTGTATGATAGAGTGGAATGGGATTTCATTGCGGGAATGATGAAATCATTGGGTTTTCACGATGATTGGATTGTGTTAGTAATGCGATGTGTTTGTTCTGTATCGTATTCGGTGCAACTTAACGGGATCAATAGTGAATGGTTTACTCCCTCTAGGGGTCTGAGGCAAGGTGATCCTCTTAGTCCCTACCTATTCTTGATTTGTCTTTGAAGGATTTTACGCCCTTTTGGAAGAAGCGAAAAAAGTGGAGACATGAGAGGAGCCAAGATCGGAAGGGGAAGGCTCTCAATAAATCATTTGTTTTTTGCGGATGACTGCATTCTGTTTGGCGACGCAACAAGGGAAGGTGTTCAGACTGTTCGTAAGATTATTTGCGAATATGAATCAAATGCGGGGCAAAGGGTTAATTATGATAAGTCCCTGATTTATTTTGGAACAAATGTACAAGATGAGATGAAAGAGGAAATTACTCGGCTTTTGGGGTTGGATTGCTTCTAGTCGAGAGAAGTACTTAGGATTGCCTTGATGGTGGGTAGAAGAAAATCGTGGGCTTTTTTGATTTCAAAGATAGATTTGAAAGAGGATAGAAAGGTGGAGCCTCAGATACCTCTCGATGGGGGGGAAAGAGGTTTTCATAAAATCAATTTTGCAGGCCACCCCCCTTTATGCCATGCAATGTTTTCTTTTCCCTAGGAGCTTGTGTGTACAACTTCAAAACATAATGAATAGATTTTGGTGGGCAAATGGTAAAACGAAGATCGGCATTCATTGGAGCACTTGGAATGCGCTGTGTCTATCGAAGGTTGCGGGTGGTTTAGGCTTTAAAGATTTATTCTTATTCAATAAAGCCCTCCTAGCTAAACAGGTTTGGCGTATTTTAACTAATCCAAATTGTCTTTTAGCGAGAGTGTTAAAAGCGTTATTTTCCCAATTCGATTTTACGGATGCTAAGATTGGATCTTACCCTCTTTTACAGGCGTAGCATATGCGATTGTCGTGAGTTGATCGAAGAAGGTATGTTGTGGAGAATAGGCAATGGCGAACGTGTCAACATTTGGAATGATTCTTGGCTTCCTGGAAAGGAGAATAACAATTCGAGGCAAGATATTAGTATCTGATGGTCTACGATTAGAGATCTAATACTTTCTGACTCTAATACGGAATCTTGAATCGATTGAAGCTGTTTGAAGAGGACACGGCACGGCGAATTCTCTCAATACCGCTTTCAGGGGGAAACTCTCAGGACACAGTAGTATGGAAATTTGAGGGCTCAGGCGAATACTCGGTAAGGAGTGGGTATAGGACCCTAATCTCCTCTCTTACAAGTACAAATCCTTACAGCAATAATAATATGACTTTTACAGACTTTTACAAGGATTTATGGGGGTTGAACATTCCCAGTAAAGTTAAGATACATGTGTGGAGACTTTTCAACAATTGGATCCCTCACTACTGCAATCTGGCAAAAAAGAAATTAGCCAAGAAATCGTTGTGCCCCTGTGCAAAGATGGAATGGAGACTACAAACCATTTAGTATGGTCGTGTGGCGTATTACGTAAGGTTTGGGATTACTTCCAGGTTAGATCTCACCAGTTTGACACCCTTGGGGAGGCTAAAGACTGCTTTGTTTGTTTCTTCACTGCTGCAGACATTCAACAGAAAAGCATTATCGCCATTTCTATTTGGAGCCTTTGGTATCACAGAAATAAGTTAATTCATGAAGGGGTTAAATTCAAGATTGAAGAGGTCTTGGGATTCATGCATGGTTATCTACAAGACATATTATTGACACAATCAAATCTTCTTAACAAGGTTAATCACTCTCTGCAGATTAAATGGCAGGCTCCGGAGTTGGGTGTTACAAAAGTAAATTTTGATGCCTCATTCCATAGCAAAGATCAAACAGCAATTTCTGCCGTAATAGCCAGAGATCATCTGAGTCATATCTTGAAATTTGAGACTTATCTTTCTTGATGTTGTAGATCCGTTTGTGGCTGAAGCAAGGGCCTGCGAACGGGCGATGCTATTGGCGAAAACCATGGGTTTCGATGCTCGGTATTGAAGGTGATGCCCTAACAATTATTGAAAGCATTGGAGGAGGGTTTAGATAGATCGGTGATCCGATCAATAACACACCATATTTTTATCATGGAATGGAATTGAACAGATCTCTTACCGATTTGTACCAAGAGCGGTTAATGAAGTTGCTCATATCTCGCCTGGAAGGAAGAAAAGCGAGATACTTTGGGATATGGAGTCAAGGGTTCCGGCTTGGTGTCTAACTTGGCGGAGAAGGAGAGAGTTTGACGAGATAGAATGGTTTGGGATTTGTTTTGCTTTCTTCAGAGGAAGGTTCATTGAATCCTCTGTTGGTGTCGGTGTCGAGTAGAGCAAGAGTCGATTAATTAGAAGCGATCGATATCTCAAGTTTGTTGGCTAATGTTTGATTGGGTGGGGCTCAAGGTGTTCCTTTGTTTTATTTTACGATTGTTGTTATCTGTTTTTGCTTAGGTTACTTGTTTTGTCTTTGGTTTTGGACCTTTTATTTTTCGTTCTTTTGGGCTTGAGCCTAACCTTCAATTTTATCGAACTTTTATTCAAAAAAAAATATAGTATTAAAATAAATTTTTATATTGACAATTTTTATATTTGAATGAACAATCGATTCAAGAGCTAAGATCCTAAAGTCAAGTGATTTTAGAAAATAGTAATTTTAGAAAATGAAGTATTGAAACTTCGTTTTATAAATCGAGTCATAAATATTTATAAAAATATTTACGAAGTGTTATTAAGGTTGTATTAAAGGTTTCGTTAAGAAATTTTAATGTTTCGATAGTTAATTATGTAAAAGGGTTAAATTATAAAAGTTGAAAAAGTTAATCGCTATTAATTTAAATATGTTTAATTTATTAAAAATTATAATTGGATGGCCTTAATGGGCAAATTACCCATTCTTAAGTTTGTGGACGGTTAAAACTTTATTTTCTTTTATTTTTGTATGTGTTTTATATGTTATAATATTATTATTAAAGATAAAGATAAAATAAAGAATAAAAAAGTTAATAAAATAAGAAAACATCATGTTTTCTTCTTCAATTGTTTGGTTCGTCACCGAACTTCCATGGAAGCATATTCAAGCTTCATCCATGCTTCAATTTATGCATGGTAAACCATTTTCACCCGTTTCTAATAATTTTTATGTTTTTGAGATCATTACAACTAGGTCTAACTAATTCATGTCTTCATTTTTTAAATTGTTAAAGATTTTGAATGTTTTCATTGATGAATCTTTATGATTTTAAATGTTAAATGATAAATTTGAAGTGTTGGCTGGAATTTAAAAGTATTTCGTTAAGTGATTTTTGATGAATTTGTCGGTTGGTATGAGTTTGCAATAAAAATGGTTAATTTGTATGTTTTAGCCTCAAAGACTAAATTGAATAAAAGTAAGATATTAGGGGGCAATTTTGTAAAAATTTCAAAAATAACTAAATTGTATAAAATAAATTGTTTTACAATCTAAATTAATGAATTGAATGAAATTATTAATTTAGATTAAGATTGAGTGGAAAATCGAGGAGAATGAAAAATTACCAAATAGCCTATGTACTTTGACATTTTTGTAAATTTAGTCAGGTAAGTTCGTATGAACTATAATCACTTAAATGTTGATTAAATTGAATGTTTAATGTGTTTTTCTAATGTAAATGAATCAATATATATATATATATATATGTTATTATGAAATTGATCATGTAAAGAAACGATGAAAATCCAACGATGATCGACAACTATCGAACCCCGTTTGAATCTTAAGAATGTATAGGATACAAATAACATGTCATTAGGGTTTTCATGTTTCGGGTGTTGGTCCTGGATGTTCTAGCGATAGTTGAGGTTCGACATTTGTTGCGGATACTTATCAGCTTGTGTGAGTAGCATCGTGTAGCTTACATTCTGGTCGTCAGCTTGTGTGAGCAGACCCAGGTTACCATGTTCAGGGTGTTGGTTCTGAATGTCCTACCGATGGCTAAATTTTGACATTTGTTGGGATACACGTCAGCTTGTGTGAATATCATTGTGTAGCTACATTTCGACCATCAGCTTGTGTGAGCAAACCCATTTATGGCTCGAGTGAGCAATATATATATGTTATTATGAAATTTATCATGTAAAGAAACGATGAAAATCCAACAACATTCGACAACTATCGAACCCCGTTTGAACCTTAAGAATATATAGGATACAAATAACATGTCATTAGAGTTTTCATGTTTCGGGTGTTGGTCTTGGATATTCTACCGATAGTTAAGGTTCGACATTTGTTAGGGATACTTATCAGCTTGTGTGAGCAGCATCGTGTAGCTTACATTCTGACCGTCAGCTTGTGTGAGCAAACCCAGGTTACCATGTTTAGGGTGTTGGTTCTGAATGTCCTACCGATGGCTAAATTTCAACATTTGTTAGGATACTCGTCAGCTTGTGTGAATAGCATCGTGTAGCTATATTCCGACCGTCAGCTTGTGTGAGCAAACCCATTTATGGCTCGAGTGAGCAATGATGAAAAGGAATGGTTTTGACCATATGTTTAGCACACTTTGTGTGAGCTTTCCCACGTATCCAATATTATTCTAAGTGGTTTAACGGGCATGAAAAGGGAAGGAATGGTAAATATTCAAATGACTCATGTCATGAAAAGGAATGAAAAGGAAATGTTAAATGAAAGTATGTCTACATTCATGAAATTGATGATTTCAAGAGAGATTATTCATGTTTAATGACTTATCTTATGTTAATTCAAGTGAATTATGAATTGATGCACTAACATGTGTTGTTGATGATGTTTAGGCTTGTGCCAAGCTATTGGTTGGATTGTATTATGTTAATTATAAATTATGCATTGAAATGGTAAGTGTCCAAATGGAAATATGTTTAATGAAAGGGTGGCAAGGATCAAAGTATGCAATTTCTTATGAAATGGTTTATCATGTAGTTGATTCCAAAAGAGCTATGTTTAAATGCACTAGCTTATGGCCATGGATGATGTTATACTTATGTCTTGTGTATTATGCATATGAAATGGGTGAAGAAAGGTAATAAAATGGTAAGTTCATAGTTGAAATGTAATATGATGAAAAGGGAATGGTGAGTTGAATGATGTACTTATATGTGAGAAATTTACGTATGCTATGGATGAATATACCTAGTTCATGAAAAAATATACTAATTAGTGAATTGATGTTGTTATTTAAGCTAAAGTAAATAAATGCAATGGAAAGTAAGTAAATGCAATGGAAAGTAAGTAAATGGAAGGGTTCAAAAGTCTTGTAAAATCCTATTATGTTAGGAATTAAAAATATATATGATATTGATGAACTTACTCATTTATGAGTTGATGGTTATAAAGTTTGATAAACTTGTGAAATTGGTATAGATTTATAATTACCCCACAAAGTTCATTATTAAAATGAAATGTTATGTTTAAAGTTCATACGAGTTTACTTATGTAGTTATTTTTCCTTTACTTTACAAATTATCGAAAGCTCGATCTGTTTGGAAGCTCGTCGGAGATCTATCACACTATCCAGCCATTATATCGGTAGTTTTTGATGTCTTGATCAAGGTTATAATGACTTGTACAAATGGACTTGTGGTTTATATTAGTTGATGAGTTTGGCATGCATATGTCATTTTGGTTGATGTAATCTTGGTACTTTTGATGCCTTATTGATGTGAGTTATTTTGACAATGTGTTAATGCGTGTTTGAATGGCCAAAATGGTAGGTGATGAATTGACCTCAACATGGTCAAGTTATGGTATGCTTTGGAAAGGTTTTGAATAAATGTGCATGAGTGAAATATGGTTTGTATCTATGTTGGTTGTTGGAACCATTTGGAAATGGCCAGATTTGTGTCATTTAGATGGTTTTGGTGCATGTGAGAAATGGTCTAAATGGTAAAGTTATTTGATATGGCATGAATCTAATATGGTATGGTTGATATGTGTCAATTGTGATATGTTTTGGTATGTAAATAAGTTAGTTGATGAATGTTTAAATATGCACATGTTTAGGTATGTTTGATGCATGTGCTTGAGGTGCATATGTGACATATTGGTTGTATGGATTATTAGTGTAACACCCCTAACCCGTATCCATCGCCGAAACAGGGTTACAGAGCATTACCAGAGATTTCAAAACAATCACAGATAATTGTGATATTTACTGTTCATAACAAAACTGTCCACTTGAGTCATAGTCACTAAATTATTTATATCTTGAGTTACAGAATTCTAAATTAAGATCCGCTTCATTTTTCGAAACTAGACTCAAATATCTTCATACCATAAAATTTTTAGAATTTATGGTTTAGCCAATAAGCACAGTTAATTCTTCAAATTCATCCTTGTTCTGCTGTTTGACAGTTTCAACCTTTCTTCACTAAAAAATAATTCTTTCTTAGTACGGGATTCGGATAATGTTCCCGTTTCTTTCTCTTGAAATTAGACTCATTAAGAAATTAAAAATATAAATTTAAACCCCAAGTTTTTTTATACAATTTTTAATGATTTTCCAAAGTCAAAACAGGGAAACCCGAAATCATTCTAACCTTGTCTCACAAAAATTCAAATATCTCATAAAATGAAATTCTTTTGCTTACACCGTTTCTTCTATGTAAAACTAGACTCAATAGAATTTAATTTCATATTTTATTAAACCTCTAATTTGATTTTCACAATTTTTGGTGATTTTTCAAAATTATACTACTGCTGTCATCCAAAACTGTTTTAATGCTAATTTTACTCTTTCATGATTTCTTTGTATTAACTTTCATTTAGACATACATAACACCAAAGCATATCCATAACTAGCCATTCCAATAGCTAGTCATTAGCAAATATTTACATGCCATTCATTGGCCAATTTAACCTATACATCAACAATAAAGACTTAAACATATCATTTCCTTACCTTCATATTCATGCTCATAACATCATACTTTATCAAGTTCACACATACCCAATCACATTCAACATAACAACTTCCCACATGTATCATCTAGTCTAATTTCATTAACATACCATTATAAACCACATCACATAATGACATTGGCATAGGCATATGAGTAATTAATATGCTTGCAACCCATTAGCCAATTTAAGCCAATTTATATGGCTACATACCAAATCAAATCCTTAATCATGACAAGCCAATACATTTGGCCATATCATAATGGCACATACACAAAGTGACTAAGTCCCTAAACATGCCATAGACTCAAAGGTTTGCGTTCATTTACCCAACATGATAGCTTGATAGTATGATAGTAGCTTGATAGTATGATAGTATCTCCGACGATCTCCAACCCGAGCTAGTTTGGTGACACTATGAGGCATAGGAAAGGAAAGGGAGTAAGCTATATAACTTGGTAAGTTCACATACAAATAAATAGCAATATAATCATGAATATCATACAATTAAAATAACATAATTTACATATATATCATCATAGTTTCATAGGCATAACTTACTCATTTTCAATCTTACCAAAAGTTCATCACATACTGAGCTCATTCATATGAATTTTTCGTACATACCTGTACCAACTCGTAACATATCACACTCTTTCTCATCTTTGGCATAATCTTTGAATTACCCATTAATCCACTTGGAACACTAAAGGATACTCGGGAATCTCATACACAATGTACCATACCAACGCCACATCCCAGATATGGTCTTACATGGAAATCTCATATCGATGCCAATAGCCCAGCTATGGTCTTACACGAAGTATCATATCGACGCTATATCCCAGATATGGTCTTATACAAAATCTCATAATGATGCCATATCCTAGATATGGTCTTATACGTAATCTCAGTGACCCTAATGTCATGACATTTGTATTCTATTTATTCCTAAGGTTCAAACGGGTTTTCTCATTTGTCATATTATCGTTGATTGTATCCACATTCTCATTTATGCAATTCATATATTAATAAAACATTTAAAATACAATTTTAACATTGCATTATTTACACATGAACTTACGTCGACACAAGAATGGCGAAATGGGCCTAATCGTCATATACTTTGTTTTTCCCCGTTCTAAGTCCGAACCTTGATTTTATTAATCTATAACATCACATTTGACTTATTTAATCATTATACTGTTCAATTTAGCCCAAAATCGTATTTTGACAAAATTTACATTTTTGAACCTAAACTTTGTCATATTTACATTTTAGTCTCTAGGCTCGTAAAATGATTTTTTTATTCAATTTCTTTGTACTTCAAGCCTTGCCGAACCATTTTCATGCTTATAGAAGCCCACATTTTCCATTAAAACAAATTTTACAACACTTTTTATACTATTTTACAAATAGGTCCTTTTTATGCATTTTCATCAAAAATCACTTAGCAAAAGTTGTTTATCTAACATATAACTTGCATAGTCTACTATTAAACATCAAAATACACAAATTTCTAACATGGGTCAAACCCTATACCTTCATCATATCTCAAATTAATGGTAGAAATAGATAGATCATATTACAAAGATTTTAAAAACATGAAAATCATTAAAAATGGAGCTAGAACGGACTTACAATCGAGCTTAAAAGCTTGAAAAACCCTAGCCATGGTTTCCTCTTGCAAATTTCGGCCAAGGAGGAAGATGAAAATTTTTTTTGGGTTTTTATTTTGTCGATTTAATCGTTTAATTACTAAATGACCAAAATGCCCCTAAATTAAAAATATTCTATTTCACTTATTTCATGTCCATTTTTGTCCAAAAAATTAACCAATGGTCTAATTATCTTTTAAGGACCTCCAATTTAAAATTTCATAGCAATTAGACACCTTTAGCTTCTAGATTTCAAGTTTTGTACTTTTTACGATTTAGTCCTTTTGACTAAATTGAGTGCCTAAACGTCGAAATTTTCGAACGAAATTTTCACAAATTCATTCCGTGAAATTGTTGACCCTAAAAATATAATATATCGGATTTGTGGCCTCAAAACCACTGTTCCGACTAGACCCAAAATCAGGCTGTTACAATTAGCCTATTGTATGGACCTTTTTTGCAAGTTTTGAACATGTTTAGAAGCCTTGATCAGGTGTGTAAGATTACAAGGCTTATGATTGAGAAGGGTGAAAGAAATAGCTTGATTTTAGCCATTTTCTTGTCTACACGGCATAAGACACAGGCGTGTGTCTCAGCCACGTGTGTGACCATGGCCGTGTGAAACGGCTGTGTGTCCTCTGTAGGTTTCAAAGGGTTGCAAGTTAGGCAGTTACACGGCCTAGCATACAGCTTGGCACACGAGCGTGTGAGGCTATTTCGAGAGTTACATAGCTTGGCACATGGGCGTGTGGCTTGGTCGTGTGACCTAAGTCAGAGAGTTTCACGGGTTGGGACACGGCCGTGTGTCCCTATTTCGAATGTTACACGGCCTGAGACATGGACGTGTGTCTCAGCCGTGTGACCCCTGTAGTGTCAAATTTTCTATCTTTTTCCATAAAGTTCTAAATGTTTCCAATTTAGTCTCGAATCATTTCTAAAGTATTTCTAAGGCCTCGAGGGCTTGAATAAGGGACGATATGCATGTGCATGTGTATGAATGGATTATGCTGTGATTAATGTAATGTTTGGAAATGAATGTTTTTAAGTTGCGTTTTTACAGTAATGATCCGTAACCCTATTTCGACGACGAATATAGGTTAGAGGTGTTACACAACACCCTTTGACACCTTCCTTCCAACCCCATCCACAATAGGATCATGAGAGTCGTCTTAACTTTTTTAGTGACCCTACCAACGCCTGAGTTTGAGACATCAAGATTGGTCCCAACCACACTGTTTGCTATGGTCAACGATGCACACATCAGAAAGAAAATTAATACCCTATGGCTCGTGTTAACTTTTACCTTTTTATTTTTATTTCTTTTCTTTTCCACGATATTCTTTCTTATTACTTGTTAACAAAGTTAAAGTATTCTATATATATATATATATATATATTTCATAGTTTGTACATCTACCTTTCATTTCATTATATGTTATAATATAATATAATTCCAACATTTTGTATTAAGTCATAATTTTTTTGCGAAAAATTGTCAGAAGATGAAGCTTCAAAGAAAAGATAAATTATGGATTCTGATTCAAAAACTGAAGAATTTTTTATATCTTTTATATGTTTAATAACATGATGATGATGAAGAAGAAGAAGAAATGAATTGAGGAAATAAATTCATTTTCATATTTGAACTACTTGGGTATGTTTCTGTTTGAGTAATATCGAAAAGAAAACCAACACCAGTTTTGTGAATGAGAAAATGTGAATTTTATATATATATATATATATATATATATATGACAAACACTAAATTATTTCGTATAATTATATTCTAATGTCCCTCTATATAATAACTAATACCTTGTTTTGCTCATTTCAAATCATCACCCATGTAATTTCGTTGAAAGAAAATTCCTATTACTATTCCAAGCAATTCACCATTATTTAAACGCAATAATTATACATATTGAATTTTTTAAACAAATTTTAGTTAACGCAATTACCAACATATATAACTTTATTTAAATTGTTGATTGAGTTTTAATTTAATTGGTATCAATATTATTGTTAGTGTAGGAGGATGTGAGTTTAAGTGTGTTGAAACATATTATCTTCCTATTATTTAAGAGTTGGGAAGGGGCTATACATAATTCTAAGTATTGTAACAAAAAGAGCAGATATGATAAGAATTTGTAATAAGATTAATGTTTAAAAAAATGTTACTTAAATGATGAGTTGTTTTAATAATTTTAAAATCAAAATCAATTACAGTAATTACATCAAGCAAAATCAAAATATTAATTTTAAATTAACCACATTCCTTACTATCAGCATTTTTATTGGTGTTTTGAAGGATTAATGAATTTTTTTTGGACATTAATTGCATTTTATGTTGAAAGCTAAATGCAGATTTTTGTGTATGTAATTTTAATTTTTAAAATTTTATTTAAATCATATATATCGATTGTTAAAAAATCAATGTGAACAACTATTGAAAGAAAACATTATGCTTTAATTTTGGTCAAATTTTACATTGACTTGAGTAGATTGAATAAATCTAAATTAAATAATTTTAACTAAATCTTACATATAAATAGATATTTTAATAGAAATCGTTAGTTTTTTATTCTTATTAATAATTAATTTAAGTTTATTTTAAATATTAAAATTTTCAACTTAATTTGTATTAAGCATAATATAAACTATTATAATTTCAAAAATTAAAAATAAAAATACTAAATCTTTTACGTATAAGTACATCCATGTCTTCTTCTCATTTTTCATGAAAAAGAAATTATCAAATAATTTTTATTAAGGATTATCAAATATATTTTAAAAATAAAATTACTGAAAATATTAATTTTCCGATAATTTTTTTAAGAATCTATCAAACAAGGTTTAAATTAAAAATTATAAATCTAGGAGTGTGTTTTATAAACCATTGAAAATTTTCAAAATTTATTATTTTAAATGTGTTTGATAATCATTTTAATTTTTACTTAATATAAATTTTTAACAAAATAGTGTTAAATAAGATTAAGTAGGTAGGTAGGTAGCTACTTATCACTTAATGTAAAAGAATATTAAATTAATTTTATTTTATTAAAAATATTTTAAAAATGAGATATTTAAATTATCATACTTATCTTTTATCTAAACTATATAAAATAGTATAACATATTATAACAATAAAATTAAAATTAAAAAAATAATTTTAAAATATTTACTTTTATCAAACAATATTCAACAGTTATATTTATTAATATAAATTCAATATTTAATTTTTGAGGATTTAAAATTTTAATTTATCCAAATATTCTAATTTATCGATTAAACATCATCAAAAACAAAATACGGCGCCGTATGGAACTCCGTTGCCTTTGTTAAGCTCCTTGTCAAACCTAAAGCAACCTCCCTATCAAAGTATCAGCATCAGATGCCACGTACTGTCAAAATTTGGTAATTATCTAATTACTATTTAATTTATTTTATATTTACCATTTTCTATATTTCAATTAATCAATTAAAAATTTTATGAAGTATATAATTTTTTCATGTCTTCATATAAATTATTGAAATCTCCAGCTCTCTCCATCTTTATCACCATTTTTTTAAACTCACCGCTGGTTTTACAGATTTTCCATAATACACTCATTCAATCTCCCCCAAAATAGGCAATAACATGTTTTTGCTTCCATAAATTCATATTTCTTCTCTGTTTTCCGAGAAAATTGAGAAGGAACGGTTTTTGAAATCTCTGTGAGCTTAAGGTAAGTAGTTTTATTTAATTTTTTTTATGCTCCGATAGATCTTGATCAGGTTTGATTAGTTTGGATCCTGATCAGGTTCTATTTGTTATAAAGGTATAGTTTTAGGTTTGAGTTGGGCTTTTTCTTATTTTCTATTTTATGGATATTTGATTTTTTAACTTCTTCTTTTTGGAATTTTCTGTTCTATATATATCCAACTATTGCAATTTCTCAAGAAAATTAAAGCTTGGTGATTTTGCGATCAACCTGGATGTAATGGGATATTATCTGATTCTAGGATTACTCTTTTTTATTTTTCCTTCTCCGTCTGCCTTGAATTGATTGATAAATGAATACGCTATATGCATTTGCCTGATTGTATTTCGAGTTTATCCAACGTTTGAAAAGCGAACATTAAGTACTCATTCTCAAAAACATATACATATGGAATGCATTTAAGATTGACAAAAACATAGAACAAGCATTGATTGAGATCTTGTTTTCATTTGTGAAACAGATATTGTTTTGGGGTTGAGGTCACCAAGTATACGACTCCTCACAATTCAGGCTCCGGCATTTCAGCTTCAGTCTGCAGAATCAGGAAATGGTTAACAGGTTTGTTCTGTTATTCCCCTTTTGTGATTTTGATTACTTGTAAAGAAAGAATGAAACGAATGGGGTTTTATATCTCTTTTCCTGTTGGCATTAGGTATGGAGTGTTTTGATGCGCGGAGAATATCATGTTGCAGTGCTTAGACGGATTGAAGCATTTATTTGCTTCTGTATTGCACTGTTGTGATATTGATTTGTGCAAGCAATCCAGAGGTCTCGAGGATCCTGAACTTCTTGCAAGAGAGACAGTTTGTATGTCATCAATTTCCTTTCCTTCTCTTTTTTAAGTAATACTGTTAAGCATTTACTGTATTGGTAGAAGGACAGTGGCAACGCATTTGCATAATTTAACATCTTGTTTGGACTTTGCCTATGTTATTTTTGTTATTGAGTCGTTCTATTGGAATTTGTTGTTTTGCTTACCTTGATGCAGTTAGTGTAAGTGAAATAGAAGCACTCTATGAACTCTTCAAGAAGATAAGCAGTGCAGTGATAGATGACGGGCTGATTAACAAGGTCTTTTTTATTTTTACATTTTGTTGTGAATTAATACATTTTATGTTTGTTGAGTTTTTGAACTTGATTGTTGCTCCGATTGAATTGGATTCTTCCACCCATCTTATCCTTTTAGTATTTGACTTTTGTTTACATACTATTTGGCAGGAGGAGTTTCAATTGGCGTTATTCAAGACAAACAAAAAGGAGAGCTTGTTTGCAGATCGGGTAATTTTATCTAATGTTAAATTATATTGTTTTCATCCTTGATAAAAGAATACTTGTCAATTTCATCTTCCCAACTCTTTGTAGTATTTTTAGCTCAAATCATTAGCTTCTTGCCTGAGCTGCTATCAGTGTATTTCTGATTTTACTGTAGGTGTTTGACTTGTTTGATACGAAGCATAATGGAATTCTAGGTTTCGAAGAGTTCGCTCGTGCTCTTTCTGTCTTCCATCCAAACGCTCCTATTGACGATAAGATTGACTGTATGTGCCCACTATTTATGTTGCATGCATCTATTTTTCTATTAGCCTGCAGATATAATCACGTTAACTTGGTGGTTGTATGTACATAATAAAAAAGCATGTACTGAATGTTTTATCTTTCATGTTTAAGTCATCTTTTGTCAGCTTCTAGTAGCTAAGTACTTTTTCTTCTCCCAATTCTTTTTTATTATTTTTTTAAAATTTTCATTTGCAGTCTCTTTCCAACTATATGATCTCAAGCAGCAAGGTTTCATTGAGAGGCAGGAGGTAAGTGTTGAGTTTCTATTTGATTGTTTGTGTTTTTTTCTATTTTTCTTTTCTGTATTCATATTTTCCATACTCAGGTTAAGCAAATGGTAGTGGCTACGCTTGCTGAATCTGGCATGAACCTTTCAGATGATGTTATAGAAAGTATAATTGACAAGGTGATCATTCAATTTGATTTAATTGAAGTCGTGTTGCTTCTAAAATTTTATTTTATTGGGTTTAGCTTCTACATGTTAAGTTTTGGAGCTTTTCGACAGACTTTTGAGGAAGCTGATACAAAACATGATGGGAGGATTGACAAGGAAGAGTGGCGAAGTCTTGTTTTGCGACATCCCTCCCTCCTGAAAAATATGACCCTGCAATACCTTAAGTAAGTAGCCAATATATTCTACTATGGAACACTAATTGCTGTTGAAATATCACCCGAAAGGACATTTCGGTTATGATGTGTGCTCAACTTTCAAATGTTGTTTGTTTTGTTGAGCAGAGATATCACGACGACATTCCCAAGCTTTGTTTTCCACTCGCAAGTCGATGATACCTGAGAAATCAGCAAATGGATGAAAGCTTTCATATGGCCTACTTCATTCTCGGCAATGGTGGCAGATTCAAATATAAATGGGCGGCCAAAGAGTGAGTCTCTGTGATGTTATGGTTTATTGGTTAAAATTATTTTTCTTGTGTGCGTCAATATTCAACCGTTGAACATTCTTCTTCTTGTTCTCAGTGTTCTTTTGTTTATTGGTTAATTTCAGATGGTGTTACAATGTAAAAAAAAAAAAAAAAAAAAATCTGGGTCCATTTGAAATTCTTTTTCTATTATAACCTAGAAATTTGGATGTAAAGTTGAATATGGGTGGCAAATAAACGAATCAGTAGCAGTTCCAGTGAGACTCCCATCTTTCTATTCAATTGTAAAATGGATTGTTCTGATGGGGATTTCTGGGTTCTATTTTCTGTTGAATTGCAAAATGGGTTTCCCCGATGTAATTTTGGGTTTTATTGTATTTTTGTTTTGCGTATTAAAATAAGCATCTTGAAAAGAAGGGGCTCATGCCAAAATAGTACATCTTGTCATTCATGATTTTATTATTATAATCTTTGTTTAGGATATTTTATTTTGATAAAATTTTATGCGTTTTATGTTGTTAAGAGATATTCATGTGCTTATATGTTAGGCTTTAGTGTTCCATTCTTTTTGGTAATCGTCTTATAAGATAGAAGTGAATCTGAGTTGCAGTTTTGGACGTGTCATTTGAGGTGTAATCATATGTTTTAAAAATAATAAAATAAAAGTTAAAACTCTAAAAATATTCAGATCTTTGTTTCGCTTTTAGTCCTCATCGAAATTTAATGTTTTGCTTATTTATCCGGTTTTAATTTTCTTCAACAAATTTAACTTTCAACATATTTTATTTTGTTAATTTACTATTATTCTTAAAATTTTAAAATTTTAAAACTATCAAAAAGAAAAAATATATATTTAATTTTTTTAATTTATAGGAATTAAGATTAAATTGATAAAATTTATAAAGTTGGTAGTTGAAGAATTTGTTAATTGATAGACATTAGAGTGTTAAATTTATTGGTGTACTAAAAAAAAAAAGACTCGGTAATGGTTTAATGGATGATTGATCAAATATTAAATAGCTAAAATGAAAAATTTTAAATTTAGGTGACTTAAATAGAAACATGTTAATAGTTTAATGATTATTTTTATAATTTATCTGATATTAAGAAAATAGATTGAAACATATGATATCTGAAAATGAAGTATGCAAATAGTAAAATTTTCATTTGCTTTTATGACTCAAGGTTTAGAAATTTTGCTGGGAAGCAAACAGAAAATAACATGTTTTCTCTGGGGTTTATTTTTGGGAAAATATTTGACGTAGATGCATAAATTTTATATATCATCACTTAATAATAACATAATATATTATCATTGAATAGAAAAAATGTTCTTTCCTTTTAAAAAAAAAATTAAATTAGATATCATACACTCGGAAGTGAAATTCTAAGAATTAGAAAATTAGAAGTATTTATAAAATAATTAATTTAATAATATAAGATTTTGGTTATTTATTTAAAAATAAGGAAATTATTTGAAGTGGGCTGGTTTTTTATAAATGAGGTAGTTAACATACGTTACTTTTGTATAAAAGTAAATTTTATTAAAAAAGTTTATTCTTATATATTATTAAATTGGTTAAACGTGTTTTAAGTCCCTTTACTCTTATTACATTTGGAATTTAGTCACACTTTTATTTAAAGGAATTTAGTTTTTTTTTTTACTTTTCATATTTAAAATGCAAGTCCAATTGTTAATATTGCTAAAATTATTTTATTAAATTTAAGTACATCACAATGTTAATTTTTAGTTAGATGGTTATCAAGTGAGTATTTTTTATTTCAAAATGTTAGACCAACAAATTTAACAAAAAAAAAATTAAACAATTTTAACAGTTGAATTTGAATTTTAAAATTTGAAAAGTAGAGGGACTAAATTCTTAGAAATAAAAGTCTGAGACACTAAATTCTAATTTGCAATGAGTACAAGGACTTATACTATATTTTAACCTATTAAATTTGGTGTTTGATTTTTTCTAATTGAGTTGTGATCTGATTAATTCGAACCAATATATAGATATAGATGATGTATATTAACCCATGAACTGATTTAGAATTTAAATCCAACTTTGCCTAGGAAAAAAATGAAATAAATAAATAAGAGATCCTTGTATTATAAAGTTATAAGTGTAATGATTCGAAGATCAGTGATGTCGAAAAATCTGGTTCCATGACCTCGTTTTTGTAAACCGAAACCGTAAATATTTTTATTAAATATTTATGAAGTTATATTAGAAGGGAATTGAATTTTGAATAAGTAATTTTATCGAATTAGTGTTTAATTAAGGTATAAGGATTAAATTGTAAAACCAATAAAAGTTTAATTGTTGGAGAATTATTAATTAGAAGCAAAGAGCAGGGATTAAGAAAGTAATTATACCTTCTTAAAGGTATAGTGGGCGGTAAGTGGAAAGAAAGATTGATTTCTTTCTTTCTTCTAAAACCATAACCGAATGTGGAGAAGAAGCACCAAGAACGTTCGACTCTTAGGGTTTCAATTTCAATTTCAAAATTGGTTAGTTCAATTTAGTCTTTTTCTTGTAATTTTTATGCTTTTGAAATCAAGGGAGCTTAATCTAGCCGACTCGTGTGTTAATTTTCAAAATTTGTTAAAGATTTGGAAAGATGCCATTGATGGATTCTTGAAGTTTTAGGTGCTAAATTAATAGATTTTAAGTGTAGAAGGGAAAAATGACTAAATTGTGAAGTCAATTGGTAATTTTGTTCAATTAGGACTAAAATGCAAAAAATTCAAAATCTGTGATAGAAATGAGAAATGGGAGGTCCTAAAAGGACTAGTGAAAATTGATTGAAAATATGAGTTCTAGATTGAAAGTTATGTTAGTCCAGATTTTAGGGACTAAATTGAATAAATTGTAAAATTTGCTTAAATTTACAATTGAGTATGAGTTTGTTTTTATATTTATGGTTTGATGTGTTTATGTTAATCCATAGCTAACGTTGAACCAGATTCCTCAAAAAGAAAGAAAAATACAAAGTCGTCGATGAATAGCTCGGAGTTTATAATTTGTGTTTCTATAATCTAAACCATCTCAATTGTCGCATTCATAAACTGCATTGTATGGTAAGATCATAAGGTGACCTGAAAATAGACCTACTCATAGGTCAGGCCACCCGGCCTAGCCTGAAGACCCGCCCGAAATGTGGGAGGGTTTGGGCAAAAATATAGGCCCGAAAAATAGGCTTGCAAAAAAATAAGGCTCGTTTAAAAAACGAGTTGGGCCTTGAGTAAGGTTTTTTGGCCTGGGCCCGGCTTGGCCTGAATTCACTAAAGGACAAAAAAATCAATTTTTTAATATTATTTTCTTGTTGTTTTCTCCGTATTTTGTTACCATTTTACTGTTATGTTGCTACTATTTTCTTGTTATTGTTTGGGTATTATATAAAACTTATTTTATTGTTAATTTTGTTATTATTTTAGAGACATTTTCTTGTTAAGTTGCATTTATCTTAGTGTTATTTAAGTATATATTTTTTAAAATTTATTTTCAATTTGTTGGGAAATATTTATTTTGTTGTTTTTAACATTTTTGATGTATTATATATATTTTAAATTTACATAAAAATTAATATAGGCGGGCCTGGTCGGGATCGAGTTTTAGCATTTTTATCCGGGTCGGGCTTGGGCAAAATTTTAAGCCCATTTTTCGGGCCAGGCTGGGCTCGGGCCAAGTAAATGGGCCTAAATTTTTAGTTGAGCTCGGTCCAAACCGGGCCGGCCCATGCACACCTCTACATGAAAATGATCAAATGAATTGGATTGACTTGATATTGATTAATTGTTTATGAGTGGGACTAAATTGAATAGTTTTGAAAATATCAAATATTGTTAGAAATGTGAGATGTAAGTCTATATTGTGTTTAATTATGTTGTTGCACATGTGAACAATGATTGGTTAATGAGATTACGATATGAAATTGAGAATTTGACTTACGAAATGAAATTGAGAAATTGTTACCCTATTAACTGTTCGAGTAGGGTCGGGTATAATTAGCATGTCATAGGAGAGGAAGAGTTTAAGGTTATACGACTACGTGTCGGGGAGTTCTAGGCACACCCATTTGTCGATTATATCGACTAGTGAGGGGCACAACTATTTGTTGGTTATACCGACTAATGCTGGGCACATATTACTATTTTCAGATTTATCTGGTAGACACAGGGTGCCAAACTAGTGTGATGGTTGGATCTATGTATCCGTCTGAGTTCGAGTCTGATTAATAGGGAGTGAAAAATGTGGGTCAAGATAATGAATTCTGAAAAGAATTTATATGACAATCAATTGTGTTATTTGATATTGAAAGCTTGGAACTGAATTGAGAAATATGGTATTATATTATTGAAATATCGATTACGGAATAAAAAGTATTAATATAATTATATTTAAAGGATATATGCACCTTATGATCTTCGTATCATTTTTTTTATGTTTTATATTATGATTTAATATTCGGATTGCGGTTTTATTTTCTGTGCATAGGTTAGTTTCGATTGAGTACGCTTATCTCGATCAACATCTAGCAGTAAATCCAGGATTCAACAAGTGGTGATGTTCTTATTAGTTTAATAGCATGTACCTAAGGGAGTTTTAATATTCATGTCTTGCTAAGATTTAAGAATGATTTGGTATTTTCATGTGGATTGTATATATGTTAATGTTGGTAAAAAGCTTGGTGATAAATTGAATTATGTGCATGCTTAATTATCTTGATATGTGGATATGGTAAGTGGTATGCTTTTGATGGATAGTTTAGAAATGTTGAATGGCCTATTTTAGGTAAATTTATTAAAGTGTTAAGGCATGAATTTATCATGGTAGGTTGAAGAATTGAGGAATGCTAAAACTTAAAATTTTTATATGCTTTGTATTTGAATTGAGCTTAAAATGTAGTAGAATGAAATAGTTTGATTGAGCTTGAATGTTGAAATGGAATGTAGGTTGTAAATTTGAAATAAATAAGTTTGTATAGAATGTTACAAATGAATAGGTATGGAATTGGTAATTAGAGTCTAGTTACTAGCATAGGTATAGTTGATGGAAATAGGGATAAGAATTGTACCTAATATGCCATGATGTTTGAGGTAAATTTGGAGATATGTTGTTAAGATTTTGACCAAGTTAATCTTATATTTTTGGTTGTGAGTTGATGGATTTGTAGTTGTGAATTGTGATGTTATGTTATATACTTGAATATAGAATTATATGGCAGGTTTGAGGTGCTTAAGATTATCATTGGAAAATGTTCTGTATATAAGCATGAAATGGGAACTTTAAAAGATTATTTTGACGATTTTTGCACAAAAGTATCGATACCCTGGCAATAGGTATTGATACTTACCATATGAACAATTTTCTAAATCAAACAAAATGCCAAAACGGTATCGGTATTTAATTAGGTATTGATGATGTACAAAAAGTATAGATACCAAGACATTAAATATCAATACCCTTGTTTTGTATTGTAAAACAAACAAGTTCGCATTTTTGAATAGGTACATTTGGTATCGATACCAAATAATGTATTGATACAGTATCGATACCAACTCTAAAAATTTGAGATTTTACAATTCAGCTCTATTTCATGCTCGGACTTCACAATTAGGCCCTTATATGTTCAATTTACAAGACTTAGAATGAATGAGTATTTATAATTGCATGTTTTGAATATAAGTACGAATTAATTGACGATGGTTGCTTCGGCGACGAATGTGGCATCCTGTTATTCGGATCTAGCGATCGAGTCGTGTAGGGTGTTACAATAAGCGATTTCGTCTCTCCCAAAATAAATGGAGCAAATCAGTTCATGTATTATTAAAAAGTTAGCAAATGAGAACAATTTATTCCAACATTAATTATTTCAATTAATAAATATATGGTAAAGAGCAACTAGT
Organism: Gossypium rotundifolium; assembly: GCA_025506655.1. Taxonomy (NCBI): domain Eukaryota; kingdom Viridiplantae; phylum Streptophyta; class Magnoliopsida; order Malvales; family Malvaceae; genus Gossypium; species Gossypium rotundifolium. The sequence continues at coordinate 34,559,119 of CP106734.1, forward strand.
CCTTATTGATCTGCCACAATTCGTTGTGACAAATTAAGCTCTTTTCAATACTTAATGAGCTTGTATTCAAGTAATATATATTTTATTCCATTGTTAGAATTAGTTAGTTTTGAATTTAAGTTTAATACGATGAGTTTTTAGTGTTATTTTATGACTTGTTAGGCCTATTAGGGCCTAAGGAGAAATTAACATGTTAATTAAGTGTGCATGACAATTTTTTTACTGATGAAACAGTGGCCTGCCTTGGATGTCGCAACTTTTGAAAGGAATGTCGCGACAACAAAGCAAACCTCAACACTTAGCAGAATTTCGAACACAACTCCAAGAGGTGTGTAACAGCCCGATTTAGGGGCTAATCGGAATAGTGGTTTCGGAACCACTAATCTGATGTCGGAAAAAATATTTTTATGTTATTTTATGAGTTAGAGCATGATTATATAGATGCATGAAAAATTTGTGCTTTAATTTTAGCGATTTCATGCTTAATCGCGAAAAAGGACTAAATCACATAAAGTGCAAAAGTTCTATTTTACAAGTTAAAGGTGCCTAATAGCCATAGAATATTAATTGGAGGCCTTTAATGTGCAAATTGACTCTTAGATATAGGGTGGCTGGCCATAGGGGGACAAAGAAGTCAAAATTAGTCATAGTTGGTGTAGTAGGTGGATTAAATTAATGAAATAGAATAAAATAAAGAAAAGATGATATCCTTCTATTCACTCATCTTCTTCTACCGAAAAGTAGCAGAAAATAGGCGTTTGAAAACCCAAAGATTTCAGCAAGCTCTTCACCTTACAAGTAAGTGATTTTAATGGTTTTTCTTGATGATATTTGTACTTTTGGAATCCCTAAAGCTTAAGCTAACTATAGAGGGGACTATTTTGCAAAATGGTGGAAAGTTTAGAGTTTTACCAGTGAGCATGTATGTTGTTTGCTGCATTTTTATGGAAGAAAATGAGTCATAGATGTTTAATAAACAACTTTTGAGAAAGGTGTTATCATGAAAAACACCAAAAAAGACCTTTTTGTAAAGGTTGTAAAATAAGAGGTAAATGTGTGAAATATTGAGTTTTGAAGGTTTCCATAAAATAAATAAATGTTCATTTAGGCTTGTAAGAGGAGGAAATTCGATTAGAATTGAATTATGAGCCTAGGGGGTAAAATGGTCATTTTGTGAGAGTCTAAGAGCAAAATGGTAATTTTGCCAAAACATGATTATTGAAATGCATTAGTTAATGTGATGATTAAATGAGCTAATTTTCTATTATATATAAAAAAAAGAACAAAGAATTTACCTCGACTGAGGAAAGGGCAAAGTATCAAACTAGATCGACAATCTAGCCTATTTTAAAATTGAGATAAGTTTGCGTGCAATAAATTCAACATCATGTTATTAAGTTTCTAAATGTTTGATATTGGTGATGTTGTATAATATTTCTATGAATTTGAGAAATGATATTGAATAAGAAAATAATGAGAATTGTGATGTGGAAGTCCCGATTGGATTTTGTTAAATGAGAGAATAAGATCATCGAGGCACGAGATTGGTAAGGTCTCGCATAAGACCATGTCTGGGACATGGTTTCGGCACCGAGTTAAGATCCCGTGTAAGACCATATCTGGGATGTGGCATTGGCATTGAACATGAAACTCGTGTAAGACCATATCTGGGATATGGCATCAACATTAATATAAGATCCCGTATAAGACTATATTTGGGATATGGCATTGGCATCGAGATGTGACCTCATGTAAGACCATATCGGGGATATGGCATTGGCATTATGTTTATGTAAATGTGGATTGTTGTGTTTCCTTAAGTAATTAAAGTGATTCTTTGCGATAAATAGTTGAGCTTGTATAGAGATGAAATTAGTGCTAAAGCTATTTGATGAAGTGATACAGGTACTTGTGAGTAATTCACGAGAAATGTTTACGATATAAAACTTAGTATGAAATTGGTAAGAGTAAGGATGAGTAAGTTATGGCTATGAGCTTAAGACTTGTGTTTATTGAATGTAATAGATGGATGATATTATGAGTTTTTATGTTGGTATTTATCTCATGCAAACTTACTAAGCTTTATGCTTACCCCTCTCATGTCCCTTTTCCTTGTAGCATTGCCAAGTTAGCTCGAGAATTGGTGGAACGTCGGAGTTCGAAAATCACACTATCGACTAATCTTTGGTATAGCAAAGCTAGATTCATTTTGAGTATGGCATGTATAGGACTTGGTCATTTTGTTATGTCATATTTGTTAGCCAAAATATTGGCTATTTGTGCTATCAAATTTATTTTGTAAATGGTCATTTGAAATTGGGCCTATATTTGACAAGTTTATATATATTCATTGATGATGAAATTCATTAAGTGTATGCTTGTGTGGGTGTCTTGATTTTGAGTCTTTAGAAGTGCTTTATAGTTCTGCTATATGTTGGATCGAATTGGTGTAAGTATGGTGGTTGTATAGGGTGGCATTTGGCTCGATAGATAGCATTTCAAATGTCCACATGAGTAGACACACGGGCGTGTGTCTAGGCCGTGTGTGACACATGGTCAGCCCCATGGGCATGTTAATTGGCCGTGTGTCCCCATGCATAGGTTTACAAGTTAGTATGCTCAGTAGGAAACACACGAGCAGAGACACGGTCATGTGTCTCAGTCGTGTGGGAGGCACGGCCATGGACATGGGCGTGTGCCCAGGCCGTGTGAAGTCTGCACCTAAAATTAGGAATTTAATTCGACAGATGGTCTAAAGACACGGGCGTGTGCCTTAGCCGTGTGGCCATAGTGAGGTGATGACGTCATAAACACAATGCCATGGTTTTTGGCATACGGGCGTCTCGAGGCCGTGTGAGGGACACGGGTTAGGGACACGAGCGTGTGTCCGACTGTGTGAAAAGCCTTGTAGGTTCGAAATGAAAAATAAATTATACATGGGCTAGGAAAATGGGTGTGTGTGACCACACGGCCTGCCCACATAGGCGTGTTCCTCTTCACACGGGTGTGTGGCCCTATTTAAGCAAAAATTTTCTAAGTACACAAAAGTCTCCGGTTTGGTCCCGAATCACTCCAAATGTATGTTTAGGGTCTTATAGACCCTTGATAGGGACGTTATGACTATGAATGAAAAGTTTTATGTTAAAACAAAATTTTATGGCCCGATGTTGTGTGTTTAAGCAAGTTAAGTTCAGTAATGCCTCGTATCCGATTCAGGCATTGAATACGGGTAAAGGGTGTTACAAGGTGAGCTACTGAAAACGATGTCGCGACATCCATAAGCCAAAATCGTGACATCAAACTTCGAGTCCAAAAGGGGAGTAGACTACCATCGATGTCATGACACCGGCTATAAGGTGTCACGACATCGGTCCGACGAGACCCATTTGGCTACCAGGGTTTTTTTTTGTTTGCACAATCATAATTAACCTGTTATAGAGCTTGTAATTGACCTAATTTGGTCATCTAATACAAACACTATAAATATTAGCTCTTAGAACTTGATGGGGGTCAATTTAGCATTCAAACTTTAGATATTTGTTCTTAGGTAAGGTTTAGTTTTATTTTCGATTTCTTTGCAGTTGTAAACTTTTATTTTCAATTTCAATATCAGTTTAGTTTTATTTTCTTTACCATTACATTTCTATTATTTTCTTCTTCACTGAAATCAACAATTAATTGAGGGTTCAAGCCAAGTTGCAAATTCAAATCTTTGAATTCTAAGCAATCTTTTCCCTCTTCTCTTTATCTTTACATCCATTCACATGTTTGGTAAATTGATAGGAGAGCTTGCATCTAGAATGACCCGAAACTAAACCCTAGGAAGGTTGTTTGAAGTGAGATTGATTAGTTTGGGTTAGTAAGCTGGATTACATTAAGCGAATTAAACCTTAGAATTGACGACTCCAGGATACTACTTAGGTAGATGAGGTCGAAAGGATAATATGATTGGCATCAACTTAATCTAATCCGGTTTAATTTAACAGGTAGAAAGATAAGTAAATTAAGCCGATCAATTAATGTAGTTATAGGCCGAAAGATATTAATTAGGTTAGTTGCTAGCTAATGAGTGAAAAACCCCAAATTTAAGTTAATCATAAAACATGTAAGTGAGTCATCATTCTATCTGCTTTAATTGATTTCAATTTCGATATTCTGTCTTGTTTTTATTCTGTCGTAATATGATCTGGACATGAGAAGTATTTAGACCTAGTTAGTGTGTGATCTCGTACTTAGAATTTAGTTTAAACAAACCTCCCGTAGATATAATCTTCATAATATTTTTAAAGTGTTTCATTGTAATAACAAAATTATATTATAATTTAATTTGTACTCTTACCGTGTATATTTTCATATCTAATTGCATAATTTTAAATCCTGGCACACGCACGTTAGGATGCGATCACCTATCAAAATAAACAAAGTTGTTTAGCCCCTATGGTATCCAAAATTGAGCAAGTCAAAAACAATTGAAGAAATATTAGCTATTTTCATTAATTTAAGCTAACGTGGCCAAAAGAATATATATATTGTATAATTCTGAAAAACATAGTAAAGCGTTAATATACAATTACTTGAAATTTTAAAATGTAATAAAAATAAATATTAAAAAAGAAAAGGTTGAAAAAAATAAAAGATTCAAATTTTAAAAGAATTTAAAGTTCTTAAAATTAAAAGTTTTAATTAATTTTAATTTTTTAAAATTTCAAATTTGAAAATATTTTATCCATTTTTAATTTTAAGAATATATAATATTTTTAATTTTTTGAAAATATTTTTTAATTAAAATGTTCACATACTCTATAGCCAACCGGTACTAGAGACTCATGGAGTTACGGTAGAAGGGAATTCAGTACGTATGTGAAGCTTGTTATGAAAGTTAAAAAGGAAAAGGAAGCAGTAGCTTGGGGGGACAAGCTCCAGTATTGTCTGTAGGGGACTCGAGGCTTACACGAAACTCCAAATTCGCCTCATTTTGCTCAACAAGGTATTAACATGCTTGAAGACAGAATGCATTTGAAGTTAGCTCCAACTTTGGCGGACAACAAAGTTTTAATGCAAAATGTGGGTACTGGTTATGTGATTTTGAAATCACGGTGGTGATGTGAGCTGTAAAACCCGTTACATAGCCACCTTGAAGTTTGGATCCCTACAAGTAAAGCCATTTACTGGGGTTTTTTTTATCAAATTAGTGTAGAAAAAAAAAAAAACAGAAATGGGATCACATCGAATAATTACCGAAATGGGGTGGCAGGTAGTCACGCCACTCCCATAGGCGGCACCCACAGTGTCAAGACACCCAAGACAAACAAAGAAAAAACTCGCAAGAAACAAAGAAAAAGAAATATTGTGAGGCATGCATGCAAGCAAGAGCGAGTGAACAATGCAATGGCAGAGGCGGCATCAGACTGGAAAATGCACTGCCAGAGGCGGCACCAAGGTGGAGAATGGCCTCCCATGCTGGCACTGATGGCCGCTTGTCCTCTTCTGCATGCTTTGGGACCTTAAATGGTCCCTCCCCCCAACCCCCATAAGGAGAAGTAAATGAAGCGGAAGGACCACATGGAAGAAGAAAGAAAGAAGGAAGAAAGAAAAGAAGGAAGAAAGAAAAGAAGGAAGGAAGAAAGAAAGAAAGAAGGAAGGAAGAAGAAAGAAAGAAGGAAGAAAGAAGAAGAAAAGAAGGAAGAAGGAAAAAATTAGGAGAAAATTAGGTATAATTTTTTAAAATAATGTTTGTGTTTTTGATTTTTATTTTATTAAATTATTTTAGTATATGTTAATTTTTATTTTATGACTTATTTGTTGTTAGTAGTTTATAATATAAGTAGTTTAAGTAGTTTATAATAATTTTATTATATGTTAATTTTATTTTATGACTTAGTTTATAACTAACATTAGTAGTTTAAGTAGTAGTTAGTTAGTAAGTTAGTTAAATACTATTATGATTGGTAGGTAGTTAGAATAGAAACCCTAAAAAAATTTAATTATGTTAGTTAATAAATTATGTTAGTGTGTATTAATATGTTAGTTTTAACTCTAACATTATTTTAGTTAGTATATTGTTATTAGTTAAACTTTAATAATTAATTTAGTTAGTATATATATAAAACAATTATTATTATTGTTAGTGTAATATTGTCATTAGTAAAAATGGTAAATGTTATTTTATTTAGTATTAATAATATTACTATTGTTAGTAATATATTATAGTTATTGTTAGTATAAAACATTAAAATAATACATAAAACATTATGTATAAAAATAAATAATATAAAATAATAAAATACTTAAAATAGTATATTTTTTAAAGTAATAGAATTTGAGAAAAGGAAAATACGAATAAATAGTTAAAATAAGTGGATTTTACTAAATTGGTATATAAAAAGTAATAAAACAATACATTTAAAATATTACGTAGTAAAAGAAATAATATAAAATAATAAAATACGAAAATAGTAAAATAATATATTTGATTTATTATGCACTAAAAGGTGTCTCAGAATAATATATTTGAATTATTATGTACTAAAATAATATAAAATAAAACGGACAAAGGCTCGTAATATATAATAATTATGTACTAAATTATTATTTGTTAATCAATGGTTTTATTAGAAAAGGTATACGATATCGTAATATTGTTATTAAGGAATCGTAAAATTATTATTATTACTTTAGCTATGTTAATATAATATTATTATTAAGAAACCGTAAATATTATTATTAGTTATTATCATTATTTGTAAAAACTCTAATTAATATTTGACTTAATACTATGATGTTTGTATAAATAATAAAATATTATATTTATTATGCATCGTTTACATGATGTTCTTATTATATTATTAGTATTGGCATGTTATTTGTTACTAATTGAATATAGATTTATTGTTTTTATGTAGGTAAAAATTGATTTGAGACGGAAATGGCTTCATTGATTAGTGAAGTTCCTCACATATGTATTACGCTAATAATATGGTAATGTATTGTTATTTATTAATCACGAGTTATATTAACAAAATAGCTACATAATAAATTATGTTATTATACATAAGTAGCAATCTTTTATGATTTAACACATCGCCAGACTCGTATCGTGTATTACGGGGCGGGTGAATGGCGTAAGAAATCCCGGATGAACGATCGATGCCATATATAGACAAAAGTTGGATTCGTCAAGAAAGATCGATTCGGACGCTTGACTTGCGGTATGATTTAATATCCGCACTAGTCGGCGTTGGCGCCGGAGACCCACACTTTTCATTTTTCGTGTGGAGAGTGCATCACTCTAGAGGATGTTGCACTGCAGACTTGGGCTCCCAATTAACGGAGTCCCATTATCGCGCCAGTCAAGATGGTGACCGCTTACCTCTCCGCCGAGCCTACTAGGGCACTTCGTCACGGTAATAATGGAGAATATTTTACGTAATTAAAATTTACATGGCTGAGAGCGAGGTATGAACATATATCAGTTGATGCCACTGAAGGCGACTTGATGTGTGCTAGTCGAGCGTACATTATGCACATCATAGGGGGTATACTGATGCCCAGTGCAAACAATAATAGGGTTCATATTCAGTACCTACCCCTATTGGCTGATTTAAGCAATGCTCGCTCGTATAGTTGAGGCTCTGCAGTTCTTACGTGGTTGTACCGTGAGCTTTGTCGGACGACAGACCCAATGACCGGAGACATAGGCGGATGCCTTACACTATTGCAGTCCTGGGCTCTGTATCGGATGCCATTCTTGGCATTAGTTACCCACCAACCATACGTATATCCATTAGTGAACAAGTGATAAAATATAACTTGTTTTTAATTGAAATTTCTTTATATTGATACTATTTGACTTAATTTTTTTTATAGGTGGAGTATTTATCCGGGTATCAGGAGGTCGTACATCGTCTCGGTGATACCGGTTTATGATTGAACAACATGCCGGGAAGGGTAGCGATTCCAATATTAGTTACGTAGTAGTTTGTATATCTTACGCTTAATCGTGTTTAATTTTAACAATGTTATTAATCGTGAGTTTATATGGATGCCATATGTAGACCGAAATTACAGTAGTTATACCCTCGTCCTCCTATATCCATCAGATATGTGGTGCACAAACGCACCAATTGTCATTTCCATGTAGTAGAGTGGTATCACGGGGACCGAAAGTCTTTGCGGCAATTTGGTTCCATCCAATACATCCGGAACCGCCGTGCCAGGTGGGAGAGGTTCATTGCAAAAATAAGAGAGGGAGATCAGACTTGGATTGGGGGGTTAGGCATGGTCAATTTATTGCGGTGTGGAATGATCGCATGTCCCGAATGCCTCGGATGGATATGGCTTCCAGTTTTCAACCTCCATTAGAGTACATACAATAGTACTCTAGTATGGGAAGCCATATATACTCGGAGGCGATCATTGTAATCCCTTCACATGTGCAGCGGCATGGGGAATACGAGCCAGTGGCAGATATAGAGGCTGAGGCAGCTGTAGATCCTGATCCCGAGCCAGAGCCCGAGCCGGAGGCGGAGCCGGAGCCCGAGCAATCACATTCACATTCAGATGCACATTCGTATCATCCATATGTAAGAATCGACAACTTTCCGGGCTCGTCAGGAGGTGGATACTAGTACGGGGTTGATATATTCGGATCGTACACACTGCAGTACGGCACTCTCGGCTCATATCGTGGGTCGTATCCACTACATCAGGGCACTCCTTCTGGCTCGAGTTCATCTATGCCCTTCGAGCGACATGATTTTTCGGCCATGTTTAGCACACCGCCATCTGGACCCCCACCCGGACCTCCACCGGAGACTGACGATGATGTTGGTCGTCGCAGGCATGGACGACGTGAACGTTGACCACCGCAGAAGTACACACCGAGGACTACACCATCGAACCATCAATTTTAGGTGTTTCTTCTGGTCTTGATTTTCTTGTATTTTGTATTTGTAAATATTACGATGTTTATACTTTATTTGTATAAAATTAACTTGATTATGATTACTTAATATTGCTATGATTTTTGATGATTTGGAGCTTTAAAATTTTGTAACAAGATTTTTAAGACATGACACCAACAACTCACTTTGTACACCAAATGCCTAAATTGATTTGTTTACTTTACACATGGATCTAGTTGCAATTTAACCACATTTTCATTGCGGGCATTTATTTGATTATGACCACCTAACCTGCATATTCCACAGCCATCACGATTTCTCCTAAAGTCCATTTCATTACGGATTCGGATGATTGCGGATGACCTCTCGATTCCTGCGTAGAGCTTTGTCTGGGACAAGCTCGAAAGTCGTCCGAGGCACCTCCCATGTAGACAGGTCGGGCAGGATAGGGAACTCATTTTCCCAGACACGTAATGTATGCTCTAGCGTGTACACATCATCGACAAAATGTTCAACACTAAGGTTCGCTTTAACACACGCTGCCACAACATGTTCACACGGATAATGAAGTGTTTGGAACATTCGTACTGTCTGTTCTGAAGATCGACTCCATAAGACCTAGGTGGCAAACCGGGTCGACGACCGATAGACTCCATAACTCAAAAAGTTTCTATTTGTCGTGAATATATTTCTACAGTCATCGACCTCACAATCTGGTGATTTGCAATTAATGCATCCCTGACATCTTCCACAAACACGTGTCCTGCATCCATCTGGTTAACTTGTTGGCATCAAGGTTGCCAACCTGTAGAATGTAGCCGAGAAGACAGATGAAATCGGTAGATGTCGTGTTTTCGACAACACAGCGTTGACCCCCTCCACCAAGTTTGTGGTCATTTGACCATAACAAAAGCCCTCGTCAAAACTTTGAGCCCATTGCCACGGCTCCATTGTACCCAACCACTCCCGAAAAGATTTGTTCATTTGACCTTCCATGTCACTCTCAAGTTGAGTCATCATTTGGTGAAAAATATGTGGCTCTAACTCGTATGCCATGTACATGTTTTAAAAATGTAAATTCTGAGAATCGGATAACTAAAAAATATTAAACTTATATTGAAAATATAAGGTTATCATTTACCTATTTTCACCACTTCTCTCTTCCAGTTTGGATTCTTATACTCTCGAAGAAAGTTAGCTGCAATGTGACGGATGCAGTAAACGGATCTCCATGGCACACCGGAATGCCTAATTGCGGTAATTAGTCCTTTCCCTCTATCGGAGATAATGCAAATATTATCGTCGCTAATAACATACCTCCGCAGGTTGGTCAAGAAGAATTCCCAAGATTCCATATTCTCCTTATCTACTATTGTAAACGCTATTGGGAGCACGTTCCTATTGCCGTCTTGAGCAACCGCAATAAGTAAGATCTGTGTATATTTTCCGTATAGCCATGTCCCATCCACCTGCACAAACGGCTTACAGTGTAGAAATGCTCGTATACATGGATCAAACGTCCAGAACATCCGATGAAAAATTCTTTTCCCTAGCTGTAATTGGTCATTTGGGCCATAAAAAGGTCGTGTCTGTAACTCAATCATAGTTCCTGGTATGTACTCCCGCATAGCAGCTATCCATCCTTGTAGCTCGTTATACGATGAATCATAATCCCCGTACAATTGTTCCATTGCCATCTGTTTAGCTATCCACGCCTTTCGATATGATACTCGATACTAGAATCGTGCTTGTATTTTAGCAATCAGTACCGAAACTTTAATAGTCGACATGTCCTTCACCATTGGCATGATACATGTACATATAGTTTTGGAATCAAGTTTTCGATGATCTTCTGTCATACGTGTCGATCTGCATGTGTGAGGCCCAACCAATTTTCTTATCTCTCACATCTGCGATTTTTGAATGAATGTAGCTCGTATCCGCCAATTGCAGCCTTCCACTGCCTTCCAACACTCCGCAATATATACTGTCGATTTAGACTCTACGACTTTGTAATCCACTGATATATCCATGCTATACCGTTTAATAGCAAATACGCACTCTTCTTTACTTCTGAATCTCTAGCCTACGAATAACTCCTTATGATCGAAATTTACGGCGACCCGGTGAGCATGACATATTTCAGGGTACTCCAGAAACTCAGTTACACGCACTGCATCGGGGTCTATGAGCGACATGTGTGGCCCAGGATTATTGTGTATCGTAATACATCGCATCTGGTTCCCGACAGAAGGCGCATTACTATTCCCATCGTCATTCACGTCTTCATCGTCAATATCATCAGGTATATCGTCCATATCGGGATCACTGTCAATATCGACCTCTTCCTCACAATGATCACAACTATCGTGTCCATCATCACCAACGACATCAATATCGGGTGTAATATTAAGATCGATATCGATCCCATGTATACTCGAGTCGGCATCAACATACGATATTGGAGGCACTATGCATGGTTCTTCAGCCCCATGTTCTTCACCATATGCATTGATGTCTTCATTTTGCACAATACCGACTAACTCAGCAAATAAGTGAATCGGTGCATTTTTGTTACTCCCATTCCACAAGAAAGAGCGATCATTGTCTCCACGTCTTCGCGTCTACAAGTTCCATTTCGTGAATTTGATCGGATCTCTGGCTGAAACTTATAGAAAATTCTCAAAATCGATCTCCCACAACGCCTAACAATTTTTGCGTTAATCCTTCCTTCATATCATCCAACGAGACATTTCAATTAAATCTCATTGCTATTTGTTGCCGACATTCAAATATGCATCCAACGGTTGTTGTCAAGATGATTCCATCGAAATAAACGATATGAAAAGCGATCATCCATCTTCAATGGTCAATCATTAAAAATAAACAAAATTTCTCAAACAAAATTTAAAACATAACATTCACAATAAAAATTAATTAATATAAACAAATAACTTACTAACAAATCAAAATTAACAAACAAAATAGAATAGCTTTAAAACAAAACTAAAAATTTAAAAATAACAAAAATAATAATTAGGTTTTTACTATACTAACAATATTAATAATACTAATTAAAATATACTAACTAAAATATTAACTTTTTAGAGTAATACTAAAGTATTAATATACTAACTGTCAATTTATTATTTTAAGATTCTAAGGGTTTTAAAGTAATGTTTATTAGTATACTAACACATTAATATACATACTAACTAACAATATATTATTTTAGTGTTTTAACTAACATATTAATATACTAACACATTAATATACATACTAACTAACATTAATATAGTAACACTTTTTCTCAAATTCGATTACTTTTAAAAATATACTATTTTAAGTATCTTATTATTTTATATTTTTATTTTAATACATAATGTTTTCTATATTATTTTAATGTTTTTATACTAACAATAATTATAATATATTATCAACAATAATAATATAATACTAATTAAAATAACATTTACCATTTTTTACTAACAACAATATTACACTAGCAATAATAGTAACTATTCTATATACTATCTAAATTAATCATTAAGGATTAACTAATAACAATATACTAAATAAAAAATGTTAGTGTTAAAAACTAACACATTAATAAATACTAACATACTAACTAAGTTAACATAACTATTTTTTAGGGTTTTAGGGTTTAACCTACTAATCCTAAGTAAGTAACAATACTTATTAATAGTTTACTACAATAAATAACTAATAAAATAAAATTTAATATCTAATATAATAATATACTAACAACAAAGAACACAAACATTATTTCAAAAAAATATACCTAATTTTCTTAATGTTTTTTCCCCTGATCTTCCTTCCTTCTTTCTTCTTCCTCTTTCTTTTTTCCGACGACACTTCTTCCTTCTTCTTCTTCTGCAGCAAGAACCTTTCCAGGACGAGGGGAGCTATTTAACGTGGGCTGGTGCCGCCTCTGCCAAGCCATTGACCTGGCTTGGTGCCGCCTCTGCTAGTACATTGTCTAGGAGGTGCCGCCTATTGCGCACCATTGTTCGCTTTTTCTATTTGCAATCGCTTGTCTGCATGGGTTTGTAATCGCTTGTTTGCATGGGGTGACACGGTGGTGCCACCTATGGGAGTGGCATGACCACCCTGGCCACCCCATTTCAGTAATTAATCTGGAGCACATCCCATTTCAGTTCTTTTTTTTTCTTACACTATTTTGATAAAAAACCCCCATTTACTGAAAGATGATAGAAGCATACGGCAGTGGTCTAGATTCCGCATTGACCAATTTTCCAGAATATTATATTAAAAGCTAAAAATTAAACTACCAAATAAACTCTTCACAAACATGTTAAAAAGCTTAGTCAACTTCCTCCATTTTGCTGCCCTCGGCATCAACATCCTCCAATGGTAGCATCTCAGTGTCGACATCAGCATCTCCTGCATCCTCGTCAATGCTCAACCCAAGTTTCAACATCCTATGGATTCTGTTGCCAAAAGTATTTGGGTCATCGAGGCTAAACCCAGAGGTGAGGAGGGCAGTCTCAAAGAGCAACAGAACAAGGTCATTCACAGACTTGTCATTCTTATCAGCATCAGCCCTCTTTCTCAGCTCTTCCATGATGGGGTTCTCAGGATTGATCTCCATTGTCTTCTTGCTTGACATGTATCCAGCCATGCTGTTATCTCTCAAAGCTTGTGCCTTCATGATTCTCTCCATGTTGGCAGTCCAGCCATACTCGCCGGTTACCAAACAAGAGGGGAATCAACGACACAATCGGATACCACAACTTTCTCCACCTTGTCACCTAAGACATCACTATGACCTTGCAGAGACCTTCAAATTTCTCTTTCAAAGCTTCCTTCTTTTTCTTCTCATCTTCACTCTCATCAAGCTTCAAACCTTCCTTTGTTGCAGACACAAGCTTTTTGCCCTCAAATTCCTTTATCTGACCAACTGCATACTCATCGATGGCATCAACCATATAGAGCACCTCATAACCTTTCTTCTTCAGCTTCTCAAGGAATGGGAAATTCTCAATAGCTTTTTTACTCTCACCAGTGATGTAATAGATGTCATTTTGACCCTCCTTCATTCGGGTCACATAGTCCTTCAAGCTGGTCATCTCATCACCACTCTTGGTAGAGTGATACCGAAGCAATTTCGCAATCTTATTTCAGTTCTGAGAATCCTCATGGATACCAAGTTTGAGGTTCTTGGAGAAAGCCTCATAGAACTTGTTGTAATCTTCCTTGTTCTCAGCTATTTCAAAAAAGAGCTCAATGCACTTCTTCACCAAATTCTTGCGGATAACCTTCAAGATTTTGTTCTGCTGCAACATTTCTCTTGAGATGTTGAGAGGAAGATCCTCTGAGTCAACGATACCTTTAACAAAGCTAAGAAACTCCGGAATCAACTCCTCACAATTGTCCATGATAAACACACGCCTGACATAGAGCTTGATGTTGTTGGGCTTCTTCCTTGTGTCAAAAAGATCAAAGGGTGCCCTCTTAGGAACGAAGAGGATAGCCTTGAACTCAAGTTGACCCTCAACTGCAAAGTGCTTGACAGCTAAATGCTCTTCCCAATCATTTGTAAGGCTCTTGTAGAATGCAGCATATTCTTCCTTGGTTATCTCCTCTGGTTTCCTCATCCAAATTGGCTTTTGCTTATTCACCAATGACCACTCATGCGAGACCTCCTTAATCTTCTTCTTTTTCTTCTCTTCCTTCTCCTTTTCCTCATCTGCATCCTCAACTTTCCCTTCCTCATCCTTCTTATCCTCCTCGTCCTCATCATCAGAAATCTCCTTCTCGGTTGTCTTCTCAATCCAAAGTGAAATAGGATAGCTAATGAACTCAAAGTGCTTCTTAATCAAGTCCTTTAAACGCCGCTCCTCAAGATACTCAAGTTTATCTTCTTTTAAGAAAAGGGTAATTTTAGTACCCCTGCCAAGGCTCTCCCCGGAAGTATCCCTCGTGACGGTGAAGGATCCATCGGCTTGAGATTCCCACACATACTGCTCATCATCATTATGTTTTGTTGTAATAACCACCCTTTCGGCGACCAAGTAAGCTGAGTAAAATCCAACTCCAAATTGTCCAATCATGCTAACATCAGCACCAGCAGCCAATGCCTCCATGAATTCCTTAGTCCCGGACCTAGCAATGGTACCAAGATTGTTCACCAAATCTCAACAAGAAGACATAATCTCATTAGAACCTCTCTCTTTATTAAAATTCAGTGAATAACCAAATGCACAAGAAGCAATAACAAAACTTATCGGCTTTAGTCATGCCAATACCGCTATCAATGATCGATAGAGTATTGTTTGTCTTATCGGGGACAATGTGGATAAACAACTCGGGTTGAGCATCAAGTTTGCTCTTGTCCGTCAAACTCTCGAATCTAATCTTGTCCAATGCCTAAAACCATAATTTTTAATAATTAAATTAAATGATACTATCTTTAAATTTATCATAAAACCTAAAATTACTCACTTCTATGTTAACGATTTGCAGGTTTAATCAAACTTCGAAAACCATAGATTCAAATACTACCATTTGCATTTCAATTTTAAACTTTCATACTATAAATTCTTAAAATTATAATAAACAAATCAAATGATGTAATGACTTTTATTAACAAATGTAATTTTCAATTGAAATAAACAACCAACACAAAGCACTACCTATAAATTAAAAATAAAGAGAAAATAAAAACCCAAATTTTGTTTCCATACAAAAAACAAACAAAATCAACAAGCATTAAAGCAAAAGAGATTAGATCCAATTAACTATACCTTAAAATTATAATAAAGTAATTAAAAAAACATCTTCATATTGACGACAAAAAAAAGAAGTTAAAACAGAGTAGAGGAGGACTTACATCAGAAGCGTTGCTGATGAGCTCACGAAGAAAGATCTCCTTGTTGCTGTAGAAAATGTTGATAATTAAACTAAGAAGCTGGTTAATCTCAGCTTGAAAAGCAAACGTCTCTGTGTCCGCCATTGATGAATAACTCAAAACCCCAATTTAAAAGCATGCAGGAAAAACTGTAAACAAAAGATTATAATCAGGTGTTTAGAGTTCTAATGTAACATCCTGATAATTAGGGGTTATGCATCTTTACTTAATTGAATGTTATTGCATGCCTAATTATGATTGAGTGTGTTTTGGAAGTTTATTTTTGAACTTCATTATGAAAGTGATTGCTTAGTGAAATATTAATTTTTAATAATTAAGATGGAGCTAAGCAAGATAGGCTTTAAGAAATAATGACAAGAGGTTTTAAGCATAAGATGAGTAATTGGCAAGGTGGTTAGGACGCATGGATGATTACTTGAGGGGAGAGGTTCGAATCCCCTAGCTAGCAAATGGGAGGATTTTATTTTTTTGTTTCCTTCCTATAGTGTCTCAAAAGACTATTCTAGAAGGGATGGTCATCTTTTCTATTTTTGGTGAGTAGACCATGTGAAAAAGGTAAGCTAAAAGTTATGGCAAGGAATCAAGAAAGGATGGTAAGTAAGGGGGACATAAGGCTTGAAGTAAGGACAATGTTATGGAAGCTTTTTTATGGCCATTTGACCATGAACCTAGTCGACTTTAGGGGCTAAGGGAGAAGGCTTAATTGTGTTAGGAAACATAGGATTAATGGGGAAGAAATGTGGAGGAAAAAGGGGGATTATATTGGCTTAGCTTGGCCGAAATTTTGCTTAGCCATTAGGGGGTGATAGTTGGCCAAACTCTAACATTTTGTGTATCTTTCTCATTTTCTCCAAAAGCTCTCTTCCTAGCCGAATTTTGTTGATGATTTTAGGTAAAAGTTTTGCCCTCTTTTAACTTTCATTTTTGACCATTTTTGTTAAAGTACCTATTCTCTCAAATTCTTGTCCTCTTTAGTCAAAAGTATCAAAAGTTTGGAAAACATTTCTTCTTTTCTTTTCCTCATTTCAAAAAATACCAAAGATCATAAACCAATTTTCTTCACTTTTTCCCTCTTGGCGAATGCACCTAAGTCCCTAAACTCATCTCTTTTCTTTTGAAATCATCTTTATCATCATCTTTTCTTCCTTTCTCTTTCTTTCTCTTCTCATTTTTCTTTCTTCTTTCTCTCAACCAAACCATCATCTACCCTAAGCAAAACCACCATTCTTTTCCTCTCTTTGTCAACCGAATCATCTTCCATTTTGATTTCATTCCTTCTTTTATTTTATTGAAAACAAAACCATTATAGCCAAAAATCACTATCTTTTCTCTTCTCTTTTGTGCAATTCAAATCACAAATTCTCTTATTCTATATCATCAAGGTCAATCTTCAAGTGGGCAAGTAAGACTTTTTTTGTCAATTATTTTCTTATCTCCTTTTATTATAACCGATTTAAAAACATAGTCCTCTTATCTTTTCTTTTCTCTCTAGGCGAATCCTTGGAAGGATTTTAAGAATCTTTTGGAACCAACGTTTTAAGGGAAACCTTTGAAATCATCCAAGGTAAGAACATCACTTTTGGTTATATCAATCCTTTTAAATAGTTTATTAACTAACTTTATTTTAGGGTGATTTTGAGACTAACAAGATAGGTTTGAAAAGAGCGACGCAGTGTTTGGAAGAGAGGAGGCACTGTTTACCCTCGAACTTCAAACGAAGGGTCAGTATCGGCGATAAGAGATTTTCCACGGGTTGTGGACCCTCTCGCTAACGAAGATCGGTTATTTGAAGTCGTATGCGTACAACCGAACCACTTTTCATTGGTGGGTTATCGGTGGGTTTTGATCCATCTAGCGAGAGAAAACCACAAGTAACGGTTGTTCGAGAATCCAAGGTAAGGATGTAGATCTCTCATCAATAGTATAGTTTTATTAGTAATGGTGTATACTAATCTAGTGTGATAATTAACTAGGTGTTGTGAGCGGAAGGTATCGTTCTCACGGTCATAAGGTGTGTAACCTTACAATAAAATCTCATAGATCTATATTAAATGTGATTATATGAAAATATGTTTGATAATGATTGTGGGTACCATTCGGTGGTATACGATATTCGGTATGTTTACCCCAATATTTCGTTAATTTTGCTATATGCATAAATGTGAAATAAGTATGACTATATTATGATTTTGGGGTAAATGGCATAAAAATTGAATAATATGTATGTGCATGGGCATATGGGTAAAATTGATAAAGGGAAGTATTCGGTGGTTTTACCACATAATCCAAGTGACTTGGTCACATATTTGAATCCGTGACTTGGTCACATATGTGAATCTGGTGACTTGGTCACATATTTTGAATCTGGTGACTTGGTCACATTTGTGCAGTGGCTTTGCCACAAAATTATAAGGCGATGTGCATGTTGGCTGAAAAGCGCCTTCAATGGTGTGTAGCGGATGGAGGGTCGATTTAGTAATCCCCACGATGTGTTTGGTTGGTACGGTGGTGTGTAGCGGATGGATATTTAGGTGGGCGGGTTTGCATTCCATTATATGTACATATCCATGTGATTTTAAATGATTATTATTTAATCTACTATGAAAATGGGCTTTTGGGCTAAATATGAACTAAATGGGCCTATGGCCATATATGTAATTAATGGGCTTTAAGGCTATGATCAAATGGGCTTTTTAATGTATGTGTTACACATTGAGTTTATAACTCACCCTTTTGTGGGATAACTTTTCGATAATTAAGTAGTGCGATGGATCGAATTGAAAAGGATTTCGAGGTGGCCAACGCTCAAACAAAGTATCTTGAAATTTTCCTACTTAAACTTATTAAGTTAATTTTATGACTTAGAGTTTATTATGGGTTTTGCTATTTTTATGTAATAAGGCCACTATGAACTGCTTTTTAAATTTTGTGTTTGGATTTATTTTTTATTACGCCATGAACAATTTTAAATTAAATAACTAAATGGTTTTTGATAAATAATTTAAACTTTTTGAAAACAAAATATATTTCCACAATATTAATAAATTATTCATTAAATTTGGTTTTCTATTAACTTATTAATTTCTCTTAAAATAATGTTTTAAGAAGATGCGAATTTATTTTACAATTAAATTTCAACCCGATCTTTAAGTTAACTGTTTTATTCAAAATCATCAAGTTTTTCTTAAATAAGTGAGAGTTTGCTAAAGTTTTACTCGAGGAACATATCAAATCAAATTCGGGCTTTTGGGTCGGGTTTGGGGTGTTTCAACTTAGTATCGAGCCAGCTTTAAACTCTCGACCTTGGGTTTTGAAGCCCACAACATTTTCAAAAGTTGGCCCAAATGACTTTTGAAAGTTTTCTTAAGTTAAAATGGTTTTATAAAAGCATGGCACTCGGAATTCTCTACCAGATCCAGCAGGTAAGTACCCTTATTGATAAGTGAGATGAATGTATGATAAGCCTAAGGAAACTATACTTTAGAGACATGGACCCTAGGTGTATGTGTACTACTACGGAAAAACCACTAAATATCTGTTGCATAAAACTTTCTTTTAATAAGAAGTGAAAAGACTCTAATACATAAGACTTTTTCAGTAAAAGCAGATAAGACACGTAGTAGACATGAGTTCTAGGGGCGTGGTCGTCGTGAATGACGAAGAGGAAGAATGGCTATGTCGGAACCAGTTAGATCTGGTCAAGGTTTGAAAATGAAGCTCGCCACCAAATTGTTGGGGTAGATTTTCAAGAGCAAAATGGAGGAGGTGACGTGATATCACAAGTCGTACTTCGAGTATTGGAACGAGTAGCAAAAGCTAATCTTTGAAATGGGTCTCAAAAGTCGAGACACGAGAGACTTAGATCAAATGGAGCTTAGGTTTTAGGGAGTATCTGGAGTAGCTCGAATGTAGTGAGTCTTTGGTTGGAGGCGATCGAGAGGATCATGGACGATTTAAACTGTCTTCTTGAAGAAAAGTGAAAGGTGCTATTTCACTACTCCGTGATGAGGCCTACCAGTGGTGGCTCACTATCAAGGAAAGTACCCCTGCGGATCGAGTGGATTGGGGGTATTTTAAAGTTAAGTTCGAAGGAAAATACGTTGGTGCTAGCTATATCGACTCCCAGAGGAAGGCATTTCTGAATTTGGTGCAAGAAAATAAGTCGATAGCTGAGTATGAAGCAGAGTTTTTGCGACTTAGCCAATATACCAGAGGGATAGTAGCTAATGAATATGAATGGTGTGTCAGATTTGAAGATGGACTTAGAGATGAACTGCGAGTGATGATTGCTCCGCACCGAGAAAGAGACTTTGCAATCTTAGTAGAAAGGGCAAGAATAGCTGAAGAGGTTAAGCGGACTGAAAGACAGAACTGGGACAGAGGCCAGAATAAGAATAAGAGAAGCTTTGGGTCTTCAGGGTCATCTGAGAATTTTCAGAAGAAACCAAGAAATGATGGGTCGCGAAGTCAGCAGACTGCTACGGGTGGACAATATCATGCTTGTGCTCAATGTGGGAAAATGTACCCGGAAGAATGTTGGAAAAAGATCGGCGGATGTTTCAAGTGCGGGTCGAAGGATCATATGATCAAGGATTGCCCGATGAATTCAGACAAGAATCGCCCAGCAGGTCAGGGCGTTAATCAGGCTGGCAGAGGTGAACAGCAGCCGATAAGGGGTCATGGTCCAAATGGAAGGGGTAATGGTTCCGGTAGAGGTCGCGAGATTTCAGGCAGAGGCAGTGGTAGCTCTGGGGCGAGACAGCTAGGTCTGGTATATCTGATTAAATCAGTAGAGAAAGCGATGGCCTTTTGATGTTATCACAGGTACGTTTCTGATTTCTGGGTTGCCCTTTATTGCTTTGATAGATATAGGGTCAACTCACTCTTATATCGCTAGTGAAGTATCCGGAACTTTGCATGTGACTTACGAGATCGTACCTAGGAAGATGATCGTATTTAGTCCTTAGATGCGAAAGAGTAATAGACAAACTTTTTAAAGAAGTGCCTTTAGAAGTTTAAGGGACCCAATTTTTGGCTAATTTAATGGAATTACCATTCGGAGAATTTGACCTGATCTTAGGCATGGATTGGCTAGTGAAGTATCGTGCAAATGTAGATTGTGCTGCTAAGCGAATGTCCTTAAGAACTGTTGATGACAAAGAAGTTGTAGTGATGGGCGAGAGACGGAACTACTTATCAAATGTAGTATCCGCTCTTAAGGCAGAAAAAATGGTTAGAAAGGGATGTGTAGCCTTTCTGATGTTGGTGAGTGCCTTGGAGGCTAAGGAGGCAACTGTTGAAGAAGTCAGGACTGTGAATGAATTTGTAGATGTTTTTCCGGAAGAACTGCCAGGATTGCCTCCGGATCGAGAGGTAGAATTCGGGATAGATTTATTGCCTAGAACGGTGCCAGTTTCTATTGCTCCATATAGAATGGCACCGAAGGAGTTAGTTGAATTTAAGGCTCAGATTCAAGAGTTGCTTGATCGTGGATTTATCCGACCTAGTGTGTCTCCATGGGGAGCACCGATTCTATTCGTGAAGAAGAAGGGACGAACGATGAGGATGTGTATAGATTACGGCGATTGAATAAGTCGACCATCAAGAACAAGTATCCTTTGCCGAGGATCGACGACTTGTTCGATCACTTAAAGGAGCCGCAGATTCTCAAAGATTGATTTAAGGTCGGGTATCATCGAACTTAAGGTGAAAGAAGGGATATCCATAAGGCGACTTTTCGAACTAGATATGGGCATTATGAATTTTTGGTAATGCCATTCGGATTGATGAACGCCCACCAATGCGTTCATGGATATGATGAACCGGATTTTCCAACCCTACTTGGATCAGTTCGTCGTGGTGTTCATAAACGACATTCTAGTGTATTCTAAGTCTGAAATGGAGCATGATAAGTATCTCCGGATTGTGTTGCAAGTTTTAAAGGAGAGGAAGCTATATGCCAAATTCAGCAAGTGTGAATTTTGGCTGAAGGAAGTCACGTTTTTAGGCCATGTGGTGTCTGCAGAAGGAATAAGGGTTCGGAAGATTGAGGCTGTACTAGATTGGAAACCACCTAAATCCGTAATTGAGGTTCGCAGTTTCTTGGGGTTAACAGGCTACTACAGAAGATTCGTCGAAGGATTCTCATTGATAGCCGCACCTTTAATGAAATTGCTGAGAAAGGAAGTACCTTTCGTGTGGGCTGATAAGCAACAAGAGAGTTTTGAGAAGCTCAAGAAGGTTTTGACTGAAGCTCCGATTTTGATTCAACCTGAGGCAGGGAAGGATTTTGTCGTGTATTGTGATGCTTCTCACACGGGATTAGGATGTGTTCTGATGCAAGACGGGAAAGTAGTTGCGTATGCGTCTCGGCAGTTAAGATCTCACGAGGTTAATTACCCGACGCATGACTTGGAGTTGGCGCGATGAGTCTTTGCTCTTAAAGTTTGGAGACATTATTTATATGGGAAAAGTCGGTGATATACACGGACCACAAAAGTCCTAAATATCTCTGACTCGTAAAGAACTGAATTTGAGGTAGCGAAGGTGGATAGAGTTGTTGAAAGACTACGATCGTTTCTATAGAGTACCACCCGCAAGGCGAATGTGGTGGCGTACGCCTAAGTCGAGAAAGTGGTGTCGATTTAAGGCGATGTTTGCACATCTTAGTCTTTACGATGACGGGAGCTTGTTGGCGAATTACAAGTTAAACCGACATGGTTGAGTCAAGTGAAAGAGAGGCGCTTGATAGATGAAGATCTGAGTGTAGAGCTTGAAGAAAGTGAGTGGGAAATTAGAAGATTATGGTATTAACCGTGATGGGGTATTATGTTTTAAAGGTAAAGTCTGTATGCCGAGGGATCGAGAGTTGAGGCAAAAGATTCTTCAAGAGTCGAATAGTGGCCCCTATGCTATGCATCTTGGAGGAAGTAAGTTATATCGAGATTTGCGAGATCAATTTTGGTGGCCTGGTCTTAAACTAGAAGTTACAGAATTCGTGGGAAAGTGCTTAACGTGTCAACAAGTCAAGGCTGAACATCAAGTACCTTCGGGATTGCTTCAGCCGATAAAGATTCCGCAATGGAAGTGGGAGAGAATCACCATGGACTTTGTTAGTGGGCTTCCTTTTACGCCTACTAAGAAAGACTCCGTTTGGGTGATAGTGGACCGATTGACGAAATCTACACATTTTATCCCAGTTTAAGTTGATTACTCTTTGCAGAAGTTGGCGAAGTTATATGTGGCTGAGATTGTGAGATTGCATGGAGTGCCAGTGTCGATTATTTTGGATAGAGATCCGAGGTTTACGTCTCGATTTTGGAAAGCATTGCATCGGGCTTTGGGCACCGATTGATTCGAAGACGGCATTTCATCCACGGTCGGCGACCGATCTGAATGAGTAATCCAAATCTTAGAAGATATGTTAAGGGATGTGTGATGGATTTGTGGAAGTTGAGAGGAATTCTTACGTTAGCGAATTTGCGTACAACAATGATTACCAAGCCGATTCGGATGGCACAGTATGAAGCACTATATGGATGGAAGTGTCGCACTCCTACGTGTTGGATGTAATTAGGGAACGTCGATTTTGGGTCCGAAATAGTGGTGAAGTCGAAGAAAAGGTTAAAGTAATTGGGCTCGGTTAAAAGAAGCATCGGCGATGCATAAAAGTCGACGCAGATCTTAAGCGGAAAGAAATAGAATTTCTTTGTGGGATCAAGTATTCTTGAAGGTTTCACCTTGGAAAAAGGTGATGAGATTTGGTCATAAAGAGAAGTTAAGTCCCGTGTTTATTGAACCTTATCGGGTTTTGAAGCGGTCGGACTGTGGCATATCGCTTAGATTTGCCTTGAGTTGAAGCAAATGCAGATGTGTTCCATGTTTCAATGTTACGCTGTTACAGTGGATCCATCTCATGTAGTGCAGTTGAAGAGGTGGAATTAAGACAAGATTTGTCATATGAAGAGGAGCCAATTCAAATTACGAGCGAGATATAAAGGTTTCTGGAGAAAATCAGTTCCTCTCGTCAAAGTATTATGGCGCAATCATGGATCAGAAGAAGCTTCGTGGGAGCAGGAAGAAGCGATCTGACAACAATACCCTCACTTGTTCCAACCAGGTAATTTCGAGGATGAAATTATTTTAAGGGGGTAGAACTGTAACATCCTGATAATTAGGGTTATGCATCTTTACTTAATTGAATGTTATTGCATGCCTAATTATGATTGAGTGTGTTTTGGAAGTTTATTTTGAACTTCATTATGAAAGTGATTGCTTAGTGAAATATTAATTTTTAATAATTAAGATGGAGCTAAGCAAGATAAACTTTAAGAAATAATGACAAGAGGTTTTAAGCATAAGATGAGTAATTGGCAAGGTGGTTAGGACGCATGGATGATTACTTGAGGGAGAGGTTGAATCCCTAGCTAGCAAATGGGAGGATTTTATTTTTTTGTTTCCTTCCTATAGTGTCGGCCAAGACTATTCTAGAAGGATGATCATCTTTTCTATTTTTGGTGAGTAGACCATGTGAAAAGGTAAGCTAAAAGTTATGGCAAGGAATCAAGAAAGGATGGTAAGTAAGGGGACATAAGGCTTGAAGTAAGGACAATGTTATGGAAGCTTTTTATGGCCATTTGACCATGAACCTAGTCGACTTTAGGGGCTAAGGGAGAAGGCTTAATTGTGTTAGGAAACATAGGATTAATGGGAAGAAATGTGGAGGAAAAAGGGGGATTATGTTGGCTTAGGTTGGCCGAAATTTTGCTTAGCCATTAGGGGGTGATAGTTGGCCAAACTCTAACATTTTGTGTATCTTTCTCATTTTCTCCAAAAGCTCTCTTCCTAGCGAATTTTGTTGATGATTTTAGGTAAAAGTTTTGCCTGTTTTAACTTTCATTTTTGACCATTTTTGTTAAAGTACCTATTCTCTCAAATTCTTGTCCTCTTTAGTCAAAAGCATCAAAAAGTTTGGAAAAACATTTCTTCTTTTTCTTTTCCCTCATTGCCGAAAATACCAAAGATCATAAACCAATTTTCTTCACTTTTTCCCTCTTGGCCGAATGCACCTAAGTCCCTAAACTCATCTCTTTTCTTTTGGAAATCATCTTTATCATCATCTTTTTCTTCCTTTTCTCTTTCTTTCTCTTCTCATTTTTCTTTCTTCTTTCTCTCAACCGAAACCATCATCTACCCTAAGCAAAACCACCATTCTTTTCCTCTCTTTTGTCAACCGAATCATCTTCCATTTTGATTTCATTCCTACTTTTATTTTATTGAAAATCGAAACCATTATAGCCAAAAATCACTATTTTTTTCTCTTCTCTTTTTGTGCAATTCGAAATCACAAATTCTCTTATTCTATATCATCAAGGCCGAATCTTCAAGTGGGCAAGTAAGACTTTTTTTTTTTGTCAATTATTTTCTTATCTCCTTTTATTATAACCGATTTAAAACATAGTTCTCTTATCTTTTCTTTTCTCTCTAGGTAGAATACTTGGAAGGATTTTAAGAATCTTTTGGAACCAACGTTTTAAGGAAACCTTTGAAATCATCCAAGGTAAGAACATCACTTTTGGTTATATCAATCCTTTTAAATAGTTTATTAACTAACTTTATTTTAGGGGTGATTTTGAGACTAACAAGATAGGTTCGAAAAGAGCGATGGAGTGTTTGGAAGAGAGGAGGCCTTTGTTTTACCCTTGAACTTCAAACGAAGGGCTATATCGGCGATAAGAGATTTTCCACGGGTTGTGGACCCTCTGCTAACGAAGATCGGTTATTTGAAGTCGTCATAACCGAACCACTTTTCATTGGTGGGTTATCGGTGGGTTTTGATCCATCTAGCGGAGAAAAACCACAAGTAACGTTGTTCGAGAATCAGAGGTAAGGATGTAGATCTCTCATCAATAGTATAGTTTTATTAGTAATGGTGTATACTAATCTAGTGTGATAATTAACTAGGTGTTGTGGCGGGAAGGTATCGTTCTCACGGTCATAAGGTGTGTAACCTTACAATAAAATCTCATAGATCTATATTAAATGTGATTATATGAAAATATGTTTGATAATGATTGTGGATACCATTCGGTGGTATCGATATTCGTGTATGTTTACCCTAATATTTCGTTAATTTTGCTATATGCATAAATGTGAAATAAGTATGACTATATTATGATTTTGGGGTAAATGGCATGAAAATTGAATAATATGTATGTGCATGGGCATATGGGTAAAAATTGATAAAGGGAAGTATTCGGTGGTTTTACCACATAATTGATGACTTGGTCACATATTTGAATCCGGTGACTTGGTCACATATGTGAATCTGGTGACTTGGTCACATATTTTGAATCTGGTGACTTGGTCACATTTTTTCAGTGGCTTTGCCACAAAATTATAAGGCGATGTGCATGTTGACTGCAAAGAATCGCCTTCGATGGTGTGTAGCGGATGGAGGGTCGATTTAGTAATCCCCACGATGTGTTTGGTTGGTGCGGGTGGTGTGTAGCGGATGGATATTTAGGTGGGCTGGGTTTGCATTCTATTATATGTACATATCCATGTGATTTTAAATGATTATTATTTAATCTGCTATGAAAATGGGCTTTTGGGCTAAATATGAACTAAATGGGCCTATGGCCATATGTGTAATTAATGGGCTTTAAGGCTATGATCAAATGGGCTTTTAATGTATGTGTTACACATTGAGTTTATAACTCACCCCTTTTGTGGGATAACTTTTGAGATAATTAGTAGTGTGATGGATCGAATTGACAAGGATTTCGAGGTGGCCAACTCAAACAAAGTATCTTGGAAATTTTCCTACTTAAACTTATTAAGTTAATTTTATGACTTAGACTTTATTATGGGTTTTGCTATTTTTATGTAATAAGGCCACTATGAACTGCTTTTAAATTTTTGTGTTTGGATTTATTTTTTTATTACGCCATGAACAATTTTAAATTAAATAACTAAATGGTTTTTGATAAATAATTTAAATTGTTTTAAAACAAAATATATTTCCACAATATTAATAAATTATTCATTAAATTTGGTTTTCATTAACTTATTAATTTCTCTTAAAAATAATGTTTTAAGAAGATGCTAATTTATTTTACAATTAAATTTTAACCCGATCTTTAAGTTAATCTGTTTTATTCAAAATCATCAAGTTTTTCTTAAATAAGTGAGAGTTTGCTAAAGTTTTACTCGAAGAACATATCAAATTCGGTCAGACTTTTTGGGTAGGGTTTGGGGTGTTTCATCTAAGGAGAAATTTCAAAGACAATAAGTAGCGCGTAACGACATTATTATATAAAAAATGATTCATTAAGGTTTCTAGATCCTTCTATTGACCGTTTACGCACTTTTCTTCTGTATTATTAAATTCCCTTTTAAAATCTAATTTTTGAGGTTTGGTAAGTTGTATATATCTAGATCCTTCTTTTTCTGTTTCTCAACTTAATATGTTTCTAGATCCTTCTTTTCTTATAAAAAGATGTTCCATTGGTGGTTTAAATAATTCAGCGTTGGTACTATTTGAAAGCGAGTATATTGAGGATTTTTATCTAAATAATACTAAATAAATAAATAATTTGAAAATAAGATTACACATCACTTAAAAGATTACCCATCATTACCTTATAAATAAGTTCAAAAAACCAAAAGGGAGGAACCTTCTTTCAAGAAAAAAGAGAGAAACTTTTTTTCAAAAATAAAAGGGCAACTAAAAATAGTAATTTTAAGATGGTGTCGCATATTTATCATGCGATATCATTAAAACTAATTTAAATAATTAGAAATTTGTATTTCTAGAAAGGATTACAATAAAAATAAATATGGGTGCCCTCGTTTGACACATGAAATTCATTAAGTTATCGAAAGTTCAAGAAAAATAGAAAAATGAGAAAAAATGTTTAAAATATTGTCACTAGTCTAACATGCGACACCTTGCCCAATTAATGATTATTTACTTTTTCCAACCCCACCTAACTTCAACCTTTCAAATTCACTTAGGGCCAATTTGGTAATACTTTTGAGAAGTGCTTTTGAGAAGTACTTTTTAGAAGTGATTTTGAGAAGTACTTTTGAGAAGTTCTTTTGAAAAATTTAAGTGTTTGGCATTGCTGTCAAAAAGTACTTTTGAGAAGTAAAATGTCTATTTTAGACATGATATTATAAAGTAACAAATATGTATTTAAATAATATTCAAATTAGTTAATATTATGATATTTTAGCAAAAATATAAAAATAATTTATTACAATTTATTGTTAATATTTTAATAAATAATATTAATTTTAAATATTCCTAAGTAATTAATATTAATTATTTATTAAATTTAATTAGAATATATAAACTATATTTAAATATTTAAATATAATAATTAAATATTTGTAATTAGATATGGACACAATTGTATTATTTTAAAAATTATTTTTTATTTTAATGCTTTTAACACATTTGTAAAACTCATATTAGATATTAATATAACATAGAAAACATAAACGTAACAAATTAAAATATTACATATATTTGGATTAAAGTTTCAAAAAATTTACAATAGCATTTACAATTTAAAGTGAATTCATTAAACTAGAAGCTATAACATCTCTTGTTAATTCCATTTCAAAACCACTTTTGTTTACAAGCATATTATAAAATCATATCTAAAAATGATACTACTTTCCTACATTTTTGTTGGTGTTAATAATCATTCATCTATGCTTCTACAAGGAATAAACAACAACCATACAACAAATATCAATAGAAGCCAATAAAAGAAAATAAGAATTTTTGGATACATTAAAGAGATAATTATATATTAAGCACTCACATTTACTGGGGCAGTAGGGATGGGCAAAGACCAAATTTTTGTGGCACCTAATATCTTCTATCCTTGAGGCTTTCTTTTTATTCATCCCATTTATAGATGGACAAATACCAAATTTTGCATTGTTTTAAGTTGATGTATGAACTTAAGCATTAATAATGTATGAAATACAAATGCTTTATTTTGGGGATATCAATAGGAAATGAAAGTTCATGGGTCTTTCTGTCAAGGTCCTTGTACATTTTGGAAAAGTGCTCCAACACCCTCTAACAGCTTCTTTCGACAGAAACCCCTTCTTGTCCTTGGCTACATAATACAACAGCAATATTTCCACTTGGATTCAATCCTGCAAATCCGAAGATCACGATTAAGAGCTTGAAAATAAGAAAAAAACCATGCATGGAGTTTGCATGTCGCGGCAGCTCACTCAATAACTAACAATCATCAAGACATTTCCCTTAACCAACATAAGAGTACAACCAACCATTCAAGAAAGAAATGAATTAAACTCACACCATAATCCAACAATGACCATTTTACGAACCATTTCTTCAAATTTCCAACAAGTTTTACTTGCTTCTAACTAAAATCAATGACTAATTGACAATTTATTCATAAAATTCAGACATCTCCAACTATTAATATAGGTTCAACCTTTGTTCGAGTAATGCCAGCAAAATATCTTAGCATCTAAAGGTGGTATTGAGAATTCAACATCTAAGCAGTTTTAAATTTCCATTACCTGATTGCAGATCCAACATCTATACCAACATAAATGAAATATTGATGCCAGCTACTGCAAATGGATATTCCTAATTAGATCTATTTAGCTCTTGCAAAAAAAAAAACCACCACTTTGAGTTGTTTTAACCTTAATGACAAGGAGATATTACTAGAAAAGGAAATCGCAGCTTAAAGCGATTGCATTGTACCATATATTTTGTCATCCAAGAATAGATTCAATGGGAGATAAATACAAGAGAGTATTCTATGTTATTCGGATTCTTGAGTTTTTTCAAAGTATTTGGAACACGTTTCCGATATTGGACATTCACACTACTTAAATTATAAAATCTACGAGTTATTTCATCTTTTATCGTGAATCAAGCTTAGAATTACCAAAGTCGATCCGAAGGCACCAAGGGTTAAGATAATCGATTTTGTGGAATTAGAGCCGATTGAAAAACAGAGATAACAAGTTCACCAGTTAAAGAACATGTTCCAATAGATTTGCGAGGACAAAGTTGCGAATCCTCCGAGAAAGTGAAGTTGAAGATGTCAAAGAGGTTTACCTAAAGGAAGCGAAGTTGGCCATGGTGGAGACAAAATAATGAGACAAATCTAGTGAAGAAATAACCAAGAAGTCTACATCAATGGAGGGTTCAACTGAGGTATCGATGCATCCGGACATGGGTTCGGAGTTGATCCTCTAAGGACCTTCCAAATTTATAAAAAAATTAGAAAAAATAAGTTGAACATACTCATGTTGGACACATACTCGTGACATCTATTTTCTCTTCCTGTCTTTGCTTTGATAATTTATTTATGAACTCAACAACTCCTAATGGTGGAAACAAACATGACAGATTAAGGAGCTAAAAGATGAACATGCGGGAGACAAGACAAATGAAACCTCAGAAACCCCAATATTAGAAAATCAAAATGAAAAGGTCAGTATAGAGGCACTCATCAAAATGAAAACCTTCTGATGGGTATTTGAGAAATAAAACCAAAAACGAAAACTTCAATTCCCCCAAAATTCCAAGAAATCGGAAGATTCAAACCCATGAAGAAGAAAAAAATAAGTTTCCCGAAACTTCAATTCCCCCAAATCAACACAATCAGTTTCAAACCAACAGATAGAACAAAACCTAAATTAAAATAAACTGAAACATACCAGAAAATTGAAACAAGCACTCACCAGGAACAAAATCGATTGATCGAATCCAACGACGGCGTTCTTGCGATCGAGTTTCATTCTTCTTGAGATTCTTGAGGGGGTTTTCTTGGAAGACCGAAGAATGGAATGGTGCGACAGGCCAGGGTACTCTCCTTCCTTCCAGTGCCTCTTCTTATTAGAAATAGCACCGGCGATGGCAGATGGAACAATGAAGAAGTTTGGGGGATGAGGCTTGGACTTGGGAATGGGTTCTGGGTGTAGCAGAAGCGAGAGGAGAGCAGAGAATAAGAGAAGGAAAGGAAATTGAGGATGCCATAGGATTAAGCTGTGGATTTTGGGAGCAATTCAACGAGGTTAAAATAGTCAAATATAAGCCAAGAAGCCCGTTTGGCTTCCAAAAGCCAAAATTTCTCCTTGAAAAGCACTTTTCCACATATGAAAAAGGAGAAAATTTTGAGCAAAAGCTGTTTGTTCTCCATTGCTTTTAGAGAAAAAGCACTTTTTGAGAAAAGCTCGTCAGAAAAGGAATGAAGAACGGAGCCTTATAAAAACCTCAACCTTCCGTCCAAAACACATGTTATTTGGGTTTTAGGAACCCATCCAATATAAATTTTTTTTCAAGATATTTCATAAGTAAAAGGTTTGGGAGAGAAAGCAAAAACTGAGTCTCCCACACATTTAACCTCGTCCATGCATGGATGGGGTGAAATTCAATTGATTAAAGTAATCAATTTTTAAGCTAAAAAAATTAATTAACTTGTGACAAATTTTGGATGGGATCCAATCATTTATAGGTTGAGATGTCTGCATATCGTTTGAAGAGATATCTCTTAGCTTTAAAATGTATTTTGAATCACTCGATTTCAAGTCCAAGAGCTTAAGTCATAATCATTTTACTAAAGACTGCACAAGCAAAGTTTTTGGACGAGATTATTACGGGAAATTAAGAGTTTTGAGCTTTAATTCAAGTTTAAATCATATTGAGTTCGAGCTTATATAAATGGCTCATATATAATCAAAATTAGGCCTTAAACTTGAACCTAATATGTTTTAAATTCGAATTAAAGTCCGAAACTTGTAATTTTCCATAATAATTCTGTCAAAAATTTTACTTGTGCAATTTTTAGTAAAACGGTCATAACTTGAACTATCAGACCCAAAATCGAATGATTCAAAGTGCATTTTGAAGCTAAGAGCTATCTCTTCAAACGCTATGCAGACATATCAGCCCATAAATACTTGGATTGCATCCAAAAATTCGTTGCAAATTGACTAATCTTTTGAACGTGAAAATTGACAGCTTTGGTAAATTGAATTTAATAAATCTCACCCTATCTGTGCATGTGTTACTTCCAAAATAATTTTAAAATCCAAGACCAAACGTATACTATTTTCAATCTTTGAATTTGAGTTTGAGTTAATAATGTGAGTTAATATTCATTTTGTATTTTATTTTATTGATATTAATAGTTATGTTTTTACCATTTTAGAAATTTTGAGAAATTTTAGAATAATTTTTAGTATGCATGTTAATTTGTTTGTTGATAAAATATTTGAATATTTTATTAATTAAATGATTAGTAGTTGAAATAATTTTGCTTGTAATTGATTTTATAAAAAAGTTTGGTATTTTTATTAATTTCATTAAATTCTTGGTATTTTTATTAATTTTGTTCCTTAATAATATGTATATGTTTTATATTGCTATATTGGCAAAATTAGGCTTAAATTCCATTTTTTTCTTAATTAGACTAGGTCGTTTTTTTAAAATTAAGAAAATAGGTCATTTTTAAGAGAAAGAAAGTGAAAGTACATCTAGCTGAATGCACTTTCTCTCAATAGTAAAAAACCAACGGCTTTTTGAACGTTGGCGCACTAACATTAAAAAAAAATTAATGGGGCCAACGATAAATTTTTTTTACCCTATAAATACCCCCAAATTTCATTTTTTTCATTCACATCCTTCTTTCAAGTCTTTCAATCTTTTTGTTCTAAATTTATCAATATTCTCATTCAAAAATATTATTTTTTTGATTATCTCATCTTTTATTCGTTCAAATTAATTTCTCACGAATGGCTGTCTCTCTAATTCATTTCGACAACAAGTATATTTCCGTCGCCCAAGCAGCAATGGTAAGACGAAATTTTAAATTATTTTATTTTCAATTATGTTAAATTTAATTAATTATTTTTTGATAATTTGAAATAATTTTTTATGTTATAAATAGGCGGATGATCGTGTTTTGGAGGGGTTCAAACATAATATGGGAAAACCTCTGATCCCTCAAATTCGTGGCTACTTGCAAGAGGCTAGATTCTTACATATGTCTCGCATGCTCAAGGGCTGCAATTTCAATCCTACACTAACCAGCGCGTTGGTGGAAAGATGGATGCCCAAAACACACACTTTCCACCTTACATTTGGCGAGTGTACAATTACACTCCAGGATGTAGCGTTACAACTCGGTCTGCTAGTGGATGGGCCAATTGTTATGGGATCAACGATTTTTTCGGTAAAGTGGACCTCTGTAGATCAATGTTGGGGAAGGTCCCGAATAGGTTTGATGGTGGTTGGATATCGATCAACTAGTTGGAAGATAATTTCGAAGAGCTTTCTAAAGACCCAACGGAGGAGGTCATAGAACAATACGCTCGAGCATTTATCATGAGGTTAATTGGCGGAATTTTAATGCCCGATAAATCTCAAAATTTGGTGTACGTAAGGTGGCTACTACATCTAATAGACTTCAGTGAATGCGAAAAACTAAGTTGGGGTCTTCTGTATTATCCACGTTATACCAAAAGCTGTGTTGGGCCACTGTACCGAATGTAATGTTGATCGGTGGTTGTTTGCTCCTGCTGCAGTTGTAGGCTTGGTGACTACTACCGTTTCTACGTCCCAAAGTGATCAAACCATATGTGTTCTAGTTGGTGACGAGGTAAAAATTTTAAATTTATTAATAAATAGGTAGTTTGTACAGTAAATGTTTTTATTTATTATATATTTCGACTAACATATCGTCCGTACAGGTGGAACCATGGGCCGAGTTACGTGAGATTCCCAAAAGAGTTTGAAGATTTTAGGCTGTTGTTAAATCAACGCCACATATTCTCATCTAGGACGATTGGGACTTTAAGACTCCATACATTGTGAATGCGTTCTAGTAGGTAGATGTCGTTGATGTAAGGCGCATACTCAACTCGTATGTTCCCACATGCAACAATTGTATGTGCGCATAAGAACCAAAATGCTTAAAATCTCCCACAATCGTCAGTCCCTACTGTTAGGTTCACACGATAGGATGCCACTAACATGTCGTGGTCAGGCCTAGCGTGCTCCATGACTCGAAAATCGAGGTTCCAATGTGACTAGCACACTATTTACATAGTGTTCGCCCTCGTTGTATTTCATTGAATATTTTTCATGATGTCATTTTACCAAGTACCGTCGCTCGCTTTCTTTCCAACATACGTTGTTGCCCTCTTCGGAAACAAGGCAGCCAGACAATAGTATGCTTATTTGACAACCGAGGTTAACAAAAATGACGCGTCCCCTTCAATATGAAATTGATGCACCCTCGTCGTATGATTACGTCCACTGTTCGAATGGTATATTTGCTAGGTACGCTGCACCGTAGGCATTGGTGGTGCTCAAATTGTTCAACATTTCATGGAATCGATGTTGGACGAGCTTGTAACCTATCGAGAAATGCTTACCGGTAATGTAACAAATAAACCCCGTATGGTAATTCGATGTACAGTGACTAAATAGTTGGAACGAAAAACCAATGTCAATGACTAGATCTCGCTTAGTTTTTGAAGGATATTTTTTGTGGTAGTTGGTTCCTACATGTCGTAAGTAGTATCGATGATGGGTTTGATCTTATAGGCTACCATGATGTTTAATCGTGGACAATATTCTAATTCCCCTATCTGATATGACATATTTCTAGGTGCGAAAAAATGCGACAACACAATTAGCTCAGGAAGAAATCATAGTCATCTGCCATTTCTCCAGTAGTTATTGTAAACACTATTGCTAGAATCCTCCAATTACCGTCTTGAGCAACAACGATCAACAGATAATGTTGATACCTTCCGTATAGCCAAGTACCATTAATTTGAACCAAAGTCCTGCAGTGCCGAAAAGTTTTTTTAACATTGATCAAAGATCCAAAAGATTTGATGGAATACTTTTTCCTAAGAACCAATTCATCACCGAAGTATGTTGGTAGCATTTTGGATCAGTTATATAACCTGGTACATACCGATCCAATATCTGACACCATTGCCATAGATAATTGTAAGAACTATCCCACCCATGATGCAACTTATCCATAGCCTTATGTTTTGCAACCCAAGCTTTGTAGTTTGTTGGAGTGTACTTGTACTAGATGTGTGATAAACCGTAAAAGTAACATATTTTAACCCCATATTTAGTATGCTTTTAGGATGATTTAGCCCTGATTTATGCAAAAAGGTGCTTTTAATCCTTTCTTTTCATATTTATACTCAAGAAAGCACCCGAGCACGAAAAGAATGAGAAACGAGCTTAAAACGGGCCAATTTGGGCCAAAGAGAAAATCGACACGGCCTGGACTTCAAGCCACACGTCCGTGCATAAATGGAAACATTCCACACGGTTTAACCAACGATTTACATGACCGTGTATCATCAAATTACCACACACGGGTGTGTCCAGATATTTACACGGCCATGTCTAAAACGATAGAATCGAGACACGACCCAACCACGATTTACACGGGCGTGTGACATGGCCGTGCCCCTATTATGAGAGAGAGTAATTTCACTCGAGTTTGGATACTTAGAGCCAAAGAAACACTTTCCAAAGCTTATTCAAACACCAAGTAAGAAACAGACTTGAATTAGGACACTTAGGGACCAAGTAAAGCATCCTAAGAATCTATATAAACATCCTAAGTGCATCCTAAAAGGGGGCGGTTAGCTAGGCCAAGGAGCCGAGCCAGAAGGATCACATTTGTGGGAGTCACTCGAAGATAGCCACGTGGATCCATCTCAAGAAGCCGAAATTATACTCAAGATGGCGGATTTCTCCTTCAATTCCTCCAGGGGGTTTTAGGGATTTTCTATGTTTTGTTATATCTTTTCTCTTGAGATGTTTTCTTTATTTGTTATGAACTAAACCATTTGGATACCCGAAGGGGATGAAACCTAGATGAACCTTGTTATTTATTTTTTTAATTAAATGATAAATACTTAGTTTGTTCTTAATTATGTTGCTTAATCCAAATCAGATGTTTTCTATTATCTTTTATTTTTTTAATTTTCACTCATCTTCCTCATCTCTCTCTCTCTCTGCCTTTTGTAACAATCGAAACAAAGAGTAGTTTCGGGAAGAAGAAGAAGCCATTTTAATCTCCATGGCAAGTGAGGACCTTGCATGTGTCTTTAAGGTGAGGTATCAAGCTCCAATTTTGATAATTTTGTAGGGTTATGTTAGTAGTCTTGAATACTACCAACTTCATGTGCAAAATTTTGAGCTTAAAGCTTCCCCTTGATTCGGCCATTAGCAAGAATTATGTCTTATTCGTGTTTGGTGAAGAATCCTTGATTTGGTTGGTATATTAACATGTTATTTAAGGAAAAAAAAAGTATGTGTTATGGCTTAGATATTTTGGAAATAATCGGTTGGAAATTTAATGGCTTAAATGAATGGTTTTGTGAATTTAGGAGGTGAGGTATAAGGTTCGGCTCTTATGGGAATTAGTCAAAAAATCATGAGAAATTGTGATTTTGTTTAGGGACTAAATTACAAGAAAACCTAAAGCAAGGGGGTAAATTGCAATTATACGATTTTGCAGATATGGATAGGAATAACTTATTGTAGTAATGAAAAATGGAATTATATTAAAGATAGAGTTGTATGAATTCTTTTTGTAATCAAGGTATTCGGCCATGGGAAAATTGATTTGTAAAATAGTATAATTTGTTGTGAATGGTATGTTTGGGACTTAATTGAATCATTGTGTAATTATAGGGTAAATTAGTAAGAATTATAAAACCATGCAATTGATTTGAATTGAGTTAAATTAATTGGAAATTATTTGAACAAACCTTATTTGATATTTCATAGATCGGGAACAAAAAGAAGGAGCTAGGCAGGGAAAGGCTAAAGGCGAGCGAATAGCGAAAATTTTGAATCTATCGACTTCTAAGGTAAGTCCCTAAGCAAGTGTATGTTAAAGAATTACTTATGAACATATTAAGTGATAATATTTGAAAATTTTAAGTATAATACCATGTGATGGCCGAATGGGGTAGTAGGTAATATTGGATTGACTTTATTTGTTTAAAAGTAATGTGAATAAGTAAGTTCATTGTGATATGTGAAACAAATACGAAGTACATGAAATGTTCATGAATTTAGCGCTAAGTAATGGGAAATGAATGGTTAATTGTGTTGATATTCGGGCTTCGAGCCTAGTAGGCCTTGTGCCGGTGAGTTATATTCGGGCTTTGAGCCTAGCAGGCCTTGTACCGGTAAGTTATATTTGGGCTTCGAGCTTAGCAGGCCTTGTGCCGGTGAGTTATTTCGGGCTTATTACCTAGCAGGCTTAATGCCGATGTTCAAACTTTAGACTTCGGGTCTAGCAGGCTTAATGCCGGTGAATTGCTATAAACGAAAAATCCGAGAATCAAATGAGGTGAGTCACGTATAATGTTATGTGCTAAAAGCTCGGGTAAGAGTTAGCCTACTATGTTAGTAAGGAATGAAGTGAGCTAATTTCTTATTGTTTTGAATAAATACGATGTGATGAAATGGACAATTCCATAAGTACTTTATTTTATAATGTTGAGCTTATCATTAATGTGTATGTACGTTACTTATATGTGAAGTTGGGTTATATATATGTATGTCATAGTGAAAACTCGGTTATAAAATGGAAAGGTCAATGGTGAAAGAGTCAGAAGTATTTTGCATATGTGTATAAGTAGATATAGAAGATCGATGCCTAAGGTTGGTTCTTGTGATTCAAAATTTGTGATATAATATGATATTTATGTGATTTGATAATGTACATGTTCATGATGACATAGTGATAATATTTAAATCAAGTGTGTCACTAGTATTCGGCTATGTGTATTATATATATTGAAATATATATGTTCAATATTATAAGCTTGGAGATTAAAATGTTTACATGTATGTTCATTACAATTATATGTGCTTGAGACTTACTAAGCTAGTGAGCTTACTTTGTGTGTATTCGCTGTTCATTTTATAGATTTTGATCAAGCTACAGGCTCGAAGGATCGTTGGTGAAGTCAACCACACTATCATTTCTTTTTGGTACCTTCTAGTTAGTTGATTTCGAATTAAAGGCATGTATAGGCTAGATAAACGTTTGAATGATGTTCTAATATGTATATATATATAGCCATGCGAAAATGGCTTGATCGTTTTATTTAAGTTGGTTTTATTTGTTCTTGGTTATGAGTATGGTATGTTGGTTTCAATAGTTTGGTTATGGTTGTTTCTTTACTTTAATCTTATGCTTTCTATATGACTGTTTGATTGTAAAACTAACGTTTGTATTAAACTAGTCGGGTAGTTTGGCATTTAAGTTAATACTCGCATATATATAAGTCAAGGTAGATATATGATAGATGAGCTTTAGTCGGGATTTATATAAGTGTGAAAATTTCAATCGATTTGCTAAGTGGGAATTATGTGAGTAATGCATGTATGTGTATTCGGCCAAACCTAGGTGATAGTGGCAAATGTAGTTAACATGCTTAATGAATTATTTGTTTAGGCTCATAGTCGAATATAGAAGATGTGTATAACTATGGTTTATAAATATTTTGCTTGTAAAGTCACTTAATTTATTTGAGTACATGAAATTACCAAACTGGGTTTGTGCTAAGAAATCAACATGAAATGTTGTAAATGAGGTCTTGTATATTCGGCCAAATTTATAAGCATGTATGCGTTGTGTAATATGTTGTATACGACTTGGAACAATGTATCAAGTATATGTTACACTTGTAAAATTTGTTGTATTATTATTATTAAAACATTTGATAAAGATGAGCGGTTAAGTTTCAATCGAGCGAACTGAAGTTTTTAATTTACATGGTAATACCCGTAACCCTAGTTCGACGACGAACACGGGTTAAGGGTGTTACATTTGATTGGTATTAGAGCTTACGGTTTAGTCGATTCTAGGACTACCATAGCGCGTGAGAGTCTAGCTATACATGCCTTTTTTTGTATATTTGATAGTGTGGTGACTTTTGACATTTCAAACTGTGTTTTATATAGTAAATGGATCCTGATCCCGATAGAGTCGTAGCAGATGACGTAGAGAGTGTAGCGCCTGACCGTGTATGCGGATCAGCGCTAGTAGACTCTCGACCAGTTTTGGATAGCCACGAGGGGGAGGCTAAACAAGCCTTCTACCCGATGATGAACGAGTGGTTTACCCAGTTTATTCAGACTAACCCGGCTGTACAACAACCTCCACCCCAAATAATCCAACTCCGGTACCTCAGTACCTCCGATGATATGAGATCTAGTAGGCCTCCTATTGATAAAATTAGAAAATATGGGGCTGAAGAATTCAAAGCTAATGACGATGATGATGTAGAGCGGGCTGAGATGTGGCTTGATAACACTATTCGAGTCCTTGACGAACTATCCTGTACACTAGATGAATGCCTGAAATGTGCTATATCCCTATTACGAGACACTGCATATCACTGGTGGAATACACTAGTATCAGTGGTCCCGAAAGAAAAAGTGACCTCGGATTTCTTCCAGATTGAGTTTTGTAAGAAATATATTAGTCAGAGGTTCATCGATCAGAAATGGAAAAATTTCTGGAACTAAAATAGGGCCGTATGACCGTAATTGAATATAAGCGAAAATTTGTCAGATTGAGCCGATATGCCCGAGAGTGTGTATCCACTGAAGCCATTATGTGTAAAAGATTTGAAGACGGCCTGAACGAAGACATAAAGTTTCTTGTTGGCATTCTTGAAATCAAAGAGTTCGTAGTACTTGTCGAGCGGGCTTGTAAAGCTGAAGAGCTTAGGAAAGAGAAAAGAAAGGCTGAAATGGAAGCTAGAGACACTCGTAAGAGATCATCGAGTAAGGCTTTCCAATCTGTATCTAAAAAGTTTAGAGATGACTTTGGCTGACACAAAGTTACTTCAGATATGTCTAGACAAGATCGACCTCCAGTAGGTTCTCGAGCTACTTCGATAGCCAGTGTTAGCAATGCTCAGCAGAATAGAACTGAATGCAAGCATTGTGGTAAATGGCATTTGAGAGTTGTCGATTCCATGACCGGTCTTATTTTAAATGTGGATCGTCAGATCATTTTATTAGAGAGTGCCCGATGTTAGCCGAGCAAAATACCGCCTAGAATATCAGACCGAGCAACGTGTCAGTGCGAGGCAGACCACTTAGGC
The DNA here is from genome assembly GCA_025506655.1 of Gossypium rotundifolium. Taxonomy (NCBI): domain Eukaryota; kingdom Viridiplantae; phylum Streptophyta; class Magnoliopsida; order Malvales; family Malvaceae; genus Gossypium; species Gossypium rotundifolium. Next base: position 34,599,127 of record CP106734.1, read on the forward strand.
GTTCGGGAAATGTTAGTGGCAGTCAGAAAGGAAATAAAGACACTGTAGTTAGATCGGAGGCTCGCGCACCAGTTAGAGCATATGCTATTCATACCAGAGAGGATGCTTCTTCCCCAGATGTTATCACTGGTACTTTCAACCTTTATGATACTAATGTGATTGGATTGATTGATCCTGGTTCCACTCATTCATATGTGTGTGAAACTTTAGTAGCTAGTAAGACTCTACCTATTGAGTCTACTGAGTTTGATATCCGTGTGTCTAATCCCTTGGGTTACTGTGTACTTGTCGATAAAGTGTGTAAAGGTTGCCCGTTGATGATTCAGGATTTCTGCTTTCTAGCGAACTTAATGTTGTTGCCTTTCGATGAATTCGATATAATTTTGGGAATGGACTAGTTAACTTTGCACGATGCAGTGGTGAATTACAAAAGAAAGATTATTGATTTGAGATGTCAGAATGGTGAGATCATCCAAGTTGAATCTAATGATCTGAGTGGGTTACCTATAGTTATATCCTCGATGCTAGCTCGAAAGTATGTGAGAAAAGGATGTGAAGCTTACTTGGCTTATGTGTTGGATAATAAAGTGTCCGAAAAGTAGATTGAATCAGTACCGATTGTGTGTGAATACTCAGATGTGTTTCCTGAAGAATTACCAGGTTTACCACCAATACGAGAGATTGAGTTTGACATTGAATTAGTACCGGGGACGACTCCAATTTCGATAGCTCCGTATCGGATGGCACCTACTGAGTTGAAAGAGTTGAAAGCACAGTTGCAAGAGTTGAAAGATAGGGGCTTTGCACTACCAAGTTTCTCTCCTTGGGGTGCACCAGTTCTTTTTGTGAAAAAGAAAGACGGGACTATACGAATGTGTATCGATTATCGGCAGTTAAATAAAGTGACAATAAAGAATAAATATCCGTTGCCTCGAATAGATGATTTGTTTGATCAGTTGAAAGGGGCTTCAGTGTTTTCAAAAATTGACTTGAGATCGGATTATTATCAGCTGCGAGTCAGAGATTCTGATATGCCTAAGACTGCATTTCGAACGAGGTACGGACATTTTGAGTTTTTGGTTATGCCTTTTGGGCTTACTAATGCACCTGCTATTTTTATGGATTTGATGAATCGGGTATTCAGACAGTATTTAGATTGGTTTGTAGTAGTGTTTATTGATGATATCTTGATCTACTCCAAAGATGAAACCGAACACGCCAAGCATTTGAGATTGGTGCTACAAACTTTGCGAGAACAACAGTTGTACGCGAAGTTTAGTAAGTGTGAATTCTAGATGAATGAGGTCAGCTTTCTGGGACATGTTGTTTCAACGTCAGGTATCCGGGTTGATCCGTACAAAATCTCAGCTATACTTGATTGGAAGCCACCAAAGAATGTTTTCGAGATTTGAAGTTTTTTGGGACTTGCCGGATATTACAGACGATTTGTAAAAGGCTTTTCCATGATAGCTACACCTTTTACAAAGCTACTATAGAAAGATGTCAGGTTCGAGTGGACAGAAAAGTGTCAGAAAAGTTTTGATCAGTTGAAGGCCCTTTTGACCGAAGCCCCGGTATTAATTCAGCCTGAATCAGGTAAAGAGTTTGTCGTGTATAGTGATGCTTCTTTGAATGGTTTGGGTTGTGTTTTAATGCAGGAACGCAAGGTAGTAGCTTATGCTTCGAGACAGTTGAAGCCTCATGAAAGAAACTATCCGACTCATGATCTCGAACTAACAGCCATTATATTTGCATTGAAAATTTGGCGTCATTAATTATTTGACGAGAAATGTCATGTTTGCTCAGATCACAAAAGTCTGAAGTATTTGATGACTCAAAAAGACCTGAATTTAAGACAACGTAGATGGTTGGAATTGCTAAAATATTACAGATTGGTGATTGACTACCATCCGGGAAAAGCTAACGTTGTTGCAGATGCTTTAAGCCAAAAATCATTGTTTTCTCTTCGTGCGTTGAACGCACATATGGTTATGAATGGTGATGGTTCGATCATAGCCGAGTTGAAAGCTAGACCATTGTTTATTCAGCAAATTAGCGATGCACAGAAAGTTGACAAAAATATGACTGCTAGACGAGCTCAGTGTGAAAAAGATCTGAGTCGAGTATCGAATTGATAAAATGGTATTTGAACTACAAAGGCCGATTGTGTGTACTGAGAAATGCAGACTTGATTCAGATGATATTGGATGAGGCTCATAATAGTCAAATGTCGATACATCTGGGTAGCACAAAGATATATAATGATTTGAAACAGTTTTACTGGTGGTCTGGCATGAAAAAGGATATAATTGAATTTGTTTCAAAGTTTTTAGTATGTCAGTAAGTTAAAGCCGAGCATCAAGTGCCTTCTGGACTACTTCAGCCAATCATGATACCTGAATGGAAATGGGATAGAATCATAATGGATTTTGTATCCGGTCTACCTACGACACCGATCAAGAAAGATGCCGTCTGGGTTATAGTAGATAGACTGACCAAATTAGCTCACTTTGTGCCAATTCGCACAAACTATTCCCTTGATAAACTTGCCAAATTATATGCATCACAGATTGTGAGGTTACATGGTGTGTTGAGTTCTATTATTTCAGACAGAGACCCGAGATTTACATTGCGGTTTTGGAAGAAGTTGCAAGATGCTTTAGGTACTAAACTCCACTTTAGTACAGCCTTCCATCCGCAGATAGACGGTCAGTCTGACCGAACCATTCAGATACTTGAAGACATGTTGAGATGTTGCATCCTCGAGTTTGATGGTACGTGGGTAAAATATTTACCTTTGATTGAATTTTCTTATAATAACAGCTTTCAATCGAGTATCAGAATGGCACCTTACGAAGCTCTATATGGTCGCAAGTGTCATACACCATTGTATTGGACCGAGCTTAGTGAAAATAAGATACATGGGGTTGATTTGATTAAAGAGATGGAACAGAAAGTGGCTATAATTAGAGATAATTTGAAAGCTACATTGGATCGTCAAAAGTCCTATGCTGATTTGAAACGTAAAGACATTGAGTTTCAGGTTGGAGATCGGGTATTCTTGAAAGTTTCCCCGTGGAAAAAAGTACTCCGATTTGGTCGGAAAGGCAAACTAAGCCCAAGATTTATCGAACCGTACGAGATTATCGAACGTATTGGGCCTGTTGCTTATAAATTGAAGCTACCCTCTGAATTAGAAAAGAAACACAACGTATTTCACATTTCGATGCTTCGTAAATATAGATCAGATCCGTCGCATGTGATCGCTCCATCTGAGATTGAAATCTGATCCAATATGATGTACGAGGAAAAACCGATCCGTATTTTAGCTTGGGAAATGAAAGAATTGAGAAACAAGAAAATCCCGTTAGTAAAAGTGTTATGGAATCGGCACGGAGTTGAAGAGGCTACGTGGGAGCCTGAGGACTCAATGAGGCAACAATATCCAACCTTGTTCAACGGTAAGATTTTCGGGGACGAAAATTCCTAAGGGGGGAGAGTTGTAACAGACCAATTTAACCCTAATTGGAACGGTGGTTTTGAGACCACGAATCTGAGTCCGAGAAATATTTTAATATTATATTTTGTGTTTATTATATGCGAATTAATGTGTGTGAAAGTTTCGTAGAAAAATTTAATCGTTTGTGAGTTTAATTTAATAATAAGGATCAAATAGCTCAAGTGATAAAAGTAGTGTGCATGAATTAAGAAGGTAAATTGAATAGCTTTGAGCAAGTGAGGACTTGCATGTCAAATAGACCAAAATTTTGGGTAGTGGACGATAATGATGGAAAGATGTGAAATAAATAATTATATTATGTGAGTGGATTCTTAAATAAATAAAGAAAATGATTAAGGTTAAATAAAATAAGAAAGAAAATACATGTTTTCTATTATCTTTTTATTTTTTTAATTTTGACTCATCTTCCTCATCTCTCTCTCTCTCACGAAACAAAGAAAAGAAGAAGAAGCCATTTTAATCTCCATGGCCGGACCTTGCATGTGTCTTTAAGGTGAGGTATCAAGCTCTAATTTTGATAATTTTTGTAGGGTTATGTTAGTAGTCTTGAATACTACCAACTTCATGTGCAAAATTTTGAGCTTAAAGCTTCCCCTTGATTCGGCCATTAGCAAGAATTATGTCTTATTCGTGTTTGGTGAAGAAATCTTGATTTGGTTGGTATATTAACATGTTATTTAAGGAAAAAAAAAGTATGTGTTATGGCTTAGATATTTTGGAAATAATCGGTTGGAAATTTAATGGCTTAAATGAATGGTTTTGTGAATTTAGGAGGTGAGGTATAAGGTTCGGCTCTTATGGGAATTAGTCAAAAATTCATGAGAAATTGTGATTTTGTTTAGGGACTAAATTACAAGAAAACTGAAAACAAGGGGGTAAATTGCAATTATGCTATTTTGCAAATATGGATAGGAATAACTTATTGTAGTAATGAAAAATGGAATTATATTAAAGATAGAGTTGTATGAATTCTTTTTGTAATCAAAGGTATTGACCATGGGAAATTGATTTATAAAATAGTATAATTTGTTGTGAATGGTATGTTTGGGACTTAATTGAATCGGGTGTGTAATTATAGGGGTAAATTAGTAAGAATTATAAAACCATGCAATTGATTTGAATTGAGTTAAATTAATTGGAAATTATTTGAACAAACCTTATTTGATATTTCATAGATCGGGAACAAAAAGAGAAGGAGTTAGACCGGGGAAAGGCTAAGGCGAACAAATAGCCGAAAATTTCGAATCTATCGACTTCTAAGGTAAGTCCCTAAGCAAGTGTATGTTAAAGAATTACTTATGAACATATTAAGTGATAATATTTGAAAATTTTGAGTATAATACCATGTGATGGCCGAATGGGGTAGTAGGTAATATTGGATTGACTTTATTTGTTTAAAAGTAATGTGAATAAGTAAGTTTGTTGTGATATGTGAAAGAAATACGAAGTACATGAAATGTTCGTGAATTTAGCGCTAAGTAATGGGAAATGAATGGTTAATTGTGTTGATATTAGGGCTTGAGCCTAGCGAGGCCTTGTCTTGGATGAGTTATATTCAAGCTTGAGCCTAGCGGTGCCTTGTCTTAGGTGAGTTATATTCAGCTTGAGCCTAGCGGGCCTTGTCTTGGGTGAGTTATTTTGGGCTTATTGCCTAGCAAGCTTAATCTAGGTGTTCAAACTTTAGACTTGGTCTAGCGCAGCTTAATCTTGGTGAATTGCTATAAATGAAAAATTCGAGAATCAAACGAGGTGAGTCACGTATAATGCTATGTGCTAAAAGCTCGGGTAAGAGTTAGCCTACTATGTTAGTAAGGAATGAAGTGAGCTAATTTCTTATTGTTTTGAATAAATACGATGTGATAAAATGGACAATTCCATAAGTACTTTATTTTATAATGTTGAGCTTATCATTAATGTGTATGTACGTTACTTATATGTGAAGTTGGGTTATATATATGTATGTCATAGTGAAAACTTCGGTTATAAAATGGAAAGTTCAATGGTGAAAGAGTCAGAAGTGTTTTGCATATGTGTATAAGTAGATATAGAAGATCGATGCCTAAGGTTGGTTCTTGTGATTCGGAATTTGTGATATAATATGATATTTATGTGATTTGATAATGTACATGCTCATGATGACATAGTGATAGTATTTAAATCAGGTGTGTCACTAGTATTCGGCTATGTGTATTATATATATTGAAATATATATGTTCAATATTATAAGCTTGGAGATTAAAATGTTTACATGTATGTTCATTACAATTATATGTGCTTGAGACTTACTAAGCTAGTGAGCTTACTTTGTGTGTATTCGCTGTTCATTTTATAGATTTTGGTCAAGCTATAGGCTCGAAGGATCGTTGGTGAAGTCAACCACACTATCATCTCTTTTTGGTACCTTCCAGTTAGTTGATTTCAAATTAAAGGTATGTATAGGCTAGATAAACGTTTGAATGATGTTCTAATATATATATATATATATATATAGCCATGCGAAAATGGCTTGATCGTTTTGTTTAAGTTGGTTTTATTTGTTCTTGGTTATGAGTATGGTATGTTGGTTTCAATAGTTTGGTTATGGTTGTTTCTTTACTTTAATCTTATGCTTTCTATATGACTGTTTGATTGTAAAACTAACGTTTGTATTAAACTAGTCGGGTAGTTTGGCATTTAAGTTAATACTCGCATATATATAAGTCAAGGTAGATATATGATAGATGAGCTTTAGTCGAGATTTATATAAGTGTGACAATTTCAATCGATTTGCTAAGTGGGAATTATGTGAGTAATGCATGTATGTGTATTTGGCCAAACCTAGGTGATAGTGGCAAATGTAGTTAACATGCTTAATGAATTATTTTTTAGGCTCATAGTCGAATATAGAAGATGTGTATAACTATGGTTTATAAATATTTTGCTTGTAAAGTCACTTAATTTATTTGAGTACATGAAATTACCAAACTGGGTTTGTGCTAAGAAATCAACATGAAATGTTGTAAATGAGGTCTTGTATATTCGGCCAAATTTATAAGCATGTATGCGTTGTGTAATATGTTGTATACGACTTGGAACAATGTATCAAGTATATGTTACACTTGTAAAATTTGTTGTATTATTATTATTAAAACATTTGATAAAGATGAGCGGTTAAGTTTCAATCGAGCGAACTGAAGTTTTTAATTTACATGGTAATACCCGTAACCCTAGTTTGGCGACGAACACGGGTTAAGGGTGTTACACCTTTAATCGTTGTCAGATTTAGTTTCAAGGTTCGATCTCATTCATTATAAATTTAAAGATCTGATTTTAGCGATCAATGTGGATGTTCGTAATCAACACCAGGTAGGAATCCTAGGACTCGCCTTCACCATCAATAGAATAATGTTAGAAATCATGTTTGAGTCTAGCCTCGGATGGTTTTGACTCGTAGCTAATGCAACACAGGTATGTGGATCGGAATACTTCTTTACCATCCACAACCCAATTTTCTTATAGAAAGACACTATGATTTTCCATTTACACCTTCCGTATCGCATTTCACACTTTCCTTTGAATTTTCCAAAACGGGACTTCGTGACGTAGTAGTTCACGTTTGTAACACCCCTCATCCGTATTCAACGCGAGAATAGGGTTACTAAACATTATCGGACTTATTAAACAATAAAACATTCATTTTACATACATTTTAAAAATCATATAATCAACATTCAACACTATTCACATTGTCCCTATTACGAGTCTACGAGGCTCAAAACAAGCTTTAAAAGTGGTTTGGGGCTAAATCGATAACTCAGGAAATTTTTACGAAACTTAGAAAAATTTTCAAACTACAGGGGACATACGCCTGTGTGGCCCAACCATCTGTCTCACACGGCCAAAGACATGTCCGTGTTACAAGTCATGTGGACATTCAAAATGGGATCACATGGCCGTGTTCCAGTGAGTGTCCAACCCCATAACTCCCTAGCTTAGGTCATATGGCCAACCACACGCCCATGTGACCAGCCCGTGTGCCCTTTTGAAATGGCCTCACATGCCCGTGTGCCAGGCCGTGTGCTAGGCCGTTCCAAACTTGTAGGGTATACTGACTTATACCACACACCAAGTCACACGCTCATGTGCTAGGCCATGTGGAACATACTGACTTGATTTTTATTCAACACTATGGAACACACGACTGTGCAACCTGATCGTATGTCACACATCTGAGACACACACCGTATCTCTGCCCGTGTGGACAAAAATAAGCTATTTACCAAGCCATATTTCCACCCAAACTTGCATACACCTACATCCATCCAATTTGTACCAAAACATGACATATATAAGCATTCATTTAATCTCAATCTAGCATGAATCATTCAATTTCAATACCAACCACAACAAGGCACAGATGTACCACAATACATCATTCAATTTCATACCAAAATTCATTTTCACAATACATCAAAATAACCAATTTCAAATATGCATTATTTGCCTAGATTCACTTGCATACCAATATTCATAACACCAATATCAACAAGCATCACATGTTCATCATCAAACTCATAACACAAGCCATATGAAAAAATATATACACAACCAAACCAACCAAAATAAGCTAACTCTCATGGCTATATACAAAACCAAAAACTTAATATTTACAAGCCATTTCAAATGACTAAATTCATTAGCAACATATATACCAAAATGAACATAATCCTATACATGCCATATACTCAAAATACTTAAGTTCAAAAGTACCTAAGCGATAGTTGGATAGTGTGATGAAGTCTCTGACAATCCCGAGTCGAGCTAGCTTTGATTTCATTATAAAACACGAAAACTTAAACAAAGTAAGTTATAAAGCTTAGTAAGTTCGTATAATAATAAATTCAATTAACCACAAATATACAATTCAACCAATTGAATATATCAACATGAAACTCATATTAACTAACAAACCTTTCACATATTCAATCATAAGATTTGATGTAAAATTCATAGTTTTCTTTGATTCAAAGCTCATACGACTTGTGTACATACCTGTACCATCTTGTATCAAACTTATACTTAACCACATCTCTGACATATATACCTATTGAACCATTCGGGATACTATTGGATACTCAGGAATCTCGCACCTTAAGTGCCACATATATAGTTGAAGCTATCTCAATCTCGTATTACATATAATACTCACTCTCGAGCTATCAACGGGTCTACTCACACAAGCTGATGTTCATGACGTAGCTACATGGTGTTGCTCACACAAGTTGACAAGTATCCACAGCACATGCCGAATGACTCAACCACCGGTAGGACGTACGGACCAGCACCCAAATCACATAACCCCTAATGACATGTCATTCGTATCCTAATCTATTCCTAAGGTTCAACCGGGATTTCTGAAACACCCCAAACCCGGCCCACAAGCCTTGACCGGATCTGGCATGCTTCTAGGAAAAACCATTTGATTCAGATTTGAACTTTGCTAAAATTTTCTGTGTTTTTGGAAACAGTTGATTTGGGTTCAAGTTGAAAACATAGAAACTTATCAAAGATTTCTTTGAAGAAAAGTTCGTGGTTATATTTCAAAACCATGAGTTACCGGTAAAAGTCGAGTATTTAAAGTTTGTTAATTAAATTGAAAATCATTTGTATTTTAGATGTCAAAACATTTTTCATTAAGAAAATTTGCTTACTTTAATTTGATAAGCATCGTGCCATAATAACATAACTTAAGTGCATGCATGAACAGTTCGTACTATAGCTTATTACATAAAAAATAAACCCAAAATAAAATTTAAAGTACTTAAATAAAATAAAATGTCCAAATAAAATTCGTGCTGAGCATGGTCACCACTAAGCTCCTGCCAACCCGGTCCATTCTTGGCGTCACCGAAAAATATTCCCACAACGGGTGAGTCAAACAGACTCAATCAGACAACCAACACTAAGTCTCAATTAAATTTAGGCATGTCAAATCAAACATAATAACATATATAATTAATGATGCAAACCCGAACCCAAACCTAGATAACCATCCGCTACACATCACCCGTACCAACCATCACACCGTGGGACTACTAAGTCAACCCTCCATCCGCTACACACCATCAAGGTCGGCGCGCATCGACGTGCTCATCGCCTTATAAAATTCGTGACATAGCCACCAGATAAATATTCGTGACATAAGTCACCACATTCGAGATATTGTGACATAAGTCACCACATTCGGATATTGTGACATAAGTCACCACATTCGAGATATTGGGGTATAAAACCACCAATTCACTTCCCTTTACATATCACCCATATGCCCCATGTCAAACATATCATGCAATATCATGCTTTATTTCACATTTTATCACTATTGACATATGCGCCATAATGAATCTTATCATACTCATAGTAGGAGTGGGTAAGCGTGCACAGTACTTTGTACCATTGCATGGTACTCTTAGCCACATCATAACATATTCTTGTAACATATTAATTAAAACATAACCATCAATTAATTAAAGCTTAAAAGGGTACATTTTTGATTTACTTAACGCTTAATTGAAATTCTAAAATCCCGATCTAACGCTTTAGATCTTAGTTCCTAAATTGACCATTGTTAGACATATTAGCAAAACTTATTCGGCTATATGATCAAATCCCGAAGGAAACGTAACCGAAATCTTACCTTGCTTGCTAATTTGAGTACTTCTCAAATCCCGAAATTTTGTGATATCCTCTCCTAGCAATCGACCACACACTAGATCACCTAAATGATTAGTTTTCGGCTTTTGAATAAGTAAGAAATAGATCCTAGTTACTGAATATGGCCTTGGCTGATTGGTATCTTTACTTACCTTTGCGAATCTAAAATCCCGAAACTGCACTTGCTTCCTGAAATTGTCGAGATCCCTCCTAAACCATTGTTAGAATCGACTTCAACTTTAAACTCATGAGAAGTGGCTTATGGCCGAATACTACACAGGCTTACCTTGAGATATTAAATCCAAGACCTTCCTTGATGCTCCTTAACGCTGGCTATACACAAAACACAAGAGAACACATTACTATGGCCTTAAAGATCATTCGGCCAACCTTAGTCCAAAGCCTAATCACTTGATTTTGGCTCACAATTGGAAGAGAACCGATTGCTAGGATAGAAAATACTTACCAGTACTCAAGCACCCTTAGAGAAACGGCTTCTAGATCCCAAAGAGAAGGATTCCGGCACTTTAATGGTGAAGAAAGGAAACGCAAGAGTGGGGAGATTCGGCTATGTGGACTTAGATAGGAATCGACAAGTTTTGGCTTTTGAAACTATGGAGAAATCGGCTATCAAAGAGTAGAACCAACTCCAAGTTTTGGCTTTTGTCAATAATGAGAGAAAGATTGGTCTTGGAGAGGATGATGATTCGAATGAACAGAAAAAGAAAGAGAGAAAAGATTGAGGCTATAAGGTTCGGCCAAGAAGCAAAATAGAGAAAGAAAGAGAAGATAGATGTTCATTAAAAGAAAATTTGGCACTCACACCCTTGCTACACCTCAAAATCGAAATAATACAAGCCCCTAGAGTCCTGTATTCGGCCACTACATCCTCTCTTATCAAATCCTTATTTCACTCCCCCTTAGCCAAATCTTGAAGTGTCCATGTGCCGTCTACTTCCTCTCCTCTTTGTAACAAAATAAAATCTTTTATTTGCTTTCCTTGTGACTCGAACCTAGGTCCATTTACAATTGTTGGTGGCATCACTTACAGAGGCCCTAAGTGGCGCCTTGCAACCACCTTAACAAGCCCAATTTCATGTCAAATTTCCCTTACAAATTTTCTTAAGGCCTTATCAGACTTAGCTTCCTGTTTTAGACTTTAAAATCAAATAATTTTTAAGCTATTCCCCTTCATACTAAGGTTCACAAAATTCATAATACACATTCACAACACATACAGACATGTAATTTCATACAATTTAGTAATAATGCATAAGCCATACTCCATGCAATCTTACAATTTCCGCCACATACAGCCTTGCTAACTTTTGTAGGGAGTTGTCAACCCGCACTGGAATAAAATGTGCGAACTTTGTCAGTCGATCCACTATCACCCATACCGAGTCCTTCTTAGTAGGCGTAAGGGGAAGCCCACTAACGAAGTCCATGGTAATTCTCTCCCACTTCCACTGCGGAATTTTAATCAGCTGAAGCAATCCTGACGGAACTTGGTGTTCAGCCTTAACTTGCTGACACGCCAAGCACTTCCCTACAAATTCGGTAACTTCCCACTTAAGACCAGGCCACCAAAACTGTTCCTTTAGATCTTTATACATCTTACTGCCTCCAGGATGCATAGCATAAGGGCTACTATGCGATTCTCGAAGAGTTCTCTGCCTAAGTTCTTCATTCTTCGGCATACAGACCTTACCCTTGAAGCACAATACTCCCTCATCATTAATGCCATAATCTTCCAACTCTCCATTCTGTACTTGCAGTAACTTAACCCTTAGATCCTCATCCATTAACTGACTTTCTTTCACCTCATTCAGCCATGTTGGCTTCACTTGCAACTCTGCTAACAGACTTCTATCGTTATAAAGGCTCAAATGTGCGAACATGGCCCTCAGATTCGACACTACCTTCCGACTTAGGGCATCTGCCACCACATTCGCCTTGCCCAGGTGGTACTCTATGGAGCAATCATAATCCTTCAATAACTCCACCCACCTTCACTGTCTCAGATTTAGCTCTTTCTGAGTAGCAGATACTTCAGGCTCTTGTGGTCTGTGTAAATCACTGACTTCTCTCCATAAAGATAATGCCTCTATACCTTAAGAGCAAAGACCACTGCCCCCAACTCCAAGTCATGCGTCGGGTAGTTAACCTCGTGTGGCTTTAGTTGTCGAGACGCATAAGCGACTACTTTCCCATCTTGCATCAATACGCAACTCAAACCTGTATGGGAAGCGTCACAATACACCACATAATCCTTCCCCGCCTCCGACTAAATCAAAATCGGAGCTTCAGTCAAGACCCTCTTAAGCTTCTCGAAACTCTCCTGTTGCTTATCGGTCCATATGAAAGGCACTTCTTTTCTCAACAACTTTGTCAGAGGCGCGGCTATTGATGAGAACCCTTCCACGAACCTTCAGTAATAGCCTGCTAGTCCTAAGAAACTCTGAACTTTTGCCACAGACTTAGGAGGTTTCCAATCCAAAACTGCCTCAATCTTCCAAGGATCCACCCTTATTCCTTCAGCAGATACCATATGTCCTAAAAATGTAACCTCCTTAAGCCAAAATTCACACTTGCTGAATTTGGCGTAGAGCTTCTTCTCCCTCAACACTTGCAACACTATCCGGAGATGCTCATCATGTTCTTCCTCAGACTTCGAATACACCAAAATATCGTTTATGAACACAGCAACGAACCGATCTAGATAGGGTTGGAAAGCCCTGTTCATCATGTCTATAAACGCGACTGGGGCATTTGTCAATCCAAACGGCATTACTACGAAATCAAAATGCCCATACCTTGTTCGGAAAGCCATCTTATGGATATCAGCCTCTTTCACCTTAAGCTGATGATATCCAGACCTTAGATCTATCTTTGAGAATACTGCGGCCCCCTTCAGCTGATTGAACAAGTCATCTATTCTTGGTAAAGGGTACTTGTTCTTGATGGTCAGCTTATTCAACTGACGATAATCTATGCACATGCGCATAGTTCCGTCCTTCTTCTTCACAAAAAAGACCGGTGCTCGTCATGGAGACACACTGGGTCGAATAAACCCACAGTTTAATAATTCTTGGATTTGAGCCTTGAGCTCAACCAACTCCTTTGGTGCCATTCTCAGACGGGCAATTGACATAGGAGTGTGCGGCGATAACTCAATTCGAACTCCACTTCCCTATCCAGGGGTATTCTTGGTAATTCCTCCAGAAAGACATCCACAAACTCCCTTACCGTTTTAACTCTACTAACTCCCCATTCGTTCATATCCAAAGCACTAACGAGAGCCAGAAATGCCTTACACCCCTTCCGAACCATCTTATCCGCTTTTAGAGCTGAAACTACGTTAGACAGGTAGTTCCTTCTTTCTCCTATCAAGATTACCACCTCATTCTCCGAGGTCCTTAACTCCATTCACTTGGCTGCACAATCCAATACAGCCCGATGCTCCACTAGCCAGTCCATGCCAAGAATAAGATCGAATTCCCCGAAGGGTAATTCCATTAAGTCGGCATGAAATACCGCTCCCTGAAGCTCCAAAGGCACACTCTGAAATATCTTGTTCACTACTACAGTTTGGCCTAATGGGCTTACTACAGTCATCTCCCTATTAGAAAGTTTAGAGGCTATTCCTAGAGTTTCAACTACTCTACATACAACATAAGAATGGGTCGAGCCGACATCAATCAAAGCAACATAAGGTTTGCCCGATATAAAGAACGTACCAGTTATGACGTCTGACGCGTCTCCATCCTCCCTCCGATGAACCATATAAACCAAACCCGGCTGCCTAGCCTCCGTGTTACCAATACCTCTATCCGTGTTCCCCGTCCTCTACCAAAGACCAATTACCTCTACCATTCGAGATCATGACCTGCTTGAGGTCATTGTCCTCCCTCTTTCACTGATTAGAACCTTGACTTCTTGGTCGTCCCCTTGGTTCTCATAGGACAATCCTTAATCATGTGGTCCTTGGACCCACACTTGAAGCATCCTCCGTCTTCTTCCAACACTCTCCTAAATGCTTCTTCTCACACCGATCACAAATACGACATCGCCTCCAAGGCGACTTGTCGACCTCGTGGCCCATCAACTCTAGGCCTCTTTTGCTCATTCCTAGAAGACCCTAAAGATCCAAAGTCTCTCTTACGCTTATTAAATTTGATTTTCGCCTAATGAATCCTTAATACCCTCGCTACCTTGGCCTTCTCCACCAACACAAGAACTTTTGCTCTTCTTTGTGGAGCTATCAACGATCTCAAGTCATCCTCACCCGTCCTCAAAGCTGGACACACCGCTCATGCTCGATTGACACTATGCCTCGAGCATAATGGCTCAACCTTAGAATTCAAAACCAGATTCGCCATGGACTTGTTCCTTGAACCACCCTTAAATGCCTTCCTCTGCACATCAATGTAATGAGTACCAACATATTTCTTCTCGTATGCCGCCTTAGCATAATCCCACGTGAGTTTCTCAGCTGTAGCACCATCCCGAATCATGAGCCACCATTGATATGACTCATCGTGGAGAAGCGACACCATTCCTTTTAGTTTTTCCTCGGCAGTTAAATCGAGCTTATCCATAATCCGCTCAGTCGCCTCTAACCAATACTCGGTGATCTGGGTGCCACACCAGATACACCACGGAACACCTCAGCTCTGTTGGCTTGGAGTCGCTCAAGTACCAACTTCCGAGCTCCCATGCCTCCACCTATTCACTCGAGCATCGCGACTACATTTGCTTTGGATGATATCAATCACTAACTCATAGTCTTTCAACAAATCGAGCCATCTCCGCTTGTCACAAATTCAAATCTTTCCGAAGTCATTATATACTTCAAGCTTCTTAGACTGTAAAGATGTGGGTACATTTTATCAGATAAATTATGTCGCCAAATTTTCAATACAAAAATAATAGCGGCCAACTTTAAATCATTTGTCGAATAATTCTTTTCATGTGGTTTCAACTGTCTAGAGGCATAAGCTATCACTTTTCCATCATGCATCAAAACATAACCCAAATCATTCAATGACGCGTCGTTGAAAATCACAAACTCTATACCTGACTCAGGTTGAACCAACACTGGTGCCTCAATTAGTAATGGTTTCAACTGATCAAAACTCTGCTGACATTTTTCGGACCACTCGAATTTCACATATTTTTGTAGCAATCTAGTCATTGGTGTAGCAATCATCGAGAATCCTTTAACAAAACGTCAATAATAACTAGCTAATCCTGAAAAGCTTCAAACTTCAGACACATTTCTTGGTGGTTTCCAATCAACACCTGCGGAAATCTTACTTGGATCAACTCAAATACCTTTCGTTGAAACAATATGCCCCAAAAATCTAACCTCTCAGAACCAAAACTCACATTTGCTGAATTTAGCAAATTGCTCATCTCTCAAGGTTTGTACCATAATTCTATCAAATGTCCGAATCATGCTTTAGGATCCCGAATAGATCAGAATGTTAACAATAAATACAATAACAAATCTGTCTAAATACGGTAATATCTGATTCATCAAATCCAGAAAAACTACAGGAGTATTAGTTAATCTGAAAGGCATAACAAGAAATTCATAATGCCCGTACCTTGCTTAAGATGATAGTTTTCGGCTTTCTCGAATCTTTACTCTAATGATAATAACTAGACCCAGATCAATATTTGAAAATACTGTTGCTCCTTTCAACTGATCAAATAAATCATCAATTATAGGCAAAGGATACTTATGCTTTATCGCAACCTTGTTGAGTTGACGATAATCAATACAAAGTCTCATTGATCTATCTTTCTTCTTTACAAACAATACAAGTGCACCCCAGGGCGAAAAACTAGGTCGTGCAAAACCTCTATTGGTTAACTCTTGCAACTGAGGTTTCAACTCTTTCAATTCTGTCGGAGCCATTCTGTACGGAGCTATCAGTATTGGTGGTGTTCTCGGTACTAATTCAATGGCAAACTCAACCTCTCTAATCGGTGGCAACCCAGACAACTTTTCTGGAAACACATTCGGATATTCACAAACTATTGGCACTGATTCAATCTCCAATTCAGAAACTTTTGTATCCAATACATAAGCAAGATAAGCTTCGCAACCTTTCCTCATATTTTTCTAGAACTAACATCGATGATATCACAACCAAAAATCCACTTGATCATCAGATTTAATTGAAGTGATTTCATTATTCGACATTTCAATTCAATAGTCTTCCGTCTACAATTCACAACAGCATCATATAAAAATAACCAATCCATACCCAGTATCACATCGAATTCAGCAAATGGAAAAAGCATCAAATCATCCGAAAAATAGTATCCCTGAGCCATTAAAGGGACGTTCTAGCAAACTTTATCGACTAGAACATACTTCGCTCAAGGGTTCAACACTTTAATCACAAATGCGGTGAGACTCAGCGGGGAAAATTCTTACTAAGCCAAATTCATACAAATATATGAATGGAGTTGACCGAGATCAATCAATGCAATTACATTAGTTTCATAAAGAGAAAATGTATAGGTGATAACATCTAGTGATGGCGTATCTTAGCGAGCACGAATAAGCTTGCTGCGGCGGTGTTCTTAGCCTCGATGTAACATCCAAAATTTGGGGCTATGCATTTTAACAATTGTATGTTATTTGTGCCTATGTGTATCAGTGTACTTTGGAAGTTTAGGAACTTGATGTGAAAGAATGCAGAAATAAATTTTTAGGCTTAGGATGGAACTATGCAAAATGAAGCTTTAAAAATTTGGCATGAGGTTTTAAGCACAACAAGTCAATTGAAAGTAGTGTTGGCCGCGTGGGTGAATCATGAGAGGCTAATAGTAATTGGAAGAATTTTAATTTTGCTTTCTTTCCTATAGTTATCTGGGCTAGAATGGATGGACTTTCTTTTATTTTTGGATAGTAGACCAAGGGAAAAAGGCAAGTTAGAAGTTATGGTATGGAATCATGAGGTTATGGAAGGATAAGGGACAAAGGGCATGAAAGTGGAAGATGTTTGGAAAGCTTTTCCATTGAATCATTTGACCATGAACCTAACACATAAGGGCTAAGGGATTGGTTTAATTGTGATAGGAATTAAGGGAATGATGGGGAAGAAATGAGGAGGAAAAAGGGGGATCATGTTGGCAAGGGTGTTGGCCGAATTTTGCAATAGCATTAGGGGTGAAAGTTGGCCAAAATTCTAACATTTTGTGCATCTTTTATTTTTTCTCCAAAAGCTCTCTTCTTAGCGAATTTGTTAATGACATTAGGTAAAAGTTTTGCTTTGTTTTTGGCTCATTTTGACCATTTTGGTATTAAGTGCCTATCCTCTCAAATTCTTGTCCTCTATAGCCAAAAGCACCAAAAGTTTGAATTACATTTCTCTTTTCCTCATTGCGAAAACACCAAAGACTTTTAGAGACAATTCTCTTTTCTTTTCTTTCTCTCTTGTGCCGAAATCATCAAGGACATTTCTCATCTTCTCTTTTTCTTTCTCTTTTTCTTTCTCTTTCTCTTCCTTTTTCTTTTTTCTTCTTCTTTCTCTAAACTGAAACCATCTTTCACCATAACCGAAATCACCATCTATTTCTCTCTTCTCTTTTGTTAAAACTGAACCATCCTCCATTTTCATCTTCTTCTTTCTTTTCTTTTATTAAAAACTGAAACCACCATAGCCAAAAACACTATCTTTTCTCTTTTCTTTTTGTCCAAACCGAAATCACCATTTCTTTTATTTTAATTTGATAAGACCGAATCTCCAATAGTTCAAGTAAGGGTGAATCAATCTCTGTATTACGAGTAAGGATTTTTCTATCAATCGTTCTCTTTATTTTCTTTTAGAATAACTGATTTTAGAAATCTAATTCTCTTATTTTCTCCTTGGCCGAATCTTTGAAGGGGATTTTAAGGATTCTTTTCATAGTCAACGATTAAGGAGAGATCATTCGGGATTATTCACGGTAAGGATTGTTATATTATTAGTTAAATCATTTTTAGATAGATTACTAATCGACTTTATTTTAGGGGACTCTATCACTCAGACATCTCCGTAAACGTAAGATTTTGGGACTAACAAAATAGGTTCAAAAAGAGCGGTAAGGAGTGTTTGGAAGAGGGTGGTTCTATTATACCTCAAACTTCAAACGAAGTCATGATTGGGATCTGAGATTTTCCACCGGTTGTGGACCCTCTGCTAACGAAGATCGTTTATTTGAAGTCGATACGTACACGAGCCACTTTTTATTAGTGGTTGTCATCGATTTTGATCCATCAATCGGACATATAATTGTCCATGATTTGAGGTAAGGAATCGATCTTTCATCAATAGTGTAGATTTATAAGTAATAGTGTATTCTAATCAAGTGTGATAAATAATTGGTGTTTAGAGCGGGAAGGTATCGTTCTCACTTGTTATAAGGTGTGTAACATTATACTAAATTTCTCATAGATCTAAAATAAATATGATTTGTATGAAAATATGTATGATAATGGTTGCGGGTACCATTCAATGGTACACGATATTCGAGTATGTTTACCCCAATACTCTAATATTGCTATATGCATAAATATGAAATAAGTATGATTCGCTATGATTTTGGGGTAAATGGCATGAAAATGAATAATATGTATGTGCATGGGCATATGGGTGTTATTGATAAGCGGAAGTGTTTGGTGGTTTTACCACATTATCCGGTGACTTGGTCACATATATGAATCTGGTGACTTGGTCACATATTTTGAATCCGGTGACTTGATCTTGTTGCGTGGCCATGCCACAAAATTATAAGGCGATGTGCATGTTGACGCAAGCGCCTTGATGGTGTGTAGTGGATGGAAGGTCGATTTAGTAATCCCTCGGTGTGATTGGTAGGTACTGGTGTGTGTGCGGATGGATATTTAGGTGGGCTTGGGTTTGCATTTCATTTTATATATCCATATGATTTTTATGTGATTTTATTTGATTTGCTATAAAATGGGCTTATGGCTAAACATGTTTTAAATGGGCTTAATGGCCATGATCAATTGGGCTTTTAGTGTTTTGTTACACATTGAGTTTTTGACTCACCCTTTTATGGGATATATTTGGTGACTCTTAGGCGATGGATGGTCGGTGAGGATTACGTGGTCCAATGCTCAACAAAGTATTTGGGTTTATCTTAATTAAACCTATTAAGTTTATTTTTATTTCTTAGGATTTATTATGGGTTTTGTTATTTTTGTAATAAAGGCTATGAATGTTTTAATTTTGCTTTTAGATTTTTAATCGCACGAACAATTATTACTAAATAATTAAATGATTTTTGAAAATAACTTAAACTATTTTTGACACATATGTTTTATAATAATAAAAGTTTTCATTAAAATTGGTTTTCTTTTAACTTATAAATTTTCTCTTAAAAATAACGTTTTAAGAGGATACAAATTACTTATCAATGCATTTCAACGCGATCATTAAGTTAATCTATTTTATCTGAAACCATCATATTTTCTTAATAAACAAAACGAGATTTAATTAAAGTTTTACTCGAGAACATATCAAATTGGTTGGCTTTTGAGCGGGTTTGGGTGTTTCAACTTGGTATCGAGCCGATTTTAAACTCTGCCTTGGGTTTTGAAGCCCACAACGTTTTAAATCGAGGCCCAAATGACTTTTGAAAGTTCTCTTAAGTTAAAATGGTTTTATAGAAGCATGGCACCCAAGTTCTCGGCCGAGTCCATCGGTAAGTACTTTATTGATAAAGTGATGTGAATGTATGATGTTTTAAAGTGACAAGCCTAAAAACTATACTTTAGAGACATGGACCCTAGGTGTATGTACTACTACTAAAAACCAGAATAAATATCATTGCATAAAACTTTCTTTTAATAAGAAGTGAAAAGACTCAATGCATAAGACTTTTTCTAAAAATAGATAAGATCGTAGTAGACATGAGTTCTAGGGGCGTAATTAGTAAGTGGATGATAGAGGAAGAATTACGTATCGAACCAGTTAGATCGGCCAAGGTTTGAAAATAAAGCTCCACCACCGTTGGGGTGGAATTTCAAGAGCAAAATGAAGGAGATGACGGATATCACAATCGTCTTGAGTTTTGGAACAAATGAGGAGCTAGTATGAGAAATAGGTCTCGAAAGTCGATGGTAGAGACTTAGATCAAATGGATGAGATTTTTAGAGGAGTATCGGAGTAGCTCTGGGTGTAGCGGAATCTTGGTTAGAGGCGTCGAGAGAATCATGGGCGATTTGGACCCCTGAAGAAAAGTTAAAAGGTCTGTTTACTACTTCGTGATGAGGCCTCAGTGGTGGCTCCTTGTCAAGGAGAGTACCCCTGGATCGAGTGGATTGGGGGTGTTTAAGGTTAAATTTGAAGGAAATATGTTGGAGCTAGCTACATCGACTCTCGAGAAAGGCGTTTGAATTTAGTGCAAGGAAATAAGTCGATAAGTGAGTATAAAGTAGAGTTCTTGGACTTAGTGATATGCTAGAGGATAGTAGCTCTTGAATATGAGTGGTGTGTCGATTTGAGGATGGTGAGATGAAGCGTGAGTGTTGATTGCTTGAGAAAGAGACTTTCGTCTTAGTGGATAGGGCAGGATAGTTAAAGTTGGGTGAGAGGAGAACGGGACAGAGGCGAATAAGAATAAGAGGAGTTTTGGGTCTTGAGGTCATCAGAATTTTCAAAAGAAACCAAGAGTTGATGGGCGCGAGGTCATCAGTTACTACGGAGGACAACATCGTACTTGTGCTCAATGTGGGAAGATGCACGGGAGAATGTTGGAAAAAGGCGGGATGTTTCAAGTCTGGTCTAAAGATCATATGATTAAAGATTGTCCGATGAATATAGATAAGAACCGCTTCGGAAGTGGGTATTAATCAAGTGGCAGAGGTGGACAACGGATAAAGGGTCGTGGTCCAAATGGAAGAAGTAATGGTTACGGTAGAGGTCCGGGACTCAGGCGAGGTAACCGAGGCGAGGGTTGGTATGTGTAGTTTGTCGCAGAGAAGATAGTGGCCTTTGATGTTATCAATGCTTGATTTTTGGATTGCCCTTTATTACTTTGATAGATATAGGGCAACTCACTCATATATCGCTAGTGAAGTATCGGAACTTTGCATGTGACTTCGAGGCAACTAGGAAGATGGTATACTTAGTCCTTTAGAATGAACGGTAGTAATAGATAAACTCTTTAAGGAAGTACCTTTAGAAGTTCAAGGGGCGCAATTTTGGTGATTTAATGGAGTTGCCATTGAAATTCGAACGATATTAGGCATGGGGGCTAGTGAAATATCGTGCAAATGTGGATTGTCTTTTAAGGGATGTCCTTAAAATCTATTGAAAAAAAGTTGTGGTGATGGGCGAGAGGCAAATTACTTATCAAATGTAGTATCCCCGGCGAAAAAGATGGTCGGAAAGGGATGTGTAGCCTTTTGATGTTGGTTAGTGCATTGGAGGCTAAGGAAGCCCTTCTTTGAAGAGGTGAGCTGAGAGAATTTGTAGATGTTTTTCGGAAGAACTTAGGATTGCCTTGGATCGAGAGATAGAATTTGGGATTGATTGCCCGACGGCACCAATTTCTATTCTCCGTATAGAATGGCACCAAAGAGTTGGTTGAGCTTAAGGCTCGATCTAGGAGTTGTTGATGTGGGTTTATCGGCCTGTGTCTCCATGGGGAGCACCGATTCTATTTAAGAAGAAGGACAAACGATGAGGATGTGTATAGATTATCGGTTGAATAATGACCATCAAGAACAAGTATCCTTTCTTTGAGGATCAACGACTTCGATCAACTTAAGGAGCGGTATTCTCAAAGATAGATCTAAGGTCGGGTATCATCGAAAAGTGAAAAGCGGATATCCATAAGATAGCTTCGAACAAGATATGGGCATTATGAGTTTTGGTAATGCGTTCAGTTGGAACACCCATTGCGTTCATGGATATGATGAATCGGGTTTCCAACCCTACTTGGATCGTTTTGGTGTTCATAGGCGACATCCTAGTGTATTAAGTCCGAGATAGAGCATGATGAGCATCTGGATAGTGTTGCAAGTGTTAAGGGAAGAAGCTTTATGCCAAATTACAAATGTGAATTTTGGTGAAAAGAATGGTTCTTAGGCCATGTGGTGTCGGCGAAGGAATAAGGGTGGATCCTCGGAAGATTGGGCGGCTAGATTGGAAACCACCTAAGTCCTTAGCGAGGTTCGATTTCTTGGGATTAGGGTTACTATAGAAGATTTAAGGATTTTCATCGATAGCTACACCTTTAAGAAATTTTGCGAAAGGAGGTACCTTTTTTGGGCGGATAAGCAACAAAGGCTTTGAGAAGCTTAGAGGTTTTGGGCTCGATTTTGATTACTGAGGGAAAGGATTTCGTGGTGTCTTGGGCGTTTCTCACGGATTAGGATGTGTTACGATGCAAGGGGAAGGTAGTTGCGTTCGTCTCGCGATTGAGACCACAGGTTAATTACGCGCATGACTTGGAGTTAGCGGGATAGTCTTTGCTCTTAAAGTTTGGAGACATTATTTATATGGGGAAAAATCGGTGATATACGGACCACAAGATGAAATATCTCTTCGGAAGGCAATTTGAGGCAATGAAGGTGGATGAGTTGTTGAAAGACTCATTGTTCTATTAAGTACCACCCGCAAGGCAAATGTGGTAGCGGCCTAAGTCGAAAAGTGGTGTCTTTAAGCGATTTTTCATCTTAGTCTTTATGATGGAAGCTTCTTAAATAAAATCGTGGTTGAGTCAAGTGAAAGAGGCGGATGGTAGAAAATGACACAGTAAAACTCGGCGGTCTGGAAATGGGGAATTAGAAAATTTTGGTATTAACAACGATAGGGTATTGTGTTTCAAAGGTAAAATCGTATCGGGGATGGGGTTGAGGCAAAAGATTCTTGAGTCGCATGGTAGCCCTTATGCCATCCTAAGAAGTAAGTTATCTTGAGATTCTGAGATCGTTTTGGTGGCCGTCTTAAGCGGGAAATTCTGAATTTGAAAGTGCCGTTTGACAAGTTAAGGTGAACATCAAGTACCTTTGGGATTGTTTTAGATAAAGATTCCATGATGGAATGGGAGAAATCACCATGGACTTTGTTAGTGGGCTTCCTCCTCGCCTACTAAGAAGGACTCGGTATGGGTGATAGTGGATCAATTGACAAAATTTGCACATTTTATCCCCATTCGGGTTGATTACTCTTTTAGAAATTGGCGAAGTTATATGGTTTGAGATTGTGAGATTGCATAAGTCGGTTCGATTATTTGGATAGGGATCCGAGGTTCGTCTCGATTTTGGAAAGCATTGTTGATTTGGGCACTAGATTGGACTTTAGTCGGTGTTTCATCCATAGTCGTCGATCACGAGCAATCCAAATTTTAGAAGATATGTTAAGGGGATGTGTGATTTGGGAGGAAGGGGGGAGTTCTTACCGTTAGCGAATTTGCGTACAACAATAGTTACCAAGCTAGTATTCGGATGGCCGTTGAAGCACTATATGGACGGAAGTGTCGCACTCCTACATGTTGGATAGAACTAGGGGCGTCACATTTTGGGTCGAAATAGTGGTGAATCAAGAAAAGTTAAGGTAATCCGCTCGGTTAAAGAGGCATCGCGGGCAAAAGTTTCGACTCTTAAGCGAGAAAGAAATAGAGTTTGCTATGTGGGATCAAGTATTCTAAAGGTTTCACCTTGGAAAAAGGTGATGAGATTTGGTCAAAAGAAAGTTAAGTCCGGTTCATTGGACCTTATCGGGTTTAAGCGGGTGGACCTATGGCATATCGTTAGAATTGCCTTTGGAGTTGAAGCAAATACGATGTGTTCCATGTTTCAATGTTCGTCGTTCCCGAATCCATCTCATGTAGTGCCAGTTGGGAGGTAGAATTAGGACGATTTGTCTTATGAAAGGAGCCAATTCAAATCGGAGCGGGATATAAAGGTGTTACGGAGAAAATCGGTTCCCTCGTCAAAGTGTTATTAAATCATGGATCGGAAGAAGCCGTTGGGCGGGAGGAAATGATCGACGCAATACCTCACTTTTCTAGCGGTAATTTCGGGGTCAAAATTATTTTAAGGGGTGAACGTAACATCCAATTTGGGGGCTATGCATTTTTAACAATTGTATTTGTTGCATGCTTATTGTAGTCAGTGTACTTTGGAAGTTTTAGGAACTTATATGTAAGAATGCCTTAGAAATATTAAATTTTTAAGACTTAAGATGGAACTATGCAAGATAGGCTTTGAAAATTTGGCATGTGGTTTTAAGCACAACAAGTCAATTGGCAAAGTGGTGTTGGCGCATGGGTGAATACATGAGGGAGAGGTTGAATCTCTAGAATTGGAAGAATTTTAATTTTGCTTTCTTTCCTATAGTGTCGGTCCCTTATCTAGAATGGATGGACTTTCTTTTTTTTGGATAGTAACCAAGGGAAAAAGGCAAGTTAGAAGTTATGGTATAGAATCATGAGGTTATGGAAGGATAAGGGACAAAGGGCATGAAGAATGGAAGATGTGTTGGAAGCTTTTCCATGGTCATTTGACCATGAACCTAACACATAAGGGCTAAGGGGTTGGTTTAATTATGATAGGAATTAAGGAATGATGGGAAGAGATGAGGAGGAAAAAAGGGGATCATGTTGGCAAGGGTGTTGGCGAATTTTGCAATAGCGTTAGGGGTGAAAGTTGGCCAAAATTCTAACATTTGTGCATCTTTTCATTTTTTCTCAAAAGCTCTCTTCTTAGAATTTGTTAATGACATTAGGTAAAAGTTTTGCTTTGTTTTGGCTTTCATTTTGACCATTTTGGTATTAAGTGCCTATCCTCTCAAATTCTTGTCCTCTATAGCCAAAAGCACCAAAAGTTTGAATTACATTTCTCTTTTTCCCTCATTGCGAAAACACCAAAAATTTTAGAAGACAATTCTCTTTTCTTTTCTTTCTCTCTTGTCGAAATCATCAAGGACATTTCTCATCTTCTTTTCTTTCTTTTTCTTTTCTTTCTCTTCCTCTTTCTTTTTTCTTCTTCTTTCTCTTAACCGAAACCATCTTCCACCAAAAAAATCACCATCTATTTCTCTCTTCTCTTTTGTAAAAACCAACCATCCTCCATTTTCATCTTCTTCTTTCTTTTCTATTATTAAAAAAACTACCATAAAAAACTATCTTTTCTCTTTCTTTTGTAAACCGAAATCACCATTTCTTTTCTTTTAATTTGATAAGAGAATCTCCAATAGTTCAAGTAAGGGGAATCAATCTCCGTATTCAGTAAGGATTTTTCTATCACTCGTTCTCTTTATTTTCTTTTAGAATAACCGATTTTAGAAATCTAATTCTCTTATTTTCTCCTTGGCGAATCTTTGAAGGGATTTTGATTCTTTTCATAGTCAACAATTAAGGAGAGATCATTGGGATTATTCAAGGTAAGGATTTTATATTATTAGTTAAATCATTTTAGATAGATTACTAATCGACTTTATTTTAGGAACTCTATCACTCGGACATCTCAATAGCGTAAGATTTTGGGACTAACAAAATAGGTTCGAAAAAGCGGTAAGGAGTGTTTGGAAGAGGTGGTTATTATACCCTCAAACTTCAAGCGAAGGGGTTCGGGGATCCAAGATTTTCCAGGGTTGTGGACCCTCTACTAAGATCGTTTATTTGAATCGTGCAGACCACTTTTTGTTCGTGGTTGTCATGGGTTTGATCCATCAATGGAGAAACCCATATAGATTGTCCGTGATTAGGGTAAGAATCGGATCTTTCATCAATAGTGTAGATTTATAAGTAATAGTGTATTCTAATCAAGTGTGATAAATAATTATTGCGACAGGGAAGGTATCGTTCTCTTTGTTATAAGGTGTGTAACATTATACTAAATTTCTCAGATCTAAAATAAATATGATTTGTATGAAAATATGTATGATAATGGTTGGGTAATTGTGGTAACGATATTGAATATGTTTACCCATACTTGTTAATATTGCTATATGCATAAATATGACAAAAGTATGATTCTACTATGATTTTGGGGTAAATGGCATGGAATGAATAATATGTTTGTGGGCATATGGGTGTTATTGATAAAAAGTGTTTTGGTTTTACCCATTATGTGACGGTCAATTATGAATCCATTGACTTGGTCAATATTTGAATCCTGACTTGGTCCATATTTTGAATCTTGACTTGGTCTGGACGGGCCATGCCACAAAATTATAAACGATGTGCATGTTGGCTGCAAGCGCCCGATGGTGTGTAGCGGATGGAGGGTCGATTTAGTAATCCCGGTGTGATTGGTAAATCGTGTGGTGTGTGCGGATGGATATTTAGGTGGGCTTGGGTTTGCATTTCATTTTATATATCCATATGATTTTTATGTGATTTTATTTGATTTGCTATAAAATGGGCTTATAGCTAAACATGTTTTAAATGGGCTTTTATGATCAATTGGGCTTTTAGTGTTTTGTTACACATTGAGTCTATTCACCCTTTTATGGGATATATTTGGTGACTCTTGAGCAATGGATGGGTTGAGGATTACGTGGTAATGCTCAACAAAGTATTTGGGTTTATCTTAATTAAACCTATTAAGTTTATTTTTATTTCTTAGGATTTATTATGGGTTTTGTTATTTTTTGTAATAACCCTTTGGTTTTTAATTTTGTGTTTTAGATTTTTAATGCACTTGAACAATTATTACTAAATAATTAAATGATTTTCAAAAAATAACTTAAACTATTTTGACATATGTTTTATAATAATAAAAAGTTTTTCATTAAAATTGGTTTTCTTTTAACTTATAAATTTTCTCTTAAAATAACGTTTTAAGAGGATACAAATTTACTTATCAATGCGATTTCAACCGATCATTAAGTTAATCATTTTTCTGAAACCATCATATTTTCTTAATAAACAAAAGAGATTTAATTAAAGTTTTACTCGAGGAACATATCAAATCGGTTAGGCTTTTGGGGGGTTTGGGGTGTTTCATCGGATCTCACTTTGAATCTTTTGTTGCACCTTTACTCTTGTTTACATTCCTTGTATTTCTAGGTGGCCTTCCCAATTGTGTTGCTCGGTTTTGCATTCGAATTTATCTTTGGCTACTCGGGCAATCTCGATGAAATGATCTTGGGCTTTAAAACATCTATTATTCATCTAGCACTCACCAAAATGCCCACCACCTATTGAAACTTGGCTTTATTATTTCCACTACCAACACGGATATTGATATAGTTTGAGTTTTAGGACTTGAGTATTGCTTTCCCCGATCTTTGCTTGGATACCCTATTGAAGCATTAAATGCAGTGTATGAATCTCTTGATTTCTTTGAAATGATATGGTTTACTCATGATCTCTTTCTGAATCTACCTCAAATCAACTTTTCTCTTTTCTTTGCCCAATTCCCGGCTTTGCAATCTCGATCCTTCAACAAATTCATCAACTTTGGAATCTCGACTAACAATCGATATCTTCATTTCCGTCAATTTTTACACAAATTTCCTTGGTGTAAAACATTCTGAGCATATTTACTAAGTCTTACAAACTCTCGCTGTCTGATCCAATCGAACCTATTTTTGCTCAAAAACTCTTTCGTTTTTGGTGATAAATTGGTGATGTATTTCTTTAAACTCGACGAAAGAATTCCCGGTGACCCTTTCTCTAAACCCCGTACTAGAGTATTCCACCAAATACCTTTTGTCCTGGTGATATGGAACATTTTAAACACTCGGGGTGTAAGAAAGCTCATCAAATTTCTCCAAAAGCTCTTCTTAGCGAATTTGTTAATGACATTAGGTAAAAGTTTTGCTTTGTTTTGGCGCTCATTTTGACCATTTTGGTATTAAGTGCCTATCCTCTCAAATTCTTGTCCTCTATAGCCAAAAGCACCAAAAGTTTGAATTACATTTCTCTTTTTCCTCATTGCCGAAAACACCAAAGACTTTTAGAAGACAATTCTCTTTTCTTTTCTTTCTCTCTTGTGCAGAAATCATCAAGGACATTTCTCATCTTCTTTTCTTTTCTTTTCTTTTCTTTCTCTTCCTTTTTCTTTTTCTTCTTCTTTCTCTAAATGAAACCATCTTTCACCATAACCAAATCACCATCTATTTCTCTCTTCTCTTTGTTAAACCGAACCATCCTCCATTTTCATCTTCTTCTTTCTTTTCTTTTATTAAAACTGAAACCACCATAGCCAAAAACACTATCTTTTCTCTTTTCTTTTTGTCCAAACCGAAATCACCATTTCTTTTATTTTAATTTGATAAGACCGAATCTCCAATAGTTCAAGTAAGGGTGAATCAATCAGACATTAGTAAGGATTTTTCTATCAATCGTTCTCTTTATTTTCTTTTAGAATAACCGATTTTAGAAATCTAATTCTCTTATTTTCTCCTTGGCGAATCTTTGAAGGGATTTTAAGGATTCTTTTCATAGTCAACGATTAAGGAGAGATCATTCGGGATTATTCACGGAAGGATTGTTATATTATTAGTTAAATCATTTTAGATAGATTACTAATCGACTTTATTTTGGGGACTCTATCACTCGGACATCTCCGTAAACGTAAGATTTTGGGACTAACAAAATAGGTTCAAAAGAGCGGTAAGGAGTGTTTGGAAGAGGGTGGTTTCATTATACCTCAAACTTCAAACGAAGATATCATATTGGGGATCGAGATTTTCCACCGTGTTGTGGACCTCCGCTAACGAAGATCGTTTATTTGAAGTCGTACGTACACCCGAGCCACTTTTTATTCGTGGGTTGTCATCGATTTTGATCCATCAATCGGACATATAACGATTGTCCATGATTTTGAGGGTAAGGAATCGATCTTTCATCAATAGTGTAGATTTATAAGTAATAGTGTATTCTAATCAAGTGTGATAAATAATTAGGTGTCATTTAACGGAAGGTATCGTTCTCTTTGTTATAAGGTGTGTAACATTATACTAAATTTCTCATAGATCTAAAATAAATATGATTTGTATGAAAATATGTATGATAATGGTTATGGGTACCATTCAATGGTACACGATATTCGTGTATGTTTACCCCAATACTGTTAATATTGCTATATGCATAAATATGAAATAAGTATGATTCTCGCTATGATTTTGGGGTAAATGGCATGAAAACCGAATAATATGTATGTGCATGGGCATATGGGTGTTATTGATAAACGGAAGTGTTTGGTGGTTTTACCACATTATCCAGTGACTTCGGTCACATATATGAATCTGGTGACTTGGTCACATATTTTGAATCCGGTGACTTGGTCATAACCGTTCAGTGGCCATGCCACAAAATTATAAGGCGATGTGCATGTTGACTGCAAGAATCGCCTTGATGGTGTGTAGTGGATGGAAGGTCGATTTAGTAATCCCTACGGTGTGATTGGTAGGTACGGGTGGTGTGTAGCGGATGGATATTTAGGTGGGCTTGGGTTTGCATTTCATTTTTATATATCCATATGATTTTTATGTGATTTTTATTTGATTTGCTATAAAATGGGCTTATGGCTAAACATGTTTTAAATGGGCTTAATGGCCATGATCAATTGGGCTTTTAGTGTTTTGTTACACATTGAGTTTTTGACTCACCCTTTTATGGGATATATTTCAGGTGACTCTTAGAGCGATGGATCGGGTCAGCGAGGATTACGTGGTGGCCAATGCTCAACAAAGTATTTCGGGGTTTATCTTAATTAAACCTATTAAGTTTATTTTTATTTCTTAGGATTTATTATGGGTTTTGTTATTTTTGTAATAAGGCCGCTATGAACTGTTTTAATTTTGCGTTTTAGATTTTTAATCTGCCACGAACAATTATTACTAAATAATTAAATGATTTTTGAAAAATAACTTAAACTATTTTTGACACATATGTTTTATAATAATAAAAAGTTTTCATTAAAATTGGTTTTCTTTTAACTTATAAATTTTCTCTTAAAATAACGTTTTAAGAGGATACAAATTTACTTATCAATGCATTTCAACGCGATCATTAAGTTAATCTATTTTATACTGAAACCATCATATTTTCTTAATAAACAAAACGAGATTTAATTAAAGTTTTACTCGAGGAACATATCAAATTCGGTTAGGCTTTTGAGCCGGGTTTGGGGTGTTTCAACTTGGTATCAGAGCCCAGTTTTAAACTCTCGGCCTTGGGTTTGAAGCCCACAACGTTTTAAAATCGAGCCCAAATGACTTTTGAAAGTTCTCTTAAGTTAAAATGGTTTTATAGAAGCATGGCACCCAAGTTCTCGGCCCAGGTCCATCAGGTAAGTACTTTATTGATAAAGTGATGTGAATGTATGATGTTTTAAAGTGACAAGCCTAAGGAAACTATACTTTAGAGACATGGACCCTAGGTGTATGTGTACTACTACGGAAAAACCACTGAATAAATATCTGTTGCATAAAACTTTCTTTTAATAAGAAGTGAAAAGACTCTAATGCATAAGACTTTTTCGTAAAAATAGATAAGATGCGTAGTAGACATGAGTTCTAGGGGACGTGGTCGTCGTGGACGCGGTAGAGGAAGAATGGCTGTGTCAGAACCAGTTAGATCTGGCCAAGGTTTCGAAAATAAAGCTCCACCACCGGCTGTTGGGGTGGAATTTCAAGAGCAAAATGAAGGAGATGACGCAGTATCACAATCTGTGCTGCGAGTTTTGGAACAAGTAGCAGGAGCTAGTATGAGAAATAGGTCTCGAAAGTCAGTAGCTGAGAGACTTAGATCAAATGGAGCTGAGATTTTTAGAGGAGTATCTGGAGTAGCTCTGGGTGTAGCGGAATACTGGTTAGAGGCAGTCGAGAGAATCATGGACGATTTGGACTGCACTGCTGAAGAAAAGTTAAAAGGTGCTGTTTCACTACTTCGTGATGAGGCCTACGAGTGGTGGCTCACTGTCAAGGAGAGTACCCCTGTGGATCGAGTGGATTGGGGGTGTTTTAAGGTTAAATTTGAAGGGAAATATGTTGGAGCTAGCTACATCGACTCTCAGAGAAAGGCGTTTCTGAATTTAGTGCAAGGAAATAAGTCGATAGCTGAGTATAAAGTAGAGTTCTTGCGACTTAGCTGATATGCTAGAGGGATAGTAGCTACTGAATATGAGTGGTGTGTCAGATTTGAGGATGGACTGAGAGATGAACTGTGAGTGTTGATTGCTTCGCGCCGAGAAAGAGACTTTGCAGTCTTAGTGGATAGGGCAAGGATAGTCAAGAAGAAGTTGACGGTGAGAGGCGAATCGGGACAGAGGCGTAATAAGAATAAGAGGAGTTTTGGGTCTTCAGGGTCATCCGGGAATTTTCAAAAGAAACCAAGAGTTGATGGGCCGCGAGGTCATCAGGTTACTACGGGAGGACAACATCGTACTTGTGCTCAATGTGGGAAGATGCACCGGAGAATGTTGGAAAAAGACCGGGGATGTTTCAAGCGGGTCTAAAGATCATATGATTAAAGATTGTCCGATGAATATAGATAAGAACCGCCAGAAGTCGTGGTATTAATCAAGGCAGAGGTGGACAACGTAGATAAAGGGTCGTGGTCCAAATGGAAGAAGTAATGGTTCGGTAGAGGTCGCGGGACTCGAGGCGAGGCGATGGTAGCACTTGGAGAGACGACCAAAGTTGGTATGTGTAGTTTGTCGCAGAGAAGATAGTGACCTTTTGATGTTATCACGCATGCGTTCGATTTTGGATTGCCTTTATTACTTTGATAGATATAGGGCAACTCACTCATATATCGCTAGTGAAGTATCGGAACTTTGCATGTGACTTCGAGATCAGTACTAGGAAGATGACTGTACTTAGTCCTTTAGGACAGACAGTAGTAATAGATAAACTCTTTAAGGAAGTACCTTTAGAAGTTCAAGGGACGCAATTTTTGGCTGATTTAATGGAGTTGCCATTCGGGGAATTCGACCTGATATTAGGCATGGACTGGCTAGTGAAATATCGTGCAAATGTGGATTGTGCTGCTAAGCGGATGTCCTTAAAATCTATTGATGACAAAGAAGTTGTGGTGATGGGCGAGAGACGAAATTACTTATCAAATGTAGTATCTGCCCTTAAGGCAGAAAAGATGGTCAGAAAGGGATGTGTAGCCTTTTTGATGTTGGTTAGTGCATTGGAGGCTAAGGAAGCCACTGCTGAAGAGGTCAGAACTGTGAGAGAATTTGTAGATGTTTTTTCGGAAGAACTTCTAGGATTGCCTTCGGATCGAGAGATAGAATTTGGGATTGATTGCCTCGAACGGCACCAATTTCTATTGCTCCGTATAGAATGGCACCAAAAGAGTTGGTTGAGCTTAAGGCTCAGATCTAGGAGTTGCTTGATCGTGGGTTTATCCGACCCAGTGTGTCTCCATGGGGAGCACCGATTCTATTCGTGAAGAAGAAGGACAAAACGATGAGGATGTGTATAGATTATCGACAGTTGAATAAGCTGACCATCAAGAACAAGTATCCTTTGCTGAGGATCAACGACTTGTTCGATCAACTTAAGGGAGCTGCGGTATTCTCAAAGATAGATCTAAGGTCGGGGTATCATCAGCTTAAAGTGAAAGAAGCGGATATCCATAAGATAGCTTTCTGAACAAGATATGGGCATTATGAGTTTTTGGTAATGCCGTTCAGATTGACGAACACCCCAGTTGCGTTCATGGATATGATGAATCGGGTTTTCCAACCCTACTTGGATCAGTTCGTCGTGGTGTTCATAGACGACATCCTAGTGTATTCGAAGTCCGAGATAGAGCATGATGAGCATCTCCGGATAGTGTTGCAAGTGTTAAGGGAGAAGAAGCTTTATGCCAAATTCAGCAAATGTGAATTTTGGCTGAAAGAAGTTGCGTTCTTAGGCCATGTGGTGTCGGCAGAAGGAATAAGGGTGGATCCTCGGAAGATTGAGGCAGTACTAGATTGGAAACCACCTAAGTCCTTAACTGAGGTTCGCAGTTTCTTGGGATTAGCAGGTTACTATAGAAGATTCGTCGAAGGATTTTCATCGATAGCTACACCTTTAACGAAATTGTTGCGAAAGGAGGTACCTTTCGTATGGGCAGATAAGCAACAAGAGAGCTTTGAGAAGCTTAAGAGGGTTTTGACTGAAGCTCTGATTTTGATTCAGCCTGAGGCAGGAAAGGATTTCGTGGTGTACTGTGACGTTTCTCACACAGGATTAGGATGTGTTCTGATGCAAGACGGGAAGGTAGTTGCGTATGCGTCTCGACAGTTGAGACCACACGAGGTTAATTACCGACGATGACTTGGAGTTAGCAGCGATAGTCTTTGCTCTTAAAGTTTGGAGACATTATTTATATGGGGAAAAGTCGGTGATATACACGGACCACAAGAGTCTCAAATATCTACTGACTCAGAAGGAACTGAATTTGAGGCAATGAAGGTGGATAGAGTTGTTGAAAGACTACGACTGTTCTATTAAGTACCACCCGGGCAAGGCAAATGTGGTAGCAGACGCTCTAAGTCGAAAAGTGGTGTCAGATTTAAGGGCGATTTTTGCACATCTTAGTCTTTATGACGATGGAAGCTTGCTGGCAGAATTACAAGTAAAGTCGACGTGGTTGAGTCAAGTGAAAGAGAGACAGATGGTAGAAAATGACCTGAGTGCAAAACTACGGCAGGTACAGAATGGGGAATTAGAAAATTTTGGTATTAACAACGATAGGGTATTGTGTTTCAAAGGTAAAATCTGTATGCCGAGGGATCAGGAGTTGAGGCAAAAGATTCTTCAGGAGTCGCATGGTAGCCCTTATGCTATGCATCCTAGAGGAAGTAAGTTATACTGAGATTTACGAGATCAGTTTTGGTGGCCTGGTCTTAAGCGGGAAGTTACAGAATTCGTAGAGAAGTGCTTAACGTTTCAGCAAGTTAAGGCTGAACATCAAGTACCTTTGGGATTGCTTCAGCCGATAAAGATTCCGCAGTGGAAGTGGGAGAGAATCACCATGGACTTTGTTAGTGGGCTTCCTCCTACGCCTACTAAGAAGGACTCGGTATGGGTGATAGTGGATCAATTGACAAAATTTGCACATTTTATCCCCATTCGGGTTGATTACTCTTTGTAGAAATTGGCGAAGTTATATGTGGCTGAGATTGTGAGATTGCATAGAGTGCCGGTGTCGATTATTTCGGATAGGGATCCGAGGTGTACGTCTCGATTTTGGAAAGCATTGTATCAGGATTTGGGCACTAGATTGGACTTTAGTACGGTGTTTCATCCATAGTCTGAAAGTCAGTCTGAACGAGCAATCCAAATTTTAGAAGATATGTTAAGGGGATGTGTGATAGATTTCAGAGGAAGCTGGGAGGAGTTCTTACCGTTAGCAGAATTTGCGTACAACAATAGTTACCAAGCTAGTATTCGGATGGCACCGTATGAAGCACTATATGGACGGAAGTGTCGCACTCCTACATGTTGGATAGAACTAGGGGAACGTCACATTTTGGGTCCAGAAATAGTGGCTGAATCTGAAGAAAAGGTTAAGGTAATCCGGGCTCGGTTAAAAGAGGCATCTGACAGGCAAAAGTTGTACGCAGCTCTTAAGCAGAAAGAAATAGAGTTTGCTATGTGGGATCAAGTATTCCTAAAGGTTTCACCTTGGAAAAAGGTGATGAGATTTGGTCGCAAAAGAAAGTTAAGTCCCAGGTTCATTGGACCTTATCGGGTTTTGAAGCGGGTCAGACCTATGGCATATCAGTTAGAATTGCCTTTGGAGTTGAAGCAAATACACGATGTGTTCCATGTTTCAATGTTACGTCGTTACCGATCGAATCCATCTCATGTAGTGCCAGTTGAGGAGGTAGAATTAGGACCAGATTTGTCTTATGAAGAGGAGCCAATTCAAATCCTGGAGCGGGATATAAAGGTGTTACGGAGAAAATCAGTTCCTCTCGTCAAAGTGTTATGGCGTAATCATGGATCGGAAGAAGCTTCGTTGGAGCGGGAGGAAATGATGCGACAGCAATACCCTCACTTGTTCTAGCCAGGTAATTTCGGGGTCAAAATTATTTTAAGGGGGTAGAACTGTAACATCCAGAATTTGGGGGCTATGCATTTTTAACTTAATTGTATGTTGTTGCATGCTTATGTGTAGTCGAGTGTACTTTGGAAGTTTTAGGAACTTCAGTATGTAAGAGAATGCCTTAGAGAAATATTAAATTTTTAAGACTTAAGATGGAACTATGCAAGATAGGCTTTAAGAAAATTTGGCATGTGGTTTTAAGCACAACAAGTCAATTGGCAAAGTGGTGTTGGCGCATGGGTGAATACATGAGGGGAGAGGTTCGAATCTCCTAGCTAGCAATTGGAAGAATTTTAATTTTTGCTTTCTTTCCTATAGTGTCGGTCAAGCCTTATCTAGAATGGATGGACTTTCTTTATTTTTGGATAGTAGACCAAGGGAAAAAGGCAAGTTAGAAGTTATGGTATAGAATCATGAGGTTATGGAAGGATAAGGGACAAAGGGCATGAAGAATGGAAGATGTGTTGAAGCTTTTCCATGGTCATTTGACCATGAACCTAGACTTGCATAAGGGCTAAGGGGATTGGTTTAATTATGATAGGAATTAAGGAATGATGGGAAGAGATGAGGAGGAAAAGGGGATCATGTTGGCAAGGGTGTTGGCCGAATTTTGCAATAGCGTTAGGGTGAAAGTTGGCCAAAATTCTAACATTTGTGCATCTTTTCATTTTTTTCTCCAAAAGCTCTCTTCTTAGCCGAATTTGTTAATGACATTAGGTAAAAGTTTTGCTTTGTTTTGGCTTTCATTTTTGACCATTTTGGTATTAAGTGCCTATCCTCTCAAATTCTTGTCCTCTATAGCCAAAAGCACCAAAAAGTTTGAATTACATTTCTCTTTTTCCCTCATTGCCGAAAACACCAAAGAATTTTAGAAGACAATTCTCTTTTCTTTTCTTTCTCTCTTGTGCCGAAATCATCAAGGACATTTCTCATCTTCTCTTTTTCTTTCTCTTTTTCTTTCTCTTTCTCTTCCTCTTTCTTTTTTCTTCTTCTTTCTCTTAACCGAAACCATCTTCCACCATAACCGAAATCACCATCTATTTCTCTCTTCTCTTTTGTAAAAACCGAACCATCCTCCATTTTCATCTTCTTCTTTCTTTTCTATTATTAAAAACCGAAACTACCATAGCCAAAAACACTATCTTTTCTCTTCTCTTTTTGTCCAAACCGAAATCACCATTTCTTTTCTTTTAATTTGATAAGACCGAATCTCCAATAGTTCAAGTAAGGGTGAATCAATCTCCGTATTACGAGTAAGGATTTTTCTATCACTCGTTCTCTTTATTTTCTTTTAGAATAACCGATTTTAGAAATCTAATTCTCTTATTTTCTCCTTGGCCGAATCTTTGAAGGGGATTTTAACGATTCTTTTCATAGTCAACAATTAAGGAGAGATCATTCGGGATTATTCAAGGTAAGGATTGTTATATTATTAGTTAAATCATTTTTAGATAGATTACTAATCGACTTTATTTTAGGGAACTCTATCACTCGGACATCTCCCGTAAACGTAAGATTTTGGGACTAACAAAATAGGTTCGAAAAGAGCGGTAAGGAGTGTTTGGAAGAGGGGTGGTTCTGTTATACCCTCAAACTTCAAACGAAGGGCTGTATCGGGGATCCAAGATTTTCCACCGGGTTGTGGACCCTCTACTAACGAAGATCGTTTATTTGAAGTCGTACGTGCACCCGAGCCACTTTTTGTTCGTAGGTTGTCATCAGGTTTTGATCCATCAATCGGAGAGAAACCACATATAACAGTTGTCCGTGATTCCGAGGGTAAGGAATCAGATCTTTCATCAATAGTGTAGATTTATAAGTAATAGTGTATTCTAATCAAGTGTGATAAATAATTAGGTGTCGACGAACGGGAAGGTATCGTTCTCACTGTTATAAGGTGTGTAACATTATACTAAATTTCTCATAGATCTAAAATAAATATGATTTGTATGAAAATATGTATGATAATGGTTGCGGGTACCATTCAGTGGTACACGATATTCAGGTATGTTTACCCCCAATACTTCGTTAATATTGCTATATGCATAAATATGACAAAAGTATGATTCTACTATGATTTTGGGGTAAATGGCATGGAAACTGAATAATATGTATGTGCATGGGCATATGGGTGTTATTGATAAAGGGGAAGTGTTTCGGTGGTTTTACCACATTATCCAGTGACTTCGGTCACATATATGAATCCGTGACTTGGTCACATATTTGAATCCGTGACTTGGTCACATATTTTGAATCTGGTGACTTGGTCTTAATCTGTCTGTGGCCATGCCACAAAATTATAAGAGCGATGTGCATGTTGACTGCAAAGAAGCGCCTTCGATGGTGTGTAGCGGATGGAGGGTCGATTTAGTAATCCCCACGGTGTGATTGGTAGGTACGTGTGGTGTGTAGCGGATGGATATTTAGGTGGGCTTGGGTTTGCATTTCATTTTTATATATCCATATGATTTTTATGTGATTTTTATTTGATTTGCTATAAAATGGGCTTATAGCTAAACATGTTTTAAATGGGCTTAATTGCCATGATCAATTGGGCTTTTAGTGTTTTGTTACACATTGAGTCTATGACTCACCCTTTTATGGGATATATTTCAGGTGACTCTTAGAGCAATGGATCGGGTCAGCGAGGATTACGTGGTGGCCAATGCTCAACAAAGTATTTCGGGGTTTATCTTAATTAAACCTATTAAGTTTATTTTTATTTCTTAGGATTTATTATGGGTTTTGTTATTTTTGTAATAAGGCCGCTATGAACTGTTTTAATTTTGTGTTTTAGATTTTTAATCTGCCACGAACAATTATTACTAAATAATTAAATGATTTTCAAAAATAACTTAAACTATTTTTGACACATATGTTTTATAATAATAAAAGTTTTTCATTAAAATTGGTTTTCTTTTAACTTATAAATTTTCTCTTAAAATAACGTTTTAAGAGGATACAAATTTACTTATCAATGCGATTTCAACGCGATCATTAAGTTAATCTGTTTTATACGAAACCATCATATTTTCTTAATAAACAAAACGAGATTTAATTAAAGTTTTACTCGAGGAACATATCAAATCCAGTTAGGCTTTTGGGCCGGGTTTGGGGTGTTTCATCGGATCTCACAGCTGAATCTTTTGTTGCACCTTTACTACTGGTTACATTCCTTGTATTTCTAGGTGGCATTCCTCTAATAGCTGTGTTGCTCGGTTTTGCATTCTGGAATTTATCTTTGGCTAGCTCCGGGCAATCTCGAATGAAATGATCTTGCGAGCCGCATTTAAAACATCTATTATTCATCTAGCACTCACCAAAATGCCGTCGACCACACTATTGAAACTTGGCTTTATTATTTCTCACACTACCAACATCAGATATTGATATAGTTTGAGTTTTAGGACTTGAGTATTGCTTTCCACGATCTTTGCTTGGATACCCTATTGAAGCATTCGTACGAGTGTATGAATCTCTTGATTTCTTTGACGAAGACTGATATGGTTTACTCATGATCTCTTTCTCGAATCTCTAGCCTTGAAATCAACTTTTCTCTTTTCTTTGCCCAATTCCTCGACTTTGCAATCTCGATCAACTAGCACAACAAATTCTATCAACTTTGGAATCTCGACTAACAATCTGATATCTTCATTCAATCCGTCTTCGAATATTTTACACATAATTTCCTTGGTGTAAACACATTCTCGAGCATATTTACTAAGTCTTACAAACTCTTGCTCGTACTCAGTCACAGAAATATGAACCTATTTTTGCTCTAAAAACTCTTTACGCTTTTGGTCGATAAACCGTTGGCTGATGTATTTCTTTCTGAACTTAGCTTGAAAGAATTCCCAGGTGACCCTTTCTCTCGACACCACTGATACTAGAGTATTCCACCACTGATACACTGTGTCCCTCGAAGTGATATGGAACATTTTAAACACTCAGCCGGTGTGCAAGAAAGCTCATCAAATACCCAAATCATATTTTCAAGCCAAAACTTAGCTCTCTCAGGATCGTTGTCAACAGTAGCTCTGATTGGGGATTAGGTGGCTTATTCAATCTTAAAAATTCCATACCTTGAGGAGCTACAGGAACTGGTTGGGGATTAGGTGGGGGTAGAGGTTGTTGAGTAGCCGTATTTGTTCGAACAAACTCTGTGAACCACTCAATCATCAATTAGAAGAAGGCTTCTTTGGCCTCTCCTCCCTAACTACCCATTACGGGTCTCGACTAGGATTGCGATACTCCGTGAACGGAGGCTGGCGCATTACTCTCAACATCATTAGCTACAGCTCGATTGGGATCCATTTACTATACTAAAACACTATTTAAACTGTCAAGAGATATCACACTATCACAGGCTATATATGGCATGTATAGCTAAACTCTTACATAAGCTACATTAGTCTGAGAATTGACAAAACCTGGTCCTGATACCAACAAATGTAACACCCCTCACCCGTATTCAACGTCGAAATAGGGTTACGGAGCAT
Source organism: Gossypium rotundifolium (assembly GCA_025506655.1). Lineage (NCBI taxonomy): Eukaryota > Viridiplantae > Streptophyta > Magnoliopsida > Malvales > Malvaceae > Gossypium > Gossypium rotundifolium. The sequence continues at coordinate 34,638,886 of CP106734.1, forward strand.
TACCAGACTTATTAAACAATTAAACATTTATTTCACATACATTTTAAAAATCATATAATCAACATTCAACACTATTCACATTGCCCCTATTATGAATCTACGAGGCTCAAAACAAGCCTTAGAAGTTGTTTGGGACTAAACCAATAATTTAGGAAACTTTTACGAAACTTAAAATTTTTTTCAAACTATAGGGGCATACGCCCGTATTACAGGCCATGTGGACATTCAAAATGGGATCACATGGTCGTGTCCCAGCCCATGTCTGACCCCATGTAACTCCCTAACTTAGGTCACATGGCCAACCACACGCCCGTGTGACTAGCCCGTGTGCCCTTTCGAAATGGCCTCACAAAAATGGCATAATAAGTCGATTAGTCCAAACTTTATTCTTTCCCCGATCTAAATCCATATTTCGCTGTAATCAAAATAAACTTATTTAATGATCTCTCTATTCAATTTAATCTGAAACCTACATTAAGGCAATTTTACATTTTTCCCTTAACATTTTAACATTTTTATAATTTAGTCCTTATTTCATAAAATTACAAATTCATGGAATTCAACCAAAACCTATGCTAGCCAAATTTCAATTAGGTCCCTATCAGTCCACATTTTTCATTTAATTCACATTTACAGCACAAAATATACACATTTCACATTAAATCCTTAATTGGACATTTTACTAAAAATCACTTTATAAATGTTGTTTATCTAACAACAAGCATGTATTTTATAACATCAAACATCAAAATACATCAACATTCATCAATGGCAAAAAACCCTAAACCTTTAACAATTTTGCAAAATAGTCCCTAGGCTAGCTAGACTAAGATGCAATGATCTCAAAAACACAGAAATCATTAAAAACGGGACAAAACCATACCTAAATGAGCATGAGAAGCATGGCCGAATATCAAGCCCTAAGAATGGTTATTCTTCTTTGTGAAAATCGGCTAAGGAAGATGACAACATAAAAAAATTGGTTTTTGTTTTATTTATTTTACTTTAAATAACCAAATTACCTATTTAACCTTAATTATAAACTATTAATAACACTTAGATGATGTCCAAGATTGTCCACTCATAATAAAAATGGTATATTTACCACATAAGGGCCTCCCTTTTAAATTTCTATAGCTATTAGACACCTTTAACTAATATAACTCTACTTTTACACTTTACGCTATTTAGTCCTTTTTATTAAATTAAGCATTCAAACTATAAAATTTCTTAACGAAATTTTCACACAATTATACTATCATGTTGTAGACATTAAAATAATAATAAAATAATTATTTTAACCTCAAATTTATGGTCCCGAAACCACTATTCTGATTTAACTAAAAACAGGCTGTTAGTCATTCTTGGAGCTGTACCGTTTTAGTGTAGCAATTAAAACATCTTTGTTTAGGTATTTCATTCCAACTTCAAGTACTCGTAAGTCACGAGATGTGCTTGCATAACCAGGTGTTTTGTTCGGTAGCTGTAAAAACTCTAAACCACTATCAATCGATAAGTCGATATTTGTCATATAAGGTAAAGATTCATATGCCCTGAATCGTGAATCTGGATCTTTAGCATTGTCTGAGGTGCCATCTTTAGACCCAAAAGGTTTCGGCTCCATTGGAACCAGGTTCGATTTAGAAAATAGCGTCACTTCTAAATCATCTGGACCGCACTGCCAAATTGGCTCAAGGTCTAACTCCTCCTCGTCAACTACATCTACTACCTTTTCTTCCTCACCTGAATCTTCTCCCTCGACCACCCCTTCTTCCTCACCAGTACGTTCTTCATGGGTCATATCTTTTTCCTCAACTTTTCCTTCATTGTCACCTTTAAGTAAGGGGATGGACATACCCTCGTCGATCTCCGTCGAAATGAGTAGGTCATTAGTTCTCTTGTAACCTATATGCCCGCAAAAAAGTGCACCAATTTAATGTCTAGTGTACGTTGATGATCCCCGTATAACTGCTTCTGCCCCATGATATCGACCCAGTGTCAAAGTTGAAATCGAACGCATTGATTGAATGTTGAGCCCGAGTGTCAATATTTGGGTTGTGCTCAAACCCTGACCGATATTGGGCATCAAAGTTTAGATTAGTGCCAGAGACTAATAAGTGTCTACCTATAGATGTTTCATGAACATTGTAGTAGCCGCTTTGTAAAAGGCCATTGAACCCACCGCACAACTGTATAGTAGGACTTTCGAGAACTCACTTGGGTTCGATCCTTGGAATACTCGAGTGTTCTATTGAAACATTATAAATATTACAACTGACCTATTAAACTTGTAACACACCGCACTTAGATTGCTTATTTTAGTGTTAATTCTTAGTCCTGGTGAACATATGCTGAGGCGGTGATTAGAAAAGGTCCCAAAACAAGACCTACGGTCTCCATCAATGGTCTTTTTTGATTGCATGACAATTTAACTACCCAACGGTAGGATTTTCATGTGAACCTTATTGAGGAGATTTTCTAAAAGTAAGTAGAACTGTCTTGTAATCATATGATAATTGGACCAGCCTTATGATAGGTGTTATCATGCGATATAACAATAAGTTAATTCTTTAATAAGGACAACTAGTCAAAGCATGTTACTCAGTGAGATTGTCCCATGATGATCATTTGTGGTGCATGATACGATAGGTGTTAAGTTGATGGTTATACACTCAAGATCTTCTAGTTAAGTAACTTCCTATGAAGCTCTACTTAAGTTAGAATGATGGTCAAACGTTAAACGATTATTAGTACGTGTGATTGCCAAAGAAATTAGGTTTATGTACTAATTGGATGGAAATCCATGTTCTTACTCGTTGATCATAATCACCTCATGGTGGCTTGACTCAGTGGGTGTAGGAATTATCGTTATAATGACTTACAAATGTTTTAAGGTTTAATGTAAGACGTATGCATCATCTTAATGCATATCGTAATGTTGCAAAACATTTTCAAATATTTGCTTAATACAAATATAATAATGAATGAATGTTTTATTTTCAGGTTGAAAATGACAACTACTCCTTTATTAAATATACTAATTAAGGACAAATAGAACCAAAATAACTACAAGGAATGGGAAAGGAACCTGATGATTGTCCTAAGATGTGAAAAAATTAAAATAGTTCTTGATAATAAGTGTCTTTCAACCACTTAAGATGAGGCTAGAAAACTCTAGGAGGAGTTTGATGATTTAACTCGTTGCTATATGCTGGCAAGCATGACCAGCATCCTTTAAAAGCAACTAGAAAACTGTAAGACAACCAAAGCAGTTCTAGACAAACTAGAAGACATGTTCAAAGACCAAGCTGTATTGTCTCAACAGTCAACTATTACTAGTTTGATGAATGCTCAGCAAAAGCTCGACACTATGGATAAAGACCATAAGACCAATTTAGACCAGAGCACTCAAATCAAGATGGTTTTGAAGAGCTTCTCCAAGTATAATGCAAGCTTTCGGGTGGCATATAACCTTGGGAACAAGACCTTGATGCTTACACAACTCATGAAGGAGTTACAATCTTATGAGTTGATGTTGAATAGGAGTCACTAGCCCGAAGAGCAGAAGCAAACATAGTTGTCGCTTCTTCCTCACAAAGGAAGGGAAAATGCATTAAGAAAAGCATGGGTAAGGTATCTAGTCCACCACAAGTGGAAAGAAAGAGAACTAGGAAGCCTAAAGACTTACCTAAGGCGAACCGCAAATAGTAAGAAATGACATTTCAAGGCAAACTACAAGTAGTGGAGGCCACCAAAGGCGAACGTATAAAACTATTTATGATAGAAACTTGTTTAGTGGAAGATTCAATAGACCACTAGGGTAATGATTAGGGAGCCACTAATTATGTATGTGTTTCTCTACAGGGGTTTGAGGAGAGGGGAGATCTTAGAGATAAGATTCTATTGTTGTGGACCAGAAAAAGGACAACTATGGCAGCTGAAGAAATGATAGATGCACATATTTATTTTGATCATTTTAGGAAGATTATTTTGAAAGACGTTTTCTATGTACCAAGTTTCAAAAGAAACTCGTTTTATGTTGCATGTTTATATAAAGACGACTTGACCATGTGTAACATCCCTCACCTAGTCCTATCATTGGATCCAAGTTTCAGGATGCTACTACAGTTATCAAAACATTCATATGCAAATCATAACATTGAATTCAATTTAAATCAAGTTTTCCAAAATACATGCATAACAAAAGTTATGAACCAAGCAGAGACTAAATCGAGCATACAGACATAGTTTAATAGATTCGAGCACAATTAAGGACCAATCTAAAAATTTTCAAAACTTGCAACTAAGTATCGATACAAAAGGAACAAGTACTGATATTTTTAACAAAAGTATAGATACGAAAAATCAGTTCCGATACCATCTTGGCATTCTGCCATTTTTAAAACATTGTTCATTTGGTTAAGTATCGATACTTGGTCCTTGGTATCGATACTTTTACCCAGATGGTCAAAATCACAAATTGTAGTTCATTTCATGCCCAAATATACATCTTAGCTCATAGGTACATATAGGTACACAAATAACCTACATAGAACTCATTTAATCCATTACGAACATACAACCAATATACAACAATTGACACCTTAATCCAACAATTCAAATTCAAACATAATACCATATTCAAAACAATCCAATATGCCCTCAAAGACACCTCAAAAAAATTAACATAGCATACCTCATTTAATTATTTATAACACCTTATACTAATGATTCAATATCAACAATTCAAGCATGCATAATACCTTACCAGATTCATTCAAACCTATCATATACATACCATTTATTTACTAAGCATATTTCAAACATGTTACCTTATCACCAGATAAGCATTATAACATACATACCTAAACAATCAACAAAGATTACCAAATACCAAGATCATTACCAAACTCATAGTTATATACATATTCACATAACTTTTAAAATGTTAAATTCATTCAAAGCATAACATATACAACCATATAACTCTCTTAGGTACATGCCAAATATTATATACCTCTCTTTCAAACCAACTAATCTACATCATGAAATCATATTACCTATATAATTGCATACTCAAAATGTCATATCAAATACCAAATACACAATTCAAACCATTTACTAATGCATATGTTTTCAACAAGCATATTCTTTTCATAATCACACCAACAAGGGTTTCAAGCCATACCACTATATAAGTAAACCAAAACAACTCCTAAGTACATGCCACACATAACCAAACCTTAATATGGTCAAAGACTATAGAATCAATACCAAGGTAGTGTGAGCTTTTCGACGATCTGCCTGATACATTCCACAAGTTTACACTATAGGGAAAAAGAAAACAAGGGAGTAGGCATTGCAACTGCATAGTAAGTTCATAGGTACTAAAACCAAATAACTTACCTCAAGTTATAATTATACACTACATTTTACTTAGCTTGATAAAGTTTGCCTATCATGATAAACCACATATTAAAAAGGTGAGTTCAACATTATCATACTATATATTAATTTAATCATATAACATTTCAATTCACTTAATTCGACATTTCATTATTATTCATAAAACAAACAATCATTTAATCAACTCACTATCTTAATCATACCATACCATTTATTTACCCTTAATACATCCCATTTCAAATTAATGTCAAACATTATTTTCATGTCATAATTTGAATTCTCAATCAAATTCATATTAAATCGTATAAACTTCATTCCCATTTCATATCTATTCATCTTTATACCAAATACATATATTAATCGCCAATCTAATGTCAATTATTATTTCATTTCATAATACGAATTACGAATTTCGAATTACATTCCATTTCAGTTCGCAAATTCATGGATTCGTTGAACATAATCAATCAATGTTCCCAACTCATTCACAATTTCGTATTCCGTTTTACATTTCACTTCCATATCATGTCATTTTCCATTTCAAATATCAGATATTTAAATTTTTTTTACCATTTATTTCCCTATTAACACGACTCAGACTTAGACGGATACACGGATCCAACGAACACACCAGTTTGGCACCCAGTGCCTCATCGGATAAATCCAAAGCAATTTTTGCCTTCAGTGCTATCAAAAAGTTTGACACTCAGTGTCTCATCAGTATAACCGAAGCAAATTGGCACTCAGTGTCTCATCGACTCGTAGTTGAAGTAACCCTGAACTCTTCCTATCCTATGGCATGCCAACTATATTCGACTCTACCCAAATAGTTAATAGGGTATTCATTACTCAATTTATTATCAATCAACATCTCAATTCACATATATTTTCTTATTTAAATCATTCATTCATAATCATGATAGCATCAATCAAATCTATATGCATTCAATTACACAGACATATATATACATACACATCATTCATATCAATTTAGTCCTTATCATTATCAACCAATCTAAATCAAATCGAGTCACTTATTTTATTAAATCATCACCTCATCACATAACATATCCTATTCCATAATTATTTTAATTTGCAATTCATTATATTCAATTTAATTCTTTATCTCACCTTTTGTATTAGATTATAAATAAATAAAATTTGATTTAAACATCATTACAATTATAATTCCAAATGCATAACAATTTAACACAAACATACCGTATGAACTTACCTGGTTAAGACAAGAACCAAACTGCTCCTCTAAGGACTAATCAACAATTTTTGTCATTTCCTCGATATTATTCAATTTGGTCCAATTTTTTATTTATTCAATAATTCAATTCAATTTATCAATTTCAAATATCTTATGTCATCCTATTATAAGTACATATAAGTTTAATTTTATTATTTGAATCCCTCAACTTTTGCATTTTATTCAATTTAGACCTTAAAACCAAACTTATTATATCTTCCAACTTTGAACTCCAAATTTTACACCCTCTTCAATTATGTCCATATACAACCTCCTATTATCAAAATTACAAAATTTTATATCATTTTCAATATATTCACATTTTAGTCCCTAACTCAAAACTAATAAAATTTACTTAACAAATTAATCCTATTTCATTTTTATGCTCCAAAATCTACCATAAACATTCAAAAACTTCAAATAACATCAATGGAAACTTTTTAAGTCTTTAACAATTTTGAAAATGGAGGTACGGGTTAGTTAGACCTAGTTGCAACTAGCTTAAAAATATAAAATTTACGAAAAATGAGTTAGAAATAGGCTCACATGCACTTGGCCAAACCTTGGAAGTTTCAACAATGGATTCTCATGGTTTGGTTTCCTATTTTCGATGGTGAAACTAAAAAAATGAAGAAGATGACCATTATTTTTTTGTTTTAACTTTATTATTATTAATTTAACTTTAAATTAACATATAAAATATAACAAAACTAAGTACAAGCCGTCCCACTATAATTAAATATGGCATAATTGCTATATTAAAACTAAAAAATTTACTACATAAGCAATATATCTAATCAAAATTTAATAGTGACTCACTTTTATGATTTTTACGATTTAGTCCTTATCTTTTAATTAGCCATCCAATTACAAAAATTTTTGGACCAAACTTCAATTTATCTATATAAAGCTCGTAAATATTTAATAAAAACATTCACAGGCTCAATTTACAGAAATGGGGTCTCAATACCTCATTTTGGAAAACCACTTGACTTTTTATATTCACCACTTGTACTACCTATCTGACCAATTAATAAAATCCAATCAATTACGATTCACTATTAGACTATATTTAACTCATAAATATTAATTAAATATATATATATATATATGGACTCTCTCGTCAGAATTGTGGTCCCGAAACTACTATTTTCGACGCCACTAAAAATGAGTTGTTACACCGTGACTTTTAATAATAGTATTGGAATATAAAGAAATTGCAAACTTATCTGTAATGGATCCATGTCGAATAATCTTTATTTTATCAAGCCAAACATGTACACACTGCTTGAGACTGAAATTTAGAATAAAAGAGGCATGTACACCTTTGGCATTTGAGACTTGGTCATATTAATTGTAACACCCCTCAACTGCCCCGATCGTCTGGTCTGAACTACAGGAGCTACATTTGTTGTCGGAGCAACTACCGTCAATTATATAGTAAAATTCATTCAAACATACAATTAAGTATTAAACACATTTACATTAAGTTACACAATCAAAATCGAGCCTTAATAGAGCTTACGAAAGCTTTTTTATTAACCTGAGCTCAAAATAGGACCAAATTGCAAAGTTTTAAGATTTTAAGGTTGACATCATGACATCATCATTTCCACATCATGAAGTCCCAAAATAGTTTGTCACATCACGACGTCAGGCCACCCAACATTGCGACAACACTTACTGTCAGTCGGCATTACGATGAGACAGAATGGTCGTTGGGACGAGGACTCTTTTTTTGGAAAAATGAACTATTTGACACCTATTTCGATGCTTTGAACCATACCTAACATTACATAAACCGAACACCAAATGCAAAAGATCCAAAACATATTCAATTTCATACCAAATAAGCTTAAACATTCAACTTAACTTCCTTACATGATATTCAAATCAAACTCACCAATTAAGCTTAGGTATTTCATTTCCATGGCATATATTTCAATCAACTATCCAAACACCTATCATTTGTTTATAACAAACCATTTTAAAACATGTTAGTTTATATTCCATACGTGTTGATCGTCTGAATTGTCGAGTTTTAAAATTTATAAAGAGAATGATCGAACCTGGAAACTAACTCTAACAACGACTTAAGGCAAGTGCACCTATCGAACAGTAGTATAGTTTAGGCAAGACCGGATTGTCGAACCCAAAGGAATTAAAAGTACTAATACTCACTTTCTTTCTATTATTTAGCCTAAATACTAAGTGATTGATTGATTAAACTAAAACTAATCGACTACTAAACTAAGACGCAAAGAAAAAAGAACAAATTGAAGAAATAACTTTTAGAAAAACTCATTGATTATGATGATACCCTAGAAGGAATCCACCTAGACTTCACTTGTTATCTAACACCGAACTGCATTTATTTATTCATATAGCTTGATCCGTAAGACTCCTAATTTATATTAAACCCTCTCGAGGCGAATGACGTCTAACTTTAGGTTGATTAATTGAAATCTCTTTCTAATTAAAACCCCTAGAATCGCATTAACTCAACCTATGGACTCCTATATTAGGTTACACCCTAATCTGACAAAATCTCATCACCCTATCTCTAGGCGCGCGATCAACTCCGCTTAATTACACTAGATCTACTCTTAAGCAGAGACTTTTGCTCCACCACCTAAGCACATCATACTTGAATTAATATCCCGAAAATATCAACATAAGAATTAAGCACACATAATTAAGAACAAACTAAGTATTTATCATATAGTTCAGAAAACAATAACAAGATTCATCTAGGTTTCATCCCCTTCAGGTATCTGAAGGGTTTAGTTCATAATGATAAAATAAAACATCTCAAGAGAAAAGATAAAACAAAACATAAGAAATCCCTAAAACCCCCTGAAGGAATTGAAGGAGAAATCCTCCGTCTTGAGTAGAATTCTGGCTTCTTGAGATGAATCAACTGGCTATCCTCGAGTGATTCCCACAAATCTGGCCTTCTAGCTCGGCTCCTTGGCCTAGCTGACTGCCTAACTGACCGCCCTGACGAAAGCCATGGCAGAAGGCTTCTGCCGAACTCCCCTTGAAGGTTATGCTTAGGGTGTTTATATAGGCTCTTGGAATACTTTAATTCGCCCCTAAGTATCCTAATTCAAGTATAATTCCTACCCGGGTGTTTGAATAGGCTTTGAAATGTGTTTCTTCACCTTCAAGTATCCAAATTCGAGTGAAATTTCTCTTTGGCCGCGGCAGGGACACGCCCATGGCACACACTCGTGTGAATCGACTTTAGGCCGTGTTCGGGTCTATTGATAGAGGCACAGCCATGTGAATCATGGTTAGGCCGTGTTCTAGTTAATTGTTGAGGCACGGCCGTGTGGCTTGAAGTCCAGGCCATGTCGATTTCCACTTTGGCCCAAATTGGCCCGTTTTAAGCCCGTTTCTCGTTCTTTTCGTCCCTAGGTGCTTTCCTGAGTATAAAACATGAAAAGAAAGGATTAAGAGCACCATTTTACATAAATCAAGGAATAAATCATCCAAAAGTATGCTAAATGTGGGATTAAAATATGTTACTTTTACGGTTTATCAAATACCCCTACACTTAAGGTTTTGCTTGTCCTCAAGCAAAATTCTCAACTTACAATTAAAATGAACTTTCCACAATTCATAATTCTCATTAACAATGCCTCATTATAATTCATAGATAATTTATACATGGATAATTTAACTCAAAGACTCCTAAAGATTCAAATAGTTCTAAGTCATATATTTGTAGCATGAAAACATAGGTGTCTCCCTTTATCTAAATGATTACCTTTAATTCAAAACCGAAAAGGATTGACATCCTCACAAAAGATTCACTCAAAGAACTCGAAGTGTTTAAGGTTTAGGAAAAAGCACTCATAAGTCGAACCTGAAAAGTTAATCTCATAGGCTTGCCTGAAAATCAAATCTCCACCACTGTAATATGAGATGATACACAAATCAAAAGGTCTTTATCAGGGTTGTAACGAGGCTAGGGTTAAAGGTGTTGATAAAGGCTGAATTAGAAGGTTAAAATCAAGATTGACCTGACCAATTACCTTACTAGAAAAATGAACTAATAACCTGAATAATTACATCACATGAAAATTTAAATACTAATAATGCGAGCTTCTCTTTCAAGATGTTGAATTTAAATGTATAAGCTCTTAGAACATAGAACTAATAATGAATGTACTTCATTTTTTTTAAAGAACAAATCAAATAAATACATAATATAAGAAAGAAATTTATCAACTGAAATAAAGTAATTAGGCAACTAATTAAATCAATTCTCAATAGAAGGGTAGTCAAAGGAATGGTGATAACAAATACGAGCGGGGTTTTGGGTTAATATTAATGGGTGAATCAAATAAAAGGGTTGTTAGGATCAAAGGGTTCACTAAGGGTTAATTGTGAAGGTAGGCTTTTTAGTGGAGTGAGTGGGTTAAAACCTAGGTGCCTTTATCATCTCAGTATATCAAATCAAAAATGTGGTCTTGACATGTATAATCGAGGCAAGTTCTAGAATAACAATTCAGTTTTGACACACTCATAATCAATAAAGTGAGCATGAAAAAGAATATATGCTCTATAAGGCTCAAATCTCTCAAAAAAATATGGTTATTTGATATCAATCCCTGTAAATTTCAAACTTCAAGGTAATATTCAAATTCAGGTAGACAACCTAGAATTTTTTTTATTCTCGAAAAATAGACTTTTCATGCTTGATTCTCTAGTATCTTAAAGTTTAAATCATCAATGCACAATTAAATATGACTTAATCTAAGACATATCAATAAGAATCATAAACCATCAGAAATTTCATCCTAATTAGTAATATGAGAAAATTACTTAAGAACTAGATATAATTTAGGGATTTGAGAATAATGCTATAGTTAACCCCTCACACTTAAGATGTACATTGCCCTCAATGAAAAAAGATAGATAATATCAAAATACTCATAACATCATAAGATGGGAAGAGAAGTGAAATTTCCTGAATTTTGGATGAAGTCAATGAAAAGAAACCAGATAAGATTGGAGGTGAACGTGGAGAAGTGACTCGAACCATTTAAAATTGAATCCTCGAAGCAGTCGTCTTGATTTTATTGTATCCTAAGCTAAATCTAAATGGCATGAAAAATAAGAAGAGAATAATAAAGAAAATAAAATATATATATATATAAAATAAAAATAAAAATAAAAGTAAAAGTAAATAATGGAAAATGAAAGAAGAAAGATAATTGGAAAAGAAAAAGTAAAAAGGGGGTTTAAATAGAGATGCGGCCCATGTTTTGGGGAAAAATTTGTCCTGTTGCCACACGTCTATGGTCACGCCCTTTTACCTATCTGTGGTGCCTACACGGCCATGGCCATGGCCGTGTGCAAGGCCATGTAGTCGGGAAATCTACACTTTTGGTTTATTTGAATGCTAAAAGGGAAAATAAAAATAAAAATAAAAATAAAAATGGGGTTAGTGCTCGGGTTGCCTCCCGAAAAGCGCTTGTTTAAAGTCTTAAGCTAGACTTTACCTATTATTCGTATGGTCATGGTGGTTTGAGGAGGTGAAAATCCTTCCGCATGTGATCAATTCGGTTATGGATATATAGTTTAAGTCGAGTAGTGTTTACCTTAAAAGTGTTGAATTTAGGATTTCTTACCTCGACGGTGCCGTATAGGAAGACATTAAGTACCTCAAAAGTGATTTCTTCATTTTTCTTGAGGTCTGAATTGGCTATTCGAGGGTCTTCCTTATTCAACAATACCTTATCCCCTATTTTGAAGTGATTTGTTGTTCCTATCAGCTCGTTTGGGGTTTCCTTCGATTTCACTTCGTGTATTCCTAGTTTCTCTTTAAAGTGTGTTTTCCACTTGTCTAGTTCATTGACCTGAAGCCTTAGTTCTTCATGAATTATTTCTTTATGGGTACGAGGTCTAAGATCTGGCTTAGCTAGGTGATTTCGTGATGCATCCTGTAAAGAAGGTTGAACCAAATGGTTATCAATAGAATTAACGTTTGTATCTTTATTACTCGATGTCCTAACTGAGTCAAAAGCTTGAAAAGTGATTGTTTCATCATCTACACGAAGTGTGAGTTCACCAAATTCTTCCTCTATGTGGTCTTTCTTTATTGCATCAAGATATGGCACACTAGGTTGGTACGAGGTTGGTATATCATGGCACACCTCAACCTTACCTTCACTTACCATAGGTTCTTCCTTTGGGTGTGGTACATCTAACCCCTCACTATCGTAAATGGCTTGATTTTGCTCTCTTGGGTTAGTTTTAGTATTGCTTGGCAAGCTTCCTTGTGGTAGTTCTGAGATCAGCTTAGCAAGTTGTCCAACTGACTTAGTAATTTCCCCAACTGACTTAGTAAGTTCACCAACTTGGTTTTTGATCCCTTCAATCGATGTTTGTTGATTCTTAAGGGTGGTCTCAGTGTCTTGGAGACGGGTATTTGTGGCTGCCATGAATTTTGTCAGCATCTCTTCAATGTTCGACTCCTCTTCCTGTTGGTGAGGTGGTTGTTGAAAATCTGGAGGGAGTTCTGGTCTTTGGCTATTTTGATCATCCCACGAGAAATTGGGATGATACCTCCAACCTGCATTATAAGTGTCATTATAAAAATTACTTTGTGGTCTAGAATAGTTACCCGTATAGTGAGCTTGCTCGTTTTCTATGCCATATCTGTAGGGTGGGTACTCAAGATTCGTCACGCATCCTAAATTCGAATCATATTCTATTTTTGGGTGTACATCGAGAATGAAGACACTAGCTGCTTTAGTAGGAATTGTCCTTATGATTTTCCACTGATAATTATTTAGTGCCATCTTCTCTATAAACTAAAATTATCTGCCAAAAGCAAATAGAAGAAAAAATTAGCAAAGTAAAAATAATAATAATGAAAATAAATTACAATAATAAAAAAATGGCTAAAGTAATAAAAATAGGGCTTTCTTAATATTTTAGTTCCCCGGCAACGGCGCCAAAAACTTGATCGTCTAAATTTTTGAGTTTTAAAATTTATAAAGAGAATGATCGAACCTGGAAACTAACTCTGACAACGACTTAAGGCAAGTGCACCTATCGGACAGTAGTATAGTTTAGGCAAGACTAGATTGTCGAACCCAAGGAAATTAAAAGTACTAATACTCACTTTCTTTCTATTATTCAGCCTAAATACGAAGTGGTTGATTGATTAATAACTGACTACTAAACTAAGACGCAAAGAAAAAAAGAACAAATTGAAGAAATAACTTTTAGAAAAACTCAGTTGATTACGACGATACCCTAGAAGGAATCCACCTAGACTTCACTTGTTATCTAACACTGAACTAGACGATTTATTCACATAGCTTGATCCGTAAGACTCCCTAATTTATATTAAACCCTCTCTCGAGGCGAATGACGTCTAACCCTAGGTTGATTAATTGAAATCTCTTTCTAATTAAAACCCCTAGAATCGCATTAACTCGATCTATGGACTCCTATATTAGGTTACACCCTAATCTGGCAAAATCTCGTCACCCTATCTCTAGGCGCGTGATCAACTCCGCTTAATTACGCTAGATCTACTCTTAAGCAAGGACTTTGCTCCACCACCTAAGCACATCATACTTGAATTAATATCCCAAAATATCAACACAAGAATTAAGCACACATAATTAAGAGCAAACTAAGTATTGATCATATAGGTCAGAAAACAATAACAAGATTCATCTAGGTTTCATCCCCTTCAGGTATCTGAAAGGTTTAGTTCATAATGATAAAATAAAACATCTCAAGAGAAAAGATAAAACAAAACATAAGAAATCCCTAAAACCCCCTGAAGGAATTAAAGGAGAAATCCACCGTCTTAAGTAGAATTCCGGCTTCTTGAGATGAATCAACCGGCTATCCTCAAGTGATTCCCACAAATCTGGCCTTCTGGCTCGGATCCTTGGCCTAGCTGACTGCCTAACTGACCGCCCTGACAAAAGCCCTGGCAGAAGGCTTCTACCGAACTCCCCTTGAAGGTTATGCTTAGGGTGTTTATATAGGCTCTTGGAATGCTTTAATTGGCCCCTAAGTATCCTAATTCAAGTATAATTCCTACTCGGGTGTTTGAATAGGATTTGGAATGTGTTTCTTTTTCTTCAAGTATCCAAATCCGAGTGAAATTCCTCTTTGGTCGCGGCAGAGACACACCCATGGCACATGCCTGTGTGAATCGACTTCAGGCCATGTTCGGGTCTATTGACGGAGGCACGGCCAATGAATCGTGGTTAGGCCGTGTTCTAGTCAATTGTTGAGGAACGGCTGTGTGGCTTGAAGTCCAGGCCGTGTCGATTTCCACTTTGGCCCAAATTAGCCCGTTTTAAGCCTATTTCTCGTTCTTTTCGTCCCTAGGTGCTTTCCTGAGTATAAAACATGAAAAGAAAGGATGAAGAGCACCTTTTTATCAAGGAATAAATCATCCAAAAGTATGCTAAAATGGGATTAAAATATGTTACTTTTACGGTTTATCACGTGTCTTAACATCCTAATCAAAATACAGTCACTCATCTAGGCATCCCAAATGCCAACTCATGCATTTTAAACCATATACAAATCCGAAAACTAATCCAAAAATATGTATATCAATCAATCATCCAAATACCAACTTGTCACTACCAATTCATATCCAAATATGTCAAATCAGTTATCATATACACATCTCAAGCCATTTACTAAATCATACCATTTCAACAAGGCATTAACATTGCCAAAATCATGCATTAGGTAAGTTTCAACTAGATGAAAACATTCAAAGGTAGCATTTGTAAAACACCTATGTACATGCCACAAATCCAGACGTAAAATGATTAAAAAGCTACCGATTCAAAATGGGATAGTGTGAGCTTCGAACGATCCGCTTGACGTGTTCCCTAGGGTAAAATCTACTAGGGAAGGGAAAACAACAGGGTAAGCATAATGAATGCTTAGTAAGTTCATATGAAATTTACTTAACTTACCTTGACAGTTCAATAAACTAAACATTTAACACGATAACAATTCAATTTGACATTCTTTGGCATATGTTGAGATAGCTAATGCATAACATCATATACAGCCAATTAGTTTGTAAACTTTCATAAAATGAACATGTAACAATGATCATTTATAAAAACTCACATTAGAAACATATATGATTCAATTCGTATCCAAATCATTTCAATATTTCCCATTTCATTAGGTTAAGATTTTTCCTTAGAGAACTGTAGTAAATTGAAATTGGATACATGGGATTATTTTGCTCACACTATCTAATAGTGATTAGGGTTGCTCACATAAGCTGACATTTATGAATTTGCTCACACAAATTGACATTTTATGAATTTTCTCACGCAAGTTAACATCGTATCAAGGTTACCAACCCATACTAAACCAACGATACATATAACCAAGAATCAACAACAAATGTTGGATCTCATATCATTATATAAATCGCTGATCAATTTTATATTTACCCCTAATGGCATGTCATGCGTATCCTAATCTTTTACTAAGTTCATATGAGCATCATTATTGTAATCATATCATTTCAAGCCTTATATTAGAATTCGTATGTCAAACAAATCTCGTAAGCATGTAACATTCGTAACAATACCTTGTACCCTTTTGTATAGCCAATATTTTCACATTTTACAATTTAGTCTATAAATAGCCAAATATGCTAATTTGTACAAATTCACTTAAATATAAACATACAATTGAAACAAATACAATTCAACAAGTCTTTGAGGGCTAATCAGTAATTTTGCATTTTCCCTGATTATCTCCGGTTTGGTTCAATTCATGATAAATTAAATGCCAAAAGTTTTGAAAGCTTGAAACTCTATTCTTTTTTTTTCTACGGTGAAGAAGATGAATAAAAGAAAAGAAATGGCATTTGTTTCTTTTAATTTGTCTTATATACATATAATGAAACTTAATTAATCAAATTTAATTAATTAAAACTTAATTAACAAAAATTTAAGCTCAATTAGACAAAAGTTATTATATTTTAGCTCATCCACTACCGTTTGACCATTTAAAAATGGTCTAATTACTCATTTGGTCCTTTGGCTAAACATTTAAAACTTAGTCCTTGTACCTTAATTAACTATCAATCCAACTAAATTACTAGACCAAACTTATATATATTTTTATACTAGCCTCGTAAATATTAAATATTAATATTTATAGATTCGAACAATGAAAATAGGGTTCCAAAATAGATGTTTCTAAACCACTGAAAATCGGGTTGTTACAACCCTTAAGAAATTTTGTCCTCGAAATTTACTTGAGAAAAAGATAAGGGTATTGGGATTTCATAGTTTTTTCCGGCTCCCATGTAGCCTCTTCTGTATCGTGATGATTTCATAACACTTTTACTAAAGCCACCCTTTTATTTTTTAACTCTTTTACTTCCCTAGCAAAAATCTTTACTAGTTCTTCACTATAGGTCAAATTTGGTTGTAATTCTATTTCATCGAGAGATATCACATGAGAAAGGTCATATCAATAATGACGTAGCATCGACATATGAAATATTTTGTAAATATTTTCAAGTTTTGGAAGCATAGCTAATCGGTATGCTATAGGATGTTTTCTTTCGAGAAACTCATACGGCCCTATCAATCTCGGATTGAGCTTCCTTTTTCTACCGAAATGTAGAACTTTCTTCAGAAAACAGACTTTCAGAAACACCTTGTCGCCAATTTGAATCTCAATGTCTTTTCCTTTTAAATCGACATAAGATTTTCGTCGATCTGAGGCAGTTTTCAAACAATCCTGATTAATTAGGATTTTTTCTTCTATTTCATAATCAAATCTATTGCTGCCATTTTTTTTCACTCAACTCTAACCAGCACAAAGGATTCCTGCATTTATGACCGTATAATGCTTTGTAATGTGTAATTTTGATGTTCGACTAATAGTTGTTATTATACAGA
Organism: Gossypium rotundifolium; assembly: GCA_025506655.1. Lineage (NCBI taxonomy): Eukaryota > Viridiplantae > Streptophyta > Magnoliopsida > Malvales > Malvaceae > Gossypium > Gossypium rotundifolium. The sequence continues at coordinate 34,656,487 of CP106734.1, forward strand.
AACTCAACTAACGGTAGAAATCTCTCCTAGTTGCCTTCAAATTAAATTACATAGCAATGTAACATATCTTCAAGTATTTGAATCACCCGTTCTAATTACTTGTCAGCCTAAGGATAAAACATTGTATTGAAATTCAATTTTGTTCCTAGGGCTTAGTGTAATTTACCCCAAAATTTTGAGGAAAATCTCAGGTCTCGATCTAAAATGATAGACATTGGTACACCGTGTGATTTGACATTCTGGTATGTAAATTTCATCTAACTTCTCGAGTGTATAGTCAGTTCTCACAGGAATAAAGTTAGCTAATTTGGTAAATTTGTCAACTATGATCCTGATTACATCTTTTCGATAGTGACTCATTCTGATTTCCATTCCAGAATCATTATAGGCTGTAAAAATATAGATGAAACTTGATGTTTATCTTTGACTTATTGGCATACCATACATTTTGCCACATATTCAGATATTTCTCTTTTCATTCCCAGCCTCCAGTACAACTATTTCAAGTCATTATACATCTCATTGCTACCCAGATGTATCATATAAGCACTATTATGAACTTCATGCAGAATACCTCATTTCAACTCTGAATCATTCGATACACACAAGCGGTTCCGAAAATACAAACTCCCGCTATCACTTATATTAAACTTAGTGATTTGATCATCAACAACCAGTTTATGTTTCACTTGTAACTCAAGATTATCTTTCTGCAATTCCTGGATTCTCTAAAGGAAAAATGTTTTTGCTCTCAATTCGACTGAAATAGAACCATCACATTCCAAAGGCAAATGGGTATTCATTGCTTTCAAAGTAAACAAAGACTTTTGAATCAGAGCGTCAACTGCAATGTTAACTTTACTTGGATGATAATCAATAATCAAATCATAGTTATTTTGTCCCAAATTCAACTCTTTTTGCATCAACAGGTATTTCAGGCTTTTATGATCTATGAAAATATGACATTTCTCCCCGTATAAATAATGTCTCCAAATCATCAATGTAACAACCACTACAACCAATTCTAGATCGAGTGGAGCATAATTTTTCTTGTGTGGCTTAAGTATTCGAGAAGCAGAGGCAATTACCTTTCCCCTTACATCAGTACACAACCCAAACCATTCAGTGAAGCATCGCTTAAAATAAAAATTCTTTCTCAGATTCAGGCTGAGTCAAAATCGAAGCTTCTATTAACATTGCTATCAATTATTCAAAAATCTTCTAGAATTTATTTGAAAAAACGAAAGTGACATTCTTTTGTAACAATTTTGTTAGCTGGATAGCTATCATCAAAATTCCTTTAACAAAATGCCAAAAAATCCAACCAATCCTAGAAAACTTCACACCTCTGTGACATTTTTTGGAGGTTTCCAATTCATAATTGCGGATATTTTATTCAGATCAACTCAAACACCTTCAGTCGATATCACGTGACCAAGAATTTCCACTTCTCGTAGCCAGAACTCATATTTTTTTTTTAATTTGGCATTCATACAACTATTTCACTTAAAAGGTCTCTAGCTCAATTCTCATAAATTAATCATCATCATTTTTATTCTTTGAGTAAATCAAAATGTCATATATGAACACAACAACAAATCTGTTTAGAGACGACTGAGAAATTATGTTCATCAGACCCATAAAAGAAGTTTAGGCATTAGTTATCCCAAACAACATTACCAAAATTTTACAATGTCTGTATTGAGTTCGAAAAGTGGTTTTGACACATCTGGCTCTTTGAATCTGAGCTAATAATAACTCGACCAGATATCAATTTTACAAAGCATAGTTGCTCCTTTCAACTGATCAAACAAATCATCAATACAAGGAAGTGGATAGTTGTTCTTTATGGATACTTTATTTAGTTTTCAACAATTGATACACAATCTTAGGGTTTTGTCTTTCTTTCTCACAATTAACATTGGAGTACCCCTAAGGTTATACACTCGATCTAATAAATCCATGGTCTAACAATTCTTGCAACTATGCCTTCAATTCTTTCAATTTTTTGTGAGCCATTCTATACGGTACAATAGAGATCGGAGCATTTCTCGATGCTATATCAATAAAAAATACAACATCTCTTTCCGGTGGTAAACCTAAAAATTCTTCTAGAAACACATTAGTGAATTCTTAAACTGTCGAAACTTATTCTATTTTTTATTCTAACATTGTTATCCATTGTGATAACTCTCGATTATGAGATCTAGCAAATGGGTGTCAATACAACATTCTTGAACGACTATTTTGAAGAGGGCATCTATATGATGTAACCCATTAAATATATAGCTAAAGGAAACAAGCATAAAGTTTGCAAACTACTTAGATCCATTATTTGGACTTAAGCCAGCATCCCACTCATGGAATCAAAGATTTGATCAAGCGATCAAGACTTTTGGATTTCAACAAAATATAGATGAAACTTGTCTTTATAAATGTATTGGGGATGAAAATGTGGTCTTTCTCGTTCTATATATCGATGACATTCTACTCATTGAGAATTATGTGGGGACATTGTCATTAGTTAAACTGAGGTTAACCCAACAATTTAGCATGAAGAACTTGGGAGAAACTAATTTTGTTCTAGGAATTTGAATCCTAAGGAATCAAAAGAACAAAGTGATTGAAACACCCCAAACACAGCCCAAAAGCCCTAACCGGATTTGATATGTTCCTAGTAAAACTTTAGCAAACTCTCACTTATTTAAGAAAACTTGATGATTTTGAATAAAACAGATTAACTTAAAGATCGGGTTGAAATTTAATTTGTAAAATAAATTAGCATCTTCTTAAAACTTTATTTTAAGAGAAATAATAAGTTAACGAAAACCAAATTTAATGAAAATTTGTTAATATTGTGGAAATATATTTTTGTTTTCAAAATAGTTTAAATTATCTATCAAAACCATTTAGTTATTTAATTAATAATTGTTCATGGCGAATAAAAAAATAAATCCAAACACAAAAATTTAAAACAGTTCATAGTGGTCTTATTACATAAAAATATCAAAAACCCATAATAAAGTCTAAGTAGTAAAAATTAACTTAATAAGTTTAAGTAGGAAAATTTCCAAGATACTTTGTTTGAGCGTTGGCCACCTCAAAATCCTTGCTGACCCGATCCATCGCACTACGAATCATCTGAAAAGTTATCCCACAAAAGGGGTGAGTTATAAACTCAATGTGTAACACATACATTAAAAAGCCCATTTGATCATAGCCTTAAAGCCCATTAATTACACATATAGCCATAGGCCCATTTAGTTCATATTTAGCCCAAAAGCCCATTTTCATAGCAGATTAAATAATAATCATTTAAAATCACATGGATATGTACATATAATGGAATGCAAACCCGGCCCACCTAAATATCCATCCGTTACACACCACCCGTACCAACCAAACACGCCGTGGGGATTACTAAATCGACCTTCCATCCGCTACACACCATCGAAGGCAGTTGCTGCAGTCAACATGCACATCGCCCTTATAATTTTGTGGCAAAGCCACCAGACAAGTGTGACCGAAGTCACCAGATTCAAAATATGTGACCGAAGTCACCAGATTCACATATGTGACCGAAGTCACCGGATTATGTGGTAAAACCACCAGAATACTTCCCCTTTATCAATTTTACCCATATGCCCATGCACATACATATTATTCGGTTTTCATACCATTTACCCCAAAATCATAATATAGTCATACTTATTTCACATTTATGTATATAGCAAAATTAACGAAATATTGGGGTAAACATACGAATATCGTATACCTTGAATGGTATCCACAATCAATATCAAACATATTGTCATATAATCACATTTAATATAGATCTATGAGGTTTTATTGTAAGGTTACACACCTTATGACCGTGAGAATGATACCTTCCGCTCGTCAACACCTAGTTAATTATCACACTAGATTAGTATACACCATTACTAATAAAACTATACTATTGATGAGAGATCTACATCCTTACCTCGGATTCTCGAACAACCGTTATTTGTGGTTTTTCTCCGCTAGATGGATCAAAACCACGATAACCCACCAACGAAAAGTGGTTCGGTTATGCGCACTACTTCAAAATTCGATCTTCATTAGCGGAGGTCCACAACCGGTGGAAAATCTCTTATCGCCGATATGATTTCTTCGTTTGAAGTTCGAGGGTAAAAGCAGTGCCTCCTCTCTTCCAAACACTCCGTCTTGCTCTTTTCGAACCTATCTTGTTAGTCTCAAAATCACCCCTAAAATAAAGTTAGTTAATAAACTATCTAAAAGAATTGATATAACCAAAAGTGATGGTCTTACCTTGGATGATTTGAAAGGTTTCCTTAAAACGTTGGTTCCAAAAAGATTCTTAAAATCCCTTCCAAGGATTCGGCCTAGGAGAGAAAAGAAGAAAAATAAGAGAACTATGTTTCTAAATCGGTTATAATAAAGGAGATAAGAAAACAATTGACAAAAGTCTTACTTGCCCACTTGAAGATTCGGCCTTGATGATATAGAATAAGAGAATTTGTGATTTCGAATTGCACAAAAAGAGAAGAGAAAAAGATAGTGATTTTTGGAATGAAATCAAAATGGAAGATGATTTGGTTGACAAAAGAGAAGAAAAGAATGGTGGTTTTGGTTAGGGTAGATGATGGTTTCGGTTGAGAGAAAGAAGAAAGAAAATGAAAAATGGAAGGAGAAAAAAGAGAAAAGAAGAAAAGATGATGATAATGATGATTTCAAAAGAAAAGAGATAGGTTTAGGGACTTAGGTGCATTCGCCAAGAGGGAAAAGTGAAGAAAATAGGTTTATGATCTTTGGTATTTTTCAATGAATGAGGAAAAGAAAAAGAAGAAATGTTTTTCCAACTTCTTGATGCTTTTGACTAAAGAGGACAAAAATTTGAGAGAATAGGTACTTTAACAAAAATGATCAAAAATGAAAGTTAAAACAAGGCAAAATTTTTACCTAAAATCATCAACAAAATTCGGCTAGGAAGAGAGCTTTTGGAGAAAATGAGAAAGATACACAAAATGTTAGAATTTGGCCAACTATCACCCCCTAATGGCTAAGCAAAATTTCGGCCAACCTAAGCCAACATAATCCCCTTTGCCTCCACATTTCTTCCCCATTAATCCTATGTTTCCTAACACAATTAAGCCTTCTCCCTTAGCCCCCAAATCGACTAGGTTCATGGTCAAATGACCATGAAAAAGCTTCCATAACATTGTCCTTATTTCAAGCCTTTTGTCCCCTTTCTTACCATCCTTTCTTGATTCCTTGCCATAACTTTTAGCTTACCTTTTTCACATGGTCTACTCACCAAAATAGAAAAGATGACCATCCCTTCTAGAATAGTCTTCACGACACTATAGGAAGGAAACAAAAAATAAAATCCTCCCATTTGCTAGCTAGGGATTCGAACTCTCTCCTCATGCATTCACTCATGCACCATTACCACTTTGGCAATTGACTTGTTATGCTTAAAACCTCTTGCCATTATTTCTTAAAGCCTATTTTGCTTAACTCCATCTTAATTATTAAAAATTAATATATCACTAAGCATTCACTTAATTAATGAAGTCCAAAAATAAACTTCCAAAACACACTCAATCATATTTAAGCATGCAACAACATTTAATTAAGTAGAGATGCATAACCCCTAATTGTCAGGATGTTACAGTGATAGATGTATCACATGCGTCATACCTACATAAGATATTGGAACATTATGTAATGAATGATTCGGAGAAGGGAAATCAACCCTCTATATGGAGATTTTATCTTTCTTTGGAAGACTGCCCTAAGACAGTGAAAAAAGGAGAAAACATGAGAAAGGTTCTTTATACTTCGGCAGTAGGAAGTCTCATGTATATCATGTTGTGCACACATCCTAATATTTTTTTTCGCATTAGGGTTGGTGAGTCAATATTAAGGGAATCCAGGACCAAGACACTAACAAGCAGTTAAGTATATACTCATGTATTTATGAAGAATGAGGGATTATATGCTTGTGTATTCTAAAAGAGATCTTACTCCTATCAGATATACCAATTCTGACTTCCAAATGTGTCGGGATTCGAGGAAATAAGTATTAGGTTTTGTTTTTTTCTTAGGCAATAGGTCTATAGTGTGAATAAGTGTCAAGTAGGGTTACACTACTAACTTCACCATAGAGGGTCGAATATGAAGTATGGAAAAGTTATGGCACCATAATGATGAAGATATAGCTAAAACTCAAAGAAACCATGTAAGGAAAAAATAAATTGATAGAAAGTATCATAAGGGAGATAATAATGTTTGATGGAATAGTGGATGTGGTCAAAGATCGCATCTGAGGACAAACCCTAAAGATTTGTTTTACCAAGACTTTGCTAGCTAGAGAGTTCTTTGGGAATTATATGGAATGCATATGAATGCCAAATATGACTCATCTACTTCGCTAAGTGAAGTAGGAGACTATTAGATCTAGTGCCCTCAGTGTAGTATTTTCTTTTATATACACTTGTAACTTTTTCGAACATATTAGTTAATAAAATAATTCATAGATTACATTAATATACTTTGTATAATGTTCTCACATGGTTTTTGAATGTAAAGTGAAATAGAAGCAAATATTAGGTCACTGGTTGTCTAATGTTTAAACTAATACTAAGCGGTATTACATGGTGGATAGTAATAAAAAAAGATGACTTATATTAGTAGACGAACCTAAACGTGTCCTTAGTCTAATAAAAATGAACAAACTAATTGAAAAAATAATATGTCATCTATTAAGTCCAATTTGGGGTATTCTTTGTCTTGGGCATCGTAGCGGATGGCTCCTAGAACATAGAGACATAGATGTGACTAACCGGACTAACAGTACATCGAATTGAACCCAAGAAGAATAGATCATGAATCCTTTTATGGATTTATTCACTTGTGACTTTCAAAGTGTGACATGCCTTAATCTTGAGTGGATGACGAACTATGTATGACTATGTAACACCCCTAACCCGTATTCAACGCAGGAATAGGGTTATGGAGCATTACCGGACTTACAACACATTTGTACATACTTTTCACATACATTTAATCAATTCATACCATCATCATTCAACCTCAATCAATTTGTCCCTAATACGAGCCTACGAGGCCCTAAACATACATTGGGAGTGGTTCGGGACTAAATTGATAACTTAAGAAACTTTCACGAACTTTAAATTTTTTTCTCAGAACAGGGGATACACACCTGTGTTGTCAAGCCGTGTGTCTCACACGGCCACCAGACACGCCCGTGTCACAGGCCGTGTGGACATTCAAAATGGGAGCACATGGTCATATCCCAGCCCGTGTCCGACCCGTGTAACTCTCTGACTTGGGTCAGATGGCCAATACACATGCCCGTGTGGCTAGCCCATGTGCCCTAAAAATGGCCATAAATGCCCATGTGTTAGGTCGTGTGCTAGGCCGTGCCAAACCTGTAGGGTATACTGACTTATGCCACACGGCCAAGTCACATACCCGTGTGTGAGGCCGTGTGGAGTATACTGAGTTGATTTCAATTTCATCACCAAGGGACACACGGCCATGTAACATAACCGTGTGTCACTCACGGCTGAGACACACACCCGTGTGGACAAAAATAGGCTATTTACGAAGCCAATTTGCCACCCCAAACTTAGGCTCACCTACACAACCATATGGCACAAAACATAACATCAATAGGCATATAATTCAACTCCAAACCAAGCATGATTTATACCATTTCTGACACCAACTAATACAAAACATAATACCACATTTTGTCAACTAAATTCATACCATTCGATATCTTCTCAAATCATCAAAATGACCATTAACAAATATGCATTATTTGGCCTAATTTCACAAGCATACCAATGTTCACAATTTAACCATATGAACACCTAGAACATTTATAACCATCAAGCATCACACAACCATCATACCATTCATATCACAAAGCATAAACACATATATCAATACATGATTCAACCATACCAAAATAACCCCAAATAAGCCATTACTCAAGGCTATATATATACAAACCAAAACATGTAAATTTACAAGCAAATTCAATTGGCCAAAATCATTATCAAGTCATAACCAAAATGACCAAAGTCCCTATACATGCCATAAACTTAAAATACAAATTTCATAGGTACCGAGTTAAAGGTGGATAGTGTGAAACGATCTCTGACGATCCTCGAATGCGAGCTAGCTTTGATAGCACTACAAAACATGGGAAAAACAAACAAAGTAAGCTTTGTAGCTTAGTAAGCTCGTATGAAATAAACTCAACTATTCATAAATAAATAAATCATCTATTTGAACTTGTTAGCTTGTAATTCATAAATACTAACAAACCTTCCACATGCTTAATCATATGCTTATATGCAAACTTCATAACTTCTTCGATTTTAAGCTCATATGATTCATATACATACCTGAATCAATCCGTAACAAACTCATACCCAAACGGAATGATGTCAAATACCCGAATTCTCGCACATTAAGTCCCAATACATAGTCGAAGCTATTTTAGTCTCGTACACTAAGTGTCATACATAGCCGAAGATATCTCGAATCACACACTAAGTGCCATACATAACCTAATTGTCGTCAAACATGACTGTAGTCTTGTATATACAATTTATACAATATCAAAGCATTTAAAGCATAATTATAACAATGCTTATTAAATACGAACTTACCTCAGATGTGAAAATGACGACACAGTCGACTAATCCTATATCTTGTTCTTTCCTCGATCTAAGTCCTGTATTCTGCTTTTCTTGATCTATATAATATCAAATTTAGCTCATTTAATCATCCATTTATTCAATTTAGTCCAATTTATACATTAGGGCTATTTTACACATTTGCCCCTAAACTTTTCACATTTTTCATAATTTAGTCCTTATTTCATAAAATCAAAAGTAATGAAATTCAAAATAAACCCATGCTAGCCAAATTACCATTATACCCCTAGCAACCTATATTTTCCATTTATTTCACATTTTGACCACAAATTTTCACATTTCCACAAATAAATCCCTATTTTGCATTTTTACTCAAAATCACTTAACAAAACTTGTATAATTCATATCAAATATTCGTAATCTATCATCAAAAATCAAAACACACATATATTCATCAATGGCATCATTCAAAATCTTTAACAGTTTTGCAAAATAGTCCCTGGGCTAGCTAGTACTAGTTGCAACGATCTCAAAAACATAGAAATCATTAAAAACGGGACAAAAATGAACTTACAATTGACAAAAAAACGTTGGCCGAACCTAGCTCAACAATGGCTTCCTTTTCTTCTTTCATTTTCGGTTGTAGATGAAAGATGAACACCATTTTATGATTTTGTTTTTATTTATTATAACTTAATAACTAAATACCAAAATTAACCTTGGATATAAAACATAAAAATCACATAATATATACCCATAATTGTCCACCCACCATTTTAATGGTATAATTACAACATAAGGACCTCCACTTTAATTTTCCATAGCTAATAGAACATGCATTTTTAACTTTACGTGATTTAGTCCTTTTTTTATCAAATAGACCATTCAAATAATAAAATTTCTTAACGAAATTTTCACACAATCACTCAATCATGCGGTAAACATTAAAATAATAATAAAATAAATATTTTCACCTCAAATTTGTGGTCCCAAAATCACTGGTCTGATTTGACTAAAAACGGGCTATTACAGACTCGTATACTTTGATGAAAGTAAAAGCCTAAGTTCAAATAGATAAGGAACCAAAAGTTGGTGCATTGGGTATACGACTTTTGCAGTATGTAGCATCATTCACAATAGTGGAATTCATAGCCTGAGATATGGGTAAATGATATCCTCTCCTTGGCATTACATGGTTGATGAAAAGTAAATGTGGTCATAGGTCACTTATATTTGTGATGAATGACTTGATTACTATTTGATAGTAATTAAATTTTCATGAAGTAAGATGTAATGGTTACCATAAGATAAACTAGAACTATATTGGGAGAATAGATTTATCCCAAAGAGATTAATGATATCCTATATGGGTAACACACTTATGAGAAGGTCATTAGACGAGCACTAATCGAGTTGCTTTCGTAATGATATGTCATTAGGGAGAGCTTAGTCACAATACTATAATGGAATGACTTCGTGACTAAATGAGTTTATAATTAATACACAAAAAGTTAGAACTTAATTATAAATAATTAGAGCCCTAATCGCATATGTCCACTTGGTCTTTCCTTAGCTCGTTGAAACCAAAAATGAATCGCATGTTGAATCAAATGAACAAAAATGGATAGAAATGGTAAAGTTAGAGAAATGGGAAACATTTGGAAATAAATGTGATTTTCTCTAAATGAAAATGACCTAGAAAATGAATTTATAGATTTTTGAATTATTATTTAGTTAAGTGATTAAATAATTAAAGTTCAAAATGGAAATAAATTTATTAGTCTTGGTGAACCCATTGAATGTAGAAATATTAAGTATATTTTCTCATAGATTCTTTTACAATAAAGTCGTCATAATTTTTTTTAAATATAGAATTGGGTTAAGAAAACTATTTAATTGGGAAATTAATTTATTTAAATTAATTTAAGATGTTTATTTAGGAAAATAGAAAAACAAATTTAGGGTTGGATTGAATTATAAAGTATTGGGTTAAATGTCACACCTGAAATCCTTTAAACCCAGAAATTAAGGATAATTTAAGGGTTAAATTGAAAGATATTGTAAGGTAGCAACCTCTATTTGAAAATCATGTAAATTTCAAAAGAAATTTGACAAGGTTAAGATTCGATTCTGGTTCTGTCCTTTGGTAGAAGACAAAATGATTACGGATGAATGGTTGTTATGTGGTGGGAGACCGCGCATGGAGGGTTATAAATTGTTGAGAATTGAATACTCAGAGGGGATTCCTCTCAAATCTGTTTCATTATTTTCTCTTCTTCATCTCATTCCTTAATCGCTTCAAATGAGAGATAGCAGTGAAAGCTCTGTATGGGGTGATGATCATAAGATTTTACTAGGAAAAATTGAGAATCGATTAAGCTAGTAAGGTCCTAAATCCTTCAGTATACATAAGATTAAGGAAATGAAGTTAAGGGTTTTTGGAACCATCTTGGGGGTTATGCATGTTTCTGGGAAACTAAATTTTAAGTTGGGAATACCAAGTTTAATTCATGATTTTGGTTGTCATGCTTAGTTGCCAGGAGAATGGAAGCTCTGCCATACGAATAAGCTATGCTGGGAAGGCTAGGAAGCATTTGGTGAGTTTCTGCACTCAACCCTTGTAATGCTAATATGTTGTAAGGTTGCATGATTATATGAGTATCCGCCATTTTAGTTAAGTATGCATAATACAATGATGTTTTATTTATAAAACATGTGTATTGCATATGGAATTATTGAAAGGGGATCAATGACGAGTTAGACGAAGTTAGGAATAGGGAAAAGAGAGTGATTCTATTAGATACCGCCATACGGTGTTGCTGAGTGTACTCGTGATAAGCGAAGCTCCGGGCCTTGCGGAGAGGACATTGCAGTGTTCGAGCATCAAGGTTGGGAATAGTGAAATAGAAGAATGAAAGAAATACAATGGGAAGAGTAAACAAGAAAGATCATGGCTAGGCCATGGAACCAATCAAAGGCTATACGCATAAAAATGAGTAAGATCATAGCTTAAAGATGTTACGACGTCATGATAAAAATAAGTAAGACCATAGCTAAAAGATGTTATGGTGTCATGATAAAAATGAGTAAGATCATTGGGAGTGTTTTAAAAGTCCTGGGTTCAAATCTGGGCTTTAGCAAAATTTTAGTTTTTTCTTAAATGAATTCTGGCGTTGGCAGGTGAGCCTTATATTTCATTGTGGTTAAAAGGTGACACAAGAGAGCTTATGGCTTAGTGGCAAGGTGGCGTGTTGTGCAGCTGAGAGGTTTGAGGTTCAAATCCTGAGGTGTACAATAAGGGGATTTATTTTTATGACTCTATGGAGTGAGAGGTAGAGTTTGATTCAAACTCTGCAGAGGTGGTTGGAGACTTGGTCATCAAGTTTGAATGAGTTTGAATGGGGGTGTGGAGTGAATCAAGGAGCAATCAGTGGAGATTTTTAGGGAATTTGAGGTGTGTGGGAAGATTTGTGTCGTATAGGGACTTTGGGCACTCAGAAATTCAGAATTTTAGTGTGGTGGGGGAGTGAGTGTCGATTCTTTCTCACCATCTCGGGTTTTTAGCACTTTTTCGAGTTGGCTTTGCTAAGGGACTCTGGGGTTCTCTCATTTCCTCTTTTGATTGCTTATTCCGAGTCTACTTCCCTTTTTCATCTTGCTTCTTAAGTCAAATATCTTTTTCTCTCAAGTTTGTCGGTCTTAGCATCTTCCTCTCCTCGCATCTTGATTCTTCGTTTAACCGAAAGCACTTTTTTCCCTCCTTGAATTCTTTTTGTTAACGAATTTCCTTTCTCTCTATCTTGCTATTATGACCGAATACTGCATCTTCTTCTCTCTGTTCGCCCTCAAACTGCTTCGCCTATCATTTCTTCTTTTTGATAACTAGGCCGAATTTATCACCTCTCTCAAACTTTGTTCGGGTGGGGCAACTATTTCTGGCAAAGCGGTCAGTAGTTTGTTCAACTTCTATTTGTTCTTTTTATTCTTTAAAGAGTATTACATCTCCTCTCTTGTGCGCTCTTCTAAGCCGATTCTTTCATTCTTTTTATGGTCGAATCCTCCCTTCTCTTTGAATGGTATGTTGATTCATTTGATTCGTAGGTTTTCTCGTGGAATGAAGGAGTTGCGAATGTTCTGAGATAAAGGAAGCTTTTCTCTCATCACTCGATCAAGATATCCGTCAAGGGGCTATTATCAATCTCTATCGACGGTTTAAGCGGGCTTAATCGCGCTCGTTCAATCAAGGCAGGTATCAACATTGTTCGGTTTAAGTATTAGAAGAGGGTGTTTGCTGTGTCATTAAGTGACTAATAGAATATCGTCGTTGATTGTAGGTGTGTAACAGTACCCGATAGTCGATGAGAAAGTCGATAGAGTGTGTAACCACACTCCTTCTGATCGTATATCAATAAAATGCCGAAAAGTCGAAATAACGTCGGATGATGCCACACGAGCGTGTGATCGCACGTGTGGTGGACCGAGCCCACAAACATGGGCATTTGTCTGTAGAGGCCACCACGAGCGCTCTCGTGGTCTTAGGCTATTCTGGGCCTCGTTAGGCCGAAATAGGTCGTGTGGTCCTAGTGGGCTTGTGGGCCCACACGGATAAAATGTATGTGATGTGGTAAGTGTTGTTTGGACTGTGACGTTTGCATAATGTGGCTATTTCTAGGCTAAATGGGCCACACGAGTCGACGTTTGGGTTACTTAAGTCGCTCAAGGCGACGGTGGACCTTTCGTTGGGGCATAATGTGGCTGTTTCTAGGCTAAATGGGCCACACGAGTCGACGTTTGGGTTACTTAAGTCGCTCAAGGTGACGGTGGACCTTTCGTTGGGTCGTTAAGCCCTAATTTGCAAAATTACCTAAATACCCCCAATTTGCAAAATTATCTAAATACCCCCGGGTTGCAAAATTACCGAGATACCTCCGGGTTGTAAAATTACTTAAATACCCTAGATTTGGAAAATTATCGAAATACCCCTTAATTTGTAAAATTACCAAAATACCCCAATTTAAGAAATTATCAGAATACCCCTAATTTGTAAAATTACCAAAATACCTCTGAGTTGTAAAATTACCAAAATACCCCTAATTTAGGAAATTATTGAAATACCCTCATTTGTGAAATTATCAAAATACCCTCGATTTGTAAAATTACCGAAATACGCTCGATTTATAAAATCACCAAAATACCCTCGATTGGTAAAATACCAAAATACCCTCAATTTATAAAATTACCAAAATACCCTCAATTTGTGAAATTACTGAAATACCCTCTATTTGTGAAATTATTGAAATACCCTCAATTTGTGAAGTTATCGAAATACCCTCAATTTGGGAAATTATCAAAATACTCTAAATTTGCAAAATTACCTAAATACCCCTATAAGGTAGGATTACCAAAATACCCTTATAGGGTAAAATGACTATTTTGCCCTTGTGGGTAAATGACTAACTTAGACTATGATTTGACTGATTTGGCTGGGATTGTATGGTCATGTGTTTTAACTGACTTGACAGTGGTTGCATGACTGATATGCTTTTAATATATGTCTAAATGATCACATCGAGCATGGCCATTTTGCATACATGTAATGATTGAGCATGACATACACGACATATTGCATGAGGTTGGGACATTGATATGGAGGAAGTTCTGATAGGGTCGCAGGGGTCGCATGAGACAACTATGGATCCAGTATTGATTTGTTAAGGTCGCACGGGTCGCATGAGATGACTGTGGACCGACAAACAGCTTAAAGCCGCGTAATCTGATTATGACTCTATGCCAACCTAAATATGGCTCTGTGCCATCTTGATTATGGCTTTGTACCAATCGTATTTACATGTGGCTATGTGCCTAACATATATATTGATGACTCTGTGTCGATCATAATTACCCGTGGCTGTGTGTCGATTATATTACCGTCGCTGATGGCTATATGCCAAACTTGTTACTAATAGCTTTGTGCCATCCTGATTATGGCTCTATGCCATCTTGATTATGGTTTATAACCATTATGTTTATGGCTTTTAGCCGTTATGTTAACTGGCAGTGTTACTGCGATATTTATGGCTTTTAGCCGTTCTGATCACTGCGCCGAGCCGTTCTGTTGACTTAGCACCGTAATCGGTGATAAGCTTGGTGTGTTGGTAGGTGGGTCAATTTAATCCCCACAAGAATGTAGGGTTGGTACGAGTGGTGTATTGGTTGGATTGGGGGGATGCATCCTCATACTATTGCATATCTATTTATGAGATCTATTATCGCATCTTGGGCTTAGGCCCACTTGTTCTCATATTGGTTTGGGCTAGGCCCAATTGATTCTATTATGTGTTGTGACCCAAATGATATTGTAGTGGGTTTTGCCCACGATGCTCTAAATCGAACTGCATTTATTCTTGTTAAAGGGCTTTGGCCTGCACTATTTCGATTTCTATTTCAGATCTTGATTGCTACTCTAGTAAGGGGATTACACACTGTGTTTTCGTAAACTCACCCATTTTTAACTGTGTAGGTAATCCTCAGTTGAGGAGGATCGGTGCTGCGAGAGACTCGGAGAAGACCACACACCACTTATGCTTTCTGCTTTGATTATTTGTTTTTAAATATTTTATTTGGAATAATTATTTATGATGTTTTATAACTACTAAAAGTGGAACATGATTTCCAAAGCGATAAATATCTTCAAGCACTACGTTTCTGCAATGTTTTCAAAATACTTCTGCAACTCAATTTTTCAATATCACATTTTCGTAAATTGTTTATTTTAAATATGATTCCGCAACGGATAAAGTTTTAAAAGTAATCACGTTTTTAAGTGGATAACAATTGCTTAAGTGTTTTGAGTTTTAACAAAGAGGATTTAACTCCCAAACAAGTTTTAACAACAAGAAATATGGTTTCGAAAAATACTTCCGTGTGACACGCCAGACTTGGGCCTAACTTCTAGGCTGGGTTTGGAGTGTTACATTTAGTGGTATCAAAGCCTAGTTGCAAAAATCGACTGTGGATTGGGTTTTAAAATTGAACTTCTGACAGAATTGTTTCAAAAGATTTGAAAAGATTTGGGGTATTCAAAATGTTTTCTGAAAGTTCTTCTGAAAGTGTGGTTGACCGAGTCTCCGGCACCGAATTTGTAAGTTTCCTAGATACTATTATCTGTTTAAAATTGAGACACTTGAATTTAAATTTTGTATTCTGTGTATGTTTGGAAATGTTTGGATGTGGCGTTTGGATATAGAAATTGTTTGCTTGTAAAATATCTGTCTGCTTCAATGGTTAGGTGTTTTGAGTACGTGTAGGGAGTTCCAAGTTCTAGTTAAAATATGATAGGGATATTAGAATCGAGTCTTGTGATGGCAACAGAGTGGGTAGTCTGTGTTAGACGACTGTTAGATAGATGGAAATTTCAGGGACGAAATTTTTTTAAGGAGGGAAGAGTTGTAACACCCCAAATTTTTGGGCCTAGAAGTGTTGGGCCTTGTGCATTGGAGCCACTAAGAAACTGCACATAAAAGTTTATGTGTGCAAGAAATATCCCAAATAAAATTTTTATTTTATTGGTTAAGTGATTTAGGAGTAGTTGGGAGTGTTTTAAAAGTCCTGGGTTCAAATCTGGGCTTTAGCAAAATTTTTAGTTTTTCTCTTAAATTAATTCTGGCATTGGCAGATGAGCCTTATATTTAATTGTGGTTAAAAGGTGACACAAGAGAGCTTATGGCTTGGTGGCAAGGTGGCGTGTTATGCAGCTGAGAGGTTTGAGGTTCAAATCCTAGGGTGTGCAATAAGGGGATTTATTTTTATGACTCTGTGGAGTGAGAGGTAGAGTTTGATTCAAACTCTTTAGAGGTGGTTGGGGACTTGGTCATCAAGTTTGAATGAGTTTGAATGGGGGGTGTGGAGTGAATCAAGGAGCAATCAGTGGAGATTTTTAGGGAATTTGAGGTGTGTGGGAAGAGTTGTGCCGTATAGGGACTTTGGGCACTCAAAAAATCAAAATTTTAGTGTGGTGAGGAGTAAGTGCCGATTTTTTCTCTCCATCTCGGGTTTTTAGCAGTTTTTGGAGCCGATTTTGCTAAGGGACTCTGGGGTTCTCTCGTTTCCTCTTTTGATTGCTTATTCGAAGTCTATTTTTCCCCTTTTCATCTTGCTTCTTAAGTTGAATATATTTTCCTCTCAAGTCTGTCGGTTTTAGCATCTTCCTCTCCTCGCATCTTGATTCTTCTTTTAGCCGAATGCACTTTCTTCCCTCATTCAATTCTTTTTGTTAACGGATTTCCTTTCTCTCCATCTAGATATTATGACCGAATACTGCATCTTCTTCTCTCTGTTTGCCCTCAAACTGCTTCGCCTATCATCTCTTCTTTTTGATAACTAGGCCGAATTCATCACCTCTCTCAAACTTTGTTCGGGTAGGGCAACTGTTTCTGGCAAAGCGGTCAATAGTTTATTCAACTTCTATTTGTTCTTTTTATTCTTTAAAGAGTATTACGTCTCCTCTCTTCTGCGCTCTTCTAAGCCGATTCCTTCATTCCTTTTATGGTTGAATCCTCCTTCTCTTTGAATGGTATGTTGATTCGTTTGATTCTTAGGTTTTCTCGTGGAATGAAGGAGTTATGAGTGTTCGAGATAAGATATCCGTCAAGGGCTATTATCAATCTCTATCGACGGTTTAAGCGGGCTTAATCGCTCGTTCAATCAAGCGGTATCAACATTGTTCGGTTATATTACCGTCACGATGGCTATTCCAAACTTATTACTGATAGCTTTGTGCACCCGATTATGGCTCTGCCATCCTGATTATGGTTTATAACCATTATGTTTATGGCTTTTAGCCGTTCTGTTAACTGGTAGTGTTACTGCGATATTTATGGCTTTTAGCCTTCTGATCACTGCGCCGAGCCGTTCTGTTGACTTAGCACCGTAATCGGTGATAAGCTTGGTGTGTTGGCTAGGTGGGTCAATTTAATCCCCCACAAGAATGTAGGGTTGGTACGAGTGGTGTGTTGGTTGGATTGGGGTGGGATGCATCCTCATACTATTGCATATCTATTTATGAGATCTATTACTGTACTGGGCTTAGGCCCACTTGTTCTGTTATTGGTTTGGGCTAGGCCCAATTGATTTTATTATGTGCTGTGACCCAAATGATATTGTAGTGGGTTTTGGCCCACGTATGCTCTAAACTGAACTGTACTATTACTGTTAAAGGGCTTTGGCCCAGACTGTTTCGATTTCTGTTTCTATTTCTGTATACTGATTGCTACTCTAGTAAGGGGATTACACACTGTGTTTTCGTAAACTCACCCATTTTTAACTGTGTAGGTAATCCTCAGTTAAGGAGGATCGGTGCTGCGAGAGACTCGGAGAAGACCACATACCACTTATGCTTTCTATTTTGATTATAAGTTTTTAAATATTTTATTTGGAATAATTATTTATGATGTTTTATAACTACTAAAAGTGGAACATGATTTCCAAAGCGATAAATGTCTTCAAGCACTATGTTTCTGCAACGTTTTCAAAATGCTTCTGCAACTCAATTTTTCAATATCACGTTTTTGTAAATTATTTATTTTAAATATGCTTCCGCAACGAATAAAGTTTTAAAAGTAATCATGTTTTCAAGTGGATAACAATTACTTAAGTGTTTTGAGTTTTAACAAAGAGGATTTAACTCCCAAACAAGTTTTAACAACAAGAAATATGGTTTCGAAAAATACTTCCGTGTGACACGCCAGATTTAGGCCTAACTTCTAGGCTGGGTTTGGAGTGTTACATTTAGTGGTATCAGAGCCTAGTTGCAAAAATCGACTGTGGATTGGGTTTTAAAATTGAACTTCTGACAGAAGTGTTTCAAAAGATTTGAAAAGATTTGGGGTATTCAAAATGTTTTCTGAAAGTTCTTCTGAAAGTGTGGTTGACCGAGTCTCCGGCACCGAAATTGTAAGTTTCCTAGATACTATTATCTGTTTAAAACTGAGACACTTGAATTTAAATTTTGTATTCTGTGTATGTTTGGAAATGTTTGGATGTGGCGTTTGGATATGGAAATTGTTTGCGTGTAAAATATCTGTCTGCTTCAATGGTTAGGTGTTTTGAGTACGTGTAGGGAGTTTCAAGTTCTAGTTAAAATATGATAGGGATATTAGAATCGGAGTGCGCAGTGGCAGCGTAGTGTGGTAGTCTGTGTTAGACGACTGTTAGATAGATGAAAATTTCAGGGACGAAATTTTTTTAAGGAGGGATGAGTTGTAACGCCCCGAATTTTTGGGCCTAGAAGTGTTGGGCCTTGTGCATTGGAGCCACTAAGAGACTGCACATAAAAGTTTATGTGTGCAAGAAATATCCCAAATAAAATTTTTGTTTTATTGGTTAAGTGATTTAGGAGTAGTTGGAGTGTTTTAAAAGTCCTAGGTTCAAATCGGCTTTAGCAAAATTTTTAGTTTTTCTCTTAAATGAATTCTGGCATTGGTAGATAAGCCTTATATTTAATTGTGGTTAAAAGGTGACACAAGAGAGCTTATGGCTTGGTGGCAAGGTGGCGTGTTATGCAGCTGAGAGGTTTGAGGTTCAAATCCTAGGGTGTGCAATAAGGGATTTATTTTATGACTCGTGGAGTGAGAGGTAGAGTTTGATTCAAACTCTTTAGAGTGGTTGGAGACTTGGTCATCAAGTTTGAATGAGTTTGAATGGGGGTGTGGAGTGAATCAAGGAGCAATCGTGGAGATTTTTAGGAATTTGAGGTGTGTGGGAAGAGTTGTGCTAGAAGGGACTTTGGGCACTCAAAAATCGAAATTTTAGTGTGGTGAGGAGTAAGTGTCGATTCTTTCTCTCCATCTCGGTTTTTAGTAGTTTTTAGAGCCGTTTTGCTAAAGGACTCTAGGGTTCTCTCGTTTCCTCTTTTGATTGCTTATTCAAGTCTATTTTCCCTTTTCATCTTGCTTCTTAAGTTGAATATATTTTCCTCTCAAGTCATCGGTCTTAGCATCTTCTCTCCTCGCATCTTGATTCTTCTTTTAGCAAGAATGCACTTTCTTCCCTCATTCAATTCTTTTTGCTAACGAATTTCCTTTCTCTCCATCTTGATATTATGACCGAATCTGCATCTTCTTCTCTCTGTTTGCCTCAAAGCGCTTCGCCTATCATCTCTTCTTTTTGATAACTAGGCCAAATTCATCACCTTCTCAAACTTTGTTCAAGTGGCAACTGTTTACGAAAAGCGGTCAATAGTTTGTTCAACTTCTATTTGTTATTTTTATTCTTTAAAGAGTATTACGTCTCCTCTCTTCTGCGCTCTTCTAAGCCGATTCCTTCATTCCTTTTATGGTTGAATCCTCCTTCTCTTTGAATGGTATGTTGATTCGTTTGATTCTTAGGTTTTCTCGTGGAATGAAAGAGTTGCGAGTGTTCTAAGATAATATAATATAAGGTAACATTAGCAATATGTTATGATGCATATAATCTAAATGCCTACCAATATGTATTATATATTGTAACATAAGTATATAATCAATTACATATGAAGCCATACAATTATCAAGGGCAAATTAATTAACCTATCATGGAAAAGAATGATTAAATCAAATTGCATATCGAAAACCTATCTTAAGACCTTTACTGTCAATACCAATTTACAATTTAAAAATTCATAAGCCATCCATTATGGCATTCAATATCTAGTTCATTTCATAACAAAAATATGTTTTAACATATTGTCTGAATCTATTTCTAAAGTCTATCGACTCATTTAAGTTTTTTATTTCATTTCGATACTATATTATATTATTAATCCATTTCATTACCTTTTCAAGTTTTCTAATTCCCATCATAATGTTAAGCCCGATGAAACCCTAGCAAAATGGACTCAGATACACGGGTAAACTACACTATGCCAGAGTACCAAAGTGCAAAGCCCGTAGGCATCCAATGCATTCCTATATGCATATACACCCCTCCACTACACCAATGTCTCCGTAGAGACATATAATAATCTATGATCCACAACAAATGCTAGATCTCGATATAATGTATAATGATATTCATAATATCACATATCCCATGTCACACTCGGATTTTTTAAGGACTCAATTTAAAAGAGATTTGGAAGTTAATTGAACATAAAGATGAGTTGGCGGACTCTACTAGAAATTTTGGAAAGTTTTGTATTTGCGGGCAAATATTTACATTTCAATTTTGGTTTGGTTAGGTTGAAATCGGTTGGTTCCTTAGTAGGGGATAGAATAATTAGCGATGGATGGCTAAGGTGAAATATGTAGGTTGTGCTAAATTAGGATATGTGTGTGTGTGTGTGTGTGTGTGTGTGTGTGTGTGTGTGTGTGTGTGTGTGTGTGTGTGTGTGTGGAATGAATATTTATTATCTTTCTATACTGTGGATAATAGGAAGGGTGAGAGTAAAGAATTTTGATAAGTTACGTAAAGTGGGTTTAAGGTTTTAAGGTTTAAATGTCTTGATTTAACCGACATATGGTTGTCGTGTTTAGTGTCGGGATGATAGAGACTCTAGCATTTGGAAAAGCTAAGTTGTAGAGGATGAAGGAGCTTAGGTGAGTTCTTTACTCTCTTTTTCCCCGGATGTTGTTTATTGTGCTATTGATATACTATGTTTGATGATTATTTTGAGTGTAGTCGAAATGCGTGGTTGTACATGATTTTGGTGATTGAGTGAATTATGCATGCATAAAGTCGTGGAAAGGATTGAATGA
Organism: Gossypium rotundifolium; assembly: GCA_025506655.1. Lineage (NCBI taxonomy): Eukaryota > Viridiplantae > Streptophyta > Magnoliopsida > Malvales > Malvaceae > Gossypium > Gossypium rotundifolium. The sequence goes on from CP106734.1 coordinate 34,677,917, forward strand.
TTGCTTGTATGCTCTATGAATGTACATTTTTGGTTTATTGACGTGTTAAAATGTGGTGCACTCCTTATAGTATGAGTGTCTAAGTGTAGTCTAAATTCTATGGTTGTACATGATTTATGGTGAGCAAATTATGCATGCATAAAGTGTGGAAATGTGACCCTAGCATACTAACGTCTATAGTGTAAATATTGCTACTAAAAATAAGGAATTTGAGGCGTGTTAAGTAAGTATCTGATTGGGTTGTAATATAGTTTTTACAATGAAGTGAGTACTCAGGATCATACCCAAGGGGCGAGTACTAAGTTAATATTAATCTAAGCGTAAATAAAACTAATTAACACTTTAAATAAATTATATTACGATAAAATACAAAGTGGAAAATAGTTTTAGGTTTTATACTAAAATAAATAAACATGCAAAATAGAATGAACAGAGAAAACTAAGATGTAATTTAACCAAATCTATTGGATATGGAAATTGTTTGCGTGTAAAATATCATGCGCTTCAATGGTTAGGTGTTTTGAGTGCGTGTAGGGAGTTTCAAGTTCTAGTTAAAATATGATAGGGATATTAGAATCGAGTCTTGTGATGGCGGTAGTAGTGTGGTAGTCTGTGTTAGGCATTGTTAGATAGATGAAAATTTCGGGGACGAAATTTTTTAAGGAGGATGAGTTGTAACGCCCGAATTTTTGGGCCTAGAAGTGTTGGGCCTTGTGCATTGGAGCCACTAAGAGCGCACATAAAAGTTTATGTGTGCAAGAAATATCCCAAATAAAATTTTTGTTTTATTGGTTAAGTGATTTAGGAGTAGTTGGGAGTGTTTTAAAAGTCCTAGGTTCAAATCGGGCTTTAGCAAAATTTTAGTTTTCTCTTAAATGAATTACGGCATTGGTAGATAAGCCTTATATTTAATTGTGGTTAAAGGTGACACAAGAGAGCTTATGGCTTGGTGGCAAGGTGGCGTGTTATGCAAATTGAGAGGTTTGAGGTTCAAATCCTAGGGTGTGCAATAAGGGGATTTATTTTTATGACTCTGTGGAGTGAGAGGTAGAGTTTGATTCAAACTCTTTAGAGGTGGTTGGAGACTTGGTCATCAAGTTTGAATGAGTTTGAATGGGGGGTGTGGAGTGAATCAAGGAGCAATCAGTGGAGATTTTTAGGGAATTTGAGGTGTGTGGGAAGAGTTGTGCCGTAAAGGGACTTTGGGCACTCAAAAAATCGAAATTTTAGTGTGGTGAGGGAGTAAGTGTCGATTCTTTCTCTCCATCTCGGGTTTTTAGTAGTTTTTAGAGCCGGTTTTGCTAAAGGACTCTAGGGTTCTCTCGTTTCCTCTTTTGATTGCTTATTCGAAGTCTATTTTTCCCCTTTTCATCTTGCTTCTTAAGTTGAATATATTTTCCTCTCGAGTCTGTCGGTCTTAGCATCTTTCTCTCCTCGCATCTTGATTCTTCTTTTAGCCGAATGCACTTTCTTCCCTCATTCAATTCTTTTTGCTAACGAATTTCCTTTCTCTCCATCTTGATATTATGACCGAATACTGCATCTTCTTCTCTCTGTTTGCCCTCAAACTGCTTCGCCTATCATCTCTTCTTTTTGATAACTAGGCCAAATTCATCACCTTTCTCAAACTTTGTTCAAGTGGGGCAACTGTTTCTGGAAAAGCGGTCAATAGTTTGTTCAACTTCTATTTGTTATTTTTATTCTTTAAAGAGTATTACGTCTCCTCTCTTCTGCGCTCTTCTAAGCCGATTCCTTCATTCCTTTTATGGTTGAATCCTCCCTTCTCTTTGAATGGTATGTTGATTCGTTTGATTCTTAGGTTTTCTCGTGGAATGAAAGAGTTGCGAGTGTTCTAAGATAATATAATATAAGGTAACATTAGCAATATGTTATGATGCATATAATCTGAATGCCTACCAATATGTATTATATATTGTAACATAAGTATATAATCAATTACATATGAAGCCATACAATTATCAAGGGCAAATTAATTAACCTATCATGGAAAAAGAATGATTAAATCAAATTGCATATACGAAAACCTATCTTAAGACCTTTAACTGTCAATACCAATTTACAATTTAAAAAATTCATAAGCCATCCATTATGGCATTCAATATCTAGTTCATTTCATAACAAAAATATGTTTTAACATATTGTGCGAATCTATTTCTAAAGTCTATCGACTCATTTAAGTTTTTATTTCATTTCGATACTATATTATATTATTAATCCATTTCATTACCTTTTCAAGTTTTCTAATTCCCATCATAATGTTAAGCCCGATGAAACCCTAGCAAAATGGACTCGAGATACGGGTAAACTACACTATGCCGAGTACCAAAGTGCAAAGCCCGTAGGCATCCAATGCATTCCTATATGCATATACACCCCTCCACTACACCAATGTCTCCGTAGAGACATATAATAATCTATGATCCACAACAAATGCTAGATCTCGATATAATGTATAATGATATTCATAATATCACATATCCCATGTCACACTCGGATTTTTTTAAGGACTCGAATTTAAAAGAGATTTGGAAGTTAATTGAACATAAAGATGAGTTGGCAGACTCTACTAGAAATTTTGGAAAGTTTTGTGACTGTCGGGCAAATATTTACATTTCAATTTTGGTTTGGTTAGGTTGAAATCGGTTGGTTCCTTAGTAGGGGATAGAATAATTAGCGATGGATGGCTAAGGTGAAATATGTAGGTTGTGCTAAATTAGGATATGTGTGTGTGTGTGTGTGTGTGTGTGTGTGTGTGTGTGTGTGTGTGTGTGTGTGTGTGTGTGTGTGTGTGTGTGAACTGGTAATATTTATTATCTTTCTATACTCGTGGATAATAGGAAGGGTGAGAGTAAAGAATTTTTGATAAGTTCTGTAAAGTGGGTTTAAGGTTTTAAGGTTTAAATGTCTTCGATTTAACCGACATATGGTTGTCGTGTTTAGCTGTCAGGATGATAGAGACTCTAGCATTTGGAAAAGCTAAGTTGTAGAGGATGAAGGAGCTTAGGTGAGTTCTTTACTCTCTTTTTCCCGGATGTTGTTTATTGTGCTATTGATATACTATGTTTCGATGATTATTTTGAGTGTAGTCTGAAATCGTGGTTGTACATGATTTTGGTGATTGAGTGAATTATGCATGCATAAAGCTGTGGAAAGGATTGAATGATTGCTTGTATGCTCTATGAATGTACATTTTTTGGTTTATTGACGTGTTAAAATGTGGTGCACTCCTTATAGTATGAGTGTCTAAGTGTAGTCTAAATTCTATGGTTGTACATGATTTCAGTGACTGAGCAAATTATGCATGCATAAGGCTGTGGAAATGTGACCGCCTCGGGGCGTACTAACGTCTATAGTGTAAATATTGCTACTAAAAATAAGGAATTTGAGGCAGTGTTCGTAAGTATACGGATTGGGTTGTAATATAGTTTTTACAATGAAGTGAGTACTCCGAGGATCATACCCAAGGGAGGCGAGTACTAAGTTAATATTAATCTAAACGTAAATAAAACTAATTAACACTTTAAATAAATTATATTACGATAAAATACAAAGTGGAAAATAGTTTTAGGTTTTATACTAAAATAAATAAACATGCAAAATAGAATGAACAGAGAAAACTAAGATGTAATTTAACCAAATCTAAGCACAGATGATTAGCTCGTTTCGGTGGTCATAATTAATTCTTAATCTAGGTTTCTACTCAATTAACTAGTAGTTACTCTGGCAGGGTCTCTCGATCTTCCACTAAACTAACGAGTTGGCAATAATTACTTATCTCTCGACCTCATAGTCCAGACTGGATTGGGGTAAGGGGTTCACGGATAGACAATACCAATTTTGGGTTAATTCCCACCTAGATGACTTCCTAGGGTTGTCAAGCTTAGGGTTTAAGTTCTTCTTATTCAAAACAGTTAATCCACCAAGAAACCCTACATAGAAACTAATTAATCGTACTTCCACTCACTAATCCCCCATAAGAGGATTAGTTTCTAATGGATTTCACAAACACAGTAAACTTGATAAAATAAATAAACATTATGAATGAATCTAGAATAAGAGTTTAAGAAGAAATCCTGATTGTATTGAATATTTAAAACGTAGAAATCCACAAAGTTTACGCTGAATCTACAAGTCATATATTATGATGAACACAAATGGAATAACTGAAAATAAATCTTTAGTCTAAAAAGAACTAAAAACTAAAAATAAAATTCCAAGTTACAAATGTGGTCCTTTCTCAACACTGTTTTATGAGTCTATTTATAGCGTTAGGGTTGGTCATTGTCCTTAGGCTTAGGCCAACTGACCTTTTACTTTAATCTCCATAGTGCGGACCAAAATAATTCTTTCCATACAGGGCCGGTGTCGTGACATCAAAGGCAGTTTGCTTGGCTCAAGTTTAGCTTCAGAGGTGTGTCACGACATCTACTGGCTGTGTTGCAACACCAAAGGCAATCTTGGAATTTTGGCACTCTATTCATTGTGTTGCAACATTGGATTCTCGTGTTACAACATGGAGACCAGCCTCGAGCTCTCATGCCTTTGAATGATGTCTTGCACACTTACTAAGTACGTTAGTCCTCCCTTAGGCCTCGTTCGGCCCCTAATGTCATAAAACAACTCAAATTACACTTTTTATTGAATTGAAACTAAAATATAAAAACTAACTAAAACATAATAGAATTGCTTGTATTCAAGCTCCTTAAGTATGAAAACTAGTTTAATCTACTACAATGAATTATGATATATTAGAATGATTGAGTGATTATTTTTATGCTCTATAACTGTAATTGTGTTGGTGTACTGACTTGTTAAAATGTGTCGTACTCCTTATTATATCAGTGTTTGGAATGTTATGCATGAGATTCATGTTTATATTATATGTGGAGTATGGAGGAATTTATCTTGACGGAGTAGATAAAGATAGGAATAATTGGTGTATTGGAGGAATGGGCAAGTGAAACGGGTTTACAAGGAGTTTAGGTGGCATTATGGAATGGTATCGAGTGGCTTGCTAGAACGAAACTGTGACGACGATCTATCGACTCTATAGACCGACACCGTGATGGCGATTATCGACTGGCTCGCTAGAGCGACATTATGACGACGATCAATCAACTCTATGAAGTGACACCGTGATGGTGGTTATTGATTAGTCCTTTGAGGCAACATCGTGTAAATGGTTTATAGGCTCTAAAAGGCAACACCTCGAAAGTGGTTTATTGATTCCTCAGAATTAGAAGTCCACCAGGACAGTGAACATGGGATCATATAGTGTAAGGCCCTAGTTGGGCTATGGCAACATATGGAGTCAACTAGGATAGTAAACATAGGATCATAGTGTGTAAGACCATAGTTAGGCTATGGCATCAAATAAAGTCCTCCAATATGGTGAACCAAGAAGCTGATTGGGAAAGAAAAGAGAAATCATTATATGACTCACACAGCAAGTAGCATAATATGATGAATATGACACGTCAGAGAAAACAAGTAAACAACATAGTAAGAGAATCCGCCAAACTAAGAAAAGGAGAAAATTGGTAAGAGTGTTTGAGAATGCAAGTAGGCTTGTTAATAAGGGAATTCGCTAAATTGCGACTAAAATAGGAATTGGTATATGTGGTCTTAACAAGGCAGAGGTAATAGAAGGGATACCCTCTTCGAAGTATAAAGTATCCATCATTATTAGTTTGCCAGTGGTTGGCCAGTAAACTAGCATTAGGTGCGATAAGTGAGTCAATAAAGTAGATTTTAAGCTAAACGGTTTGTACGGTAAAGTTTGCCAAAGATCTATAGAAAGTGGATATCAAGTTAAGACTTGGTAGCACGGAAAGTCTACGAAGGCCTACTTGAGTGGAAAGTTCATCGAAAATTAGAAGAAGAAATGAAAGTCCATCAGGGTTATATAGCACGAGGAAGGAAATGTGGGATTACCACGGGTAAGAGAGGGTGTTGATTCAGTCAGCCAAGTATTATATTCAAGTTCGCGAATGAGGATATTAAAATGAGACCCCTTTCAGGAAAGAGATCAAGCATAGGTTAAGTTACAAGAAGATATTGTCTAAATAGTACGACAAATACATAGAGAGTTCTGAGTGGATTAATAGGACCAAGTAAGGGATCCACAATTATGGAGTAGTCTTGGTTAAAATGCCAATAGGTGTTGCCAATCTGTGATAGAAAATATGGGTGTTCAGTAATGAGGCATACAATAAAGGGTATAAGGAAATACTGGAATAACGATAAACAGGGTTAAGACCCATAAGAAGTAAGGTTTGATAGAACATAGTTGTGGTTGAAGGTTATGTCCACTGACAGTTAATTCATAGAAAACAAGGCATTGGTTACGCCAGCAAAGTTACGAATTCTCCTACGAACTTCAGGGAGTTTTACATCTGTGTATAAGATCTATGAATATCAGAGTACATGATCTCATTAGGTTCTTCCGAACTTATAAAATAATAAAATTTACTACTTGTATGTAAGGTGGATAAAGACTCGGGAATTGAAGATTGAGGGACCAAGCAAAACACCGCTAGATGTTAGTGATGGGCACGATAGTCGTTTCATGTATATAAAGGGCACCCTTAGAGGCCACACCTCGGGGATTAAATTGGATATTTATCTGTATCAAAGTCTTAATTTAAAATTTTGTAAATAACTACTAGGTTTAATAAGGTATCAATGTAGTAAGAAATTATAACCTGTATGACAAGAGTTTTAGTAGAAGTTAAAATTTGAAATCCTGAGATTTGTTTAAGTACATAACTAAATCAATTAAGTATTTTGTTAAGATACTTGAATTGATTCTGACATTTGGTACCTAGACCTGGCGATCGAGTCGGGTATAGGGTGTTACATCCTGTACAAGCACACATAAAACCCTATTGGCATGTCAATCATATCCTAACCTTTTACCAAAATCACACGGGCATTAATTATGTAGATAAGCATTTCCATAACTTTAATCATCTTACTTACATATCCATACCCAGTATTCAATCACATGCATTTTCGTTCCATGTACATTGTTCTATCGCATAACAAATATTTTGCAATTTAGTAGGTATATCATTTCTCAATAAATTTCATAATCGAAACCCCATTTTATCATCAAACACATATATTTCATATTATATGACTCATTTCAATACAATTTTCATATTAAATATCATAATTTAAGTATTTCATGTCATTCCCTATTTTATTCATTTTAGTCATTTATCCCGATAATTCATACCAACTCAATCAAAACATTTCATTTTATCACATTAGACTCACCTATATGACTCATCAATCAATAAACATGCATATACAATCAAATATTTCTATCCTAAATCATAAAAGTACAAAACGAGGTTTCACACGTCACTTATCGATAATTTTAGCTTTTCTTTTCCCTCTTGACAGTTTGGTGTTGCCATTAGCTACAAATAATTAAATCAATTTCCAGCCAATTCAAAATAAAATATCAATTTACACGTATTTTACAATTTATTAAATTTAGTCTTTAAATTCGGGATAATAATAACTTCAATTTAGTGTATCATATTAGAGTCTGATTTCACCATGACTCATTAGAGACCTTCTATTCCCTATCCTTATGAACATTTCATTTTTTTTGCATTTTATTCAATTTGGTCCCTAATGTACTAAACTAACAATTAAGCTTTACAATTTAGTCCTTTTCATATACTAAGCTTAATATCTAACAATTTCACACCAATTTCATTCAATTCGCAATAATGAAAACTTTAAAAAACTTTAACAATTTCAAAATTGGTACATGGGCTAGCTAAATCAAGCTCTCATGACCTCAAATTTATAAAAATTAAAGAAAAATGGCTAGGGACTTACTTGAATTTGCCACTCGAATTTAAACAAGGGTTTTAAAACTCCCTTCAATGGAGGATGACACAAGAAGGAAGAAGAAGAAGATTTTTATCATCTTTTTCCACTAACTTTACATATATATACTTAAATTAAACTTAATTAAACTTATTTAATTAACTAAATTATGATTAATTAGATTTAGTATTTAATTAACTTAATATAATGATAATCAACATCACATCCCACTAACGTCCATCTCAAATTGGTCTATTTTCTATTTTGATCCTTTTGGATAATAGCTATTGAAGTCCCCAAGCCTTATTCTAATTAAAATCCTATAGCGATTAAAATTTTATGCTATAGTCCCTAAACCTTAATTACTCAAAATTTCAGCTAAATAACTTAGAAATTTTTCAATTCAATAACATATTAACTCTATAAATATCCCTATTTAATATTTACAAATTTAGTTTACAGAAACATTGTCCCAAAATCGCATTTTCTGAAGCCAACGAGAACCATGAGGTGTATTAAGCAACTCGAAAAATCGTATGTCCGAAAGTTTTGGTCGGGAGGTGTGGAGTACTAGGGTGTAGAACTAAACATATCAATCACCATTGATGACCTTGGTTGCGGATAATCAGAACTAGAATCGGGCATCTCTGGAGGATATGCATAGCCTTGGAACCCCCAGCACAAAACTATCATTGCGTAACTCCGAATGATAAGAACTACCTTTTGATTGTGTATCTATCCTCGTAGATTCGGGCTAAGGATCAGGAGCAAAGATGAATGTCTTCGGTGAGGATGAGATTGTTGGAAAATCTCATTTTGAAAATAGTATTCTTGCACAGTGAAAATTTAAAATTTTGAAAACTGACCCGGTTTGTGATATTTATAGCAATAAACCTTAACTAAATTTGCACTTATGTTTTTGACCTAGCAGACGTTCATTGTTCCCAGCTTCAACCAAATGATCTTTTCCACTATTCTCGTACTACAAACTACTTCGAGTGTGGGATCAAACCAATTGAATCGAAACACAAAACTAGAAAAAGTTTTCTCTCATTTTAATTCTCTCTATTTTTCGGCAGAATAACAATCTCTCAAAGTTGTGTTTATAACTTTATCGGTGCCATCTATTTATAGAAAGAGAAGGTAGAACCCTTGTTGAGTTGTAGTGGTTTATTTCAAATAGGAAAACAACATCCTACTTAGAACAAGATTAGGATGGATGGAACACCCTAGTATTACTACTAGGGTTGCCACCCCCTTCATGTCCATAAGGGGTTTTTGGGCCTCTCTCATATCGGGTCCAATTACAAGTACTTCTTTGGCCTTTTTGACCCAATACTCTGTAATGTGATCCATCTCGATTTAGCTTTTCTATTTCCCAAAATAAACTTTAATATTTATATATATAACAATTTTGTCATCCATATTTTACCCCTAACAAAATTTTGACAATTTTACCCTAGTAAAATTTTGACAATTTTGCCCCTAGTAAAATTTCGAGAAAATATGTTCAATATTTCACAAATCAAAATGTTCATTATGATCGAGTGGTTTATTTTCATTTTCGAGCTTTAAAATAGTCTAAAAATATAAACTCATTATTCCAATCATTTTTTAAGTAATCCATATAGAATTGCAAATGGATCATTTTCATTTTAATTTTTGGGAACCTACATTAATTTCCAAATGATTCAATTTCTCCACTTTCAGAGAAAACCATAATCATTCCTGAATGTTTCTCATTTCTCTTTTCCTATTCATTCTATTCATTTCTGTTCAAATATGCAATTCATTTTTAGTTTCAATGAGCTAGCGGAGGGACCAATTAGACATATGTAGTTTAGGCTCAAATGATTTATGATTAAGTTCTAACTTTTCTCCTATTATTTATAAACTTATTTAGTCAGAAAGTCATTCCACTATTTTATTGTGACTGAGCTCTCCCAGTGACATACCATTACGAAAGAAAATACTCAATGCTCATCCAATGGGTAACACTCCTAACCCATATCTCGTTGTCGGAATAGGGTTACGAAACATTACCGAACAAACTAAAAATTAAACATACATTTCATACATTGACATCAACATGATATAATTCATTCATTCACATGCAATTCTTCCCTAAATGAGCCCTCGAGGCCCTAAAAATACATTAGAATCAATTCGAGACCAAATTGGAAGCAATTGGAAAGTTCATGAAAAAGTTAGAAAAATTGGACTGCATGGGTCACACGGCTGTGTGGCCACACCGTATGCGTCACATGGCTGAGACACACGTCCGTGTCCTTACCCATGTAACTCTCTGAGTTGGGTCACACGGCCAAGCCACACGCCCGTGTGGCAGACCGTGTGCTAGGTCGTGTAACAACCTGACTTGCATGCATTAAAACCTATAGGGGACACACGTCGTGTCGCTTGGCCGTGTGTTACACACAGCTGAGTCACATGCCCGTGTCTCAGGCCATGTGGACATGAATTTGCCTACAAACAAGCCATTTCTATCACCAATTCAAGCAATCATCTAAAGGCCTTTAAAACACCTAATCAAAGCATCAAAACATGACCAAAACCAATATGAAATGACCAATCCAATAGTCCAAATTCATTCAACCAATATGCCATATAAGGCACCTCAAATGCAAACATACAAACTTACCTAAACATATGCACTTTACCACATCTCAAACATACACACATAGTTCAATACCATTTCTAAAACTTACCATATCTTGACCATATTGAATTTAACTTATCACATACCATTTTGGCCATTCAAATATGCATCAAATCATTGTCACATTAACACATACTAATAAGGCACAAAAAGTACCAAAAGTATACCAACCAAAATAACTTATACATACCAAACTTATAAACTAACTTTCAACTAATTATCATAACAAGTCCACCTATACATGCCATTATAACCTTGAACAAAACATAAAAAACTACCAAAATTTATATTGGATAGTGTGATATATCTCCAATGAGCTTCCAAACCAATCGAGCTTCCTGTTATCTATAAAACATAGGAAAGAAAACTACGAAAGCACATAATGCTTGTAAGTTCGTAAAACATGAAACATAACTTACCATTTCATTAATTAACATTAAGATTAAGCAAAATATAATCCAACCACAAGCTTAGCACAAGCCTAAGCACCATCAAAAACACATGTTAGTGCATTCAAACATAATTCACTTGAATTAACATAAGGTACGCTATTTGTACATGAGCATAATTGTAACAGCCCGTTTTTGGGTTAAATCAGAATAATGGTTTTGGAACCACAAATTCAAAGTTAAAATATTTATTTTATTATTTTATTATTTTATTAAATTTTACAGCATGATATTACTATGTGAAAGTTTCGTAAAGAAATTTTATTGTTTGAATGCTTAATTAGGTAAAAAGGACTAAATCGCGTAAAGTGTAAAAGTTGAGTTCTATTAGCTAAAAGTATCTAATAGCTATAAAACATTAAAGTAAAGGTATTTAAGTGGTAAATAGGCCATTTATGAGTTATTGGATGGTAGTGGAGTGGCATTTGGTGTAATTACTAATATTTTTAAAGGATATTTTGGTAATTAGTTAATAAAGTTAATGTTTAATAAAAACAAATTAAAATCATAATCTTTTCACCATTTCTCCACCTAAAATTAGAAAGAATTGCAGCCATGGGAGAATCTTTTAGTTCGACCAAGCTTCAAATGCTCGATTAGGTACGGTTTTAGCTCCGTTTTTAATGATTTCTACGTTTTAGAGATTGTTGCTTCGTATACTAGATAGCCCGTGTCTTCGATTTCAAAATTGTTAAAGGTTTTGATAGTTTCCATTGATGAGATTATGTGTTCTTTGATTTTTAATGGTGAAATATGAATATTTGATGTTAGATTTTCATACTTTATAAAGTGATTTATAATGAAAATGCAAATTAAGGATTAAATTGTGAAATATTGAAATTATGTGGTTAAAAGTGTGATTATTTGGAAAATGTGGGCTGCTAAGGAAATAATAAGAATTCGGCTAAGCATGGGTAGGATGAAATTGCATGAAATTGTGATTTTTTGTGATAGGGACTAAATTGAAAAAATGTGAAATAATAGGGAAAAAGTGTAATTTTGCCAAAATATGTAATTTGTGTTAAATTGAATGAATTAATGATTAAATAAGTAAATTTTGTTATCATATAGATTGAGAAAAATAAGATTCGGATCTAGAACGGAGGAAAACAAAGTATTGGATTAGTCGACCTAATTCGTCGTTAGAGCGAACGAGGTAAGTTCGTATGTTAATAAATGCTGTTAAATTGTGTTATAAGTTTATTATTTTTTTTGAATTGAATTATAATGCTGATTGGAAATAAGTACGAGCACAATCGACAGAGTTATGACATCCGGAAGTCCTATACGAACCTTAGGAATAGCTTAGGATCTAAATGCCATGACATCGATATGAGATTCGTGTAAGACCATGTCTTGGACATTGGCATCGATATGAGATTTGTTTAAGACCATGTCTGGGACATTGGCATCGATATAAGATTTGTTTAAGACCATGTCTGGGACATTGGCATCGATATGAGATTCGTGTAAGACCATAGCTGGGCTATTGGCATTAATATACTATATCATGTAAGATCATATCTGGAATATGGCATTATATGAGTTATATGAAATTTCCAATTATCCTTAGCGATTCGAATGGTTCAACGGGCATAGTCAAGACGAGAATGAAAGTACAATTGAATTAAGTAATACAGGTATGTATAGAACCTATATGAGAATCGAATAAAGGTAATTTGATGAGTTTATAATGTATCATGTATTTGAAATTAGAAAGATCTATGTATAAGTATGTTTCATTCCAAAATGTATTTATTTGGCTATAATGAGGTATGAATTGAATGATATGTGAGATATGAGTTATAGTTGTGTTAATTAAATATACATATGGCACATATTGTGCGAAATATCATTATTTGATGATATTTAACATGATTCATATTTACTAAATAAGATGTGTTGGAAATTAGATTGAATCAAGTTATATATATATATATATATATATATACACACACACACATATATATATATATATATATTTGTTCATGTACAGGTAAATGCGAATGAATTGGTGAATCATGTTATCTATATGAGCAAGGATATGAGTAAACATGTGAAACTCTTGGTTAACTATGTAAATGAATTCATGTTATAAAGGTGAAAGCATATGAGGACATTATAATTTATGTAAATGTTTAATATGTGTTTATTCAATAAGTTGAGTTTAATATCTTATGAACTTACTAAGCTTTGTAGCTTACTTTTGTTTTCTTTCCTATGTTTATAGAGTTTCAGAGCCTTGCTCGGGTTGGAAGTCGTCGGAGATCTCATTACACTATCCAGCTACGGTTTGGTATTTATAAGCTTTGTGATGTTGGTTATATGGCATGTATAGGCTATAGTCATTTTGATATGGTTGTTAGATATGTATATGGTCATTTGAAATGGCTTAATAATGATTTTGGTTTATGGATATAATGTGGCCTTATGTTTTGGCATGGTTGGTATAAAATGTGTATTTGGCTTATGTTATGTATTTGTGGTTTGGCTTGGATTACAAATGTGGTAACAATGTGGTTTAAGAAATGGCATGTATTGGTATGAAATTGAGATGTTAAATTGATATGATTTTAAGGCTTGATTTTAAGGTGTGTATCGGTAAAAAGATACATGTTTAAAATAGATTAAAATTGTTGGTAATGATATATTGTTTTAGTAAGTTTTGGATTATGATTTGAGTAGTGAAATAGATGGATTGTAAATGGAATGACTTGTATATGAAATAGCATGTTTTGGTTGCTTATAAATGTGATGAAATGGTATCATTTTGGTTGTTTAGGTCAGCATGAGAAAGGGTGGCAAATTGGCCTTGCAAATGGCCTATTCTTGTCCACACGGGCAGAGACACGGGCATGTGTCTTAGCCATGTGCGACACACGGAGATGATACACCGCTTTGTGTCCCTTGGTGTTGATATTGAATTAAAGTCAGTATGATCTACACGGCCTCATACACGGGCGTGTGACTGGTCGTGTGGCATAAGTCAGTATACCCCCTAAATGGCACACGATCTAGCACACGGACGTGTGACTTGGCCATGTTGCATAAGTCAGTATACCCTATAGGATTGGCACGGCCTAACACACGGAAGTGTGTGGCCATTTCGAAGGGCACATAGGCTAGACACATGGGCGTGTGGTCAGCCGTGTGACCCAAGTTAGTATGTATGCCCTGTTTTCACACGGCATGGGACACGGGTGTGTGGAGCCGTGTGATGCACACGGCCTGTTCACACGGGCGTGTGACCCTTGTATGTTTGAAAATTTTCTAAGTTTTCAAGAATTTTTGTATGTTATCGGTTTAGTCCGGAACATTTCTAAAGCATGTTTAAGGCCTCGTAGGCCCTTATAAAGGACAATGTCATTATGATTGAATGGTGTTTGAGAATGGATGCACAAATGTATGTTGTATGTTTTGATCTGATAGGTAATGCCTCGTAACCCTATTCCGACGATGGATATGGGTTAGGGATGTTACAATACTTCTTTTGAATTCATCATTTTCATGAACATAAGTATACTTCCATTGAAGCTTTCCATTTCAATCCTTTTCATAATTACAAGACATAGTTCATTTGAACACTTACCGTTCCTTTCCTTTTCATACCAATTGAACCATTTAGAATATCATCGGATACTTGGGAAAGCTCACACAAAGTGTGCTTAAACATATAACTGTAACTTTTCCTTTACATCGTTGCTCACATAAGCTGTGAAATGGGCCTGCTCACACGAGCTGTGGGTCGGCATGTAAGCTACATGATGCTGCTCACACGAGCCGTGGAGTACTCGCAACAAATGCAGGACCTCAGCCATCGATAGGACATTTAAGACCAGCACCCGAAACATGAAAATCCTATTGGCATGTCATTTGTATCCTACAAATTCCTAAGGTTCAACCGAGACTCGATAACCGTCAAAGCATTGTTGGATATTCATCATTCAATTATATGACAATTAACATATTAACATATAATAGAAAATAACGTTAAAATGATAATTATTCCTACGAACTTACCTCGACGATTTGAGCGTAAAAACAAAGTCGATTAATCCGAGGCTTTAGCTTTTCCCCGATCTAAGCACGTACATGGTCTATCTTGATCTAAATAGACAAATTCAATTCATTTAATACTTCTATTATTCAATTTAGTCCATAAGCTTATAAATTGAAATTTAAACATTTAATCATCATCTCTTGCTAGCCGAACTCTCTAGGGACCTATATCAATCCATGAAAAATAATCATTTCATGAATTTAACTTGAACTTTTACTAATTTTATAAATAAGTCCCTAAATGTCATTTTCATCAAAAATCACTTTACAAAACTTGTTTTTTATCAACAAGGACTCATAATCTACCATTAAATATCAAGAATCACACAAGAGCATTCATGGCAAAACCCTAAATATTTAACATTTTTACAAATTTATTCCCGGGCTAGCTAGATTAAGTTACAATGACTTCAAAAACATAGAAAACATTAAAAACAGGCTCAAAATCACTTACATGCAAGGTAATTTTGCTTGGCGAAACTTTCTCCCTATCTCAACAATGGTGGCCGGTTCTTAGGGTTCAAAATGAGGAAGATAATGTTTTATTTCATCTTTTATTATTAACATTAACTTATTTTATCTAATTACAAAATTAACCTTAATAACTTACTAAAATTTCATTAAAACCACATCACAGATATCCATTAAGCACACTAATGGTCTAATTATCCTTTAAGTCCACTAAAATTTTAATAAAATTTTAACCTATTTTAATCAAAGTTGTTAGATAACATTTTCATAAAATTATTAATCAAAGTGACAACACCATTTTTTTAAAGTGTTATCAATTAATAATGAAATATAACTTACAAAGGAAATCTTTATATATATCCAAAGTCTCATTTTTCTTGTTTTCTTGAGCAACGTGAGATATGAGATATGTCTATATATAGACTCATGAACAATTTTGCAGCTTGTTACTAAACAATGTGGGATTCCTTCCTCTTTTAACTAACAACATGATATTAAAGGCTACACCATAAATCTCTAGTTGGTAATATATTTCAATCTGAACAATTGCTGCATGCCCTCATTTTTGCTTTTATTTTATCATGGTTTAAAATAGTAATACAAACAGTTTCTCACTCCATCCTCTTCTATCAATTTCCCAAGCTGAAAAGATTTCCAAGCAAGACGATATACTAAGTGCTTAAAAATATGAAATCTTTGGCTAAAGTGGGAGAAGATGACCCGTTTTCCCCTTCTTTAATATTTCAGTTTTCTCTTTGTGGCTAAAATTGATAAGCACAAAATTAAAAATATTTCCTAGTATAAACACACCATCTTGAATGTTTATTATATTATTGATTTTGTAGTTTTAAATATATATTCTTTATTATGATAAAGATTTATCACATTTTAAATAAAATTGTATTTTATTAAAATGTTTGTTTAATTAAATTTATTAAATGAATTCAAATTTTGTCAATAAAAACTTTATTGAATGAATTAATATCATAATACATAAAAACTTATAAATTAGAATTTAGATTTTGTCAAAAAACTTTATTAAATGAATTAATATCATAATACATAAAACAGTTAAAATTTATATTGAATTATCTTATATTTAAAGTATTATTTTTATTAACTACATAAGAATTTCATTATTTTAGTTTTAAATATCATATGTTATATAATTTTATTTTGTATATAGTACATTTATATAATATAAGCTAATATATTATATTATGTATATATTATCTCTGAATAAATATAGTTATATTTATTATTAAAAATATAAAATGACTAGTAGGAAGTATTAATTTACAATATGTCAAAATTCTTGTCCTATAAAAATACTTTAAAATTATTAAGAATTATTTTATTATAATATTTTGAATATCAAATTAATTGATATATTTTAATTATGCTTACTAATTAATATTTTAAATAATGTTACTTTGCATCGAGAACTTTGCATTTCATCTTATGTTGTTAGTTAAAAGATGAAGGAATCCCACATTATTTAGGAATAAGTTGTAAAATTGTTCATGAGTCTATATATAGACATATCTCATATCTCACATTGCTCAACAAAACAAGGGAAATGGAACTTTGGGTCTATATAAAAATTTCCTTTATAAGTTATATTTCTATATTAATTGATGATATCTTAAAAAAATAGTGTTATTACTTTGAGCCTTTATAAAAGCTTATTCTCTTAAATTTTTAAAAAATTTGAGAATAGTTTTTTTTTTAAAAAAATATGGACTAAAACGCGTTCTTGGGAGAGTGTTTTTGCCACATCAGCAAAGCGCGCCATCAAGGAAGCTTTTTTTGCTGATGTGGCAGAAAACGCTTCTTAGTGGATGTGTTTTCCTGCTGCATCCTCTAAAAACGCTATGATGACGTTTTTAAGAAATGACCATTTTCCGTAAATAATTAAATTTTCAGTCCATTTTCATAAATTTTTTTTAAATTTTGGTATATTTTAATAAATTACCCTAAAATTAACAATAATTTAAAATCAAAATATATAATATACAAATTATTATTACAAACAATATAAACATATCTTAAAATTATTACACTTTTTCCTAGAACTCCAACACAAACAAATTTTTCCTCCCAAAATTCCAACAACCAACTACAATAAAAGAAATTAACAATAAATTGAAATATAATCTATATAATATAAAATTTATTATAACAAATAATAAAAACATATCTTAAAAATATCGCACTTTATCTGTAAACCTTCAATACAAACATACTTTTCCTTCCAAAATTTCAACAACCAAGACAAAAAAAATACATATTTTTTTCTTCCTCAATTTCGAGATTGATGGTAGAGGGGGAGCCTGTGAGTAATTGACCATGTTGGACAGTAGGGTGTCAGGTGGCCCCAACTTCTTTTTTTCAGCTTTCTTTTCTTTTCTTTTTCCTCTCTTTTCTTTTCAGCAGACTCTTTTTTTTTTTTTTTTAATTAAAGTGATGTTGTTGGTGCATCAGGCAACACCAATAAAAAATATGTTTTATCTATAGTGTATAGCCACGAAAATATAACACTAATAAAAAATATTATTTTTTTAAAATGGTATGGTTGCATGATGATTGAGGAAGAAATAAGGTGGTGTCGCCTGACTGGTTGGCATCATTAATATACACTAACAAACATCTCATTTTTGTAATTAATTTGTTTCACACCCTTTTTGTATTTGATTATTTTTTAGTATTATTTTAATAAATTTTCTAAATTTTATTAAAACCTAAAATTACACTTAATTTGATTTTTAGGAATAATAATTTTGGTAAAATTACTTTATCATATATATAATAAAATAATAAAATATATTCATTCACATATATAATCCCAAAACATACATACATATAATCAAAGAATATTATATCTTATAAAAATAATCAAACATGAAAAAAGAGAATTCGATACATATTTATACTAAAATATAGCTCAATATGGCTCTAATACCAATTGTTGAAAAAACTCGGTTAAGAAAATAATTTTCAGTTACAGTGGAAGTTTACAATTTTTGAAAACTGAGTCGTTTTGTGATATTTATAGTAATAAACTTTTTCATAAAAAATACTTTTTCATAAACTGAGTTGAATTGTTCTCTACTTTCGATCAAATGATCTTCTCTATTTTCCATGTACCATGAATTATTTCAAGTATGGGCTTGAGCAACATGAACCAAACACAAAATAAGAAACAATTTTATTACTTTCAATAGGAAACTAATTCTCTCAATAGAAACTGGTGGAAATCATATTCCCAGAAAATGAAATTTATTCTAAGAAAATAAACTCACACTACTTTTAATACAATAACGAAATTTAAAACTTGTGTATAAATAGTTCTACCAATGTCATCTATTTATAAGAAGAGATAAAAGAATTCTGGTTGAATAAAGGTTACACAAATAAAATTTATGTAATAGAAAGCACTAAACCCAACCCGAAAATGGGCCTAAAATTTTGTCCAAGCTCGGCCCACGTTAAAAATATTAAGCTCGAGCCCGACCCAGATCGACTGTTTTAAAGTTTTCATATAAAAACAATTTTTTAAAAATATAATCCATCAAATACACTAAAAACATTAAAATAAATGTTTCTCGGCAAATTGAAAATACATTAAAAAGTCTTTATATTTAAATAACACTAAGATAATTCCAATTTAACAAGCAAATGCCTCTAAAATAGTAGCAAAATTAATAATAGAACAAGAGTTATACAATATTCAAACAATATAAAACAAAATGCCTCTAAAATAGTAGCAAAATTAATAATAGAACAAGAGTTATACAATATTCAAACAATATAAAACAAAATAGTAGTAATGTAATAGCAAAATGACAACAAAATAGCAGTAAAACAACAACAGAAAAGAAAGTCTAGGCTAATTTGGGTCGAGCTAGGTCTAGACCAAAAAAATCCTACCCGAGGATTGACCAATTTAAAAAATGGGTCTATTTTTGTTTAAGCCCATTTTTCGGGCCTATATTTTTGCTTAAACCCTCTCACTTTTTAGGCAGGTTTTTAGGCTTGGGTGGATGACTCGACCCATGATAAAGGTCTAGTCATGAACTCTATATTGTTGATTTAATGAAGTGTCATTTTGTACTAACTCAACATTCGCCTACTCAGCGAGCAACTTAATCGATTCAACGTTACCAGTGGAGCAATATAGTGCGATCATAGTCTCTACGTCATCATCCTCTACAAGTTGCATTTCTCTATATTTGCACAGACTTGACGAAAGTGAATTTGTAAAATAGTCTAGACATCCTCTTCCCATGATATTGAGTGATTTTTGCAACAATAATTTCTTTGGTTTCTTCAAGTTTTACTTTTTTATTAAACCTTATTCCTATTTGATGACGTAATTCAAATATACAATTAACTTTCGTATGACAAATTATCCCATCGAAATAGACGTATACGAAAAATTGATATTCATCTTTTTACATTAAATCTATAAAATAAATTAAAAATATATATTAATTATTATTAAAATAAACTATACCATATTAATTCAAAACTTTATTATAAATCACATATCATATCTAAAACCCAAACATTAACTAACATAAAATATAAAAATTTGAACCAACATCTAATATTAAAATTTCAACCATTCATCATATAGATTATCCATAACAGTACATAAAAATAATTCAAAACTAACCTTATCAACTCAAAACTAAAATTCTAAAATAAAAAACAACATAAATTTTTTTATCTTCAATCTTGATTACTTGTTTGTTTAGAACAATTTTTACAACGAAAATGGAAAACAACCCAAATTTTTTGTTTGTTTGGTGAAGAAAGGAAGGTTAAATATTGGTTCGATGTTGTCGTATAGGGTGGCATCACCATTTAAATTTTTTTTCTCGTTTCCCAATCAAACAAACTGAGCAGTGGTGGCGACACGAGTATTTAATATTCGTAAATATGCATACAAAATAAAAGGCAAAAAAAAAAACACCTATAAAATTTTAGTATCGTCGTATAAGGAGGCGACACCAGTTTAAAAAAATAGTTTTAATTTTATTGTAACTATTGAGTCATAATAAATTGAGTGTTAGTATTTAAAATGATCCATTCTTGTAATTAATATTATTTCCATCCTATTTTTGTAATTAATTTTCATATATTAGTAATGTAAAAAACAAGATTCTCATGTAGATTTTTCATTTGAAAAATAATATAGTAAAAAATAAAAATTCCTAAATTAGAAAGAGGGAATATATGATATATGATATATGATATATGATAGAAGAGTACAATACATCCCAAATAAAATCCTAAAAAATAGATCTTTGGGTCTTAAATTCTTAAATATAATAAACTCAATAAAAACCTCGAAATCAATCAATCAATCAATCCTGTCCGTATCACCCACATCTCTCCTTCTCTGGTTAATCATTCATTTAATCAGGTAATTTTAATTAATAATCCTCGTGTTCATTACTGATTTTATTTTTAACGTTGTGTTTTCTTTTCTCTGCATTCAGTGATCTGGGAAATAACTAATAATCTTTGCTGAACTGAATCTGAAATTGATTTTCTCTTTGTAGTTAATTTGTTATTTTTTATCTGGGTATTTATAATTCTTTCAAAATAGTGAGTGGTGATCATCTGTGATTTTGAAGGGATTATATGGATTTTAGTTCCACATTTTGGATTAAGTATTATGTTGATTGGGAGCTAAACTCTCTTTTTTCTATATGTTGGTTTCACTTTATATCTATTGAGTATAGTTCTATTTTATTGTATGAGAGATTTGATTGGTGTGGCATAGCAAAAAAAGCCAGTGCTCTGCATTACAGTGTTTTTGTGAACGGATGACTGCTTACGATTGTTTGTAGCAATCAGCTTAGGATGATTGATAATGTGGAAAAAACCGAGAAATAAAGGAAGCAACTTGGGTTTTCTTTACAATGATTCTGCTTCTTAATGAATGTCTGTAATGGGATTGCAATGTGCCTTATTGTTTTATCTTATGTTTGTTTGTTGAACTTGTAATATGTAAAATCAAAGGTGGGATATCTTTTATGGGAATTGGTAATAAGGGGGAAAAACATTACTTTCTTTTGAAGATTGTATGAATGGGATAGGGATTGTTGTATCTGTGAATGTTTATTGCTTCTTGGAAAAGAAATGAAAATGGACTGAGACTCAATTCAATCAAGCCAGAGTCTAGCATATCTGTTGGATACTTGGCTTTAGCTTCTATCTTATTTCTAATCTCATGTATTTGTTTTCTTACTTGTAAGTTTTATTTGTAGGTCAAGCATATGGATTCTAAATCAGTTGAGGATATGATAGAGGGCTCGTCAGGGTTCCATTTTTCTGGGTTCCATATGGGTGGTTTGAAGTTAAACAATATCGAGAAGCCTACAACCACATTGGCTATTGAAAATGTGCATAAACAGCCTTTTATTATTGGTAAGTTTGAAAATGGCAATTGTAACTATTCATGCCATCTTCTAGATGCCTTAATGATCAAAAGTAGTTGGTGCGAATAAGTTTGGATAAGAATTCTGATAACAACTTGATGGACATCCAGCTCATTATTTATTTTGGAGGAAGAATTTTAGCATTGCCATAGTATAATATTCTACCGAGTACTGGTTGTTTTCGATTTATTGTGCTTGAGATACGAGCCTTGTTAATAATAGTGATGTATAAGACTATAAGGTTCTTTTATTCAATTTGTGTGAGTTATAGTTTAAAAACTACATAAAGGCACTGAACTAATAGTTATTTCATACTAGTTTGGTTATTGTGTTTGCTTCCTTACAACTTTGTTATGAGCTTTGTCTTTCTAATTATCTTATTATCTAACTGTGGCTATTGTTTTTGGGTTAGGAGTTGCTGGGGGAGCAGCATCTGGTAAGACTACAGTCTGCGATATGATTATTCAGCAACTTCATGATCAGCGTGTAGTATTAGTTAATCAGGTAAATGTTCAAAGTTCCCATGCAGATTTTTTTAAGGATTACTTAGTAAAGGAATTTTCAATGTAAATTGTAATTTCCATGAACTTCCAAAGTTGAATAATTGAAGCTTTATCGAGTGTTTGAATACCTTGCTGCCTGTTTTGAAGCCTATTTCTTCTCAAATCCTTTCTAAACTAGGGTCTCTGAATAATGAATAGTTTTGGCATTCTATTGGTTCTGTTCTCCGTCATTAAATTGGCTCTGCATTCAGTAGATAATATAACTGTTGTCAATTATTCAAACAAAGAAGGGAGAGAAAGTTGGCATTTATCAATTAAACATCACTTGCTGAAGAAAAGTGTTCAACATTTTGATCTGACCTCTTTCTCTTACCTCTCTTTTTCTGTACTGCTAGAAACAATTGCTCACCCATTGGTTAAACTTTTAACATGAACAATGTGCCAGGATTCCTTTTATCACGAACTCACTGAAGAGGAACTTGCAACAGTTCATGAATACAACTTTGACCATCCTGGTGAGAATAGTTCTACTAACAGAGATAAAAAAATATCTAGAACACTATGATCTGCTGAGTTGATCTGCTTATTGATTGACTAAAACTCGTAGTATCAATCTTTCATCTCAAAATAATTGTTTACAAAATGTTTTCTATGTATTATTTCGGTAATGGAGCTCTCAGAAATTATTTTCCTTATATTCTGAATTTGTAAGTGCTTGATATATCTCACTTGTGCTAAATTTTGAAGTATTTGATATGTTCTGAGAGCATTCAAGTATTATTCATCAGAAAATCGAAAAAAGGCATGTTTGCATCGATTGTCCTTAGCAAAATGTATGACTGTAATTTACCTGCATGCTGTTTGTGTTCCACTTTATGTTTGCTTTGAATTTTATTGATACAATGTTGTTATTTTCTACAGATTCATTTGATACAGAGAAATTATTAGATTCTATGGAGAACTTGAGGCATGGTCAAGCCGTAGATATTCCTAATTATGATTTCAAGAGTTATAAGAACAGTGTTTTTCCGGCAAGAAGGGTATGTTCTCAGAATGTTCAGAATGCTTGTTACTATGTAATGGATCCCACATTTATTACATCTTGTACTTGGGTGCTTTTTGGTTCAAGGTTCGCTCAAAATTAATATCTTCAACATGGTACACAATGAAACCACTTTTTGATAAATCTTTTGCCTTAAGTATCTAGAATTCAGTTATAACTGTTTTGTATGTACAATGTCCAAGCTCTTAACATTCTCTAATAATTCCTTATAAATGGTATGTATGTCTTTCCACATCCCCTTTTGTAAAATTTTCTATAGCAAAGGAACTTTGGTAATGGAATTTCAATTCATATTTCTTGTTTTCGGATATCCAGAAACTCTCACAGCCACAAAACTTTCTGCAGGTTAATCCTTCGGATGTTATAATCTTGGAAGGGATACTCATTTTTCATGACCCTCGCGTCCGAGAGTTGATGAACATGAAAATATTTGTTGATACAGGTTATTGAATTAAACTTTTATCTCTACTGTTTGGCTGATGATGTTTGTTTGTGTGCTTCATATATCTGGAATTAAAAATTTTCACTGCCTAAATTCTGTATTTATTTAGTTCTAGACAAAGAAGCAGTTATATGATATTGTTGATTGTAGTATAGTTTTCTTACCCTCCAACATCAGTGTTCTTCTCTTGAAAGATCTATAGATCCCAGTTGCTGAGGAAACAACAATCTTTTGTTGATTTATTATTTATTTCTGAAAATTTTAAGTGAATAGCTTGTGTATAGTAGGGGACATATCATGTGGGTTGTTTTGTTGTTGTTACTGAGTTGGGCTGTTACTTCACATTGAAACTTTTCAGTGCAGATGCTGATGTACGATTGGCAAGAAGAATAAGGCGTGACACCGTTGAGAAGGGCAGAGATATTGGTGTTGTCCTTGATCAGGTCTACATTTGCTCTACTATTTACACTGACAAATTTTGTTTTAAAGTAACTGGGCACCACAATCTCGTTGTTTATCTGTCTCTGGCATAAAACAATAGAAATGGCACTTTACATAAGCTTCTAAAAGTGCTTCCAGCTGTTGTTCAATGCAATAATCCTTTCTATTATCACTAATGTTTCCAGTTTCTCTTCTTTGGGAAGGGCTTCTTTTTAGCTTATATTAGAATGCAATTAATTTTTAATGCAGTATTCAAAATTTGTGAAGTCCGCTTTCGATGACTTTATACTTCCAACAAAGAAGTATGCAGATATTATCATTCCCCGCGGGGGGGATAATCATGTAGCAATTGATTTGATTGTGCAACATATTAGGACAAAGCTTGGCCAGCATGATCTCTGTAAAATCTACCCAAACCTATATGTCATTCAATCAACTTTTCAGGTATATAATTTTTTATTTTCTGCTATTAACCAAAGGTGTAATATTTTTCCTGCATGTATTGAGCTCCAAATAGTTTTTCAAAGAAGATAAATATACATTTGTTAAAAGAAAATAGTTTTGATTTATGCAGATACGAGGCATGCATACCCTCATTCGTGACTCTCAAACAACGAAACATGACTTTGTTTTTTATGCTGATAGGTTGATTCGTCTGGTGGGTATTCTTGGACTTATATGCAATTCATTTCTTCTGGTTTTCTTACATGGTAATGTAATGCAACAAAACTCCCTTGGGTTTCTCACTCATTGAAGATCTTTTCCAGGTTGTTGAACATGGGCTGGGACATCTTCCATTTACAGAAAAGCAGGTGATCACTCCAACTGGTAAGCTGGTGTTACTTCTTCTAGTCCTGGGCATCCGTTAAAGTTTTCTTTAGGTTATGGAAACTTTCAGTATGGTTTTATCCTTAAGCTTCATTAATGTTATGCATGTTATATCTAGTTGTAAAGATTTCTGATCTGACATTGTCTGGTTGAAATGTTCTCTGCAATTGGATTTTGTAATAGAGTTTATACTCTGGAAGTTGCAAGTTGATTCTGTAATGTTCTGTCATATGGCGCATTTTCATTTGCTTAGACAGTGCTAGTTAGTCATAAATTATTCAAATTGGTGCTATTGTTAATGCAGGGTCTGTATATACTGGTGTGGATTTCTGTAAGAGGTTATGCGGTGTATCAGTTATTAGAAGGTAGCGTACAACTCTGGTCTCAAGTCTTAAACATCTGGATCAATAATTCCATGACTTGTATTATATAGACCTTTCTTCGGAACGTGTCAATGACAGTGGTGGAAATTGCTTGACGCTGGGGTAATTTAATAAGGGTAGAAAATAACTACTTCTTGTATGCCTTAGGCATGTGAACTTAAAACTAATACTCTTGTAGTTTACCGTGTTAAATGGGTTTGGGGAGTTGAATGAAATATTTCAGATAGTTCTACACCCACAGCAGAGGTGGTGGAGTGAGTGCAGCTGCTGTTCTGATACAAGTTGAATCTATCATGATTTAACATATTGCCTGTCTATCACACACTCAAACTATATCTCAATGCACTCCACACAGATTATTTCTAATCATTAGCTACTGACCTTTTGAAACCAATGCTAGTGGTGAGAGTATGGAGAATGCTTTGCGAGCATGTTGCAAAGGGATCAAGATTGGCAAGATTCTTATTCATAGGGAAGGTGAGGACAACGGACAGCAGGTTTGTAAACTCAACTACCTTCCGGATATGAAAATTTGTGATCATATGCCTACTTTCTCACTATGTTTCCTTCTTGCTCCTATGATTGAGTAGCTTATTTATGAAAAATTACCACAAGACATCTCAGAAAGGCATGTGCTGCTACTGGATCCTATTCTCGGCACGGGTTTGTTTCTTTTCATGGTTGATATTAACTTCTGCAATAGCAACGTGTTTTCATGTTAACCATTTTGTTTTATCATTCCATTCCATTTTTGAACATCATTTGGTTGAACATGTTTAAAAATTTTGTGCACAGCTGGAATTTGTATTTAAGCACCCTGTGAAAATTCAATGATATTTTTCTTTTTCATCCATCAAGGACTAGTGATTTTACATATTGCAACTATTTTATAGGCAATACAGCTGTCAAAGCTATTTCATTACTTATAAGAAAGGGTGTACCGGAATCCAACATCATATTTCTCAATCTCATATCCGTAAGTTATTGTTGTTTCAAGCTGTTACAATTTTCAGTATATTGTGGGGTTCTTCTCTTGAATAATTTTGGTTTAGATTTACTTATCATCTTGCTCTACCATCATGTCACTTGATTCCCCAGGCACCTCAGGGTGTACATGTGGTGTGCAAAAGCTTCCCAAGAGTAAAGATTGTGACATCTGAGATTGATATTGGTTTAAATGAAGAATTCCGTGTTATCCCTGGTATGGGTGAGTTTGGGGACCGATATTTTGGAACGGATGATGATGACCTGCAAGTGGTGCCCCCTTCTCAATAGTCTAATTCAAAGTCTTCCCCCTGACGATACTACTGTGAGCCGGAGGATTCAACTGAGCATGCTTTAGTACATTTTGCACTTCGCCTAATCATTTTTGAAACAGTTTTGACTTAAATCAGACCTAGAGTCCCATGGTTGATTTCTTTTTTTGTCATTGTTACTAAAACTTGGGTTATGGGGATGCGCCGGACAGGAAGATGTTCAATTCTTTTACAGTTTTTCCAAGCATGGGAGAGTCATATCCTTATATCCAAGTTTGAATACATGTCAGAAATAGGCGTCAGATGTAAGTAGTACAAAAGAAAAAAAAAATGAAGTGTCGGAACAACATTATTAGGGTTGCCATTTACGTATCTTTAACATCTGTTGAGATAATGCTTGAAAATGAGTCTTAAAATACCAGAAAGTTGGAAAGAGCTGACCTAGTAAAACCCTCACATAGAAAACTACTTGCTTTTATCTTTTCCATCGTACTAGGGGGAGTGGCTGAAGGAGGTCCCAACTTAATAAATGATTCAGCATCCTCCCCAATATGTTGTGTATTTATAAACCACACATTTTCACTTCAATATAATGAAATTTCATTTTAGATTTTGAGGTTACCAGGAATTGAGCACTGATGATTGGAATCAAGAGTTTTATCTATATTATTTTGGTTATCTTAATAGAAACTTTTCTTCCTTTCTATGCATCATTTCTAATCATCCTTTCTAGCTCAAGCAAGTGAGTTGAACTTAAATATTTTAGAATTCCAGCATAAATAATTGAGGCTAAAACTGATTTCTTTTTCTAAATAAATAAGTCTGATAAAATAATTCAACATTTAATTATCTAAAAAAAAAATTCAATGGAGTGGAGAATCATAATGAAATTATGTTAGCTGACAGATATATCAAAATCAAATATTAAGTAAGAAGGTTGTCGCCAAACATGTTAAGTTGAGGCCGAGCGTTTGGACCAATTGTTAAGGATGTGGCTAAAATAGAGGAATTGAGTTTCCATCTCTCGTTTACTCCGATTCCCCCAACTAAACAACAGCTTCAATTGGATAAGCAATTTGCGATTCCACTGCATGCACTGTAACCCGGGATAATGCATGGATTTAAGCAGCCACTTGGGCAGGTATGCCATCACTCGTTACTTTATCCCACTATGATAATTTTCCATGGGCTATTCTTTTGACACGTGTACCCTACTTCATGCATGGTATCTCATGGATTCCTGCATGCATATTCCCTTACCACCTCATCTATATAAGAGTGCTACCCCTTTGGATTTGCTTTTGTATTTTCCTCTTGTTATTATCCATATTATATCTTCCTCTCCACCCTTGAACCATGTCGGCTTTTGTTGGCAAGTATGCAGGTGAACTCCCGTTTTGGATTTTGGCTTTCATTGTCTTCTCCTGCATGTTTTATTCCATTGTATTTGGGGACATGCATGTAAAATGTAAATCCTTAATGACCACAACACTTGATCGATCCGTACCATAAATGTTCATATTTTTCATTACAGATATGCTATTTTATGCATGACTTTGTTAGTCCTAGCTTTGACTAAACCCTATATGTATATTTTCCCCCAGAGGAGTTGATCAAGAACGCCAAGTACATCGCCACGCCAGGCAAAGGTATTTTGGCGGCGGACGAGAGCACAGGCACCATCGGGAAGCGTCTCTCGAGCATCAACGTCGAGAACATCGAGTCAAATCGCCAAGCCCTCCGCGAGCTCCTTTTCACCTCTCCCAACGCATTATCCTGCCTCTCCGGTGTCATTCTATTCGAGGAAACACTTTACCAGAAAACATCTGACGGTAAACCCTTCGTTGAAATCCTCGAAGAGAACAATGTCATTCCAGGTATCAAGGTCGATAAGGGCACCGTTGAGATAGCCGGCACCAATGGCGAGACCACCACTCAAGGGTTCGACTCCTTGGGTACGCGTTGTCAGCAATACTATAAAGCTGGTGCGCGTTTCGCCAAATGGCGTGCGGTGCTCAAGATCGGTCCCAACGAGCCATCCGAGTTGGCGATCCAGCAGAACGCGCAGGGCTAGCTCGTTATGCCATCATTTGTCAGGAAAATGGGCTCGTCCCCATTGTTGAGCCTGAGGTGCTAACTGATGGCCTTCATGATATTAAAAAATGTGCCGCTGTCACTGAAACCCTGCTTGCCGCTGTTTACAAGGCGCTGAATGATCACCATGTTTTACTCGAGGGCACCCTTTTGAAGCCCAACATGGTCACTCCAGGTTCTGACAGCCCAAAGGTAGTGTAAAAACCCATATGTGATCTCATATATACGATCAATGAAATTCCTATATTATACTGATGTCTGAAAAACCATGTACCGATTCACCACAGGTGGCACCAGAGGTGATTGCGCAATACACAGTAACCGCACTTCTCCGAACCGTTCCACCGGCAGTGCCGGGGATTGTGTTCTTATCAGGAGGCCAAAGCGAGGAAGAGGCGACGCAGAATCTGGATGCGATGAACAAACTGGAAGTGTTGAAGCCATGGACGCTGTCGTTCTCGTTCGGGCGAGCCCTGCAACAGAGCACGCTCAAGACATGGGCGGGGAAGAAGGCGAATGTTGAGAAAGCGCAAGAAGTGTTTTTATTGAGATGCAAAGCGAATTCGGAGGCCACGCTGGGGAAATACAGCGGAGGCAGTGCGGGTGTATTGGCTTCAGAGAGCTTGTTTGTTAAGGGTTACAAGTATTAAAGCATTCATATATTTGTTTGGGAGTTGGTTGAACTTCTCATCTAATGGGGTGGTCTTGTACTATATATGTTTTTATTCCTACGACTCACTAATTTCTGCTGTCAACTTAATATATACTCTATTTTTCAACCAATTCCTCATCTAATGGGGAATGAGGATAATGCAATGATCTTCCCATTTTTTTCCTCTTCCATAGGTTTATTAATATTAATAACCTTTATCCTCTACTATATTATATCTAGGTATAGGCCATCTATTTTTGTAATAACATTATTTATTTGGTTAACGAAAATTACATTTTTATTAAGTTATTTATTTGGTTGACGAAAACTGACTTACCCTCGGCACTTCCCAAAGAGCTTACTGTACAACTCCTGGCCTTGTGTCAAAATCAATATCATTGCAGGAAGCAGATGCTTAAACACAAAGAAAAGAAAAGTTGATACTTTACTAAAATTTACCCCCACAATTGGAATAACTTAGCGTTAGGTCAAAATTATTAACCCAATAGAGAGAAATGCTTTCCTTCTCCATCAGTTTGTTTGTTGACCATAAAGACTTTTACTTCCTTTTTCCATGCTTTCTTTCTCCCCATTTCTCTGCAATTCTATTAGTGCATTAATCCCTTTAATAATCTCTCTCCCTCCTTTTCTTTTTCTGCACTTAATCTGCAACATTCCATGCCAAAACCCGCTTCAAAATCAAAGGTATTTAATTAATTGCTTGCTCTTAACTTCTTTCTTTCTTTTGATGATCAAAAACATCAAGATCATATGTGCTTAATGCGTGGCTAATCATCTAATTCATCTGTTGATGGCTGGATTTTACAATGATCTTTGATCTAATGCTGGTTTTGAAATTGCAATGATCGGGTCTATTACCTATGATCACCGAACCTATATGCACTTCATGAATGACAGCAATGTTTTTAATGGGTCAAATTAATCATTTTAGTTTTATTTTATTGTATTACACAAACGTACAAGTGATAATGGCTATGTTTCCCCAAGGAAAATCAGATTTTTTTCTCGGGAAATGGCACTAACATCACATCACCAGTTTTCAAAGAAAAGAAAAATGAAAACCAACGTCTCATCAAATGCTTTGAACTTCGATACGACGGCTAACAAAATTGCTCCTCACAGGCACCGTTCCATTGGCGCTCTGTTTCCTTCAATGCCATGTGAAGAAGAAACGGAGGATCAATGGGTCAAATAATCTCCTTCATTCAAAAACGTTTGGTGGGTTTAGTTTTTTACCCCTTTAAAAGATTGCGGAGTCGTCAAAGCGTGGAAAGATCAGAAGATTTAGAGGACCCAAAGGAGCAATGTACCCTACTGATTTCCACACCGGAGCTGTCGGATGATCCTTCATGTGACAGTGAGAGCGACACGGATACCATCTTTAGATTACATCAAAGTGTGGGCACTACTTGCATTGATATCGTGGGAGACAACAGCAGGCAGGACTCTGGTGTATGTGTGGTGAACGTGGAGAATTTGGGAGGAAGACAACTAGTTGGAGCAGGGGAAATTAGATGGATACGCCATTATTGCAGTTCTCAAAGGATGTTGTTGGTGGGGGAAGGCGATTTTTCGTTCTCTGCTAGTTTAGCTCGTGCTTTTGGTTCTGCAGCAAACATGATTGCCACTTCTCTCGACTCCAGAGGTAACAAATAGGTATTCCTTATGTAAATTTATCCGATATTGTTAAGTAAGAAGAAAATAAGTAGGAAAGTCCTGTTTGAAACTGGAATTGTGTATTATTTATTACATTTTGCAGGGTTCTTGTTCAGAAATTATAAGAAGGCAATAGCCAACATACATGAACTAAGGGTTAGAGGATGCATTGTTTTGCATGGGATAGATGCAACTGAAATAGCGAATCACTGCTACCTGGGAGCCTTTAAATTCGATCGAATCATTTTCAACTTCCCGCACGCTGGTTTTTGTTCAGACGAACCAGGCGAATCCCAGAAACGGTAAGCTAAACAGTTCCCAGCCAGAAATTATTCTTAGAGGTCATAATTAAGTGAAATTTCACCATTACATTAATATATAATTTCGTATTTTTAAAGGAGCTAATACAGAAAATTTACCGTTTTGGGCCAAGGTGCTCCCAACTCTTAATGTTAATTCCATTTGCTTGCTGGTTTTCTATATTGTTGCAGTCGGCATCAGTTGCTGATAAGCTTGTTTTTGAAGAACGCAAAGGAGATGATTGAGGAGAGAGGCGAAATCCATGTGACCCACAAATCGAATGGGTTCTTTCGGGACTGGAATTTGCGGGGACTAGCGGCTGCCGTTGGGCTGAGGCTTATCCAAGAGGTGCCGTTCAATTTCACCGATTACCAGGGGTACCGCACCAAATATGGGTTCGGTGGTGACAACAATTTCAACTGTAATCCTAGCAAAACTTACAAATTTGGTCTATGTCCGATTATGTCGAAGTGAAAAGGCGTGGAAATTTAAAGAACTGATTGTAGGGGTAGTATTATGCTTATGGGTAGCCTTCATTTACATATGCTTTGCTCCTACTCTCACTAGCCTTCATTGCATTAAATACATAAATTATAACTTATTTATCAACCAAAACTTTATTCTATAACTTTTAGGATAAACAATCTCCGAATTTTTTTAATTTAATTATTAAATTATCTCAATTTGATTTTTATTCATTGTGTTGTTAAGTCTGAAATAGTTGGAGGACTGTTTATTTCTTGGATAAACTGTCGAATTTGGTCATTTAATTTTTTATTTAATCACTAAAATTTTAAATTAAATTTTGTAGTAACTGTAATGTTACGTACACTTTTTTATTGGGTTAATAATAAATTTAATTTTTTTATCAATTTAGTCTTTTATTCGTGGGCTATTCTTTTAGTGTAATTTACTAAAAAAGTCTTAAAATTTTAAAAATTATGGGAAATTTGTAGAAAATTTACGGAAAGGGTCATTTTTTCAAAAATGCATCCACGTCGGCAAGTTTTTGGGAGAAAGTGACCTAAAAGCGCCTCGAGGAGGCGTTTTGTGTCACCTCAGCAAAAACGCATCACGAGAAAAGCGCTTTTAAGTCAATTTTCCTCAAAAACGAGTTGACGTGACGCGCTTTTGAGAAAAATTCTATGAAATATATTACAACTTAATTACAAAAAAAATTAAACTAATTTTATTTTGTCAAAGTTATTAAAATTAAATAAATTAAAAAATTAAATTACAATAAAAAAACAAACTCAATTTTTATTAAATATATTACAACTTAATTACAAAAAAATTAAACCAATTCTATTTTGTCAAAGTTATTAAAATTTAAATAAATTAAAAAATTAAATTACAATAAAAAAAGTAAACTCAAATTTTATTAAATATATTACAACTTAATTACAAGAAAAATTTAAACCAATTCTATTTTGTCAAAGTTATTAAAATTAAATAAATTAAAAAATTAAATTACAATAAAAAAGGAAACTCAAATTTTATTAAATATATTACAACTTAATTACAAAAAAAATTAAACCAATTCTATTTTGTCAAAGTTATTAAAATTAAATAAATTAAAAAATTAAATTACAATAAAAAAAGCAAACTCAAATTTTATTAAATATATTACAACTTAATTACAAAAAAAATTAAACCAATTCTATTTTGTCAAAGTTATTAAAATTGAATAAATTAAAAAATTAAATTACAATAAAAAACAAACTCAAATTTTATTAAATATATTACAACTTAATTACAAAAATTAAACCTTAATTACAAAAAAATTAAACTCAAATTATAAAGTAATTTACAATTACTCAAATTAGGGGTTTAGGGTTTAGTGCTAATGTCGGTGGGAACCAAGGCACACACAGGGCGATCGCCGATTCTGCTATTGGATTCCTCCTTCTTTGGCTTCCGACGGGTCGTGGAACCTCGGGCAGGGAATCGGGTTCCGACGGCAGTGGGTCTGGTTATGGATGTTGCGATGGTGACCCACTCGATAAAATAATGACCGGAGGTGTTTGCATAAACCACTACGGGTGATCGCATCCCGAACGAAGAAGGAGCCTGGCAGAAGAAGTGCTCCCGACGGCGCCTCCTCCGAACCCACATGCAACGTCGGCCTCACCATCACCGGTGGCAGTGAGTAGTCGAGGAACGGACTCGAACGCGGCCATGCACTCCAACTGGTTAGGACTAGGAAGCTGAAACATATATGGGTTAGGAGGATACATATAAGGGAAGGGTACGACCGGCATGAACGGTGAGATGTCGCGATATCGGTGTTGTCGGTGAACCGATGGGCCCGATGACTTTGTAGGCGCTGTTGTTGGGCTCGGTGATCGGTTTGCCGGCGATGATGGCCCCCTCATCATCCCTTCTCCTTGATTTAAAGGGCCCGACGTTCCTTTCGCCCGAAGTTGTCGTCGCTCTCTTCTTCCGGACAACAGACTGACTTGCCATGGATCCTAAACCATGGCATGTCCTCCGCACGCATGCTAACTCCGGAATGACTATCGGTTCTCGGTCGGTATATAGTCATATCGGTTCTCCCATCGTCTCGATATGACTCGACCAAAATCTTGGCCAATTATGTAATGCGGCCAGTAAGTCCACTGTGTGCTCATCATCGAGCACCTCCGGTGGCACGGGATCGATTGCGGAATCCAAATTACCGCAGAACCCGATCCGCTGGTGCATCTCCACGGTCTCGTAGGTGATCAATGGGACCTTTACGTACAACCGCTCGATTTTGGAGGAACTCCTCCTAATTATCGCCGAATTTTCGGATCCTCGACGGTGTCCATTGAAACTATATTAACATTACCAAAATATTAGTTATATACCTAATATTAAACACTACATACGAAATACTAAATTATAATAACAAAATTGAAACTTACTTGTGATTGAGCCTTTGGTCCAATAGGAGCCAGATATCCTCAAGCGAGTTAGGTATTCCAACATGACTCACGAATGGTTCCACCTAATTAAATAAACTTTTAGCATGCTATTATACTATAAATCTATGAAATAATTATAAAATATAATATTAAATTTACCTCGTTATCAGTGGGAATGAATATGGGTGGTCGAGTCGAGGGCGTAAAAATGGAAATCGGAACCATGCCCATGACTGCAGTAATGATAGGCAACCTCCAATTTTTACTTTACTCGCCGTGCTTCAAGACATCTCCCGGTACAACCTCGACAAAGACGGCATACCCCAACTCAATTCACCTGCGCTGAAATCAACAAGTTTCGAGGATCCATCTCGGTGGACGAGGTTTTAGAGAGGTCCCAGATCGATAGTCTCCGATTATTTGAAGAATGTATGCCCGAGCATACCGCATTCTTTCTACTTCGGTCAAACCTCGTTCGGCTCCGGAATGCGTCTCGTAACGAGCCATATCGATCCGAGCTCCTTGAATTCTATCCGAATGGCACCCAAAGCTCGTAGCATACGACCATCCAATTGGTAGATGTTACGGACCGGTGACTCACCGACCCGCCCACCGGTAATCCCAAGCGCAATTGCACATCTTCTAGAGTGATGGTACACTCTCGCATGGCGATGGAAAGTGTGGGTCTCGGGTCTCCACCTCTCAATCAACGCTACCGATCAAAGCGACTCCAACTTGAACCCCGCCTATCGTGGCCACGTGCAAAAACCCGCTTCCGCAGTAATTCTCGATCAAGGCGATGGGGACCATGCATGTTGCGAATATAACATTCCAACACCGATCTATGACTATTTAAAAATTATAAAATTAACAATTAATTAAAATTGCATAATTGAAAAAAAATTAAATTATATTGAAAAATTAAAATTAAAACTTACCATTTTCATTTGCTCGACGGAAATGTGCTTGTCGTCTAGGCGACGTAATTCCCCGGCCATTGTAATCGATAAAAAATTTTAAAATTTTCCAAAAAAGATATATTAAAAAAATAAAAAGGGCTTTTTCGTAAATAGTAATGGACTATTTTTGAAATTTGAGAGTAAATTTCAAGGACCTTGAGAGAAAATTGAGAGAATATTGAGAGAATATTGAGAAAGGATTGAAATGTGAAAAAAATAAAGGGTGGGGGCTTTTATACTTTTTTTTTTCGACCGTTGGGGAGCCAACGGTCAAAAAAATATGACCGTTATGCTAAAGCGCCCTGTGGGAGGCGTTTTGTCCACTCAGAAAAGCGCACCTACGTGGACGTTTTTTTTTGAGGTGGACAAAACGCCTCCCAGGGCGACTTTAGGTCGGCTTCCCCAAAAATGCGCCGACGTGGGCTCGCGTTTTTGGGGAAATAACCCTTTCCCGTAAATTTTCTACAAACTGACCCATTTCATAATTTTTAAAATTTTAAAGTTTTTTTGATAAATTACCCATTCTTTTATGCTTTTCCTCAGTGTTACTCATGGCAAGAAAACTTGAAAGCTTCTAGTTTCTTGTGCCAAAAAGATGATAAGTTAGTAAATTTTTTTTAACGCTTTAGATTAAATGATGCTCCTCCAACACTAAAAAACTTATGGTTTCTAGAAAGATCATGATAAGTTGTTGGGAAGGATTTTTAATATAAATTTTTATGTTTTTCGGTGCCAAAATAGCTTAAGTCTTGTTAGTATATAAAAAAAAAAACTTATTCTTTTTTTTTTAGAATTAGAGTGAAATTAAATACCGAACGAAAAAATGTTACTAGGTCACGTCAAAATCTTTGTTATCAACTTAACGACATGGTGATTAAAAAATCTAATTTTGAAAATTTTGGTGATTAAATAATTTTTTTTTTATAATTAGGTGATCAAAAAGAAACACTCATAATTAGGGACCATTCACGTAGTTTATCTAAAAATAAACAATCACAATCATCGGTGATTTTAGATTTAATGGCACATTTCAAACTTAATGGCACAATGACAAAAATGAATTTAGATAGTTTAATGATTAAATTAAAAATTTTTATAATTGAATAACCAAAACAAAAATATGATAAAAGTTTAGTAAATAGTTGTTTACCCTAATTTTAATATAAAAATTGTAATACTCTTGACAGGATGAGGAAATAATAATAATAAATCAAAAATTCATTCGAACTAGGATAGCTAGTATCTTTTATGTTCGTTTATAGTTCATGTTAAAAGTTTATGCTTGTACCTTCCAACAATATTGTATTTAAAGTTCAAACCTACATTCTCTTCTTAGTAATGTCATATGTCTTATTAATGTACTCACATTTGTTGACAATTATAATATGCTTAATATAATTTGTAATTGTGTTATTTATTTTATAATAAAATGAATTGATTAACGGTAAATTATCAAAATAGTTACTTTTGTTTATATTAGGTTATATTTTAGTCACTTATGTTTGAAATGTTATGTTTTAATCATTTATGTTATCGCATTGTAACATTTTAGTCACCGAGCCGTTAATTGTCATTAACGAGTGTAATGGTAAACTGATGTGGCACGTTAAATAATCATTTCAAACTAAATTTTTAGGTTAATTTATACAATTGGTCCCAATATTTTTTGTTTTGAATAATTTAATTTTTCCTTTTATATTCTTTTAACTTTATTTTTTATTTATTTTACATTCTCCTTTGTTTTTACCTATGTTTTCCTCCCTTATACATTTTTTAACGTAATTTTTCTATATTTTCAATTTGTTAAAACTATTCTCTATACTTTTGTTTTTTTAAAAAATTAATTTTTTTGAGTGAGGCGAGCTTGTGAACAAGTTTTAACAAAAGAAATGAAGAAGGGAGGAAAACAAAGAGAAACAGAATAGAATGAGAGAAAAAAAGAGAGGAAAGTTTAAAGAACATAAAATAAAAAAATTAAATTGCTCAAAATGAATATATATATATATATATATATATATAGATCAGTTGTAGAATTTAACTTAAAATTTTATTTAAAATGATGATTTAACGTACACATCACTACCATTAATAACAATTAACGGTTCAATTACTAAAATATTACAATTTGATAACGTAAGTGACTAAAATATAACATTTCAAACATAAGTGACTAAAATGTAACCCAAGATATTAATGTATTAAGAAATTAGTAATTGTAATTTTAAAATAAATCTATTTTTTTACTTGGTGTTATAAAATTTATGCCTCTTGTGTAATAATACGAGAAAGAAATCTTTATTTATTACATATATATTACAATAGTTAGACATAAAATAAAAAATAATCAGTACAATTTTAAATTTGAAATTAGAAAGATAAATAATAATTAAGATCTCTTTGCTAAAAATAAGTTATTGGAGTGGCTAAATTTTGCAAATTAAATTAATTTATTACTAATCCATATATTAAAAATGTGTAAAAATAATATTTTTACTAAACATAGCATTAGTGTTTATTACGCAAATCACTTTTATTGTTTTCAAAACATAGTAGTCATTTTTGTTTTGATTTTTTTTATCATATCATGAAACAATTAATCCGTTTAGTCTAAAAAAATAGAGATTGTTTTTGTTTTGTTTTTTGGATAGTGAGTATGAAAGCGCAAAAATAAAAAATAAACTTATTTAACCAATTAACCAGGAAAAGGAAAGAGTAGTGTATACCCAAAATTGTAACATAAAATAAAAATGAAAATAAAAATATTTTCAAGATTAATTTTAAGATTAAATATACTGGCATCACAATTTTAATTATTCAACTCTATTTAACTATTCATATTTAGAAATATTAATTTGAGGATTTAAAAAAGAAAAAAGAAAAATCATTTCTTCCCAAAGGTGCCAACTTAATAAAATGGGTTTAATTCCCTATGCTTTGAAATTAGAATTCCTATGCCACCATTCCCTCGTAAAGCCTTACTTATTTTTACTCTCAGCTTCTTTTATTTTTCTTAAAACTTTTCATATATTTATGAAATAACTTTTACATTTTAGAATAAAACAAAATTACAAGTGACCCAAATCTAATAATAGCACTGAGCTCGCAATTGTATACAAAAGAAACTGGATTTCATAATACAAGTGTGAGAGAAAGCTGAAATTTGATCAAAATGGCTAAGTTTTAAGGCAACTAATGGCGGAGGAGTTGAAGATTTTTAAATTTAATCCCATGTTTGATGTGCCAATTAATTAACTACAGATAATAAACAAACTAATCTTGAACCATAATGCTGCAATTAATTTTGGCCTTTGATCTTCTGCATTCCATATACAAACTAGACAAAGCTAAGGCATTGATTGATGCAAAGATTCTTTGGAAACATGAACCTCGAAAAACTACAAAATCTTGGGTTTGAAGGCATGGTTCAATGGAGGATATGGAAAGGCCAGGCCTCTAGTTCTTATAAATACATGGGATTTGGGAAAACTGCATGTCAAAGGAATGAAATGGAAGCAGAAAAAAGGATAAAACATTATAGCAGCAGTCATAAAATACTGCTGGTTGGTGAGGGCAATTTCTCTTTTGCTGCCTGTTTGGCCACGTCTCTAGGTTCTGGTGTTAACATGGTCGCCACTTCTCTAGATTCTAAAGGTTTGTCGTGGAACTTTTGATAATATGTTTCAATGGTGTAGGTTCAATTTTTTACTGTTCTGCTTGACTGAATGTTATCACTGTTGTTCAATGTTGATGTTTACTGTTTGTATATATTGAGTCTGTGAATGATAGTGATGTTAAACTACAAGTACAAAGAAGCAATGGCAAACGTGTCTCGACTTGAAGAGCTTGGATGTACAATTATCCATGAAGTAGATTGCTGCACTATGAGCCAACATCCCAAGCTCAAGTCGAACTTGTTCGACCGTATTGTCTTCAACTTTCCTCATGCTGGATTCTTCTTCTCGAGTGAAAGCACACCTTACGTTATTGAGTAAGCTTCAATTAACCTATTTACGTATATATTCAAAGGGTATGAAAAATGTAATAAATGGTTTTTTTTCAGTCTCCATAAGAAGGTGGTGAAAGGGTTTCTGATGAACGCAGCTGAGATGCTGACAGAGAATGGAGAAGTTCATATAACACATAAAACAGCACATCCATTCAATATGTGGGAAATTGAGGACCTCGCTAAGGAAGTTGGATTAGGGTTGCTTGATATAGTTGCATTTTATTACTGGGATTATCCAGGATATAAAAACAAAAGAGGAGATGGTCAACGTTGCGATGAAAGCTTTCCTATCGGAAAATCCAGTACATACAAGTTCAAGATAAGGAATTAGTTCATATTTGCTAGTTCCTGTAATTGAATTGACTGCTTACTTTCTCAAATCTTAATGTAATATTCACCAAGAAAAATTGAAGATGCTTTCAGTTCATGCCAAATTACATGAAATCAAATGAAGTAGTTTATTGCAAGGCTCAATGGTGTCCAAACAATATTCAAGGAAATGAATAAAAAAAAGGGTCAGACTAAACATAACCTCGAAACCCAAAATCTTTCAAGTACAACACTCATCAATATAGGGACCCAATTGTTCATTTGCAAGTAGATGAGGAAAAATGCACTTTTCATTCACTAAAACTATCACATGGATTATGGTAAATACCAATTTTGTATTTACTTGTCAGATATTTGATTCACATCTCCAACTACCTTCTTTTCATCACCTTCAACTGCATCTCCATTTGAGCAATGATTCTTCAAAACTGTAGAAATATCAGCTTCAGACGCGCCGGCAAGCTTGAAGCGTTCAATGGCAGTATTGAGATTCTTTTTCCAACCATCCATTCCTAATTTGCATTCAACTTGGGATCGTTCGAAGAGCATGTTGCCCCAGAAAAGATGTATTTGTGATCTCATCACAGCTGCTTGTTCTGCTACTTCTTCAGCTGAAAGCTCATACTGATTACCTATTCCTGGGAGCTCATTTTCAGCACCGCTTCCCAGTTTCTTCTTTCTCTTCAACTCTTCCTTCTTGCTTGAATTTGGATCCTTCAACTCATTTACTCTCTGCTGCTCCAATTTCTCCCACATTTCTGTTGCGTCTTTCATCATCTCCTCTGCACTGTTGAAAAGTTTGAGTGTTTCCGCAGGATCCCATGTTGAGAGGTCTATTTTCTTTGCAAGTGCAAAAGACCAATTAAGTTTAGCCATTTCAAATTGCTGCTGTCCCAATGCTAGCAACCCTTCATAAAAGTCCGGCTTGATCGAGAGTGCTTCAGTATACTTCTCTCTTGCCAAAGAATACTTTTCACTAACCCAATCGTACGCTGTTTGAAGTTTCTCTGACACTACCTCCTTCCCGGCAGACTCATCCAAGGGAATTCGTTTCCTTGCAGCACACATATGAACATTTCCCCAATTAAAGAAAGCCAAAGCAGCCACCTCCTGGAACTTAGCAGCTGCTTTGTCAAAGAGGATTTGAGCTTCCTCACTCGTAACCGTCTCCTCAAGAGCCTCTGAACAGTGCTCCATTCCAAGCTCATGCAAATCAATATGAGCATCCGGGTCAATACCAACATGGGTGCGGAAAAGCTGAGCAAACTCAAAAAGCCAATCATCCATCTCCACTTCCTTGCACTCTGGATCTTCGGTAGCCCCAATTTTCCCCTTTGAAGCTTCTTTCTCTGTCTTTTCAATCTCCGCATCAACACCTTCTGAAACAGAATCACCAAGAGACGAGTGCGACACACTTTCATCTGACTTAGCTCCCTGGCTCTCCAAAGGCTTCTCCTCCTCTTCTTCCAGTAGTGGAGGCTCCTGCTCTGGACTCACCTCAACAATGTGCAACCTCAACATTCTGAATCCACTAGTTTTATCAGCTTCAGAATCTATTGGAACAAGAGCATCTACAGAAGACTCGGCCAATCTGAGTTCTGTTGTGCAAGTAATAGTCACCAAATCTCCATCATTATCCTTATATTTGATCAAAACTGACTTGGATGAAGGAAAACGTTTGCTCACAATCTCTCTTAACAATTTGAAGCTGCAATTAACTGGCATTTGAGAAAGCCTAATGTCATGATCGTAAACAAGTTTCAAGGGCCTCCATTGAATTGCAACCTCAGGAACCTGCCCACGCATAGAAGTGGAAAAAAACTTTTCTCTCAGGCCATCCTTATTCGGATTATCAGTTGCTTTTGAAGAACCACTGCAAGGCTTTAGCACGAGTTTTGACAACTGGTTCTTGTTCTTGGAACCAGTTTCAGGTGCCAGATTCATTTGGTGCTTATCCAGCTTATTATTTGGTGATACAGCTGATACTCGAGGAGGTGATGTCGATGTCTTCTTAGGCACTGGACGAGCAGGTAAGCAAGGCCCAAGGCCAGCAATTGGTGCACCACGAACAGCAGAAGCCCCAAGTGCAGCCGGAGAGGGCCGGCTCTGGAGGTCTTGCTGAGCCTCCAGACGAGGACCCAATGCAGTCCTTAATCTCCGGCCAATCTCCAAAGCATCCTTGTTATTGGGTTCAGCCCCCGAAAGAAGTTGCACATCCTGCATAGCCATTTCATACTTTCCAACAGCCTCAAAGGCTCGAGCCCTTCGAAGAAGGGCTCGAACATAGAGAGGCTGAGCCTGGATTGCCATATTACACTCAGCAATAACAGCATCATAATCAATGGGTTTCATTTGCATCAAACAAGCAGCTCTATTACTGTGAAAGACAGCTCGGTCAGGGTGGGTTTTGGGGATAAGCCTAAGAGCATTATCATAAAGTTGAAGAGCAGCCATATAGTCCTTGTTTTGATACTTGACATTGCCTTCTTCTTTGAGCTCATTGGCTCTTTTCAAAAACACAGAAGAGTCTAAGTCAACACCGCCATTAACATGTGAATTTTTATTACTAGAATTATTATCAACTGAAACCTGGTTTGCATTTAAACCACCCTTCTTTTTTCTACCTCCTGATTTCCCCATAAAATGACTAAAAAATATTCAAGCTTTTTGATTCTCTCTTTTCTCTCAAACACAACAGACTGAAGAAATTCTATTCTTATTCTGATACAAAACAAAAGTAGAAATCCTTGTAAACTATGGTCGTGTGAGAGAGAGAGAGAGAGAGAGGCAGAGTGAGGAAAATGCTACTTACAGAAAATACTTAATAAAGTGAAGAGCTTGCTGCTAGCTTTCTAGCTTTGATCATTGAATCAGGGAAGTGGGATTTGCTCATTCAAGTGCCTGAGAGTTGAGAAAGGGAAAATGGGGTTTTGATTAAGAGAAAAAAGGAAATGGGGGGTTTTGGGAGTGCAGAAACCCTAGTGGTATAAGATGGCCATAGTTGAGTCAGATATATCCACTTTTGGACAAATTAAGCCTGCAACCTTGGGCCCATACCCCAACTCGAATACAACCTGTGTATCTTGCAAATATTTTTAGGTTAAACTATGTTATTAGTGTCAGTACTTTAATAAAATTTAAGATTTAATCCCTGTTAAAATTCAATTTTCCTATTTTTTTATTATTTAAAACTCATAGTCTAATCATCTTCGTTTTTATAGTTTCTATCAAAATTTTCAAATTCACATCACATCATATGAAACAATCTAATCAACCTGCTAAATTAATAAATTTTGACAAAAATGGTGCTAAATTAATAAATTTTGACAAAAAATGCTAATAATATTAATTATTGGATTGAGATTTTAAATTATAAAATTTGTAACTCTTTAAGCATAGGAACTAAATCTCAAAATTTGTCAATATGTGCGGATTAACAATACATTTTTAATGTTTTGTTTTAAAATTACAACTAAACCCGTAATAAAAATTTTGGTAAGAAACACATCTTAGATCAATTTTAATTTTAATATTGAATAAATTAGTACCTTTAAAAAATTTAAAGCAATTTAATCCGTGTCATATTTGAAAGTGAACACTAAAGATAATTAATCATAAAGTTAATGCTTTTCATTAAATATGATTAGTATAATAACAAATTTAGTATTCAATATTTATATATTTAGTGTAAATATTGATAGAATGTGTAAATGTTGTCAACTAAATTTATTAAATGATGACCAAACTAATGGAGTGTGTAAATATTGTGAACTAAATTTATTAAATCAAGACTGAAATGAGAAAATGTGTAAATTTAGAGACCTAAATTCATTATTAAATCTATAATGGATGAAAAATATTGATATTGTAATTGCCTTCCATTAAATGCTCACAAGATTAAATTACTATAATTGCACCATAGAAGTCCTTTTTCCAATAACTAAAAGATGGCTTGATTTGTAGCCCACAGTTCATGAGGATGCGTGCAGTCTGCTTAAAAGCCCAAAGTCCAAAGCACAATTTGGAGAACACAGGCAAAGGGTTTTAGGTTTTAAGGTTCTTCTCTGCCTTTCTCATTGACGCTACTCGTCTCCATCTTTGCTTCGAGTTAGGCTCATTTTGAGGCTTCTCTCGTTTTAAAAATAGAAACAACTTCAAACTGTGCCTAACCGCCTTTGTTCGCTTTTTGACGACGAAATTACCCTTTGAGTATCCACTCCAGCCACCATCCGTTTCTTCCAACTTCTTCTCCAGGTCACTTCAACCTTTTACTCTTCCTTTTCTTCAACTCTTATCACTCTGAATCCATGTATATAATATCCGTGTTTCCAGAAGTTCTCTTTTTTTTTTTTGGGTTCTATGCAAAATTTGTTCCTACAGTTTGTGATGAATATGTCTTGAATTATGCTTTTTTTTGTTATTATTTAAGTTGGGGTTGGTTAGTTTAGCTTCGGGGATTACTCGTGTATGTTATTGATTGATTCTGACATATTCAAGTAAGAAAATTTGATCCCATTGAACATAAATCTTAGAAATGTAATGCTGTTTTTATGTCTAGTATAATTTCTTCATGTTGGGAATTTTTCAGTTTTTGCACTTCAATCATAACTTGGAATTTGTTGTAATTTTGCCTTCATTCAGGCCTCAAGTATATTGATTGTATTGAAATATCAGAAAGATGTCTACTGAAGCACCCATCAGCATGGAGACTGAAACAGTGGCTTCTGAAACTAAACTTGAATCCAATACATTGCCCCCAAAGCCGAAATTTGAGCCTCTGAAAGCTCACGAGATGTCCGATGGTCGAATCCAGTTTCGAAAGGTCTTGGTTCCACCGCATAGGTATTCACCTCTGAAGAAATACTGGATGGATATCTATACACCAATTTATGAACAGATGAAGATTGATATCCGTATGAACCTCAAAGCTCGGAAAGTTGAACTGAAAACTAGA
Source organism: Gossypium rotundifolium (assembly GCA_025506655.1). Lineage (NCBI taxonomy): Eukaryota > Viridiplantae > Streptophyta > Magnoliopsida > Malvales > Malvaceae > Gossypium > Gossypium rotundifolium. The sequence continues at coordinate 34,722,688 of CP106734.1, forward strand.
TCCGATACACCTGATGTTAGTAACCTACAGAAGTGTGCCGACTTCGTCCAGGCTTTCATGTTGGGTTTCGATGTCCCAGACGCCATTGCTCTTTTGAGGTTGGATGAGCTATATGTTGAGTCCTTTGAAATCAAGGATGTAAAGACACTCAGAGGAGAGCACTTGTCTCGTGCCATTGGAAGACTGTCTGGGAAAGGTGGTAAAACGAAGTTTGCTATCGAGAATGCTACAAAGACTCGGATCGTCATCGCTGACACCAAGATTCATATACTGGGATCTTTTGCTAACATCAAGATTGCCAGGGATTCTCTTTGCAGCCTCATATTAGGTTCCCCTGCTGGGAAAGTCTATTCAAAACTTAGACAAGTTACAGCCAGATTGGCAGAAAGGTTTTGACTGTTCTTTGTAATTTGATTGGAGTTTTGTTCTTGAATTATGGATTTTTAGCTGTCATCCTCGGGGGGTAAATGAAAAAGAAAAGATAAAAGGATATGGTATTTGTTGGGAGTATTACATGTGAAATTTTGACGGTGAGGGATTTAGTGAATTTTCTGGAAACCATCCTACGAGGTTTCTTTTATGAGTTTTTTCAATGATATTTACTTCAATGATGGTGTTTAAATTTGCATTTCAATGAAAGTATCCGCTTTGTTTTGGTGAATTTACACCTCTATGCAAACAACACTATAACTGCTGCATGAAATTTCAGGTACATGATGAATCTGCAGTTTAAACTAAAAACAAGGAAATTTCAATTAAGGAAATTAAAGAGTAATTTCAGCTTTCTTTTGAATTGCAACACTTTGGCAATTGTGTATGAACAGTTCGAATGAAATAGATAATCAAAGTACATAAATTTCAATGCGTTAAAAGTTTGTAATTGGGTGACTGAAATCAGAACATTAGTTCTAAAAAGAAATGAAAGAAAATTGGAAGTGATTTTCAGCCTCCAAAGAGAATCCCAGCAGCTTGTTCTTCATTACCATCACATAATTTAAGAGCTTCTATTACCATTTCTCTCGCAAACCCCAACTCAATAAGCTTTGCAACTTTGGCTTCAAATTCAGGTTTCTGCAAAATAACAACAAAAGATTAGGAACTGAACCAACCAAATTACTTGGGTTATCGAATACAGCTTAAAGAAAATATACTGCAAAGAAGCTAGCAAGGAGCTCAAAGAATTGTTTAGAGAAGACATACATGTGTTGCATCGCCTCGTGCACCTCCTGGAGCAAAGAAGAAAAAACATCCAGAGAAATTCAGAATCGTAATACAAATCCCTTACAAATGACTTACGTAAGGCCTTTTTCAAGAAACAAGAGCTCAACCGATGTTGCTAGGACTAACTCATTTTTCTTATGTGTTCCATGCATGTTCAAAAATGAGTACAAGAATATCACCCTCCAAGGACCCTCTAAAGACATGATAAAACTTGGAAAGAAATGACAAACCCATGTAGGGTACATACCCCTTCTCAATACTCAAACCCTAGTCCAAGTAATATAGGTCAAAACTAACTAATGCCGGAAATCAGAATATGTACTCAAAAGCCATATGCTTGCATTAAGATGAATTTCTGGAGTAAAAGCAACATGAAACATGCATGACAACATAGTGAGATGCCAATTACTAACCGGAAGACTGGCCTCCAGATGGCACATTAGCATTCTTTGTTGTTCCAGTTGTCACCTTAAGGATCAGACAAAAGTTCAGTGTGTGTTGTAGCAGATATATATATATATATATACATTTGTGTGTGTGTGTGTTGTAGCAGATATGTAAAAGGACTTACAGCAGCTCCTGAGCTTGATGCTTGTTTTGCGTGCCTTTCTTCATCAAGGAAGCGAGAAGGGATGTCCTTTTCTGAGAAGAGTAAATACTTGGTAAGAAATTCAATTGTGGAAAGTCATGAAAAGATTGACGTCAATGATTGCGTGATAATCTGGAAGATTTGCAACACTTCCTCAATATAATGATAAAGTCACCAACCTTGCAAAAATGGTACTGAAACTTCTCCTCCTCCAACTCTAAGAACATTATCCTTCAAGTCAATAATACACTGTACAAATGTGGCAATAAGGTTTAAGCAGAGTTATGAATGTGAAGCACAAAAATGGAGGAATACGTCACAATATTAAAAAGAGATGAAGCTACCTGGTGTTTACGGAGCATATCCAATCCAAAGAGGAACTCCATATTGGGAGAGTCCAGAACCAAGAAGGAGCAAGGATAAAATATCTCCCCAATCTACAAGAGAAACCATGAAGTTGGATGCAACATTAAGCATAATGAGCAAGTAAAGAATTGTAATAAATGAGACATATGATGAGGATAACTTATCGGACAAATTTCATATAAAAGCAACCAAAAAGGAAAAGAAGATTACAAAGTGTTTTATACTAGAAAAACAATAGACATACTACCTTGATTGGAGCAACATGAATTCGTCCTAGTATCTCGGATTGGCCAACTCCATGAGCAATACCTTTATACCTTTGATCCATAAGCCTCAGCAATCTGGATGAAACACACCCAAAACAGCAAGACTAGTATCAACAAAATTGCCCTTTTCAAGAAGCCAGACACAATGCAAATTACAAGCCCCCACACCTCCATGTAAGGGGGGACAGGAATATTTCAATGACTAATGCAATTAAGCTACGATGACTTCTATAGCAGAAGGAACTTTCTAGATACCAAAAAGGCAAATCGTTAGTAGTACATACCCACATCGCTCAGCACAGCTTTTAGAAATAATTGTTGATTGGGCACCACTGTCAACAAATGCCTAAAAACAAATTATAAAGTAAAAAAAATTAGTATTCTCAGAATCCTGTATTCAAACATCAAGAGTATATACTAATACAATAATGCAGAATTTCAACTAGAAAATCAATAAACAACTGCAGAAGTGTTCCTTGGATGTGCACAAAAGAAAGGAAAAGTATCACGAAAGGTATGACGGAAACCATACGCTACAATCTCATAATGGTGACCCTTGTGAAATATGTGTGTGTAAAGGACCTGCCATCGAATTTACCTTCAATGGGACACCATTAACCTCCATGTCCACGTACAGCATAACCTAATTAGTACGACAAGAAGATTACATTCTAAAGGGGAAAAATAATAAATTTAAATGGGTATACTTCGCAAGGAAAGCAAGCCTACATACCACCCTTGCAAAGCCTTCAGGATTATATTCTAAGGCAGCAGCCCAGTTCTCATCAATCCCTTTCTGCATCACAATATTGTAAAAGGTCAAATAGCCAAAAGATCATATTGTCCAGGAAAAGGAAATCGAGTGCTAAGCATGGAGATACCACAATCCTTTGTCAAACTGTAAATTAATATGCGAACACATTTCAAAAGAAAATAAGATACAATTAAATTAGATTGATCGAATGTTGAGGAAAACTAACCTGCCGAATGGCAGCCTCAATTTTCTTTTGTGCTTCAACATCAAAAGGATCAGCTTGAAGAAGAGCCTATGGGGCAAGATTAAGTAAATGTGCATCAATCAAGGAGTTGATCAAGAAAATACAATTATCATAAATATGATCATGCTGTTCTAGTATTTTATAAGTTTTCTCAATAATTTTATCAAATCATGATACATTCACCACTGATTCACAACCAACTAAAGGCATAGACAACTAATATAAGCTACTCACAAGCTCCTCCTCCTCTTGCCGTCGCAATTCAGATCTTCGTTGATGACGAGCTCGGAGAATCTCCTGCAGTTTGTTGAGATCGTTTCCGACAACGGCTTGAGCAAGCTCAGGATCGGTCTGAAATAATTGTCCAATTAGATTAGAATCCTGTCGAATCTGTTGCTGGAAAGCTGCAGGATTCATGGCAGATCCATCAGGATTCAAGCTCAAGTCATTTCTAGATGCACTGCCACTGCATTGACAGTACACATCCATGTTAAAATCTCATAACAAGCATCCAAGTCAGGTCAGTGATATTTCAACAGATGAGATTAAAAAGAGTCAACGTCAAAAAACAAGATAAGAAAACTACTTGCCTTGAAGCAACACCAGAGACCATCATAACTAGGTCATCATCCTTAACACCCAAAGCACTCAATTTCTCAGAGTTGTTCATTTCCCTTCCATTAAACAACAGTTGCTGCTGCTGCAATGGCACCATAGTCTGCCCATAAAACCCAAACAAGCTCTAACCTATTAGCATAAACTTCGATCCACCTCCAACTCTCAAAACTTCTTTTGGGGAAGGAAGGGATAAAAATTGTATCTTTTATCAACCAACGTAAGCTAATGAATCTCAATAATCAACTTTCAAGAACCCCAAAACTAAGGAAAGACAATGGTCTCAGTTAACCCTGAAAAGGATTAAATAATTTAAAAAGGAAACATAAAGAAAAAAAGGGTACTAATCTCTTACCTCAACTTCAAGCAAAGCTTTCAAATTTTCAACCTATTAGAAACAAAGGAAAATACCAAAATCAGCAAAATAAGTATAAAGATTGAGGAAAAAGGGGTAGCTTTCAAAACAAATTCAATCTAATAAAACAAGTAAAACAAAAAAAAAAAAAACCAGCAAAAAGGAGTAAAGAAATATAAGAAGGGATTAAAGGGTGCTTAACAGTTTCATGAGGATCAACATCCAAGCTAAGGATCTGTTCATCTGCAGTCATTACAGTAATCCTCATACTGGCAATAGCTTTAGATCTTCTTCGTCTCTTGTTAGCTGAAGGGTTTGATTTAATGAAAGTTTTGGGGTTAACAAGTAATTAGTAATATATAAATAGAAGAAAAGAAAGGACTTTAATTTACCTTTGTTTCAATTTACTTTATATTGGATGTTGTTTCTTACGACAGAGTTTCAGTTCCCTTCGCTTTTTTAACTTGTTGTCGAAGTAGGTGCAAGTGATTCTCCATAATGGGGACTAGAGTTAATCGCTTACATGTCATACTTTTATTGGTAGTCTTTGTTGTATGATACTACCACTCTACGTTTTCTTTTAGATAAGTATATCAGTATTGATTTTGGTCTATGATACTAATTTAGATTCTTAAAAAAAAGGTAAATATACATATATTTTTAAGTTTTTCTAAATATATTTTATAATTTTAGAATTATAATTAAAATGATAAATTTTGTAAACATTCAGCACTAAATTTATTATTAGTTTAATAAAAAATTGACATTAAACTTTTGTTATTGACTAAAATATTTAATTTCAAAAATTAAATAATTAAATTGAAAATATTAATAGTAGGTGACTAAAATAGAATAAATTAAATAGTTAGGTGACTATTCTTGTGCTTTACCTTTTTTCTTTTGTTCATGACATTATTTCAAATGAAGCTTAAAGGTGAAAATACCTCACTAGTCCTCAATTTCTACATCGAACAAATTGGTTCTTCTCAAAAAATCAAACAATTTAATTCTTAAAGATTTCAAAAGTGAGTAGTTAAAGACAATTAATTATCAAAATTAATATTTTCTATCAATCGTATATAGTTTTGATTGATTAATAACAAATTAAGTTCTAAAAATATTAAAAAATATATAAAATTTTAAAAAATTAAAAGATAATATATAAAAAACTTTAGCTTAAAAATATAAATTAAAAAATGAAATTTGTAAATTTTGAGAGTTAAAATTATTATTACATTAATAAAATTTTGTAAAATTAATAAAAATACTAATATTATAATTAAGTATCTTTACACCCATTTTAAAGGGTAATTTACTAGAAAATACCCATTTTTTTCAAAATTTATGAAAAAGAACCTATTAATTAATTATTTACCGAAAAGGGCCATTTCCCCCGAAAACGTGTCCACGTCAGCGCGTTTTCAGGGGATGCAGCAGGAAAATGCGTCCACGAGGGAGCGTTTTCTACCACATCAGCCAAAATCGCGTCCTTGAGGGCGCGCTTTGCTGATGTGGCAAAAATGCTCCCTCAGGGACGCGTTTTGCCTGCATCCAACGGTAAAAAAAATATATATATAAAACCCCCCACCCTTTCATTTTTTTCACACAAAGGTCCTTTCTCAATTTTCTCTCAAATTCCTCTCAAATTCTTTCAAATTCCTTTAAAGTTCCTCTTATATTTCACAATAGTCCTTTAATTTTTACAAAAAAAGTCTTGTTTAAAAGTTTTTTTAAATATTTTTTTTGTTAAATTTAAAAATATTCGATCGTATTAGCAATGGCCAGAGAATTAATTCGTCTCGACAATAAACACATCTCCGTCGATCAAATGACAATGGAAAGTTATAATTTTAACTTTTCAATACTATTTAATATTTTTTTAGGTTTATGCAAGTTCAATTAATTTTTATTTTATAATTTTTTAAACAGTCTGGAGATCGGGTGTTGCAATGCTATATTCGCATTATGCCTGGTCCGCCATCGCCGTTGATCGAAAATTACCTGCGGGAAGCGAGTTTTTGGCACATGGCCACGATAGGCCGGGGGTGCAAGTTGGATATGAAGCTAATCAATGCGTTGATGGAGAGGTTGAGACTTGAGACGCACACTTTACATCTTCCATGCGGAGAGTGTAATGTTACTCTGGAAGACGTGCATTGGCAATTAGGATTGCCGGTGGATGGGTACGTAGTCACCGGGTCCACAACTTCTGGTGATTGGGGAGCCGTATGCTACGAGATTTTGGGTGTTATTCGGATAACATTTACGGAGGTCGGATCGAGATGGGCTGGTTACGAGACACATTCCCGGAGTTGGATAATGATTCGACCGAAATAAAAAGAATACTACAGTATGCTCGAGCATACATTCTTGAGATGATTGGAGGCTATCTGACGCTGGACTTGTCACGAAACCTCGTACATCTGAGATGGCTGCTGAAACTCGTTGATTTTAAAGTATTGGTGAATTAAGTTGAAAGTCCGTGCTAGCAAAATTGTATCAGAAGATGTGCAGGGCGACGCAGCCGAATAAAGCGAAAATCAAAGGTTGTCTTTCACTACTGCAATCATGGGCATGGTTTCACTTTCCATTTTTACATCCTCGAGTGGACCACCCATATACATTCCCACTCATAACGAGGTAAATTTAATATTATATTTTACAATTATTACGTAGATTTAAAATATAATTGTATGCTAAAATTTATTTAATTAGGTGGAACAATTCACGAGTTATGTTGGAATACCTACCTCGCTTGAAGATATACGGCTTCTATTAGAGCAACAGTTGGAAGCACAAGTAAGTATTAAATAAAATATATTTTCGTAATAAAATAGTCGCTTCGTATTTAGTATTTAGTATTTAGTATTTAGTATTTAGTATTTAGTATATAACTAATATTTTTTATCATGTTAATATAGTTTGAATGGACACCATACGAGGATCCGTCAATTCGGCAATAATTTCGGAAGAGTTTTTTCAAAATCTGAACATTTGGCATGTGAAGGTGCCATTGGTCAACTATGCCACTGTGGAGATGCACCAGTCAGATCGGGTTCTGCGTCAATTTGGATTCTGACAACCGATTCCCGTGGCACCTGAGGTGCTCAATTATGAGCACAAAGTCGACTTACGGTAGTTGCATACGGACTGGCCAAGATTTTAATCAGCGTATATCGAATTGTGAGAAAATCGGTATGATTATATACTTACTCGGGAACCGATCATCGTTCCTGAGTTAGCATGCATGAGGAATACATGCCATGGTTTAGGATCCATGGCAAGCCGTATTTATTGTCAGAAGAGGAGAGGCGATGGCAACTTCGTGTACAAAGAGAAAGACGGGGCCCTTTAAATCCAAGAAGAAGGGATGATGGGACGGGCCCATCAACAGCGTCGACACAATCACTAGGTCCATCAACAGCGCCCACACAGTCACCGGGCCCAACACTTCAGCCTACGACACCCACATTACAATCTTTTCCGGTTATGCCAGGTGCGTATCCTAGCCCTTATATGTATCTTAACCCCTAAATGTTTCCTTTTCCCAGTCCAATGGCAAGTTGGAATGCATGGCTTGGTTCGAGTCCGCTCTCGACTACTCCGACTAGCCAACCGATCTGTAGGCCGCTGTCGCATGAGGGATCGCACGAGGCGCCGTTGGGGAGCTCTTCTTTTTACCAATCTCCTTTTCCTTATGGGATTCAGACACCTCCGCCATGGGTGATGCAAACACCTCCGCAGTCAATATTTTATCAAAGTGGGTCATCCTCCCAACACCCACAACTGGATTCTCTCACGGAGGAACAGAATCCCTTTGAGCAACCACAACCCGCCAAAGCTAGAACAAGGATGAATCAAAGCAGAATCATTGACCGACCCTATGTGACAATCGATTCAACCAAGCACCAACATTGATGTTTTTAATATATTTGTATAAACTTTTTTATATTGTTTCATTTAATAAAATAAATGTTGTTTTAATATTTCAATTGTAATTTAATTTTATATTTTTAAAAAATAAAAGTTATTTTTATTTTTATTGTAATTTATTTTTTGTTTCATTTAATAAAATAAATGTTGTTTTTAATATTTCAATTGTAATTTAATTTTTATATTTTAAAAATAAAAGTTGTTTTTATTTTTATTGTAATTAAATTTTTTGTTTCATTTAATAAAATAAATGTTGTTTTTTATTTCAATTGTAATTTAATTTTATATTTTTAAAAATAAAAGTTGTTTTTATTTTTTATTGTAATTTATTTTTATTTTTATAAAATAAATGTTTTAATATTTCAATTATAATTTAATTTTTATTTTTTAAAAAATAAAAGTTGTTTTTTATTTTTTATTGTAATTAATTTTTTGTTTCATTTAATAAAATAAATGTTGTTTTTTATTTCAATTGTAATTTAATTTTTGTATTTTTAAAAATAAAAGTTGTTTTTATTTTTAATTGTATTTTTATAAAATAAATGTTGTTTTTAATATCCTCATTATATTGGTTCAAGTAAGGACTAAATCGAAAATGTGAGAAAAGTTTTTCGGATCAATAATAAATATTCAAAATTTGACAAGTTAAAATGTATATATGAAAAAAACCTTGAAGGGCCAATGGTGTAAATATTTTAAGGGTGGATCGATCTAGAAACTAATAAGAAATGGATGAATTAGGACTAAATTGAAAAGTGAAAAAGTATAAGGGGTTAATTTGTAATTTTATCAAGATGAATATTGATCAAATGTATGAATTTTGAAGGATCGTAAGGGGCAAAATAATTATTTAGCAAGAAAGATAATTTTGAAGAATAATGATGATGGTGATATTTTAGATTAATTGAATAACCTTTTTTTTTGCAACTTAGTCATTCTACAAAAGTTCACCATTTTCATCAATAAATTAAAAGAATTTTCATAGCCACCAAGAGACAAAAATGATAAGGAGACTATCAACTATTCGATTTGGACACGAGCGAGATGTATGGCCTGGGTTCCTACATCATCCGCATAACTTCCGTTGGTTGGCCGTTTCTCGGATATTCATATTGTTGCGTATTCTAGTCGAGCAAGGTCGACCCTTTGGTTTCATGACGCAGATTCTCTATCCGATAATGACTTATATGGAGCAAGCGATCTGACGACCACTTACGTTCATTTGGGATGGTGGAATACGTGTCTCCACACGTTGTACATGTATTCTATTTTATACACTTCGTCGACATAGCTCATGGGATCCGGATGGAGATTCGACAAGCCGCAATTACATGAGTGCATGGATAATGATGTGCATCAAATATCCACATCGCGCAGTCCTATTTCTCAAGTGTACACAATATTGCCCGCCAACAATACCTTGGTTCGGTCATCAAACTCCATCACACGAAACCATAGGTTGTCACGATCGTGACACACTGTGTGCATGGTGTTGACCTGTGCCTTCGCCTTGTTAATTTCTCGCAATACCTTCACGCACTATACATGGCCTCCCTGCATTTGGCCTTTATAAAATTACAACACAAAATAAATTATTATGCTAAATATAACTGAATTGATTTTATAGCTAAGAATTTCATTAAATTTTTGGTTGGGCTTTAGAATTGAGATGTGTGATAATAGGTGGACTCAAAAGTCTTGAACGATCAACAGAATCAATAGAGGGAAAATACAATTATTTTTTCCAGATTCGCGCGCAAAGGGAAAAGGAGTATTGTAAGCCTTGTTAAGGCCTTTTCTGTAATTTCGTGTTTGTTGTTCTATAAAATCTTTAGCATCTACAAAAGTGTAGAGACGTTTCAATTAAAAAATATGTAAAAGTTAAGTTTCCAAAAAACCTAGTTAAAATTTTCCTTCATATTCCCTCGTTTTCTCGGGTAGAAAAAAAAGGATGTTTGCTCGCTTTTGGTAATCAAAGATTGTTTTATTAGGAAACATAACTGAGCTTTGAAATAAAAAGGTAATCAAATTTTAAACGGGAAAAATTTTATTCATCGAATTTGCATGAAGGTAACTCCATACTTAAGCATGGAAATCACGATACTGCCATGAGTCTTTTTTTTCTTTTTTTCTTTTTTTTTCAAGTTAGCTAGGGTTTTAGTTTGAACCGTATGCAATTATATTGAAATAACTGAACTTGTGTATAACTGGTGGTAACAATGTTTATTGACTGTATTGGTGGCTTGGGTTAGGTTTTTTAGGGTTTGGAGCTGTGGCATTGTGCAGATTGTGATGTTATTTGACACTGTTTGCATATATGGTTACTTTCTTGTTCATGAGAATTTATACATATATTATTGAATCATAATTTCTAGCAATAAATTATCTATTTATTTTGTCCACAACTAGGCTTTTTTAGATGTGAATTAATTGCGTTCTCTATGCATTGTTTTAAGATTCTTTTTGTTCATTTTGAAGGCACGACGCTTGCTATTAGGTCTAGTAAAGCTAAGGATGGTGAAGATGGTGATTCCAAAGTCAAACTGGTGGAAAAACATCAGTGAATTGTAATTCTCGAAAATCAGAGTGATTTGAGAAGCAGATAAAAAATTTCAATTCAATGACTTCCCTAGTTAAGAGGAAATCTGAGCAAATTGAAAAGCAAAAGAATTTGAGTACTCTGAGGAGGTCTGAGAGGGATAAGATGCTCTTCTCATCTAGTTCTTTGGGATCAAAGAAGTCTGATATGAGTCCTAGGTCCTTGGATATAAAAAGGAAGAAAGAGAAAGAAGAGAACAGTGTGAAACCATTAACTACGCGAAGTGTAGAAGTTAAACACAATGAGCAAGAAGATGGGCAAGGTAAGGCACAGAAGTAGAGGATGGATGCTCGTGCCTACAAAGCATTGTTAAGGAAAACACCTCAGTAAGTTGTTAGAGCTGGTAGCTTCTTTTCATTTTTCCTCCTTTATTTTTCAGATTATAATTGCTCATAAGTGTAACTCTGACAGTCTATGCGTGTACCTCTGATTTATTTCTTTCATCTGTATATGAACCTCCTTTTCTAGGACATATTATGTTGATCTAAAATATGTGTTACTCTTCTTTCAGTGGTTTTATTTGATAAAATATATTATTCTTATGCTTGCCTACTTGTGTTGTAGATCATTGTGGTGATCTGAACAGAACTGATTGCGGAAATAGGGAGGTGGAACTTTTAGAAAAACTCACCGAGAGAACTCGTGAAATGTCTGTGGTGGCAAGTACAAATCAATCTATAAAGGAAGCATTTGAAAAAAATGACGAGCATAAATCATTTTCTACTTGCCAAAAGGATATTTGCAAGGATATGTCTTCAACGAAGGATGTTCCACAAATTGTTAAGAATCGTTTGGTAGATGGAGAAGTTAATGATGATCTTTGGAAAGGCCATGCAGAAAATGCAAGTCCAAAGTTGGTAACTTCCATCCCGCTTCAATGGTCCTTGATCGTGATATTATACTTTTTTAAAAAATTCCCCTAAAGTCCTACCAAATTAAATCTTTTTGCTAGTCATTCTAGTTTTTTTCTTCTTCTTTTTAATATGTTGGTTAAGGTCCTTAAGCTTGAGATTAATTTTGAATGTGATGGCATGATGTACATCTTGGAAAGGATATAAGCTAGAGTTTTTGTCATTGCGAGGCTTATTTCTGAGCAAGAGAGAAATGATTGCATCTGTTTCTATGTTTAGCTTATAAGATAAAGGGGAATATTTGGTGTTGAAATATGATATATGTAAATGCTTAGTTCAGGGCTGTTGGTGTTTGTGATGGGTCTAGGTAGACATAATAAGAATAATAGTGCTAGGATGCTTATTTAGGTTCTAATTGGTCATGGTGCATTTTTGGCCTTTGTTAAATACAAAAATAGGAGAGTAAACTAGATTATGATGTATGTTGTTTTATGATGTTAGCATTTCAATAGATACCGTGACTCACCAGATACTACTGTAAAAAAAAAATTATATTGCTGATATATTTTTTCCAAAATCCTAAACTTAAAATTATTTTAATTAATTAACCCTAAAATCTAGTTCATTAATTTTCCCTAACAACCCTAAACCTTAAGACCTTAAAAACCATAAATCGTAGCCCTAAAACCCTAAAAACCCATAATTTAACCTTAAAAACAATTAAAAACCCTATCAGGAGAAAGGGTAAAAACGCGTCCTCGAGGGAGCATTTTTGCCACATCAGCAAAGTGCGCCCTCAAGGACGCGATTTTGGCTGATGTGGCAGAAAACGCTCCATCGGGGACGCGTTTTCCTGTTGCATCCCCTGAAAACACGCTGACGTGGACTTGTTTTCGGGGGAAATGGCCCTTTTCGGAAAATAATTGCAAAACAGGTCTTTTTTTGTAAATTTTATTAAAAAAAGGTGTTTTTGATAATTTGTCTCACTTTAAAAATTGATTCTTATTAAATTTATTTGATTGTTTTAAAGAGGGGGTGAAAAATGAAATTGACCGCCTAAACGTGAAAAGTTGAGGTGTTTCAACAATTTAGTTGGGTTAAGACTGCGGTTGGATTCGAATTATTAAATAATATGATGGTTCTTATGTTTTTTAAAAATAGAGCTCTTTACTAATTGTAAATTTTGAGATTTGCTAATGTATCTATGAAATGTCCGATTGCAACCCCTAACTCCTTTATTCCATCCATAGCCTTTTTTAGTTATTCACAACTTCCATCTCTAAAACCAAAAAGCTAACCAAGTCTCCATTACTATATAGTATTTATTTATATATTATGTAATTTGTTTTCATTTAATTTTTTTATCTTTATTATAATTCACTTCATTTAATTTTTAATTTAGATCTTTTATAATCTATAAAATTTTATATTATTAATAATAAAATAGTATTTTTATGTCCAAAAATAATAAAAATTTAATCTAACTTTTAAAATATAAATATATAAATAAAATTATATTTTTCTATAATAAAATATACAATTTAATTTAAAAAAAAATTTACTGACTCCGCTACTGTTTGGATCAGAATGTCTATCCTCTTCCGACTCCTTGAAATAATTAAATTGAGTGTTTCACCTTTGAATTCCAAAAAGTCCATATCCCTCCTAACGTACGCAAAGAGGACACCTTAAAGAGATCAAGTCTTTAAATTGAAGAGCATCACTCAAGAATCTAAATGTAAACAGGTACAAACAAACACATCATAATATTCATAAATCCCAAGAAAGAAACAATCCAAACTGGGAAAAAAAATGAGATTTAAAACCAAAAAATGGGGGGAAGAAATTAGAATTGAAGTGGAGCTCCATAACCCAAGAAAGGCCTTCCACAAGGAGAGAGTAAAGGATCACAGGGATAAAAATCAATCTCATCGTGCGTTGAATTTTTTATCTTCTCTATCCCTTTCTTGAAAACACCAAAACCAAACAAAGTACCGATCACAATCACTATAATTACCAAACATGTGCAGCACATACATATTCTCCCAAAACACATCTTTTTTTTTCTTTTATTTACAGGGAAACTTTTTGGTTTTTAACAAAAGAGAGACGTGAAAAGGGGAGCAGGAAATGGAGGTTTTTGGATCTGAGAAAAACGTGGAGTGATATGTTTGTGACTTTGGTTATAAACATGTGGACTGGGCTTTAAGACATTATTCACACTCCAAATTTGCAATAGGTTTAGTGTTTCTTTTCAATCATCAACAATGGGTATATCACAAGAAACAAATATCTTGCTCCACAACATTGAGGCGGTCCAACTCAGACCCTGTCTTTAGTCCACAAACATGCCCACTACAATAGTAAAGGCTTTTGCAACCAAATTCCACCATCCATCAACCACTTCAAATAAGATCTAAAGAGGCATCACAATTGCATTTAACAAAATCAACAATGGGAAATTCCCAAGAAGTAGTTGATCCAAACTCGGGGAAACAGTTTCTATTCGTAGTCATTAGCTCAATTAAGCACTAAAACTGTTAAAAGACGGACTTTTCATAAATGTCAACAAAGAGGAGCTCCTGTCTCGCTTCTTTGATGCTACCAAAATGAAAACTTGTTTATCTTCCTTGCTATCTGAACCAAACTCATTGTCGAGTTTGTCTTTACTCAATAAATGACCCTTCACATCCTCAAACAAGAGTTTGTCTCTGCCATAAACCGAGTCTCCTTGAAAGACTTATATGAAGAGGATAAGGAGTACAATAATAGCATAGCCTGATCTTTATCATCAATCTTAACCTCAACATTCTTTAATTCATTCAAAAGAGTAATAAATTGACTAATGTGATCTCTAAGAAGTTCACATTCGTTCATGCGAAACGTAAATAAATGTTGTTTCAACACTAAACGGTTAGCCAGAGACTTAGTCGTATAAAGAATTTCTAATCTTTTCTACAAGGCGGATGAGGTTTTCTCCATTAATACTGTAACACCCCTAACCTGTCTCCGTCGTTGGATTAGGGTTACAGAGCATTACCTAACAATCGAAAAAAACATTTAACATCAAAACATCTCAATAAAATAATTTAGCACTAAATAAATAAATCTCATTAAAAACCTAACAAACATATGCATTTGAGCCCTAAATCGAGCCTTTGAGGCCTTAAAATGGTTTAAAAGCAATTCGGGACTAATTTGAAAAAATTAGAAGACCTGAGAAAAAGTTGTAAAATTTGAAAATAGGGTCACACGGCCTCTGACATAGCCCAGGCCGTGTAGTAATCGAATAAAGGGACACACAGCCGTGTCCCAGCCCGTGTCTCAACCCGTGTAGCTCACTGAGTTGGGTCACACGGCCATGTCATAGGCCATGTGCCAGACCGTGTAACACTCTGACTTGTGACACACGGCCATGTCGCAGGTCGTGTGCTAGGCCGTGTGATCCATAATTTAACCTTAAAAACAAGCTATTTCAAGGCCAAAACACACCTAATCAACCATCTCATTTGTGCACACTTTCAATAGACCTAAGCATCATTCAAACACTTATAAACATTCCATTTCAAATAACCTAATTCATTTAACCAATATGCCATTCAAAGGCACCACATTTATACCAAAACATCATTAACCAAAACTATGCAATATAGCCACATTTCAAGCATAGAACCTAGTTCCTTTAACTACTAAATAACATCACAAATAACCATTTACATATCATCACAAGCATACCAATAAGGATCATATATTTCAAGTACCTAAAAGTGGCTAAAATGACCTAACTTGTCAAAGCTCCCAAGTTCATCAAACCAAACATAAAATTTCAAAAGCATATACATACTAAATCAAACATTAACATATTCATGAACTACCATTACATAAAGTCCTATACATGCCATTTATAACCTGGCCAAAATACTCAAAAACTACCGAAATGGTTGTTGGATAGGGTGATAGATCTCTGTCAATCTTCCAACCGGTCTAGCTTTCGATAATCTACAAAATAAAGGAAAGTAACTACGTAAGCAACTAGTGCTTAGTAAGCTCTATAAACTCAAACATAACTTATCATTTCTTTAGCACATTTTATAGAATAAGCATAATATCATTACCAAGATTGTAAGCTTAGTAAAATCCTATACAAGCACCATCAAACTCACAAGTTAGTAAGTTCATCCATGGTACATATGAGTTTAATCATATCAAAAGTAGATATCATATACACATCGTTTAACTCATCAACCTTTTCATAAGATCATGAACTATTTCAATTGTATACATACCATGCCATTTCCTTTACTTACTCGTTGAACCATCTAGAATTGCATCGAATAATCAAGAATGCTTACACATAGTGTGCCTTTCCATATAACCGTAACATTTCCTTTTCAATAATGCTCATACAAGCTGTGGGTCGGAATGTTAGCTATACGATACTGCTCACTCGAGCTGTAGAGAATCCGCAACAAATGCAGAACCTCAGCCATCGGTAGGACATTCAAGACCAGCACCCGAAACATGAAATCCCTAATGACATGTCATTCGTATCCTAAGAATTTTTAAAGTTCAAACGAGATAATTTATTTGTAAATTACTCAAAGCATCGATACATATATATTCAAGTCCATTTATAACTAACACAATATAACAAGTAATCAATTTAACTAACATTAATACGATTATAATTCATATGAACTTACCTCGATAACTATGGTCGTAGAATTAGAGTTGGAAACTAATCTAAAGCTTTCGCATTTACTCGATTTAAATTTGGTTGTTGTTTATCTTGATCTAAATAGATAATTTTATCCAATTAAGTACTTCAAGTATCCAATTCAATCAATAATTCATATTTATGTAAAATTATAAAATTACCCCTAATATTTTAACTTTTACAATTTAGTCCTTAAGCTTATAACTTAAAATTTAACCAATTTAACCTAAACCCATGTAACCAATTCTACTAGGGACCTTGTGACAACCCATAATTACCAAAATTTCCCAATAAAACCCATGGATTTACACTTTTAACAATTTAATCCGTATTTCAAAATTCATCAAAAATCACTTAACAAAACAAGTTTGTTTAACAAACAAGATAAATAATATATCAAATAACTTCAAAACATATTCCAAAAAAACCATGGCAAGTCCCTCAACCTTTAACAATTTTGCAAATTAACCCCCAGGCTAGCTAGATTAAGTTAATACGAACTCAAAAACATAAAAATCATTAAAAATAATTCACAAAATCTTACCATTCAATGAATTAAACCTTAGCTGAACTTCAAGCTTCTCCTTTCATGGAGATTTTGGTTGAAACAAAAATAAAAGAACGAAGATGATATTATTTTGTTATTTGTTTTGTATTTTTAACTAATTACTAATTTACCCTTACAAATTTAACTTTAAATTTCACTATAACCTTGTCCATTATTGTCCATTAACAATATATATGGCATATTCACCAAATAAGTCCATTGATTAAAAATTTCATAACCATTTGACCCTATTAATTAATAGAAACCCACTTTTGCAACTTTTACAATTTTGTCCTTTTACCTAATTAATCAATTAAACTTCAAAATTTCTTAACGAAACTTTAATAAAACCCTAATATAATCCCATAGACTTTAAATAAATATTAAAATAATAACTCACTTGTTGGAATTGTGGTCCCAAAACCATTATTTCCAACACCACTAAAATTAGGTTGTTATAAATTCCTCCTGCAATACCCTATTTGCAAGGCACAAATGGATTGCAGATAGGGCCTTTTCATCAAGCTCTTCCCATCCTATCTGATCTAGATTCTCAGGCTTTTTCTCGGTAACAACCTTTTTCAGGCTGGTCTAAACTAGAATTTCCATCATTTAAACTTGCCATAGATTGAAATTTTTGATACCATCGAACTTCTCAATATCAAACATTGTTGTTGCCATCTCTGAAAGGGTTGATCTACGAAAAATTGAACTAGCTCTAATACCACTTGTTGGGGATCGACCCGATTAAGCAACAAATAAGTAAAAATAGAGGAACAAATTGAGAAATTGAACACACAAATTTAGCGTGAAAAACCTCTCCAAAAAGGATAAAAAACCACGAGTAAAGATAATGGAGGTAAGCAAGGATTTTTAAAACTATAAGGCTAAGTGTATTTTACACTAAACTTAAAAGGGCAACTATCTTTTACCTAAAATTTTACTAAAAAACAACTTACCTTATGCCCAAACACAATTTTTTTAATCATTCATAAAACCAGAGTAAAACTTGATAAGTCTTGATTTTAGTGGGTAACTATCTTATCTTGTCTAATTATTAGGAATGGAAGAGGATATTTGTTCAAGCACATTTAAGTTTATTGTTAGACAAGCAAATACCAAGAGAGTCTTTAAACATCAAAGCCATTGTTGATGGGTGAGAGAATAGGAAGGCCAAAAAGTCAGAAGTGAAGGTAGATGCACCTAACGACAACATGTAACACCTTCAAAGGGAGACCATGCTACAACAACTAAAAAAACATCATTAATCGCCATGAAGAAAGATGGAGTCGATGATGGAGGATGAATTTGCAGCCATTAAAGTAGCCTCAACCCCCAATCGAATAGGTTTGTGTGGTGAATCCCGACCTCCAATGGACTAAGGATCAAAGTGACGACGATCACATCAATCACAAGGTCAATGCTACTAAAAAGAAATCACTAGGGATAAAGTCGACACCATGAGTAGAAAGGTGAAACCCCACAAGGCAAGATTTTTTGAAACACCCATTGCTAGGGTTAGGGTTAAACCGATAACTTAAGCAATAGGTGTCACATTTTGAACACTAAACCACTCACTTTATTTTATACCTTTCAGTTCAACTTTGTTAAACTCTTTAAAGCATTTTGGACTATTTATGAACATCCTTTACCATTTAATTTTGATCTATGTCTATTCGAAACCTTTTTTGGTTAAAATAAAGAAAATTAAGGGTTTGGGTAGAGGTATCGATGCCTACATGCTAGGTATCAATACCTCTACTATTTTACTGTAGATTTTAACATTTTGAATTTTAGATACCGGTACTTGTATCAAAGGTATTGCACCATTAGTGCAGGGGAGCCTAAAAACAAGTCAAAACATCACTAAAACATGTCTAAACAACCTTTAATCATCCCCAAACTTTTCCTAACATGTTTAACCTCAAAATGTATTAGATTAACATTCAAAATACTATATTTTATTTTTCATTATCAAACACCATGTAATTTCCAATAATGTCATTTAAGTACAATTTAAACATAACAAAAAAACACCTAATGTACATGCCACTTCTAAGTCCAAAATTATATACTAAAAGAGTCTTGAAACTTTGAGAGTTGATATGATCCTATTGAAGAAGTACTCCTTGAATCTTCTATCTACTTTTTTTACTTACACGTTTAAAATAAATGCATTATGCTACGTGAATAGCTTAGTAAGTACTTAACCGAATTCAATCTTACCATTTAGATATATACAATTTAAATAAATTTTTAATGACATTTAGTCACACGTTTCTTTCATTAATATACTTAAACTTTTAATTCATTTTTCAAAACATAAAATCATTTAAATTAACTTTAAATTTTATAGTTTTACTTTAACACATATAACCACTAATCAAATTTCACATTTCACTTTTGCAGTCTTAAGTGAATCTCAAAGGAGTTCAATAATTTTGATATATTGTAGAGATCTAAGCCAAACACGAACTCTCGGCCTAAAACAAAACTCCCATAATGCGAAATCCAGAAAAAAATATACAAGAACTCCAGTAAACACATCACATAACCCAATACTCATATCCTAATCTCCTTTGAACCCTTGTATCACCAACCCAATTCCCATTCAAACCTATAGTCCCTCTCAACTCCAAAATCATTTCATTATCATGCATCATATTTCCTCTGAGTTCACTAAGACATTTATTCACATATCACTTTCATATAGCATAATAGATATATCACACATATATCACTTTGTATCATATTACTTATTCACATTAAATCACATAAATAGATTCACTACAATTTTATTTCACACATTCACTTTATTCACAATTCGTAAAAATGCAAACATAACATATATTCACAACATTTAGCACTTTAGATTTTAATTCACTATTATTAAGCACTTTACTTTCTCATAACACTTCACTTAAATATTTTATTTCACTATGTTAGCACACATAGTAACTTTTGAATATTTTACAATTTAGTCATTAAATTCATTAAAATTCAATAATTATTATATCACTTTACATTTCATTACTATCACATAACACTTAATTTAAGTATTCAATCACAATATTGGTTTCAGATAATACCTTTTATATACTTTACATTTTAGTCCTCTCTATTGTAACATCACTCACATGAAATGAACCGATACATCTCAAGCAATGGATGTCACATTTGGACGCTAAGACTAAACTCAAACATCAATTTCAAAAATTTGTTTTAACATAAATAGACTCATTTGATGCTTTTCAAGTCATTCCTAATCTTCCTTTAAAGTTTGGTTGCAAAGGGGACCGTTCGAGGCTTGTTTGGGTCAAAACAAGGTAAATGGAGTCAATGTCATGACTCTGCAAAATGGGTGTTGCAACATTAAAGGCGAAATGCTCCAATGATATCAATGTCACGACACTAATTTATGATGTCGCGACACTAAAGGCATATTACTCTAGTTACATCCAATGTCATGAAACTAAGGGAAGATTACCCAAAATATGCTTGAAGCATCCAAAACCAATTTTAAACTATCATCAATCATTCCATAACACTTCTAACATTGCAAAACATAAATCTCCATAAAAATATTATGCAATTAAATGTACTTTGTTTCAACTTATGTACATGTCATAATGTATTATAAAAAAACCAAAACCATACTCTCTTCCAAGCTTTGAGGTGTGATGTGATGAGTTGAGATGATATCTTCACTCTAGAGCTTCAAGTTGGGCCTCTACCTATGAGTTAAAAAAATAATGCGTTAAGCTTATAAAAGCTTAGTAAGTGCATCAAGGATTAAACTTACCATTGGAGTTAATCAATGTTAAGATATAAATTTATGTATGATAAATAACATAAAAGGAATGTTAAATAGAAAATAACCATAGTGAAATCTCAAACTAACATTCTATAAGCCACTTACCATTTAAAATTTTAGCCCAATTGTAGACTCAATAGAACACGTACGATATGTGGCATGAACATTGAATCATTAGCACAAATGCACATAAACTATCTTACACCAAAGTGTAATGTTAATGAATTGCATCGAAGTGCCAATGTCACTAGAGCTGAAGCAGCGAAGTCACTGGATTGCACCGAAGTGCTATTATCACTAGCACACATAAAAGATTCCTAATGGCATGCCATCTATATCCTACTAGTTCACATTTTGTCTACATGGGCATTTAATATTTAAATTCATTACATTCATTCAACAATTAAAGGCAATTCAAATTTTACCTTTTTTTACAATTTAGTCCTTATTTATATAAAAGTCAATAATCATCAAAATATCACTTGACAGTTAATTTACTATTATTTAAAACTAAGTTCTACATCTAATTATTTCATTTCACGTATCTAATTTTTATAAACTTTGCAATTTAATCATTGTTACTTCAAATATACGACACATAAGTTATTCACTGTATTATTTAAATCACCTTCTATCACATTTACTTTTAAATAAATTCCATAATTACTATCAACATTTTCTTATATTGATTAATCCCATAAGTATTACTATAACCAATTTAACAAGTTTTCACTTAGGTTTTAATAAGTAAAGAAAAATTCTTGAAGTACTTACAATCAAGTTGATCGCCTCGCCCTGCGCATGTGTGCGCCAGGGCGCAAAGAATCAACACTAATACAATAATAAAATCTAAATAATTACATGCGGTGCCTGCAAGTGTGATAGATCAATTGGAATATAATTTGTACAATGGGGTACAAAAGTACTCTAAGGATCAAACTCACAAGAGTCGGTGATTAAGTGAATTCTAGCCAATAATGTAATTAAAGAGTCTAACTAACTACTCATTAAATAGCATAGTACGGAAAACCATAATTTTGAGTTTAATTATACTAATTAGCTAACTAATCAACAAAATGACTAAATCATAAAGCATGCAAAGTTATAAAACTATCCAATAAATAACGAACGATGGTTGATTGAATTTGATATGGTTCATTACTCATCAAATTAGGGATCTAGATTGCTTAAACTCCTAAAGTGACTCCATTTTACCTTTCGGTCTCAATTTTACCAAATTAGACAAATTAGTTCGGTTTATCTCTCGATCTTACACGACTAACCCAAGACTAACGAATTGGTGCCCAATAAGATTACCTCTCGGTCTCACTTATCTTAATTTTCCCTTAGGGGCGTCAATCACAAGTTTTGAGGTTCATTCAATTTAGTCTTTGATTAAAAATTAGTTTACCCATATCTCCATCAACCAACCCTTATAGGGTTTAGCTACGCATTACCATTTCTAAGGTAACAAACATCAAGGAAGCAACCATGAAAGCCATTGACATAAAGTTCAATAACAAGATGAAAATTTTGATTTCTACTTGAAAAAATGTAAAGGCAAACAACTAGAAACAAAATAAATAACCAAGAACATTAAAGTTAAGATTTTTGATAGATGAAAGAACGTAAATTGAAATAGCATTAAACTAGAGATTAAAATGTGATTGCACCCAAGTTCAAGGTACTAAACATGTAAATAAACCTAAGCTACAGTGTTAACTAACTTAACTAACACTAATAATGTAAATAAAGAACAAGGAAAATGCAAAAAAATAAAAATCCTAAGCTATAGATAATAACTAAAACCCTAAAAATGAGAGAAACTAAGAAGATGAACTAAAATTGTATCTAATGCCCTTCTCTCTTTTCAGCCAATTTTTGGATCTTTTTAACAACTATTCTGACGCCTTATTCTTGATCAAAATGCCCCTCAATGTGTCTTTTTTATTGGTGTTTCCATTGGACAAGGACTGCCCCTAATTTTAATTTTTTCCCCTCGCAATAGTGATATTGCGATACCTATGGTCTGGATATCGTGATATCATCGACAATTTCAAAATGGGGAGTTTCCTTAAAGGCTGGGTATCATGATACCCAAAGAGGATATCACAATACCACTATAGGTGGTCTTAATTCTTCTTTTCATTTCAAGACTTTTGAGGGTATAGTGATACCAGTCTCTGATATCGCAATACCCCCTCCTTGGTGATGTTTTCGCTCGAAATTGGGCCACCATTAAGTTCCTACAATACTCAATCAATCGTTAGGTCCAAATGCCACATTTGGCTAAATTGGGTATCAAAATGAATAAAAAAACACATTAAAATATTATTAAATAGAAAATTTAATAATTACGCTAAACTACAAAAAAAAACACTAATTTACTCAAAAATAAGCTTGTAATAACCCATTTTCAGTGGTGTCAGAAACGGTGGTTTTGGCACCCTATTTTTTGATGATCGAACTAGTGAATATTACTTATTAATAGTTATGAGTTTATTATATTGATATATTGAATTTTGATTCGTAATTTTATTGAATATATGGTTAATTAGGGTACAATGACTAAATCATATAGATGGTAAAAGTTTTATCACAAAAAAATTTACACATTATAAGGACCAATGTATGTGTATGTTCTTGGATAAAGATGTCATCATCCATGTTAATAAGGCTTAATTAAGCTTAATGATAGGTTAATTAAAGTTTAATTAATAGTCTTAATAATTATAATAATGTCAAACTATAAAAGTTAAAATAAAAAGACAAAAGATGATAAATTCCATCATATTCATCTTTCTTCTTCATAGTCAAAAATTAGAAGAAAAGATAGTGTTTTTACAATACAAATTTCAAGCTTTAATTGGTAAGTGATTTCTAGCTCATTTCTTATAATTTTTATGTTTTTGGAATCCCTAGAGCTTGATTTAGCTAGTCCATGGACTATTTCGTAAAATTGTTAAAGATTTTGAAAGTTGTAATTGATGTTTTTGAAGTTTTTTGGATGTCACATGGTAGAGTTTGAAGCTTTTTATAGAATAAGATTAATTTGGAAAGTGAAATTTGCCAATTTTGAATGTAATGACTAAAATGAAAATGTATTGAGTCTAGCATAAAATTTATGTAAATATAGATGTTGGGAAATGTGCCCATATTGTCTAAACATGTAATTGTTTTCTATTTATTTGAACGATGAATAAATAAGTAAAGTTAATTTCACATTTCACTATTATGTATTTTGTATTTTCTGTATTTTATATTTTGCATGCATACAAAATTGTAACAAGCAAATATTAGCTCATTAATTGTTTAAAGTTCAAACTGACCATAAGTGGCATTGTAAGAATGTTTACATTGCGAGAAAGACAACTTAGTTTAATAGATAATCTAAACGAATCCGTAATCCCGTAAAAGAATCAAAGTGAGCATTTGATTCAAAACTGAGAAGGATTATTATGTCATCTACAATTCCAATTGGGGAGATGGCTAGTCTTAGCTATTGGAGCAGTTGACTCCACAAGTAGAGACATGGATGTATTCATTGGTAGAATGATACATTAGACTGGACCCAAGATGAATTAATTTTGAATCCATTTATGAATTAATTCACTTGTGCCGTTCATGGTGTGATTTACCTAAATCCTGAGTTAGTTACTGACCATACGTATGCAACTCATGTGCTTTGATATAAGTGGAGGCTTATGCTGTAAAGATGATCGAGCCCATAGCCAATATTTTGGGTACATGACTTGTGTATGGCATGGCTTTACTAGCAATAGTGGAATTCATAGCTCAATTAAAGAGTTAATAATATCCTCTCATTGGCATTGTGTGTATAAAACATGGCCACAGGCTGTGGAATGCCCCAAAAATCCTTTATAATTATTCTCGTATTTTTGTGACACAAATATCTATCTGCTTCAGTGGTTAAGTGTTCTAGGAGTGTCTGAGAAGTCTTAGGTTCAAGCCTTAGCTTTGGCAAAATTTTGTTTTTCATTGAGTAAACCCCTATCTTTAGCCAGTAGGCTTATAAATAAATGTTAGTAAAATATGTCAGAATGGGCTTGCTGGTCTGGTGGATAAGTAGAGTGGCAAAGTGCTGGTGGTCTTAAGTTCGAGTCTTGGTGTGTGCGGTGAGTGTTTTATTTTACTGCTAGTGCCGTGTAGGTGTTTTAGTCTAACCGAACTATTGAAGAGTTGGAGTGGAATTTGAATTAGGTGGTTGAGGGAGGGGTGGATGAATTTTGGGGAGTGGATTGATGGATTTGGGGAGAAAAATAAGGATGGAAGAGTTTGAAGGTAACCAAAATAGGTGGTGGCAAATTCGGATACTCAACTCATTCTCTCAATTTTTTTTTTCTTTTGGTCTTTCACTGCCGATTCTTGCATTTTCCCCCACAAACTACCGTTTCCCTCCTCTCACTCTCCTAAATTTGGTGCCTTGGCATAGTTATTTTCTTTCTTTTCCAATTTTGCTACCGCACGCACATTCTTTGCTCTTTTAACCGAATTTCACTTTATGCTCTCCCTTTCTGACGCTTTTTTTATCCCTATTGTTCTTTTCTCCCTTTTCCCTGGTGCTGCAAGGAGTGTGTTCCTCCTTCGCTGGTTATACATCGGTAAATAAAGGGTAGGTTATGATGATTTGGGGTAGTCGTTTCTTGGTGAAAAACCATTTCTTTTTATTTTATTTTTTTCTTGTGTTTCCGTTAGTGATTACGCTTTGTTTTCAGCAGCAAGTCGTATGGATCGAGACCCTTCCCATACTTCTTCGTAAGCAAACCGAGTTGAGGCGTTAGGGGTAAGTTTCGATTGTTCTTAAATTGAGTAAGTGGTTGGGTTGGTTTAATTCAACTATTAAGGTGATTAATGGGGAGTGTGTTGATCAATTTTAGTTTAGGTATTACCGAGCTCGAAAGTATTTTGCTACGAATCCATAACAGGTGTGTAAACACGACTCTGAAAATGAAAATTGGCGAAAAGCCAAAAAATATGAAAAGTCGATGCCATACGGGCATGTGGCCGCCCATGTGGTAGGCCGTGTGATCGGACATGACGTGTGATCGACGAGGTAGGCTATGTATGAGTCATAGGCCGGGCCGAATTGGGCCGTGTGGGCCTCACACGGGTGAACTACACGGACGTATGAGATTATTGGGCCAGGCCGTATGATCCACACGGCTAAGACCATTTTAGACCTTGTAGGTCACACGAGTGTGTGGGCCAACATGGGAAAATTATATTGGATTGTGGGCCCATTTTCACTATTTTGACTGCTAAGGTTGCACAGGTCACCCGAGTCGACTGTGGACCTGCTGTAGGGTCGGTAAGATTACCTAGATCCCTAATTGACTGAATGACTGTTATATCCATGTACTTTATATATATATACGTACGACTATATTTTGAGCATTCTGTTAAAACTGTACTGAATACATATATGATACCATGATTTGGCATGACATGATTGTATAATGCATTGCATGGGGATGGGTTTATATGGATCAGAGGAACTGTACTGAAAGGCTTCGGGTTTAACTTACTAGCTGCAAACTACTGTCTAGTGTCGCATTCTGTACTTTCTAGAGTGTAGGGATGGGTGGGTTGATTATATCCCCACATGGAGTGTAGGGTCGAACGGAGATAGAGTGTAAATGATGGCTAGGGAGGACTTGTATACTGTATGATCTGTTACTGTACTGATTATTATTACTGTAATGGGCCAAGGCCCAAACACATGGCTACTTCTGTACTGAGATGGGCTAAAGCCTAAACTGATTATGTCACTGATACTAAAAAGGGCTCAGGCCTAGACTGTGATTGCCTTCTGTCTGTCTGTTTGTACTATTTGAGATTACACACTAAGTTTTTGTAAACTCACCCTTCTGTTTTAACTGTAGGTAATCCCCAAACATAGGCGGATTGATGCGACGGAGGATTCAGCGGTGGCCACATGACCCATTTCGTTCTATTTTAGTACTTCATTATAATTTTGATTTTATTTTGGGGTATTTTACCGTAATAGTGGCATTTTTGGGTTTTCATGGTTAATTTGGGATTTCTATTATTTTGATTTATAACTGCTAGTAGTAGGGTCAATCGAGTTTTCAAAAAGAATCAATAATTTTAACAAAATAAACTTAGATACACAAAATGATTTACAAAGCTTCTGCAACAAGTGACGTTTTGAAAATTAACAACGTTTTGAAAAAAAAATAATTTTGTGATAATGAACTACGTTTGAAAATTAACGACACATCCTAAAATTAACATAAGATTTTGTATAGAGGTTAAATAGAAAAGAGGTTTTTACGATAACTCATTTATTTCAAAAAACACTACCAGTGACATCGCCAGATTCGGCCATAATGTCTAGGTTGGGTTTGGGGTGTTACATTTAGTGGTATCAGAGCAAAATTGTAAAACTCGACTGTGGATTTAGGTTTTTAAACTTGAATTTTAAAGCATCGATTTTTAGATGATTAAAATATTTTTACAGCATGTGTGGTACATTGAGTCCCAGCGCCAATCCCGTAAGCTCCCTGAAACTGTTATGTGCTTTAAACTGAACTACTACAAATAGTATATACTACGACTACTATAGATAGAACTGTACTGAAAACACTCAAGTTAGTGTATACTGATACTATGGTAACACCGATAGACACTGATAGACACTATGTCATACGAAAATAAAGCTTATAGTTTTGGTACTATTTTCATAAAATATTTGTTAATAAACATTGGAACATTAAATTGATGCATAAAATTGATAATACAGATAAAATGTAAATAGAAAATGAGCACAAGACGTACACGTAGTGCTCGAGCTAGATTTTCATCTTCTGGCAACTTGCCTAAATTGGATACAAGTGAGACACCGACTTCACCAGTGAATGAGAATGGGTCTCATGATCGAGCAGGCTAGGGACTACGCATTGTCTCAAGCCATGTTACAGATTTTGGAGAGGGTCGCTGAGCCCAATACTGGAGCTCGAGGCCGAAGGTCGGTCACGGAACGACTTTGGTCTAATAGAGCTGAGATTTTCAGGGGTATTGCTGGAGTTGCCCCTAACATGGCTGAATACTGGATCGAAGCCACAGAAAGGATTATGGACGATTTGGATAGCACCCCCGAGCAAAAACTAAAGGGTATAGTGTCACTACTGAGAGATGATACTTACCAATGGTGGCTTACGGTTAAGGAGGGCACTCAGCCCGACCGACTGACCTGGGAGTTCTTTAAGACTGCCTTCTAGGGGAAGTATGTGGGTGTCAGTTACGTGGATGCCCGTAGGAGAGAGTTCTAAATTTGACCCAGGGTGATAGATTAGTGGCCAAGTACGAGGCTGAATTTCTACGACTGAACTGCTACGTGCGAGGAATGGTGGTGATTGAGTACGAGAGATGTGTTCATTTCGAGGATGCCCTCAGGGATAATCTGAAGGTTCTGATAGCTCCACAGAGGGAGCGAGTCATTGCGCCACTAGTTGATAAAGAGAGATATGAATAAGAGGGATTCAGAGCCCTCGAGTTTAGTTCAGAGGCTTAAGAAAAAGGCTAGAGATGATGGGCCGATCAGAGTTGGGACTCCTATTACTACTACTGGATAGCCGCCGTGTACTGACTATGGTAGACGCCATTAGGTCGAGTGTTGAAAAAGAATCGGGGCTTGCTTGAGGTGCGGTTCATTAAAGCTCCGTATTAGAGATTACCCGTGAAGGTCCAATCAAATGCAAGATTCTAGCATGGGTACTGCACCACCGAGAGTAGTTCAGCAGCCACAGAGAGGTTGTGGTCAGACTAAGGGTGGTAACGGTCTGGGACGTTGTCAGAGAGCATCAGGCAGAGGTGCTGGTCATACTAAGGTGAGACAGCCGGCTCTAGTTTATGCTGCATGTCATCAAGAGGATGGTGATGCTCCGGATGCCATTACGGGTACGTTTTTTATTTATAATGTGCCCTATACTGCACTGGTAGATATAAGATCCACTCACTCCTATATAGCTGGTACTGTAACTGAAAACTTAGGTATACTGGTTGAGAGCACTACGAGTGAGGTCACTGTACTAAGTCTATTGGGGCAGTCAATAAGGGTTAGCAAACTATTTAGAGATGTTCCTCTAGAGGTTCAATGAGCTATCTTTTTGGCTGATCTGATAGAACTGCCTTTTGGAGAATTTGATATAATATTGGGAATGGACTAGTTAGTCAAACACCGAGTGAGCCTAGATTGTGCCACAAAAAGAGTTGTACTGAGGGTTAGTCAAACAGCGAGGTGGTTGTAATTGGGGAATGTCGGAACTACTTATCGAATGTGATTTCTACATTGAGGCGAAAAATTGGTCCGTAAGGGATGTAAGGCGTATCGGCCTACATCAATGTTTTAGATTCTGGGGATTTTTCTGTTAAGGATATCAAGATGGTTAAGGACTTTTTGGACATTTTTCCTGAAGAGCTACCTGGGTTACCTCCTAATCGTGAAGTAGAGTTTGGGATTGAGCTCCTTCCTAGTACTCGGTGTCTATCGGCCTTAATAG
Organism: Gossypium rotundifolium; assembly: GCA_025506655.1. Lineage (NCBI taxonomy): Eukaryota > Viridiplantae > Streptophyta > Magnoliopsida > Malvales > Malvaceae > Gossypium > Gossypium rotundifolium. The sequence goes on from CP106734.1 coordinate 34,752,102, forward strand.
AATGGCACCGAAAGAGCTTGTGAAGCTTAAGGCTCAAATTTAAGAGCTACTAGATCGTGGGTTCATCCGCCCTAGTATGTCTCCGTGGGGGGCACAAGCACTATTTATGAAAAAGAAGGATGGATCTACGTATATGTTTATCGACTACTGGCAACTGAATAAGTTGACAATAAAAAATAAGAACCCTTACCGAGGATAGATGATCTGTTCGATCAATTTCGAGGAGTTTCAGTGTTTTCTAAAATTGACCTCCGATCAGGGTATCACCAGTTAAGAGTTAAAGAAGCTGACATGCATAAGAAAGCATTTAGGACTCGCTATGGTTATTACGAGTTCCTAGTAATGCCATTTGGACTAACAAATGTTCTAGCAGCTTTTATGAATCTAATGAACCGAGTGTTTTAGCCCTATCTGGATCGGTTCGTGGTGGTATTTATTGATGACATACTAGTGTATTAAAAGACTGAAGATAAACACGATGATCATCTCAGAGTGGTTCTACAGATTCTGCGAGAGAAGCAACTATACGCCAAGTTCAGTAAGTGTGAGTTTTGGTTACGTGAAGTAACGTTTCTGGGACATGTGGTTTCTGCTGAGGGGATTAGAGTCGATCTTCAAAAGATAGAGGCAGTATTGGAATGGAAACAGCCTAAGACTGTATCTGAGATCCGTAATTTTCTTGGACTGGCAGGATATTATCAAAAATTTGTAGAGGGGTTTTAACTGATCGCCGCACCCTTGACTAAGCTGCTACGTAAGGGTGTGCCGTTTAACTAGACTGACTCGCAGTAAGAGAACTTTGAGAAGCTCAAGATTGTTCTGACGGAGGCCCCTATTCTGATACATCCAGAGTTAGTGGGTCATCGTGGGTTACCCCTCACATCCACTAAGAAGGATTCAGTATGGGTCATCGTGGATCGATTGACCAAGTTCGCCCATTTCATACCGATTCATACTGACTACTCTCTGCAGAAGCTGGCTAAGTTGTATGTGTCTAAGATAGTGAGACTGCATGGGGTACCGATTTCGATAATATCTGATAGGGATCCTCGTTTCACATCTCGATTCTGGAAAAAGCTACATGAAGCTCTGGGTACAAGATTAGACTTTAGTACTACGTTCCATCCTCAGACTGACGATCAGTCAGAAAGGGTGATTCAGATACTAGAGGATATGCGAGAAGTTGTGTGATTGACTTCTGAGGTAGTTGGGAGAATTACCTACCGCTAGTAGAGTTTTCTTATAACAATAGCTATCAGTCTAGCATTCAGATGGCACCGTGAGGCATTATATAGTCGTAGGTGTCGTACACCTTCATGTTGGACTGAGTTGGGCGAGTGGCATTTTTGGGCCTGAATTGGTTTTTGATACCGAGGATAAAGTTATACTGAATCGAGATTGACTGAAACTGGCAACTGATAGGCAGAAGTCTTACGCAGACCTGAAGCGACTTGAAATTGACTATTTTGTGGGACACTTCATTTTTCTTAAGGACTCGCCATGGAAGAAGGTACTGAGATTTGGTCGTAAGGGCAAGTTGAACCCTAGATTCATTGGGCCTTATCGTATTTTGAAGCATGTAGGACCCGTTTCTTACTAGTTGGAGTTACCTCAGAGTTAGATCGGTTTCACGACGTGTTTCACGTCTCTATGTTGAGGCGCTGCCGCGCTGATCCTACGCATATTGTTCATGTTGGGGAGATCGAGGTTAGGCCAAATTTGACCTTTGAGGATGAGCCAGTGCAGATATTAGATCGCAATATAAAGATTCTAAGAAGAAAGTCCATCCCACTAGTTAAAGTTCTTTGGCATAATCATAGTTCTGAGGAGGCCACGTGGGAGCCTGAGGATGCGATGCGACAGCAATATCCTCATCTATTCTGATTAGGTAAAATTTCAAGGCCAAAATTTTCTTTAAGGAGGGTAGAGTTGTAATGCCCCAAAAATCTTTTATAATTATTCTCGTATATTTGTGACACAAATATCTGTCTGCTTCAGTGGTTAAGTGTTTTAGGAGTGTCTAAAAAGTCTTGGGTTCAAGCCTTAGCTTGGGCAAAATTTTGTTTTTAATTAAGTAAACCCCTATCTTTAGCTAGTAGGCTTATAAATAAATGTTAGTAAAATATGTCAGAATGGGCCTGCTGATCTGGTGGATAAGTAGAGTGGCAAAGTGCTGGTGGTCTTGAGTTTGAGTCCTGGTATGCGCCAAAGAGTGTTTTATTTTTCTGCTAGTGCCGTGTGGGTGTTTTAGTCTAATCGAACTACTGAAGAGTTAGAGTGGAATTTGAATTAGGTGGTTGAGGGAGGGGTGGATGATTTTTGGAAAGTGGATTGAGGGATTTGGGTAGAAAAATAAGGATAGAAGAGTTTGAAGGTAACCAAAATAGGTGGTGGAAAATTTGGCTACTCAACTCATTCTCTCGGTTTTTTTCTACTTTTGGTCTTTCTCTGCTGATTCCTTCATTCTTTCCCCCACGTGCTGCCGTTTCCCTCCTCTCACTCTCTTAAATTCGGTGCCTTGGCATAGTTTCTTTCTTTCTTTTCCAATTTTGTTGCCGCACATACCTTCTTTGCTCTCTTAGCCGAATTTCAGCTTTATGCTCTCTCTTTCAAATGCTTTTCTTTATCCCTACTGTTCTTTTCTCCCTTTTCATGGTGCTACCGAATTGGCCCTTGAATCTTTCTCATCATTGTGCATCCTTTTGATCGTTCAAGACAAGGAGTGCGTTACTCATTCGCTGGTTATACGTCGGTAAGTAAAGGGTGGGTTATGATGATTTGGGGTAGTAGTTGCTTGGTGAAAACCATTTCATTTTATTTATTTTTTTACTTGTGTTTCCGTTAGCGATTATGCTTTGTTTTTAGCAGCAAGTCGTGTGGATCGAGACCATTCCCATACTTCTTCGTAAGCAAACCGAGTTGAGGCGTTAGAGGTAAGTTCTGATTGCTCTTAAATTTAGTAAGTGGTTGGGTTGGTTTAATTCGACTATTAAGGTGATTAATGGGGAGTGTGTTGATCAATTTTATTTTAGGTATTATCGAGCTCGAAAATGTTTTACTGCGAATCCATAACAGGTTTGTAAACACGAATATGAAAATAAAAACAGGCGAAAAGCTAGAAAATGTGAAAAGTCAACGCCACACAGGCGTGTGGCCGCGCCGTGTAGTAGGCCATGTGATTGGACACGAGTGTATGATCTACGAGGTGCCATGTGTGATTCATGGGCTGGGACGTGTGGGCCTCACACGTGAACAATATTGGCGTGTGGGATTATTCGGCCAGGCCGTGTGATCCACACGGTTAAGGCCATTTTAGGCTTTGTGGGCTACACGGGCTTGTGGGCCCACATGGGAAAATTATATTGGCTTGTGGGCCCATTTTCACTATTTTGACTGCTAAGGTTGTATGGGTCGCCCGAGTCAATAGTGGACCTGCTATAGGGTCAGTAAGATTACCTAGATCCCTAATTTACTGAATGACTATTATATCCATGTACTTTATATATATATGTATGACTGTATTTTGAGCATGCTGTTAAAACTGTACTGAATACATATATGATACCATGATTTGGCATGACATGATTGTATGATGTATTGCATGGGGATGGGTTTATATGGATCGGAGGAAGTGTACTGAAAGGCTTCGAGCCTAACTTACTAGCAGCTCAGCTGCAAACTACTGTCTAGTGCCGCATTCTGTACTTTCCGGAGTGTAGGGATGGGTGGGTTGATTATATCCCCACATGGAGTGTAGGGTCGGACGGATATGGAGTGTAGATGCTAGCTGGGTAGGACTTGTATACTGTATGATCTGTTACTGTATTGATTATTGTTACTGTAATGGGCCAAGGCCCAAACACATGACTGCTTCTCTACTGAGATGGGCTAAAGCCCAAATTGATATTGTCACTGATACTGAAAAGGGCTCAGGCCTAGACTGTGATTGCCTTCTGTCTGTCTGTTTTTGCTATTTGGAATTACACACTAAGTTTTCATAAACTCACCCTTCTTTTTTAACTATACAGGTAATCCCCAAACATAGGCGGATCGGTGCGACGGAGGACTTAGCGGCGGCCACATGACCCATTTCATTCTATTTTAGTACGTAATTATAATTTTGGTTTTATTTTGGGGTATTTTACTATAATAGTGGCCTTTTTGGATTTTCATGGTTAATTTGGAATTTCTATTATTTTGATTTACAACTGCTAGTAGTAGAGTCAATAGAGTTTTCAAAAAGAATCAACCGTTTTAATAAAATACACTCAGATACGCAAACTAATTTACAAAGCTTCCGCAACAAGTGATGTTTTGAAAATTAACAACGTTTTGAAAAAGAAAAATTTTGTGATAATGAACTACGTTTGAAAATTAACGACGCATCCTAGAATTAATACAAGATTTTCTATAGAGGTTAAATAGAAAAGAGGTTTTTATGACAACTCATTTATTGACATCGCCAGATTCGACCATGACGTCTAGGGTGGGTTTGGGGTGTTACAGGTTGCTTGTTCTCAAATGAAAAATTTATCACAGTCATTTGTTGACAATGATCATATTAATCATTAGGAAGACACAATGGTGACAATAAGATAAAATAAGATTGTTTTGAGTGAACGAATTTAACTAAAAGGAATCAATGATATCATATGAGGGTAACACACACATGACGAGATCATTGGACAAAGCAGTTGGATGAATTACTTTTGTAAAGAGTATACAATAAGGAGTTTTCAATCATGGTACTTCTTATGGACTGACTCCATGATTATGTAATTGCGAATTATCGGAACGATGGTTTTGGACATAATTGCAATAACTAGAGCCTAATTGTATATATCCGATTGGTCCCTCCGCTAGCTCAACAAAAGCTTGATCGAACTACATTTGAATCGGAAAAAATTCTACGACTTTAGAAATAATTTAATTGAGTCAATTTATTCGATATGAAATTAAATTAGGTGGTCGTAAGAATTGTTCAACTAGAGAATTTGATTAAAGAATTTTCTTGGAAAATTAATTTTGAAAATTTAAGTGATTTTTGAAAAAATTATTTTTGATCAAGTAAAATTAAAGTAATCAAATTAATTAAAATTAATATTATATTTTTAGAAATTAAATTTCAAGTCAAACAATTGGCTCAACGGGTAATTAAACTTAAAAATTGGACCTGAGATCGTAAATATGGTTTGGGAGCCCAAAATCGAGACCAATACCCAAAAAACTGGTCAAATTGGGTCGACGGTCCAACCAGTGGCTAGACCAGATCGGTCATGTCATCATTGACCTGGACCAAATTGATAGTAGCCGAACCGGCTCGAGGTGCCATAAGGGTGTCGCATTTGCATCACCGGACACGATGGTGTCGTTCGCGGCATCCGGTGGCCAACAACGGTTGGTTATCGATGGTTGAACAGTGGAAGAGCTACACTCTTACTGGAACTCTACCAGAGAATTTGATTTCAGATTAACTATTCTAAAAATAATATTATTTTAATAGTTTAATATTAAATTTATTTTAATACTTATCTTAATAGTATTTTATTAATTTAATATTAATGTGATTATCTTAATATTAAATTAAATTTAATGTTTATCTTGTAGATAAACATTTTATTATTTAATAAGATTTAGTATTAAATTTAATCTAATATTTATCTTGATAAATATTATATTAATTTAATACTAAAGTGATTAAGTTTAATCATAGTTGAACTCTCTAAATTCTCCTTATAAAAAGAGAGACTTTGGTCATTATTAACACATACTTGAATTCAAGAGAAAGTTGTACAGAGAAAATTCTCAAAATTCTCTGAAGAGATAATTCCAGAAAATTTCTAGAGATTTTTTTATTTACAACTTAACCCAAAAGTTTAGAGAAATTACAAAATTTATAATTCGAAGCGATCCCACACTCAGCAAATGTGAGCTTGAGGATAGCGGAGAAGATTACTCAGTCGAAGCATTCATCCTAGATGAATCGAAAATGTACAATTTTAAGTGTTTATTACTTTAGATATCACAACCAAGATCTTGTTTTGGAAAATTTTTGAAAACTCTAGTTTTTCTCTAATTTTATTTTCGGTGCGTTTTTCAAACCCATTTTTCCAACAATAGATACTTGAGAGTTTTTTGAATATGAGATTGAATTTTTTTTTTGAAAATTGGGGTTTAAATGTGTAAGTTATAGTTGTTTTGGTTTTAGGGACTACATTGAATAAACTAGAAAACTTTAGGGAAATTGTGAATATGCATAGTATAAGAGGTTTTAAGGTATTTGGAATTGAAATTTTGAAATGAATCATTATATAGATCAAGATTTAAAACAATGGAAAGATAGATGCAAAAATGGAAAACTTGCAAAATAGACCTTGGCGTCGTATTTGTTGTCATTTTTGGTTAGGTAAGTTCATATAACACTTATTTTGAATTATACTTGTCTTTGTGGTATGGCATATATATTGCTTGTAATTGAGTTGCTATGGAATAATGATTTTGGGTATTATAAGTACTAAATTGTAAAGTAAGGTATAGTTGATGACTATGAATGAACACAAGAATGTATATGGTTGAATTATATGTAAATGATGATTTTCAAAGGATTTAAGTGACAAGAATATGAACTGAGGACCGTACGAACTTAGTGAACTACTAGGATACAAATGACTTGTCATAAGGGTGTATAAGGTACCAAGTGTTGGTCTTGGATGTTTTACTAATGGCTAAGGTCCAACATGTGTTGCGGATCCTTCACAGCTCATGTGAGAAGCATCGTAAAGTTATCATCTTGACTCATAGCTCGTGTGAGTAGACCCATATTCACAGCTCGTGTGAGCAACTTTATCTTGAGTATTCATGGTTATTTCGCTATAGTTCTTCGAGAAAACAAAGTTTATGAAATGGAAATGGTAGAATGGTTTGATTATGAAACAAATGTTGTTACATGAATCAAGCATGATTAGTATGAATATGATATAATGGCATGGATATTGTACTATGTTTAATTTTGTGAAAGTTAACTAACGTTATTGGATGGTGGAATTGCATAGTGAGTCGAGGAATACCATGTTTCGTAATCATAAATATATGTTCAATTCTTGAGTTATGTTAATGTCGGGTAAGTTGAGTTAATTTTTGGTACAAACTTACTAAGCATTAAGTCAGCTTACCTTTTCCCCATTCTTTTTCTTGTAGATTGTTGAAAATTGTGCGATTGGTTTGGTCCCCATCGGAGCTCACACTATCCACTTAATTACTTGATAGATTTCTGATCATTTTGGCTAGGTTATAAGTGGCATGTATATAAGTGTAAATGGATAGATGTATATGTGTGGAACTTGATGTTTTTGAGTTGGTTCCTTTGTTGTGAATTCGAGCTAGTTAAGCCATGTAAATGTATGTGTTATGTGGTACTTTGATCATGTTCAAATGGATAAGTCTTGACACATTGAAATGGTAATGGTATGATATATGAATATGCATTGATATGGTAGTATGAATGAAGTAAAAATGGCTAGAATGAAATGGACGTTTGAATTGTGGAAGATTATTATGTTGGTTAGTATTTGAGAGGCTTGAATGTTACAATTTGAGATGTTGAATTGGTGCATTTTTAATGCTAGGTTTTGGAGTTTTGTTGTGATATGGTGTTTAGTTGTTTAAGAAAATGGTTTAGGTGTGTTTTAGCATGTTTTGATTAAGTGCAATATTGGGTATTAGCATTGGTATAGGTTTTGGTATGATTGAATTGGTAAATTGTTTTAAAATGCACATTTTTATTGCACATGGCCTGGTACACGACCGCGTGTCTCCACACGAGCTGGTGACACAGGTTGTTTGACCACTTGGGTAATTTAGCTTATGATCCACACATTTACCAATTTTCACACGGGCTGGCCACACGCCTGTGTGAGTCCTGTAGATGTAGTCACTTAGTTTGTGCACGATCCCAACTTGTTACATGGCCCAGGCACATAGCCTTGTAACTTTTTTTGAGTTTTTGCATTTTTCCCCAATGCCCTTCGTGAGTTACAAGGCTTGGCCGCATGATCGTGTGACTCCTTCTTCACACGGTCACAGCTTATCAAACAGCTATTTGTAAAGTTTCCATACTTTTTATTAAGTTTTCAATTAAGTCTTGATTTGTTTCTGGGTTGACTTAAGAGCTTTTGTAAGCTCATTTGGAACTCGTTTTCAATTGTGAATGGTTTGAAATATGAATATATGAAATGTTTTCTATTTTCTTTAAGTTTAAAGATGTTTATAAATGTGATTTATTCTGTTATTTACTGTAGCATCCTGTAGCTCGAGTCTAGCAACTGAACCGGGTAAAGGTGTTTGATAAACCAAAATAGTAACATATTTTAATCTCACATTTAGCATACTTTTGGATGCTTTTCCCTTTAATTATGGAAATAGGTGCTCCTAATCCTTATTTTCATGTTTTATACTCAGTAGAGCACCGGAGGATGAAAGGAACGAATAACGGGCCGAAAATAGAGAAAATGGGCCAAAGCATGAAATCCACAAGGCCTAGGCCCAAGACCACACGGTCGTGCCTTGTGAGAAAAGTCGACCATAGCCTGGACCCCGAAATACATGGTCGTGCCTCATCAATAGGATTGACCATGGCCTGGCCATGATTTACATGGGCGTGTGCCATGGGCATGTCTCTGCCACAGGAAATAAGAATTCTATTCGGATTAGGATACTTAGAGGCAAAGAAACACATTCCAAAAGCCTATATAAAGACCCTAGAGGCCAACCTTTAGGAGGCGTTCAGTTAGGCCAAAGAGCCGAGCCAGAGCAGTTAATTTCAAGGATTTACTCGAAGAAAGCTAGCTGATTCATCTCAAGAAGCCAAAATCATACTCAAGACGGAGGATCTCTCCTTCAATTCCTTTAGGGGGTTTTAGGGATTTCTTATGTTTTGTTTTATCTTTTCTTCTGAGATCTTTTCTTTTACAATTATGAACTAAACCCTCAGATACTTGAGGGGGATGAAACCTAAGATGGATCTTGTTATTGTTATCTGAACTGAATGATAAATATTTGATTTGTTTTTAACTATGTGTTCTTAATCCTTGTTTTGGTATTTCCAGGATATTGATTCAAGTGTGATGTGCTTAGGCAGAGGAGGAAAAGACCCTGTCTAAGAGTAGATCTAGCATAGTTAAGCGGAGTTACTCGTGCGCCTAGAGATAGGGTGACAAAAATCTACCGAGTTAGGGTCAAACCTAATATGGGAGTCCATAAATCGAGTTAATACAATTCTAGGGGTTTTAATTAGAAAGAGATTTCAATTAATCAACCTAGGGTTAGACATTAGTAGCCTTGAAGAGAGGTATTAATATAAATTAAGGAATCCTACGGATCAAGTCAAATGAATAAATCGTCCGGTTCAGAGTTAGATAACAAGTGAAGTCTAGGTGGATTCTTCCTCAGGTATTGTCCAAGTCAATCGATTTTCTCTCAAGTCCTTTCCCTAATTTCTTCTTGGTCTTCGCATCTTTAGCTTAGTTAAATAGTTAATTTTAGATTAGATAAAAATCCACTTAATTCTTAGGCTAAATAATAGAAATAGAGTTAATATTAGTACTTTTGGTTCCTTTGGGTTCAACAATCCGATCTTGCCGCTAGCTATACTACTGTTCTATAGGTGCACTTGCCTCCATCGTTATCTTAGTTAGTTTTCATGTTCGATCATTCTTTTTATAAATTTTTAAGACTCGACAGACATGATCAAGTTTTTGGCGCCGTTGCCAGGGAACTAAAATATTAAGAACACTCAATTTTTATTACTTTAGCCATATTATATTTTATTATTTTTCGTAATTAAATTTTATTTTTACTTTTCTAAATTTTCTTTTTTCTCTTTTCCTAGTAGGTACCTCTAGTTTATGACTAGAAGGAACCCGATAGTATCACTACTTTACAATAGTGATATTGAAGGAACCGTACGCAGAAATCATAGAGAAGCAAGGCGAAGCTTAAATTACATACAAGAAGAGCAAGAGGACGAAGCTGATAATACAGAAAGGATGGCTGAGAATAATCTGCCACATCAAGATATGGCCGATCATCATGCTCCCCGAACTATGTATGATTATGCTAAACCTAATTTAACAAGAGCTGAATCGAGTATTGTTAGGCTTGCTATAGCTGCTAATAATTTTGAGTTAAAACCTAACACTATACAAATGATTCAACAATTTGTTCAATTTGATGGTTTGCAGGACGAAGACCCAAATACTCTTTTAGTTAATTTTTTAGAATTTTATGATACCTTCAAAATAAATGGCATTTCTGATTATGCCATTTGTCTTCGGTTATTTCCCTTTTCTTTGAGAAATAAACCCAAACAGAGGTTACATTCTCTTCCACGAGGATCAATCACTACATGGGAACAAATGATCGAAAAAATTTTACTGAAATATTTTCCACCGTTCAAAAGGGCCAAATTAAGGAATGATATCTCTTCTTTTGTGCAGATGGATTTAGAAACATTATATGATGCATGGGAGAGATACAAGGATCTGTTGAGAAAGTGCCCACACCATGGTTTACCCTTGTGGTTACAAGTCCAAACTTTTTACAATGGTGTGAACCCCTCAACCCGGTAGTTAATTGACTCAGCCACCGGCGGAACCCTTAATAACAAAACTCCTGAAGCCACTTATGAATTCATAGAGGAGATGTCACTGAATAACTATTAGTGGCAAGTTACAAGGACAAAGCCAACCAAAACAGCTGGAGTTTTCAATCTCGATGTAGTCACCATGCTATCAAACCAGGTAGAGATAATTAATAAAAAGATTGATGGTTTATGCGATTCTTTGCAGGTACATTTAGTTATGCAGTGCAATACGAACGAAGGATGGATGAACAATACATAATACCCACCTTACAATCCGAGTACTGAGACCGAGCAAGTTTACTATATGGGAGACAATTTTAGACCTCAAAATAACCTTTATGGTAGAGCTTATAATCTAGAATGGAGATACCACCACAATCAAGGACAACAACCTTACCCACAGGAAAGGAGACAAAACCTTGAAGAAACACTAGCAAAATTTATAGAACTATTAGAAAACCGTTTCAAAAATACCGAAACGATATTGACTAATCAACAAGCATTAATCCAAGGGCTGAATGATCAAATCGGACAACTAACTAAGTTAGTTTATGCTAGGCCACCAAAAGTTCAACTAAACAAAAAGAGCATGTGAGGGTAGTTACGCTAAGGAGTGGAAAAGAATTGGTTGAAACTAAGAAGAAGATACCACGTGAAACTGATAAGGCAAAGGATGAGGAAGTTGAGAACATAACACCAATACGCGAAGAATGTAACCTATCAATACCATATCCAGCAAAGTTGAAGAAAGATTGTCTAAACGCACAATACAGTAAATTTCTTGAACTTTTTAAACAATTACACATCAACTTACCTTTTGTTGAAGCTATTGCATAGATGCCGACATACGCAAAGTTTTTAAAAGAGCTTCTAACAAATAAAAGGAAGCTGGAAGAAATATCAATAGTAGAGCTTAATGAAGAATGTTCAGCTATCCTCCAAAACAAACTACCAACAAAATTGAAAGATCTAGGAAGTTTTACTATTCCTTGTTTAATTGGTAGTTTAAACATAAAGAAAGCACTAGCTGATCTAGTTGCCAGTATCAATTTAATGCCCTATAAAATGTTCAAGCAACTTGGTCTCGGGGAACCTAAACCTACCAGGATGAGTATTCAGTTATCTGACAGATCTGTTAAATATCCTAGGGGAATTATCGAAGATATTCTAGTAAAAGTTGATAAACTTATATTCCCTGTTGATTTTGTTGTGCTTGATATGGATGAAAATGTGGAGGTGCCTTTAATTTTGGGATGCCCCTTTGTAGCTACTGCTAGGGCTGTTATTGATGTAGGTGATGGTAAACTTGCACTGAAGATAGGCGACAAAGAAATTATTTTTCAAATTTACGATGCTATGCGATATTCTAGAGAACAAGATGATTCTTGTTATTTTATTGATGCTATTGATCATTCTATTCAAGATTCTTTGCACGAAAGTATACATAACGACACGTTGGAATTGTGTTTTACCTAAGGTGAGGGGGTAGATGATGATATCGATGAATCAGATTCTAACACATTTCCCCCTAGACAAATGCAAGAAGAGGGCATTGAAATTAATGACAAACTAAAACAAAAACCCTCTATTGATGAACCGCCCAAATTAGAATTAAAACAATTACCAAAACACTTAGAATATGCATTACTCGGGAATAATTCTACACTACCAGTGATCATCTCTTCGGAATGAAACACAAAGAAAAGGATGAGTTGCTATAGGTACTAAGGGAACATAAAAGGGCCATAGCTTGGAAAATTTCTGACATTAAAGGTATAAGCCCATCACTTTGTACCTACAAAATTCTAATGGAGGAAGAGTATAAACCATGCGTACAACCCCAGATGCGATTAAATCCCAACGTGAAAGAAGTTGTTAAAGCTGAGGTAATTAAACTTATAGATGCTGGAATAATTTATCCTATTTCTGACAGTGCTTGGGTAAGTCCTGCAGTCGTTCCAAAGAAAGGAGGCATGACTATTGTAGCAAACAAGAAGAATGAATTGATTTCTAGAAGAACGGTCATAGGGTGGAGAGTCTACATTGACTATAGAAAGTTGAACGATGCAACCAAAAAAGATCACTTTCCTCTGCCCTTTATTGACCAGATGCTAAAAAAATTATCTGGGCATATGTACTACTGTTTTCTGGACGGGCTTTTCGGCTATTTCCAAATACCGATAGCCCCTGAGGATCAAGAGAAAACTATATTTACATGTCCATACGGTACGTTTGCTTATCGTAGAATGCCTTTTGGATTATGTAATGCTCCTGCTACTTTTCAGCGCTGCATGCTAGCCATATTTGATGAACTTGTGGAAGACATTATAGATGTCTTTATGGATGACTTTTCGGTATTTGGTAATTCTTTCCATCTTTGCCTTAAAAATTTAAAAAGAGTACTAATAAGGTGTGAGGAGACGAACCTCATTGGGAAAAGTGTCACTTTATGGTTCGAGAAAAGATTGTATTAGGGCATAAAATTTTTAGTAAAGGGATTGAAGTAGATAAAGCAAAAGTTGAAACCATAGAAAAATTACCTCCTCCTAGCTCAGTTAAAGCTATTAGAAGCTTTTTAGGACATGCTTGATTTTATAGAAGATTCATTAAAGATTTCTCTAAAATAGCTAAACCTTTAACGAAACTACTAGAAAAAGATGTACCTTTCGATTTTGATCAGGAATGTTTAGATGCATTTAATACCTTTAAAGGTAAATTAATAAATGCCCCAATTATAATTGCTCCTGATTGGAACTTACCCTTTGAACTAATGTGTGATGCGAGTGATTTTGTAGTAGGTGCAGTTTTGGGACAGTGAAGAAACAAGCACTTCCAGCCAATTTACTACGCTAGCAAGACATTAATGGCTGGATAAGAAAATTACACAACCACAGAAAAAGAATTACTAGCTGTGGTCTTTGCATTCGATAAATTTAGACAATATTTGATCCTATCTAAAGTTGTCGTCTACATTGACCATTCAGCTATTCGATATCTTTTAACTAAATCTGATGCAAAACCTCGACTTATAAGATGGATTCTACTCTTACAGGAATTTGACTTAGAAATTCAAGATAAGAAAGGAGCTGAAAATCTTGCAGCAGACCATTTTTCTAGACTTGAAAACCCGCATATCAAAGAACTCGACAAAAGTGAGATAAACGACTCGTTTCCTAAAGAGTAACTTTTTTCGATAACCAGCTCTAAGGTATCTTGGTTTGCAGACATTGCAAACTACTTAGCTGCTAACGTCTTACCAAAAAAGTTAACACATCATCAAAAGAAGCGATTTTTTGCTAATGTGAAAAACTATTTTTGGGAAGATCCTTTTCTTTTCTGCATATGTGCAGATCAAGTGATTCGAAGGTGTGTTACAAAAGAAGAAGCAAGGAAAATCTTAGAGCATTACCATTCAGGACCTTCAGAGGGACATTACAATGGGATTAAGACAGCACACAAAACACTCAAATCAGGTTTTTACTAGCCAACCTTATTTAAAGACGCCAACAGGTATGCTACTTCATGCGATAAATGCCAGAGAACAGGTACTATTTCTAAATGGAATGAAATGCCTCAAACATATATATTATCATGTGAAATATTCGACGTATGGGGTATTGATTTTATGAGTCCATTCCCTAGTTTATTCGAAAATAAATACATTTTAGTAGCAGTCGATTATGTGTCAAAATGGGTGAAAGCCCAAGCCTTACCTAGTAACGATGCTAGAGTAGTAGTAAAATTTCTGAAAAAACTCTTCTCTCGATTTGGAACACCTAGAGCAATTATTAGTGATAGGGGCACTCACTTTTGTAATACTCAATTTGATAAAGTCCTAAAGAAATATGGAGTACACCACAGGACAACTACCCCTTATCATCCTCAAACCAGCGGATAAGTGGAAGTAGCAAATCAAGAACTTAAGCGCATATTAGAGAAAACAGTTGAAGCAAACAAGAAAGATTAGGCAGTTAAAGTAGATGATGCTTTGTGGGCATATAGAACGACATTTAAAACCCCCATAGGAACATCCCCATACAAACTCGTCTATGGGAAAAGCTGTCATCTACCATTTGAGTTAGAGCATAAAGCCTTCTGGGCCATAAAATTCCTAAATTACGATCTTAAACCTGCGGGTGAGAAGAGAATGATGTAGTTGAATGAGTTAGATAAATGGTGAGCTAATGCCTATGAGAACTCACGTTTATATAAGGAGGCAACAAAGCGACGTCATGATGCTCATTTAAAGAACTCAAAACAATTTAAAGTAGGCGACTTGGTCCTATTGTACAACTTAAGACTAAAACTGTTTCCTTGGAAAGCTTAAATTGAGATGGTCAGGACAATTCGTGATAAAAACTATCTTTCCCTATGGCAAAATCGAGGTAACCCATCCAACTATTGGCACATTTAAGGTAAATGGTCAGCGACTGAAAATTTATACTGGAAACGATTTTTGGGATATAAGAGAGGAGCTTCGGCTCCGTGAACCTCTATTTAGAAATGAAAATAGGGTAAGTCTAGCTTAAGACTCTAAATGAGCGCTTCTTGGGAGGTAACCCGAGCACTAACTTTACTAATAATATATTTTAACACCCAAACTACAGGTTTCCCTATCACACGGCATTGCACACGGGCGTGGCAGTGGCCGTGTGAATACCATGATTAGCCACATGGACGTGGCAAAGGGGGTGTAGAAACAGGACAATAATTTTCCAAGCCATAGGCTCCGACTAAACGACACGACCGTGTGACTTGACCATGGACGAAACTGACTAAACGACACGGGCTTGAAACACGCCCGTTCCTCCCAATCGTGGTCGATCCTGAGTAAACAACACGGGCAACTAAAACACCCGTGCCTCGAGACCGTGGACGACACTGAGTTATAGGCACGCCCAAGGAACACGGGCATGGGTAATGTAACATCCTCGAAAAGGGCCTATGCATTTTCGGTTTAATTATACGAAATGACATGGAGCCGAAGTTGTGATACATCAAGGCCATAGCCGATTATTGCTAAGGGTTCAAGCAAGTGGTGTGTCAACTTTTGTACTAAGGGTAAGGGCCAATCATCATTCGGTTTTCATTTTTTTTTAAGAATTGCTGAAATCTAGGATTAATCCCATTAATATCTTGTTTGTCAAATTTGGAAAGATCATTCGGATTTGCTAGTGTTGACTACAAGGAAGGTGAAGTTCTTTTCAGAAGGTACACCATAGGCAAAGATGTTCCTAGCTATTCTATGAGTTTGAATTTAAAACAAGGTAAGTACATATATGTACATTCGCCAAAAGTCTATTTCATACTTTAATATTAGATTAAATCTAATATATGGAATTTCGACAGCATTAAGGAAGCAAGGATCCAATTCGGGATTTAAAATTTTGAAGGTAAGCACATAGGTATATTCGGCCAAGGCCTTATTTTAGTACATAGATCTATTCCCTTATTATCTTAAAAGCCGAAAACTAACCTATGTAGAGATTTAGGATTTGGCCGAATACAAGGTGAAGAAAAATAAAGTTTTCGGGATTTGAGTGATAAGCAAATCGGCATTAAGGTGAGTTTTAGTGCACAAATCCTACTAGGATTTGGTTTTGTGGCTGAATGAGTTTCTCATTAAACCTTTAATGTTGGCCGAATATAGGAAGCAAGATCTAGAGCAGTAGATCGGGATTCTTCGGGATTTCAGTGAATTTGCTAAGTTAATCAGGTGTGTACCCCACACAAATCTTAATAGATTTATGGCTCTAACTTGATATATGTTGTTAATATGAAAGTGTAAGAATGTGGCTAAAGTACCATGTTATGGTACAAAGTACTCAGGTACGTTTCCTACTCCTACTAGGATTAGGAAATATGTTATATTAACATGTGAAAAGTGACATGAATATGAATTTAAGTATGATATACTTGATATAAATAATATGGGGCATTCGGGATATATGAGAAAGGAGAAGTGTATGTGGTGACTTCGGTCCCACTATCTGAATGTGGTGACTTCGGTCACATTATCTGAATGTGGTAACCGGTTACATTATTCGAATGTGGTGTCACATGACACAATTATTTAATCTGGTGGTTATGCCACAACTTTTATATGGGCGATGAGCACGTCGATCGCAAAATCGCCTTCGATAGTGTGTAGCGATGGAGAGGTTGACTTAGTAGTCCCCACGGTGTGCAAAGTTAGCGGATGGCATCTAGGTTTGGGTTTGGGTTGCATCATTATCTTGAATCATTAAATGTGAAATTATGATACGATGAATATGATTTGTTATGCCCGAATTTGTTAAGACTTAGTGTTTGTGTACACATTGAGTCTGTTTGACTCACCAGATTATGGGAACATGTTTGGTGACGATCGGTGATGGACCGGGTTCGAGAAGCTTAGGGATGGCAATGCTGAAGAAGAAATTTACAACTTGGACTTTTATTTTATTTAAGTAATTTAAAGTTTATTTTGGTTTTAATTTTGGGAAATTATTTGATGTAATAAAGTCAGTAGTAGCGTTTACTTTACTTTTATTTATTGAGGATACAATCTTTATATTTATTAAAAGATTAAGAAAAATTAATTTAATTCAAAGCCCAAACGTTTTGTCACCTAAATCAAAAGGATTTTAATAACGAAATAAACTGTTTTCAACTCAAGCCCAACCCAAAACAAACTTTCCTTCAAAACGCTCAAGTTTTTCCTAAATACAAAAGAACTTGAAATGGTTTTCACCAGGAACATACCAGATCCGGTCCGGCTCGTGGGGCGGTGTGGGTGTTTCATTTAGTATCAAAGCCCGCTTTTAAACTCTCGGCTGTGGGCTAAGGCCCAAAACATTTTCAAATCGAGCCCAAATAAGCTTTATAAAGTATATTATGAAATAAGGTGTTTTTCGGCATGGCACCTAAGTCTCGACCATGATCCACCGGTAAGTACCCCTAACTATACGTGTGATTATGTGAATTATAGAAGGGTAGAAAAGGAATAGAACGTAGAATAGCATGATAGGAACTTGAACCCTAGGATTAGACTACTCAAACACAAATACATAAGACTTAATGCACTAAACAAACCTATGGCTAAGTCAATCGAGTTAGGGTGTGGCAACCATGGCACGCATGTCTCAGGATTGGATCCGAAGAGCACGGTATTTAAGCGATCCTAGTGACTCACCTCCTCTCGCAGAATCCTACTTGGTGCGTAGCTTTGGCTCACCCTAACCTGCAGGATTTAGTGGGTGTGGTAAACCCAGTCGCATGCCTAGGAATGGTTTCAGTGGGAGCTTGGTACTTAAGCGGTCAGTGTGACTCACCTCCTCTCCACTCGAATCCTACCAGTGCGTAGCTTTGGTTCACCCCGACCAAGAAGACTGGGACATAGGCTAAACCTAATAACTAAAACCCGAAAGGGAACTAGCCATGTTTTTTAATAAGAACCCTAATTTTAAAAACTCTTAAAATCATTTTTCTTTAATTTTGAAAATTATTTTTCCTACACAATTTTTCAAAAAATTTTGATTTATAAAATTAAAAAATACCCTAGTGGTAAAATTACAAAATGCCCTGGTTTATAAAATGTCCAACTACTCAACAGCTTTTGCCAAAATTTCATTATTTCATAAATGTTCAAAAAAACCCTAAATTTGCAAACTATCAAAAATACCTTGATTTTGGTAAAACTACAAAATTGCCCCAACTTACAAAATTACCAAAATGACCCTGATTTCCAAAATTTTTGCAACACCACCGTTTTGGAAAGTACAATTCTCAAAAGAACCCTCAAAGTTTTGCAACTTTTAAAATATCCCTGATTTATTAAAATTTTACAATTTACCCCGATTTGTGGAAAAATTACCAAAATACCCCCAAGGTCTAAAATTTTCGAAATACCCTCGAATTTTAAAAATTTTCCAAAATACCCCAGGAATTTAAAAAATACCAAAATACTTTTTGACAAAATTACCAAGGAACCTTATTTGACAAATTACGAAAAATAATTTCAGAGGACAAATTACGCAAATACCCCTGGGTAGTGGAAAAACAACAATAATGAAAACTACAACATTTCTCTGAATGAACGGAAGTTCATAATTGATTGATGGATGTATGAATGTGAAGACTGTATGCATGTATGAATACGAAAGAACCACTCTTAAAATTCTTTTCATAAAACTTCGTCGTGGATAATCAGTGGAATAAGGGCTAATTCATAAAACTTTCTTAAATCAGATTAAAGCGCATCGTTAGATATGAATTCTAGAGGACGCGGTCGTCATGGACGCCTGAGAGGAAGAATGGTCGTGTCGAACCCGTTAGATCGGGTCAAGGGTCCGATAATGAGTTACCATCGCCACCACCACCCCCATTCTGGGTGTCGAACAAAGAAGCTCAGACGGAGGATGATGTCAGACGCAGTCGTGCTACGAAGTTTTGGAAATGGTGGTCGGCGCGAGTGGAAATGTGAGAGCTCGTAAATCTGCACTGAGCGACTCGAGCCAACGGGCCGAGGTGTTCAGTGGAGTATCCGGTGTGGCACCCAAGATACTGAAAGATCGGTTGGAAGCAACCGGCGATTATGGATGAGCTCGATCGACCGAGGAGAAGTTGAAAGGAATGGTGGCACTACTACGTGATGAAGCGTATCAATGGTGGTTAACGGTGAGGATGGTGCTATTCTCAAGATCGACCGGGAGTATGCTAAGGAGGCATATCGTAAAAAGTATGTCGACACGATATATTGATGAGCAGAGGAAAGCTTTTAAGGGTGGTTCAAGGAACAAGTCGATGCAGATGAAGTCGAATTTCTAAGGTTGAGCCGATATGCTCGCAGAGTAGTAGCAACTGAGCATGAGCGTTGTGTCTGTTTTGAAGACGATTTAAGGGATGACCTCAAGTTATTTATAGCTCCACATCAGGAGTGGGAGTTTTTCGCGTTGGTTGAAAAGGCTAAGGTAGCTGAGGGAATAAAGGACTCGGTTAAGCAGAGCTCTAATAGGAATAGACCCAAGAGAGGTTATGGGTCGTTAGGATCGACGGAAAATATGCAGAAAAGGCCCAGAACAGATGGGCTCAAGGGTCAGCAAGCTGGTACAGGATAGCAGTATCGTCCTTGTGATCATTGTGGAAAGAAGCACTTAAGGGAGTGCTGGAAAAAGACAGGAGGATGTTTTAGGTGTGGGTCCAAGGACCATATACTCAAAGATTGTCCTAAGAAACTAGATAAAAGTCGATCAACAGCTCAGAATGTTAATCAGGCTGGTAGAGGAGGGCAGCCGCCTCAACGAGGTCGTGGTTCGAATAACAGAGGTAATGGTGCTGGCAGAGGACGTGGAACACAAGGTAGAGGTGCTGCAAACACTGAGGTAAGGCAGCCAGGTTTGGTTTATGCGATTCACTGAAGGAAGGATGGAGACGCACCGGACATCATAACCGGTACGTTCTTTATTTATGGCAAGCCTTATTATGCCTTAATTGATGTGGGCTCGACCCATTCTTATGTTGCTCGTAGTATAGTTGAAACACTAGGCCTGACTCGAACTTTCCGACAGGCGATGATCGTAGTAAGCCCATTAGGCCAAACCGTAGTGGTGGATAAGATCTTTGAGTGTACCCTAGAAATTCGTGGAGTGAGCTTTGGGGTGACTTAATGGAGTTACCTTTGAGAATTTAACCTCATACTTGGTATGGATTGGTTAGTAGAACACCGAGCCGTGTTGGATTGTGCGGCTAAACGAATGGAACTAAGGACCCCGAGGATGAGGTGGTCATTATGATAGAGAAAGAAAAACTACCGCCTAACGAAGTTTTGCGTTGAAGGTCGAGAAAATGGTTAGGAAAGGGTACAAGGCATTTCGGCTTTCGTCGGTCTTTCAGACGCAAAAGAAGGGGAGTTAGTAGAGTTAAAACAAGAAAGGACTTTGAGGACGATTTCGGAGGAATTACTGTGAATACCCCGGATAGGAGGTGGAATTTGGAATAGATTTGCACTGAGGAGCGACTCGTGTCAATCGCTCCATACCGAATGGCGTCAAAAGAGTTGGTTGAACTCAAGGCTCAAATCCAGAATTACTTGACCGTGGGTTTATCAGGCCCAAGGTGTCTCTGTAGGGAGCACCGATTTTGTTTGTGAAGAAGAAGGACGGAACTATGCGTATGTGCATAGACTAAAGTCAATTGAATAAGTCGACCATCAAGAACAAGTATCCTTTGCCTAGGATTGATGACTTGTTCGATCACTTAAGGAAGCAAGATGTTTTCAAAGATCGACTTAAGGTCGGGATATCATCGGTGAAGGTGAAGGGCGGATATCCATAAGATGACCTTGAGGACAAGATATGACCACTATGAGTTTGTGGTAATGCCGTTCGGGTTGACAAATGCCCCAGCCGCATTCATGGATATGATGAACCGGGTGTTTCAACCCTACTTGGATAGGTTCTTCGTAGTGTTCATCGACGATATTTTGGTGTACTCTAAGACTAAGGAGGAGCATGATGAGCATCTCCGGATTGTGTTGCAAGTACTGAGGGAGAAGAAGCTTTATGCCAAATTCAGCAAGTGCGAATTTTGGCTTAGGAAGTTGCTTTCTTAGGGCATGTGGTATTCGCAGAGGAATAAGAGTGGATCCTAGGAAGATCGAGCGGTATTGGATTAGAAACCACCTAGGTCCGTGGTGAGATCCAAGTTTCTTAGGTTTGGCGTGCTATTATAGAAGGTTTGTGGAAGGGTTCTAAATCATAGCCGCCTTTGACAAAGTTGTTGAGGAAGGAAGTACTTTGTATGGTCAAATAAGCAACAGGAGAGCTTTGAGAAGCTTAAGAAGGTTTTAACGTAAGCTCCAGTATTGATTCAGCCAGAGGCAAGAAAGGAATTCACGGTGTATTGTGACGCTTCCCATACAGGTTTGGGTTGCGTATTGATGCAAGACGAAAAGGTAGTCGCATACGCATCTCGGTAGTTAAGGCCGCATGAGGTTAACTACCCAACCCATGACTTAGAATTGGCAACCGTGGTTTTCGCCCTTAAGGTGTGGAGGCACTATCTCTATGGAGAAAGGTCAGTAATCTACACAGACCACAAGAGCCTTAAGTATCATTGACTCAGAAGAAGTTGAACTTGAGGCAGCGAAGGTGGGTGAAGTTATTGAAGGATTATGATTGCTCGATAGAATACCACCCGGGCAAGGCGAATGCGGTAGCTGATGCCCTAAGTCAGAAGGTTGTGTCAGATCTAAGGGCTATGTTCATTCACTTAAGTTTGTATGATGATGGAAGCACATTGGCGAGTTGCAAGTCAAACCCACATGGTCGAATGAGGTAAAAAGGGACGATTGATCGATAAGGACCTAAGTGCTAAGTTATAGCAAGTACAGAACGGAGAGTTAGAGGATTATGGCGTTAATGAGGAAGGAGTATTGTGCTACAAAGGAAAAGTCTGTATGCCGAAGGACGAGGAGTTAAGACAGAGGATTCTTCGGGAAGCGCATAGTAGCCCTTATGCTATGCATCCCAGAGGCATTAAGTTGTACAGAGATCTAAGAGAACAATTTTGGTGGCTTGATCTTAAACGGGAAGTTACTGAATTCGTGGGAAAATGTCTGACGTGTCAGCAAGTTAAGGCTGAACACCAAGTCCCATCGGCATTGCTTCAGCCAATCGAGATTCCGCAGTGGAAGTGGGAAAGAATTACCATGGACTTCGCATCGGGCTTCCCTCACGCCTCATCGAGAAGGACTCGATATGGGTAATAGTGGACCGCTTGACTAAGTCCGCACATTTCATCCCTTGAAGAGTGGATTATTCCTTGGTTAGCCAAGTTATATGTGGCGGAAATCGTGAGACTATAGGGAGTGCCGGTGTCAATTATTTCAGATAGAGACCCAATGTTCACGTCTCGGTTTTGGAGGGCACTTCATCAAGCTTTAGGCACTAAGTTGGAATTCACTATGGCTTTTCATCCACAATCAGACGGGCAGTCTGAATGGGTAATACAAGTGTTGGAGGATATGTTGAGAGGCTATGTGATGGATTTCCGAAGAAGTTCGGAGGATTACTTGCCTTTAGCAGAGTTCGCCTACAACAACAGTTATCAGGCTAGCATTCGGATGGCACCTTATGAAGCATTATACGGGCGGAAGTGTCAAACTCCTACTTGTTGGACTGAGTTAGGAGAACGTCGAGTTTTGGGACCAGAGTTGGTGGCAGAAACTGAAGAGAAGGTTGAGATAATCCTAGCACGGTTAAAGGAAGCCTCTAATAGGCAGAAGTCTTACGCCAACCTCAAGCGGAAGGAAATAGAGTTTGAAGTGGGAGATCAAGTGTTTCTAAAAGTCTCGCCTTGGAAGAAGGTGATGAGGTTTGGTCGGAAAGGAAAGTTAAGCCCAAGGTTTATAGGGCCCTATCGGGTACTAAAGCGAGTGGGACCAGTGGCATACCAGCTAGAGTTACCACCCGAGTTGCAGCAGATGCACGACGTACTCCATGTGTCCATGCTACGTCGCTATCGATCGGATCCATCCCACGTGGTACTAGTTGAAGAAGTGGAGCTAAGGCCAGACTTAACCTACGAGGAAGAGCCGATTCAGATTTTGGAACGTGATGTGAAAGTGTTACGGAGGAAGTCGGTTCCTCTAGTCAAAGTGTTATGGCGCAATCATGGATCGGAGAAAGCTTTGTGGGAACCAGAGGAGGCAATGCGACAGCAATACCCTCAATTATTTTAGCTAGGAAATTTCGAGGACGAAATTATTTTAAGGGGGTAGAACTGTAACATCCTGAAAAGGGCCTATGCATTTTCGGTTTAATTGTATGAAATGACATGTCTTATGTGTTATGAATAAATTTTGAATATTTTTGGAAACCTACGTAAAAAGAGGAAAGTGAACATTTTGGAAACCTAAGTTAAAAGAGGTGGCCTTAAGAAAATTAATAGGAAGGATTTGACACCCAAACAGGCTTGGAAAAGTGGCCTGAAGATACCACTTAAAGCCCAGTGAGTGACGCCACAAGCAGGTGCAATAGGGCCTGGGTTCGAGTCACTTGGGAAGCAAATAAAAGAAGTTTTATTTTTGCTTCCAAAAGCAGAGAGTTGGACGGCATTAAGGCTCTTAAAAGAAGAGTTTGATTCTCTTCAAATTTTGGATAAATAGTAGATAAAGGGTGATTTAATAATAGATTATTTTTAAGTGGATTATTGATGAGAATAATTTAGGTGATAATTAAAAAGATAAAAATTTATCACATAGGAAGAGTTGGCCGATTGGGGGAGTCTAAGGCTAGTATTTTCGGCCAAAAAGGGAAGAATAAGGCCATTCTACCTATTTTCATCTTCCTTTTTCCTCCTATTCTCTGCCGAATTCCCCAAGTAACACCCTCTTTTCTTCATTTGTTTTTGAAAACACATCTTGTGCAGCCGAAACTTCATTACCCAAATTGCTCAACTCTTTTCTTCTTCTTCTTCTTCTGCTACAAACACAATCAAAAGCCGAATATACCAATAGCTCTAATGATTCCTCATTAAGCCTCAAGAGCCAAGTTGTGATACATCAAGGCCATAGCCGATTATTGCTAAGGGTTCAAGCAAGGGTGTGTCGACTTTTGTACTAAGGGTAAGGCCAATCATCATTCGGTTTTCATTCTTTTTTTAAGAATTGCAGAAATCTAGGATTAATCCCATTAATATCTTGTTTGCCGAAATTTGGAAAGATCATTTGGGATTTGCTAGTGTTGACTACAAGGAAGGTGAAGTTCTTTTCCCGAAGGTACACCATAGGCAAAGATGTTCCCTAGCTATTCGGTGAGTTTCGGATTTAAAAACAAGGTAAGTACATATATGTACATTCGGCCAAAAGTCTATTTCATACTTTAATATTAGATTAAATCTAATATATGGAATTTCGACGAGATTAAGGAAGTAAGGATCCAATTGGATTTAAAATTTTGAAGGTAAGCACATAGGTATATTCGGCCAAGGCCTTATTTTAGTACATAGATCTATTCCCTTATTATCTTAAAAGCCGAAAACTAACCTATGTAGAGATTTAGGATTTGGCCGAATACAAGGTGAAGAAAAATAAAGTTTTCGGGATTTGAGTGATAAGCAAATCGGCATTAAGGTGAGTTTTAGTGCACAAATCCTACTAGGATTTGGTTTTGTGGCTGAATGAGTTTCTCATTAAACCTTTAATGTTGGCCGAATATAGGAAGCAAGATCTAGAGTAGTAGATCGGGATTCTTCGGGATTTCAGTGAATTTGCTAAGTTAATCAGGTGTGTACCCCACACAAATCTTAATAGATTTATGGCTCTAACTTGATATATGTTGTTAATATGAAAGTGTAAGAATGTGGCTAAAGTACCATGTTATGGTACAAAGTACTGTGCACGCTTCCTACTCCTACTAGGATTACGAAATATGTTATATTAACATGTGAAAAGTGACATGAATGTGAATTTAAGTATGATATGCTTGATATAAATAATATGGGGCATTCGGGATATATGAGAAAGGGAAGTGTATGTGGTGACTTCATCCCACTATCCGAATGTGGTGACTTGGTCACATTATCCGAATGTGGTAACCGGTTACATTATCTCGAATGTGGTGTCACAGACACAATTATTTAATCTGGTGGCTATGCCACAACTTTTATATGGGCGATGAGCACGCCGACGCGCAATGACGCCTTCGATGGTGTGTAGCGGATGGAGGGTTGACTTAGTAGTCCCCACGGTGTGCAGGTTAGCGGATGGCATCTAGGTTTGGGTTTGGGTTGCATCATTATCTTGAATCATTAAATGTGCAATTATGATACGTATGAATATGATTTGTTATGCCTGAATTTGTTAAGACTTAGTGTTTGTGTACACATTGAGTCTTTGACTCACCCTTGTGGGAACATGTTTGTGTGACGATCGGTGATGGACCGGGTTCATGAAGCTTAGGGATGGCCATGCACAAAGAAGAAATTTGCGACTTGGACTTTTATTTTATTTAAGTAATTTAAAGTTTATTTTGGTTTTAATTTTGGAAATTATTTGATGTAATAAGGCCGTAGTAGCGTTTACTTTACTTTTAAACGCCAAGTAACATTTCAACCCGTGCGGTAGGGTGTGAAATGTTGTAACAAATTCAAAAATCACGATAAACATTGGCTGAAAAAAGGAAACACGGGCGTGGCACCTGCCCGTACCCCCTTCCCTATTTAAAGAACATAACCACCGTCTCCAAAATCTCAACTCCCAACCCTAGCCGTTTCCCTAAAAATCCTTTACTCAACTCCGGCCACCATCAAAGAAACTCAAACCCTTAACTTCCCCCACCCTTTATCTCCATCCTCCTTCAAATACACATCAAACACCAGTCCATGCTCGTGCCAAGAGAATACACGCCCCCAAAGCTATTCCACCGCCGTGTTCCCCCGATTATTTGTAGCACATGCCCACCCAAAGCTGTCCCACCACTGTGTACCCCCAATTATTTGTAGCACACGCTCGTACCACGCCCAACCGCACCACCACTCTTCAAAAACGTTATTGGTCACCTCTCATTATTACAATTTTTTCTCCATTTAATTGTTTTATAATTAGAATTTTAGTATATTCTTACTAGTTATTCTTATTAGTTTATCACTATTAAATTGATTTAGTCATTTAATCTTTGTTAAATAACAATGCTTAGAATTAAATGGAACCATTCGTTGTCAAGTTCTTGCTCATGCTAAAATATAGTTAAAGCTATCTTATTATGAGTTTAGTTTTTGTATATTTTGGATATAGAATGAAGACTTGATACATCTTGGTAGGAAACATTACTTGAATCATCAATTATTTAATATTTTAGGATTACAATGTCATCGTCCCGAGGCAAGAAAATCGCAGTCCGTAGCTCTAAAAAATGAAAGGGACCCAGTTCATCATCTGCCAGCGCATCCGCCGAAGTGCGCCACCCATACTTACGATTTCCTCCAGGAGTCCAAGAAGACCTTTTTAAGATACTTCAGCACGACCACTCAGCACAGGGAGATGTATTGATTGGGCCGCTTTGGAGTAGGTCCAACTAGCCGACGACGTCCAGGCTCTCTTAACTACCGACCCTTGGAACCAATTCTGCAACATCATCGAGCCTACATATCTAGAGCTCACTTTAGAGCTCTGTTCAACATTCCACCTTCAAACAGTAATGTCGTAGCATGATGACCCCGATAAGATCCAATTCCGTCTCGGGGGCATTATACGAGAACTAAATGTACCACAATTTGGGGAAGCATTTGGACTTTATACCGACAAATTCTTGGAGGAAAATGATCTCTCGGAGCTTCATCGCCATATCCACAACACCCCCACAAGATGTTGGTACAATATAGCACCCAACAACAACAATTATACCCTAACCGCTCCAAAGCAACGGCTCTTACCTCATCTCTGAGGTACGTACACGCACTTTTAGCTCATACACTGACAGGTCGGTGAGAGAGCACCGGCGTCATCCACACTCACGACGCCTACTTCCTATGGTGCATGGCGAATGGATACATTTTTGACTTAGCCTATTTCATAGCTCTTGCCATTCAACATCAAATGGAGCAGCACAAGAGAGGGGTTATATCAATGGGTTCCTACATCACACGCTTGGCTCGATACTTCGGGCTCCTCAACACCAACGCTCAGGTCTCCTCCCTCACACTAATAGGTCAGATGTCCCCACAGGGCATCCAAACAATGCTACACATGAGGATGATTCAACGTCGACATGGGAATGATTCCCCAATATCGGCTAGCACCCACCACCGCCTAGAAGGACCCTGAGGACATTACTAAAGATGTCCCTCCACCGCAGAAGCACCACAACAGAGCCATTGCCCAGCTCATTCAGCTGCTTCAATCTCAGACATTTCTGCCCGTCTCACTCAGTTCGAGCATTACTATACACATCAATTCAATAACACTGCTCGAAGATTCGATGGCATTGAGGTGACTCTCCAGTAGATCTGTCATCACTTCCACATATCAACGCCACCTCCACCTGCCGATCTAGCCGACGATGAGGACTTTTGAGGCCCCTCTTATTATCTTATTTTTATTTTCTTTTTGATTTTGATTTTTAGTTCCCTTCCGCTTTATTTTATTCATCTATTTAAGCTTTTCATTGTTTTTGTTTAATACTCTTATTATTACAATTTTATTCCTTTTATAATTGGCTATCTAAGCATCGAAAATACCTAACAAAAAAAATTAATTAGTATCCCCTAAAAATTTAACTGATGACTTCGCAGTTTAAAGGTTCAATGGACCACTCTGAGAGTGGAAAACATCATTAGGAGTCTTTACCACCACAATCACTTATGTTTAATGCATCATCATTAATCATCCAACTCAAGGAATCCATCCAAAAATTCAGGAAGTTTCACCTATCTCCCTCTCTATTGATTTTCTTATTATATGATTGTTACCTATCTTTGTACATTGAGGGCAATGTATATCTTAAGTGTGGGGGTGAAAGTTTAGTAGAAAAAGTGACTAACTTTTTGCATTATTCTCAAGCCCCTGAATGATATTCTGTCTTAAAGTAATTTTCTCATATCACTAATTATAATGAAATTCTTGTTGATTCATGATTTTTATTGATATGTTTTAGATTAAGTCATTGATAATTGTGCAATGATGATTTAAACTTTAAGATGCTAGAGAATCAAGCATGATGAGTCTATTTTCAAAAATTAAAATTCTGTTAGGTTTTCTACCTGAATCTAAGTTGTTACCTTAAAATTTGAAATTTACGAGGTTGACATCAAAATACCCATAATTTTTGTGAGATTTTGAGCTTTTAGAGCATACATTCTTTTCGTGCTCACTTTATTGATTATGAGTGTGTCAACTTTGTTTTGTTATTTTAGAACTTGCTTTGATTATACATGTCGAGACCACACTATTGATTTGATATACAGAGATGATTAAGACACCTAGGATTCAACCCACTCACTCCACTAAAAGCCTACCCTCATAATTGACCCCTAGTGAACCCCTTTGATTCTAACAACCCTTTTTATTGACTCAACCCACTAATATTAAACCCAAACCCATCTTGTATTTGTTATCACCATTCCTTTTGATTACCCTTCTATCGAGATTTGTCTTGGTTAGTTGCCTAATTAGATCATTTCAGTTGTTAAAGTTCTATTTTAATTTGATTTGGTCTTACAAAAAAAATCAAAAAAAAAATTCAATCAAAAATCAAAGTATATTCATTATTAGTTATGTGATTAAGCAAGCCTATACGTTTAATTTCAACACCTTGAAGAAGAAGCTCGTATTATTAGTATTACAAGTTTTCAATTGATGTAATTATTCAGGTTAGTAGTCATTTTCTAGTTAGATAATTTGTCAATTCAATCTCGATTCTAACCCCTCTAATTCAGCCTTTATCCACACCTTTAACCTAAACCCCATTACAACCCTTTTTAAAGACCTTTTGATTTGTGTATCATCTCATTTTACAATGGTGGAGATTTGATTTTCAAACAAGCCTATGGTAATAACTTTTCATGTTCGAATTTTGAGAGCTTAATTTTTGAACCTTAAACACCTTGAGTGATTTGAGTGAATCTTTAGTGAGGATGTCAACTTTTGTCGATTTTGAATTAAAGGTGATTATTTAGGTAAGGGGAAACACCTATGTTTTCATGCTAAAAACTCATGACTCTGATTGTTTTAATTTTTAGGACTCTTTAAATTGAATTATCCATGTACAAATTATCTATGAATTATGATGAGGCATTGTTGATGAATATTATGAATTGAGGAAGTTCGTTTTAATTATGACTTGAGAATTTTGCTTGAGGACAAGCAAAAGCTTAAGTGTGGGGGTATTTGATAAACCGAAATAGTAACATATTTTAATCCCACATTTAGCATACTTTTGGATGCTTTTTCCCTTTAATTATGGAAATAGGTGCTCCTAATCCTTTATTTTCATGTTTTATACTCAGTAGAGCACCGGAGGATGAAAAGAACAAATAATGGGCCGAACACAGAGAAAATGGGCCAAAGCATGAAATCCACACGGCCTGGGCCCAAGACCAGACGGTCGTGCCTTGTGAGAAAATTAGACCACGGCCTGGACCTTGAAATACATGGCCGTGCCTCATCAATAGGATTGACCATGGCCTGGCCGCGATTTACACGAGCGTGTGCTATGGGCGTGTCTCTGCCGTAGGAAATAAGAATTCTATTCAGATTAGGATACTTAAAAGGAAAGAAACATATTCCAAAAGCATATATAAAGACCCTAGAGGCCAACCTTTAGGGGGCATTCAGCTAGGCCAAAGAGCCGAGCCAGGGCATTTAATTTTAGGGATTTACTCGAAGAAAGCCAGTTGATTCATCTCAAGAAGCCAAAATCATACTCAAGATGGAGGATCTCTCCTTCAATTCCTTCAGGGGGTTTTAGGGATTTCTTATGTTTTGTTTTATCTTTTCTTCTGAGATATTTTCTTTTACAATTATGAACTAAACCCTCAGATACTTGAGGGGGATGAAACCTAAGACGGATCTTGTTATTGTTATCTGAACTGAATGATAAATATTTGATTTGTTCTTAACTATGTGTTCTTAATCCTTGTTTTGGTATTTCGGGATATTGATTCAAGTGTGATGTGCTTAGGCAGAGGAGGAAGAGACCCTGTCTAAGAGTAGATCTAGCATAGTTAAGTTGAGTTGCTCGCGCACCTAGAGATAGAGTAACGAAAATCTGCCGGATTAGGGTTAAACCTAATATGGGAGTCCATAGATCGAGTTAATGCAATTTTAGGGGTTTTAATTAGAAAGAGATTTCAATTAATCAACCTAGGGTTAGACGTTAGTAGCCTTGAAGAGAGGTATTAATATAAATTAGGGAATCCTACGAATCAAGTCAAATGAATAAATCATCCGGTTCAGAGTTAGATAACAAGTGAAGTCTAGGTGGATTCTTCCTCAGGTATTGTCCAAGTCAATCGATTTTCTCTCAAGTCCTTTCCCCAATTTCTTCTTTGTCTTCGCATCTTTAACTTAGTTAAATAGTTAATTTTAGATTAGATAAAAATCCACTTAATTCTTAGGCTAAATAATAGAAAGAGAGTTAATATTAGTACTTTTGGTTCCTTTGGGTTTGACAATCCGGTCTTGCCGCTAGCTATACTCCTGTTCGATAGGTGCACTTGCCTCCATCGTTGTCTTAGTTAGTTTCCAGGTTTGATCATTCTTTTTATAAATTTTTAAGACTCGACAGACATGATCAGTGTTACAAAGCTCCTTAAGTATAACAGGGAAGCCTAATTTGACATATCAAATTACGGCAGATCACAAGTGCTTGGATGAGCTTATTTCTTTTTTCTTCACTCTTTTGCTACTTCTTTCCTCTGATTAAGACCTTGTTGATCACTTCTCTTCTCTTTCTATTCATTAACATATCACATATATACAAAATTTAATATAAAAAATAATCACATATCATTTCCATGCACTTTTAATGAAATAAACATGAAATTCTTGAAGAAATCTTGTCATCCTCACCTTGAACTTTTACCCAAAACCCTAAGTTCACTTTTCTCTCTCCTCCAATATGAGCACTAGTTAACTTTACAAGAAACTAATCTTGCTATGAAGTTGCTCTATTAATTTCACTAAGAACCCATG
Source organism: Gossypium rotundifolium (assembly GCA_025506655.1). NCBI lineage: Eukaryota > Viridiplantae > Streptophyta > Magnoliopsida > Malvales > Malvaceae > Gossypium > Gossypium rotundifolium. The sequence continues at coordinate 34,783,412 of CP106734.1, forward strand.
GAAGAATTTGAAGTTTTTAAGTTTGAGATATTTGGAAATGGTGAAAGGACTAAAATGAAACAAAATGAAAATTGACTTGAAAGAGAGATGGAAGGTGACATGAAATTGGATGATGATGGAGGAAATTTCTACATGTTTCTACAATAAAAATCTATTTGATTTAACATTTTAAATTGTTAATAATATTTAACTAAAAAAATCTAAACATCATCATATACATCTAGTGGCCCACAATTAATTTCAATCTCATCCACAATTCATAACACTTTTGGTTAAATTGCACTTCTAATCCTTTCTCTTTTCCCTTCACTTCAATTTAATCATTCTTATTTTAATTCTCACACTTTTGCCCCAACACTTTTCACACTATTATGATTTAGTCAATACTTCAAAACAATTTCTCTCAATTCAAAAGTCTTTTTAATTTTCTACGGTATCCAACTACCTTCTCTATTAACACTCATGTTTCCTATTTTATTTACTTTGAAGATTCTGACACGAGAAAATCCCGAAATAACACTACTCATCTCAGAGGATGTTAAGGATGTTACACTACATCTATTCACTTATCAATTTATAAAAAATAAATAAAATTTCACTCTTTATAGTTTAATCCTTAGTTTCATGAAATTTACTAATCACTAAAGTATCACTTTTATCATTTCTTATATTACTAACATACCTTTATTTACATATTCATTACTAAATTCAATGTTCATAATCATATCTCTCTCTTTTTTCGGATTAAAATTTTAAATACTCAAACATTCAAAATGAAATAAACAAGCTTGAATTCAGTTAAGTACTTACTTGTTCTCTTCACATGAATTTAACATTTCTTTTTTCAATTCAAAGCTTTCCTTTACTTTGATCACCTTTCCTCCATCTTTTCCTCTTTCTCTCCATGCATACATATACAAAACATAACTATTATCTTGTACCGAACATAATCTTTTCATGTTTTCATATCAAAATAACATGAAAACCTTAAGAAAATCATCAAATCTTACATTTATCTTTTACTTTCTCTTCACTTTCCCAAGATTTCCTTCACGTCCTTCTTCAACTAAGAAGTTTTCATGACTGAAAATATTTCCATAGCACTCTAGGACATGAAAATTGGCCATGGTTTTAAGGTAGAACTCAAGGAAAATCCATAGAAAAATTTTATTTCCTTTTCTCTTTTTTTCTTTTCTTTTCTTTTCTTTCTTTGTTTTTTCTCCTTCTTTTCTTTCTTTCTTTCTTTCCTTATCATTACTGCCGATTTCTTTCGTCCCGTGCTAAAATAATATATAGAAAATTCTACATTTTTCTTTTTTTCAATTTCATCCTTAATTACCATATTTCCCTCTAAACTTTCACTTCACTAGCCTAGGAATTTTAATCCCATCATTATGTCTAAAAATATCAATTAAAATGGTAAAATTTCATTTAGGTCCTTTTCTAATAAAATGGAAAAAAAATACACTTTAACCATTGTACTTTCCACCACCATTCAATTTAGTCCATATTGAGAATTTCCAAATCCACACATCGATATATCTTCATGTCACATTCATAAAAAAAATATTTCTTCAATTTTGACCCCTTTTTCCAATGGTAAATTTACGCTTTTAGTCTTTCAACTTTTAAAATTTTGTAATTTAATCCTTACTAAATTCCATTATTCATACTTTTTTCTCCAAATACTTAATTCACCTTCAAAATACTTGTCCTTTCTTATAAACCAAAATTTTTGGGTATTACATTTTTAAAATCAAACTGATGGTCGAACCAATTAGGCCATCAATTCATTTATCCAACCTGTCCAATCAATTTAATTAAATAAACCAGTAAAAACTTAATAAAAATTTAAAATATTAAAATTTGGTTTAATCATCGGTTCAACCAATATTTTAGCTTGGTTGAACCGATTTGTATCGACTCTTGGTTCAACCGGTCCAAAGTCTTTCTTATAACCAATATCCTGGCTAGCTCCGGGTCTAATAGTTCCGACCAACCATTCTGGTCAAGTTTAGATAGCATTGCCGTAAGGTAATCAGAAGAAAAACTCTTAAATCAATGACCAAAGGTAAAAAATTGAAAGGGGGCAAGGTTTGAACTTTATTCTATTAAAAGCAAAGAGAACAAATGAAAAGGCAAAGAAAAATGGAAAAGAAAATTAGATGATGACAAGCACAAGACTGACCATGTTAGTAGCCATAATGGAACTATGGTTAAAAGGGAGGGAAGAGACTTAGAGAAAAAGGTGAGGATAAGGGCTACAATACAAAGTTCACTATGATTTAAAGTTTAACTTGAATTTGATATAATTAAAACTTAATATGGTAATAGGATACAAATGATATGAGATATATACATGTAAAAGTAACCGTGGAGGCTCTTGTAGTAGGAGGTGGATTGCATTTTGCCCCTTTTACTAAAAAAAAGAGAGCAAGTTAGACCTTATATGTTAGAAAAAAAAGTGTAAATTAACCATTCGGTTAAAAATTCCATCCATATGTGCTATTAAGTGATTATTTGGATTTTTAAATTTTTTTTATATAAGTGATGTGCAATTAAAAGATGAGTAAGATTAGGTAAAGTACCATGGAGACCCCTATACTAGAAGCCAAATTACATTTTGCCTTCTCTATTAAAATAAAAGGCAAGTTAGTCTATGTACTTTAGATTAAAGAGCAAACTAATCATTTTATTAAAAATTTCATCAATTTCTACTTTAAAGTGATTACGTGACTGATGGAGCAACTAGATAACGATACATGGTATGCCACGTTTACCTCATACTGGTGCAACACATTTTGCCACAAAAGTAAATATTTAAAAAAAAAACTCAAAAATAAATATTTATTTTTATAATTATTTAAAAACCAAATTCAAGTTGAACCTAGACAATTAATTGTCTATTTTCAAATGAACCTAGACAAAGTTGTCCAATTTTATCCTTAACGTGATTTTTTATTTGTCTAAGTTCATCCTGAATGTGGTTTTTTAAATAATTATAAAAAATTATATAAAATTATTTAAAAACTATTAAAATTTATAAAAAATATAAAATTTTAAAATTATTAAAATTATTCAAAAAAGTTCATTATGGAGTTGTTTCTTAAATAATTATTAAATAATTGTATATAATTATAGAAAATTATTTAAAAGTTATTAAAATTTAATAAAATAGAAATATCAACTTAATTAAGAAAATACATGTGTATGAGTATATTTAAATTCTTTAAACATGATAAATGTGCATATATATATAAATTTTATAATTTAAAAAATTAATCATTGTTTATATATATTTTTAGATTTCATAATAATTTTCTATTATTTTTATAATTAATTTAGAAACCACTCATTCGAGCTTGGACGATGTTCAGGATCATTATGGTTGCTGTTTTAAATTAATACTTTTAAATTTTTATAATTCTTAATAATTTTAAATAATTTTTTATGGTTTTTCTTGAGGCTGAAATGAATAAGGACAGTCCTTTATTTTGTTTTGGATGTGATTTTTAATTAATTATAAATTATTTTAAGGATTTTAAATTATTTAAAATATTGTCATATTAGTATGAGGAATACGTGGTATGCTATATGTTAATATCTAATTCTTCCATTAGTCACATTAATATTTATTAGTAAAATTGATAAAATTTTTAATGAGAATGATTACTTTATTCTTTGATCTAACATACATGAATAATATACCTATTTTTAATAGAGAGAGTAAAATAAAATTGACTTCTAATAAACAGGCTTTCATGATACTTTAATCTAGTCCTATTTATCTTTTAATTTCAGATCATTTATATAATTTTTTGAAAAAACAAATAATCATTTATTAACATATATTTTAACGAAATTTGTATTATTTACCAAATGTATAAGAGTTTATTTATCTAATTTTAAATAAAAAATTAAAATATAATATGACATTTAATACAAAAACCGTGATGATAGTTTTACTCATGAACTCTACCGCAAAACAAGCTTTAAATCCATTTTCAAGCAACCTTTTTCAATTTCTTGTTTTCTACAAAAGCTACAAAGGAGAAGGATAAGATAAATGTGTATTTACTAGACTCCTGAGGATAAAACAAAAAAAGAAGAAGAATTTACAGCAATTTCTAACAACATTGGCAACACATGCGATGTTATGTAACAGGAAAAAAAAAAAACCTGTGTAACAGAAATTAATTCCCTCTAGTCAATTTTTCTACCAGCACTGATCAGTTTCCCATCTTCGAGTCGGGTAAACCCAAGTCCTAACCCGCATCCAACGTGGCGCCAACAACATATCGTACATGGCCCTCTCCGTCGGATCCGACAACATGGCGTACGCGTTGCGTATCTCTATGAAATCACGGCCGTTCGATGATGATCCCATCGCGTCTGGGTGGAAAGCCTTGGCCAAACTTCGGTACGCCGTTTTGATCTCGTTAAACGATGCCGTTCTCTCCCCCTTAGTATCTCATACAAACTTCCCGCCGCCACCGCCGCCTTATTCTCCGTCTGTACCGAATTTCTTACGGTGACCGTCTTCTTCGATTGCGAAACCGAATAGGTGTTGTTGAGGGTTGTAACGGCGGGAGGGGAAGAGAAGGTTGCAATTGCATACATTGGGAAAGGAGAAAGGAGGGTAAGATGGTAAAATAAAAATCAAAGAAAGGGGATTTTTTTTATTTTTATTTTAATCCCTGCTTGTAGGAGAGGAGAGGAGAGAGAGAGGGTGTTTGTATTTATAGTGGTCAAAGGTACTTGTAAATTAAGAATTCATATTTTGGGGACAAAGTTTTGAATTCATTTCAAATAAATTCAACTTTGACTCAAATAATTCCTTTTTTTTTTTTGTAATACTATTTATTAACAAAAAATTTGATTATAAAAATACAATTTATTAGAGCCAAATACGAGCTTGTATTTATAAGTAATTATTGTTGAAGTCCAAAGTGTTATAATTTATATTAATCTTAGTATACGTTCCATCTCATATGTATGTCTTCTATTTTACCTACTTTTCAATAGTTTTCATCACAAAATCGTCGGTTGTGTTACGGTTATATCTGCTACTTCATGCTCACCTCCCATTTCATGTCTCAATTTCCTTCTTGTTTTAGTTTTAAGTTTATAGAACTTCTTCTTTTGCTTTTATCCTCCGCCATTTTAAGAATTTCTTTCATGAATTTTAAATTTTATTTTCTTTTATCTTTTTCTAAATGATAAAAGGAGTAAATTGTACCATTAGTCACTAAATTATGAGTAAATTTTCGTTTTAACCACTCAACTAAAAACTTATAATTTGATCACTAAAGTTTTAGAAATTGTTCACCTGATTGTTAAATATCACTTTTAGTTGGTATAATAACAATTTTAATCCTCAACTTTTATATTTTCTATCAATTTGACTATTATTCTATACAAAATTATAAAAACCCCAAAATTATTTAAAATAGAAAATAAAATATCAAATATGTTGTTGTAGAACTAATATGTATGGGAAATAAAGAAAATTATCATTCAATAGAATCCAATAACAAATTAAAAAAAAAAAAGTTAGATTATCACATGCTTCCTCAAGATTTCTCAAAACCAAATTAATAATATTTTTAAGTTTAAGTTCTTGAAGAAAATTGAGAACTATTATTACAAAGGCTTGTGAAATCAACTCTAATGGCATTTCTTTAGCAAAAACATACAGACTATACCACAAAATTTTCTTTTTTCAGACTCAATTCAAATTTTTAATTCATTTTAAATTATTTTTCAAAACTCAAATTGTAAAATCAAAATATATTTAGAATTTTTCTTTTTCTTATAACGAAAATTTACCCATAATTTAGTAACTATTTGTGTTCACCTTTTTAAAAGGGTAAACTACTTAGTTGGTCACCCAACTTTTTGGGCACTTTCATTTTGGTCACCCAAATAAAAATACTTGTAATTTGGTCATTTCCATTAAAGAAATCTTTCATTTTAGTCACTCACATGTTAAATCCCTAACAGTAGCTAATTGTGCACATCACATCAATATTTTTAGCCATTTTACCTTCACTATTGTTCATCATCTTCTTTCCTCCATGCCACCCTCTACTTCCACCATTTTTCTTCTTCCTTTACTCCCTACTTCTAGCCACAACGCCATTCTTCTTCCATCAGTTCTCCTCCATAGAAATCTGATTGGAATGCTATGCTACTATAGGATTCCATTGTAGCATTTCAACCAAGCATATAAGCCAAAATCAAATTTTTTACCTAGACCACCTTGCTCATGAGAAGGAGATATGAACTGCCTTTAAAATTTTGGATTTCGGCATAATTGTTTCATCAAGCTCTTTATTTGAGATAAAGACCAACTTTTCCCAAGAAAAAAAATGAAATTTATATGATTACGAAAACTTTAACATGGTCCTTAACTTGAGAAGCATAATCTTTTGTCCTCATTAGAACACAATGAATCTTTACTCTAAAGATGATTCTCAATAACATGGATAGATTCATGAGCCATTGAAATTGCACAAGCAAGATCATCATCTTCCTGCTGAAGCTGCCTTTGTTGAAGCCCATATGAAGCCTGTGTTGGATCTCTTGCCCTAACTGTACTATTTTCGTCTAAGTACACTTGTAATTTTTCTGAACAGATTGGCTAATAAAATAAATTCATTGATTATGATTAATATACTTTGTATTACTGTCCTCAAAATGGTTTTTTCACGCAAAGCAAAATGGAAGCAAATGTTGCTAATTGGTTGTCTAATGTTTAACTAATACTAAGCGGTATTACATGGTTAGGTCGTGATACAAAATGACAACTTGTATTAGTAGATGAACCTAAACATGTCCTTAGTCTAATCGAAAATGAGCAAACCGATTAAAAATTAATATGTTGTTTGTCAAGTCCAATTGGGAAGATACATTGTCTTGGAAATTGGAGCGGATGACTTCCAGAAGATAGAGACATATATGTGACTGACTGGACTGACAGTACATCGAAAAAGACCTAAGATAGATCTTAAATTTTTTATGGATTTATTCACTTGTGGCATTCATAGCCTGGCATACCTAAATCCTGAGTGGATGGCGGACTATGTATACGTGACTCGTACACTTTGATGTAAGTAAAAGCCTAAGTTCAAATAGATAAGGAATCGAAAGTTGGTGCGTTGGGTGTAAGACTTCTATTGTAACACCCCTAACTTGTATTTGACGCCGAAACAGGGTTATAGAGCATTACCGAACTTACAGATCAAACAATCCAACATTTCATGTTCATTTCTAATTCAAATAAAAAAGTATTCATATTCAATCATATAGTCCCTAATACGAGCCCTCGAGGCCCAAAATAAACATTAAAAATGGTTCGGGACTACACCTAGTACTCAAGAAATTTTTAGGAAAATATTGAAAAATTTCAAAGTGCAGGGGACACATGCTCGAATGGCTAGGCCGTGTGGGCATTCGAAGTAGGGACTCACAGCCGTGTTCTAGCCCGTGTCCGTACCCGTGTAACTCACTAACTTGGGTCACACTGCAGACCACACGCCCGTGTACCAAGCCATGTACCCTTCAAAATGGCCTCACACGCTCGTGTGCCAGGTTGTGTGCTAGGCCGTGTGCTAAGTCGTGTGAAAATTGGAGGGTATACTGACTTGTGCCACATGGCCAAGCCACACGCTCATGTGCTAGGCCGTGTGAAGCTACTGACTTACTTCCTTTAGAAATTACAGGGGACACATGACTGAGACACACGCCCGTGTCTCTGCTCCGTGTGGACAAAAATACGCCATTTTCCAAGCCATATTTCTCACCCAAAATTGGTACCAACCTAAACACAACAATTTACACATAACCATGACATAAATAAGCATTCAAAGCCAACTAATATCAAGCTTACCACATGTTATAACATCACATACAACCATAATACTTATAGACACCTCAATAGGCCATTTATAACATGCCAAATATGTCTTTAAAATCTACCAAAATGATTATGCACATATATGCATCTTTGTGCCTAATACTTATCATGTATGTCACTCATCAATCTCAACTATTTATGTCACTCATCAATCTCAACTATTTGGTACCCAAAATACCAATTCATAAACAAGGCATTCCCATGGCAACCATTACACCACATATAATAAGGCTATTTACATATTTACATAACAAAAAGTATGTCCACGATACAAGCCAATTCAAACGGCTAAAACACAACAAAACATATAGGCTATCATTAGCCAAAATGACCTATACATGTCATTTAACCAAAATATAAAGTCAAAAGTACCAAAATATCGTTTGATAGTGTGATGAGATCTCCGACAACTTCCAATCCGAACGAGCTTCTGAAACACTATAAAACACAAAAAAATAAATAGAGTAAGCAATTAAGCTTAGTAAGTTCGTATAACACATAATTTAACTTACCATTTAACCACAATTCAGGTAAATAACTCAAAGCATAACACAATTCAATTTGGCCAAAGCCTAACACATGATCACTAACCAAGTTAGTCATGTACTTCATATAAAAACTGAGAATTATGTATGAGTTCAATAACTATTTAAATTACATATACATGTAACATTTATACCATGTATCTATATATCTTATATATATAAACCATTTCCATGTAATTCATGTAAATACTTATACTAGTTCGTATCAAACTCATATAAACTCATAACAGAATTGCTCCGTTGAACCACTTAGAATATCGTTAGATACGTGGGTAGTACACACGAGGTGTATTGAACTGTAATCCGCCAATTCTTGTACATGTATGCTCATATGAGCTATAAACGATAAGCTCCATCGAGCTAAATAACGATAAGCTCATACGAGTTGAGTATCGATAAGCTCAAAAGAGCTGGAATTGGTAACCCTAATGACATGTCATTAGTATCCTACGAATTCCTAAGGTTCAAACGGGGCTCGGTATGTAACGACCTAAAATTTATGGTTATTGGAAGAGTGTATTTTCAGGTCTTTGTTTTAAAAATGAATTCGTAAATATTTATTAAAAATATTTACGAAGTTAGTTGTGTGGTTAATTAGATTTTAATTAGGTGAATTAGTTTGAATTAAGGTTAAGTAGGTATAAGGATTAAATTGAATTAAGTGTGAAAGCTTAATTATAGAATCAAGAAAAGTTGAAGGACTAAATAAATAAATAAACCAAATTATGATAATTGTGTGGTAAAAATACAATACATGTGTAATAAATATTATACATAATTTGTAATACATATATTTATTTACTTATTAATTAAGAAATAATAATTATTAAGTTAATATAATAAAATATTAATATAATAAACATAAAATAAAATAAAACATAAAAAGAAGCAAAAGAAACAGAATAGCAAAAACAAAACAAAGGAAGGAAAGAAAGAAAGATAAAAGGAAAGAAAAAGAAGGAAAATTATGGTTTTGAGGTTTCAAGATTAAGTGGCAAGTCAATTTAGTCTATTTTCTTGTAATTTTGATGTTTTTGGAATCCTAGAACAAAATACTACTTGATTTATGTGGAAATTTTGAAAATTAGTTGATTTTTAGATGTGGTTTATGTTGAATTAATTGAAGAATTAGTGTTTGAATTGATAGAATTTCAAGTTAGAATTGAGAAAATGATTGAATTGTAAAACAAATCACAAGTTTTAAGTAGTAGGGACTAAATTGAAATAAATTTGAAATTTGAGTTTTATGGTGAAATTAGAGAGTTGAAATTGGTTTTAAGTGATAGTTGAATGAAAAATAAAGAATAAAATTATGAAGAAAATAAGGTTAGATTTGAATAGGGATTGAATTGGAATTTTGGTAAAAGTTGTATATAAATTGAAATGTTCAATATGAAATTATAGTGTATTAATAATTTTTTAATTGTTTTAATTCTGTAGCTAACGTGGTGCCGTAGACCTCGGCTAAGAAAGGAAAGGAAAAATTTGACAAAGAATAACTCAGGAAAATACGGTTTGTATTTTTATAACCCGAATCTAATTATTATTGTTGTACTTTATTTAATGTTTGTGGTAAGTGAATAAGGTATGTAAATAGTATTATGAGATTGTATTGAATAAATGTGAAATTGTGATTGATATGTGATTATTGATTTGAATTGAATTGATTTATGAAAATATGTGATTGTTTAAAATATGTATTGATTTGGAATTGGTTGGAACATGTATTGATTTGGAAATTGAAAAGTGAATTGAAAACCTTATTAACTGTATCGGGTTGAGTTAGATATAGTTGGCATGCCATAGGATTGGAAGTGCACAAGGATACTTCGACTTTGAGTCAATGAGACACTGAGTGTCGTATTATTACTTCGGATAAATCCGATGAGGTACTAAGTACCATATTATTTTACTTTGGCATAGCCGATGAGGCACTGAGTGCCGTGTTAGTGTGCTTTGGTTGGATCCATGTATCCGTCCGAATTCGAGTCATGTTAATAAGGGTATACGAATGAATTGACCAATAGATTGACATTGAATGATGTTGATTGTGGATTGGAATGAACAATGAAATGAAATATGTAATTGAAATGTATGAAATTGCATGAATCATGGATTCATGAAATGGATATTGATATTGAAAATGAATTGTGTATTATATTGTCAAATGCTATTTGGATAGCAAATATGATATTTGAAATAGTAAGTGATGAGAATTGAAAGTGTTATGAATGTTGTTTTATGAATTTGATTATTTGTTGAATGATTTTTGTTATGTGTGATTATGTATTTAAATATTATAAATTTTTGCTTAGTAAGTATTCGGATTATAGAAATACCATTGAGTTATACTCAGGATACGATTTGTTTCTGTGCGCTAGTTAGGTAAAGTCAGATCATTGAATCAGCATCCAAAGCCGATCCCGAACTCAAAGTAGTGAATTACATTTCCTTTTTGGTAAATGGCATGTACCTAGGTTGTTTGTGTATGTCATTTTGAGAAATGATTTTAAATGATGTTATAATATGATAATGTTTAAAACATATTAACTAATGTGTAATGTATTATTGCTATCAAATGATATGTTTTGGTTCAAATAAGTATGAATATAGAATTAGTTATTGGTATACTATTAGATTGATTTAGATAATCTGGTAGAGTATCTATGAATGTACATTAGTTAGTTTATTATGTTGATGATTGAACATGATTTAGGTATATTTATACATGTTTTGGGCCTCGATGGCTCATTAAAGGGATGTTATAATTAAATTGTGATATGTAAGCTAAATAATTGTGTGATTGCCTGTATTTGTTTTGAAATTTTTGGTAATGCCTTGTAACCCTGTTCCGGCAACAGATAAGGGTTAGGGAGTGTTACATTTAGTGGTATCAGAGCTATTCAAGTTTAGTCAATTCTCGGACTAAATCGGGATCGAAAATTGAGTCTAGAGGTACATGCCATAATTGAGTCAAAATTGAGTAGGGATTTGGATTCTGATATATTTGTTTGTTTCTATTTTATAGATAAAGATGTCTGATGAATATATTGAAGATACTGATCAAGAAATGTATACTGGAGATGATGAATCATATGATGTAAATGAATCAGAGTCTGCAACACCGAGTGTAAACCCAGTAGGTAATCAATTGCCTAATGCTGAAAGGGGTAATACTAGAGAAAAAGATAATTCAGAATTACTTAGAGTTATTGCTGATGTATTACAACAAGTAGCCAAAACCTCAATTGCTACGACATCTACTCCTACTACTCAACGAGCCCTATTAAAGAATTGCGTAAGTATGGTGCCACATAATTCTGGGTTTAAAGGGAGTTGATCCATCTACAATTGAGAATTGGATTGAGTCTACAAAAAGAATTCCAAAACAACTTGAGTGTACTCCCCGGGAAAGCTTATTTTGTGCTATCTCATTATCAAAAGAAGAAGCATATGTTGGTGGGAATCAGTGACTCGACATGTACCAGAAGAACAGGTAAACTGGAATTTCTTTTAGAGGGAATTTCAGAAAAATATATATAGGTGAGCTGTACATTGAAGATAAGAAACAAGAGTTCTTAATGTTAAAACAAGATAAGATGACAGTAACAGAATATGAAAGGGAATTTTCACGACTCAGTAGATATGCTATTGAGTATGTGTCAACTGAAGCTGACAGTTGCAAGCGATTTTTACGGGGTTTACGTAATGAATTAAGAGTGCAATTGGTACCTTTCAGAATTCCAGAATTTGCAGATCTTGTTGAAAGGGAAAAGATGGTTGAACAGGTAATAGAATTAGATAAAAAGCCTAAAAATACTTATCCATTTGGGAAACGTTCTGGACCCACTAGGTCGAACCCGCAACCTAAAAGATCAAAAGAATCTCGTAGCAGTTGGAGATCGAGTTTTAAATTAGACAGAGATGATAGAAGCAGGGGAAGACAGACAACAGTTTCTATTGGCAGTGTACGCGGTCCATCTCGGAATACTAAAATTTTGGAATGTGAACATTGTGGAAATAAGCATCGGGGTGAATGTTGGAGATTGATTCGAGGTTGTTTCCGTTGTGGATCTACTAAGCATTTTGTTAAAGACTGGCCGAAAAATAGAAATGTTGTACCAGTTACATCACAAAGATCTGAATCTATTTCTAGAGGCCGAGGATCAGGTCGAAGTGGGTCAGTTATCAGAGGAGGAGCTAGAAACTTAGCAATTAGAAGCCAGAGTATCAGCCTAAACATATGTTGTGCGGACTCGTGAAGAGGGTGACGCTCATGATGTGGTGACATGTATATTTTTATTGCATTCAGAACCTGTTTATGTTTTAATAGATCTGGGATCTTAACATTCATATGTTAATACAAAATTGGTTGAGTCGAAAAATCTAAAATCTGAAATGTCTAGAGTATCAATAGCGGTGTCTAGTCCATTGGGGCAAACTGTGTTAGTAGATTGAGTATGTAGGAGGTGTCCGCTAATGGTACAAAATATAATTTTCCTTGTTGATTTATTGAGAATGTCATTCAGTGATTTTGATATAATTCTGGGAATGGACTGGCTATCTGAGCATGGGGTGATTTTAGACTGTTGTAAAAAGAAGTTTACTGTTCAAAGTGAAAATGGGGAAAAGATCGAGGTAAATGGAATTTGAATAAGTGGGTTGACTCGTATTATTTCAACAATTCAGGCTAATAAACTTCTTCATTAGGGTTGTGCAACTTTTCTGGCTTATGTTATCAATTCAGATTCTGTTGTGAGTTAATGTAGTAAAATCAGAACTGTTTGTGAATTTCCTGATGTTTTTACTGAAGAATTACCAGGATTACCACCAGATCGGGAGGTTGAATTTTGAATTGAAGTGTACCTGGTACAGCTCCAATATCAATACCTCCATACCATATGTCACCTACTGAGCTAAAAGAATTGAAAGTGCAGTTGCAAGACTTATAGGATCGAGGATTTATTCGTCCGAGTATTTCACCTTGGGGAGCTCCAGTACTGTTTGTCAAGAAAAAAGATGGTTTAATGCGATTGTTTATCGACAATTCAATAAGGTGACGATCAAGAATAAATATCTGTTACCTCGTATTGATGATCTATTTGACTGTGTTTTCAAAAATTGATTTAAGATCGGGTTACTACCAGTTAAAAGTAAAGGAAAGTGATATACCGAAGACCGCATTCCGAACATGGTATAGGCATTATAAATTCTTAGTGATCCCATTCAGCACTTTTATGGATCTTATGAACCATATTTTTCAACCGTACTTAGATCAGTTTGTGGTGGTATTCATTGATGATATTCTAGTCTATTCAAAGTCTAAATCTGAACATGAGCAACATCTCCGAATTGTTTTGCAAATATTATGGGAGAAATATTTGTATGAGAAGCTTAGCAAATGTGAATTCTGGTTATCAGAGGTGGTATTTCTGGGACATGTTGTTTTGGCAGAAGGAACTAGAGTTGATCCGAAGAAAATTGAGGCCATTGTTAGTGGAAAGCACCAAGAAATGTGTTAGAGGTACATAGTTTTTTGGGATTAGCTGGTTACTATTGAAGATTTGTAAATGGATTTTCAAAGATAGCTTTGCCAATGACAAAGTTGTTGCAAAAGAATGTTCCATTTGTTTGGGATGATCAATGCCAAAAAAGTTTTGAGAAATTGAAGCAAATGTTGACTGAGGCACCGATTTTGACTTTACCAAAGTTAGGAAAACATTTTGTTGTATACAGTGATACTTCTTTAAATGTTCTCGGGTGTATTTTGATGCAAGATGGAAAATTGATAGCTTATGCATCTCAATAATTGAAACCGTATGAACGTAATTATCCGACAAACGATTTAGAATTAGCTGCTATGATTTTTGCACTAAAGATCTGGAGACATTATTTGTATAGTGAGAAATGTTATATTTATACTGATCATAAAAGTCTCAAGTATCTTTTATCCCAAAAGTAGTTAAACTTGAGACAACGTCGGTGGATAGAGCTACTAAAAGATTATGACTGTGTTATTGATTATCACCCGGGAAAAAAAAATGTTGTAGCTGATGCATGGGTAGAAAAGTAGCAATTGAATTATGAGCAATGTTTGCACAGCTTAGTATCAGTGATGATGGTAGTTTAATGGTTGATTTAAGAATTAAACCGATGATGTTTGATCAAATCACTTTAGCACAATTAGAATGTAACATCCCTAACCCATAACCGTTGTTATAATAGGGTTAAGAGGTATTATTGATCATTTCAGAACATTTAAAATCATTTCACATCCAAACATAGCAAGTCACAACCATAGAGTCCTTTAATTAGGTTAACAATACTTTAAACACGTGTTAAAAGGAGGTCGGGACTAAACCGAACACATACAAAATTTTCTGAAAAATCAAACATTTTTCAAAGTTTCAGAGGTCACACGCCCATGTGTCCAAGTCATGGCAAAATAGGGCATACATTCGACTTGACCACATGATCTGAGACACGCCCGTGTGCTTCACCCATGGTTGATACTGACTTACACCACATGGCCAGTCACACGCCTGTGTGTCTAGCCCGTGGTCAAAATTGACTTGTTTCACACGGCCAATCACACGCCTCGTGTGTCTAGTCCATGTGCGAGCTTGACTTGATTCAATTTGCAAACTCAAATGACACGGTCGAGCCACACACCCGTGTGTTCAACCGTGTGGGCAATTATAAGCCATTTGCAAGGCCAAATTTGCCATCTCCACTTAGGATCACCTATAAGCATCAAACCAACACAATTTATACCTCAAATAGCAACCAAAACATACCACTATATGCACTAATTAATCATCAACCACACCATTTATTTCCATACTCAATTTCAACTCAAAAAAGTCCATCTAAAATATCAATTTCTCATTCCAAATCATATAATCTACTCATCATTTAATCCAACCAAATCTATTATGAAACATACCATTTTCACTATGCTAATTTATACCATAGTGACCACTCACATAGAACATACTCATACACATATAAGTCATTCTTTTTATATGATCAAAACATATACCAACCATCAAACTACCAATCCAACTCACTTGGCTAAACTTATACACTTCAAAACATGCCATAATCACTAGCCTATACATGCCATATACCAAATATTTACAACTTCCAAAAGTACCAAAATAGATAGTCGATAGTGTGATTGAGTCATGACAATCCCTAAACTCGAGCTAGCTTTAAAGACACTATAAAATAGAGAAACACTTCACACAATAAGCGTAAAAACTTAGTAAGTTCGCTATATAATGCATATAACTCAATAATTCAATTACAATACATAAATTTAACCATCACTTAGATCAGTTCACAATTATACACCATATTATCCATAGCTGGTATGCTCACTCAATCATCCATATATCCATTTACAAAATCATCAACCACATAGGTTCCATACATACCTTAGCCAACACATAGTTATTGACCATTCTTGCTACTCAATGCTCAATATCACGTTTCGTTCAATCTTTGTCAATCATTCCATTTACTCGCACACTTTGTGCCAAATTCTTAGCCAAAGTTAATATCATCACACACTTAGTGCATTTATATTACACCAAATTTAACTCGGTATCGCACACACAGTGCCAATCGATATAGCCGAGGCTTTCTTTACTTGGCACACACAGTGCTATTCAACTCTGCCTCCAATCTAATTAAGCACACTTAGTGCCACATTTCTCAATTTCACATATAGCATTTTTAATTAAATAACCACTCATTCATTCATTTCATAACACATAGATATGAATTTAAACGATTCGTATTATACACGAACTTACCTCGAACGTCGAAATAACAAAACAAGTCATTCAATCGAGCACTTTGTCTTTGCCTCGATCTAAGTCCAAATTTCTCTTTTCTTGATCTATACATATTTAAATTTAGCTTATTCAATCACCAAATCATTCAATTTAGTCCAAACACAAATATTTAGGGCATTTTGCAAAATAGTCCTCACATTTTCACATTTCGACACTTTAGTCTCTATTTCATAAAATCACAAAATACATAAAATTTCCATTTATACATGCTTAGCCAAAATTTCCCCTAGCTCATACAAGTCCACATATTTAATTTATTTCCCATTTTAGTCCTCTAATTTCTCATTTTCACAATTTAGCCCAAATTATTCAATTTCACCAAAAATCCAAAGACAAATTATGTTAACCCAACATCAAACTTCCATATTTCACCATCAACTATCACCAAGCTCAAACATTAATCAATGAAATATTTCAAAATCATCATCAAATTCCAAAATTAAAGCATGGGCTAGCTAGAACAGTAAGCAACGATCACAAAAACGTAGAAATCATCAAAAACTGAGTTAAAAACACATACCAATTGAAGCTCACAAGTGATGAATATCACAAAGCCTTAAACCCTTATTTTTCTTTCAATATTCGATGGTGATAAGATGATAAAATGGCTACCAAATGTTTTTGTTTTATTTAATAATAATTTAATTGACATTTTACCATTTTACCCTTAATGTATAACATTTAAATTCAACTAATATAAGCCCATTTTTGTCCATATCCACTATAAAAGGTCTAATTACAACATAATTACCTTTAATTTAATAAGCCATGCCAATTAAGCACTTTAACAATCAGCACACAACTTTTACATTTTATGCGATTAAGTCATTTTTCATAAGTCGACACACAAACGATAAAATTTTCATACATACTCAATCACATATTGTAAACACAAAAAATCATATTAAAATATTTTTTTGATCTCAAATTTGTGGTCTCAAAACCACTATACTGACTAGGGTTTAAACCGGGCTGTTACATAGAAGATGACAAGTTGATAAAGAAAAGAGAAATGGTTCAGAATGGCATGGCAGAGAATTCAACATTGATGATCATGATTGCCTGAGATTTCATAATCGGATCTATGTTTCAGCTGTTTCAGAATTAAAAGAATTGATACTTCGTGAAGCACATGATAGTTCTTTTGCAATGCATCCGGGAGGAACAAAAATGTACCGTAATCTGCGAGAATCATATTGGTGGCCAGGTATGAAAAAGGATATAGTTGAATATATGGCTAAATGTTTGACTTATCAACGAGTTAAGGCAAAGCATCAGGTTCCTACTGGACTACTTCAACCTATTAATATTCTTGAATGGAAATGGGATTGTATTATGATGGATTTTGTAATGGGATTACCATTGTCAGCCAGTAAGAAAAATGCCATTTGGGTGATTGTTGATCGGCTTACAAAATCAACTCATTTTATAGCAGTAAGAAATGATTGGTCACTCCAGAAACTTGCTGAAGTTTATATTCGAAAAATTGTGAGATTGCATTGTATTCCGATATCGGTAATTTTAGACCGAGATCCATGATTCACATTGAGATTTTGGGGGAAATTGCATGAATTTCTTGGTACTCAACTCAATTTTAGTATAGCTTTCTATCCATAGACTGATGGACAATCTAAACGAGTTATTCAGATTTTAGAAGATATGCTCCGAGCTTCTATCATTGACTTTTAATCAGGTTGGAAACGTTATTTACGGTTGGTTGAATTTTTGTATAATAATAGTTTCCAATCGAGTATTCATATGGCTCCATATGAAGCTCTTTATGGTCGAAGATGTCGGTCACCTATGTGTTGGATGGAATTGAATGAAAGAAAAATGATTAGGCTAAAGTTAATTCAAGACACGGAAAACACTATTAAGAAGATTCGAGATAAACTTAAAGTAGCTTTCGACAGACAGAAATCGCATGCAGATTTGAAGCATCAAGATATCGAGTATTCTGTCGGAGACTAGGTATTTCTCAAAGTTTCACCTTGGAAGAAAATTTTGAGATTTAGTCGAAAAGGGAAGTTGAGTCCTCGTTTCATTGGATTGTATAAGATTACAGAAAGTGTTGGACCGGTAGCATATCGTTTAGCTTTGCCTTCGAAACTGCAAAAAATTCATGATGTTTTCATGTTTCGATGCTCAAAAATTATCGATCATATCCTTCTCATGTTATTTCGATAGAGGATATTGAAATTCAACCTAATTTGACATATGAAGAAGAACCAGTTGAGATTTTAGCTCGAGAGGTGAAAGAGTTACGTAATAAACGGGTTCCATTACTAGAAGTGTTATGGCGAAGTCATAGTATTGAAGAAGCAACTTGGGAACCAGAAGAAACTATGAAATCTCAGTACCCCCGCCTCTTTTCAGGTAAATTTCGAGGACGAAATTTATTAAGGGGGAAGAAATGTTACAACCCAAAATTTATGGTTATCGAAAGAGTGTATTTTGGGTCTTTGTTTCTGAAAACCGAATTCGTAAATATTTATTAAAAATATTTACAAAGTTAGTTGTGTGGTTAATTAGATTTTAATTAGGTGAATTAGTTTGAATTAAGGTTAAGTAGGTATAAGGATTAAATTGAATTAAGTGTGAAAGCTTAATTATAGAATCAAGAACAGTTGAAGGACCTGAATAAATAAATAAACCAAATTATGACAATTGTGTGGTAAAAAAATACATGTGTAATAAATATTATACATACATTTGTAATACATATATGTATTTACTTATTAATTAAGAAATAATAATTATTAAGTTAATATAATATAAAATTAATATAATATAACATAAAATAAAATAAAACATAAAAAGAAACAGAATAGCAAAATCGAAACAGAGGAAAGAAAGAAAGAAAGAAAAAAGAAAAGAAAAAGAAGGAGAAATTAGGGTTTTGAGGTTTCAAGCTTAAGTGGTAAGTCAATTTAGTCTATTTTCTTGCAATTTTGATGTTTTTGGAATCCTAGAACAAAGTACTACTTGATTTATGTGGAAATGTTGAAAAGTTAGTTGATTTTCAGATGTGGTTTATGTTGAATTAATTGAAGAATTAGGGTTTGAATTGATAGAATTTCAAGTTAGAATTGAGAAAAGGATTGAATTGTAAAACAAATCATAAGTTTTAAGTAGTAGGAACTAAATTGAAAGAAATTTGAAATTTGAGTTTTTTGCTGAAATTAGAGAGTTGAATTTGGTTTTAAGTGATAGTTGAATGAAAAATAAAGAATAAAATTATGAAGAAAATAAGGTTAGATTTGAATAGGGATTGAATTGGAATTTAGGTAAAATTTGTGTATAAATTGAAATGTTCAATATGAAATTGTAGTGTGTTGATAATTTTTTAATTGTTTTAATTCTGTAGCTAACGTGGTGTCGGAGACCTCGGCTAAGAAAGGAAAGGAAAAAGTTGATGAGGAATAAATCGGGAAAAAACTGTTTGTATTTCTATAATTCGAATCTAATTATTATTGTTGTACTTTATTTAATGTTTGTGGTAAGTGAATAAGGTACGTAAATAGTATTATGAGATTGTATTGAATAAATGTGAAATTGTGATTGATATGTGATTATTGAATTGAATTGAATTGATTTATGAAAATATGTGATTGTTTAAAATGTGTATTGATTTGGAATTGGTTGGAACATGTATTGATTTGGAAATTGAAAAGTGAATTGAAAACCCTATTAACTGTATCAGGCTAAGTCGAATATAGTTGACATGCCATAGGATTGGAAGTGTATAGGGATACTTCGACTTTAAGTCGATGAGACACTGAGTGTCGTATTATTACTTCGGATAAATCCGATAAGGTACTGAGTACCGTATTATTTTACTTCGGCATAGCCGATAAGGCACTAAGTGCCGTATTGGTGTGTTTTGGTTGGATCCGTGTATCCGACCGAGTCTGAGTCGTGTTAATAGGGGTATACGAATGAATTGACCAATTGGTTGACATTGAATGATGTTGATTATGGATTAGAATGAACAATGAAATGAAATATGTAATTGAAATGTATGAAATTGCATGAATCATGGATTCATGAAATGGATATTGATATTGAAAATGAATTGTGTATTATATTGTGAAAAGCTATTTGAATAGCAAATATGATATTTGAAATAGTAAGTGATGATAATTGAAAGTGTTATGAATGATGTTTTATGAATTTGATTATTTGTTAAATGATTTCTGTTATGTGTGATTATGTATTTAAACATTATAAATTTTTGCTTAATAAGTATTCGGATTATAGAAATACCACTGAGTTATACTCAGCGTACAATTTGTTTCTGTGCACAGGTTAGGTAAAGTCAGATCGTTGAATCAGCATCCAAAGCCAATCCCGAACTCAAAATAGTGAATTACATTTCCTTTTTGGTAAATGGCATGTACCTAGGTTGTTTGTGTATGTCATTTTGAGAAATGATTTTAAATGATATTATAATATGATAATGTTTAAAAACATATGAACTACTGTGTTATGTATTATTGCTATCAAATGATATGTTTTGGTTCAAATAAGTATGAATATAGAATTAGTTATTGGTATACTATTAGATTGATTTAGATAATACAAGTAGAGTATATTTGAATGTACATTGGTTAGTTTATTATGTTGATGATTGAACATGATTTAGATATATTTATATATGTTTTGGGTCTCAAGGGCTCATTAAAGGGATGTTATAATTAAATTGCGATATATATGCTAAATAATTATGTGATTGCCCGTATTTGTTCTGAACTTTTCAGTAATGCCTCGTAAACTTGTTTCGGTGACGGATAAGTGTTAGGGGGTGTTACACGGTTTTCTTCATACGTCGTCGGTTATGCGCTCGATAATTATGCATAGTAATTACACAATCCACATACATATATTTCAATTTAAAGCATATAAATACAAAATTTAATTACATGAACTTACCTCAAACTCATGCGGAGAAAAACGATCGTTTAATCCAAAACTTTGTCCTTTTCCCTATCTAACTCCGTATGTTGCTTTTCTTGATCTATATAATCAAATTTACTAATTTAAGCCTTATTCTATTCAATTCAATCCAATCCAAAAATAATGTTTTGGCAAAATTACTATTTTTCCCCTATACTTTTGATTTCTTTATAATTTAGTCCCTAGGCTCGTAAAATGAAATTCATGTAATTTCCCTCATAACCATGCCTAGCTGAATTTAATATATACTTATAGCAGCCCATACATTTCACAATTTCACACATTTACCTCACAATTTACACATTTTTCAATTTAACCCCTAATTTGCAATTTCATTAAAAATCACTTAACAAAAGTTGTTTTATTCTCAACAAAGATTCATTTTCTTCCATTAAACTTCACAAACAACTAAAATGCTCTCATGATAAAGCCATACATGTAATACCCCAAACCTGGCCTAGACGTTATGGCCAAATTTGGCGACGTCACATGGTAGTGCTTTGGAAAACATAATTGCGCTAAAACCATTTGTAGGTAACTTGGGCTTTCATCAAAACGTGTCATTTAATTATTGATTATCCCTTTCAAAACTTTATGTGTTGCGGAAGCTTTTGAAATAATTTGCAAGTTCGTGTGTATTTGATAAAACCTTTGTTTATTTTGAAAATTCGCGTATTGTTCTACTGCTAGCAGTTCATAAATAAAAATCCCAAATTTTAAACAAAACTCCGAATGGCCTTATTACATAACATTTGCCCAGATATAATCAAACCATAAATAAAAATGACACCGTAAAATAGGAATCCAAATGTAACATCCTAAATAATTGAGTATCATTATGTTGCTAAATGTTGGTTCGGGTTACTTGGAGTTAGAATAAATATTATTATTTAAGTGTACTTTAGAGTAAAGAAATTAAATGACCTTAAGACTTAAATTAATTAAGTACTAAAAGATGGCATAAGTTGAGCTAGTAGTAAAGTGGAGTTGGCGCCATATGTATTACCATGAGGAAGGAGTTCGAATCACCTAGCATGCAACTAGGAATTTTTATTTTTTGCTTTAGCTTGAGCATGTGTCGGCAAAGAGATAAGGCTAGGATGAGTTGGAATGTTTTATTTTGGTAAGAACACTAAGTATTTGGAAAGCTAAGGATAAGGGCTTGAAATGGGGATTGTGTTTCATCAACTTAAGGAAAAGGAGAGGAAAAAGGCTTAAGTGTAGGAAGGTGTTTTGAAACTTCCTAATGGCCATTTGACCATTGTATTTGGACTGACATTGAGGCTAAGGGGTGGCGGTTTTGGTTGAGAGGATGGTAAGCTAGGATGATAGGAAAACCTTTTCATTTTGGTCATTTTGGTTTAAGCAAAGTGTTTATTTTCCTTTCATCTATCTTGCTCTCTAGCGAATTTTACCAAACCCTTGAGAAAGCTATAGTAATTTTCTTGTATCATTCTTTCTTTTGATCATTTGATCAATTCTTTGCCAACTTTTCCCCTAGTGCGAAACCATAAACACACCAAAAGACCATTCTTTTCTTTCTTCTTCACAAAACCGATTATACCATCCTTCCAAAACCCAAATTCTTTTCTCTTCTTTTCTTTCTCCTTTCTTTTCTTTCTTTCTCTCTTTTCTTTTGAAACCGAACCATACCATTCTATTTCCCTTTTCTTCATTTTTTTCTTCATTACAATTTTCTTCAATTTTATTTCATCCATGGCGAATGCATTTTGCTCTTGTGACAAAATTTCTTCATTTTCTTTTACCACAATCGATTTCAAGAATGAAGGTAAGGAATTTTTCTTTTAAGGATTCTTATTCATTTAGTATAGTTAGTTATTAATCGATTTCGTTTTAGGGACACAATCGCTCGATTGATTCTCGTGGAACAAAGACAAACCGTGGTAAGCCAAATCTAAAATCTTATAAGCGTTAGTCATATTTCAATATTGATAGTCGGACTAATGATCGTACATCTTTAGAGACTTTCAAGATAGAGGCGTAAAAGGCGATCCATAGTCTTGAAAAAGGCGATTCATAAATCCCCTAAATATAAACGAAGAAATGTTTAGAATCCGGATTTTCCACCGGGTTGTGGACCATCAATCGAGGAGAATCAATTATTTGAAGTAGTTCGTACTCAGAGCCCTTATGCGTTCGTGGATTCTCGGTGAAACGAATCAATAAACGAGGAGAAACCAAAATAGAAGTGGTTCAAAATCAAAGGGTAAGGATTTAGATCGAATACCAATAGTGTATTTTGATAAATGATAGTATTATAATGGTTCAGTATTACATTTAGGTCTTGACGGCGGGAAGGTTTAGTACTCACGATATCAAGGTGTGTAACTTCACACTTTTCTCGGGTTGGATGTCATTCGTGGTATTGAGTAAAATCGTAAAAAATGATAAAATCGGTATAATACGAAATAATTGGTATTTTGGTGAAATTTCATAAAAATTGTTAAAAATGTGAAAATTACGAAAACGCCCTCGATGTGTAGGTAGTAAAATGAATACTAAATATCTCATGTGTAAATGGGCCAAAGATGTGTTAGATCGTAAAATGGGCTGAAAAATATGCTAGTTAGTAAAATGGGCTGAAATCTTGGATAGATAGTTAAATGGGCCGAAATCCCTGATAAGTAATAAATGGGCCGAAATCTCTGCTAGATCGATAAATGGGCCGATATCTCTGTTAGATCGAAAATGGGCCGAAATCTCTGTTAGATCGTAAATGGGCCATAATCTCTGTTAAATTGTTAAATGGGCCAAAATCAATGCTAGATCGCTAAATGGGCCAGAAATTTTGCTAGATCGCTAAATGGGCCAAAGATGCTAAATAGTTATATGGAATAAATGATATATTGTATTATGGGCTTTAATAAAAACCTGAAATATTGACTTATATATATTGGGCCTTTTTGATAAAATCATCATATGTACATAGGCTATTTTGCATACATGTTGCATGGGTTGGGATTAACAATGAAGAGAAGAAAGGCCTGTTGCCAAAATCTAGTTAAATTGGTTTTGCCACAAAATAATTAAACGGCTGATTGCCTCTAGTTCGATGGCTATGCCACAAATATTTTAATGGCTCAATGCCTCTAGTTCGGTGACTCTGTCACAATCTAGTTCGGTGGCTCTGCCACAAATATAAAATGGCTTAATGCCTACGATTGGTGTGATGGCGGGGTGGGTTGACTTGATCCCCACGGTGTGATGGTTGGTGCGGGTGGTGTGTAGCGGATGGAAATTAGGTTTGGGCGGAAATTTCATTTACGCATTCATTCCATTATTTATATGTAAATCTTGATATTGGGCTCAAGCCCAAAATCATGACTTGATGATCCGCCCGATGGATTAAGTAAGTAAGTTATACTTTGAGTTACGAGTAACTCACACCTCAAATTTTTCCTCTCGGGTAATGGAAATTGATGTGGACTTGGGCGAGGATGACTTCGTGGAGGCCATCTGCAAACATGGGTTTAATAAACTTTGAACTTTTGAATAAGTACTTTCCTTATTTTACTATTTTGGGTATAATGTAATAAGGCCTCTATTATTATTTTATGGTTTTATGTGTGGATGGATTTCAATTATGTTTTGGATATTTTAATATTGGCTTATGTTTATCATATAATATTTTATTAAAATATTTTGGGTTTTCAAACATACGAGATTCTTTAACTATTCTTATTTCCAAATACTTTGAACTCTTATAAAAATTACTTTAGAGTTTTGATAATTAAAAATTAAATGACGAGATTTTCAACTTATGTTTCTCAAATACATCAAACTTAAAATTATTTCTCTTGTTTTTTTAAAACTCAAATTTCAAAGGTTTTTGAAATACCGACTCATCTAAATTATTAAGATAGTTCGATCTATGTAACAAACCAAATCTCGTCTTAATGGTATGAGAGCCAGTTTCAAAAACTCAATTGTGTTTGGGTTCAATAAATAATTTACGTATAAAATTATTTCAATTATGTTCTAAAAGATCAAGATGGCACCACAAGCATCCGGCAACAAGTCAAGTAAGTATTTATTACTTAATAATTATTATGATGATCATAGGAACACTCTAGAACTTCTAGTTTTAGATGTTAAAAAAATCGTAGAGATTGAGACTATAGGATGTGTTGCGAAAAACAACTTTATCTCTCAAATCTCATAAAACACCGTTAATAAACACTGAAACAATTTTCTGATTCATAAAACTTGTAATCAGATTAAATCGAATTAGTCATCATGAGCACTAGAGGACGTGGTCGTGGATGAGGTAGACGTGGCCGTGGTAGAGGACGAGGTACTGCAACTGAAGTACCAAATCATATGCCAGAAATTGATGCACCTGCGTCATTTGAGAGTGAGACGGGATCACGCGATTATATGGAAGAAGATAATGCTTTGACACAAGCGATGCTACGAGTCCTAGAAAGGGTCGCTGGAACTAGAATTGGGCCAACAACTCGTGGGTCAATTTCGGAACGACTCAAGTCAAATAATGCAGAAGTTTTTAGAGGAGTTTTCGGTGTAGCTCTGAATGTGGCTGAATATTGGCTCGAAGCTATGGAGCAGATTATGGATGATATGGAATGCACTGTCGAGCAGAAACTGAAAGGAGCTGTGTCCTTGCTAAGAGACGAGGCGTATCGATGATGGCTTACTGTTCGAGAAGGCACCGAAGCTGCACTGATTACTTAGGAATTCTTTAAAGCTGCCTTCCAAGGGAAATATGTTGGAATGAGTTATGTAGATGCCCGAAGGACGGGATTTCTGAATCTTATCCAAGGGAGTAAGACAGGCAGCGTATGAAGCTGAGTTTTTACGTTTAAGTCGCTATGCTCGGACAATAGTGTCAACAGATCATGAATGATATGTGCGATTCGAGGATGGGCTAAAAGATGAGTTGAGGTTACGATTGCCCCACAAAAGTTAGAACTTTTTCCACGCTTGTGGAGAAGGCCAAGATAGCGAAGAGGCTAAGAACTTAGAACGTCGAGAATCGGAAAGATTTAGAAACAAAAGAGACACAACAATCGGGTTCTTCAAAGAGATTTTAGAAGAGGCCTCGGAATGATGAATCGGCTCAAGGTAGAGCACCAGAACTAATAATCGAGGTCGAGATTGTCTGAATGTGGAAAAAGGCATACGGAAGTCTTTGGAGGAAAAGCAGCGCTTGTTACAAATGCGGTTTAATGGATCACCAATATAGAAATTGCCCTCGACGTATGGATACGACTCGGGAAGTTCGTAATATCTTGATGCACAAACCACCAGGTACTCGGCTGACCACCGAGAGGTCGTGGACCAAGTTGTGGTGGTAATGGAAATTTGGGCGTGGTCAAGGTGCACCGGTCGAGGCAATGGTCCTAGAGGAAACACGGATGCAAGATAGCCAGGACTGGTCTATGCAGTTAGACGCCACGAGGATGGCAATGCACCTGATGTAACAACTGGTACGTTCTTCATCTTCGATGTACCTGTTACTACTTTAATAGATATTGGTTCTACCTATTTGTATGTTGCTAGCGCCATATCTAGAAACCTGAATCTAGAATCTGAAATTACCGATAGTGAGATGACAGTAATTAGTCCTTTAAGACAGTCGGTAATTGTAAATAAACTATTTAGAGACGTACCCTTAGAAATCCAAGAGAAGGTATTCTTGGCGAATTTGATGGAGTTGCCTTTCGGCGAGTTCGATCTCATTCTGGGCATGGGTTGGTTGGTTAAACATCAGGCACATTTGGATTGTGCTGAAAAACGGATGTCAATAAGAACCTCGGATGATAAGGAAGTCATAATGATTGGTAAACAAAGGAACTACTTGGTGAACGTGGTATCGGCGTTGAAGGTAGAAAAGTTGGTACGAAAAGGGTATGGAGCATTCCTAGCCTTTATTTGTGCTTTGGACGCCAAAGAGTTATCTGTGGATGATGTGAGAACGGTGAAGGAATTTCCAGATGTATTTCCCAAAGAACTTCCTGGTATACCTCCAGATCGAGAAGTAAAATTTGGTATCGAGCTTTTGCCCGGAACGACTCCAGTGTCTATTGCTCCTTATAGAATGGCACCGAAGGAGTTGGCAGAGCTTAAAGCTCAAATTCAAGAATTGTTGGATCGGGGATTTATTCGACCAAGTGTGTCTCCGTGGGGAGCACCAGTTTTGTTCGTAAAGAAGAAGGATGGAACGATGCATATGTACATTGATTACAGACAATTGAATAAATTGACGATCAAGAATAGGTATCCTTTACCGAGAATTGATAACCTGTTTGATCAATTAAGGGGGGCTTCAGTTTTCTCCAAAATTAATTTGAGATCGGGTTATCACCAGCTTAAGGTGAAAGAAGTAGATGTTTTTAAGACAGCATTTCGAACTCGTTATAGACATTATGAGTTTGTAGTGATGCCGTTTGGATTAACCAATGCACCAGCCGTATTTATGGACATGATGAACCGAGTCTTTCAACCATATTTAGACCGGTTTGTGGTGGTATTCATAGATGACATTTTGGTTTATTCAAGAAACGATGAGGATCATGACACGCATTTGCGTATTGTATTCTGACTACTTGAGATAAACAACTTCATGTCAAATTCAGTAAATGCGAATTTTGGCTAAAGGAAGTGACTTTCTTGGGTCATGTGGTATCAGCTGAAGGAATAAGGGTAGATCCTCGGAAGATTGAGGCTGTACTAGATTGGAAACCACCAAAGTCGGTAGCTGAAATTCGGAGTTTCTTAGGATTTACTGGTTACTATAGACGATTTGTTGAGGGATTTTTGTTGATTGCTGCACCTCTAACTAAACTGTTGCGGAAGGGAGTTCCGTATATTTGGACTAAAAAATAACAAGAAAGTTTCAAAAAATTGAAGAAGATTCTGACAGAAGCACCAATTTTGATTCAGCCGGAGGCTAGAAAAGAATTCACTGTTTATTGTGATGCGTCTCACACGGGTTTGGGTTGTGTGCTGATGTAAAATGGAAAGGTGGTGGCCTATGCTTCTCGTCAATTGAGACCGCACGAAGTAAACTACCCTACTCATGATTTGGAGTTATTGCGGTGGTCTTTGCTTTAAAGATTTGGAGGCACTATCTCTACGGTGAGAAATCTATCATCTACACGGATCACAAGAGTCTTAAGTACCTCCTTACCCAAAAGGAGTTGAATTTGAGACAAAGAAGATGGGTGGAATTATTAAAAGACTATGATTTCTCAATCGAATATCATCCTGGAAAGGCTAACATGGTAGCTGACGCGTTAAGTCGTAAGGCAGTATCTGATTTAAGAGCAATGTTTGCTCATTTAAGTTTGTATGAGGATGGTAGTTTGTTAGCAGAACTTCAGGTGAAGCCTCTGTGGCTAGAACAAATCAAGGAAAAGCAGACATAAGATAAAAAGTTGGAACTTTTATTTTAGCAGGTTGAAAGGGGTGAAATAGAGGATTTTGGTATAAATATGAATGGAGTGCTGTGCTTTCATGGAAGGGTTTGTATGCCTAAAGACTCAGAATTGAGACAAATAATTCTACGGAAGGCGCATAGTAGCCCTTATGCTATGCACCCCGGAGGAAGTAAGATGTATCGAGATCTCCGTGAACAGTATTGGTGGCCAGGGTTGAAGCGTGAGATTTCTGAGTTTGTAGGAAAATGTTTGACTTGTCAGCAAGTGAAGGCAGAGCATCAATTACCGTCAGGATTGTTACAACCGGTAAAGATTCCTCTTTGGAAATGGGAGCGGATAACTATGGATTTTGTTAGTGGGTTACCTTTAACACCTACTAAGAAAAATTTCGTATGGGTAGTAGTTGATCGTTTGACGAAGACTGCTCATTTTCTTCCGGTTCGTACGGATTATTCATTGCAAAAATTGGCAAAGCTGTATGTATCCGAAATCGTGAGGTTGCATGGGGTACCGATGTTCATTATATCGATGGGATCCTAGATTTACATCACGATTTTGGAAAGCTCGCATGAAGCCTTGGGGACAAAGTTGAATTTCGAGACGGCTTTTCATCCTCGGTCGATGGTCGGTCGGAAAGAGTAATTGGATATTGGAAGACATGTTAAGGGGATGTGTGATCGACTTGAGGGTAGTTGGGAGGATTTTCTACCATTGGCGAATTTGCGTATAACAATAGCTATCGATCTAGCATTGAGATGGCACCCTATGAGGCATTGTATGGTCGTAGGTGTCGTACTCCTACTTGTTGGGTGAATTGGCTGAACGGCAGATGTTGGGTCTGAGATGATATCTGAAATAGAGGAAAAGGTAAAAGTTATTCGAGCACGGTTAAAGGAAGCCTCGGATGAGCGAAGTCGTATGCGGACTGAAGCGTAAGGATATCGAGTTTCTTGTGGGAGATCGGTCTTTTGAAGGTCTCACCTTGGAAGAAAATTTTGATTAGGAAAGAAGGGCAAGTTGAGCCCTAGATACATCGGGCCATATCGTGTGATGAAGCGTGTTGGTCCGTGGCTTATCAAATTGAATTACCTCCGAAGTTGGGTCAAATTCATAATGTTTTCCATGTTTCCATCTTGAGGCGCTATAGATCGGATCCATCTCATATAGTACGGTTGAGGAAGTGGAATTAAATTCAGACTTGTCTTTTGAAGAAGAACCGGTGGAAATTTTAGGCCGGATGTTAAGGTGCTAAGAAAGAAGATCTTTGTTGGTCAAAGTTTTATGGCGTAATCACGGAGCGGAGGAAGCTACGTGGGAGCTCGAGGAAGCTATTCGGCGACAATATCCTCACCTCTTTTAATCGTAAATTTCGAGGACGAAATTTTATTTAAGAGGGGTAGAATTGTAACATCCTAAATAATTGAGTATCATTATGTTGCTAAATGTTGGTTCGGGTTACTTGGAGTTAGAATAAATATTATTATTTAAGTGTACTTTAGAGTAAAGAAATTAAATGACCTTAAGACTTAAATTAATTAAGTACTAAAAGATGGCATAAGTTGAGCTAGTAGTAAAGTGGAGTTGGCGCCATATGTATTACCATGAGGGAAGGAGTTGAATCACCTAGCATGCAACTAGGAATTTTATTTTTTGCTTTAGCTTGAGCATGTGTCGGCAAAGAGATAAGGCTAGGATGAGTTGGAATGTTTTATTTTGGTAAGAACACTAAGTATTGGAAAGCTAAGGATAAGGGCTTGAAATAGGGATTGTGTTTCATCAACTTAAGGAAAAGGAGGGAAAAAGGCTTAAGTGTAGGAAGGTGTTTTGAAAACTTCCTAATGGCCATTTGACCATTGTATTTAGACGGACATTGAGGCTAAGGGGGTAGCAGGGTTTTGGTTGAGAGGATGGTAAGCTAGGATGATAGGAAAACCTTTTCATTTTGGTCATTTTGGTTTAAGCAAAGTGTTTATTTTCCTTTCATCTATCTTGCTCTCTAGTGAATTTTACCAAACCCTTGAGAAAGCTATAGCAATTTTCTTGTATCATTCTTTCTTTTGATCATTTGATCAATTCTTTGCCAACTATTCCCCTAGTGCGAAACCATAAACACACCAAAAGACCATTCTTTTCTTTCTTCTTCACAAAACCGATTATACCATCCTTCCAAAAACCTAAATTCTTTTCTTCTATTTTCTTTCTCCTTTCTTTTCTTTCTTTCTCTCTTTTCTTTTGAAACCGAACCATACCATTCTATTTCCCTTTTCTTCATTTTTTTTTCTTCATTACAATTTTCTTCAATTTTATTTCATCCATGGCCGAATGCATTTTGCTCTTGTGACAAAATTTCTTCATTTTCTTTTACCACAATCGATTTCAAGAATCAAGGTAAGGAATTTTTCTTTTAAGGATTCTTATTCATTTAGTATAGTTAGTTATTAATCGATTTTGTTTTAGGGACACAATAGCTCGATCTATTCTTGTGGAACGAAGACAAACCGTCTTTAGAGACTTTCAAGATAGGGCAGAAAAGGGTAGTCCATAGTCTTCGAAAAAGGGACGGTTCCGCAAATCCCCCTAAATATAAACAAAGGGCTGTTTTGGGAATCCAGGATTTTCCACCGGGTTGCAGACCATCAACTGAGGAGAATCAATTATTTGAAGTAGTTCGTACTCGAGCCCTTATGCGTTCGTGGATTCTCGTGAACAACGAATCAATAAACGAGGAGAAACCAAAAGTAGAAGTGGCTCAAAATCAAAGGGGTAAGGATTTAGATCGAATACCAATAGTGTATTTTGATAAATGATAGTATTCTAATGGTTCAGTATTACGTTTAGGTGTTGTGAGTGGGAAGGTTTAGTACTCACGATATCAAGGTGTGTAACTTCACACTTTTCTCGGGTTGGATGTCATTAGTGGTATTGAGTAAAATTGTAAAACGATAAAATCGATATAATCTGAAATAATTGGTATTTTGGTGAAATTTCATAAAATTGTTAAAAATGTGAAAATTACAAACGCCTCGATGTGTAGGTAGTAAAATGAATACTAAATATCTCATGTGTAAATGGGCCAAAGATGTGTTAGATCGTAAAATGGGCCGAAAAATATGCTAGTTAGTAAAATGGGCCAAAATCTTGGATAGATAGTTAAATGGGCCGAAATCCCTGATAAATAATAAATGGGCCGAAATCTCTGCTAGATCGATAAATGGGCCGATATCTCTATTAGATCGAAAATGGGTCAAATCTACATTAGATCGTAAATGGGCCATAATCTACATTAAATTGTTAAATGGGCCAAAATCAATGCTAGATCGCTAAATGGGCGAGAATTTTGCTAGATCGCTAAATGGGCCAAATATGCTAAATAGTTATATGGAATAAATGATATATTGTATTATGGGCTTTAATAAAAACACGAAATATTGACTTATATATATTGGGCCTTTTGATAAAATCATCATATGTACATAGGCTATTTTGCATACATGTTGCATGGGTTGGGATTAACAATGAAGAGAAGAAAGGCTGTTGCCAAAATCTAGTTCGATGGTTTTGCCACAAAATAATTAAACGATCGATTGCCTCTAGTTAGGTGGCTATGCCATAAATATTTTAATGGCTCAATGCCTCTAGTTCGGTGACTCTGTCACAATCTAGTTGATGGCTCGCCACAAATATAAAATGGCTTAATGCCTCACGATTGGTGTGATGGCGGGGTGGGTTGACTTGATCCCCACGGGTGTGATGGTTGGTACGGGTGGTGTGTAGCGGATGGAAATTAGGTTTGGGTGGGAAATTTCATTTACGCATGCATTCTATTATTTATATCAGAATTTTGATATTGGGCTCAAGCCCAAAATCATGACTTGATGATCGGCCCGATGGATTAAGTAAGAAAGTTATACACCGAGTTCGAGTAACTCACACCCTCAAATTTTTCCTCTCGGGTAATGGAAATTGATGTGGACTTGGTAGAGGATGATTTCGTGGAGGCCATCTGCAAACATGGGTTTAATAAACTTTGAACTTTTTAATAAGTACTTTCCTTATTTTACTATTTTGGGTATAATGTAATAAGGCCTCTATTATTATTATTTTATGGTTTTATGTGTGGATGGATTTCAATTATGTTTTGGATATTTTAATATGGGCTTATGTTTATCATATAATATTTTATTAAAATATTTTGGGTTTTCAAACATACGAGATTCTTTAACTATTCTTATTTCCAAATACTTTGAACTCTTATAAAATTACTTTAGAGTTTTGATAATTAAAAATTAAATGACGAGATTTTCAACTTATGTTTCTCAAATACATCAAACTTAAAATTATTTCTCCTGTTTTTTTTTTAAAACTCAAATTTCAAAGGGTTTTGAAATACCGACTCATCTAAATTATTAAGATAGTTCGATCTATGTAACAAACCAAATCTCGTCTTAATGCAAGGGCCGGGTTTGGGGTGTTACACCAAAACTGTGGTCACTGCTAAGTCCTCCGCTGCACCGATCCATCTACTGCTGGGGATTACCTAAACATATTAAACAGAAAAGGGTGAGTTTTCACAAACTTAGTGTGTAATCCCCACAGAAAATATACACACACAAAAATATAATATAACAATCTGAGCCCATTACAGAAATGGTGTGGACCTTAGCCCACTCAGATACAGAATCAGACATATTCTCGAGCCTTAGCCCATTTCAAACATAATATGCAGATCAGAACAGAATAGCATAATCCTACCCACCAGCCTCTACACACCAACTCCGTCCAACCCTACACACCATGTGGGGATAAAATCGACCCACCTAGCCCTACACACCAGGTTGTACCGAAAGCGGCACATAATTAGAAATTTGCAGCTGAGCTGCTAGATAACAGGCATAAAAGCCTTTCAGATACTTCCTCCAAATATCATCAATACCACCCCAATACAATACGACATACATAAAATGCCATGCTAATATGAATATAGTAGTTTATACATTCAGATCAACATACATGCTTAGTATAGAAATCAAACAGTCAGATCAATCATTTATTTAGAGATCTAAGTATTTCTTACCGACCCTACGGTAGGTCCACAGTTGACTTGGGTGACCAGTGCAACCTTAGAGAGTTTTCTAGAAAATGGGCTCACATGCCCATGTGGCCTGCCCGTGTGGGCCCACATGGCCCAAATTGGCCCAGAATCTCACATGCCGATGTAGTTCACCCGTATGGGTCCATACGCCCGTGTGGCCCAGACGTCCCAATTGATTGAGCCCGTGTGTCGCACACGGCCTTGCCCAGCCATCACAAGCGACACGACCTGGCTTGTCGATCACATGATCATGTGGTGACTAACAGTCTTGTACACGGCCTACCACACGGGCGACCACACACTTGTGTGGCGTTAACTGAATGGTTTTCAACTTTCACTGAAACCTCATTTTTTGTGCGTTCAGGTACAGATCTGGTACATTTTCAATGCAAAAGCACTGCCAAGACCACCAGAATCAACGATTAACCAATCAAACCCTAAATTAGTCTCTTAAAATGATATTAAACCGAAACATCTCGCAAAGGACAACCCTTTGATAACCAAACCCTTACCTTAGCATGAACAACGATGCTTAGGAAACGATTAAAACGCTGATTGCAAACCTCCTGCCCCTTGATTTCCTCCTAATCATAAATGAATTCCATTAATCTAAAGTTATTAACCAACACAAGAATCGCACTCACCACACTTACCTGAAATGTGCAACGAAACAGAAGTAATGAAACTGAGGTGTGACGGCCGACGAACAAAAAACAAAAAGGAAGCGAAAAGAAAAGGAAAACAGTAGGGCAACAGGTTACCATCGTCGATTTCTTAGGGGAAAGGTGAAATTTTGTAAAACAAAAATAACAGAAAAGATTTCTCCTTTTCTAATAACCCTCAAATCTCCTTACTATCAGATTTCTAGTCCAACACAAACTCATTGGACAAGATAGACAAAAATAATACTCTTGTCGATATTCGAACACAGGACCACCAACACTCCAACACTCCACTTAACCACCAGACCAGTAAGCCCATTCTATTAATTACTTACACACTTTAATTTATAAGCCTACCAACTAGCGTTTGGGCTTTATTCATAAAAACACCAAAATTTACCCAAGTTGGGACTTGAACTTGGGACCAATCAGACACACCCAACCACACCCAAATCATTTAACCACTAAAGCAGATAGGTATTTGTGTCTTTAAATTTTAGAAGCCGAAATTAATGAAAAACTGGGGCGTTACAACTCTACCCCCTAAAAGAAAATTTTGTCCTTGAAATTTTACTTGATTAGAAAAGGTGAGGATACTGCTGCCTATTGAATCCTCTGGCTCCCAAGTAGCCTCCTCAGTGCTATAATTCCACCACAGCACCTTCACTAAGGGGATAGATTTCCTCCGTAGAACTTTAACGTCGCACTCCAAAATTTGAACCGGCTCCTCCTCGAATGTCAGATCTGGTCTAACCTCGATGTCCTTAATAGGCACAATATGCGTGGGATCAGAGCGGTAGCGTATCAACATTGAGTCGTGGAACACATCGTGAATATGATCCAACTCTAGAAAAAGCTCCAACTGATACGCAATTGGCTCCACCCACTTTAAAATATGGTGCGGCCAAATAAACCGAGGGTTCAGCTTACCCTTACGACCGAACCTCCGAACCTTCTTCCATGACGAGACATTGAGAAATACTAAATCTCTCACGGAATACTCAATATCCTTCCTCTTCAGATCATGATAGGATTTCTGCCTATCAGATGCCACTTTCAGTCGATCCCAAATCAATCGAACCTTATCTTCAGTTTTAGAAACCAATTTCGGACCCAGAACACGTCGCTCAACCAACTCAGTCCAACACAAGGGAGTGCGACACTTATGACCATACAAGTCCTCGTAAGGTGCCATCTAAATGCTAGACTGATAGCTGTTGTTATAGGAGAACTTTGCCAATGGCAAATACTCCTCCCAACTGCCTCGAAAATCTATAACATAGCTTCTCAACATGTCTTCCAGTACTTGAATCACCTCTCCGGTGACCATCATGCGAGGATGAAAGCGAGATTGAAGTTCAACCTTGAACCCAGAGCCTTGTGCAATTTCTTCCAAAATTGAGACTTGAAGCGAGGATCCCTATTGGAGATGATCGAGATAGAAACCCCATGCAGTCTTATTATTTCAGACACATACAACTTAGCCAATTTATGGTGCGAAACGTCCATCCGATCGAAATGAAGTGAGCAGATTTGGTCAATCGATCCACGATAACCCAGACAGAATCTTTCTTAGTGGGTGTTATGGGCAAGCCACTAACCAAATCCATAGTTACTCGCTCCCATTTCCACATTGGAATTTTTACCGACTGCAACAACCCCGAAGGCAACTGATGCTCAACCTTAACCTGCTGACAAGTCAAAAAATGAGCAACAAAGTTAGTAACCTCACGCTTCAACCTTGGCCACCAGTATAACTGTCGCAGATTTCGGTACATCTTATTCTCGCCAAGATGCATAGCGTAAGGGCTACTATACGTCTCCCTCAGAATCGACTGTCTCAAATCCTCATCATTCAGCACACAGATCCGACCGCGAAAATAAAGTACCTTATCACTGTTAATTCCAAAATTCCGTAGTATCCCTATTCTCGACCTGACGAAACCTCAACTCGAGAGACTTATCCCCCATCTATTTACCTCTGATCTGATCAATCCATGTAAGCTTAACCTGAAGCTCTGCTAACAGACTCCCATCGTCGAATAAATTGAGTCAAGCGAACATCGCTCTTAGATCAGTCATTGCCCTATGGCTCAAAGCATCTGACACCATATTAGCTTTACCAGGATGGTATTCGATGGTGCAGTCATAATCCTTAAGCAGTTCAACCTATCTACGCTGCATAAGGTTTAACTCTTTTTGAGTAAGAGATACTTGAGACTCTTGTTATTAGTGTCAATAGTACACTTCTCACCGTACAGATAGTGCCTCCAGATTTTTAGAGCGAAGACAACCGCGGCCAACTCCAAATCATGTGTCGGATAGTTAGCCTCATGCGTCTTGATATACCGAGACGCATAAGCTACCACTTTACCATCCTACATTAGAACACAACCCAGATCCACATGCGACACATCACTGTATATGATAAAATCCTTCCTAGATTCAGGCTGTATCAGAACCGGATCTTACGCCAAAATAGATTTAAGCTTCTCAAAGCTCTCTTATTGCTTATCGATCCAGAAAAAGGAACTCCCTTACGCAGAAGCTTGGTCAATGGTGCTGCGATCAAAGAGAACCCTTCTACGAAGCATTGATAGTAACTAGCTAACCCCAAAAAGCTACGGATTTTAGACACATTCTTCAGCTGTTTCCACTCCAATACAGCCTCAATCTTGTGAGGATCAACACGAATCCCCTTCGTAGAAACCACTTGCCCTAGAAAGGTTACCTCTCAGAGCCATAACTCGCACTTACTAAACTTCGCATACAACTGTTTCTCGTGAAGTGTCTATAATAACACTAAAGATGTTCATCATGCTTGTCCTCAGTCTTTGAATACACCAGAATGTAGTCAATAAAGACTACTGCGAACCGATCTAGATAGGGATGGAACACTCGATTCATTAGATCCATAAAAGCTTCCGGTGCATTCGTCAGTCCAAATGGCATCACTAGGAATTCGTAATGTCCATACCAAGTCCTGAATGTCGTCTTATGCACATCAAAATCCTTAACCTTTAGTTGATGGTACCCTGACCGTAGATTACTCTTGGAAAAAACAAAAGCCCCTCGAAACTAGTCAAACAGATCATCAATCCTTGGTAAGGGGTACTTATTCTTTATGGTCAGCTTATCTAATTGGCGATAGTCGATACACATACGAATGGTTCCATCCTTCTTTTTCACAAATAGAATAGGTGTTCCTATGGAGACACACTAGGGTGGATGAACCCACGATCCAGTGTTGGGTCCAACAACCCTCTCTAATATCCTCAGCATAGCTTGAGATAATGCGTCATCCCCAACAATGCGATCTCAAGACTCTGTCTTTATAGTAGGTGAGATCGGCATCTCGCTTGTATCCAGATTGGGCAGATTCTCAGATGTAGGGGACCCAACTCGAGCCCTCCTACGGCCTCTACTACGGCCTCTAGTTCCCGTCCGCGGATACCTCGTGGCTTATCGTAATTTTGGAGTTTATTTGTATTAGCAGTTTTATGCATTATTTTACAGTTCCAATATTTATTATCAAATATTTAATGCAGAATAGAATCAGAAGTTCAGAGTTTGTTATTGCGAATCGCAATTTTTACTACGATTTTAGGTTTGCTATAGTTTTCAGTTTACACTACCTAAAGTGTTTCAATATAGTATGCTACGTAAGGCTATTTCAAGCATGGAAGTAGTATTTTAGACAAATCTTAAACAAGGATCAGAACACTTAAAGGATCGGCGCCGGAGACTCGGTGTACCACATACTCATCTCAAATATATTTTGGATCATTTAAAATCGTTTCTTTAAACCAACTATTTAAATCCAAATCCATAGTCGAGTTTGTAATCTTGCTCTGATACCACTAAACGTAACACTCTAAACCCAGCCTAGATGTATGATTGAACGTTACATGATAGTACTTTAGAAAATATAATTACGCTAAAACCATTTATAGGTCACTTGGGCTTTCGTTAAAACCTGTTGTTTAATTATTCATTATCCTTTTCAAAACTTTATGTGTTGGAAGCTTTTAAAATAATTTGCAAGTTCATGTGTATTTGATAAAACCTTTGTTTATTTTGAAAATTCGCATCTTGTTCTACTCCTAGCAGTTTATAAATAAAAATTTCCAATTTTAAACAAAACTCCAAATGGCCTTATTACATAACATTTACCCAAATATAATCAAACCATAAATAAAAATGAAATCGTAAAATAAGAATCCAGAACCGTGGTCACCGTCGAGTCCTCCTCCGCATCGATCCATCTACCGCTAGGGATTACCTGAACATATTAAATAGAAAAAGGTGAGATTTTGCAAACTCAGTGTGTAATCCCACAGAAAACATACACACAAAATATCAGATAACATACATCAATTCATAATTCGGGTATAAGCCCATTACAGAAACGGTGTGGACTTTAGCCTACTCAGATACAGAATCAGACATATTCTCGAGCCTTAGCCCATTTCAAACATAATATGTAGATCAGAACAGAATAGTAGAATCTTACCCACCAGCCTCTACACACCATCTCCGTCCAACCCTACACACCATGTAAGGATAAAATCGACCCACCCAGCCCTACACACCAGGTTGTACCAAAAGCGGCACATAATCAGAAATTTGCAACTGAGCTGCCAGATAACAGGCTTAAAAGCCTTTCAGATACTTTCTCTGAATATCATCAATCCCACCCCGATGCAATGCAACATACATAAAATGCCATGCTAATATGCAGATAGTAGTTCATACATTCAGATCAGCATACATGCTTACAGAAATCAAATAGTCAGATCAATCATTTATTTAGGGGTCTAAGCATTACTTACCGACCCTACGGAAGGTCCACAGTCGACTTGGGCGACCCGTGCGAACTTAGAGAGTTTTTAGAAAAATGGGCTAAGCGCCGATGTGGCCTGCCCATGTGGGCTCACACGACCCAATTTGGCCTTGTCCGTGTAGATCACATGGCCTGGCCTAGAATCCTACACTCTCGTGTGGGCCCACATGCTCGTGTGTCCACACGGCCCAATTGGTCTAGCTGTGTGTCGCACACGGCCTTGCCTAGCCATCACACGGCCTTGTTGCTCACGCACGACTGGCTCATTGATCACACGGCCGTATGGTGAGTAACAGTCTTGCACACAGCCTACCACACGGGCGACCTCACGCTCGTGTGGCATCGACAGAATGGTTTTCAACTTTTGTCAAAACCTCATTTTCTGTACATTCAGGTACACACCTGGTATATTTTCAATGCAAAAGCACTCACAAGACCACCAGAATCTATGATTAACCAATCAAACCCTGAATTAGTCTCTTAAACTGACATTAAACTGAAACATCTTGCAAAGGACAACCCTTTGATAACCAAAAACCCTTACCTTAGCACGAACAACTATAATAGCCCAAATTTCAGTGATATCAAAAATAGTGATTTGAGAACACCAAATCTGAAAAATGAACTCGTAAGTTATATTATTTAATATTTACAAGCCAAATGTAGCTTTTAAAAGATTTTTGAAATAGTAGATTTTGTTTTATAAAGATTTATTTGATTAAGAAATCGAGAAAAAGAGGTATCGAGATCTCAAAATTATAAACCGAGTCATAAATATTTTTATGAATATTTACGGAATTTTAATAAGGTAGTACTAAAATTTCGTTAGAAAATTTTGACGTTTGGGTGGTTAATTAAAGAAAAAGGACCAAATTGAAAAAGGTGTAAAAGTTGCTAGAAGGATTAAATAGCTTAATTGTCAAATGAGGAAGGACCTAAAGTGAAAATAAGCCCAAAGGAGATATTTTGGGTGGCAATAGCTGAGAAAAATTAGGAAATGGGTGAAATAAGGGCAAAATTGGAAAATTGCCAAAATTAGCTAAATAAAAATAGGACCAAATTGGAATATCTAGAATTCTCTTCATTTCTCTTCATTTTCATCAGCTGAAAAACAGCCATGGAAGAGGGTTCAAGCTGGTTTTGATACTCTGGCTTCATGTAAGTTTAATTCTTGCTTTCTCCTTGAAATTTCTATGTTTTTGAACTTTTACAATTGGGTCCAACTTATTATGTCATTAGTTTTTGATTCTATGGCTAATTTTAAAGTTTCTATGGATGAGTGCTGGAATAATATGATGAATAAATATAGAATTGAAGCTTTAATTTTGATATATGACGATTTTATCAAGTAAAATTAATGGAAATTGGTTTTAGGACCTATTTGTGAAAGAGTTGAAATTAAGGCCTAGTGTTAAAATTCTATTTTTTAAAGGTTATGAAGTAGTTTAAAATGATAGAGAAAAGTATTTAAAATGATAGCAAGGACCTAATTGTATGAATTGTGGAATTTGGGACAAAAAGTATTAAATGAGTAAAATTAGCTCAATTGAGGGGTAAATTGAGCAAGGACTGAATTGGATCTTATGAATTGTGAAATTTGGGACAAAATAGAAATCAACATGTTACACTAAAGCAGTTTTAGACAGCAGCAGTTGTCTAACATTTGAAAAATCATTGATAATAGCAATTGTCATTTCTTTTTGCAATCCTAAAACCCTAATAAATTCCCAATTTATCGCAAAAGAGAGAAGGAAAATCTCGTTTACACTCAAATTCGATTTTTAAGTTCATTTAATTTTAATTCAAAGAATATATATACCCTTTTCATTTATTTCGACAATCGTTGTTTCGAGTTCATTTCTTCGCTTCCTACTTGGTTGGATAGCAAAAGTTTCTATTTTTCAAATTTCTATCACGTTTATTTATGATTACATAAAGAACCTTCTTTGTAAAAGTTTGTATGTGATTCTTATATACAAAATATGCAACCTCTTTGTGATCTTCATATCTCAACCAGATAAACCTTAAAACAAGAATCGAGATAAATAATGGGTGGTCACCTTCTTTGTAACTTGCATAACGCCTTGTGGTTCGGTGTAATAGTCTAAATTTTAAGCTATTTATCAACTATTTTTTTCCTGCAGATCAAAATGGTATTAGTCTATATATCACTAAAGGATATCTATCTTGTAAAGACTATTAGTTGAGGTCCCTCGTTAGATTTTGTAGTATCTTTGTTAGCTTTAGAACGACCATAGAATCATTTGAACTTGATTTTGTAGTATCCTTGTTTTTTTTCATTTGGGCAGCGTTATAAGGTGATGTTTGTCTGCAATACATTGGCTGCAATTGTGATGTTTGTCGCTATAAATTTGTATTTGATTCTTTTGTCTTCATGAATCTTGGACATAAATAAAACCTTTCATTCCTTTTCTTTTGTGTGTCCCCTGTTTTAGTATAAGAGTTTTAAAGGCTAATATATATATATATATATATAGTGATGTTTT
The DNA here is from genome assembly GCA_025506655.1 of Gossypium rotundifolium. Taxonomy (NCBI): domain Eukaryota; kingdom Viridiplantae; phylum Streptophyta; class Magnoliopsida; order Malvales; family Malvaceae; genus Gossypium; species Gossypium rotundifolium. The sequence continues at coordinate 34,825,218 of CP106734.1, forward strand.
AACCCTTTTGGCAACCAAAAGTAGTTTTTATCATTTTCATTATAATAGCTTAAAGATATAGTGATGTTTTGATGTCTTCCTCAAGAAGCGATTCGGTGAATCTTATTTCATCACAATGAGAACTACTTGTATTTAGAAATTACATTTTAACACCTCGTCATTAAAAGGTAACATGGACTCCACTCTTATATTTAGAAATTCTTATTATACTTGGGTATAGTTCACATCAATAGGGAAGCCAACAAATTTGCAGGCTAAGTTGGTGCGAGACTATCTTGAGCTTATTTCACTTATTGCTTTGAGCAATGAGTTGCTATTTCTTTGAGCACTGATTTGCAATTGAAGGAGTGTTTAGAAGTTCGCTTATTTTGTTTTGCGTCTTTCCGACTTGAGTATTTATCGGATAATTTTATGCTTTGCCTTTGATTTGTTTTATCTTTGGAGTTGACTTGCCATTTTGTTCTGTGTTACGCTTCATTTTGTTGTAATCGTATCTTGATTAATATAAGACCTTTTTCCTTTCAAAAACATGCACAAATTATAAGTATAAACACATATTCGGTCAACTACAATAATATGTAAAATCAATCAATACATTACATGAAAAACGAATCAAATAAAGTCGAAAAAGAAAAAAGAAAAAACTAATCATCACAAATGCATTTTCTTTTTTAATATAAAATAATAAAAGTGTTTTTAAATTTTAAATGAATTTTATTTGCATTTATTGAACTTTAAATTTAAAAAGAAATTAGAAAACACTAAATATTTTACTTAAAAGAAAGCAGAGATTCTTGTTATATTAAAGATATCATTTCAACAATTATAACTTATACATATTTTAAATTATTATCATTTTATATGAACATATTTTTTTAATCTTGTTAAAAAATTAAATTATATAGACAAATCATTCTACTAAAAACTTTAAATATTTTTATACAAATTTATCTTTTTACTCTAAATGGATGTACTAATAGCTACGTATTCAATCCTCTGTCTTGAATGATAATTGAATATGGAATGAATATTGTACCAACTGTTTTTCAACATGTAGGAGGAAAGATTTCATTGTAATTATTGTTGTTAAAAAATAGATTTTATTAATTGAAATCAAATATTAGTGATTTATTTTTTAATCACATATACATATATAATTTAATTCATTTAAAATAATTTGAATTAGTATTAAAAATTGAATTGATAGAAGACTCTGAAGAGGATATTGATATATATTAATATCAATGCATGTTTTTGATGTTATATGGAAATTTTAAATTTGAATATTTCTATATTGATATATTTTCTAAAATAATTTTCCCATTTGTATTTATTTGTATTTCGATATTATGAAAAGCTTGCACCTTTTTTGTAGTGACAAAATATTTGTGTGACATTGTTTTGTGTAGATGGATCGTAGTCAAGATCAAAATGCAATTGTCGGAGTCGTGGCTTCAGTTTTAGCTTTTGGGGCTCTTTGGATTAAAAAATTAAAAACTAGGAAGGAAATTGCTTCTCACCCTCGTGTGAATCGAGATTATGAAAGAGAAAATTATATTAATAGTATTTTATATAGTGGTGACCAACATTGTATTAATCTGATAAGGATGAGACCGATTGCCTTGTTTTGTTTGTGTGATATTCTTAGTAGGAATAATTTGTTAAGTAAATCTGTGAATATTAGGGAGCAAGTAGTTATATTTTTACATATAATTGGTCATAATGTAAGGTTTCGAGTGATTGGATCTAGATATTATAGATCAACTGAGACAGTTCACCGTTACTTTAGGGTTGTATTGAGAGCTATTTTGAAATTGTATAAACTAGTTATTAGATCACCTGATGAGTCAATTCGTAGTGAAATCAGAAACAATCCGAGGTTTTATCCGTATTTTAAAGATTGTATTGGAGCATTAGATGGAACTCATGTTCGTGCATCCGTTCCACGTAGCATTCAAGAAAGATCACGTAGCCGTAAAGGGGGGACGACACAAAATGTATTGGCTGCTATTACATTTGATTTGAAATTTTAATATATTCTAGCTGGTTGGGAAGGTAGTGCACATGATTCTCGTGTTTTAAGTGATACACTTTCACGCCCAGGAGGATTAAGAATTTCGGAAGGTAATAGTTATTATTAAATACCAACTAGTTCTAGTAAGCTCATAAGTTATTAGTATTAATTATGTTTTGTAAAATTGTAGGTAAATATTATCTTGCTGATGCTGGATATGGCATTCGAAATGGATATATTACCCCATATCGTGGTGTCCGATATCGTTTAAAAGAGTTTAGTGCTCAGAGGCCTAAAAATGCAAAAGAACTATTTAATCTTCGACATTCATCATTGCAAATCACTATTGAACGTGTTTTTGGGATTTTGAAGAAACGGTTTCGTGTATTAGATGCTGAACCATTTTGGAATTTTCAAACTCAAGTAGATATAGTTTTGGTTTGTTGTATCATTCATAATCATATAATGGGAGTTGATCCTAATGATTTACTTAATCAAGGATTATACGAGGAGTCTGAGTCTGATTTGATAATACCAACTCTTACGGAGCGAGAAGAAAGAGAAGAAGCAAGAGAATGGTCTGCTAAGAGAGACGAAATTGCACAAACTATGTGGACTGATTATATGGCTAGAAATATTAGGTAGGTTTAGGGCTTAGGGTTATTGTTTCTATGTTATGTATGTTTAGTATTAAAATTGTTTTTTTTGTTAATGTTGGTTGGATAATGATATTGAAATTTTAGTTTGTTGGATTTTGAAATTATTATGTCTTGAATTTGTTAGATATTGATTATGTTTTAGCTTGTTAGATATTGAATTTATTATGTTTTAAGCTTGTTGGATATTGTAATGATTGACAATGACAATTATTAATGTAGAATGGGTAAGGGCAACAAAGAAGGGACCTCCAAGCAATTTAGGTGGACAAAACCTATGGAACATGTTTTTCTTGAAATTCTAGCAGATGAGACTAAGAAAGGAAATAAGCCTTCTAATACTTTCAGCAGTTTCCATTAATCGAGTTGTCCAAGCTATTTCGAAAGATTCCAAGTCCAATGCGATGCGAAGCATGTGGAAAATCATTTGAGGACTGTAAAAAATCAGTGGCAGATTATATGTAAAATTCGAGGTGAAAGTGGTTTTGGATGGGATGATAACATGAAAATGATCACATGTGATAGAGCAACATATGATCAAAGATGATGGTAATATATGTATATATATGTTAAGTATATTTCAATTATTTTTTACTTGTTATTCTAATTGTGTATAATATCAAATAGGCACACAAGAAGTATGAACCATTTTTGAATAAAAGCATCGATCATTATGATGAAATGACTTTGGTTGTTGGCAAAGATATGGCAACAGGGAGTTTTGCCAGAACATTTGCTGACATAGATTTGGATGATGATATACAAGATTCAGTGCCTCTAGACTGCGACAATGAAGAGGCTGAAGAGGTAAGAACAAATGTATCTTCATCTGGCACATCCAAACGTAAAAGAAAAAATGTTCAAGAAAGTGTCGTTGATGAACAAATTAAATTTGTGGGTGAACAACTTGGGAAAATTGCTAATTCTTTGGAATAATTTACTGTGGATAAGACACCACAGCTTTACAAACAAGTGATATCGATGGAGGAAGAAGGATTTGCTGATGACTTCTTATGCTCTGTGTTTGATTATCTAGCGAATCATGAATCCGATGCCAAAACTTTTTTAGTTAAAAGTAAGAAGCATAAAAAAATTTGGCTTAAAAAATTTTCTCAAGGTTGAAGATATTGATTTTTTATGTAGTGTATTAGTTATGCACTTAGACAATGTTGTTGTTATTATGAGTGTACTACTAGTTATGCATTTGGATAATATTATTAATTTTAGTATTAATTGTGGCTTGGAAGTTTATTTATAATTTATCAATCCTTGTTTTTTATTTTTTAACACAATTGCAAAACTTAACTTTGGTTGTTTTCATTTTATAACGGTTAATAACGAGCTTAATAATTGAGTATTATTATATATTTAATTTATTTTATTTATTTATAAATAAATTATTGCAATATATGTAAAAAATTTAAAATATAAAAATTTATTAATATATGTAAAATAGATTTTACGAAAAATATTTTCGGAAAAGCGCCAAACAATGTAAAATATTTTACACAGATTCATCCAAATACCAGAAAATATTTTCTGTAAATCATTTTCCAGAAAAGTAAATCATTTTCTAGAAATCATTTTTCGAAAAACATTTTACTGCCAAACAAACGGAGCCTAAATTAGAAGTTGAGTGAGATATAGAATTAAAGCTTGTTGAGTCTATTTTCATATAAAAGAAACAGAGAAAGCAAAGGAAGTCTATATATTGAGATATTTAAAGTTTTGTAAGACTGGTTTAGAATAACTTCGTGATTCCCTGTTCTTACTTTATAAGTTCACTAAAAATTGTATAAAAATAATTATGAGTTATAATTTATATGTTTGTATTCCTTAGTGAGTCTATTTTCATTAGAAATAATTGGAAACACTATATGAAAATCGTACTATGAGATAATTGATTTTTAGTGAAGAAAGGTCAGAGCCATCAGACTGTGTAACAGGGGAGAACTTAACTAATAAACTGTACTAATTGGCCATACCAAAAATTCTGGAAAAATTATAGTAATAAGATATGTGAGTCTAGCTTCAAATAAAATTAACGGATCTTAATTTGGAGTTCTGTAGCTCAAGATAAAAATAATTTAGTGACTATAACACGGATGGATAGCTTGGATATTCACATAAGTAAATAGTAAAAATTATAGATAATGTTACTTACAAGTGTATTGTTTATACTAAGGATGTGGATGGAGAGGAGGAGGAGGAAAAATAATATATGAACGACTTGTGTATAAATTGATCACATGCTCGATTATAATTGATAAATGTTGAATTAGAAATGATATAATGTTTTATTTGGAATGTTTATTATGAAATTATGATTATTGTTATAATACAAAAATTGAACTTGTGAGTTTATACGGCTAAATTTTAGTGATCATTTGTTAATATTATGAAATTCATAATGTGTTATTTCATAAGTAATGGTGATAAAATCGTGAATAATGTAAAAGCATGAAAATTGAATAAACGATCAAATTGAGCACTTTAGTTCAGCGACAAGACGAATTGACGAAAAAGACCATGATTGAACCATGGCAACAAGTGATAAGTGATAGCTTCAGCTACACTTATCTGATCAAGGAAAAGTTAAAGTGATAAGTGATAGCTTCGGCTACACTTATCTGATCAAGGACAAGTGAAAGTGAAAAGTGGTAGCTTGGCTACCTGATCAGTGAAAAGTGATAGCTCCGGCTACCTGATCAGTGAATAGTGCTAGCTTCAGCTACAAGTGACAAGTGATTTCTATGTAAGACCATATTTGGGATATGGCATCAGTGTGATATGTGTTTAAGATGTAAGACCATAGCTGGGCTATGGCATTCTAGTGAAAGGTGATGAATTGACGGATAAGTCCATGGTTTCACCATGGCATAATGATAGTGAAGATGTAAAATCATGGCTGGGCTATGGCATTCTAGTGAAAAGACCACAGCTATGTTATTTCATCAGTGATTATCAGTAAAATTCAGTGCATACCGGTGCAGACCAATTCCATAAGACGTTCACTAATTTGACAAAGTTTGGTAAGTGTTACATAGTATTATGTGATATAAGGAAATACGAGTTGATGAGATATGAACATAGAACTTGGTTGATAAATGAGTTCATTTGTAATTTTATATTTGTACACCCTTGCGTGTATTATCCGTATGAATTGGTATTCCAAATGAGTTAATGATAAGAGTTCTAATATGAAATAATCTGAATTCTAAATGAAATATTATGAAAATGTATATGAAATCTGAGAGTTATGATTGTTATAATTATATGAATACATAATGTGAAAAAAATATAAGTACAAGAGAAATTTAATGAGAATTGAGCCCATATATGTTTCTTGTTATTTATATGAAGTGTACGACTAACAAATAGTATTAAGTATAAGGCTCGGTTGAATATCTTGAATTGGTTTTTGTATGTATTAAATGTGGGACCCTTGTAAATGAGATAAATTTTGGGATATTGCGAAAAACTTCATACGATTCTGATTTAGTCCCGTCCGATCCTAATGCATTATTTGGACTTCAAAGGTAACTTTTATAATCAATTTTGGTATTTGAGTGATAAATGGTTTAAATTATCTGTAAGTGTTCCATACTTCTCGGTAATGTCTCGTACTTTGTTCTGGCAATTGATACGGGTAGGGGTGTTACAACAACGATGCTTACGAAACGATTAAAGCGCTGATTGCAAACCTTTAGCCCTTTGAATTCCCCCTAATAATAAACGAATTCCATTAATCCAAAGTTATTAACCAACATAAGAATCGCACTCACCACACTTACTGAAACGTGTAACGACACAAAACTAATGAAACTGAGGTGTGACAGCCGACGAACAGAAAACAAAAAGAAAGCGAAAAGAAAAGGAAAACAGTAGGGTAACAGGGTACCAACGTCGGTTTCTTAGGGGAAAGGTGAAATTTTGCAAAAAGAAAATAACAGAAAAGATATCTCCTTTTTTGATAACCCCCAAATCTCCTTACTATCAGATTTCTAGCCCAACACAAACTCTTTGGACAAGATAGACAAAAATAATGCTCACGCCGATATTCGAACACAGGACCACCAACACTCCAACACTCCACTTAACCACAAGACCAGCAGGCCCATTCTATTAATTACTTACACACTTTAATTTATAAGCCTACCAACTAGAGTTTGGGCTTTATTGATAAAAACACCAAAATTTATACAAGTTGGGACTTGAACTTGGGACCACTCAGACACACCCAACCACACCCAAATCACTCAACCACTAAAGCGACAGGTATTTGTGTCTTAAAATTTCAGAAGCCAAAATTAATGGAAAATCGAGGCGTTACACTATACTTTCAACCATTTTGCAAATTAGTCCCCTAATTAGCTAGGTTAAGCTACAACGATCCTTAAAACATAAAAATAAACAAAAACGGGACAAGATATCACTTACATGCAAGGGATTTTCTTAGGCAAAATTTTCAAGCTTCCATGGCTATTCTTTGCTGTAAAAATTGGTTTGAGAAGAGAATGAAAGATGATAGCTTTAATTTTTTTTATTATTTTATCTTTAATTACCTTTTTACCAAATTACCCTTACCTAACTTTAAAAATTTCACAATTACCAAGCCATGCACATCCACTAACTCATTTAATGGTCTAATTCCAAATAAGGACCTCCACTTTAAATTTCTATAGCTATTTAATACCTTTAGCTAATAGAACACAATTTTTGCACATTATGCGATTTAGTCTTTTTTCACAAATTAAACACATAAACGATAAAATTTCTTAACAAAATTTTTATACGGTAATACTATCATGTTGTAGATCACAAAATAATATTAAAATAAATTTTTTGACCTCAGATTTATGGTCCCAAAACCACTGTTCCTATTTCACTGAAAACGGGCTATTACATCTATAGTATGTAGTGTCATTCACAAAAGTGGAATTCATAGCCCAAAACATGGGTAAATGATATCCTATAAATGGCATTACATAGTTGATGAAAAGTAAATGTGGCCATGGGTTGTTCATCTTTGTAATGGATGACTTGATCACTATTTGATAGTAATTGACTTTTCATGAAAGAAGATGTAATGGTTACCATGAGATAAAATAGGATCATATTGAGAGAGCGGATATTATCCCAAAGAGCTCAAGGATATCCTATGAGGGTAACGCACTTATGACAAGGTCATTGGACGAGCATTGAGTAGTTACACTTTCGTAATGGTATGTCGTTAGGGAGAGCTCAGTCATGATACTATAGTGGAATGACTTTGTGACTAAATGAGTTTATAATTAATAGATGAAAAGCTGAAACTTAATTATAAATCATTTGAGCCTCAACCACATATGTCCAATTAGTCCCTCCACTAGCTCATTGAAACCAAAAATGAATTGCGTGTTTGAATAGAAATGAACGGAATGAATAAGAAAAGAGAAATGAGAAACATTCAGGAATGATTATGATTTTCTCCAAAATGAAGAAATGAAATAATTTGGAAATGAATATAGGTTTCCAAAAATGGAAATGATCCATTTGCAATCTTAAATGGATTACTTAAAAATGATCAGGAAAATGAGTTTATGTTTTTGGACTGTTTTGAAACCCGGAAATGGAAATAAATCATTCAGTCACAGTGAACATTTTGAGTTGTGAAATATTGAACATATTTTTTTCAAAATTTTACCAAGGGCAAAATCGTTAAATAAAATCGTCAAAATTTTGTAGGGGCAAAATAGGGATGAGAAAATTATTTTATATATAAATAGTAAAGTTTATTTTTGGAAATAGAAAAATTGAATCGGGTGGATCACATTAAAGAGTAATGAGTCAAAAAGGCCTAAGAAGTACTCGTAATTGGACTCGATGTGAGAGAGGTCCAAAAAATCCTCATGGACATTGAGGGGGCGACAACCCTAGTAGGAATACTAGGGTGTGCCATCCACCCTAGTCCTATTCTAAGTAGGATGTTGTTAATCTATTTAAAATAAACCACTACAACTCAACAAGTGTTCGACCTTCTCTTCTTATAAATAGATGATACCAATAGAGCTATTAATACAAATTTGAGAGATTTTTATTCTACCAAAAAAAAAATTTCTCAACTATTAAATATATATTTCCTGAATAACAATTCTACCAGTTTCTATAAAGAAAAGAGAATTTTCATTTTCACCCAAAAGGAGAGAAAACATTTTCTAGTTCTATGTTTCGATTCAATTAGTACGAGGATAGCAGAGAAGATCATTTGGTTGAAAGCTGGGAACAACAAACGCCCGTTAAGTCAAAAACACATGTATGAATTCGGTTAAAGTTTATTGCTATAAATATCACAAACTGGGTCGGTTTTCAAAATTTTAATTTTTCATTGTACAAGAAAACCGTTTTCAAACTGGGATTTTTCCAACAGCCTACATTAAAAAAAAACCTACGAAGTCAAGAAGAATCACGCCATTAAACCAACCGATTGTGTACATAGAAATATTGAGAAGTTGTAAAACCCCATCCATTATATAATGGTTGTCCCAACGAATCCATGGTAGCAAGTCTTAGTCTTGAATACAAAGGAGGCTCATTTGCACTGTTAGAGCCTACAAAACTATACTGAGAAGAAGAAGCGATTGCCGAATCCATATTGAACATAAAAAGAAAGATCAAACAAAACAAACAAATGGATGTAAATAAAAATAGTTCAGGAGGAAACAAAAAAATACACCTTAAATTAATTACAAATGAAGATAGTACGAAAAGAGGTTAATCCCATACATGTTCACTTCCAATCTGAAAAGCTATGCAATGTGATTGAAATAAAAATCAACAATCTAGTTTAGCAAATTACTTATGTACTCTGGGTCAAGCAATAATGAATGGCTAAATCTTTTAATAACGGAAGCAATTCCACTTGTTTGAACACCCCAAACCCGCCCATATCGAGTGGTCAAAACCACTGATGACCATAGGTCACAATTATCAATATGTGGTCAAAACCCTTTGGTGGTACCAAACCACCGGGACTTAGTCACAATTTATATCAGCGGTGTGGTCAAAACCCTTTGGTGACCGAAGTTACAATTAAACCGATGGGGCCAACCCATCTTATGGTCAAAACCCTGGTGATAGTCTATAAAGAATATTCCCCTCTCTTCAATCCCATTACCAACATGCTCAAAACATGCTTAACATAATATCATAAATCATGCATATAAGTCATGGCGTAGCATCTCACCCACCATATCATTCATGTAACATATTTAAAATCACAAGCAACTTACCCGGGTTCCATGCACAAGCCCACAAGGCAAATCACTATCAAAATAGTTAAGTGTAACATAATAAGCAATGCCAACTAATAAGTGTGTAAGAGTTTTACACACCTGTTTAACCCAAGATCTAAGGAGAAAACCCAAATCTATACGATATCACAAAATCCCGAAACGTATGTCCCTATAGTACCTATATTCAGCCAAAACCACTTTTAGATCTAAGCCATTCGACTTAATCACGAATCCCGAAGGATGAATCGCACAAGTTTGATTTCTTACCCTAGTGCCGATTTGGTCTCCTACCAAATCCCGAAAACACACACCAAGTCCTCATTCTATTCGGCTACACTAGCACACTTCAAAAGTTAGCCTTCGGCTTTTTCAAAATATCTAATGAATAGGCTTAAGGAGAATTCTTTACCATAGACTTACCAAATCGATTAGCAGAGAACGGAGGCTTAGTTCGGCGGTTTCAAAATCCCGTAGCACCTTATGAGAAATCAGTTTCAAAAGCAATTAGCCAAACCATCAACAAATGCCAGATTTCGGCTTTCCCTTCATATAAGTCAACAAAGAAAAAAAATAATATGGAAGGAAGGTTTCAGCAATCACTTACCCTTACAAACCGATTTGAAGAACAAATCCCGAAGAGATTCTATGCCCACCTAATATTCGGCCAAAGTGGATCTAACGGAGAAGGAGATTTAGGCAAAAGAATGGAGTAGATTAAACACACAAGATGGAAGAGGAAGTTTGAGTAGAAAGGGGTGATAGATTCACCAAGTAGGAACAAAAGAAGAGAGGGTTTTGGAGATTTTGGGCAAGGTGGACTAGAGAGAATTCGACTAGGAACAAATTGGGAAGAAAAAGTAACACAAGTCTAGATAAATTTAAGCACTAATTTGCTCCCTAAAGAGCCTTTTGGCAGCCACCACCTTCCTTCAATCCAATCCGAAACAATCTCTATCTAATATCTTTATCACCCATTTAAACTAAATAAAAAACAATACTTATCTTCATCCATTTGAGAGTCCATGTGCAGGCCACCACCCCTCTCCCCTCACGCCATGACATGCCAAAAAATTAACCTCCATAAGTTGCCCATGCTACTCGAACATGGGACCCCATTGCCGCAGCCCTTTATCACGTCCCAAGCCACTTTACCTGTCCGACTTTCATGTCCATAATCCCTACCATTTTATTTTTAAGGCCTTCCTAGCCCATCACCCTATACATAACACAAAAAGTAAAACTCCCAAGCGCCACTCCAGCAGCTCGAACCTAAGACCTGCGCCAGGCGTCACTTCCAGGCCCTTAAGTGGTATATGAAAGCCACTGTACCAAGGCCATCTTTTTGTCTAAAAGCACCTATAACATCTCTTAAGACCTCCACTGCCCAACTTCCTTCCCGACGAAAATCCAAAAATAAAACCACCTTGTGACCACCATGATTGAACCTCCTCCCCTTGCACTCCCTTGGCGCAAGCCTCCAAGCCCTAAGGTAGCATCCCAAGCCATCCCCGCTTAATCGGTTTCTTATGTCCAACTTCTCCATAATTTCTCTTAACCCTATCTCACCTAGCTCTCTCCTCTTAAGCACTAAAAAAATTGAACATTAAAAAACACAAACAAATAAATAGACCTTAAATCCTTCATTTATAAAATTAATTACAAATGTAATTAGTTAAAACAGTAATACGAAGATAGTGTCATACATGATTATTTCCTGGTGATTGAAATTGGGAGAACAAATCTGGTTTAATAAATTCATCCTATTTTTAGGGTCCAACAAAAATGACGTTACATATCTTCTTATAACCATTGTAGCATTTCAATCAAATTTCTATACTCAAGATTTGTAACGATCCAATTTTCGATGGTGTCAAAAATTGTAGTTTCAGAATCTTGTTTTCATAAATCGAGTCCATAAATATTAAATAGGCATATTTATGGAGTTATCATAATGATGAATTGAAATTTTTTAGGAAATTAAGCCAAAACTATGGTTAATTGAGGCTCAAGGACTAAATTGTAAAGTTTGATCGCTAAAGAGTTTTAATTGTCAAAAGGCTTGAGGATCTAAATATAAATTAATCGAAAATTCAAAATAGCAATTAGAGCATGCAAATGAGACTTAGTGGACGTTAATGCCATATCCTATTAAGAATAAATAATAGTTAATTTTAAGTTAATAAAACCAAGTTAAGGTAATTAAGTTAGATTACCTATAATTAATTCATGTATATAAAGGTTGAGATAATGGAAAATTGCACTATATTCTTCAATATATCACCGTCCACCATAGCTGAATTAAAGAGAAAACCTTCCAAGCTTTGACCAACAATTATTCAAGGTAATTAGGTACTTTTTCTTGTAATTTTTATAGATTTGAGGTCATGGGAGCTTGATTTTGGGTATTAATTTGAAAAAAAATTATAATTTGAGTAGGTTCTAGTAGAAACAAGGGGAATTGGAGAGCTAGTTGTAAAAAAGTTCGATATCAACATTGGTTCTATTAAGTTTGAACTAGGAATTTGTCTTAGTGGGAGACATGATGATTATGGATGTACACTTGGCTGTTAAATGTCAAATCGGTGAAGGAAGTGAGGGAGTATTATATAAGGGAGAAACATTACTCTCTGGTGTTACTCTTTTATCTTTATGTCCCTTTTTCATCTTCTTCATGGGTCTGGTTGTAAGAATGATTAAGAATGACTTGAATGGAGGAAATAAGTTAGATTTTGTGCATAAGTAATTGATAATTTATTAAGCTGGTAAGCTTCTTAACTTTCTTGTGCTAAAAAATTTAAGAAAAGGAAAGAAGGTTGAAGATTTTAGTTATACATTGAATCTATTCTGTTTTGGTTAAGGTTGTGGTTAAATATTTAAATGGCCTCTGCATGCAAGTAAAATATGATTCTTATGATGATGAATTATTTTCACCAAAATTCTAAAATGGTTGTTATGTTTGTAAGTTGAAGGCTCATGTAGCAAGGGAAAATCTTAATAGATGAATTTGGCATCAACCTCTAGGTGAGTTCTAGAGCTCAGTCTTAAAAAAATACTAAATTATTCTTAGTGACATGCACTAGGTATGTTTAACTGAGTGACGGGTAAATGATGGGTACATAATGGTTGAATGTTAGTGTGTCAAATGTGTTATATATTAATATGCAAGTGTATGACAGTTCGTAAGTTATCATGAAGTATAGATGAATTGTTGGCATAATGCATGTTATGCATGATTAATTGTATTGATTTATTGCTTTTGCTTGAATTGTATGTGTGTGAATTATGTGGTCTAGAGGAGGGACGTCAAAATGTGTTCGAGATGGAAGACGAAGAAGTGAATATGATATGTGATTTGCCTCCAGTAGGGCATGTAAATTCAAACCGAAATTAGAGAATGATCCCATCCTTACAAGGGAACATGTAAGTGTTCAAATTAACAACGAGGATTTGTGAACATTTGGGTGGATTGTTCAGAGCAAGATGCGCACCAGTATATGAGAACCTTTTATGGGACGTTCGAATGAATGCAAGTCCATGACCATGGCAAGATCCAGGAAGGTTTGCGAAACAGTTCTCATTTATGAATCAGCTAGATGTGCATAGGTGGCAAGATCCAGTGAAGGACCTGTAAGATAAAGTTATGTATGTGAATCTATACATGTATAATGACACCTATATCTCCACAAATTTGAGACTCTTCTGTTAAGTCCGCCAAGAGTAAGTTCAAATACTTGTAATCTATTCTATGTGCGAATCCAAAGGAACGAGCTATCTATTTAGACGAGTCCATGTATGAAAGATGTGACAGTCCTGAAAGACTATTCCTCATGTATGATTCTACGAATAGGGGATTTGCCTTAAGAATTCACCTACAAGTTATCTGTTATTGTGAACAGAGGCAGAAAATGATGATCTGCCAAATTTGTCTTCTAATTGAGATGAGCAGATCTTCTTTATTAATTTGTAATAGGAGTTTTCCTTATGAATCCACCGATATGTTTTGTAAAGCATGAATCCATATTTGTGGGTTTAAACGTGAATCCACATGGATTGAACTACAAATATGAGTTCGTTGGACAAGCTACTAATAGTGGTTCGCAACAAAAACTATTTGCTAAGGTTTGTCTTATATGGTTATCTAGATTTGATGGTACAAGATGTGCTAAGGGATTTATCTATAGGTTTTCTTTCTTAAGTCTACAAGTGAAATTCCATAAAGAAGCAAATGAAATTGGGTCCGTAAAGGCAACTAGTGAAAAAAGAATTCACAGGGAAAAGTTATAAATCTATAATCTGATATTGTATCTATTGAAATCTTATTAGTAGAAGCTTTATATGAGCAAGCAAACAAGCGACGGTGTTATTGAGGATAATGTGCCAAGTACAAGTGAGCTAGTTCGTATAACGTATAATGTAAATAATACACTAATGAGATTTATGAACCATCCTAATACAGACAAGTAGAATGTGAATTTCAAGCCGTGAAATACAAGCATGATTGCTTTATGTTCATAAGGTATGAAAACTCACGAATTTCATTAGAACTTACATATGTGCTATTATGTGTTGCAAGTAAGAAGAGAAAAATTGAGAGTTTGAAGGACCAAGCCAGAGTCCACCGTGGAATGGTAGATTTGTTTCTTAGTCATAATATGCATATAACGGGGCAACCTAGAGGCAGAGCCTCAAGGTCAAACATGAGTTTTAATTATTTAGAGTTGTAGAATACAACTTCTTTAAGCTGAATAAAGCTATTCGCATTTCAATGCTACTTTGTATATTTTTACCTTTTAAAAATAACCGTACTAAATTCATGAATATTATGAAGATATCTAGATGATTGTGTTCCTATAATACTCATACTATATGGTTATGAATTTCGAATGCATGTGGTGAGGTAGATTAGATAGTTGTGTTTTAATATTAATTTCATTAAGTATGAATGGTGGAGTATATATACTTTATTAAAGAATGATTTAGTAATTTTAGATTTTTAAGTGTAGCACCCTATAATCCAGATTCGACGATTGAGTCGGGTATGAGGTGTTACAAATGAGATTGAAATGTGATATATGGTTACAATGTATATTAATTTGGTGTTACCCTAATAATGATCCCCGACTATCGTCAAATTAGTTGGCATGCATTAGGTTGAAAATCATTGTTGCGGGGCCATTTGAGATGGTAGGATATGTCTATAGCGAAAACCATCGTTGTCGGGCTATTCGGGATGATAGAATGTTCAAGTATTGAATGCCATCATTACCGGGATATCCAAGATGGTAGGATAAGTAAATTGTGAAAACCATCATTGTCAGGCCATCCAGGAATGTAGTATATTGAAATAGAAAGCCATCATTGCTGAGCCATCCGAGATAGTAGAATATTGAAATAAAGTAAATCATTATAACTGGGCCATCCAAGATGATAATATATTGTATAGTGCAAACCATCGTAGCTAGGTCACCCGTGATGGTATAATGAGTATAGATAGTAAAAGTCATCGTTACTAGGCCACTCGAGATGGCAAGAGTAGTATAGAAGTTATGGAATATTGATGTTAAATGAGAATGGAATTGAATGTATTGAATTTGGAAATGGTTCAAAGATAGGTAGTTGATAAGTGACTTGAAATGATTTTACTATTGTATGGTATGCTCAAATATGAATATGTTAATAGAATTATTTGGTATCATAGAACATGTTTTGGATAGTCATTTATATTATATTTTTGTGGCAATTTACTAATGCATATGTTATTTTATCTTAAGTCATGGAATTACCATTGAGCGTTTTCGCTCTGCGTATGGTTTGTTTTCTCTATGCATAGGTAAAATAGATTCCCAAGAGTGCGATAAGTAGATCCAACATCTAGGAGGTAATCCTCGACTCAAAAAAGTTTGTATAAATCCGTTTCGTTTTGAGTATGGCATATACCTAGGTTGAGTCTATTTTTGGTTTAAGATGTGATCATATGAACTTTTGGAGTTGGAATTGGTATTTTGAAATGGCCATATGTTTAAATATATAAAATTGAGAATGTCATAATATTTGGTAAGGCATAACTTGTGGTATGATAATAGTTTATATGGTAAAGTATTTATAAACATATGCATATATGCTAATTAGTTCAATGTTTAGTATGATAAAATGAATTGTATATTGAATAAAATTGTTCAAATGGATGTAAATTGTATATGTATGAAAGATAATATGGCTATAATTGAATTTATTGGGCATGTAAATTGGTTGATATTGTAGTTGCAAATGTGTTTGAGATGATTAGGTGATTTCAAGTAGGCGCCAAAACTTGTACCATGTTGATTTTTATAGAAACAATATGTCACATTGCGATGACGTATCGCCACCATCGTGACGAGAAACAACCTAGAATTCATGTTGTGACAATGTGTACTTGAGTTCACAATGAACCAAAGTTAAAAGAGTTGCGCCTTGACGAGGAACCCCCAACGTCGCCATGTTCACTTTGAATTTTAAAAAATTTACAATTTAGTCCTAATTTGATCTCGAGTTAGCATTAGAGCTTTTGTATGCTTGTATAAGACTCATAAATGATTATGCATTGTTTTTTATATACCCATTTTATTTATATTTGAATGTTTAATGTTGTAAATCGGATTGTGATTGTTCGTAGTTGCACCGACAACAAATGTGATACCTTATAGCTCGGACCTGGTGATCAAGTCGGGTATGGGGTGTTACAGGATCAAACAATAATGAAGTCACAAATCTAGTTTAGTAAATTCATCCTGTACTTAAGGTAAGAAATCCATTGTAGCATTTCAATTAGATTTTTATGGGGGAGATTTGATGGAAGCTGAATGGCGTGGTGGCTAGAAGTAGGGAGCAAAGGAAGAAAAAGAAGAATGAAGCAGAGGGTGGCATGAAGGGAAATAAGATGATGAACAATAGTGAGGGTCAAAGAAATGGTAAAAAATGTTGATGTGGCATGCATAGTCAATCGCCGTTAGGGATTTAACATTTGGGTGACTAAAATGAAAATTTTCTCTAATGACGTGACCAAATTGCAAATATTTTTATTTGGGTGACCATAATGAAAGCGTCTAAAAAGTTAAATGACCATCTAGATAATTTACCATTTTTTAACCGTAAAAGTTGATCATAATTTAATGTGCAACAAATGGTGTATGTTAATGGTAAGAGCTAATCAATTTAATTAATCAATAACAATTTAGTCCACTTAATTTAAACCATGTTCTTGTTGAATGTTAATGACTTTGAAGTCATACTTTAAAGAGAAGTGAAATAGAAAGGGAGCCAAAATTGAATATTATTGTACTTTTATTATAATTTAATTGAGTGAACCATTAGAACTTAACCACTGAACCTTTAATAATCCTTAGACCAAGAAGCCGGCGGCTAAAGTTAAAATGCCTGTGTTTATTAATGGTAGCGGTTACTCTTGCTTGCTTTCAAATAATTTGGTGTTTTTATTAATTTTTCCTTTTGATTTTTTGAACTTATTTTCATAAAATAAACTTCACTGTTGGACATTATTGAGAAAAAAATAATTTTAGATAAAGTTAAATTTATATAAAAATAATTATTTTAAATATAAATATTATTTATATATATAAATTAAAATTAATTATAAATTAAATAAAAGGAATAACCACGTCAATCACTTTAATTCAAGTTAAATTTCAAAATTTCTTTTCAGCCCTAATTAATTAGAGCTGAGAGGAGGACAACGCTGAATATTTTACTTTTAAACATAAATTTATTTTGTTATAATTCATATTATTTAATTTTTAAAATTCTATATATTTTTAATAATTTTAACTATTATATAATTTTGTATCATTTAAATTTGCTATGTTTTGGTACAATTGAGATAGGTATCTTGAGCTGGATCCTGAACTCCTCCCGTACCACAAGGCACCGCCACCGCCACTGTCACCAGCAATCCTTTGAATTGGATTTTACCCATGGTGAGATGGAATATTGGGTGAATATTCCTTTTCACTGCACTAGTTTCTTGTTTGGAAGATTTGAGATGCAATGCAATTAAGCACTCTCACCACATTATTGCTCTCAATTTTCACTGGAGCCAAAGGTGCCAATGGAGAAAAAGTTGAGGTCAGTTTCTTCATTACCATTGTTCTTTTTTTTTTTTTTTAAGTTTTATAGAAAGTAAAATATTATTAGATATTATTATCTAATTTTTATATAACAATTTAATAAATATATAAATTTATTGTCATAAATATAAAAGTTTAATTATTATTTAATATAAAATAATTTAAATGTTTTTTATTATTTATTATGAATATAATTTTAAAATATTTAAATTTTAATTTTTTTAATGTAATATTGTTTAATATTAATATAAATTTAATTATTTATTTTATTATAAATGCATTATAAATTAATGTCTATAATGGTCATTTCTTATTTTCATCTCACCGCTACAGCTGCTTTAAATCCAAATACACACTCCATCATTGTTTCTAATCTCACCGATACAGTATCCAATCTCACCGCTACAGTAACTAATCTCACCGTTACCGCTATTTTTAATCTCACCGAAGGTAAACACACCGCCCATCCAAACCATATCCAAATATTTCTTTCACTCAAAATCTTATAAAATATTGAAATTTTATTTTTGTTTTATTAAAATGTAAAGAGTCCATTTTCGTTCTTCTCAAATTATTTTAATTTTATACATATTCATAACTTTTATAGTATTCATATTTAAATATTTTGACTCTCGTAATTTGCTTGATGGTAAAAAATGTTCACTTATAGAATTTATTCAAGTTCGAAGTTTTGGAGACTATTCTAAGGGGGCTGGCATGGGCCCCATCCCTTAAAATATAAATTATCATTTAGGCCTTCTAAATTTTTAAAATTTTAAATTAGTAAAAGTAAAATTGTCTTAAGTCTCTTAAAATTATAAAAATTCAATTTAGTACTTTAAAAATTATAAAGTATAGACTATAAAAAATTAAATTTTCATTCGAGCGCCTAAAAAATTATTTTAACTTAGCCCCTATCGAAGAGTAAGTGACAGGTCTTATTTAGAAGCTCTTTTTAAACATAGTATGTGGGTGTACGGTGTGGATATATAAATGAATAAAAATATTTTAATTTTACACTAATATAAATGATTTTTCAATAATAAATTTTAAAAGAGTATGAATAATTTAGTGGAGAATAATATTTAGAGTAAATATATATTTAGGTATTTGAATTTGGCTTTAAGATTCTGTAACGACCCGATAGTCACGGTCTCACGGGTATTGGAAAGTGTACTTTCGGGTCTCCGTTTTCATAAAACAGACTTGTAAATATCTATTAAAAATATTTACAAAATTAGTTATGTGGTTAATTAGGTTTTGATTAGGTGAATTTGTTTAAATTAAGAGTAATTAGGTGTAAGGATTAGATTGCATATAGCGAGAAAGTTGAATTATAGATTAGAGAAAAGTGAAGGGACTAAATAAGCAATTAAGCCATAAATTGATAAGTGGATGGTGTTGGTAAATAAATGTGTAATAATAATAAACATATGTATTTAATAATAAAATATGCATTGCTTATTAATTAAGTAAATATATATTATTATATTATTATAATTAAAACAAAACAAATAAAAGAAAAGAAAAGGAATAGAAAAGAAACAGAGAATAGAACGAAACAAGGGGAAAAGGAAAGAAAGAAAAGAGAAAGAAAGAAGGGAAAGTTTAGGGTTTTAAAATTTCAAAGTTCAATTGGTTAGTCAATTTAGTCTATTTTCTTGTAATTTTTATGTTTTTGAAATCCTAGTATTAAATACTACTTAACTTATGCTGAAATTTTTGAAAATATTGAATTTTTAGATGTTGTCTATGTTGAATAATTAGAGTATTAGGAACTAAATTGATAGATTTTAAAGCTAGAAATGAAAAAAGGATTGAATTGTAGAATAAATTATAAGTTTTGAGTATTAGGGACTAAATTGTAAAAATTTCAAATTTTAGGGATTTAAGTGAAATTAGAGAGTCAAAACTAGTTTAAAGTGGGAATTGAATGAAAATATAGAGTTCATTGTGAGAACTAAAGTTAGTCCCGATTTGTTTCTAATACATATTTTGGGCCCCAAAGGCTCATAAAAGGGACAATTTGATTAATTTGTTACATGTATGCTAAATGATTTGAAATGTTCGTATTTGATCTGTTAAGTCCAGTAATATTCTATAACTCTGTTCCGGCGACAAATAAGGGTTAGGGTTGTTACAGATTCAATTTAGTATTTAAAGTTTATTTTGATTCAATTAGGTACCCAAACTTGACTTATTGGTTCAAATTGGTGCATGAATTTGTCTTTTTGGTCTTAATTAGTACTTAGTTATTTGAACCAATTTAAAGTTATAGTACCAATTTGAATGAAAAAACTGAACTCAAGTATCTAATTGGAACAAAATAAACTTTACGTACCAAATTAAACCTTGAGGCGAAGTTTAAGTACTTGATCAAATAAAAAAAAAATCTTAAATACCAATTTGAGACTTAAAACCAAGTTTAAATCCCAAATATATAATTAGCCTAATATTTAGTAATAATGTATTTCAAACTATACCTATTACGTAGGGCCATGATCGAGTCGACAACCCCCCAGACGGTGGAGTCGCTAGAAAGGGACGGCCCAACTTCAACTTTTGGGTCCTCATTCTGTAGACATAAAGTGTACAAAAGTTGAGAAGTCAGGGACCATCTTTGCCCGGTAGGGGCCAGACCTTCTGGAAGGCCAACCTTTCTAACTCCTCCCCCGCCTTCCATCACTCAGATAACCACCTCACTAAATTAAGCTAAAATTTTAAACTTAATACTATTAAATTAAGTCGAATCATTTATGTCACTTTCGTTAAAGTAGAAAAAAAAAAAAAAACCCTTATTGATGGCATGTACCCTTAAAATCTGGATCTGGAAACAATAAATGAATGGAAATTTATTGTAGTTTTTGTTGGTCACTAAATTAAGCTGCTTGGTTCTTTTGTTTACCATGAAACATTTGATGTGTGGGGCTCTGAAAGAGTACGATTTTCAGCATTAAATTTGATATTAGAGTGGTAAGTGTCCAGAGCTCAATTTCGTATGAGGAAATTGCATTATTTCATTACATTACATGTTAATTTGATGTTTAGAATCGTAAGTGTCCATGTCCTACACGAATGTTCAATTCCATATGAGGGAACTCGTACTATGTCATTACTTGATATGCATAAAACCACGTAGTTATCAGCAATTTTCAGATGAAGTTATTGGTGATAATAGCTTATCAATTTATTATTACCATTCTCTTTATAAGTGTATAAACTACTTCTATAGATTAAGGTTTTCTTTTTCCCAATAGTCAACACTTATAATTTGTTCTAGAATGCAAATTTGTAAAATGTATCATTAATACGTACCCATCTTTAAAATCAAATATTGTAATCAACAACATGAGAAAATAACACTAATACTTCAATGATTAGTGTTTCACTCTTGATATAATTCCACCATCTCTAATTTATAACTTCACTTTGTATAAAAAAACACCCCAAAGATTTAAGCACTGTGAGATAGACTTTTGACCACACATAATCAAAATATATAAGTTGTGATGAGCGAGAAATGTTCATTGGTGTTTGGTATTGTTTAGTCAAAAAAAAAATTTATCATGTTTAAATTAACAAATTTTGATAATAAAATCTTTGAGCTTTGATTTTTATTGATATTTTGGATTACTGTAAGCTTGTCTATGATATCCAAACACTGTTATGGGAATATATTAAAGATTGGTTTGGATTGGATTAAAGAAATCAACTTCCCTATTATGAAGAGATTGAACTAAATTGAGTAACTTATTAATATATCATAAAAATTTGAAGACTTATTCGATCATATTGAAGATATTATTCATGTTTATTATTTTGCTTTTTGATAAGAAAATTGATTGTAATTAATCTTTATCTTAACAAACCTAAAACTTTTATATATTGAAAGGGCTTGTGTAGGTAAAAGGCATGGTAAGGCCTTACCCATAAAGGGCTTGTGTAGGTAAAAGAATTTTAACACTTATTCTATAATTTAGAACTTGTTTTTTAGTGCATTTTGTAAGTAATCAAGTGAGTACTTGGTTTTTATCCTAAGATTTCAGGGGAAGCTTGGAGGAGAGAAATTTAAATATTAGATGCAAAAGTGAAGTTGCTAATCTAGTTAATGTTAGTGCTTGTAATCACTTGTTGTACGAGGTGTTAAGATAGTGAATTATCTCTATGGGTAAGGCCTCGTAGAGGTAGGGAAACCTAATTGCATAAATGATCGCTCCATAGAATAACAATATCCCAAAGTTGTATATTTAGCCCGACCGGTGCCATCTGTTTATAAGGAGAAGAAGTGAAACCCTTGTTGAATTAGTAGAAGTCTATTTCAATAGAAAAATAAAAACTTAGTCTAACTAGGAGAAAGAGAGGCAACAACCCTAGTTAAATATACTAGGGTTTGCCGTCCCATGTATTAGCATAAAGGGCTTTTGGGCCTCTCCCGTATTTGGTCCAATTATAAGTACTTTCCGGATTTTTAACCCAGTACTTTATAATTCAATCCAACCTAATACATGTTATTTTATTTTCCAAAATAAACATCATAAATTATTTTCCCAATTAAATAATTTTCTCAGCCCTATTCCAATTCTATTAAAATCATTGCAACTTTACCGTAAAAGAATTTATGAGAAAATATATTTAATATTTCTACATTCAACGGATTCACTATGATAATTTAATTTAATTCTATTTTTGAACTTTAATTAATTAAGAATTCAAAAATGCATAAAATAAATTTTCAGGTCATTTCCATTTAGTAAGAAAACCACATTCATTTTTAAATGTTTTTCATTTCTCTAATTTTTTCATTTGTATTAATTTCTGTTTATTTGAAACATGCAATTCATTTATGGTTTCAATGAGCTAGCGGAGGGACTAATTGGACATATTTGATTAGGGCTCAAATGATTTATAATTAAGGTCCAACTTTTTGCCTATTAATTATAAACTCATTTAGTCACAAAATCATTTCACTATAGTACCGTGACTGAGCTCTCCCTAATGACATACCATTACGAAAGCAACTTGATTAGTGTTCATCCAATGACCTTGTCATAAGTGTGTTACCCTAATAGGATATCTTTAATCTTTTTGGGATAAATCTGTTTTCCCAATATGATCTTATTTTTTCTCATGGTAACCATTACATTTTCCTTCACGAAAAGTCAATTACTATCAAATAGTATCAAATCATTCATCACAAAGACGAATGACTCGTGGCCACGTTTACATTTCATCTATCATGTAATGATGTAAGCGGAAAAATATATAGGATTTTTCCTATATAATTTATCACCTTTTTTTAAATTTGTTGTTAAAACTAAGTAATTGTTTAATAAATTAATGAAATATGTGAAAATATGAAATTAGGACATAGAAATTATTAAAATGTGATTTTATGCTTTATTATATAGTTTTCATGCATAAAATGGCTTATTTTATATTAAATTGAGCATATTATATTTTTAAGGCATGAAGTGGGCTATGCATGATTAAATTAAATAATAAAATATAAAATTATATTTTAATATTCAATTTTAGATATTTCATTAATAATTTGGGTTGTAATTAATTATTTAAATTGGATAAATTTTATTCTTTGGTCCTCTAATTTATTGATTTATTTTGGACAAGTCTGATAGCTTTGTTAGATTACAAAATCGTCCAAATTGGAGACCAAGTCAACCCAATTTTATGCTACACTTGGTTGTCCACATAAACCACTTTTTGGTTTAATTGCACAAGGTCCTTGCAATGTTGAAGAAATTAGAGATTTGCCTGAGGATTTACACTTGACCATGTCTCAGTTATGAGTTCTTGTGGCACTTAAATTGAGCAAAAATCAAGCAAAAATCAGCTCAATTTCCTCAATTCATGGCCGGCCACCCTTTGAAGATGCTTGAAGAGATTGAACCTCCTATTTTTAGCGAACTATCCCCCTCTCCTCACCTATAAATAAGACCCCCTCATTCATTCATTCATCATCCCTCATCCTTCATCATTCTCTTGTCTCTCTCAATTCTCTTAGCATTTTTCATTTCCCATGCCTAGCATCATCTCTTCATAGATATTTTAGCAATTAAATCCTCTTAAAGAGCCATTGGTCGGCCACCTTGGAGAGCCATCAGCAAAGGAGCAAGGCAAAGAAGCGAATGAGCCTCGTTGATCAGAGTCTTGGGTGACAGCCACTTTGATTTGGGTTGAATCTTTCTTTTCTTTGATTTAATCTAAAAATGTTTGCTATGTGTTCTTTGCTCTTATTTACAACAATGTTAGCTTAATTTTATTTAAGCTAGGATGATTGTTTTGATAAAATAATATTTATTTGATTCATGCTTATAATGCTTGTGCCTCAATCGATCATGTTTTCAATTAAAATCAAGTCTGTATTTCGTTCATACGTGATTGAAATGCACTTGAATTAGCTGAGCAATCCTGACCAGACGACGGCTAGTGGACACATAATTGAAATGTGCATGCTCAATTTAGATCCTAACCCGATTAAATTGCAGATTGCATAACAACTCTGACCAAGCTCTATTATCTGCATAGTTTTTAGATTTATGTGATTAAACTGTTTCAAACCTGACACGTCCCTGTTACTTCGCACGAATGCTAAGAAATCCTTAGTAAATAAGGATCAGTAAAATGTGTATTTACTAAGTGAAGGATTCCGAAAGGACCTAATGTGGTTTCCAAACTCATGAAAGATCGAGTTGCCATGGAATGATTTTTGAATGTTATTAAGCATGTTGATAATAAATTGAGTTTAATTAAAGTAATTGTCCTAGTTTATTTATGTTATAATTGTTGCAAATTGTGTTTAATTTTGCTAAAATCTATTTCATTCTTATAGTTTGCATACTTAGGATAATTTGCATTAGGGATCATTGCATTTAGTTTAATATATTCAATTTTAATCATCACTTCTTAACCATATTGTGTTTTTATTTACCAAATTGTTAATATAATTTTACAAATTAAGTGATTTAACACAAATACAATCCCTGTGGAGACAATAACTTGATACTTACTTATTACTTGATAACGACTGTGTACACTTGCACAAAACCTACGCGTTACAAATGCCAATAAGAGGATATCATTTACCCATATCTCAGGCTATGAATTCTACTATTGTGAATGACGCTACATACTGTAGAAGTCATATACCCAACGCACCAGCTTTCAATTCTTTATTTGTTTGAACTCAAGCTTTTACTTACATCAAAGTATACTAGTCACACATACATAGTTCATCATCCACTCAGGATTAAAGTATCCTACACTATGAACGTCAGCAGTGAATAAATCCATAAACAGATTCATGATCTATTCTCCTTGGGTCCAGTCCGATATACTGTCAGCCTAGTCAGTCACATCTATATCTCTATCTTCTGGGAGTCATCCTTTACAATATATTAGTCTTTCAATCGGTTTGCTCATTTTTTTATTAAACTAAGGATATGTTTAGGTTCGTCTACTAATATAAGTTATTTTTCTATATTACGATTTGACCATGTAATATCACTTAGTATTAGTTAAACATTAGAAATAACAAGTGAGCTAATATTTGCTTCTATTTTGTTTTACATGTAAAAACACGTGAGAACAATATACAAAGGGTATTAATGTAATTCATGAATAATTTTATTAACCAATTTGTTTGAAAAAATTATAAGTGTACATAGACAAAAATATTACACTTAGTGCACCTGATCCAACACACACAACATTGAATGTATATCTTTGTCATACCTACCTATGTTGCCTGTCACAAGTATTAGAAAAATTTTAAAAATTACAGATTTTAAAATTCTAGTTGATAAGGCAAATATTCTAAGCAATTGAATAAAATATCAATATTTAACAAATCAGAAGACATGAAAATACTAAATAAAAATAAAAGATTAAGAACAATTAAATCTCACAAACTTCAAAAAATCAAACATTAAAATTCTTTTAACTAGAAAATAGGGCTTAGAAATTCATGGAGAAAATAATACACAAAATGTAAAATAAAATTAAGATGACTATATCTAATGTGGATCTCTCTAGGTATGCAACACCCTGAACCCATATCCGTCGCCGGAATAGAGTTTTGGAGTATTATCGAAGTTTATCGATCAAACAGACATAAATTTCAACCATTTTGTATCATATAATATTTAGGTCAGAAGTCAATTAAACTCATACATACTGTCCCTTTTTCAAGCCCTCGAGGCCCAAAATACACGATAAAAACAAGTTAGGACTAATTTGAAGCTCAAGAAATTTTTCAAAAAATATTAGAGATTTTCAAAGTTGCAGGGTTCACACGGCCGTATGGCCAGGCCATGTGACCCACACGACTAGGAGATATGCCTGTGTCTTAGACCATATGGGCATTATAAATATGGACACACGGCCGTGTTCTAGCCATTGTCCATGCTCGTATAACTATCTGACTTAGGTCACACGACCAAGCCACATGCCCATGTGCCAGACTGTGTGTCCTTTTGAAATGGCCTCACATGCCTGTATGCTAGCCGTGTGTCTCACATGCCGTGTGGACTCAGAATGTACCTTAAACAACAAGTTTACCATTCCCTACAAGCTTGGACACTAAGTAATTCAAAAATCATTTGTTCAACCAGTTCAAAACATAATCAAACACATTCAAATCATGTCAAAATAATCATTCTAGGTGCCTAACCAATGTACCCTCATTGGTACCACATTTATATATCCAATTTATATTATTAAAACATCATTCAAATTCAAATTATAAACATGCTAAAATTCAACAATTTGGCCTATCTCATATATATATACTTAAAAATTCATCAATTTGGCCTATCTCATATATATTTATACTTAAAACATTAACTTAAATTCACAAGCACATACCAAGCTTTTATTCCATTTACCATACTATACTATGGCTTCAAACACAAGCACATGTTATATATATATACTAAGCCAACATTATACTTATAACCTCATATACATTTCACCCACAAAATAATTAACATTTAGACACCCTAGGTACATGCCAACACAAAAGGATAAACATAACTACTTTTGAGATTGGGATCTTTGTTGGATGCTGAATCGGTGATCAAAAGTTAAGTACCTAACCTGCGCAAGGAAAATAAAACCATACGCTGAGTAAAACTCAATGATATTTCTATAATTCGAATATTTAAAGACAAAACAATATAGTATGCACATAATAATTATAGACACAATTGAATATATAAAACTGCATTTCTTCATACAATGACTTTAGCTATGCATTACTCAATTCATGAATACATCATTATATACCATACTCAATTTTCATCACTTGCTATATATGTA
Source organism: Gossypium rotundifolium (assembly GCA_025506655.1). Lineage (NCBI taxonomy): Eukaryota > Viridiplantae > Streptophyta > Magnoliopsida > Malvales > Malvaceae > Gossypium > Gossypium rotundifolium. The sequence continues at coordinate 34,852,621 of CP106734.1, forward strand.
ATAGCTTTCCATAATTTGTTTACATATCATTTAAACAATGGCACTATCCATTCCACATTCAATTTATGAGTATATGTAACACCGGTTTTGCTTAATTTTGACTTTGGTAATTTTAGTATGAATGAGTGTTTGCTTCAGTGGTTATGTGTTCTGGGTGTGTGTGGGAGGTCTCAAGTTCAAGTTTCAACTTGGGTAAATTTTGGTATTTTTATGAATAAAGCCCAAACTTTGGTTAGTAGGCTTTTAAGTAAAAGTGTGTAGGTAATTAACAGAATGGGCCTGCTGGTCTGGTGGCTAAGTGGAGTGTTGAGGTTGTTGGAGGTTGGGGTTCGAATCCTTGTGTAGGTAAGGGATGTATTTTTACTTCCAATGTCGTGGAGGTGTTTGTGTTGGACTAAAAATCTGATAGTAAGGAGAGATTTGAGGAGATGATAGGGGGAATATCAGAAAATCTGTTCACTTTTTCTCTCCCTCTCAAATTTGTGTCTCTCCTTTTTACTATTCAACTTTTTTTCTAAAAAACCTCTGCTGAAATTTTATTCTTTTCCCTTCCTCGATTATGCAATTTCGCCTCCATCGGTGTATCTTTTGACTTTGTAGGTTCTGGTAAGTGGGGTTTTGCTCTTTTTAACTTATGTTTTTCCAACTTTAATTTGGGGGTTTTGACGTTTAGCAGCAGCATCTCGCGTGGATTAAGGGTCTCATCGTGTAATTGTATAATAAACTATTTCGTGGTGTTGGGGTAAGTTTTGGTTGCTTAAAGGATGTTCTTCTCATTTCAAATTCGATTTTAGTTCGATTGATTAAGTGATAAACTGAGTGAAATTACTAAACTGTAGGTTCTAGAGTGCTCGGGGTTGTCTTATCATCAATCGAAACTAGATGTGTACCCGAAAACGCAGAAAATGAGGCTTTAGGGAAAGCCAAAAACATTTCTGTCGACACTACACAGGCGTGTGGTCGCCCGTGTAGTAGGCCGCATGCAGGACTGTAAGTCACCACACGGTCGTGTGATCAATGAGCCAGGCCGTGTGCGACACACGGGCTCGACCAATTGGGTTGTGTGGGCCACACGGGCGTGTGGGCCCACATGGGCTTGTGGGATTTTGGGCCAGGCCGTGTAATCCATATGGCCAAGGCCAATTTGGGCCGTGAGGGCCACACGGGGATATGGGCCCACATGGGCGTGAGCCCATCTTTCTAAAAAAAAACTCTGTAAGGTTGCACTGGTCGCCCAAGTCGTCTATGGACCTACCGTAGGGTCGATAAGAAATATTTAGACCCCTAACTGAATGATCTATCTATCTGATTTCTGTACTAAGCATGTATGCTAATTAGAATATATGAGTTTTATTTGCATAATAGCATGTCATTCTTGTATGTTGCATTGTGTCGGGGTAGGTGGATTATGATTGGAGGAAGTATCTAAAAGGCTCTTAAGCTTGCTATCTGACAGCTCAACTACAAATTTTTTATTATGTGCCGTATTCGGTACACCATGGTGTGTAGGGCTGGGTGGGTTGATTTTATACCCACATGGTGTATGGGGTTGGACGGAGTTGGTATGTAGAGGCTGGTGGGTAGGACTCTGTTTTTTGCATATTCTGTTTGAAATGGGCTAAGGCCCTGTAATATGTCTGATTCTGTATCTGAGTGGGTTAGGATCCACACTGTTTTTGTAATGGGTTCAAACCTGAACTTTGAACATCATGTCTGTTATCTGATTCTATTTGTATGATTTTTGTGGGGATTACACACTGAGTTTGTGAAAACTCACCCTTTTCTGTTTAATCTATTCAGGTAATCCCCAACAATAGACAAATTAGTACGACGAAGGACTCGGGATGACCACGATTCTGTATTCCTATTTTATGGTTTTATTTTTATTTATGGTTTGATTATATCTGGGTAAATGTTATGTAATAAGGACATTCGTAGTTTTGTTTAAAATTTGAGATTTTTATTTATAAATTGCTAGCAGTAGAATAAGATACGAATTTTCAAAATAAACAGAGGTTTTATCAAGTAAACACGAACTTGCAAATTATTTTAAAAGCTTCTGTAACATATAACATTTTGAAAATGGATAATAAATACTTAAATAATGCGTTTTGATGAAAGCCTAAGGTATTTACAAATGGTTTTAACGTAGTTAAGTTTTCCAAAGCACTATTATGTGACACCACCTGATCCGGCCATAACGTCTAGGCCAAGTTTGGGGTGTTACATTTAGTGGTATCAGAGCTAAATTGTAAAACTCGGTTGTGTTTGGGTTTTAAAATGTTTTTTCGGAACGATTTTTAAATGTTTCAAAATATTTTTGAAATAAGTATGTGTTACACCGAGTCTCCAGCGCCGATCACGTAAGTATTCTGATCTTTGTTTAAATTTGTCTAAAATACTACTTGTATGTTTAAAATAGCCTTAGGTAGTATATTGTACTGAAAACACTCTAGGTAGTGTAAACTGAACGCTATAGCTAAATTGAATATCGTAGTAAAACTACGATTCACGATAACGAACTTTGAACTTCTGATACTATTCTGCATAACACATGTGTTAATGAATATTGGAACTGTAACTATTGCATAAAACTACTAATATAGATAAACTTCAAATTTACGATGAGCGCATAAGGTATCTGCAGACAGGTACTAGTGGCCGTGGTAGAGGCCGAAGAGGGGCTCGAGCTAGGTCCTCCACATATGAGAATCTGTCAAATCTGGATACGAGTGAGACGCCGATCTCATCTGCTACAGAGACTGGGTCTCGAGATCACATGGCTGGGGACGATGCCCTGTCTCAAGCTATGCTGAGGATATTAGAGAGGGTTGCTGGGCCCAACACTAGATCTAGAGGCCGTGGATTGGTTACGGAACAACTCTGGTCTAATGGGGCTAAATTATTCAGGGGTGTTACAGGAGTCGCCCTTAGCGTGGTTGAGTATTAGATTGAGACCACGAAAAGAATTATGGATGATCTGGATTTTACTGTTGAGAAGAAGCTTAAGGGGTTGTTTCCCTACTTCGCGACAAGGCTTACCAGTGGTGGTTGACTGTTAAGGAAGGCATTCAGCCCGACCGTCTGACTTGGGATTATTTTAAGATGACTTTTCAAAGTAAATATGTGGGGGCCAGCTACATTGATGCTAGGAGGCGTGAGTTCCTTAATCTCACCTAGGGAGACCTTTCTGTGGCCAAGTATGATATCAAGTTCCTGAGATTGAGCCGGTATGCCCAGGGCATGGTGGCGACTGAATATGAGTGATACGTCCATTTTGAGGATGAACTTAGTGATAGTTTATGAGTTCTGATAGCTCCGCAAAGAAAGCGTGATTTTTTGCTCTGGTGGATAAGACAAAAATCACCGAGGAGGTTAAGCGCGCTGAGCGCCAAAATCGTGAGAAAGGAAAAAATAAGAGGGAATCAGAGCCCTCGAATTCTGTGATGAGGCCTGAGAAAAAGGCCAGACTAGATGGGCCAATGAGAGTTGGGCCTACTGTTGCACCTGCTGGGGTGGCGTTGTGTGGGCATTGTGGTAGACGTCATCCGGGCGAGTGTTGGAGGACGAATGGTGCATGTTTGATATGTGGGTCAACTGAGCATCATGTCCGAGATTGTCCACTGAGGACTGATCAGATGCAAGCTACATGTACTGGTACTATGTAGCCACCGAGAGTAGCTCAGTAGCCACCTAAGGGTCGAGGTCAAGCCAGGGGTGGTAATGGTATGGGCCGATGATAGAGAGCATCAGGCCAAGGTGCAGAACTGACTGAGGCGAGGCAGCTTGCACTGGTTTATGTTGCACGTCGCCGAAAGGATGGTGATGCTCCAAACGTTATTACGGGTATGTTCTTAATTTTTGATGTACCATACACTGCATTGATAGACATAGGCTCTACACACTCTTACGTAGCTAGCTCCGTGTCTGAAACTTTAGGGATTCGGTTGATAGTATTTTGAGCGAGATAGCCGTTATGGGCCTGTTGGGGCAATCTATTGAGTTAGTAAATTATTTAGAGACGTTCTGCTAGAGGTTCAAGGGACAATATTTTTGGCTGATCTGATGGAGCTTACATTTGGGGAGTTCGATTTGATTCTAGGAATGGAATGGCTGGTTAAGTATCGGGTAAGTCTAGACTATGCTACAAAAAGGGTTATTTTGATAATCGATGAGGATAACGAGGTAGGAGTGATTGGGGAACGTCGAGATTATCTGGCGAATGTGATTTCTGCGTTGGTGGCAGAAAAGTTGGTATGGAAATGATGTGAGGCATTTTTGGCCTACATTAGTGTTTCGAATTTTGAGGACTCTTCAGTTAGGGACATTAGAACCGTAAGGGACTTTTCGGATGTTTTTCCTGAGGAACTATCGGGTCTACCTCTGAGCCGAGAGGTAGAGTTTGGGATTGAGCTCTTTCCTGGTACAACTCCGGTGTCCATCGCCCCTCATAAAATGGCACCGAATAAGCTTGTGGAGCTTAAGGGTCAGATTCAAGAGTTACTAAATCGTGGGTTCATCCGCACTAGTGTGTCTCCATGGGGAGCACCTGTGCTATTTGTGAAAAAGAATGATGGATCCATGCGTATGTGTATGGACTACCGCCAATTAAATAAGTTGGCAATTAAGAACAAGTACCCATTACCGAGAATAGATGATTTATTTGACTAGTTCAGAAGGGCTTCTGTTTTCTCAAGATCGATTTACGATCGGGATACCATCAATTAAAGGTTAAGGAGACTGATGTACATAAGATGGAATTTAGGACTCACTACGACCATTACGAGTTCCTAATAATGCCATTTAGACTGACGAATGCACCAATAGCTGTTATGGATCTAATGAATCGAGTTTTTCAGTCCTATCTGGATCAGTTCATGGATAGTCTTCATTGACGACATCTTGGTGTACTCAAAGACTGATGACGAGCATGATGAACATCTCCGAGTGGTATTACAGACTTTGTGTGAGAAATAGTTATATGTGAAGTTCAATAAGTGCGAGTTCTGGCTCCGAGAGGTAACCTATCGGGGGCATGTGGTCTCTGTGAAGGGGATTCGTGTTAATCCTCATAAGATCGAGGCTGTGCTGAAGTGAAAACAACCTAAGAATGTATCTAAAATCTGCAGCTTTCTAGGGCTAGTGGGTTACTATCGATGCTTCGTAGAAGGGTTCTATTTGATAGCAGCACCATTAACCAAGCTTCTGTGTAAGGGAGTTCCCTTTGTCTAGATCGATAAGTAATAAGAGAGCTTCGAGAAGCTTAAATCTATCCTGACACAGGCTCCGATTTGATACAACCCGAATTTGAGAAGGATTTCGTCATATACAGTGACGCGTCGCATGTGGGTCTGGGTTACATTCTGATGAAGGATTGTAAAGTGGTAGCTTATGCATCTTGGCAGCTCAAAACACATGAGGCTAACTATTTGACGCACGATTTAGAATTAGCCGCGATTGTCTTCACTCTAAAAACCTAGAAGCACTATCTATACGGTGAGAAATGTACTATCTACACTGATCACAAAAGCCTCAGGTATTTTCTCATGCAGAATGAGTTAAATCTTAGGCAGTGTAGATAGGTTGAACTGCTTAAGGATTATGATTGCACCATCGAGTACCACTCTGGTAAGGTTAATGTGGTGGCAGATGCTTTGAGCCATAGGGTTATGACTGATCTGAGAGCGATGTTCGCTTGACTCAGCTTATTCGACGATGGGAGTCTGTTAACAGAACTACAGGTTAAGCCCACGTGGATTGATCAAATTAGAGGTAAATCGATGGAGGATAAGTTGCTTGAGGTACGATTTCATCAAGTTGAGGATAGGGATACCACTGATTTTGGGATTAACGGTGATGAGGTACTATGCTTTCATAGTCAGATCTATGTATCGAATGATGAGGATTTGAGACAGTTGATTCTGAGGGAAGCGCATAGTAGCCTCTATGCTATGCATCCCGGTGGGAACAAGATGTACCGAAGATCTTTGAGAGTTGTACTGGTGGCCAAGGTTGAAGCACGAGGTTACGGATTTCATTGCTCACTGTCTGACTTGTCAGCAGGTTAAGGCTGAGCATCAATTACCTTTGGGGTTGCTGCAACCGATAAAAATTCTAATATGGAAATGGGAGCGAGTAACGATGGACTTCGTTAGTGGGTTACCTTTAACACCCACTAAGAAGGATTTTGTTTGGGTCGTCATGAATCGATTGACCAAGTCTGCTTACTTCATTCCGATTAGGACGAACTTTTCACTCTAGAAATTGGCTAAGTTGTATGTGTCTAAAATTGTGAGATTGCATGGGGTTCATGTCTCGATCATCTCCGATAGGGATCCTCACTTCTCGTCTCGATTCTAGAAGAAATTTCAAGAGGCTTTGGGGTCAAGGTTGGACTTCAGTATTACTTACCATCCTCAGACAGATGGTCAGTCGGAGAGGGTGATTCAAGTACTGGAGGACATGTTGAGGAGCTATGTTATAGATTTTCGAAGCAGTTGGGAGGAGTATTTACCGTTGGCAGAGTTCGCCTATAACAACAGCTATCAGTCTAGCATTTAGATGGCACCTTTCGAGGCCTTGTACAGTCGTAAGTGTCAACTCCTTTGTGCTGGACTGAGTTGGGTGAGCTACGTGTTTTGGGTCTAGAATTGGTTTTGAAACTAAAGATAAGGTCCGATTGATATAGGATCGTCTGAAAGTGACATTTGATAGGCAGAAGTCCTACACAGATCTAAAGAGGAAAGATATCGAGTATGCTGTGGGAGACTTAGTTTTTCTCAAGGTCTCACTATGGAAAAAGGTCTTGAGGTTCAGTCACAGTAAGCTGAGCCCTCGATTTATCGGACCGTATCGTATTTTGAAGCGAGTGGGACCAGTCGCATATCAGTTGGAGCTTCTTCCAGAGTTGGATCGCATTCACGATGTGTTCCACGTCTCAATGTTGAGATGCTACCGCTCTGATCCCACGCATGTTGTTCCTATTGAGGACATTGAGGTTAGACCAGATCTGACATTTGAGGATGAGCTGGTTCAGATTTTGGAACGTGACATTAAGGTTCTAGAGGAAATCTATCCCCTTAGTGAAGGTGCTGTGGTGGAATCATAGCAATGAATAGGCCACTTGGGAGCCAGAAGATTCAATGCGTTAGTAGTATCCTCACCTATTCTGATCAGGTAAAATTTCGAGGATGAAATTTTCTTTTAGGGGGTAGAGTTGTAACTCCCGATTTTGCTTAATTTCGACTTTGGTAATTTTGGCATGAATGTGTGTCTACTTCAGTGATTATGTGTTCTGGGTGTGTGTGGAGGTCCCAAGTTCAAGTCTCAACTTGGGTAAATTTTGGTATTTTTATGAATAAAGCCCAAAATTCGGTTAGTAGGCTTTTAAGTAAAAGTGTGTAAGTAATTAACAGAATGGGCCTGCTGGTCTGGTGGCTAAGTGGAGTGTTGAGGTTGTTAGAGGTTGGGAGTGCGAATCCTGCGCAGGCAAGGGCTGCCAGTGCCGTGTAGGTGTTTGTGTTGGACTAAAAATCTGATAGTAAGGAGAGTTTTGGGGAGATGATAGGGGAATATCAGAAAATCTGTTCATTTTTCCTCTCCCTCTCAAATTCGTCTCTTTTTTTGCTATTCAACTTTTTTTTCTAAAAAACCCCTGCCAAAATTTTATTCTTTTCCCTTCCTCGATTATGCAATTTTGCCCCCATCGGTGTACCTTTTGACTTCGTAGGTTCTGGTAAGTAGGGTTTTGCTCTCTTTAACTTATGTTTTTCCAACCTTAATTTGGGGATTTTGACGTTTGGCAGCAACATCTCGCGTGGATTAAGGGTCTCATTGTGCAATTGTATTATCAACTGTTTCGAGGTGTTGGGGTAAGTTTTTGTCGCTTAAGGTATGTTCTTCTCGTTTCAGATTCGGTTTTAGTTCGATTGATTAAGTGATAAATTGAGTAAAATTACTAAACTGTAGGTTCTGGAGTGTTCGAGGGTTGTCTTAGCATCAATCGAAACCAGATGTGTACTCAAAAATGCAAAAAATGAGGTTTCAACGAAAGCTGAAAACCTTTCTGTCGAAGCCACACGAGCGTGTAGTCGCCTGTATGGTAGGTTGTGTGCAGGACTGTAAGTCACCACACGGCCGTGTGATCAACGAGCCAGGCCGTGTGCGGTGACACGGCCGTGTGATGGTTGGGCAAGGCCGTGTGCGACACACGAGCTCGACCAATTGGGTCATGTGGGCCCACACAAGCATGTGGGATTCTGGGCCAGGCTGTGTGATCCACATAGCCAAGGCCAATTTGGGCCGTGAGGGCCATATGGGCGTGTGGGCCCACACGGGTTGGCCACATGGGCATGTGAGCCCATCTTTTTCAAAAAAACTCTGTAAGGTTTCACAGGTCGCCCAAGTCGACTGTGGACCTACCATAGGGTCGGTAAGTAATACTTAGACCCCTAACTGAATGATCTGTCTGTTTGATTTTGTATTAAGCATGTATGCTGATTTGAATATATGAGTTTTATTTGCATAATAGAATGTCATTCTTGTATGTTGCATTGCATCGGGGTGGGTGTATTATGATTGGAGGAAGTATTTGAAAGGCTCTTAAGCCTATTATCTGGCAGCTCAACTGCAAATTTCTGATTATGTGTCGTATTGATTTACACCATGGTGTGTAGGGCTGGGTGGGTTGATTTTATCCCACATGGTGTGTAGGGTTGGACGGAGTTGGTGTGTAGAGGCTGGTGGGTAAGACTTTGTTTTCGCATATCACATGCGAAATGGGCTAAGGCACATAATATGTCCGATTACTCAGATCCGAGTAGGCTAGGGTCCGCACTGTTTCTATAATGGGTTCAGACCCGAACTGTGAACATCATGTCTGTTATATGATATTTCTGTTTGTATGATTTCTCTGGGGATTACACACTGAGTTTGCGAAAACTCACCTTTTTCTGTTTAATCTGTTCAAGTAATCCCCAACAATAGATGGATCGGTGTGGCGGAGGACTCGGCGGTGGCCACGGTTCTGGATTCCTATTTTACAGTTTCATGTTTATTTATGGTTTGATTATATCTGGGTAAATGTTATGTACTAAGGCCATTCGGAGTTCTGTTTAAAATTTAGAATTTTTATTTATAAACTGCAAGCAGTAGAATAAGACGCGAATTTTCAACATAAACAGAGGTTTATCAAGTACACACGAACTTGAAAATTATTTTAAAAGCTTCCGCAACATATAACGTTTTGAAAATGGATAATGAATAATTAAATGATGCGTTTTGACGAAAGCCTAAGATATTTACAAATGGTTTTAAAGTAGTTAAGTTTTCCAAAGCACTATCATGTGACGCTGCCCGATTCGGCCATAACGTCTAGGCCAGGTTTGGGGTGTTACAGTATATAACTCATGTATTCCATGAATGTACAACATATTTCACATTCTATTTTCAATTTACTATCTCAATTTCATTTCTCATACCATGCCATCTCAATATCAATTATAAAACTTTAATTATATGTTTACCCCTATTAACACGACTCAGACTCGGACGGATACACGGATCCAACCAACACACCAGTTTGGCACGCAGTGCCTCATCGGATAATTCAAAGTAAAAATTAACACCTAGTGTCTCGTCGAATAATTCTGAAATAGTAAATTGGCACCCAGTGTCTCATCGGTTAAACTGAAGTAAATTGGTACCCAGTTCCTCATTGACTCGAAGTTGAAGAAATCCTTGAACTCTTCCAATCCTATGGCATGCCATCTATATCCAACTCAGCCAGATACAGTTAATAGGGTTTAATTTTAGATTTCAAAAACAGCCAATGTTCAGTATCAATTTTTCATATAATCACATATACATATGAATTCAATTCAATTCAAATAATCAATATATTCATAATATTCATTTCAATCAATTCCCATCAATTTAAAATCAATTCAATATCAAAATGCCAAATACTCATCTCAACTACTTACCATAAGCATTAAATCAAAATTCAACAATTAATAACTAGATTTGAATTATAGAAATACAAACCAGAAATTTCGAGCTATTCCCCGTCAACTTTATATTTTCCTTTTTTAGTCGAGGATTCTGGTACGACATTAGCTACGGAATTAAAATAATTAAAATTCATCAATACAACACAATTCAATTTCATATTGTATATTTCAATTTGTGCTCAATATTTGCTTAAATTTCATTTTAGTCCCTAAATCGAGACTAACTTTATTTCTTTACAATTAATCCTATATTTTCATACAAATTTCACTTTAAACTAAATTTAACTCCCTATTTTCACTTAAATTCCTAAATTTCAAAATTTTTACAATTTAATCCCTATTACTCAAAATTTACAATTTATTTTACAATTCAATCCTTTTCATTTCTAACTTTTAAATCTATCAATTTAATCCCTAATACTAAAATTATTCAGCATTAACAACATTTAAAAACTCAATAATTACTAAAATTTTGACATAGGTCGAGTAGTACTTAACACCGAATTCTAAAATATAAAAATTACAAAAAAAAAGACTAAATTAACTAACCCATTAAACTTGAAAACTTTGAAACCCCATCCTTGTCTTTCTCCTTTCTTTCTTTTCCTTTTCTTTTCTTTCTTTTCTTTCTGTTTCGTATAGCCTTCTTGGCTTTCTTTCTCTTTTTTTTTTTTCATTTACTTATTATTATAATAATATAATATATACTTAAATATTAAGTAAATATATTTTATTAATATATACATATGTATATTAAATTTACACACGTAATCACTAATACCATCCACTTGTTGAAATAAGGTTTAATTGCTTCTTTAGTCCTTTTAATATTTTTCTTTAATCTATAATTTAACTTTCACCTTTTATGCAATTTAGTCCTTATACCTAATTACTCTTAATTCATGCAAATTCACCTAACCAAAACCTAATTAACTACACAACTAACTTCGTAAATATTTTTAATAAATATTTACGAGTCTGATTTACGATAACGGAGTCTCAGAAATGCACTTTCTGACACCCATGACTATCGGGTCGTTACCAGGTATTAACCTAAGAATGTCATTTTATAAGACAAAATTCACATAATGGAGAAAATACAAAACAACCCTTAATTAAATAAAGCAGAATTTTCTATATTTCTTGGCAACTTTCAAATTAAACTTCTAAGCTAATTTTAGACACATCTTGATATTTTTTGGGCTTGAGTTAGAACTTCAAATAATCTTTTAATTCCTTTTGAATCGGTATATTATGGGCTTAAAATGGAGTTATGTAGCTCAAATTATGACAAAATCCTGAAACAATATTGTGTTGAAAGTTCAATTTGTAAAAACTTGCCAAAAAAATAAACTTTAAGCTTTTTTCTCCAATTATTCCCTAAATCAATAATAGATAAAATATAAATCTAAATAATACAATTAATAGTTTAAATAACATAATTCAAGAGGAAGAAATATCACAAATAAATTGAGATTTATGCACTTATCATATAATAACAACTTTAACCCTCTACATTTATGCATTTTGCTAATTTAGTCTCGATTCTAAAATATTAAACCTTTAACATGTACACATTGTATAATTTAATCATTTTGCGGTTTTACTTTTCTTTGTGGTCCATTTTGACATTGTCTTTGTGTTTGATTCAATGAAAAAATGAACAATAAAAAGAAACAAAACAACCCAAATTTTGGAAAATAGCCAATTCAATTGCTTGAAAATAAAATTACACGCTTCATTAATTCAACCCAATTGTAAGTATAATTGCTTAAAATGTTTTTTGAGCTTTGATTTGCTTCATCAATGGTGGTCAACTTAAGCTAACAAAAAATGAATTAATTATCATTTAGAGAATCAATTTTTAGTCTATTTTTTAGTAATAAAGTTTTTAGTCATATGAAGTATAAGGAAAACAATGTAATTGAATATTGTCTAGTTTAATAATAAACATAATTTTATAAGATGTATTTTGATTTTATTTCTAATTTACATATTGTGTATTGAATTATATTTTAATGTAAAAATAGGATAAAATTAGGTAATGGGTAAACATGGAGAGCTAAACTTTTAAAAATTAAGACTAAATTGACGTAATATGTAAAGCGTTGAGCGCTAAATTTATTACTAGCCATTTAATAATAGAAGATTAAAAAATCAAATAAGCAAAAGACTAATTTATAACTTTTTATATTTGAGTGGTAAAAAGCAACTACCAGTATAGTTTATTTTTAAATTCGAAGTATTGGTTCTTGCTTCTTGTCTCATGCTGGTTCAATCTTTTTAATCTTTCTTTCATTTTGTTGACATTACCTTCCTAACTTTATAATTCAAAACGGGTTAAAGAAGATAATCACTAATAAAATCTTATAATAACACTTATCTTTACCTGATTTTAGTTTTTTATGATATAATTAAGGTGATTTATATAAAAATAAAAGGGTAAAGTATAAAATATCATTAAACTATTAATTTCATTCTATTTTGATCATTTAACTATTAATTTTTTGATTTAAATATTATATTTTTGAAATTAAATATTTTAGTTAATCGCCCATTAGTTAATGTTATATGAGAGACAGAAAGTTGACATGGGTATTGTTTTATTGGTCTAATAACAAATTTATCCTATAATGTTTACATTCTATCAATTTGATTCTAGACATATAAATTCAACAAATTTAGCTCTCAATATTTACAAAGTTTGTCATTTTAGTTTAAATTCTAAAAATTCAATAAATTTAGTATTCAACACTTACAAAATGATAATTTTTTATTTTTAAAAAATTATAAATTTTGAGAGTTGAATTAAATACAATAGGGAGTTTCTTGCCCATACATTTGCTCCAAACGCCTCCACCACGGAGTATTGTTGGGGGGTATGGTTCAGTGGGCTATGCACCCCATCCGGTTGAAGGATGAACCATACTAGATCATTAGCAACTCATGGGGAGAAACCCGGGGTAAAGATGGGTACTACAAAACTTGTGATGGTTGCAATGTTTGTGGTGTATGTAAGTACTCAATTTCGCCCCGGCATGTGACAAAACAAAACAAACAAATAAAACAAAATATAAAAAATAAAATAATAATAAATGTTCAGTCCATTTTACAAGCCAAGACAGATCCCCTAATCCAATAACCCCTAGCCTAATTAATATGCTACAAGCCCATTAGCCTAGATCCTAAACTACCCTACCCAGACCCACACTTATGGCCCCAATAGCCCAACCTATAGCCCAAACTTAATGGCCAAAAATTTGTTTTAGAAACTGGAAACCTTGAAACCCTAGGTTTCCAGTCGCGCCGCAAGGGTCAGAAAGCCAATCGTCACGCCGCAATATCTAGAGCCTAATTGTCACAACTAGAGTTCGATCGTCGCACCTTCGCAGCCACCAGAATCCCTTCGATAGCGCCGCCATTCTCGCACCTGGTCCTCACCGCAAAATCGTCGTCATCAACCTGCGAAAAAAGGAAACAAGCCGCAACAAAAAAGGAAAGAACAGATATGGAAAAATATATTTCCTTCTTTATTTTGTTTTTTGGGTTATAAAACCCCTTGTAAAACCTATAATAGAGATAGACAGAGATACTGTTGCAAAATAAAAAATACATCGAGTCACAAACACACAGAAAGCACAAATTTGCACAAAATCAGTGGGCACAAAATACTGTCAGAGAGATTAGAAGAATAAAATACTTCGATTTTTCAGAGATGATTTCTTATTTTGTTTATTTTCTATTTTATTCCTATTATATGTATATTTGTGCATATAACCATTGTGAAAAAGGATAAAAGGTGTTACCTTCGAAAGACGAGGAAGAACGGAGGTTTTAGGCCTCCGGCCATGGCCCGGAGGCGCATATGGATCGTGGCCCAGGAATCGGCAATAGGAGTAGGCGAGAGACGAAGCTCTCTCAGAGGATTTTCAAAGTTTTTTTTTAAAAACCTAAACTAAATGATTTATTTTTAAAAACTAATATTTATAAACGAAAGCAAACGGCGCCGTTTTGATAAAGCAGGACCCGCGCGTCGACTCGGCGACCCGAACAGGATCCGCGCAATTTCGAAAAATGAGAAATTTATCTCATTAGTCCCTCCACATTATTTCAGTTTTATAATTAAGTCTGTTTATTTTCTTTTATTTATAATTTAACCCCTTTTTATTTATTTCAATGCTATTTAATCCTTATTCATTTTAAAACCTTTCTATTTTATTTTAAAACTATATTTAATTATTTTATTTTATTATTTTTATATTATTCATATTCTTTTTTTTGTACTAAAGTTATAGATTATTATTTATTTTATCTGGTTTAATATTTTTAATTTATATTTATATATATATTTATTATATATTTATTATATTATATTTTGTATATTATATAGTATTATGTTATATTATATATTATTTTTAAAGTTTTATTTTATATAAAATATATTTATATTATCTAATCTATTTTATTTATATTGTTTATATTATGTATATAATTTTATAATTAATATACTATATGCATACATATATTTTCATTATTTATTATCTTATTTTGTTTAATATTATTTTTATATATTAGTTATTATATTATATATTTTAAAATTTTATACATGGTATAATATTATATTACATATTTTTATTTTCATATCATAAAATATATTTCATTTATATTATTCATATTATATTTTATTTATTTAAAATTATTATATACTAATTTTTCAAATCATTTTTATCATATAATGTCATTTATAGGTATTGCATTATTGAATTATATATTTGTTATAATATTATCTACCTTTTGTATTGTTATATTTAATTCATCTACAAAATTATCATGTTTTATTTTCTTTTTTTGGTTTTATTATAATAATTATTTAGTGATAAAATATTTTCCCTTCTTTGTCTAATTTTGTTATTTCATGACAATTTCAATTATTGCTATTTATTACATGTTTATTTATTTATATTCTTTGATTTCTATTATTATTTAACATAGTTCTTTATATATTCATTTATGTAATATTATTCTTTTATTATTTATTATTAGTATAATTTGTAATTATGTAAAATTGTTATTAAATATATAGGTTGTATATTCAAACCATTGTTTCATAAAAATCTTTTTAATACATTTTCTCGTAGAACTTAAAATAGTAAATACCCTTTTCTTTTAAAATAGAAATTTATAAATTTTAAATAAAAAAACTCACTACACCAAAATAGACTTTTAGCGGCGTTTTTTTGGCTTTTAGCGGCGTTTTTAAGCGCCACTAATAGTATTTGCTGCGCTTACAAAAGCGCCGCAAAAAACGCCGCTAAAGAAAGTTCCTCAAATTTTAGCGGCGTTTATTGTGAAAAAACACCACTAAAGGTGGAGACTTTTAGCGGCGCTTTCTAAGAAATGCCGCTAAAGGTGGGGACTTTTAGCGGTACTTTTAACACAAACGCCGCTAATTTGCACAAATTTGCAATGCTTATTTTCTCCAATATCCTACCCTCTCTGCATTAAAACCAACAAAAAACAGCAGCAATTGCATATAATTTCAACCCAAGACAGCAAATAAAACATTTAAATCTCACCAAAAGTATTAAATCTAAACGATACTTCAAATTTAATAAAAGATATATGATATACATTAATAAATGAAGTATAATTCAAACAATTCTTACAATAATGTTAAATGTAATAATGTTAAAAATCATCTTACAACAAGAAAACAAATGCCTAAGATGGCGGCCTCTGCATCTTGGAACATCTTCATCATAGTGAAGTCAGAGTTGGAGTTCTTCATACTTTATGTTCTCTGCCTCCTCTGCTACCTCCGCTCTAAGTTGAGCAATATGCTCGCCTCCCTCATTGCTACCTCCGCTCTAAGTTGAGAAATTTGCTCGGTGTGCTCGCTTCCATCCGAGCTATCTGGTCTTTTAGTCTCGAACTTCAAAGACAAGATTGACTCGGAAGGCATGATTCTTGGAGCCGGATCCAAAATATTGGGTGAGTAAACCCGGATCCACGACATCGAACCCGACCATACCTTTTAAGACCCAAAACATTAGTAATAATTACATTATAAATATGCTCAAGATTAACGGAACTATCAATCGAAGCGATCGTACCTTTCGGGACCCAAAAATCGTAATAATTACATTATCAATCTCCTCGAGATTAACGAACTATCACTCGAACCAACCGCTTCATACTCCGTCTTTTTCTCTTTTAGTTTATCCTAATAAATCAACGAAAGAGTTAGAAACGAAATATATAATAAAAAGGAATGCAACATAACTTAAAATTATAAATTTAAAACTACAAACGATGAATTAAACTATTATAATTAAACATTATAAATATTTATAATAAATCAATTATTAAGTAAATATACCAAAATTTCTACAACTTTGGATGTCATTGGAGATCCGTACTTGTAACACCCCTTACCCGAGACCATTGCCGGAATCGAGTATGAGGCATCACTAGACTTGACTACTAAATCGGGGCATAAAAATTTAAACTGTCCAACTGCATCATGTTAACTAAATTGACCATAACTCAAGTTACGGGACTCGAAATTTAGATCCGTAAATTTTCCTTGAAACTAGAATCATGTATCTTCTTACCATAATTTTTCCAGAATTTTTCATATGGCCAATTAGTACAGTTTATTCATTAAAGTTTCCCCTATTTCACTATTTGATGGTTCTGATCTATCCTTACAAAAACTCAGTTATCTCATTGTAAAGAATTCCAATAATGTTCATGTTTATTCCAATAAAAAATAGAATCATTAAGAATTCTAAGAATATAAACTATGCTCCATGATTATTTTTTTTCAATTTATAACAATTTTTCCAAGACAGAACAGTGAATCACGAAGTCATTCAGAACCAGTCTCACTAAAATTTAAATATCTCATAACATAAAATTTATTTGCCTACTATGTTTC
This sequence comes from Gossypium rotundifolium, assembly GCA_025506655.1. NCBI lineage: Eukaryota > Viridiplantae > Streptophyta > Magnoliopsida > Malvales > Malvaceae > Gossypium > Gossypium rotundifolium. The sequence goes on from CP106734.1 coordinate 34,869,571, forward strand.
TATCATATAAAAATAGACACAATAATATTTAATTATATATCTTATTCACTCTATAATTCCATTTCTCCTATTTTTGGTGATTTTTCAAAATCACGTTACTGCTGTTAACCAAAAACTATTTCATTGCAAAGTATGATTAACTAGTTTATACCATCCTTACTCCATTTCATTGAAACTCCATACCTTAACCATACTTATACATATTAAAACCAAAATCAACCAAAACCACAACCAAACATATTCATCAGGCCAAAATATAAATTCTAAGATTAACAAGATAGACAAGCCATTTTCGCATGGCTATTACTTATATACATTATTAAAATTTACCAAAACGTAGGCTAGCTTATACATGCCATAGACCTTAAGTTATTACACGAAAGAAACACCAAAACTTTGTCGATAGTGTGACGAGCTTCAACTATGATCCTCGAGCAAGAGATGAGCATCCAAAAGAAATCTACACTACATAAGCAACCACAATCGAAATAAGCTTCCCAAGCTTAGTAAGATTTAAGCAATTCACACTCATATATATATATATATATATACATATGTTTGTTTGAAAATTTCGAAACCTAGTTTATTGATAACATCCATACCAAATATCCCAACCAATTTAAAAGTTGAATTCATACCCACATCACATGCTTATACTACCTACCGTATACCATCATCACATAATAATTAACTAACACACATATCATATACTTACCAAATCCTTTACTTACATTTCCAGCTACCAAAAATCTCAAATTAATAGGTATAATATATACCTCAAGTTTACTTACCTCTCCTAACATTAACCGTTCATGCATGACCTGTCATAATATACTCGTACATTTTCGTATACCAAATATTCTAGTAACGTATCGCTCACATAGAGCCGTTACTTAACATTTCTCATAACGTGTCGCTCACATAGAGCCGTTACTCAACATTTCTCGTAATGTATCGCTCACATATAGCTGCTACTCAACATTTCTCGTAACGTATCGCTCACATAGAGCCATTACGCACTTATTCGCACACATAGTGCTAGTTATAAAATTTTCTCATAATTTTGCAAACCAGGGGTATTTTGGTAATTTTGCAAACCAGGGGTATTTCGATAATTTTACAAACTAGGGGTATTTTGGTAATTTTACAAACCAAGGGTATTTTGGTAATTTGGTAAACCAGGGGTATTTTGGTAATTTTGTAAACCAGAGAATTTTGGTAATTTCACAAATCGAGGGTATTTTGGTAATTTTGCAAATCGGGGTATTTCGATAATTTTCAAATCAGGGGTATTTTGGTAATTTTACAAATCAGGGGTACTTCGGGCCCTTTCGGGTTTTAGCTATGAACTTTGGCCCATCAACAAGTCTTCGCGGCTAAAGTGAACCGACACTACGCACCAGGTAGGATTCCAGAAAAGAGGAGGTGGGCCACTAAGGCCGCTTAAGTACCAAGCTCTCCTAGATCCAATCCTAGACATGCGTCGCTTGGTTGCCACACTCCAACCCTGCAACTTGTTCACAGACATGTTTAATTAGAATTAAGTCTTATGGAATTTAAGAGTTGTTCAAACTAGACCTAAGGTCCATAAACCCTAACATACATGTCTACGTCTCCATAAGCCCATCAAGCCCAAATCACTCCTTTATGGCCCTTTAGGCCCAAATCTCATCATATGGCCTATTAGGCCCAAAACAAATCCAATTCATATATCATGCATGACTAATTCAATTCGTATAACCAACCAAACCATTTCATCAAACTTAGCCTCAGGGCCCATCGGGCCCATTTAGCCACTTTCGGCTTTTCGGCTTTTCGGCATTGCCGATTTCGTGTGTGTAGTGTTTGTACACACCTGGTAACCATGCGCGCTGCAAACCCCTTAGTCACGAACCTACAATCGACATCACCTAACGATTAATCATAACTTAATATACACTTATCGAAAATCGAAACCTCACCGTAACCTTACCGTGCACCTCACGTTATAGTAGCCCTTCCTTCGCAACTATTGGCGATTATCCTCTAGGTCTGCACCCAAACGCCCACCAAGGTATATTAACTCTCCTCATAGAATGCTCTATATATAGCTAGCTTTTCACCTTCCTTCTTTGTATCTTACCAATTTGGGATCCCTCCGTCAGTAGAGTTTAAATCCAACTCAAACTCTTCCCGTCCAATCCGTAAAATAAATACTCCCTTGCTTGTCATGAGATTCGAACCTAGGCTCCTTTGCACCCTTAATGATGCCTTGCCACTAGACCACTCACTTTCTTGTGTCTAAAATCATGCGTAACTAAATATAACCCTATGGCAAAATTCTATAGTCCTTTTAAAAAGAAATCCAAAATGCAAAAGCCAAGACTTGAACCTTGGACCTCCTTCCTTCCTTGTGGCGCTACCCCCTTGTCTCTTATGTGGTGTCACTTTGCCACTACACCACACACTCCACTTGTGTCATTTTCCCCACATTTTATTCTTAAAGCCTACTACTAACTCCTAGGGTTTTATTCACCCAAAACCAAATTTTTCCTAAGGCCTAACTTGAACCCGGGATTTCATAAAAGCCCCCTAACCTTCCAAAATCACTCACCTACTAGATCCAACTTGCATGAAAGCCGTTCTCTTATTCCCAAAAATTTTAAACGCTCCTACGCCTAAAGCCCAATGGGCCCAATCCTACTAGGCCCAACTTTGGGATGTTACACCATTTCCATAGATAAATACATATATCTATCCCTTTCCACAATTTTGTATATTTGACCAACTCAATTGTTTAATGGTTATACATGTGCACATGTATTTACTAATTCACCTCCGACTATCACCTATAATAATTCCTATGCTTTATTTGGCAATTGAAAATAAAATTATTTATGTCACTCAAACATGTACATTGTAATATAGGGATAATTCAAATTAATCCAATTGCTTAAAACTTACCTCCAAAAGTCGATAATTTAAGCTTCCCAGCTACTCGTTAATTCCTCACACTTAGTGCCCGGGTATGTATTTGTATACTTAATGCCGTTTAACAATCATATAATATATATATATTTTATATCATTACATAAATTTCCAAATTTTAAATTAACCACCAACCTGTAAATACAATTAAATAAATTCATATCTCCACTTGAAACCTTATATTCGTCCAAATTACAAAACATGAAATCATATTATAATTGCATATCACCATGCCATAATTTAATACTCCTCCAACTATAAACAACCTTAACATTTCCTCTACAAATATTTATCCAAGCATTTCGAACCAGAGTGCCAAATAATATGCATTAATCCAAGTAGGAATTAACATTAAATTTTTTCTCACGTTCGGCAATATGACATTTCGTACATACCTATTTTAACATTAACACACATAATTACAAGAAGCATAAGCTTAATAAAATTACTTAAACCTTACCTCGGATAACAACGGCTAAGTCTTCTCGATTAATCGTTCAACTTAGCTTTTCCTTTATCCACCCCTTTTTCCTTTGAATTTTGATCTAAACAATTTCAATTATAAACTTTTCCATTCAATTTGATCCATAAACACATAATTTAGCAAATTTATGAATTTACCCCTAGCTTTTACAATATATACGATTTAGTCCCTAATGCCAAACTCATCAAATATTAAAAATTTTATTGTTTTCCCCTAAGGCCGAATCTTCATAAGGACTTTATAAGTCCATATATTCAACAAAATTTTCAATTTGACCATTCAAAATAATATTTTCACAAATAATTCCCTAATTAGCTACTTTCCTCAAAACTCAAAACAAAAGATGTTCATCTAGCTCCAATCTTAATTTAATACAAAAGAAATCATCATGAAATTCAACTTATCTTCAATGGTATATTTCACATACATGACTTGCACAAAATTAACAAATGGGTTTGAAAGTAGAATGAATAATAATCATAAAAATGCAAAAATCATCAAAATTTCAAAGCTTAAACTTACCCAATTAAGCCTAACCCTTGCCGAAACCCCTTGAAACTTCTTCCCCTTCTTTTTCTTCCTTAGTTTCGGCCAACAAGTTAAAAAGATGAACATGCATTTGCTTTTCCTTTTTGTTTTATTAAAATATATTTCTTTAATATATTATAAGTGTTATTATTATTATATTACATATATAATTAATATTAAAACACTTAATGGTTGCATGTTGTCTTCCACTAACGACTCAAATGGAGAATTTGTAAATTAAGTCCACATATTAAAGGAAACAAATTAATTTAATCACTCAATTTGGATCAAGGCTATTTTACCACCTTTGTAATTAAGTCCGTTGACTAAAATTAAGCATCCAAACAAACGAATTAACCTACCATATTTTAAGACATACTCAAACACATAACATAGATATCAAGTTAATAATAAAAATATTTTTCTAACCCGGATTCGTGATCCTTAAACCACCATTCCGATTAGGGTCGTAATTAGGCTGTTACAACTCTCCCCCCTTAAGAAATTTTCGTCCCCGAAAATTCTTACCAGCGAATAAATGTGGGTAACGATCTTTCATTGATTCTTTAGTTTCCTAGGTCGCTTCCTCAACCCCATGCTTATGCCACATAAACCAACAAAATTTCTTATTTCGCAATTCTTTCACTTCACGAGCTAAAATGCAAATCGGTTCTTCCTCATAAGTCATATCGGGCTGAATCTCAACCTCTGTCGGGCAAATCACATGTGAAGGATCAGATCGATATTTATGAAGCATCGAAACATGGAAGACATTATGAATCTTATCTAATTCATATGACAATCTCAATCTGTACACAACCGGCCCGATACGCTCAATAACTTCGTACGGCCCAATAAACCTTGGACTCAGTTTTCCTTTACGACCAAAATGGAGTATCTTTTTCCACGACGATACTTTCAAGAATACTCGATCACCCACTTGAAACTCTATATCTTTTCATTTTAGATCCGCGTATCACTTCTGACGATCTGATACGGGTTTCAAATTTTCTCGAATTACTTTAATTTTCTGCTCCGTCTCTCTGATCAAATCAACCCCGTGTATCTTGCATTCACTCAGCTCGGTCCAATATAAGGGTGTATGACATTTCTGACCGTACAAAGTTTCGTATGGTGCCATTTTGATACTTGATTGAAAGTTGTTATTATAAGCAAATTCAATCAACGGTAATTATCATTCCCACGTACCCTCGAACTCAAGAACGCAACATCTCAACATATCCTTGAGTATCTGAATAACACGCTCGGATTGACCATCCGATAGAGGGTGAAAAGCCGTACTGAAGTGCAACTTAGTACCTAAAGCATCCTGCAATTTCTTCTAAAATCGCGATGTGAACCTCGGATCTCTATCCTAAACAATAGAAACAGGTACTCCGTGTAGCCGTACTATCTGCGATAGGTACAACTTAGCTAATTTATCGAGTGAGAAATCCATATGTACTGGGATGAAATGAGCCGATTTCATCAATCTATCAACAATAACCCAGATTGAATCTTTCTTACTTGATGTTAAAGGCAAACCCAATACAAAGTCCATCGTAACATGATCCCACTTCCATTCTGGTATCATGATCGGTGAAGTAGTCCCGATGGCACTTGATGTTCAGCTTTCACTTGTTGGCATACTAAACACTTCGACACATAGTCTGAGATGTCTCGTTTCATACCGTGCCACCAATAGTGCTGTTTTAGATCATTATACATTTTTGTACTACCGGATGAATTGACCGTCTACTACTATGAGCTTCATCACAAATCTTTCTAATTAATTCAGGGTTCCTAGGTACACAGATCCGATTCTTGAACTGTAAGCATCCTTCAGTATCTACCTGAAAGTCTGAATCCACACACGAGCCACAATGACTTTTCTTTGTTTTTAGATCATCATCGAATTCTTGTGCTTTTCGAATTTGCTGTTCAAATAATGGTCTTACTCTCAACTCAGCAATGATCGCACCATCTTCAGTCATAGCTATATCGCATTCATTGTGCGTAGAGCAAATAGTGATTTTCGACTAAGTGCATCTGTAACCACGTTAGCTTTTCTCGGGTGATAATCAATCACAAAGTGGTAATCCTTCAACAATTCCAACCATCGTCGCTGTCTCAAATTCATATCCTTTTGAGTCATTAAGTACTTTAGACTCTTATGATCCGAATAGATGTGGCATCTCTCACTGAAAAGATAGTGACGCCATATTTTCAAAGAAAAGACTATAGTGGCCAACTTGAGGTTGTGCGTCGAATAATTCCTCTCGTGCGGTTTCAACTGTCTCGAAGCGTAAGCTACAACTTTACCCTCCTGCATCAACACACAACCAAGCCTATTTAAGGATGCATCGCTGAAAATAACAAATTCTTTACCCGACTCTGGCTGAATAAGTACCGGAGCTTCCGTCAACAAAGTTTTAGCTGATCGAAACTCTTCTGACACCTTTCTGACCACTCGAATTTAACATCTTTTTGCAACAGTTTTGTCATTGGAGCTGCTATCATAGAAAACCCTTTCACGAAACGTCTATAATATCTGGCAAGTCCCAAAAAGCTAAGAATCTCAGAAATATTCTGTGGGGGTTTCTAATCAAGTATGGCCGAAACTTTACTCGGGTCAACCCGAATGCCTGATGCTGAAATAACATGCCCTAGGAATCTAACTTCATTCAACTAAAACTCACATTTGCTAAATTTTGTGTATAATTATTTTTCATGCAAAATATGTAGCATTAATCTCAAATGCTCAACATGTTCGATTTCATCTCGGGAATAGATCAGTATATCATCTACAAACACAACTACAAACTGATCTAGATACGGTCTGAATACTCGATTCATCAAGTCCATGAAAATAGCAAGAGCATTAGTGAGCCCAAACGGCATCACCAAGAACTCATAATGACCATATCTCGTTCGAAAAGCAGTCTTCGGTATGTCTGATTCCCTAACTCGCAGCTGATAATATTCTGACCTCAGATCAACTTTTGAGAACACCGAGGCTCCCTTAAGCTAATCGAATAAATCATCGATGCGTGGCAACGGGCATTTGTTCTTTATGATCACCTTATTGAGTTGTCGATAATCGATGTACATTCTCAGAGTTCCGTATGAAAGAAATCCCAAGTAACCCTCTCCTTCGGGACAACTGACACGAGAGTATTCCACCAGTAGTAGGCAGAATCTCGTAACAATGATATGTCACACTTCAGACACTCATCGGGTGTGCAGGACAATTCGTTGAAGACATGAACAGTATTATCAAGCCAAAATTCGGCTCTCTCTACATCATCGTCATCCTCAGCTCTAAACTCCTAAGCTCCGTGCTTTCTAATGCGATCAATAGGAGGTTTAACTATTCTTTCAGGATTTGCAATTGAAGGTACCATCGGTATTATAGGGGGTACATTTGGATTTTAGGGTGGTTGAACATCCGGATTGGTTCGTAGTAATGACTGAACCAATCGTTCATCATATTATGAAGGCATTTCTCGCCCCCTCATCAGGTAACGTAACCGGTCGAGATCACTCTGGCACGGTCCCCTGCATGGGAATAGGTTCCACACTCTCAACGTCATCAGCTACAGCTCACTCGGGATCGGGATCCATTACTATATAAGAAATAAACACATTTCACTGTCAGAAGTCATCACAGTATCACATTCTACATTATGGCATGTATAGCTAGACTCACACACGCTACGTTAGTCCAAGAATCGACTAAACCGTAGCTCTGATACCAATCAAATGTAACACCCCTTACCCAAGACCGTTGCCGGAGTCGAGTATGAGGCATCACTAGACTTGACTACTAATTCGGGGCATAAAAATTTAAACTGTCCAACTGCATCATGTTAACTAAATTGACCATAACTCGAGTTACGGGACTTGAAATTTAGATCCGTAAATTTTTCTTGAAACTAGATTCATGTATCTTCTTACCATAATATTTCCAGAATTTTTCATATGGCCAATTAGTACAGTTTATTCATTAAAGTTTCCCCTATTTCACTATTTGATGGTTCTGACCTATCCTTACAAAAACTCAGTTGTCTCATTGTAAGGAATTCCAATAATGTTCATGTTTATTCCAATAAAAAATAGAATCATTAAGAATTCTATGAATATAAACTATGCTCCATGATTTTTTTTTTACAATTTATAACAATTTTTCCAAGACAGAACAGTGAATCACGAAGTTATTCAGAACCAGTCTCACTAAAATTTAAATATCTCATAACATAAAATTTATTTGCCTACTATGTTTCTTTCATATAAAAATAGACACAATAAGATTTAATTATATATCTTATTCACTCTCTAATTCCATTTCTCCTATTTTTGGTGATTTTTCAAAATCACGTTACTGCTATTAACCAAAAACTATTTCATTGCAAAGTATGATTAACTAGTTTATACCATCCTTACTCCATTTCATTGAAACTCCATACCTTAACCATACTTATACATATTAAAACCAAAATCAACCAAAACCACAACCAAACATATTCATCAGGCCAAAATATAAATTCTAAGATTAACAAGATAGACAAGCCATTTTCGCATGGCTATTACTTATATACATTATTAAAATTTACCAAAACGTAGGCTAGCTCATACATGCCATAGACCTTAAGTTATTACACGAAAGAAATACCAAAACTTTGTCGATAGTGTGACGAGCTTCAACTATGATCCTCGAGCAAGAGATGAGCATCCAAAAGAAATCTACAATACATAAACAACCACAATCGAAATAAGCTTCCCGAGCTTAGTAAGATTTAAGCAATTCACACTCATATATATATATATATATATACATTTGTTTGTTTGAAAATTTCGAAACCTAGTTTATTGATAACATCCATACCGAATATCCCAACCAATTTAAAAGTTGAATTCATACCCACATCACATGCTTATACTACCTACCGTATACCATCATCACATAATAATTAACTAACACACATATCATATACTTACCAAATCCTTTACTTACATTTCCAGCTACCAAAAATCTCAAATTAATAGGTATAACACATACCTCAAGTTTACTTACCTCTCCTAACATTAACCGTTCATGCATGACCTGTCATAATATACTCGTACATTTTCGTATACCAAATATTCTAGTAACGTATCGCTCACATAGAGCTGTTATTCAACATTTCTCATAACGTATCGCTCACATAGAGCCGTTACTCAACATTTCTCGTAACGTATCACTCACATAGAGCCGTTACGCACTTATTCGCACACATAGTGCTAGTTATAAAATTTTCTCCTCTTATACATAACATATATAAATATTCACATTTTATAAATATGATCAAACCTAAATATGCATATTCAAACCAAATTCTTCTTCTTATAATTTACCATTATGTTTGGCGCCACTCGATTAAACACATAATTGTATATTCAATCACCATATTACAATTGGCATCACCAAGAATATATATATGTATGTATTCACACATATCCAAATACCCCATTTCCATATATAAATACATATATCTATTCCTTTCCACAATTTCGTATATTTGACCAACTCAATTGTTTAATGGTTATACATATGCACATGTATTTACTAATTCACCTCCGACTATCACCTATAATAATTCCTATGCCTTATTCGGCAATTGAAAATAAAATTATTTATGTCACTCAAACATGTACATTGTAATGTAGGGATAATTCAAATTAATCCAATTGCTTAAAACTTACCTCCAAAAGTCGATAATTTAAGCTCCCGGCTACTCGTTAATTATGCACACTTAGTGCCTTGTGACCGGTATCGCACACTTAGTGCCCGGGTATGTATTTGTATACTCAATGCCGTTTAACAATCATATAATATATATTTTATATCACTACATAAATTTCCAAATTTTAAATTAACCACCAACCTGTAAATACAATTAAATAAATTCATATCTCCACTTGAAACCTTATATTCGGCCAAATTACAAAACATGAAATCATATTGTAATTGCATATCACCATGCCATAATTTAATACTTCTCCAACTATAAACAACCTTAACATTTCCTCTACAAATATTTATCCAAGCATTTCGAACTAGAGTGCCAAAAAATATGCATTAATCCAAGTAGGAATTAACATCAAATTTTTCCTCACGTTCGGCAATATGACATTTCGTACATACCTATTTTAACATTAACACACATAATTACAAGAAGCATAAGCTTAATAAAATTACTTAAACCTTACCTCGGATAACAACGGCTAAGTCTTCTCGATTAATCGTTCAACTTAGCTTTTCCTTTATCCACCCCTTTTTCCTTTGAATTTTGATCTAAACAATTTCAATTAAGCTCACTTATAAACTTTTCCATTCAATTTGATCCATAAACACATAATTTAGCAAATTTATGAATTTACCCCTAGCTTTTACAATATATATGATTTAGTCCCTAATGCCAAACTCATCAAATATTAAAAATTTGATTGTTTTCCCTTAAGGCCGAATCTTCATAAGGGCTTTACAAGTCCATATATTCAACAAAATTTTCATTTTGACCATTCAAAATAATATTTTCACAAATAATTCCCTAATTAGCTACTTTCCTCAAAACTCAAAACAAAAGATGTTCATCTAGCTCCAATCTTAATTTAATACAAAAGAAATCATCATGAAATTCAACTTATCTTCAATGGTATATTTCACATACATGACTATTGCACAAAATTAACAAATGGGTTTGAAAGTAGAATGAATAACAATCACAAAAATGCAAAAATTATCAAAATTTCAAAGCTTAAACTTACCCAATTAAGCCTAACCCTTGCCGAAACCCCTTGAAACTTCTTCCCTTTCTTTTTCTTCCTTAGTTTCGGCCAACAAGTTAAAAAGATGAACATGGATTTGCTTTTCCTCTTTGTTTTATTAAAATATATTTCTTTAATATATTATAAGTGTTATTATTATTATATTACATATATAATTAATATTAAAACACTTAATGGTTGCATGTTGTCTTCCACTAACGACTCAAATGGAGAATTTGTAAATTAAGTCCACATATTAAAGGAAACAAATTAATTTAATCACTCAATTTAGATAAAGGCTATTTTTACCACCTTTATAATTAAGTCCCTTGACTAAAATTAAGCATCCAAACAAACGAATTAACCTACCATATTTTAAGACATACTCAAGCACATAACATAGATATCAAATTAATAATACAAATATTTTTCTAACCAAGATTCATGGTCCCAAAACCACCGTTCCGATTAGGGTCATAATTAGGCTGTTACAGTCATTCTTCCTATGCGTAATGTCAAAAAGCTGAAGGCGTCCAACTTTTTGACCAGACGAAGCTTCCTACATTATAGCGAGAAAAATATAATTTAATAGTATAAAGTCATTAATATTGAAAGAAATAATAAATTATAATACCTCGGCCTCATTACACAAGCAAAACTTCGGAACATGCCAGTATGCGTGAATTTTTGTTTTACATCTCTGCTTGTTCCAACTCGCTCACGGTCCTACATAATGGAATTTGAATTATGTATATAATAAATACTATAAACCAAAAATTTATAAGACTTTAAAAGTACATAATACCTCTCCTTTCTTTGAATTCGAATCTAACTTGATCTTCCCATTGGTACCTCAACATTCCGTGAACATTTCTTAATTTTTCGTCGAGGCTTATGTCTTTCTTAAAATATTGTTTTTTCAGCTTGCTTTTATTGTCTCTCTATTTTTTACCGAATGTCTTCTTAACATAGTCATCGGAGACCTCTAAAGCACATCTCTCCTGAACAAAAAAAATTTAAACAATTAATATAAATGAAAGTTAAATCAAAGTATTATAAATTACATTCACTTCTTGTTACCTTAATATTATCGAGAGCCTGATTTTTATTGGCATCAGGCATGTGATGCCATGGTTCATAGTTAATGGGCAACATATTGGCATTTCGTGCTATAATGCCCAAATAGCATGCTAACAATCGAACTTCAGATCCAACAGGCTGGTCAAGATTGTTTCTCCTTACTTTAACACGCTCGGCAGGCTCTAAGTCGTACAAATCTTTAAGCAATGTACATCCTCGACCTCAAGCGTCCCACCACCTTCAATTTGAAAAATGATATATTATTATATTAAAATTAAAAATGAATCAATAATAAAATTCAACATGCATGTAAAATAAACTTAACATTACTTTGAAAGTTTGCGGGCTCGTCATCTATGTCGTGAGACTAGAAGATCCAACAACTGTTTGTTGTTCACTATTTGCTTCTTCTGCATTTGGAGTATTGTGGACAATGCTTAAATCTCGTAATCGTCTTCTAGGCATTTTTCCTGCAATACATATGAAATAGTTCAAAATTTTAGTAACAAATAACAATAATAATAGTACATTTAAAATAGTTAAATTATATGACATGCCCAACATATATATTATAATATTACATATAAATAATAAATCGTAAAATCTTACTAAATCATATTTCGTGAATATCTTCGTCCACATCCTGACGAACCCATTGAAATTGTTGTCTAGTACTAGGGATATTTTCATTTAAGTTTTGTTCTGGAAAAGGCAATGTTTCTGATCTTTCGACTATGCCATCTCTACTTCCACTGCCAATGTCGAACAAGTCTCTAAGGGTGTTTCGAAGTACAATGTACCAACCCTCATCAGTTGGATCTTCTGAGTAAAAAACTTGTTTAACTTGAGAAGAAAACACATATGGCTCATCTATCAGTTGTTCTCCGATGTGAATCAATCGAGAGAAATTCACTATTGTAAAGCCATATTGATCGTTTTTAATTCCGCGAGCCGTATTCATATCAGCCCAATTGCCTTGAAATAAGACAACTTTGCATTTTCGTAATAATCCAACTCAATGATGTCGTTAATAAGTCCGTAATACTTGATTCCCTCGCGGGATTCTTGCCCTAGCACTAGCATATCTTGTAATTGAAGAATTAACAACGATTCCACAATTTTGGGTTCTCCTCAATCTTTCGCGATACCTTGTATGAAATCGGTATCCGTTGATGAGTAAGGCACTATATCTTTTCACTATTCTATTTGGACCTTGTGAAAGCCATTTAACTTCATCATTAACTTCATTCCGAATCCAAACCTATTGAATCGAAAGTAAATCGAGTAATTATAAATGTTATGAGAAAACATTATTACTTGTCAATGAAAACTTAAATTGCATACCATTTGGCTTAACCATTCATAGAATGATTCTGTGAACAACTTATTAATTTCTTGCTGATTTAATCTTCGAGATCGTGAACGAGCTCTCAATATTTGTTTGTACTCACTACGTTTAAAAATGGTTTACTTTGTTAGAAGACAAACAAATTATAATTGATGAGTATTTATCAAATTCTATAACTTACTTCCGAAATGGTTCCATTGAATCGTGATGAAAAAGAACGTATCGATGTGCTTGGACCCACGATCTATCGTCTAATTCTGTAATTTCGACTTTCCCGATTGGTTCTCTGAAACTTTGAAGTAAATAAGTTTCGGCCAAGTTATGATCTGTGAGTCCAGCATTTCTACTTGGTCTGTTCATTCTTGTTTCAACATCTTCCAAATACCTCAAACAGAAAGTCATACATTCCTCTGCCAAGTAGCCCTCGGTAATTGATCCTTCCGGATAACGCTTATTACCGTAGTAAGACTTCAATTTGGATAGGAACCTAAACACGATATACAACATTATCAAAAGTTGCAACTAAAGGCATTGAGGTGAATGAAGGAATAATTTGCAAATAAAATAAGACCTTTCAATGGGATACATCCATCGATAGAAAATGGGTCCACCAAGTATTGCTTCACACGGGAGATGAATTAACAAGTGCACCATAATAGTGAAGAAGGAAGGTGTGAAGATCTTCTCCAGATTACATAAAGTCAATGCGGCTCGATCTTATAGTGTCTCAAGTTCTTGAACATTCAAAACTTTACCACAAATGCCTTTCATTATATTTGACAGTTCAATTACACAAGACGTCACATCTTTCGACATACAACACCGCATAGCAACTAGCAGTAAGTCTTGCATCAAGATGTGATAGTTATGTGATTTTAAGCCATATAGTCTTCGATCCTTAAGACTCACACATCGAGATATATTTGATGCATACGCATCCGAGACCTTTATATCCTTCAACACCATACAGAACATTTCTTTCTCCGTCTTCGACATTTAAAAAATAGCAGGCGACAACTGATATTTCATATTCGGAAGTGCTTGGGGATGAAGCTCATGCCGAATTTTGATGTGGACTAAATCAAGTCGACTCTAAAGATTGTCTTTCAATTTTCCATCGACATTCAAAATAGTCCCAATGATGTTCTCGCAGACATTTTTCTCAATGTGCATGACATCAAAGATTATGGCATAAAATCTGATGCTCCCAATAAGGCAACTAAAAAAAAATACTTCTTTTTTTCCACAAGTCCGCCTAATTAGGACCGTCCTCTTCATCAGATTCATCATCAAATTCATCCCTAGATCTTCTATTTCTTTGCAGGTTGGCCGGTTGATTCATCTTCCCATAAATGAAATTCATATTTTTCAACATTAACAATATTTCGGATCCACCGGTCTGCGAAGGAGCTTCTCTAAACTCTTCATTACCGTCAAACTGAGCACTCCGAAATCTAAATCTATGATTTTTCGGTAACCACTGACGATGCCCCATGTAAGTGTAACACCCTTAAACCCATGTCCGTCATCAAATTAGGGTTATAAGGCATTACCGAAAATAGCACAGGTCATGACAAAAATTTTTCTGCTCATATAGTAAAAACCGAAAGCATTGTAAATAATAATACTTAATCTTAATATACTTAACCCATCTCAAGCATATCTCATAACCATTAACCAATTCTCATCTAAACATTTTTTTTCATCAAATACAAAGATTTCAACTCATGTGATCAAATAAGATTCAGTATTTGAACCTGCACATGCTCATTTTTAGTCTGCTAAAGCAAGTTGTCAATTACCAAACTAAACATATATATTTTTTAATAGGATTTCACTTAATCATGCTCAAAATATACCACTTGCTCACACATCTATACAAAACTTACATTACAACATCTAGATGTACATAATCACATCCAATTATACCAAATATGTCTTCTAAAGCATGAACATCTAAATTTAAACTTAATATACATGCATATATATGTACCATAAGCGAATATGTCAATTCAAAATACATAACATATTTTCTCATCATCTAGCCGAATATACACATGCTTGCAAACACATTATTAAAGCATGATATCACTTAATGACATTATTCATACGTATCCTTATATATATATATATATATATTTATGCTTATAATGAATTCACATAGCAACCATACTTTTAAACCAAGCAAAACAAACACATATAACATGATTAAAACATAAGCATTAGAACATTTGACATTAAGATCAAGCCATTTTCGCATGGCCTATAATTCTGACATCAAACGTCTTCTATTATTTAACTAGCCTATACATGCCTTTGACTTAAAAAGTATGCAAAACATATATATACCAAAGAGAGTGATAGTGTGGTCGACTTTCTTGATGATCCCCGAGCCCGTAATTGAATCAACAATCTATAAAAGCAAATACAAACACAAGCGAGGTAAGCTCGCTAGCTTAGTAAGTCTTAAACAACTTTAACATAACATTATAACACTTAAACATTTATTAACCATAGCATTTACTCTACATTATCATAATCCTATAATTCATCGAACTATAGTATAAACATATTTAACATGAATCTCATGCTCCTTATCACATAGGTGCAATATTCATATCAACTCTATTATCATATTCACGACTTTTTACTAATAGCATTTCTACTAGTGTAGAACATCGACAAAATAGCACGTTTAAGCTCAGATTTTATCTTTACCATTCATACATATCACCATTCTTAATATGCTATTTCAATTCAAGTAACATTAATCACAACTTACCTCACCTTTGATAAATTCAATAAGATTTAAACTTACCTGAGTATTTAGCTTAATAGGTTCACTATAATACACTCGAACCATTTATAACTTCTTCGTTTTAAAGTATCACCCAGGCATTAAGCCCGCTTAGGCACGGCCGAATATATCACCGGCACTAAGCACGCTTAGGCACGAAGCCGAATCAAATCATCGGCACAAGGCACGCTAGGCACGAAGCTTAGAATATGTCACCCAAGACTAAGCTCGCTAGGCACAAAGCCCGAATATATCACCGACACTAAGCACGCTAGGCACAAAGCGAATATATCACCCAAGCACTAAGCACGCTAGGCACTAAGCCCGAGTATGTCACCTAGGCACTAAGCACGCTAGGCATCAAAGCTCGATAAGTAACAAGCACAAGGCACCGCTGGGCATTAAAGCACGATATATAACACCTAAGACAAGGCCTTTAGGCTAATAGCACGAGATATCAACATTTTCAACATTTCAATGCACATTTCAATAATACCATAACCAATTAAATCACTTGAATTTCATAATTCTATCACATTTCAAATTCAACTAAGCTTATTCACATTTTCTAAATAAAATCATTACATCATTGTATAATCCGCATATCATATCGATTATACACCTTTACATTGTATTAACAAAACATATCCAATTCAATGTAACATCTTTACATTCGGCTATCACATAAAAATATGCCCAAATTTATCAAACATTGTCATTAAACCCATTCATAATTCATTCTTTAATATAATCTAGCTTAAGGACTTACCTCGACTGTCGACGAACAACTTAAACCGGCTATTCGAGAACTTTCGTCTTTCCCGATCCAATTCCGTTTTTCTTTGCTCTTGATCTAGAACACATTAAATTCAGCTCATTCAAGTACATTTCAATTCAATTTAGTCCCAAAACACATAAACATGCAAATTACCATTTTCCCCTAAGATTTCACATTTTACTATTTAGTCCTAATTGTACAAAACACAAAATACACAAAATTTGCCAAGAATATACAAGGGCCGAATGTTCACAAGGGCATTATAAGTCCATTTCTTTCATTTATTTTACAAATAAGCCCCTCTAAAAATTTACTTTTACAAATTAGCCCTAAATACTCAAATTCACCAAAATTTCCAATACCAAATATATTAATCTTAAACATATCTTTAATTTAAAATCATCAAACATCAAAACCTCAAGAATTCATCAATGGCCAAATCATATATACCCACTAATCTTAGAAATTCTAGCATGGGTGGGTAATATACTAAGCAACGATCTCAAAACGTAAAATTAACAAAACCGAGCTAAATTTCATACCTAAATAAGCTTGAATAAATTTGAATGCTTCAAAGCTTTTCTCCTTTTTGTTTCTATTTTAGTTTCAGCAAGATAAGCATGCAAATGGCTTTATTTTATGAATTGTTTAACTAATATTAACATAATTTAATAATTACCATTTTAACCTTATGATATAAAATATTAAACATTATAAATTAAGGCTAGTTATGTACTTGGCCGGCCACTTACTATAGAAATGGGCTATTTGTCCTTTTAGGACTTCAATTTAAAAAGCCACTATCACATTAGGACTTTTCACTATAATTTGCAACTTTTGCACTTTACGCGATTAAGTCCTTTTTATCAAATTAAGCGCTTAAACGATAAAATTTTTCTAAGAAAATTTCACACACATTAATTCACATGTAATAAACACAAAATATAATATGTAAAAATTTTTCAGACTCAGATTCGTGGTCCCAAAACCACCGTTCCGATTAGGGTCAAATTCGGTCTGTTACAGTAAGAGAACTTTTTCCCATTATATAACCATTGCGAACATGTCTGCGTAGCACAACACGGACAAGCATAACGTCCCCTGGTACTGCAACCAGATAAATTATCATAAGTCGGGAAGTCATTAATAGTCCACATCAAAGCCGCACGTAAATTAAAGTTCTCTTTTCTCATTGCATCGTATGTCTGAACACCAGCCCATAGTTGTTGTAACTCTTCAACAATTGGCTACAAATAGACGTCAATATCATTCTGGGGCCCTTTCTCTCCAAGTATAATCATAGACAAGATAAAAGATGATTGTTTCATGCAAACTTATGGAGGCAAATTGTAGGGAACAAGCACCACAGGCCAAGTACTGTACGTTGTGCTCATGAATTTGTAAGGCTTAAATCCATCGGATGCTAGCCCAAGCATCACACTTCGAGGATCGCTTGCAAAGCTTGGAAATTTGGAGTCAAATGATTTCCAAGCTAAAGAGTCTATCGGATGCCTTAACAATCCATCATCGGTTCGTCCATCATGGTGCCACGTCATTGACTCGGCTGTCTTCGACGACATGAAAAGCCTTTGAAGCCTTGGTATTAGCGAGAAATATCGCAAAATCTTAACCGGCTGCTTCCTTGACTGTGTATCGTGTTCATCCTCGTTACCATCATCTGTATTTCTATTAATCCAACGGGATTGACTGCAGTCATGACAGCATTATTGGTTTATCCGGTAGCCCCAATACAACATGCAGTCATTTCGGCAACTATGAATTTTGTTGTATCCAAGGCCCAAATCCTTTATGAGTTTCTTCATGTCTTTGGACAATTGAGGGATTTTTTCAAACTGGAACATTTCTTGCAGAAACTCTAATAGCATTGTCAACGAGTTTTCGATCCATCCTCCCAAACATTTCAAGTGAAAAAGACGAATACAAAAAGACAGTTTAGAAAATTTTGATCCCTCATACAGTTCTTCATTCATTTCACCAAGTAACGTGTAGAACCTCGCCGCTTCTTCATTTGGTTGTTTATCAGGTACACTTCTTCCCCCTTCGGTGAAAGTATTTCCACCAAAATTATAATCATCGGTTGCATCCAAATCAAGTGAAAATGACCCAAAACCATCACTGCGTATATTAAAAGCATCCCGTAACATGCCTTCCATGTTATCATCTCTAACATTCTGATTGTAAGCACTATGAGGATAACCTAGATTCATCGATGAAGATGCTCCACTAGATGTACACTCTCCATGAAAAATCTATTTTTTGTACCTCCGGATAAAGCCATCAACAACTAGATGTTCGTAGACAACTTCACGATAATGCCAATTGATATTGCAACACTTCTTACACGGGCAAAGAATCATATTCTCTTGGCTTGCATTTTGAAATGCGAAATTCAAAAAGTTTCTACTCCATTTCGATAGTCGTTGCTTACCCTTGACAAATTCATCCAAGTCCTATCCATTTCGTAGTTGTTGAAGTCTAAAGTTGACAATAAATTACACGGCTAAATTGTTAATTTATAATTTATGTAAGCAATGATAA
Organism: Gossypium rotundifolium; assembly: GCA_025506655.1. NCBI lineage: Eukaryota > Viridiplantae > Streptophyta > Magnoliopsida > Malvales > Malvaceae > Gossypium > Gossypium rotundifolium. The sequence continues at coordinate 34,888,919 of CP106734.1, forward strand.
TTTCATTTATATAACTAAGTACTATGTAAGTTATATAAATTATGTAAGTTATGAAGTTTGACCTTAAAATTATGTAAGTTATGAAATTTGATCTTAAAATTATGCAAGTTATGTATTCTTTATGATTCATCATACGTGGGATTGTTACACCTAGAGAGGATCCATTATATCTAACAGTGAGATATAAGCAACTGATAAACCGTAAAAGTAACATATTTTAACCCCATATTTAATATGCTTTTGGATGATTTAGCCATTGATTCTGCTTTTAATCCTTTCTTTTCATGTTTATACTCAGGAAAGGCACCCGAGGATAAAAAGAACACAAAAGGGGCTTAAAACGGAGTAATTGGGCCTTAGCAAGAAATCAACACGGCCTGGTACAAAGCCTACACGACCGTGTCTCGACAATTACCTAGAGCACGGCCTCAACTCTGTGGCACACGGTCGTGCATCATCCATTTCTCACATGGACGTGCCTGGTGATCTACATGGCTGTGTCCCAATCGACAGACCTGAAGCACGGCCTGAATCTCGACTTACACGGCCGTGCCCAAAATGACAAAATCAAGGCACGGCCCAACCACGATTTGCACGGGCGTGTGCCATGGGCGTGCCCCTGCCGGAATGAGCAATTTCACTCGGAATTGGATGCTTGAAGCCAAAGAAACCTACTCGTAAGTCTACCTAAACTCCCTAATAGTAATTCTACTTGAATGAGGTACTCAGGAGCCAAGTATAGCATCCCAAAGCCTATATAAACAACCGAAGATAGGCATTAAAGGGGGGCTTTTTGGCAGAGGCTTTTGCCGAAGCTTTCATCTTTTAGGGAGTCACTTGAAGATAGCCAGTTGATCCATCTCAAGAAGCTGGAGTTCTACTTAAGACGGAGGATCTCTCCTTCAATTCCTTCAGGGGGTTTTAGGGATTTCTTATGTTTTGTTTTATCTTTTCTCTTGAGATGTTTTCTTGTTTAGTTATGAACTAAACCCTTCAGATACTTGAAGGGGATGAAACCTATAATGAATTTTGTTATTTGATTTCTAAATCATATGATAAGTACTTAGTTTGTTCTTAATTATGTTGTTTAATTTAATCTGATGTGCTTAGGTGGAGTAGGAATAGACCCTACCTAAGAGTAGATCTAGCATAATTGAGCGGAGTTGATCAGGAGCCTAGAGATAGGGTTACGAAATTTTGCGGATTAGGGTGAAACCTAATATGGGAATCCATTGATCGATTCTTTGCTTCCTTGGGGGTTATTATAAGAGAGCGAGAGTTCCACTAATTAACCTAAGGTTAGGCGTTATTCGCCTCGAGAGAGGGTTTAATATAGGTTAGGAGTCTCACGGATCAAGCTAAGTAAAGAAATCATATGGTTTGGAGAATAAATAATAAGTGAAGTCATAGGTGGATTCTTCCTGAGGGTATCGTCTTCATCAACTGAGTTTTCCTAAATTCTTTCTCCCATTCATTCTTTTGTCTTCGCATTTAGTTTAGTTTTTCATTAGTTTTATAAACCAATCACTCCATATTTCAGGCTAAATAATAGGAAGAAAGTGAGTAGTAGTACTTTTAGGTTCCCTTGGGTTCAATAAGATATTCTTGTCTAAGCTATATTACTGTTCGATAGGTGCACTTGTCTCTATCGTTGTCATAGTTAGTCTATAGGTTCGATCACTCTTTTATAAATATTAAAACTCAACTGTTTGACACGATTAGCAACCCGTTAGGTTTCCAGCCAATATACTTTGAATCTTTCTTTTTTTTTTATCTATACAAGTATTATGTAAGTTATGTTTTATGTAAGTTATGTAAGTTATGTATTATGTAAGTTAAATAATTTGATGAAAGCTATGTAAGTTATGTAAGTTATGTATTATGTAAGTTAAATAATTTTATGTAAGTTATGTATTATGTATTATGTAAGTTAAATTAAAATTTCAAATCGAGAATCAGTTGAGGTGTGAACTATATGGCATGCATTACATTGTAGTTTTTTTAAATATTAATTAGTTTTAGTTTTTCGTTTGAGGTTGGTGCAAATATTGAAAATATTGAAAAATAATTTATTTTTATAATAAAACCATTTTGGAAAACATTAAAATTATTAAATATTAAAATCAAACATATTAATCTCCTCTTAACTTGCAAATATTTATTAAAATATAAAATTTACGTTAAAATATTTATTAAAATATAAAATTTATGTTAATCTTTTATCTTAACTTGCAAAATTTAACTTTGTATTATCATTTTATATCATCTTATATGCATGATTTTAGACATTTTATTTTACAAATTTTAAAATTTAGGTCTCATTATTATTATTATTATTATTATTATTATTATTATTATTATTATTATTATTAAATTAAAGTTAATCGAAACGTAATTTTTACATTTTCAATTTAACAACAATAAATTTAACAATAAAAAGTATAAGAGTTAAATTTAAAATGTAAAAAATTTATAACATATTTTAACAATTAACTTTTATATTTTTATGTTATTTTTTATATCGTACCGTGCCTTAAATTTTAAAAAATAATACACGGGAGCTTGTAAAAAATCTAAGCGGCATGATTAGATAGCAATTTGGAGGTTGTTCAAACATTATTAATAATAAATAGCAATAATAAACAGCAATTTAGACAGAAATTCTTTAAGATTCATCATACGTGGCATTGTTACACCTCGGGAGGATCCGTTATATCTTACAGTGAGATATAAGGCAACCCGTTAGGTTTCCAGCCTATATATTTTGAATCTTTTTTTTTGGATGACAATAGAACAAACGACATATATACCAACCAAGCAAGATAATAAACCCATAATTTGGAATGACAATTTGGACAAATTCATCATGATATAATCATATTCTTGATCGAATTTTGCACTAAAACATACCTTAATAATTTGAAGAAGATGGTCTATTCCACTCTCACCAAGAAACAGGGGCTGCAGTCAGAAATACAAAAGATTAATAATCTTGACTAACAATTGGATATCTAATGTTTTTCTATCAAATGAATATAAATCAGCAAAATGAATATAAATAAGAATAATATTGATTTCATACCTATTAAGTTATTACCAGCAAATCCAATCCGACAGTTGCAGGAGCAATAGGAAGCAATAACTGAAATACAAACAACATAAAAAATTTAGCAAATTAAATATACATAATTCTTTGTCCGTTGCCACATGAAAATGATAGTACTACGCTATATATCTGAACTAACTTAAAAGTAGGGTGACGAAAAAAAATTGAAAATGTTTTTGAGTAGTGGCGTTGGTATTATTTTTAGTTTAAGTTAAAAGGTTTAATATAGTATTTGGTGCTAAAATTCCACGTTTTATTTTAATGTGATATTTATGTTATTATTATTTTATTTAATTTGGTATTTGTATTTAATAAATGTTATATATTTTGGTATTTAAAAATAATGTTATTAATTTTTAATGTTTAATTCACATTTTAGAATTGATTTGATTAAAAATGTTATTATTATTTTTTAATGCTTAGTTTGTTGACATAATGTTCATGCATCTGACATTTTTGAAATTAAAACCTCAAGCTTCATTTTAATTTTAATCACTTTTGTGGTGAATTTAAAAATTGAGCATTTCTACATTTTTACCTATAAAACTTTCAATGTTGAGGCATATGTCGAAGGTCTACCAATTCCAAGCTTCTCCAGTTTCTTAACCTTTAAAATGCAGCATTAGGAAGTTAAGGCTGGCCCATTGCATAAGAAGAAAAGTGAGCATAATTGATTAACTATTTCCCTTCCTCAGCCCGTGTTGCATGCACTTAGCAAGAAGTAAATAGGATGATATGTAGATATTTTACACCAACATCAAAGAAACATATATGAAGGAAAGAAAGAACATTATATTTGAAAAATAATTTTGGATACTTCGTCCAAAAGGTGAAAGTATCTTAGTGTACTTTATATGATAGCACCTAGACATCATACTTGATTGCAATGGTGAAGCATGATTACATTGTAATTAACTCGAGTAAGAAAATTGCTAGCAAGAAGTAAGTTGAGAAGATGTACCAAAGATCCTTGAATACCGTCGTGGTGCACGAGTATGATTCAACTTTTGATTTCTACTTCACCAATAGATAATTGATCCCCTACGCAAAAGCAGTTAGTTAGTGATGGCACAAACTAAAAAGGAATACAAAAATTACCAACACTTTCAAAATCATAGCGACACATTAACTTCAAGAGTTCTCTTTTTTCTTTTTTTATTGTTCAACCTGTCTTGGTAAGGGTGTCCTATGGAAGGAGTGTCAATACTTCGATTAATAGTTTGGAAAGAAGTTCATTTCGAACACATTCATTCCCTTTATTTTTTATTTTCTCACTAACATTTTGAAGAAACCAATGACTTTAAACGTTGGAGAGACTTCCTTATATACAACATCAGCAAAGGTAGTTTTGCCAATACCACCCATTCCCCAAAGTCCTATTACACGACTGTCTGCTTGCTCAATCAACGCCAAAAGCTTCCTTTTTTGATCATTTATTCGGCGAATTCTTGAAACACTTTCACAATTACTATTCAACTTTAAAGTTTAAAGAAGCATGCTATGTCAAGAAATATATTCTTCTCTAACTCACTTACAACAGCATAAGTATACATTCTAGAAATAAGCACATAGACAAGTGAACAAAAACACAAGAAATTCGAGGCAAATTAAGCGTGTCGAGTTATAATATGGCGATGTGACAATAGTAACTGAGCTTCCAAAAGCACTTGATTGAGTGGGAGTAGATCCAAAACCAAATCAAGCCGACCAAAACCGAAGGCCTATGAAAACAAAGTCATCGGTTAAACACCGAGGACAAGACACCAAGTTCCCAAGAGCTTATGGCTAAAAAGTAAAAAAAAAAAAAGCATAAAATTAAAAGCAGATTACTAATAAAACACTAAATTCTTCCAACACCAAGAAATAAGAGTGCAACTAATTGAAATATAAATATACTTGTATAGGTATCTAATTAAAATATAATTATATTCATATAAGCGTGTATCTTGACACACAACAACTTAATGATCTTCACATATTTGGCATTAGAACACTAAAGCACCATAAAATACCAAAAGACAGAATGCATTACAATCACATTCTTTATTATAGTTAACTAGAACAAAAGAATGTAAAATGAAGAACTCAATTATAATGATAGGATAAAGATTGAAAAACTTGGAGATAAGTCCTCTCTGCTAACCAAACTTAAAAGTTTGGAGATAAGTCCTATTTTCTTTTGTTATAACATAAATATTGGATGAATATGGTTCTGAAACTAGAAACTTTTGTGCATGAAACTTCATGGTCTCTCTTAGCGATGAGAGCACGATTACTAAAGTGAACACGAAATATAGTGCGCCTCAAACACCACAAGTGTATTCACTTTGGAAAACTCCATATTGAAATTAAAAAAATTTATCAATTTGCTATATGTCTTCTTGTCATGCCCTTGTACCAATCAAAATTAAGAACTTCCTAAGGTCTATACTGGAGCAAAGCAATAAGATACGTAAAGTTTTAACTAGGATTGGAACAGGATGAAGAAAAATATCACTGAAAATGAGAGACTTCTCCCATTTTTCTTATACTTAGAAACATTTGAGCAAGAAAACAGTTCTTCCTCCCATGCATTAAAGAAACGGGACACCTCATATATAGGGAATTGGAGGAGGTGATACTCAACTTTGTTTTCTGCTAAATGATTACTCAAACAAAATGAGTAATCGAAATCTTTGTAGACAGCAAGAGAATCAATAATGTTAGCCTCCTATTCATATATTACATTTAAGTTTCTTTCGTTTCAAGAGAAAAGAAATGGGTTTATTTCAATATTTCATTAGGTTCACACAAATGGAGTAATCATACTATCTAAACAAGCTAGAGAACAAAAGAAAATGGGATTCTTGTTGGCTTGTCTATTCATAACTCTTTAACACATTTTCTATTTGATGCAACTTACTCATTCAACATATTTTTTTTGGGGGTTATACAAATTTCTGTAAATTGATGAATTTTATACAATTCATACTTCACTTAAACTTGCATTTACTTCCCCTCGAATTAGAACTGCATTCTAAAAGGAACCAACACCATTAAATAACAAAAAAGAAAAAGGGTTGTTTACTCGTCACCCAATTTTTTTAAAGTATCGCGTTGATTGATTAATTTCATGACAGGAATATGAGACCTAAAAAAAAGGGTAATGGTTCATATTTCAGGGGGAAAGTTCATTTGTAACATTGTTTTCAGCAAACAAACTTAAACAACATACAAATCGAAAAATACCTAACCACATTCAAACCAAAACCCAAACAACAAATAAATAAAGAAATCGAATTATTGATTAAGATTACCGTTGGATTGGTAAAGGCTTGGATTTCAGACAATGATTAATCTCGTCTGTGATGCAAAATCAAGATGGAAATCGGAGAGGACTAAAAAGGCAGACCTCAGAAAAAACTAGCAACGCGAGATTATCAAATCGGAGATTTTAGAGGACTAAAATCGGAGATACAAAATCAATTTAGGGATTTTAGAGAGCAAAACGCGATGTTTTTCCTAAAATAATTCAAGCATTGCGGTGTTTATCAAATCGCGCCGCTAAAAACATATATATTGCGGCATTTAACTAAAAAAATGCCACTAAAAAACTATAAAACCACGCCGTTTTAATTAAAGTATAGTAACATTTTTTGCGGTGTTTTGGTTTAGCGCTATATCCCACCTTTTATTTTTTTTGATAAAACGCCACTAAAAATAAACAAATAATTTGCGGCGTTTCTTAACAAACGCCACTATAACATATACTATTGCGGCGTTTTTGTTAAAACGCCACTAAAACCCTGATAAAACGACAGCGTTTTCTTTCTCAATTTTAATTTTTTTTCATTTTTACTTATTTTTTCTTTCAAAATTTTGTGCTTAGATTATCATTTTTGGAATTTTATTTTTAAAAATTTTGAATATTAAACTTTTAAAAAATTTTGGAATTTTTTGAAGATTTTATAATTTTAAATTAACATATAAAATTTTTATTTTAATTTTTTCCAATTTTAATTTTAATTTTTTCAATTTTAATTTTAATTCTAATTTTAACCTATATTGTTCTAAGTTTTTCTTTCAAAATTTTTGATGACATTATTATTTTTTCAATTTTTATTTTATTATGTTTTGAGTATTGAACTTTTTAATTAAAATATTAAATATCTAGTTTTTATGTTTTTAATTTTTATTATTAAAATTTAAAAATTTAATTACCATTATCAACTCAATTTTCTTTTTCTTTCTTTTTACACCAACATTAGTTGTTTAGATTTTTAAATAAATGGCATTCAATTATATGTATACACCTAAATTTTGATATAGATACATATCGAATTATATATGAATTTTGGTTTAATGTGTAATTCTATATGTGAATTTCTAATTCTAGATTAAATGTATAGTTCAAACTTTAATTTTCATTTAATCATACACATTATTTTAAAATATAAATACATCAATATATTTTTATATTGAATAAATATAACTTTTATATATGTATGCAATATATAAATAAAAAATGATGTTAATTATATCAATAATTATGTTAATATTTTACAAGATCTAGATCAAATTAAAGTTCGTGTATACAATTGCACACTAAACCATTGTTCATGTATGCTTTTGGGATTTAACCCATTTTGATGTATATTTTTTAAAATATTAATTTACATTTTATATTATTTTGATTTATATTCTAAAAATCCAATATTAATCCCTAAACCATAAATCTTAGACTCTAAACCTTAAACACTAACCCACAAACAACAAGCCCTAAACCCTAATCTCAAAACCCCAAACCTTAAATACTAGACCATAAAACTCAAACCCTAAACTCTAAACTGCAAACCTTAAACCATAATCCGAGACCAACTTTTTGGGAATTCACATTGCCAATGTTAGTGTAGTACAAAACATATATTTTAATAGCTAACACATTAACTATAAATCCCTCATGAGGGATTTCGATTTTTGGGATTTTGGGTCATATAGCTAACACCCTAAACCCTAAACCCTAAAAATCTTAAACTTAAACTATAAACCCTAAACCCAAAAACCTAACACATTAACTATTTCCTTTCAAACCCTTAAGCCTAAAGCTATAAACCATAAATCATAAACCATAAACCCAAAACCCTAACCCATTAACCATTTCCCCTTAAACCCCTAAACCTAAACCTTAACCCATAAACATTAACACTTACACCTTATCTTAGGTAAATACTAAGATATTGAACACTATACAATAAACCCAAACAACAAACTTTAAAACACTAAACCCATACACCAAAATAACAAACCCTAAACCATGAAATTAACTTACTAAACATTAAACCCTAAATCAATTTTAATATCTTAATTTATAACTTAAACGAAAACTTCAAAATTGTTTAGTTAACAAATTGTAACTTTTCATAATTAAGTAACTAAAATGAAACTTTCTCATTGCTTATAAGTGAATGTATCAAAATAAAATATAATTCAAAGCAAGGATAAGGGAAAAATATGAAAAACTTTTAGCGGTGTTTTTTCAAAAGCGCCGCTAATGTTCGGGACTTTCACAGCCTTTTTCTAAAGGCGCCACTAATGCTCAGGTCTTTAGCGGTGTTTTTTCAAAAGCGCCGCTAATGCTCGGATCTATGGTGGCCTTTTTTAAAAAGCCGCTAATGCTCTAATCTTTTGCGGCGTTTTGAAAAAAAACGCCGCTATATCTCGTTTTTAGCGGCATTTATAAAAAACGCGCTATTTCTCAACTTTTTGCGGCGTTTTATTTAAAACACCGCTAAATGATAATATTTGCAGCTTTTTTAGTTAAAACGCCACTAAAAACGCCGCTAAAAGTCTGTTTTGTTGTAGTGCCTATTCTTGAGAATTCAAAACATTATTTCCTAACTTACTGGATATGATGTCTTGTGTCTCAATATAGGAATTTTCCAAATTAAAAGCGAGCCGAGTTTCAAAGTCGTGAAGTGTTATTTCCTAACTTACTGGATATAACATTTTATTTCTTTGAAATAGGTAAGTCTTGGTTTTCTAATAAAAGGATCATATTTTAAGTTTCAACATTCGGACATAATTTTATCGATTAGGTACCAAATTTTGGACGTTACGAGGGTGCTAATCCTTCCTCGTACGTAATCGACTCCCGAACCCATTTTTGATATTTCATAGACCAAAAACAATGTTTTGAAATAAAACGTTTTATAAGGTGATCCAATCACACCATAGTAAAAAAAGATTGGTGGCGACTCCTATTTTGATTAAAAAATCGATCCCATTTTTTAAAACTAGATTTTAGAAATGGTTTCGACAGCGTAGGTTCATTGGTCTCCACTGTTGCTGGTGTTAATACCAACTCTGAGTAACGTGTGAGCCCCAATTGGTTTGCATATATATGTATGTATGTTTACGCGATGTTTTTATATAAGCTTTTAAATTCCTCATGTTTCTGTACTTTAAAAACAAATGAAATGTTTGTAACCTTTGTTTTTCATGATGTTTTGGTCTTTTGCCCTTAATCTTAATTTGTCATGGAAAATAAATTTTCATTTTTTTGAATTAGAATCATCAATCTTAAATTCTTTAATTTAGTCTTCAATATTTCAAAAAAAAATGTCATTCTTTAAATGTTAAGTGCTAAATTTATTGAATATTTAGAATTTGAATCAAGTTGACAAATTTTGTAAATATTTAGAGCTAAATCTATTGAATTTTTATATTTAGAATCAAATTGATAAAACTTGTAAACATTAGAAGGTTAAATTTGTTATTAGACCAATAAAAAAAGCCCACGTCGTCACTTATGATTAAAATATTTAATTTCCCAAAATTTAGTGATTAAATAAAAAATTTAATAATTGAGTGATCAAAATAGAATAAAATAATCAATAATTTAGTGAGATTTTTACACTTTACCCAAATTAAAATTATAACAATTGGTATAGATTGTTCTTTTTTAATGAAATCTAAGAAAGAAGATGAAATATCTTTAATAATCTCTATATTATTTCCATCATTTTCAACTTTTAATTATTATGTAACACGTTAACCACTATATCCCTACACGTACCGAACATGGCCTTAGATCCTTTTAGTGAGGTGATAAGGGTTTTAAAGAGTAGTTTAGCTGGTGCTATACGGTCATGATATTAACTAAGATGATGTGATATATGCATCTCTATATTCTAATCTAATTTAGAGGGTAATAGTTGATACATTGATAATTGATATTTTATTATAAAATTAATTTTATTTAACTCTATTTTTAATAATATGTTATTAGCTACAGCATCGACACCCTTAATTGGGTTCAGCATCAATGAATGTGCAGAAGAACTCACCATGCAGACTTTATTGGGTTCATGAATTTGCCAAACAATAGCCACTAAAATTGACTTAGAAGATTGTGATGAAAAAAAGAATAGGAGAAGTCATCCACTTAAACTGATTAGTGGTGATTGTCCCCCCATATATGATAGTATAATCAAGTTTGTTTTCTCTAGATGAATCAAAAGATTACAGGCATGGAAAATGGATTTCTTTATTTTTTAAGAGAAAAACGAAAATCATGTTGATATGTCAGTTCAAAAGAAATTGATTTTCAGTAATAGGAAATAGACATTATTAGAGAGAAAACACAAAAAATATCCCTACTTTGAATAATTAGAAAATTCTACTACTCGCATATAATACGTTCACGTCACACATAATAATGATTTAGAGACTATTTTATAATAGAGTAAAATTTATTGGTCGAAACATAATTTAAAGTATACATAAATAATTATTTTATAGTTTACCGATTGTTATCAATTTGAGAATAGTGAACTCCACTACTGCTTTGTTAATGCCTGAAATGGGAACAGTAAAGGAGCTTCAATTATGATTCTTCTTATACATATAGCAGCTTATGAATGTATTGGATAATTGAGATTCCTTATGAGCTGTTTGTCATCCAAAGGTAGTCACTTTGAGTTGAAATCAAGAATTTCTGCCTTTTCCTGGTATCTAAATGATTAGAGAGCGTCTCTTGTGGTAACAAAGTAGGTGACAACCGAATCTCGATTGTCCAGAAACAATAATATTTAAACCCAATCATTACTGCTTTAATAACCTTTCAACATATGTTATTGCTAAGAATCGATATAAGATTGAAGAAGACAGCCACAACTTAACCATAAACAACAGCAAAACCTGACAGCTGCATAATGAGCAAATGGATTGGGGTTTTGGGGATAAAACTAATTGGACAACACAGTTAGATATTTAGGGGGAGGGGGGTGAACCAAGTGTCTCGATACAGACCCACTATCATCTAATCTAATGACACACAACCTACTCCATGTATGTTTTCTTTGTATTTTTGAAAAGATTGGCTTGATAGTTAGGTTGTTGGTTTAATAAATAAAGAATATTACATTTCAAAAACAATTGTGCTACAAAATATATTTTTTATGGAATAATAACTCTTATTTAAAATAATTGTTTGGAATTTTATTGAAAATAGTTATGTTTAGAATAAGACTTTAGTTAGAATAATTGTTATCCAACTTAGTTGTTTGCTATTTGAGAACAGTTTTAGAAACGACTATGTTTAAATAACTATTGTTTGAAATAATTTGTATTTATAATAATTGTGTTTTTTTGGAAGAGTCATTTTTAATCAAGAAAAAACATCATCATATAATAGCTCTTATTTAGGAACAACTCTCATCCAAAAACAACCATCGTCTTGCGTTTCAAAAGATGTTCTGCGAAAGATGTTTCACCAAAATAGAAAAAATAGAAATAACTTTGGAATATGGTAGGGTTCTTAAGTTGTCTTCACTCTTCAGATGTTCCGGAGAGCTTGGCTTGGTGAACTAGATTTGGAGGTAATTAAGAATTTTCCTCTTAATCATTAATACAATTGTTAATGCAATTGTAATTGAAAATTAATTACATTATTCATATTAATTAACAACTTTGTAACTCCTATCCCTGAAACACTATAAATAAGAGACATTTACAATTGGTGAAAAGACTTTTGACACTTTGACATTTTCAGTATTTTAAACTCGCAAAGGATTCTCTCTAAAATCCTCTCAATTTGCTTCTTTGTTAAACCTGATCGTTAGTCATATTTCCTTTTCTCCATTTTACCGACCACCACCTACTATTGCACATAGTGTTACCGTATCTGCATCAATCTTTCTCTCCATCTTTTTTCGGTACATCCGTTGATTTATTTGCAATACTCCCTCTGGAACCTTCTACAATTCCCAATTTTTTTAATTTTTAAAATAATCAATTTTAATGTTTATATTTATACATATTACAAAAAATAAATACATTTTTATGTAAAATATAAACCTCATTGGCGGTGTATTTTTAGCCATTTCTTTTCTGAATAATCGTAAGTATTGTTGATCTTAAAATTTAAGAAAACAACGAAGCATTGGTACTTGGGAAATTGTGCATTTAATTCTTTGGAGGCACATGAAAGTAGGAAATTGCAGCAAATTTCAAGTGGTTCCACAACATGGTATTTCTTGCCAAATAACATTTCAGGACATCTTGTGGTGCTTAATTTAATACAAATACTATGAATCTTAAAATGTTAAACATCAAATATGACGTAAGGAAATCAGTCCAGACCACAAATTGGTCAATTCTTTTGTTTTGTGCTAAATTAGATGTATATGTAAATTTTTTTAATTAGACTTATAGGTTAAATTTTTTTTATTTTAGGAAAATAGGTTGATTTTGAAAGAGAATATGAAAACATATCCAACCATCTTCGGAATTTTTTTAATTTTGTTAGAGTTAAGGTTAGGAATTTTTTAGAAATTAGGGTTAGGGTTTTAGCAATGAAATTGCGAAAGTTTATATGTAGATTTGAGAGGCCAGAGATGCGATAATGCATCTCAGAACATATACATTTCCTATGTCATGCTAGGATATGTCATGCTGGGATAAAACCATTACCTCAAAAACTCATCCTATAGAAGTCAAGTTTCAGGGTGACAGTGATTAATACAGTCACGGGTCGAAGTCTAAGTGGAGGTCCCAGTCGGCAGCCGCAATGCGGTCTCGAGTTCAAGATTTTGGATACCTCTAAATGATTCCTTGTATATACCATATATAAGATTGAAGCCATAATCATAGGGAAAAACGAAGGGCTTTCTGTTGTAATCACCATAATTTTTTTCTCTATTTTTAGGCGGTCGGTATCTTTAACCTTTCATTCTTATCCGAAGGTTGTAATCGAGGTGGACACAAGAGGGCTTTCAGGTGGAGAGCGAATGTTCTGGCACAGTAGAGGTCAAATTTAGGTCAACGGGACAGTGGTTGTAATTATTAATAGGTTGTTTAATAACGGCAACTGTTGTCACCCCAAAAGAAGCATCACATTTACTACATCGCAATAGCCGCGTCCGCCTAAGAGTCCTCATGAGTTATGGTGGTGCCGACCTTTAGATAAAAAGGAAGATTAAAGATATCGGCTGCGTGGAAATGGAGAAAAAAATTACGCCGATTATAGCGGGAAGCCCTACAGTTTTTCCTATGATTATACCCTCAAACTTTTGTATGATATTTATAAGGAAACATCTCTGGGTATCCAAAAAGTTTGAGCTCGTGCCCTCATGACGACCATTAACTTGTTATCATGTTATATTCTAATCTATGATCACATAACGGTCGTTGATTGAGACCTTTATATAGACTTCCACCTGTGGCTATATAAAGCAAAATAACCTCAGAACTTGACTTTCATAGGATAGGTTTCGGAGTTAATATAGTCCCATCTCGGCAGAATATATGAAATGTGTGCGTCTTGGAATAATATCACATCACCGACTATTCAAAAATACCTCAAATTGGAAATTTTATTAGTGATGGAAATTTTGAACACTGAAGCGGAAATTTTGTAACGTCCTCAACCCGACTCGATTCATCGGGTTTGAATCTCGAGTGTTACTACACGTAATACTTAACGAAATTCAAAACAATAGACAAACACTCTTTACTTAAAACCTTTTTCTTATCATTTCTTTTAAAAACTTAATTTCTAATATACAAAAGCAAGTATTTAAAATTGAATTATTACATCACACTTAGTACAACACACTACAACACATAAATTTACTAAAGGCAAACTCTTAGGGGACATGACTTTGCCACTGCATGCATAATAATCCACTTCGCCGCTACCTTGGCGTACTCCTGGTATAGTCCCTCCTGGTGCATACTCTTACCACATCACCTAAAACAATAACAAACATTGTAAGTTTAAGAGAACTTAGTGAGAGTTATTACAAAATACCTTGGCGAATTCTTTTATAATATTTGAAGAACATTTGAACACCAGCTACCCTTCTTAACCACTTACTTTTGTTTGGGCGGGTACTATCACAATTTCAGGCTTACACTTACAAGCTAACTACTATACTCTTAATCGTACCAATTCACTCTTATCTACCTGACTAACTTAAGATCCTTTCAGACATTACATTAATCTCTTCTTTTTCTTAGAACCACAATGGTACTTTTCAAAGAATATCTTTTCATAGCCCGCTACATTACGAACCATCTCTTCATACATACACTGATTTTAGAATGGTTGATCACATATATTGTTCACTGGCTAATACATACATATTTGGCGGATACTCACGCAGATTTGAATACTATCATTTTACTAGTCAAATCATATTCTTGTTTAATACCCTACAAGCTCCCACTAATAATGAATTATACAGATCATCCAAATGAATACCACACAATTTTATTACCGAACATAGATACTTAGAAATACAATAACTCAGATTCCATAAGATTTTAAAAGAAGACATGATACTAGTCAGATACAGAGGATACTAGATAACCCAAATTTAACCTTACACGATACATACAAACTTAGACTAATGGATACTTATCTCATTCATAACTACGAACATGCCCAAATCCCAAACTAGCAAGTTATCATGGCGGATACCTTTTCTGAACATACAGATACACACTTCTTTTCAATAAATCCCTTAAGACTTATTCAATTACATCATAGATCTTATTTAACTACCTTAACTTCAGACGTATCATAACCTTATCATAGCAGTACAAAACAATCAAAATTTATCCAGAACTTACCATAAGGGTAGCTAATCATATTCTAGTAGACAAACTTAACAGAGTACACCACAAGGGCCAAACAAAATACGTGATAAACCATAAAAGTAACATATTTTAACCCCATATTTAGTATGCTTTTGGATGATTTAGCCCTCAATTTATGTAAAAAGGTGCTCTTAATCCTTTCTTTTCATGTCTTATACTCAGGAGAACACCTAAGGATAAAAAGAACATAAAACGGATTTAATTCTGACCAAATTGGGCCAACCCAAGAAGTCGACACGGCCTGGGCTTTATTCCACACGGCCGTGCCTTGTTATCCACCTAGAACACGGCCTGTCACCAATTCACACGATCGTGCCTCATCGAAAAAAAGCCCAACACGGCTGATCCGATATACACTGCTGGTACCCCAATTGGCGAGACCAAGCACGGCCTCTACCAGATATTGCAGGCGTGTCATAGCCGTGCCTAAATCAACAGAATAGAGACACGGGCTGGACCACGATTTACACGAGCGTGTCTTAGCCGTGCCCCTACTGCGGGAAAGAGCAATTTCACTCGGAATTGGATGCTTGGAGCCTAAGAAACACAATCCTAAGTCCACTCAAACACTTAGGACGAATTTTACTTGAATTATGAGTACTTAGGAGCCAAGTAAAGCATCCCAAAGGTCTATATAAACAATCCAAGGCAGCAATTCAAGATCATCAGGTTTTAGCGAGTTTTACGCGAGCTTTACTCGTTTAGGGAATTACTCGAAGATAGCCAGTTGATCCATCTCGAAGAATCAGAATTCTACTCAAGACGGAGGATCTCTCCTTCAATTCCTTCAGGGGGTTTTAGGGATTTCTTATGTTTTGTTTTATCTTTTCTCTTGAGATGTTTTCTTATTTTATTATGAACTAAACCCCTCAGATACCTGAAGGGGATGAAACCTATGATGGATTTTGTTATTTGATTTATTGGTTTATATGATAAATACTTAGTTTGTTCTTAATTATGTGGCTTAATTTAATCTGATGTGCTTAGGTGGAGGAGGAATAGACCCTACCTAAGAGTAGATCTAGCATAATTAAGCGGAGTTGATCGGGGGCCTAGAGATAGGGTTACAAGATTTTTTCAGATTAGGGCGAAACCTAATATGAGAGTCCATTGATCGATTTATTACTTCCTTAGGGGTTATTATAAGAGAGCGAGAGTTCCACTAATTAACCTAAGGTTAGATGTTATTTGCTTCGAGAGAAGGTTTAATATAGGTTAGGGAGTCTCACGGATCAAGCTAAGTAAAAGAAATCATATGAATTGAAAGTTAGATAATAAGTGAAGTCATAGGTGGATTCTTCCTGAGGGTATCGTCTTTATCAACTGAGTTTTCCAAAGTCTTTTCCCAGTTTATTCTTTTGTCTTTGCATTTAGTTTAAGTATTTCATTAGTCTTAGATAAGTTAATTAATCACTCCATATTTAAGGCTAAATAATAGGAAGAAAGTGAGTAGTAGTACTTTTAGGTTCCTTGGGTTCGATAAGATATTCTTGCCTGAGCTATACTACTGTTCGATAGGTGCGCTTGCCTCTATCGTTGTCATGATCGATCTCTGAGTTCAATCACTCTTTTATAAATATTAAAACTAAACTATTTTGCAGCGATCAAGTTTTTGGCGCCGTTGCCGGTGAATTCTAAAATATTACGAAAGCTCTATTTTTATTACTTTAGCCATTATTTCTAATTTTTATTAAATTTCTAATTTTACTAATCCTCTTTCTTTATTAAACTTGCAAGGTACCTCTAGTTTATGACTAGAAAAAACCCTAGAGGACCATTAGAATACGACAGTGATATTGAAGCTACCGCTCGCAGAAATCGCAGAGAAACTAGACGAGCTCTAGACTACCAAAGAGAAGAACAACAAAACAGATCCAATCCTACTGAAGGGATGGCCGAAAATAATCCACCTGATGCGCAAGATCAGAATGCTCCGCGTACTATGTATGATTATGCTAAACCTAATTTGACAGGAGCAGAATCTAGTATTGTTAGGCCTGCTATAGCTGCTAATAATTTTGAATTAAAACCTAACACAATACAAATGATTCAACAGTTTGTTCAATTTGATGGATTGCAGGACGAAGATCCAAATAATATATAGCTAATTTCTTAGAGTTCTGTGATACTTTCAAAATAAATAGATTTTCTAATGATGCCATACGTCTTCGATTATTTCCTTTTTCATTAAGGAATAAAGCAAAGCAGTGGTTGAACTCGTTACCAAGAGGGTCAATCACAACATGGGACCAAATGACCAAAAAATTTCTTTTAAAGTATTTTCCACCAGCCAAAACGGCCAAATTTAGGAATGACATATCTTCTTTTGTGCAGAATGACACAGAAACATTATATGATGCATGAGAAAGATACAAGGATCTCCTAAGGAGATGCCCACACCACGTATTACCTTTGTGGCTTCAAGTCCAAACTTTCTACAATGGTGTGAATTCTTTAACAAGGAAAATGATTGATTCATCAGCCGGTGGAACTCTGAACAAAAAAACTCCTAAAGCGGCCTACGATTTTATTGAGAAGATGTCATTGAATACTTATCAATGGCAAATCACAAGGGCAAAGCCGATAAAATTAGTCGGAGTTTTCAACATAGACGCAGTGACAATGCTGTCAACATAGGTGGAGTTAATGAATAAAAAGCTTGATAATTTATGTTCTTCGCAGGTACATCCAGTAATGCAATGCGAAGCAAGCGGGAATGTGGCGAATGCTGAGTACCCACCCTACCAACCAGGAGCAGAAAACGAGCAGACAAACTATATAGGTAACAATTTCAGATCCAATAATAATCCTTATAGTAATACTTATAACCTAGGTTGGAGGAACCACCCAAATTTTTCGTGGGGAGGACAAGGAAATCAAGGAATTCAAAGGCAGCAACCTCCTCCAAATTATCAAAATCAGCCCTACCCACAGGAAAGAAAATCAAGTCTTGAAGAGATGCTGACAAAATTCATGGCGACCACGAATCTCATCTTCAAAAGTGATACAAACCTTGATGAACAATGAAGTCGATGAAAGGACTCGAGAATCAAGTTGGAGAACTTACTAGGTCGATGGGACACCTCACAAAGCTAATTTCTGAACGCCAACAAGGACGTCTACCAAGCAACACAGAAATAAACCCAAAAGAGCAAATCCAAGCCATTACAACTCAAGAGGGTACAGAAGTAGATAGACCCACATCAACGCAAGAAAGCAAGGATAAGACCGAGGTAGCTCAAGAAAAGCCAAAACCAGGAATCAAAGAATACCAACCTCGCATACCTTATCCCGAAGCATTGAAAAAAGATGATTTAGAGAAACAATTTGGTAAGTTTCTAAAACTCTTGAAGAAATTACATATTAACTTACCTCTTCTTGAAGCTCTTTTTTAGATGCCCGATGCAAGGAAATTCTTAAGCAAGCTCTTGACGAACAAACGCAAAATAGATGAAGAGCACCATGTGGAATTAAACGCAACATGCTCAGCAACGCTACAGAACAAGCTACCACAAAAACTAAAAGATCTAAGAAGTTTTACGATTCCATGCTTAATTGGTAGTTTGACTATTAATAATGCGTTAGCTGATTTAGAGGCAAGTATAAATGTTATGCCCTATGCACTATTTAAACGACTAGGTCTAGGGAAGCCCAAACAAACTAGGATGAGTATTCAACTAGCTGATAAAACTGTTAGAATCCCTAGGGGCATTATTGAAGATGTTTTAGTCAAAATCGATAAATTTGTTTTCCCAGTAGACTTTGTTGTTTTAGACATGGATGAGGATAATTCAATCCCCTTGATTTTAGGAAGGCCTTTTCTAGCAACTGCTAGAACTAAGATTGATGTTGCCACAGGAGAACTCATACTTCGCATGGGAGATGAATCAATAAATCTTCAAGCTCTCAACTCAGCTAGAGCCATGAATGATGAAGGTACGAAAATTACTCTAGTCGATAATCAAATTATTCAACCTTTATGTAGGAAACACCACATGACATCAAATCTGAGGCAAACCATAGCATCTTAGTCGGCACAGAAGAATCACGTACACTTAAGGTCGACAAATTAGAAGAGTAAAAGACACAAGCAAAGAGCAGATCCATACGAAGTAAAGTCGGAGGACCTTGAATTGCTCATAGGGACATCGAATCACTTTAAAATAAAAGATGAGGTACATGAAATCTTCCCCCACAACACGGTCGATGTAAGCAATCCAATATTCATAAATTCCAAGGTAAACACTTCTCGACCCCAATTTTTTCATAAAAGAAGAACTACAGACATGAGGGAAGATATTCAAACCTTTAAACCTCCTTGAAATCTTCAAACACAAGAATAGTCTAGCTCAAGACTATAAGCAGCGCTTTTGGGAGGCAACCCGAACACTAACAATTTTATTTTCGGTTTCTTTTCTTTCCATCTTTCATCCTAATTATTTCATTGAAAACTAACATAAAAGTGTAGATTTCGAGGCCACACGACCTTACACATTGGCCGTGCTCGTGGCCGTGTGGACCACAGAACTACTACTCGACAGGAGAGCCAGTGCAAGTCGGTCCAACCACCCCCAACGTCACGAATCCAACCACCCACAAAGATCGGCACCAACAAAATAGCACGGCCGTGCCTCACAGCCGTGCTAAGATACTGACTTATTTAGCACGAGCAGACCACGCCAATGCATTCCAACCCTGCTCCTATACTGGCTTTTTAGGAACAGGCGTGCAAACCAACAAAACGGGCGTGAAAGGACAACACACCCCACAACACGGCCGTACGACACGGCCGTGTGAATCGACACACCCTCGGTACACGGGCGTGGGAACGTGCTAGATTTGAAATCCTATTTAAATCCCCACAGCCCTTCCTTTTTGTCTCATCTTCTTTCTTATTCCTTCTTTCTCTTTTCTTTCAAATTTTTCTCCCTATTCATAGAAAAGATCCAAGACACTTGAGCAACACAAAGATCATGCTGAAGAAACGTAAGCATTATCTCCTTAGAGGAGACCTCAACATGAGTTCATGCCGGCAGCTTCACTTAATTGACACGCCAAGGGTCTCGGAAACCTTTTTTGTTCTATTTTTCTTTTCTTGTCTCCTTTATTTTCCTTATCTATACTTCTTTTCTGCTTAATTTAATTTATTTCATATTAGTTTCTTGGTTTTAGGTTCTAAAGGCTGCTAGGGAATCACACACCACAACCTTTGAGGTCACACCACTTCCCAAACCATCCAACAATAAGGACTTCTTAGTCCATTAGTCTTTTCTTTCAATTTCAGTTTTCTTCTTAGTCTCCTTCTTTTTATTTCCTTAATCTTTAAATTTATTATTAGTATACTATCATTATTTCTCTAGATCTCTTGGCTATATCTTCACAGGCTACCCAATTTCTTCATCTAGCAAATTGCTTCTCGGTAGCCACTCCATCGGGCCCATAGAAAACACCATCACCGCCACCAAAAATGCCCGGGATCATCCAGATTTCAGGGAGTATTACTTTCCCCACTTATCTTCTTGATTTGGCACATAAATTTCATTATCTATCTTTGTACATCAAGGACAATGTACATCTTAAGTGTGGGGGTAATAGTGTCTAACCTTTTGCATAATT
Organism: Gossypium rotundifolium; assembly: GCA_025506655.1. Taxonomy (NCBI): domain Eukaryota; kingdom Viridiplantae; phylum Streptophyta; class Magnoliopsida; order Malvales; family Malvaceae; genus Gossypium; species Gossypium rotundifolium. Next base: position 34,909,782 of record CP106734.1, read on the forward strand.
CTCAAAACCCTGAAATTAGTCTTGATCTTAAGTATTATTCTCATAATATTAATTAGGATGAAATTTCTAATGATTTATGATTTTTATTGATATATTTTAGAACAAATCATAGTTAATTGTGCATTGATGATTAAATTTGAAGAATACTAGAGAATCAAGCATGATAAGTCTATTTTCAAAAATAAAAATTGATAGGTTGTTGAACTAAATCTGAGTATTACTTTGAAATTTGAAATCTATAGGGATTGATGTCAAAAACACCCATAATTTCTGTGAGATATTGAGCCTTATAGAGCATATATTATTTTTCATGCTCACTTTTATTGATATTGAGTGTGTCAACCTTGAACTGTTATTCTAGAACTTGCCTCGTTTATGCATGTCGAGACCACAATAATGATTTGATATACTGAGATGATAAAGGCACCTAGGTTTTAACCCGTTCACTCCACTAAAAAGCCTACCTACACAAATTAACCCCTAGTGAACCCCGTTGAATCCTAACAACCTTTTTATTGACTCACCCACTAATATTAACCCAAAATCCCTTTGTATTTGTTATCAACTTTATTTTGACTACCCCTCTATCGAGAATTGACTTGATCAATTGCCAAATTAGGTTATTTCAATTATCAAAGTTCCTTCTATTAAGTTTTACTTAGTTTATTCTTAAAAAAAATCCAAGTTTATTCAATAAAAGAGCTTAGAGCAATTAAACTCCAATTATTGAAGAAAAAGCTCGTGTTAAAGTATTATCAAATTTTAAAGTGAAGAAAATACTCTTTATTATAGAGTAATTATCAATAGTGGTATTATTACTTTTCATTCGATGTAAATATTCATATTTAGTTCATTATTTTTTGATTAGGTAATTAGTCAATTCAATCTCAATTTTAACTCTCTAACTCAGCCTTTATCCACACCTTTTAACCCAAGCCCGTTACAACCCTAATAAAGACCTTTTGATCATTTATCATCTCATATCTGATGGTGGAGATTTGATTTTCGAGCAAGCCTATGGGATTAGCTTTTCAAGTTCGACCTTTGAGCGCTTTTTCTTGATCCTTAAACACTTTCAGTGCTTTGAGTGAATCTTTAGTGAGGATGTCAATCCTTGTCGGTTTTGAATCAAAGGTAATTATTTAAATAAGGGGAGACACCTATGTTTTCATGCTACAAAATCATGACTTATCTCGTTTGAATCTTTAGGGCACTTCGAGCTAAATGATCCATTTATAAACTATCTATGAATTATAATGAGGCATTGTCAATGGGAATTATAAATTTTGGAAAGTTCGCTTTAATTGTAAGTTGAGAATTTTGCTTGAGGACAAGCAAAAGCTTAAGTGTGGGGGTATTTGATAAACCGTAAAAGTAACATATGTTAACCCCATATTTAGTATGCTTTTGGATGATTTAGCCCTCAATTTATGTAAAAAGATGCTCTTAATCCTTTCTTTTCATGTCTTATACTCAAGAGAACACCTAAGGATAAAAAAAACGTAAAACAGGCTTAATACGGACCAAATTGGGCCAACCCAAGAAGTCGACACGGCCTGGGCTTTATTCCACACGGCCGTGCCTTGTTATCCACCTAGAACACGGCCTGTCACCAATTCACACGATCGTGCCTCATCGAAAAAAAGCCCAACACAGCCTGACCCCGATATACACTACCGTGTCCCAACTGGCAGACCCGAAGCATGGCCTCTACCCAGATATTGCACGGGCGTGTCATAGTCGTGCCTAAATCAACAGAATAGAGACACGGGCTGGACCACGATTTACACGAGCGTGCCTTAGCCATGCCCTTGCCGCGGGAAAGAGCAATTTCACTCGGAATTGGATGCTTGGAGCCCAAGAAACACAATCCTAAGTCCACTCAAACACTTAGGACAAATTTTACTTGAATTACGAGTACTTAGGAGCCAAGTAAAGCATCTCAAAGGTCTATATAAACAATCCAAGGCAACAATTCAAGATCATCAGGTTTTAGCAGAGTTTTCTGCCAGAGCTTTACTCGTTTAGGGAATTACTCGAAGATAGCCAGTTGATCCATCTCGAAGAATCAGAATTCTACTCAAGACGGAAGATCTCTCCTTCAATTCCTTCAGGGGGTTTTAGGGATTTCTTATGTTTTGTTTTATCTTTTCTCTTGAGATGTTTTCTTATTTTATTATAAACTAAACCCTCGAGATACAAGGGGATGAAACATATGATGGATTTTGTTATTTGATTTATTGGTTTATATGATAAATACTTAGTTTTTTCTTAATTATGTGGCTTAATTTAATCTGATGTGCTTAGGTGGAGGAGGAATAGACCCTACCTAAGAGTAGATCTAGCATAATTAAGCGGAGTTGATCGGGGGCCTAGAGATATGGTTACGAGATTTTTTCGGATTAGGGCGAAACCTAATATGAGAGTCCATTGATCGATTTACTACTTCCTTAGGGGGTTATTATAGGAGAACGAGAGTTCCACTAATTAACCTAAGGTTAGACATTATTTGCTTCAAGAGAAGGTTTAATATAGGTTAGGGAGTCTCACGGATCAAGCTAAGTAAAAGAAATCATATGAATTGAAAGTTAGATAATAAGTGAAGTCATAGGTGGATTCTTCCTGAGGGTATCGTCTTTATCAACTGAGTTTTCCAAAGTCTTTTCCCAGTTTATTCTTTTGTCTTTGCATTTAGTTTAAGGATTTCATTAGTCTTAGATAAGTTAATTAATCACTCCATATTTAAGGCTAAAAATAGGAAGAAAGTGAGTAGTAGTACTTTTAGGTTCCTTGGGTTCGATAAGATATTCTTGCCTGAGCTATACTACTGTTCGATAGGTGCGCTTGCCTCTATCGTTGTCATGATCGATCTCTGAGTTCGATCACTCTTTTATAAATATTAAAACTAGACTGTTTTGCAGCGATCAATACGCCACCAAGGCATCATATAGAATCACGTACGAAACTAAGCTTTACAATTTAGTCCTTTTCATTTTATTCAATTTGGTTCCTAATGTACGAAACTAAAAACTAAGCTTTACAATTTAGTCATTTTCATATACTAAGCTTGGTTTCTAACAATTTCACACCAATTTCATTCAATTATCAAAATGGTAACTTTCAAAAACTTTAACAATTTTACAAATTGGTACATGGGCTCACTAAATCAAACTCTCATGTTCTCAAATCTACAAAAATCAAAGAAAAAAGGCTAAGAACTTGAAATTAATACCTGAAAGTTAAAACCAAGCTTCCAAATTTCTTTAATGGTGGATAGTAGGTTTTGGGGAAGATGATGACTTTTTTCATCCTTTCCCATTAAATTTTGTTTATATACTTAGGTTAGTAAGTTAATTAAACTTAATTAGTTAAGTTAATCATGTTTAATTAAACATAATCCTTTAATTAATCAAATTAATGACATATAGCATCAAATTCCACTAAAATCTATTTTAATTTGGTTTATTTGCCATTTTAATCCTTTGGATAATTTCTATATAAGTCTGCAAGTCATTTCCTAATTAAAAATCTATAGCAAATAATTTTTTACAATTTAGCCCTTGAGCCTTAATTGCTCACAATTTCAGTTAAATTACTAATCCAAATTTCAACTCATCTATACACTAACTCCATAAACATTCTTATTTAATATTTATGAAAATAGGATCCCGGAATCGCATTTTTGACACCACTGAAAATCGAATTGTTACAAATTATGTTACACATTAGAAAAACCTAAACCCTAATGATCAAACAAGATATGGTGAACATATTATCAATCCAAGATCTACTTAACTAATGTAAACAAATTATATTGTACATTAGAAAACCTAAACTCAAATGATCATACAAGATATGGTCAACATATTAATTGATGTCAAAATTCATTAATGTATATATTAAGAAATGACTACTTTTTTTATATATAGGTTGATTAAGTGATTAGTTAAGATCTAGTGATCTAATGCAAACAAATTATATATACATTATAAAAACCTAAACATTAATGATCATACATGATATGGTGAACATATTAATTGGTGTTAAACCTCATTAATGCATATATTAAGAAATGAATAATTTTTTGATATATAGGTTGTTAAGTGATCATATAAACTTTGATTCAAGTAATCAATCAAGATCTCGGTAATCTAATGCAAGCAAATTATTTTGTACATTAGAAAAACATAAACCTTAATGATCATACATGATATCTTGAACATCATAAACCTTAATGATCATACATGATATGGTGAACATATTAATTGATGTCAAAATTTATTAATTTATATCTTAAGAAATAAACTTATATATATAAGGCAGGATCCTCTAAAATTTTTGGAAAATTTTAATTGGGATCCCCAAATTTTAAAAATTTTCATTATAGCTTTTAAACTTTTGAAAAATTTAATTTAGTTCTAATTTTTTTGGAAATTCTCATTAATCTCACACATTTTTAAAAAATTTTAACTAGACCTTTGACCGCCCTCCATCACCTTCGTGAATGATGAGAGAAAATCAACAAATAAAGACAACAATCGAATGAAAATACTATGCGCGATGTTTGCAAGTGTGATAAGTCGGTTGTAATATAATTATACAACGAGGCACGGAGTACTCCAAGGATCGAACCCAAGAAAGTTGACAATTGAACAATTTCTATGAACGAGTATGTAAGATATAGAGTCTAACCAACTAATTGCTAAACATTATAGTACAACAAACCATAAAGTCAAAAATAATTATACTAAATTATGAGCTAACTACCAAGGACTAAATTACAAAATGTGCAAATTTACGAAATTGATAAATAAATAACAAAAGATGGTTGATTGATTTCGATGTAGTTCACCAATCCTCGAATTAGGGATCTAAATTGTTTAAACTCCTAAAATGGTTTCATTTTACCTTTAGATATTAATTTTACCAAATTAGACAAGTTAATCTGGTTTGTATCTTGATCTCATCGGCTAACTTCGGACTAATAAATTGGTGCTTGACAAGATTACCTCTCGGTCTCACTTGTCTAAATGTTTTCTTAGGGTCGTCAATCCAAAGTTTTTAGGTTTATTCAATTTAGTCAAATTTATTACAATTTAGTCCCTCATCCAAAAATTAGTTTATCCACATCTCCATCAACTAACCCCCTTAAAGTTTAGTTACCTGTATTAAAAAATAAGCAAATAAACATGAAAGAAGAAACCATTGTAGCCATTAACATAAAACTTGAGAAAAAGATGAAAGTTTGGATTTTTAATTTAGAAAACTTAAAGCAAAGATGAAGATGGGAAACAAGCCTCAAAATAAAGAACAAGAAACATGAAAGATAAAGTTTGTAACAACTGAAACTAAAGGAAAATGAAATAGCATTAAACAAAGAGTAGAATGTCATTACAAATAAAAGAGATGGGCTAAAAGTGTAAACAAACCTAAGCTACAATGTTAACTAACTTAATTAAATATAAGAACAACAATAATAAGAAGAAAAATGCAGGAAAATAAACACTACATCTATGGAGGAAGATGAAAAATAGGAAACCCTAAAAAAGTGCAAAGAAAAACTAAAGAAAACCTAAGAGAAATTATCTAAAACTAAGCCTAAGTGTTTCCTCTCTCACTAACCAAATTTGGTTATTTTTAGCAACAATTTTTTTACCCTCTTTGTGCCCAAAATGCCTTTGAACGGGCCTTCAATGATTGGTGCTTTGGTTGGACAAGAGACTATCCTTGGTGTCATTTTTTGTTCCCTCACGATGTTGGTATCGCGATACCCAAGGATAGGATATCGCGATACCATTGACATGCTTGACTTGGGTAGGTGGGTATCGTGATACCCAAAGTGGATATCGCGATACCACTGTAGGTGGTCTTCATCTTTGGGCCCTGTTGGGGGTATCACGAAGGAAGGATATCATGATACCTTTTCCTTTGGTGATGTTTTCACTCGATTTCAGCCTCCAACACATTCCTACAACACTCAATCATATGTTAGGGCTCCTACTAGCACAATTGGTCAATTTGGTGTCAAAATAAGTAAAAAGAGACATTCACAGTTATTGAATCGAAATTTTAAAAAGTTTGAAAAACTACAAAAAGTTACTAATTTGCTAGAAAACAAGCTCTGTAAGTATAACGGGAAAGCTTAATTTGCCATATCAAATTACAGCAGATCAAGCCCTTAATTATTTTTTAAAATTCTCATTAAAATCATAAATTTTTGAATTGATAGATGGTTGTGGTAGGCCAAAACATATGGGTCAATTGATTGCCACCCAAGCAAGCGAAGCTACCCACTTTGTGATTGTCCACAAGGTTACTTAAATCCCAAACAAGCTACCAGGAACCCCCTTGAGTCCTTATCAGACTAAAACTCCTTTGTTTTGATTGTTTCAATACTCTAAATTAAAATAAGACCATTTCCTATTTTTCCTATATAGATATACATATTGGCTGACCATCCCATACATTCGAATATTGAAGGAAAACTCTATTGAAATTTAGTGAAAATTTACTCATTACTCAAATAAATTTTATTTTCCTGGAGCAATTCTAAATTAAAGAGGAATTATTATTCCATTTATCTAATAATTATAATTCAAGGTCCAGTGAATTTTTTAGTGAGTTTGGTTTCTTTATAAAGATTTGTGCAAACTCCCTAAAGGAGGTGGCTTGGATTTTTCCATTGTTTAGTTTTCTTTTGGATTGGAGCTCACTTTCCAAGTAACCGTGAATTCAAGAATAGTGAAGAAGATCAATTAGTTAAAAGTTTGAAGACATCAAATTTTGTTTCAAGTTGGCTGAAAAGCTTGAGGACTTTCTTAGAGGACCCTTGCATTTTGAGCATCTCCTTGAAGCTATGAAACACATGTATTTTATTTGATCAAATTTATAACTTTAGATATCATAATAAAGGTCCATTTTAGAAAAAATTTTAAATTTCGTTGTGCCACTTTACCATGTTTTCTAAATCGATTCTTAACAATATGCAAGGTATATACAACCACATCATGCCATTCAACAAAAAACAAACATTAATTGATACCTCTTCAAATAATGTAGAAATAATTGCAATGCACGAGACAAACTTAGAGTGTTAGGCTAAGGATATTGATCCAACATGTCTAAAAGATATATAATTTGCTGCTATAGGAAAATACATAAACTATTTTGTAGAGCCCAAATTTTGCCTGGGGCCCAATAACAAAACCTTAGCCTAGAAACCAAAATTAAAACAGTCCAAGTTTTTTTACAACCAATCCAATTACACAACCCTAACCCAAATTTACAGGGGCCCAATGGCCCAAAAACCTTAAAAATTTTCGGCAGAAAAGAAACCCTAGTGCCTAGGCGCCGCTGTTGCCCCATGTGTGCCTCAGCGCGCACCACGCCAAGGCCTGGCTCCTTCACCTGCTCCACCATGCTCCTAGCACCTGCAAAGCAACAAAAATAGCAAGAAATAACAAGCAACAGGAAAAGCAAATTGCAAACAACAATAAACTTGTAATATTTTCGACTATATAAGCCCGAAAACCAAACCAATGTAAGGGAGAGATTTTTGGCAATAAAAAAACAAAAGCAGGAAAAGAAAAAAGAAACAGATTTGAAGTTGGAAAGGTTTTTTCCTCTGTTTTCTTATTTTCACTTTCTGTTCATCTTCATTCTTCGCAAATCTATTTTAGTACAGAATAAAAACACAAAAAACAAATCAAAAACTAGAGAAATTTTTTTGTATATATTGTTGTTTTATTTTTACCTTTTTTATTTATTTATTTTTTAAATCATTTTTACAATACATATATATATATACATACATACGTAAAAAAAAAGGGAAAATTACCTTTTTTTGGACCTCGGCCACCGTGCACGGCGAAGCCAACGACGACGACCAGTGGCCGGCGCGGTGGTCTGGCGCCAAAAAGTTGGTCGGATTCAAGGGGAGAGGGAGAGAGTTTTTGAAAGTTTTTAATTTTTTTGAAGAGAAGTTTGAAAATGAAACAAAAAAAAATTTTTGGGCTTTATAAACCCCAAAAAAACGGCGCCGTTTCATCCCCTCCCCCCAGACGCCAAAACGACATCATTTTAGGGAGGACCCAAGACCCGACCGATGGGTAGGAGGATCCACGTGTTTCTTAAGCGGAAAGGCTAATTGCACTTTTAGCCCTTCCGCCTTTTTTTCTCTGCAATTAAGTTTATTTTATTTTTTTTAATTTTGCCCAGTATTTTATTTCGGTTTTCAATTTGGTCCTCTTTGATACTGTGCATTTTGGATGTAACATCCTAAATTAGGGGTTGTTAAAATTTAATTTTATTCATGTGTGTGCTTGAAGAAATGAATTCTATGTTTGCTAGACATATTTTAGGGTCTAGTCATAACCCCGAACTAGGTCGGATTTAGAACTAAAAATTTCTTTTTAAGTATTTAAAAGGAGGGAGCTAGGAGATAGGGGTTAAGAGAAGTTTTGGGAGAAACATGACACAAGGAATAGCTTGGCAAAGTGGCTTTCATGTGCCACTTAAGTGCTACAAAGGAGGCGTCAAAGGGAGCTTCAAGGGAGGAGATTCGAGTCTTGGGAGTTACAAGGGTTATGCTTTTATTTTGGGCTTTTTGGGACGTTAAAGAAAGGGGCTAAGTTGGAAGGCCTTAACAGATTTTGTGGGTAAGGTATGGACATGAAAGACGTTTGGTGGAGTGGTTTGGGGTGCCACTTAAGGCTTAGAGGTGGCGGTCTTGGGTTTGAAGCACGAGGTTGCGCTTGGGAATTCTATTTTCTTTTGTTTTAGGAAGGGAATCGGCCTAGGAAGGCCTTAAAATTAAATGGTGAGGTTTTATGACATGAAAGTCAATTGGGAGGAATGGCATGGGGCGTTAAAAAGGGGGCTGCGGCAGTTGCTCATTTAGGTCCCAGGTTCGAACCAAAGAAACAGCAGTGGGCATTTTATTTTTTTTATGCAGCTGGCGTGAATGGGAGTAAGATGATGGCATGATTTTGGACTCTTAAATTGATAAGGATAAAGCTTAATTTTTGCTCTAGAATTCGACTAGGAGAGTAAATATTAGTAGTTTATTTTCATTATATTTGTTAAAGAGGTGATTAGGAGATTAAAAAGAAGATAAATATTATTTTTAAGTGATAATTAAAAGCCAAAATTATCACCAAGAGAGGGAGGTGATGGCCGACTTTAGGACTCCTTGGGGGGCTGTCCATAATCGGGTTTGATATAGCAAGGGAGTGCCAAAATTCATCAAATTTCTTTTCTTTTTCTCTTCAATAGTTGCTGGCCGAATTTTCCTTAGATACAATAGCCAAAATTCTTCAAAAAATTCTCTTCTTTTCTTTCTCTATTAGCCGAACCTCTTCCACCCCTTTTGCCGAAATCTTTTCTCCTTCATTAGAGCTACTTTGGCTGAATAGCAAGAGAGCACGAGATTCTTTTCGAGATTCTTTTGCAATCATTTAGTAAGAGGTATGTGGACATAGCCAAATGGTTTTTTTTTTTTGGATCTATGGTTATGGCCGAATGGTTTATGATGCATAATGATGAGATTTAACCAATTGTAGGGAGGGACTTAAGCCGATTGAAGGAAGCTTTTGGGATTTGATTCCCTAAGATAATGTGGTAAGTAACGTTCGGCCATAGGCCTTGATTATATATAATTGCGCAAGTCGATTCTAACAATTGTTTTGGTAAGGATCTCGACAAGTCAAGTGATAATTTCGGGATTTCGGTAAGTGTGGTAAGTGAATAATTATATTCGGCCAAAGGCCATGTTATGTACTTTATGTGGTAACCGATTCTTATTGTGGGATTTGGTGAGTCTTAATCAAGTGACGACTTGAGTTTGTTTGGAAATTAAATCCATTTAAGGTAAGTGCCATAAGAGCCTTTGGTATTATTTAGTTTACCGAATAGTCCAAAGTCCCTAACCCGTTGTTGGCCGATTATAGGGTCAAGGATTTAGCATCGTAGATCGGATCTTGAGATCTAGGAATTTCGGTAGTGTGGTGTGTAAACTCTTTACACACTTTATTAGTAAACTTTGCTATATTGTTGCCTTGTTAATTATGGTAGTGATTTGCTTGTGGGCTTAAGCATGGATTAGGGTAAGTCCCTATTACTTTGTCTATGAAATATGATTGAGTATGCCATCATATGTTGTTAAATGCATGATATATGATAATTGATATGTAAGCATGATGATGGTGGGATTGATGAGAGGAAGGGATGATCTTATGGATCGTCACTAGTGGTTACGACCACAAGATGGGTTGGCCCCATCGATTAATTGTGACTTGGTCACGAGTGGTTTTGACCACCTTGTTGTTAAATTGTGACTAAGTCGGTGGTTTGGTACCACCGATGGTTTTGACCACATTATGATATTTTGTGACCTATGGTCATCGATGGTTTTGACCACACGATGGGTTGGCCCCATCATTTTATTTGTGACTCTAGTCACCAGTGGTTTTGACCACTAGTGGTTTTGACCACACGGGGTAGTTAAGGAGTACGGATGGTTAGCGGGGTTGCATATTTGCATGTTTATTAATAATCTATGTATGAGTTACATTTTCGGGTGGGGGATTTACACACTGAGTCTTGGTGACTCACCCCTTCCCTTACTATTTTGCAGATGAGTAGATCGCGGAGATGGAGCCGGAGAGGACTCGAGGCGGCCATGCTTGAATCGTTGGATTTGAATTTAATTTATTATAGTTAAGTTTATTTGTTTTCTTTTCTAAGTTTTTAATTTGGGTTGTAATAAGGCCGCTAATTTTTATTTGGATGTTTACATAGTTATTTTTGTTTTTACTTATGCTATATTACCAATGAACTTACAAATGTTAAGTAAATCGGTTAAAAGCAAACTTTTCCAACTAAGTAACTTTTACGAGTTTTTCAAAGATGTTACCATCGGGTAACAAAATACACCAAGTCACCATAACCTTGACAAATTTTAAAACTTCACATGATCAAACGTTTTCAAAGGGTTCATCAACCCAACCATGTTTATGAAAATAATCCCAACTGAGTTTTATCAAACCCCGTTTTAATACCATAGCCACATTTTAACGAGTTTTCACCAAACACCCAAAATAATTCAAATTATTTTACTCTGTGACTTACCAGATCCGGTCAGGACTCATGGGCCGGGTTGGTGTGTTACATTTTTGGTATCAGAGCCCGGTTCAAAACTCGGCTGTGGGGGCCCAAGGCCCAAAATGTTTTGTTTATGTTAGTAGGCCTTATTAGAATGTTTTGAGAAACTGTTTATGGCTTGAACAGCATGGCACCAAGTCTCTAGCACCAATCCACCCAGGTAAGTAATTCTATCTATTTTCTTTGTGAATATTTGATGAGGGGTAGAAGGGTAAATTGGGAACGTAGACTATTAGAATAGAAATTGTTGAACCCTAGGGTTAGCATACCCCAATGAACAATGCATAAGATTTAATAATTCCTAAACAACCACGTGAGTTGTCACCGAGCAAGGGATGTGGCAATCATTATCGCATGTCTAGGATTGGATTCGGTGGGAGCACGGTATTTAAGCGATCCTAGTGACTCACCTCCTACTCACTTGAATCCTACAGTGCGTGGTGACGGTTCATCCTAGCAAGGACGACATACTCACAAAGCTAAACTTGATAACTAAAACCCGAAAGGGACTAGCCGTTTTGTTTTTGAAGTAATTAAAACCTTGTTTTTAAAAAAATGACCAAAATACCCCTCAGTTTGAAAAATGACCAAAATACCCCTGGCTTGAAAATTTCCAAAATACCCTTCGTAAGAAAATTTCCAAATAGAAAATTTTCAAAATATCCTTCTTTTGTGTAAACAATCAGAACCAAATTTTAGAAATCTTGTTATGAAAAAAATTACTAAAATACCCTAGTGGTAAAATTAAGAAATTGCCCCTAACCAACAAAATTACCAGAATAACCCTGATTTTCAAAATTTTGCAACATCACTGTTTCGAAAAATGCAATATTCAAAAAGAACCATCAAAGTTTTAAAACTTTTGAAATATCCCTGATTTGTTAAATTTTACAAATTCACCCTGATTTGTGAAAATTACCAAAATACCCCCGAGGACCAAAATTACCGAAATACCCCCGGATTCCAAAATTTTTCAAAATACCTCGAAAATTTAAAAGCTCCAAAATACTTTTTGACAAAATCATCCGAGAACTTTTATTTTTGAAAAATTACAAAAATACCCCTGTAAGACAAATTACGAAAATACCTTTGGGTAGTGGAAAAACAATCACAATGAAAACTACAACGTCTCTTTGAATGAATGAATGGAAAATTGTGTGCATGTATGATTACGAAAGAACCACTCCTAAAACTCTTATCATAAAATTCCTTCGCGGATAATCCAGTGAAACAAATACTAATGCATAAAATTATTAAACAGATAAACGCAATCGTTAGAAATGAGTACAAATGGTCGTGGACGTCCGCCCCGTGGTCGTGGAAGGGGTAGGATGACTTTGTCCGAGCCAGTAGGGTCCGGACATGGGTCTGAAAATGAGATGCCGGATCTGTCGGTGATGAAAACTGAGTTCCAAGATCAGACTGGTGGTAATGATGTAGTATCTCAAGTTGTATTACGGGTATTGGAACGAGTTGCTAAGGCGGTAGCAGTGGAGAGCCGTAAATCGTGGTTGAATGACTCAAGCTAACGGAGCAGAGGTGTTTAGAGGAGTTTCTGGAGTGGCACCTAGTGCGGCGGAATATTGGTTAGAATCTACTGAAAGGATTATGGGCGACCTGGATTTCACAGCTGAGGAGAAGTTGAAGGGTATAATCTCTCTACTTCAGGATGAGTCATACCAGTGGTGGCTCACTGTGAGAGATGGAACGATGGCAGAAAATCTCATCTGGGAATTCTTCAAGGATGCTTATCAAAAGAAATATATCGGAACTAGTTACGTGGATGCGCAGTGGAAGGCTTTCTTGAACCTGGTTCAAGGCAATAAGACAGTGGCGGAGTATGAGGCTGAATTTCTCTGGTTGGGTAGGTATGCTCGTGGTATTATGGGTACCGAGCATGAACGCTGTGTTAGATTCGAAGATGGGCTGAGAGATGAGCTGAGGATGATGATAGCTCCACAACAGGAAAAGGAGTTCGCTGTCTTAGTGGAGAAATCGAAGGTTGCTGAAGGGGTAAGACAGTCAATTAGATGGAATTAAGATAGGAATTGGAATAAGAGGAGCTTGGGACCTTCAAAGTTTTCTGGTAATCAGCAAAAGAGGACGAGGTTTGGTGGGTCAGATCAAGCTGCTAGGCCTGCTACTACTGCTAATCCTCAATGGCCGCCACGGTGTGCTCGGTGTGGCAAGTCTCACACGGGGAATGTTGGAATGGTAATCGGGGATGCTTCGAGTGTGGGTCCTTGGAGCATCGAGTTAGAGATTGTCTGAAGAAAATAGCTAGGCTGAGATCAGAGGGTCAGGATCGTGCACCGAATAGGAAGGATAACCAACAGCCTCAGAGAGGTCGTGGTGCAAGAAGATGAGGTAATGGTCTTTGGTAGAGGTCGTAGGGGCACCGAGGGAGGTATGCAGTGGTACCGAGGCTAGGCAACTGGTTTGGTCTATTCATGAGGCGTCAAGAGGAGGCGACGCACCGGACGTCATAACCGATATGTTCTTGATCTTTGGTGTACCCTATAGTACCTTGATTGACATTGGCTCAACCCACTCGTACATTGCTAGTAGCGTAGTGGAAACTCTGCATCTAGACTCTGAACTTACTTCTAGGAAGATGATTGTATTAAGCCCCCTAGGTCACTCTGTAGAAGTAAGTAAACTCTATAGGAACGTACCCCTAGAACTCCAAGGGGTCGTGTTCTTGGAAGACTTGATGGAACTACCATTTTGGGAGTTCGACCTAATCCTCGGGATGGATTGGTTAGTAAAGTATCAGGCTAGCCTGGATTGCGCAGCTAAGCGTATAGTGATAAAGACCGTGGAAGGTGATGAGGTGATGATGATAGGTAAAAGGAGGGATTACTTGTCTAATCTGGTTTCTGCGTTGAAGGCGGAAAAGATGGTTAGGAAGGGTTGTGAAGCTTATGTGGTGCATGTCTATGCTGTGGAAGCTAAGGATGTGGCTGTGAGAGATGTCCGGACTATAAGGGAATACGTAGATGTGTTTTCAGAGGAACTTCCGGGTCTACCTCCGGACCCGAGGTTGAATTTGGTATAGATTTGTTACCTAGAATCGCGCCAGTATCTATAGCTCTGTGTCGGTTGGCACCAAGAAAGAATTGGTAGAGTTAAAGGCCTGATCCGAGAATTGTTGGATAGAGGTTCATCCAGCCAAGTGTATCGCCTTGGGAAGCTCCGATGCTTTTTGTCAAGAAGAAGGATGGGACAATGAGGATGTGCATAGACTATCGACAGCTGAACAAGTTGACAATAAAGAACCGGTATCCTTTACCCAGGATAGACGATCTATTCAATCAACTCAAAGGGGCATCGGTGTTCTCTAAGATTAACCTTAGGTCAGGGTACCATCAGCTTAAGGTGAAGGAGGCTGATGTCCATAAGACGGCATTCCGTACTCGGTATGGGCACTACGAGTTTCTGGTAATGCCTTTTGGTTTGATGAATGCACCGACCGCGTTTATGGACATGATGAATCGGGTTTTCCAACCCTATCTAGATCGGTTCGTCGTGGTCTTCATAGACGACATTTTGGTGTACTCGAAGTCTGAGGAGGAGCATGACGCACATCTTCATGTGGTTCTGCAAGTTCTAAGGGAGAAATAGTTGTACGCCAAATTCAGCAAGTGTGAGTTCTGGCTCAAGGAGGTAACTTTTCTAGGGCATGTAGTTTCAGCTGAGGGCATCAGGGTGGATCCCTGTAAGATTGAGGTGGTGTTAGAGTGGAAACCACCAAAGTCGATTACGAAAATTCGGAGTTTTCTTGGGTTGGCAGGATATTATAGGAGATTTGTGGAAAATTTCTCCTTAATTGCAGCACCATTGACTAAGCTGCTGAGGAAAGGAGTTTCGTTTGTGTAGTCTGAGAAGCAGCAAGAGAGTTTCGATAAGCTGAAGAGGATCTTGACAAAAGCACCAGTCTTAATTCAGCCTGAGGCAGGAAAGGAGTTCACTGTGTATTGCGATGCATCGCATACTAGTTTAGGGTGTGTGTTGATGCAAGAAAGGAAGGTGGTCGCTTATGCGTCACGGTAGTTGAGGCCTCACGAAAGTAACTACCCGACACATGATTTAGAATTGGCGGCAGTAGTTTTTACCTTGAAGATTTGGAGGCACTACCTGTATGGGGAGAAGTCGGTAGTGTACACAGATCACAAAAGTCTGAAGTACCTCCTGACTCAGAAAGATTTAAATCTGAGGTAGCGGAGGTGGATTGAGTTGTTGAAGGACTACGACTGCTCAATCGAATACCATCCGGGGAAGGCTAATGTGGTAGCGGATTTGTGAGCAATGTTTGCTCATCTAAGTCTCTATGAGGATGGGAGCCTTTTGGAAAAATTGTAAGTGAAGCCATCTTGGATTAATGAGGTCAAGGAAAGGCAGATGACCGATGAAGCTTTGAATACTCGGAGGTTGCAAGGACAGAATGGTGAGGCCAAAGGTTTTAGCTTGGCCAGTGATGGAGTGTTAAACTTTCAGGGGAAAGTATGCATGCCTAAGGATGATGATTTGAGGCAGCGAATCCTTAAAGAAGCTCATAGCGGTCGTCGCTTATGCACCCGGAAGCGACAAGATGTATCGGATTTAAGAGAGCGATTTTGGTGGTCGGGTCTTAAGCGAAATAACCGAGTTAGTGGGCAAGTGTCTAACATGCCGACAAGTTAAGGTGAGCATCAATTGCCATCGAAGTACATTACTGACCGATAAAGATCCACAGTGGAAATGGGAGGAGATTACTATGGATTTCGTAAGTGGGCTTCCCTTATGCCCGAAGAAAGATCTTTGTTTGGGTGATAGTAGACCGGTTGACTAAGTCGGCCCATTTCATACCGGTAAGGTTGACTACTCGCTTCAAAGATTAGCCAAGTTGTACATCGCAGAGATAGTACGGTTGCATAGAGTACCTATGTCCATTATCTCGGATCGGGATCCCCGATTTACGTCGAGATTCTGGAAGGCTCTACATCAGGAGTTAGGCACGAAGTTGAATTTCAGCACGGCTTTTCATCCGCGATCGATGGACAATCGAGAGGTCATCCAAGTGTTGGAAGACATGTTGAGGGGCTGTGTTTTGGATTTCCGTGGTAGTTGGGAGGAGTACCTACCATTGGCTGAGTTCGCTTATAACAACAGTTATCAAGCGAGCATTCGGATGGCACCGTATGAGGTGCTGTATGGTCGAAAATGCCGTACTTCTACATGTTGGACGGGGCTCAGAGAGCGACAGATGTTGGGTCCAGAGTTATTGGCAGACACGGAGGATAAAGTTAGAGTAATTCGGGCTCGTCTTAAGGAGGCGTCGGACGGCGAAATCCTCTGGCGATCTTAAGCGAAGAGAGGTTGAATATGCAGTGGGTGATAAGGTCTTCTTGAAGGTATCACCTTGGAAGAAGGTCTTGAGGTTTGGCCGGAAGGGCAAGCTAAGCCCGATTCATCGGACCATACGGTGTTGAAACGTGTGGGACGATGAGCTTACCGACTTGAGTTGCGGTAGAATTGAGCCGATTCATGATGTCTTCCACGTTTCGATCTTTGGCGCTATCGATCGATCCTTCACACGTAGTCTTGGGTTGCGAAATTGAAGTGAATTCGGACTTGTCTTTCGAGGAGAAGCCAGTACAAATCTTGGATCGAGATGTCAAGGTTTTGAGGAGGAAGTCAGTGCCTTTGGTAAAGGTGTTATGGCGAAACTATGGTACGAAGAAGGCCACATGGGAACCCGAGGATGTGATGCGGTAGCAATACCCCCAACTCTTCTGATCTAGGTAATTTCGAGGCCGAAATTCTTTTTAAGAGGGGAAGAACTGTAACATCCTAAATTAGGGGTTGTTAAAATTTAATTTTATTCATGTGTGTGCTTGAAGAAATGAATTCTATGTTTGCTAGACATATTTTAGGGTCTAGTCATAACCCGAACTAGGTCGATTTAGAACTAAAATTTCTTTTTAGTATTTAAAAGGAGGAGCTAGGAGATAGGGGTTAAGAGAAGTTTTGGGAGAAACATGACACAAGGAATAGCTTGGCAAAGTGGCTTTCATGCGCCACTTAAGTGCTACAAAGGAGGCGTCAAAGGAGCTTCAAGGAAGAGGTTCAAGTCTTGGGAGTTACAAGGGATGTGCTTTTATTTTGGGCTTTTGGGACGTTAAAGAAAGGGCTAAGTTGGAAGGCCTTAACTGATTTTGTGGGTAAGGTATGGACATGAAAGACGTTTGGTGGAGTGGTTTGGGGTGCCACTTAAGGGCTTAGAGGTGGCAGGTCTTGGGTTCAAACTACCGAGGTTGCGCCTTGGGGAATTCTATTTTCTTTTGTTTTAGGAAGGGAATCGGCCTAGGAAGGCCTTAAAATTAAATGGTGAGATTTTATGACATGAAAGTCAATTGGGAGGAATGGCATGGGCGTTAAAAAGGGTCATGGGTAGTTGCTCATTTAGGTCCCGAGTTGAACCAAAGAAAGCAATGATGGGCATTTTATTTTTTTATGCATTGGCATGAATGGGAGTAAGATAATGGCATGATTTTGGACTCTTAAATTGATAAGGATAAAGCTTAATTTTGCTCTAGAATTAATTTGGGAGAGTAAATATTAGTAGTTTATTTTCATTATATTTGTTAAAGAGGTGATTAGGAGATTAAAAAGAAGATAAATATTATTTTTAGGTGATAATTAAAAGCCAAAATTATCACCAAGAGGGGGAGGTGATGGCCGACTTTAGGACTCCTTGGGGGGCTATCCATAATCGGGTTTGATATAGCAAGGGAGTGCCGAAATTCATCAAATTTCTTTTCTTTTTCTCTTCAATAGTTACTGGCCGAATTTTCCTTAGATACAATAGCCAAAATTCTTTAAAAATTCTCTTCTTCTCTTTCTCTATTAGCCAACCTCTTCCACCCCTTTTGTCAAATCTTTTCTCCTCCATTAGAATTGCTTTGGTTGAATAGCAAGGAGCACGAGATTCTTTTCGGATTCTTTTGCAATCGTTTAGTAAGAGGTATGTGGACATAGCCGAATGGTTTTTTGGATCTATGGTTATGGCGAATGGTTTATGATGCATAATGATGAGATTTAACCAATTGTAGGGAGGGACTTAAGCCGATTGAAGGAAGCTTTCGGGATTTGATTCCCTAAGATAACGTGGTAAGTAACATTCGGCCATAGGCCTTGATTATATATAATTGCGCAAGCCGATTCTAACAAGTGTTTTGGTAGGGATCTCGACAAGTCAAGTGATAATTTCGGGATTTCGGTAAGTGTGGTAAGTGAATAATTATATTCGGCCAAAGGCCATGTTATGTACTTCATGTGGTAACCGATTCTTATTGTGGGATTTCGGCAGAGTCTTAATCAAGTGACGACTTTGGGATTTGTTTGGAAATCAAATCCGTTTAAGGTAAGTGCCAAGAGCCTTTGGTATTATTTGGTTTGGCCGAATAGGCCAAAGTCCCTAACCCTGTTGTTGGCCGATTATAGGGTCAAGGATTTAGCATCGTAGATCGGATCTTCGGGATCTAGGAATTTCGGTAGTAACAGGTGTGTAAACTCTTTACACACTTTATTAGTAAACTTTGCTATATTGTTGCCTTGTTAATTATGGTAGTGATTTGCTTGTGGGCTTAAGCATGGATTCCGGGTAAGTCCCCTATTACTTTGTCTATGAAATATGATTGAGTATGCCATCATATGTTGTTAAATGCATGATATATGATAATTGATATGTAAGCATGATGATGGTGGGATTGATGAGGGAGGGGATGATCTTATGGATTGTCACCGTGGTTTTGACTACAAGATGGGTTGGCCCCATCAGATTAATTGTGACTTTGGTCACGGTGGTTTTGACCACCTTGTTGTTAAATTGTGACTAAGTCCCGGTGGTTTGGTACCACCGATGGTTTTGACCACATTATGATATTTTGTGACCTATGGTCATCGGTGGTTTTGACCACACGATGGGTTGGCCCCATCATTTTATTTGTGACTCTAGTCACGGTGGTTTTGACCACCGGTGGTTTTGACCACGGGGTAGTTAAGAGTACGGATGGTTAGCGGGGTTGCATATTTGCATGTTTATTAATAATCTGTGTATGAGTTACATTTCCAGGTGGAGGATTTACACACTGAGTCTTGGTAACTCACCCCTTCCCTTACTATTTTGCAGATGAGTAGATCGCGGAGATGGAGCCGGAGAGGACTCGAGGCGGCCATGCTTGAATCGTTGGATTTGAATTTAATTTATTATAGTTAAGTTTATTTGTTTTCTTTTCTAAGTTTTTAATTTGGGTTGTAATAAGGCCGCTAATTTTTATTTGGATGTTTACATAGTTATTTTTGTTTTTACTTATGCTATATTACCAATGAACTTACAAATGTTAAGTAAATCGGTTAAAAGCAACCTTTTCCAACTAAGTAACTTCTACGAGTTTTTCAAAGATGTTACCATCGGGTAACAAAATACACCAAGTCACCTATAACCTTGACAAATTTTAAAACTTCACATGATCAAACGTTTTCAAAGGGTTCATCAACCCAACCATGTTTATGAAAATAATCCCAACTGAGTTTTATCAAACCCCGTTTTAATACCATAGCCACATTTTAAAGTTTTCACCAAACACCCAAAATGATTCAAATTATTTTACTCCGTGACATACCAGATCCGGTCAGGACTCATGGGCCGGGTTTGGGGTGTTACATTGGAGGATGGGAAAAATTTTCCTTTTGCCCCTCCTTGTTATTTGCGTGTTCAGATAGGTCATTTTCCTTTCTTTTTATTTCTGATTTTTCCCCAGAATTTTGTTTTAAGTTTAATTTAGTCCCATTTAGTTATTTTTGCAATTATTATTATTGTTATTATTATTATTAATAATCTTATTATTATTATTTAATATTTTTATCGTTACTATTAATATTATTAGTATTATTATTATTTAACATTTCTATTATTATCTTTGTTACCATTATTGTTGTTATTATTATTATTTCTATTATTTATCCATTTTATTTTTATTTTATTTTATTTCTATATTTTTACTATTATTTATTTATTATTATTACTATTTATTATTACTATTGTATTTATTATTATTATTTTATTCCTCTACTATTATTATTACTACTATTACTATTATTATATTATTTTATATTAATTTTGTATTATTATTACTATTATTATTATGTCTCTATTTCTATTTATTTACCTAAATTTTAAGTATATTTCGTCTTGCTATATATTATTGTTATTTATTTACTCCTTTCTTTCATAATTTCTAACATTAGATTATTTGTTATTTTGTTATTAATATTGTTATTATATTATTTATTTTGTTATTTTCTTTCATAATTTTAAACTTTATTATTATTGATATTATTATTATTATTTAGCCTTCTTATATATCTTTTATTTACATATTGGTTTATTATTGCTTTTAACCTAGTTTCAATTTTTACTTGTTTTTATTTATTATCAGTTTTAATTTATTTTCGCCTTTACTAATGTCATTCATACTATTGCATCCATTATTTTATGCGTATCAATGTTATAATTCATTTCACATTTCACATAAAAATCGTGTAACATTTTCTTCGATCCATTAAAATTTCTGTTTTTGAAATAAGCAAATACTTCGCGTTCTAAGGTTCGAAAGAAATCGTACCCTAACTTACGAGATTTCAATTTTTCTCATCGAGTCTAAAGAACCTATTATTTTCTTTTTAAAGTCGAAGCATAAAAGTTAAATAAAAACTTATTATCGAGAATTCAAAATTGTCGTATCCTAACTCACTGGATGTGATGTTTTGTTATCTCGGGATAAGGATTTATTAAAAATGAGGCAATATTTCGTATTTGGAAATTCTATAAATCGTGCCCTAACGTGTTGGTTATCAATTTGCCGTTTGACCAAATAGTCAAATATCCTTTTAAAATTTCAATGCATAAATTTTGGGAATTATAAGATGATCTTGAATTCTAGGATTTAAATTGTCATATCCTAATGTGCTGGATGTGATATTTTATTCCTTCGGAACAAGAAAATCTTAATATTCAACTCGAATATATTCCAATGTTTTAAAATAAATATTAATTTAAAATCTTTTCAAATTTTTGACATTAAGACGTTAATTAATCAATTAGGTACCAATTTTGGGCGTATCGAGGGTGCTAATCTTTCTTCGTGCGTAACCGACTCCCGAACCCGTTTTCTGGATTTCGTAGACCAAAAAGCGTCGTTTTAGTAAATTAAAAATTTTATTAAAATGACCAAATTATAAGGTGACCCGACCACACCTCATCAAAAAGGATTGGTGGCGACTCCATTTTTGTTTTCATTTTCAAAATCAAAGTCGACCCCGTTTTCAGAAAAAATGGTTACGACATGTTTTATATGAATTTAATGTAATGTGTATAGCTTAATTAAAGAGAAAATACATTATAGGGGACTAAAAGAAACATATTTTAGTAAAGTCATTCTACACTCATGGTCTTGATAAGAAAGATGATATTAAAGTTCGACAAATTTATTTTAGTGATAATTTTATAGATTTATTCACTAAGGTATTACCAATTGTAACATTTGAAAAGTCAGATATCTGAAATTGGTATGCATCAACTCTTAAATGACATTATTATTAAGGAGAGTTCAATAACATGTATACTATTTTCTTTTAATCAATGTTTAGTCCCACTGAGAAGTTTTAACAAAATAACATATAATGAGAAATTGTCTATTTTTATTGGATTTTATCTCACAATATAATTTTTCTAATAAAATTTTGATGAGACATATTTCTTTTATTGATGAAGAGAGAGTGAGAAGTAAAATAAGTAAATTATTTCAAGTAGAAATTATATCTCCGCAACATATCATTCATTTTATGAAAATAGTTATATTAGTTAGTGGTGTATGAACATTAATTATACAAAAATTTGTTGATATGCTAATAATTGTGTTGTGGTCGAGTGGGTGACCATTCGCCACAAACAACAAATTAAATGTTATAAAACTGCATAACATAATAAAATAATCACTTTTGTTTACTTTAGGTTAGGTTACATTTCAGTCATTTATGTTTAAAATATTACGTTTTAGTCATTTACGTTCTCGCGTTGTAACATTTTAGTTACTAAGTCGTTAATGGTGCAACGATAAGCTGACGTGACACGTTGAATCATCATTTCAAGCAAAAATTTTAGGTTAATTTATACAATTGGTCCCCATATTTTTTCATTTTGAGTAATTTATTTTTTCTTTTAGATTCTTTTTCTTTATTTTTCATTCTCTTTTGCTTCTCCCTCTATTTATTTCCCCAACACAACAGCAAAATAGACTTTTAACGGCGTTTTTAGTGGCTTTTTATTTAAAATGCTGCAAAATTTAGACTTTAGTGGCGCTAACAAGAAAACGCCGCAAAAGATTAAGCTATAGCGGCGTCTAAAATGCCGCTAAAGATAAGCAATAGCGGCATTTATGTTAAAAATGTTGCAAAATAATTTTTATTTCAAAACAAAACAACGTCGAAATAACGGTGTTTCAAAAATGCCGCTAAAAGTAAAGCAATAGCGGCGTTTTACTTAAAAGCGCCGCGATAAATATTTTATTTCAAAATAAAACGACGTCGTTTTCGTGTCAATATAAAAAGTGTAAAAAAATTGGCGGCGTTTTTATGAAAAATGCCGCGAAAGGTAATCATTAAAAACACCACTAAGGGTTACCTTTATTAAAAGCTTATTTCAAAACAAAAAAGCGTTGTTTTGATCACTGTATAATAATTCAATTTTATTTTATGTTTCGTGTTTAAGGTTTTTGCCTTAGCATTTAGGGTGTAGGGTGTAAGGTGTAGGTCGTAGGGTTTAGGGTTTTAGTGATTAAGAGTTTTTTATTTAATATTTAGTATTTATGGTTTTAGGGTTTATAGGTTTATAAAGGTTTATGATTTAGGGTTTCATGGTTTATGGTGTTTTAGGATTTAGAGTTTACAAGGGTTTATGATTTAGGGTTCTAGGGTTTATGGTATTTTAGGGTTTAGAGTTTAAGGTTATGTGTTTAGGATTTTAGGTTTTAGGGGTTTAGGGGCTAGCTTAGGGTCTGAATTTAAACAAACTGGTGTTGTATTGCTCCTTGCATTCTGATCCATCATCCAAGTGGCCATCATGTATTATTTTCGAAAACTCATGCACTCTTTCATCCTCTTCGATCTATTATTTAACTAATTTTTTATATTAATTAAAATAAAATTTATTTGTAATTTAATTTTTAAAATATTCAAAAAAATTAATAACACGTAGAAAAAAATTAGAACTAATAACATTGAAAAATATATGTTAAAAATGAAAAAAAAATTAAAATACTATTATTTAAAATACTTTTAAAGCTTTTTGGGTATATGACTTATTATTTTTAAATTATATACTAAATAATTTATTATATAATGGTAAAAGAGATAATTTTAATTTTAATATATTAAAATATCATTATATTTTAAATTATTTAAGAGATAGTAGGTAAACTTTATGTATAATAAAATTTTAAAAATTTTAAAAAGTGAAGTATTATAGCGGTGTTTTTGTTGCATTTTTAACAAAAACGCCGTAAAAAATAAGCAATAGCGATGCTTTTTTTAACAAACGCCGCAAAAACTCATTTTATAATAGGTTCAAGTATTAGCGGCGCTAGGGTAAAAGCGCCGCTATAAGTCAGCAATAGTGGCGCTAGGGAAAAACGCCGCAGAGTTTAAAAACTTTTTTAGCAAAACGGCGCCGTTTTTTTATATTCAGTTTTATTCCCTTTAGTTTTATTCCCGAAATCCCTTAGTGTCTTCACCCAATTTCTCAATCCCTAATTTCCCAAAAATCTGAATCCTCAAATCCAATCCAACCATCTGCTGCTTTGCCTTCGATTGTTCATTCTGCCTCATCGCTTCGGCCTTCATCTGCCTCATCGCCGTCGACAGTCAAAGGAAGACTTCAGTAGTGACTTTGGACCAACGTGTAAGTCCTTTGTAATGTTATTTTTGAGACTTTTTTTAGTTTCTTCATCTTGTGAGAGAAAAAGAACGGCCATATTTGTTGAACGACATCGTGTTTTTTTCCCACTTTCAGCTAACATTTTTAATATTATTCTTTTTGCCATGGATTCATTTCATTGTTTTAGAACCAGTGGTTTTTTTATTATTTTTCATGGAAATATTATCTTGTATGTTTTATTCTTCCTTTGCAGGTATTGATTTTTTTTTTTTTTTTTGGTGGAAGCAACTATTGAAATTTTAAACCTTTTCTGTTTCTAGTAGTACTCTGATTATGATGATGCTTAATCGGGGTCCTTTTTTCCCTTTTCCTCTTTTAGGATTTTACAGGACTTGATACTTTTGGGTTTTAAATCTTGTGACATATTTAACAAGATGTTTTATCAATACGGTCATTCTCATTTCATATATTCCACTCTCTTAAGGGTAGGGGAGCATTTTCTTTGGTGGGCAACTGCTATAACTAAGTTTATATCTAATTTGATGCAGTTGCACTGTTGGGTGGAGTTCTATTAAGGTAAATACTCTTAAAATTGAGTATTGACAAATTCAATATTTGAAGAAGATTGTTTGCAGCTTTAGGTATTACTCAAATTGATTTTTAGCCAATATATAACTCAGGTTTCGTATCTAATACTTATCCTATTATTTTATTAAAATATATTACTTATAAAAATTTTGATTTTTTTCTCATTCTTATATTGTTTTACTTTTAAATATTCGTTGAGCTTCTACTATTTACCGCTGGCCTTGAAGGTTTGTTGATATGAACACATTGTTTCGTTTTCAACTTATTACCCAATTTTCTTCTTATGTTTCTCCCCGCCACTTTTAATGGCTACCCACAAGCTATGCTAGACCACTTGTTGACAGAATTGTTGTTGAAAACCAGTTTAGTCTTCGACTCTATAGGCCTTCTACAGTTAGCACGTAAGTATGCTTCCTATGCGTGCTCCTTTTATAATCTTCCAGCCTACTTTGTCTGTGATTTCTAGATGGAAAATGACGGAACCTTTTCATCCTTTGTGTTACACATTTCTTGCCTTTTGTATTATACTGAAGCTGGTTCTTTCTATTTCACTGCCTATTATCTACCTGCTCTTCTATTAATCCTATGTTCATGAAACGACATAATAATGATTAACTAAATTTTATCAAGCAAAACTAAAAAGATCAAGTCACTAATATCAGCTCCAAAAAATAAACTCATGAAATTCTATATAGAACACAAAAGGAATTTCCATTTCCATTTTGGAGATCTAAATTGCCTATAAATTTTATTTCATCTTACAACAAGATAAAATGGAAAAAAAAAGAATTTATGCATGTAAACTAAGAACCAACTTTGGATTCAAGACTGTCTAAAATAAAGAAAGATTTTGGCCCTTATTCATGGATTACACAGGAAGACGAGTCCCCCCCTCTCTCTTACTATTGATAGGCCAAATGCAACAGTAGTTGCAAACTGGTTTGCATCTAATTGTAGAATTTAATTTGGTATATCTGATTGTCATCTTTTGAACAAAACTGTTTGGACTTTTTAAGACTAGACTTGTTTTAGTTTTATATACAAGACTTTTAATATTTTGGCTTGGGTGTTAATTACCTTATCATCATTGCTTGCAGGTGTAATTTTATCCTTGACAATGTTATAGACAAAGTTTTGTTATTGACTCATAGAAGGGAAAAATACTTAGTATTTGCTGTAGTTCGATTTGTTTGCACCATTCTTACTCGTCATGTAAGTTAATTCACTCATAATTTTGCTATTTATACTGTTTTATTTTTCATTTATTTTATTATTTTTGATTTTATGGAGTTTCTTTTTTATTCTTCTTGTAGCTTCTCAAAAGTTTTGGGCGTCCTTTGCTTAGCACAACAGTAGTTGCTGAAATCGACTTTACCATCCAATTTACAATTTCTAAGAGGTATGTATATTTAATTTGCTAAATTTCTAAGAGGTGTGTATATTTAATTTGCCGCCATTTATGTTGTATAATTAGTTAAAAAAAGAAAAAAGATTCAAAGTATATAGGCTGGAAACCTAATGGGTTGCCTTATATCTCACTGTAAGATATAATGGATCCTCCCTAGGTATAACAATGCCATGTATGATGGATCTTAAAAAAGATATGATGCATTAAAATATATATTACCATGTAAAAGGAGATTAGTTTTGTTTGTTCCCCGTTTGTGTTGAGGATAGCATTAATTCCATGCTTGGCATAGAAATAGCTCACTGCCCCTTCAATATCCAATAACCAATAACCAATATATAAACAGTAATAACAATCTTACGATTTTTTATTTATATGTAATATTATAATTTTAATATAGGTTATGTTATATAATTTAACTATTTTATATGTACTATTATTGTTGTTATTTGTTACTAAAATTTCAAATATTTTATGTGTATTGCAGGAAAAATGCCTAGAAGACGATTACGAGATTTAAGTATTATCCAGAATACTCCAAATTCAGAAGAAGCAAATAGTGAACAGCAAACAGTTGTTGGATCTTCGAATGTGCCGGACATAGATGACGAGCCTGCAGAATTTCAAAGTAATGTTAAGTTTATTTTACATGCATGTTGACTTTTATTATTGATTCATTTTTCAATTTTAATATACTAATAATATATCATTTTTCAGCTAAAAGTGATGGGATGCGCAGGGGTCGGGGACGTACGCTGCTTAAAGATTTATATGACCTAAATCCTGTCGAGCGTGTCAAAGTAATGAGAAACAACCATGGCCAAACTGTTGGATCTGAAGCTCGACTTTTAGCAGGCTATTTGGGCATTATAGCACGAAATGTCAATATGTTGCCCATCAACTATGAATCATGGCATCACATGCCTGATGGCAACAAAAATCAAGCTCTCGATAGTATTAAAGTAACAAAACGTGAATATAATTTATAATACTTTGGTTTAAGTTTCATTTATATTTACTTTCTAAACTTATGTTTTTTTAGGAGAGATTTGCTTTAGAGGTCTCCGATGACTATATCAAGAAGACATTGGGTAAAAAATGGAGAGACCATAAAAGCACTTTGAAAAAACAATATTTTAAGAAAGACATAAGCCTCGAAGAAAAATTGCGAAATGTCCCGCCGGGAATGTTGAGGTACCAATGGGAAGATCAAGTTAGATTCTGGAATTCAAAGAAAGGAGAGGTATTACATACTTCTAAAGTCTTATAAATTTTTTTGTTTATAGTATTTACTATATACGTAATAAAAATTTCATTATGTAGGACCGTGAGCGAGTTGGAACAAGCAAGAGGCGAATAAAAAAGTTTTGCTTAGAAGTTTTGCTTATGAATGAGGCCGAGGTATTATAATTTATTAATTCTTTCAAATATTAATGACTTTATACTATTAAATTATATTTTTACTACTACACTTGTAGAAGTCTCGTCTCTCGTCAAAAGTTGGACGCCTTCAGCTTTTTGACATTACGTATATGAAGAACGATGGATCTCCGATGACATTTGAAGCTGGAGAAATTATGGTTATTTACTTAATAAAATTTGATTTATTATAAATATCTATAGTGTTTAATTATAATAGTTTAATTCATCATTAGTAGTTTTAAATTTATAATGTTAAGTTATGTTGCATTTCTTCTTATTATATATTTCGTTTCTAACTCTTTCATTGATTTATTAGGAGAAAATAAAGGAGAAGAAGGTAGAGTATGAAGCGGCTGCTTCGACTGATAGTTCTGTTAATCTTGAGGATATTGATAATGTAATTATTATCGATGTTTTGGGTCCCGAAGGTACTACCGCTTGATGATAGTTCATTAATTTTGAGTATATTTATAATAGAATTATTACTGATGTTTTGGGTCTTGAAAGGTATGGTCGGGTTCGATTTCAAGGATCTGGTGTTACCCCGACCCAATATTTTGGATCCGGCTCCCAGCAATACATGCCTTCCGGAGTCAATCTCAGGCTGAAGTTCAGAGGTTAAAAGACCAGATAACTCAGATGCAAGCGAGCACGGTTGAGTAAATTGTTGAGGTTCAAAGAAGATATGAAGAACTCCACCAACAACTTAGAGCGGATGCAGAAGCGGCAGCAGCGAGGGAGGTAGCGATAGTAGCAGAGCAGAACAGAAAGTACGATGAGCTCCAGTTATAGCTTGAGCATATGATGTAGATGTTTCAGTAGTCGCAAAAGCCGCCATCTTAGACATTAATTTTCTCGTTGTAAGATTATTTTTAACATTGTTACATTTAACATTATTGTAAGAATACTTTAAGTTATACTTCATTTATTAATTTATATCATATATCTTTTAATGAATTTGAAGTATCATTTATAATTAATGCTTTTGGTGGGATTTTTATGCTACATTTGCTGTTTTGGGTTGAAATTATATGCTACATTTGCTGTTTTTGGTTGGTTTAATGCAGGAAGGGTATGATATTGGAAAAATTGGTCTATTCCAAATCTGTACAAATTAGCGGCGTTTGTGAGAAAAGTGCCTCTAAAAGTCATGACCTTTAGCGGCGTTTGTGGGAGAGGCGCCGCTAAAAGTCATGACATTTAGCGGCATTTTTGGGAAAAGTTCGCTAAAAGTAATGACATTTAGTGGCATTTTGAGAAAAGTGCCACTAAAAGTAATGACCTTTAGCGGCATTTTTGGGAAAAGCGCCACTAAAGGTCACCTTTAGCGGCATTTTTTTTCTCATAAACGCTGCTAAGGTTTGCGGCATTTGATTTTGTGGCGCTTTTAAAAGTGCCACAAATACTATTAGTGGCGCTTATAAACGCCGCTAAAAGCCTAAAAAAATGCCACTAAAAGTCTGTTTTGCTGTAGTGTAAGTTTTGACACTCTACATGTAAAAACATTTTTGCATGGTCACTCCCAACAATCAACAACTTTATGGCATGCGTAGCCATCTTGATGAAATGAAAACACATATATAACTCAAAAGAATGTACAAGAAAATCCAAGCTCCAATTTCATGGTAAGCTCTTATAGTTGCCAAAACAAAAATACTGAAATAGAACCCCATACAAGGCTCCAAAATTGCATTACTAACAAACATAAATATATGAAGATGGAAATATGACAGCTTACCAAGGATCAAATCCTTTCAAGTATTCTGTTAATACAACCTGAGAAATACCCAATGCACAATTTTTTTTTAAGTTTAAGGAATTAAAAGGAGAATTAAAAGAGAATGAAAATTGATATTATATCCCCATACACCACCTTAGTATTTCCCCAAGAATCCCAATTATAGG
Organism: Gossypium rotundifolium; assembly: GCA_025506655.1. NCBI lineage: Eukaryota > Viridiplantae > Streptophyta > Magnoliopsida > Malvales > Malvaceae > Gossypium > Gossypium rotundifolium. The sequence goes on from CP106734.1 coordinate 34,939,241, forward strand.
CCACATCAACCTATGTACAAAAGCCATTGGTTTCAATTGAATGCTTTTTTGTGCCAAGCTATACATGCTTTCTAACCTTAACAACAAAAAAAGAAGAAGAAGAAACCAATTGATTATTTCAAGGTCTAGCTATCATGCATAAACTATCAACACTATGATATAGGTTATACATGGAATGTACATACCATTATTAATGGCCTTGTGCATAGCAAGTAAGAAATATACAACTCTATCCAGTTATATGTTGCAGACTAGATAATATTAACATTACCGAGCAATATTTGTAACATACTTCTCAAGCCCTCCCGAGTCTATTGGTGAGCACATTGAAACCAGAATGCACTTGGATTCAACTTATTTATCTAACCATGCCATTTCTCCCGTGCCTATGCAAGAGAAAAAACTCAAATTACTTACCTATAGTGGTAGTGGATCAAGAAACAGAATGAAAGAAAAAAACTATGTTAAAAGTAATGGTGAAGGCAGGAAAACAGAGGTAGAAGTAGAAGATAATGAAAACTAAAAAAAAAAAAAGAAAAAAATAAATAAATTGCTCAAAATAAAAAAAGGGGGATTAATTGTATAAATTAACCTAAAATTTTAATTTGAAATAATTATTTAACGTGCAACGTCAGTTTACAGTTATACCGTTAATGGCTCAATGACTAAAATGTTATAACGTGATAACGCAAGTCACTAAAACATAGCATTTCAAATATAAATAACTAAAATGTAACCTGAGATAAATAAAAATAAACTATTTTAATAGTTTACGCTAAACTAATAATATAATGAATACATTATTATAAATATAGAAATATCTTAAGACATATAATAGCAGGGCGAAGCCAGATCAATTTTTTAGGGGGAGCCGAATAAAATTTTAATTTTTTATAGTCTATATCTTTATAATTTGTAAATGATTAAATTAAATTTTTATAATTTTAGAGGGGCCGAAATATAATTTTACTTTTATTAATTTAAAATTTTTAAAAAATTTTAAGAACTTTTTAAACAATTTTATATTTTAAGGAGATCGGACTCATGCTAACCCCCTAACTACGTTGAATAAAAAAGACTGATATATAAATATAATACCCAATAAAAAAGAGTGTTGCATCATTACATGGATAGATGCGAGTGCCAAGTTGAATCCAAGGTGTGTTTGAATGTGATCTACGTGGCCACACGTAAATATCCCTTTCTTCTTTCATTTTCAACTGTAACAGTAGATATTAGAAGACAAATGTAATAATATATTTGTTTTTGAGGCAATTCCACGCTGGATACACGTATTCTCAATCCTTGCGCGTCACTTTCACTATCTAAGACAAATTCCTTTATGTTTAGTTATTTTAAAATTTATATTTAAGTTATTGAGTTATTAAAATTGTTATATATATTTTTAGTATATTTTATGTGTTTATTTTTAAATTTTGTTAAATAATAATTTTATTTCATTTGATTTATTTAAAATAATATCATTAAATGAATAAGCTATTTTAAATTACAATCATAATTATTATTTTTGTGGTAATTTTAGTTACTAACCGAATGAATCTAATATTAAATGGTAATCATTTTATTTTATGACCGTATATATTTTAGTTTTTTTTTGTGAAAAGAAAATGAATCAATTACATAAAAGTACTATTGACTTTATCTTCCTGTAACAATTCTAAAATTTCCTTGAGAGCTTCCTTAAGGACCTGTAAAGATAATTTCCAATTCAGACTGAGCTTAGCAAGCCTGTCTGCCACCAAGTTCCGATCTCTTGGTATATGAAGGATTCTCCATTGGCCTTTCGAATTCATAATCCGCTTGATCCTTCTGAGCACTATAATTTCTAGCTCTTCCATATCCATAGCAGTCAGAGCTTGGATTATTTCGAGATTTTCATCTGAATTAAGGCCCTTCTATACCCTTTATTAAGAAGCAACAGTATTCCATCAAGGATACTCCAAACTTCACCTCAAATGGTGAGCAAACACCTAAAAAGTGACCAAATCCTATAATCCAATTTTCATCCTTAACTCGTATCACACCTCTTGTAGCTGCATGGCATATCTCTCGTCACCGCACCATCAGTGGATAGAAATACCCATGTGCTCTCAGAAATGTTAGCAAGGTTCGTGTGGAAAGCATTACTCTTATACCCACTAAGGCTTAATCAAATTGGCGAGCCCAATTAAAAGAGACTTTCACCACTTCAATTGCCGATCAAGAGATATTCTGAAAAATGAAAAGGTTTCTATTCTTTCATATATTTTAGGTTTAATCATCAAAATATTACTAAAAAGTGTAACTTAAACTTGAATAATTTAAATAATAATGATAGAATAATTTATCAAGGATATAAATGGTAATTTTAACTTTAATAAAATATTCTCTGAAAAGAACTTTAATAAAACATTTTTACAATAATTTAAAAATAAAATATCATCTTAAAACTCACAAATAATAAAATAAAATTTAAATTATTATTTTAGAATTGGATTGGATCAGTCAATTAGGCTAATTAAAATGGAAACTAATCGGAATAAAGGTTTAGAATAGTTAACTCATAAATTAGTTGAGTTGATCAGTCCAATCAATTGAATGAATAATTGAATTAGTTGAATAATTTTTTAAGAATTTATTTAATTCAACCCGATAAGGTTATATAAACTTTAGTTTAAATGCGTTTTTGTAAAATTTATGCTTTTTAATATACAAAATGGAAAACAAATAAATATGATTTTAGAGAAAAATGATTGGGTTTCATGGGACGTGAAAAGAAAAGATGAGATACGTAGCCACATGGATCCTGCCACGTGGAGTAGCAAACGTGATTTACTTTAGGTGCATGTACATATTTCCAAGTTGAAGGGAAAATCTTGATTTCTTCCTGCAAATTTCAACCTGGTATAACAAAACCCAAAATATTAGAATGTAATAAAAAGAAAAAAAGAAAATGTAACATAGGAGATGATAATATGAGTCACATGCAATGTCTAAATATTTGGTTTTTGGTGGGGTCCAATTGGAAACGTAAAAGGCTGTGTACCCTTTCTGACAAATCCAAACTGGTTATGGTCGCAGGAACATGAAGTCATTGAAATTGAGTTTGATTTAGGGGTGATTAATTGATTAATTAACTCGAAATAATATTAATTGAATTAATTGATCTTTTAAAAATTTTAATCGTTAATTAAATTAAATTTCTTTCAAAAAAAAGTAACTGAACCAAAAATTTTTCGGTTAATTCGGTCAGTTAATCAATTAACAAAAATTATATGTTTTTTATTTTAGTTAAAATTAATAGAATTATCTAAATTATCCAAATAACCTAAATTACCATAAATGAATCACTACATAATTAAAAAAATTACATAATTTTAGTTTTAGTTTTAGAATTTTATTTTTATTTATTAAATTATTTGTAATTTTATGATTGGGTAATTGAGTTAGGTTAGATATTTAGGTTTGGATTAGGTTTAGAGATTAGATTTAGATGAATAGTAGACTTATTTATATATTATAATTTTATTTATTAATTTTTCAATTAAACAAAAAATTTCATTAACCGACCAATTTTAAATCGAATTAACCGATAATAGAAAATCATATCATAATTAACTCCAAACAGAAAAATTTAATTAACAGATTGATTAATCGAATTCGATCAATTAATCGAATTTTTTTAATTTTAACCGAATTTTACATGCGCCTAATTTGGCCTCATCCTCATTTCATCATTCTACAACTCCTTCAAATATAACTACTTTTTTTTTAATAATAATAAAAAACACAGTAAGAATTTTTATGTGCGTATAAAAGATTAACCCAACATAATTCCTTTCCCTGTGTCTTTTTCTTTTTCCAGGACTATAAATACTCCCCTCCCCATAATTAGTTCATTGCATCTGGGACTTTGGGTTTTGGAAGGCAATCTTTGTTTGTTTCATTTCATATTTTCCTCACTTTTCCTTGGTTAAACGAAGAAAATGACTGTGGGGGCTGGGATTTGTGTGAGTGATGATGGGAAGTTAATGGTGTTGGGAAACTGTGTTCTTCACGATGTTCCTGACAACATCGTGGTGCTTCCAGCCTCTGGTGATGCATTGGTTGATGGAGCTTTCATCGGTGTTTTTTCAGATAAGACGGGTTGCCGCAGGGTCTTCCCCGTTGGCAAACTTCAGTATGTATTCTTATTTCTTCCTTCATTGTTTGTTTCCCGAGAAAATGTTTCATAACATTCGTTTTTTTTAAAGTTTTACAATTCCAAGATGCCAACATAAGGATATTCTTGTCATCAAAAGCCAAAATCCTGAATTTGTCTTATGTTGCAGGGGATTGCGTTTTATGTGTGTTTTCCGATTCAAAATGTGGTGGATGACGCAGAGGATTGGAGCATGCGGTCAAGATATCCCCTTCGAAACCCAGTTTTTGATTGTGGAGGCACGCGATGGCTTCGGAAATGGAGACGATTCCGCCGTATATGTTGTGTTTTTACCGATTCTTGAAGGGGACTTCAGGGCTGTTCTTCAAGGCAATGAAAGAAATGAGCTGGAGATTTGTTTGGAAAGTGGTATGAGAGGGAAAACAAGATAATTTACTCAGATTTGGTATTGTTTTAAAAATTTTTGGTTTGTCCTTCTAGAACTGAAGGGATCATTGGCCATTGCAGGGGATCCAGCTGTTGATGAGTTTGAAGGGAATCATTTGGTTTTTGTGGCAGCTGGATCAGATCCATTTGATGTCATCACCAATGCTGTGAAGTAAGTTTTAAAACATTGTACATTGACGCCATCTTTGTACATATGATGCTTGAAAGTAGCAATGTTTACTTCCCATGCTGCTCGGGTCCTTCATTTTTCTTGAAGTATCCGTGTTTGACATCCATGTCCTGCACATCTTTGGAGATGTCTATGGATACATCTCTCCAAGAACTTTTAAATAAATGAAAAAACATTTTAAAAAATAAGCATATCTGTATTTAATACCCACAGTCGAGTCCAAGTAAAATAGTTTACTTCAGCCATGGTCCTTTAGTGCTTCATGACTGCAGATGAACTCATCGACATATCTTTCTTAGAGTTTAATCATGACTTTTCTTGGGGCACATTGTCTAACATGACGAATTATTAGCCAAGTAATACTGGAAATTATATGCAGGTCTGTGGAAAAACATTTACAGACGTTTTCGCATCGTGAGAGGAAGAAGGTAAGTCATTCTGTTACTGATGCTAGATGTTGTTTCTGTTCCTAATACATGGAATTATAATTGCATTCATTCTTGTTGTTCAGATGCCAGACATGTTGAACTGGTTCGGTTGGTGTACATGGGATGCTTTCTACACCAATGTCACCTCTGAGAGTTTAAAGGAAGGATTAGAAAGGTGAGTTTTAAGTATTTCAATGCTATTTATCCGATTCAACATTTAGAGCATTAGATATAGGAGATTAACTATTAACTCTTTCAGCTTGGAGAAAGGTGGGATTCATCCAAAGTTTCTTATTATTGATGATGGATGGCAATCTGTTGCCATGGATTCACATGGAACTGAATTCAGAGCTGATAATGCAGCCAAGTAAGGATTTAAACCATTCTCATCTTATTCTTGCTAATTCTTCCTTTCCTTAGTATAAAAGGTCTTGCTGTTTTCGGCTTTCTTGTGTTTCAGTTTTGCAAACAGGTTGACAAATATCAAAGAGAACCATAAATTTCAGAAAGATGGCAAAGAGGGTCACAGAGTAGAGGATCCTGCTTTGGGGCTTCGCCACATTGTCACCGAAATCAAACAAAAACATGCTTTGAAGTATGCTTATGTCTGGCATGCAATTACAGGGTATTGGGGAGGTGTTAGACCTGATGTTACTGAAATGGAACACTATGAATCCAAAGTGGTTTACCCAATTTCATCTCCTGGAGTTGAGTCAAATGAGCCTGATCAAGCTTTGGACAGCATAACTAAGAATGGTCTTGGCCTTGTTAACCCTGAAAAGGTTTTCAACTTCTATGATGAACTTCATGCATACCTTGCGACGGCCGGTATTGACGGAGTCAAAGTTGATGTTCAGAACATCCTTGAAACTCTCGGTGCGGGCCATGGTGGAAGAGTGAAACTTGCTAGAAAATATCATCAGGCTTTAGAGGCATCAATTGCTAGGAACTTTGCTAACAATGATATAATCTCTTGTATGAGTCATAACACAGATGGTTTATACAGGTAAATTTTCATCTGTCATGTACTAGTAAAGCTATCAGTGACCCTGAACTTACACTGACATATGACTCGCTTGTGCAGTGCAAAACGAACCGCCGTTATTAGGGCATCGGATGATTTCTGGCCTAGAGATCCGGCATCCCACACAATTCATATTGCATCAGTTGCATACAATACTGTTTTCCTTGGGGAATTTATGCAACCAGATTGGGACATGTTTCACGTAAGTTTACTCAAATTCGATCCATGCTTCATTGAATTGTCCAATGTTAACACATGAATAAATTTGACAACAGAGCCTGCATCCAATGGCCGAATACCACGGAGCAGCCCGTGCTGTCGGAGGATGTGCAATTTATGTCAGGTACAATTTAGTGTCATCTAGTGGGCTTTGTGACAGTAGTAAATTTCACTCTTGATTTGTCATATTGTGTGTGTGTTGTTTTATTACAGTGACAAACCTGGGCAACATGACTTTGACCTACTCAAGAAACTTGTACTTCCTGATGGTTCCATATTGAGAGCCAAACTTCCAGGAAGACCTACAAGGGATTGCTTGTTCTCAGATCCTGCCAGGGATGGGAAAAGGTGAGAAAAAAGAAAAGAAAAGTAGTTTTACTTATGCTACTCCGTTCTGAGTATGTATCTGACATCTTAAGAATTATGCTCATTATGCTTTTGGTATCTACTGCAGCCTTCTAAAGATTTGGAATCTGAACGAGTTCACTGGAGTGATGGGCGTATTCAACTGCCAGGGGGCAGGGTGGTGTAGAGTTGGAAAAACCAATGTCATTCATGATAAACAACCTGATACAATTACAGGATATGTGAGGGCTAGAGATGTAGATTATTTGCCTAAAGTAGCCGGTGATGAATGGAATGGAGATTCTGTCATTTATTCCCATCTTGGTGGTATGTCTATCATGTAAATTTTATGTTCTTTTTAACCTATTGTTAATAGGATACAAGTATCTGTTGGACATGGATATGTGCAACAATATTTAAGTTTCCCTGAACAAACTTCACTGATTCCAAATGCAGGAGAATTGACTTACCTTCCAAATGATGCAACAATGCCGATCACTTTAAAGGCACGGCAATATGAAGTTTTCACAGTGGTACCTGTAAAGATATTAAGCAATGGGTGTAAATTTGCTCCTATTGGCTTAATAAAGATGTTCAATTCAGGGGGAGCCATCAAGGAACTCAGATATGATCATGCAAACATAGACATGAAAACCCGAGGGTGTGGCGTGTTCGCAGCCTATTCGTCAACTCGACCAAAGAGAATAACTGTTGAAACGGAAGAAGTGAGTTTTGAATACGAAGATGCGTCAGGTTTAGTGACACTTTCATTGAGAGTTCCTGAGGAAGAGTTGTATGTTTGGAGCATAGCCATTGAGGTGTGATGATAACAAAAAATCCTTTCAAACGAAACTTAAAGGCAACCTGGGTCTCACGAAGAGCATTGTGTTAGGTGGCAGGGTAGAAAATGTAAAGAAATCTGTATGTAGCAATTTCTAGGGAGACTGTGAGGCATGGCATGGCATGGCATGGTATGGGCTATTCTTTGTTCAACGTTCTGGCTGTTGAAAACAGGGACATGGGTTGATCTTGCCATGAGCCAGATATATCAATGAAATGTTTCCGCCAATCAATAATAGAAAAACAAAAATTTAAAATGTTTATTAAAAAAAAAAAAACCATGAATTTTATCTTATTCATGAAACACTTTTTTATTTATCCATAATTATGTTTTACACTATGAATGTATTGGAATTAAAAACACTTATAAAATTAATAAGTTATATTACATTTTCAAGAGGAGATATAATTTTAAATTTTGAAAATAATATTATTAAAAGGATAATCATGAATTCTAAATATAAAAACATGAACGCTATGAAACTAAAGTTTATATAATTATATTAAAATATAAATATTAACAGCGAATGAGGTAGGGCACGTATATTTGAGTACTTAAATTTAAACCCACCATCTATAATTATGTGTGTCTTTATGTTTTGATCATGTATGGATATATAAATTTTATTCTGGTTTCATCATGTGCTGTTGATATATATATATATTATCAAATAATATTTTACTTTTAAATAGATCATTTGTCAAAAATATTTAAGTCCATACGAAAATTTGCCTGCAAACTTTTTTATATATAAAGAATAAATCATTTTCCGAAAAAATGTAATTAAATGTAAATTATGTTTGAACAAACTTATACCCATAAAAATAAAATTGAGAATCAGGTTCAAAAATTATATTTATCTATTAATAAAATAGTTGAGTTATAATATAAAATTTTATTTAGGGTAAATTATACTAATTATCTCTTAACTTTGTTTAAAATTATATTATAGTTACTTAACTTTTAAAAGTTATATAATTGTCACTAACATTATCATATTGTTTCACTTTTGTCACTTAATTATAACTTCCATTAAAAAGTAACGTAGTATCTTAATTCAAAGGGTTAATAGCTAATTTAGTCCTTAAATTATAATTAAAAATCATTTTAATATTTTAAAATTTCATGAACAATAATTGTAAAAATTAAAACAAATCTTTAAAATAAATAAGAAATCAATTGCAATAAGGAAAATCAAGAATTTTGCAATTAAAATTTTCACATTCAATCTCATAAAACCCCATTCACTTTGATCCTATTAAATTTTTTCCTTTTTTCATGCAGGTCGAGGTTGGTTTTGCTCTTCCCATATCATTAAAAATAATATATGTGTACGTTTTACTTATAACTGAAATTAAAATATTGACTTAAAATTTGAAAGAGAAAATGATGGGTTTAGGGAAGAAGAATAACACTTTGTATTATAAATTTAAAACTTCAAAATTTTAAAATTGAAAGTTACTCAAAACCTCAATTAATATAGTAACTGAAGCTACTGACAAGAAATGATGGGTTTAAAAAGAAATAAGGTATTTTTATTATAAATTAAAAGAAAAATTACAAATTTTAAAAATTGAATCTTACCAAAGAATACAGAACATTTTGCTCTTCTCTCTTGCCCTCTTCTTTCTTAATTTTTTTTTTCCTTTTTTTTCATAATTATCGGGAAAGTCTTGCAAATAGGTCGTTAATGGTAGAAGTTTTTATGATTATAAAAAATGAATGTGGTGTTGCAAGCTTAGATTTTGCTTCTTGATAACTCGAGTAGCAACAATCGGTTTAATAGTGAAATCCGAATCTTACATTGATATGTATTTTGTTAGGGCTTTTAGAAAAAAAAATAAAACAAAATAAAATTTGCAAAGCAATTTATGGGTTTCTGGGTAAAACAACATAAAAATGTTGATGTGATTGAAGGTATTCATCAACATTGGAAAATAAATGGAATTTAATTTGAAAATTTTATGATTTTTATATAATTAAAATTTGCAAGAAATGTTAGTTTAATTTTTTTAGTTTTAATTTTAAGAAATTTTTAGATTTATACATATTTAAATATTTTTTATAGATTTTAATAATTTTTAGTCTAAGATTTCTTTTTTTTTTTTAACAATTATTGTTAAGAAAATTTTAAAGATATCAAAATGATTTGTTTACCATAGCTCAAGGACCATATTAGATATTAGCCCTTTGAATTAAAGTGCAACGTTACTTTTTTAACGAAAGTTAATAGTCGAGTGACAAAAATGTAACAATTTAATAATGTTAGTGACTATTATGTAACTTTTGAAAGTTGGGTGATCAAAATGCAATTTTAGACAAAGTTTAGGAACAGTTGATGGAGTTTACCCTTTTATTTATTATCCGCTCTTTCGTAACCTTAATATCATGAGGTACCTCCACATTTTTCAAGCTAAACAAGACGATGTGGGTAGAAGATGTTAATCGTGCTATTGAAAGAAGATTATTCTTCATACTTAGGACATGATAGACATTTTGAAGCAGCATCTCATCAACACTAGATTGGCGAGAGACAATTGTACAACCAACATGAACTATTGGTTACTTTGAGTTATTTTGTGTTACCACCACAAACTTTCCTTGTACTCTAATGGATTCTACGACTTTTTCATGTCACTTGTCATATGGTTTGAACAACTTGAGTCACACTCCAATCACTTTCTTAATTAATTCAATTGGATGTTAAAGCTACAAAGGCTAGTTGATTTTTCTAACACTTAATTTTTTTCATGGACTCTTCTCATTCTTCTACAGCAAATAATGCCTCAACATCCCATTCCATTTCAACAAAGAAGTAGTAGCATTGCTTTCCATGACCTTTTTCTTTGACTTATAATCGTTGGTCATACATTCATTTTTCTTGCAATTAAAGCATTGCCTTTCAAACTTATTTCACAACTTCGACCCTTCGAACCCCTCTGTATGAGCACTCTTTTTTTCATCACTCTTTTTAGACCCACTTATACCACGTTACTCAAAATTCCACCTGCCTTTAGTGCCATAAAGTGTTTCCTCTTCACCCTTTGATAAAGCTTCTATCATTTGCTTAGCTAAGGCTTCTTATCCTAATAGCAAATTCTTGAACTCTTGAAGTGATGGCTAGTTTTGCCATCCTTGTACGGTAACAAGGAAGCTTCTATATTTAGGCATTAACTCATAGATGACAATCTTTTTCATTCTTATCTCTCTAATTGAAGCTTGTGGATAAAATTCTAAATTCTCCCAACATAACATATTCACTTTATGGAATTATTGTGTGACTATTATATTGTATTGCACTATCAAGAGTCATTCACTTTCTAAAAGTTTAAGCCTCCTATCATTCTTATTTGAAAATAGAGTGGTAAAAGTGTCCCAAGCCTATTTCGAGGTTGTGGCATCTCTAATATGCTCTATCACATCCTTTTCAATCGTCATCTTGAAAGCAAACATTTCTTGCTTCTTTTATCTTCCATTATTGCAACGTGTCATTTGCATCTTTTGTTGTTTATCGTATCACCTTACTACCATTAACAATCTACCAGTATCCCACAGGTTTTATCCTTGCATGTAAGGCATCATGCAAGTTGACTATGTATTATAGTTGCTATTGCTAAGCTTTTCATCCTGTAGACAACTTGTAGGCCTGTCATCGTATTGACAATAAGCTTTCAAAAATCTATAATAAAAGCTTCCAAATAATAATATGGCTTTGAAATCAAAATTTTGAAAATAATAAAGTGACAAAAATGGTAAAACATTAAAACTCATAAAGATAACAAAGCTTGTAAAAACCAAATGTATATGTATTAATCTCTCAACTAAACTCCTGGAAATGATATCTCACAAAGAGGCAATGAATAGAAAACACACACTTTAAATAATAGTAGGGATAATTTTCTCTGAATTGATGATTTCATTCAATGCCCTAAGTGAGCTTTATATAGCTAATCATTACAATTGTTCTCCTTTATTCTAACAATAACAACGTTAAAAGAAAAAAAAAACAACCTTGTTAGCCTTAATTTTCTAATATTTTGATATAGCAAAACAATCTTTAACCACATTTGATAATATTTCTCAAAGAAATCATTTTCAAGTTGTTTTAAACTCTTGGAAATAACTCAAAAGTTCAAAAAAATATTTTGAGCCCTTTTAAGCCAAATTTCTACATGTTTTTAGCGTTGATATCAATACCCTTATCCAAGGAACTGATACCCAAAAAGGCAGTAAGAAACTTACCTCATGGGTATTAAACAATAAGCAAGGGTATCGGACCCAAGCCTTGCATGGTCTAATCCCTGGGCGCAAAAAATGTATCATTAATCTTCAAGGGTATGGTTATGACCCTTACCGATGAGGTATTAGGCCACCTCCCTTTGGGTCTGTTCTTATGATTATGATGATCATCTTTTTAACCCAAGAATCGAACCCCAAAGACATAAGTATTAGAATGTAACAGCCCGATTTAGACCCTAGTCGAAACAGTGGTTTGGGACCAAAAATTCGAGGTTAGAGAAATAATTTAATATTATTTTTGATGTTTATGGAATATGATAAAGTATTTGTGAAAATTTTGTGTGAAAAATTTATCGCTTATGTGTTGATTTGTGAAAAAGGACCTAATCGCGTAAAATGCAAAAGTTGTGTGCTAGTAGTTAAAAGTGTTTAAATGCTATGTCTTATTAAATGAAAGGTCCATATGTTGTTATTAGACCATTAATAGCTTGGATGGACAAAAATGGGTTTATGTTAGTGGATTTTAAATGAAATCAATAAGGTTAATTTGGTAATTCATGAAATAAGTGTAAACTAAATAAAACAAAGGCTAAAATTCATGCATTCATCTTTTTTATGCCGAAAATACAAAGGAAAAAGAAAATAAAAAGAGTCTTAGGGTTTGGCAATAATCTTGGCTAATTGAGGTATGATGTTTGATCCGTTTTCGATAATTTCTACGTTTTTGTGATCGTTGCTTTATGTTCTATCAAGTCCATGCTTAAATTTCTAAATTTGATAATAATTTTGAGAAGTGCCATTGATGATTATATGAGCTTCATGTTTATAGTTGCTGAAATATGAAAGTTTGATGAATGATAAATATGTTTTGTATTGGAATTTTTGACAAAATTGATTATTATAGGCTAAATTGTGAAAATGAAATTTTAAAGGGTTAAAATGTGAAATAAATGAGAGATATGGACTGCTAGGGACTAGTATGAAATTCGGCCAAGCTTGGGTGTGAGTAAATTATGTGTATTTTTTGTAATTGTGAAATAGAGACTAAAATGTCAAAATGTAGAATTATGAGGGCTAGAGTGTAAAATGCCCTAACTATGTGTTTGTGAATAGTTTTGGATAAAAATGTGATTGAATGAGTTTAATTTGATATTATATAGATCAAGAAAAGAGAGATTTGGACTGAGATCGAGACAAAAACAAAGTGCTCGATTGATCGACTAGTATCGTTATTTTTACGTCCGAGGTAAGTTCGTGTATAATACGTATTGATTAAACAATGTTCTATGTGACAAAATGAATGGAAATGTGATTGTGGAGTTTGGAAATGCGAAATATGAGTTCGAAGATATGTGGCACTAAGTGTGCGTAAATAGAATAGTTACTGTGATGAATGGCACTAAGTGTGCGAAATAAAGAAAGCATCGGCTGTATTATTTGGCACTATGTGTACGATACCGAGACAAATTTGGTTTAATGTAATGGAACTAAGTGTGCGATAATATTAAAGCTTCGGCTAAGTAATTGGCACTAAGTGTGCGAGTTCACCGAACATTTAAAAAGATCGAGCGAATTATGGCATCGAGCATTGCGTGGTAAATGTGATAGATAAATATGTGATAGTACAGGTATGTACAGAACCTATGTGGTAGATGATATTTTATATGAGATAGATGGATGATTATGTGAATAAATGTTGAAAAGGATTGGATTGAGTAGCATTATAAATGCTTGTACATGAACCTATAGATGTGGTATGAAAGTGAGTTATAGCTATGGGTGAGATTGAATAGTGATGTGAATTGAGCCAATGATAGTTAATTTTGTATATGAATTTGAATTGTTAAGTTAATTGTGTTAAATTACGAACTTATTAAGCTTTAAAACTTACTGTGTGAAGTCTTTCCTGTTTCACAGTGTCATTAAATCTAGCTCGGATTCGGGGATCGTCAGTGACTCAATCACACTATCGAACATCTATTTTGGTACTTTTTTTGGAAGTTGTATTTATAATATATGGCATGTATAGGCTAGTGAGGTTGTGGAATGATTTTGGTACATGTTTTGCTATGTGAAAATGGTGTTAAGTAATGTGTAAATATGGTCTTGTGTGAATGGCCATTAGGGTATGCTTTGGAGAAATTGAAATGGTATGTTTCATACTTGATTAGTAGTTAAGAATGGTGAATGAATTGTATGTTATTTATTGTTGGATTTGAGTATATAGGGATGACCCAAATTGGGTGGTAAGTTGGCCTTGTAAATGATCTATAATTTCCTACATGAGTGAGCACACTGGCGTGTGTCTCAACCGTGTCCTTTACTGCCCATTTTCGAAGTATGCCAGACTTGCACATGGGCCAGACAAACATGCGTGTGACAGGCCGTGTGACTCAAGTCAGTGTTCAACACGGGCCAGACACACGGGCGTGTGACAGGCCGTGTAACTATAGTCAGAGTTGTGCACGGGGTAAGACATGGTCTGAGGCATGGCCGTGTGAGGCACACGGTCTAGCCACATGGGCGTGTGCCCTATTTTGATGAAAAATTTTCTAAGTGTTGCCAAGTTTTCGTATAAGATCAGTTTAGTTTTGAGTCTTCTTGAAAGCATGTTTATGGTCTCGTAGACCTTCTAAAGAGACTTTGTGTTAATAGTTAACTATGATTTGTTGATGAGTGAGCCATAGTGGTGTAAATGTTATGATTCGATAGGTAATACCTCATAACCCTAGTCCGGCGATGGATACGGGTTAAGGGTGTTACATTTTATTGGTATTAGAGCTACGGTTTAGTCAATTCTAGGACTAACATAGTGTGTGAGAGTCTAGCTATACATGAAATATATATATATCTACGATAGTGTAATGATTTCTAACAGTTAAAAATGTATTTTCGTATAGTAAATGAATCTCAATCGAGCTATTATTGATGATGTTGAGAGTAATGCATCTGCTCCCACTCAAGGGACAGCGCCGACTGAATTTAGGCCGATTGCTAGTAGTTACGAGGAGAGGTAAAGCAAGCCTTCTTCCAAATGATGAGTGAGTGGTTTACGGAGTTCGTGCGAATGAATCCGGCTGTTCAACAACCTCCACCCCCACAAGTTCTCGTAGCGCCGTAAGTTATAGACCCAATCCGATTAAGTAAACCTCCAGTTAATAAGATTTGTAAGTATGGGGCCAAAAAGTTCAACGCCACAGTTGATGATGTTGCCGAACGAGCTGAATTCTGGCTTGAGAATACCATTAGAGTGTTTGATGAACTATCATGTACTCCCGATGAATTTCTTAAGTGTGCTGTTTCATTGTTGAGAGATACGACGCATTATTGGTGGAAAATATTGATATCTGTGGTTCCGAGAGAACGAATCACCTGGGATTTCTTCCAAACTGAATTTTGGAAGAAATATATTAGTCAACGGTTTATAGATCAGAAACGCAAAGAGTTTCTTGAGTTGAAACATGGTTGTATGTCTGTTACAGAATACGAGCGAGAATTTGTGAGATTGAGCCAGTATGCATGAAAATGTGTTTCGACAGAAACTATTATCTGTAAACGATTCATTGAAGGGTTGGATGAAGATATTAAACTTCTGGTCGAAATTCTTGACTTGAATGAATTTGTGGTATTGGTTGAAAGAGCTTGTAACACCCTTTACCCGTATTCAATGCCGAAACAGGGTACGAGGCATTACTAGACTTATACACCAACAATTATGCAATACCGGGACATGGCTTTCCACCTAAAATTAAAACTTTTTATAACATCTCTTAAACAAGCCCACTAGGCCCAAATCACACATTAGGAATGGTTCGGGATCAAATCGAACCCCTTTGAAGCTCTCTAGAAAATCTTAGAAAATTTTCACTAAACAGTCTACACGCCTGTGTGGAGGAAGGGCACGCTCGTGTGGCATATCACATGCCCGCGTTCCACACCTGTGTAGATTTATTTATCAATTCGAACCTACAGGGGTTTTCACACGGTGGACACACGCTCGTGTCCATGGCTCGTGTCCCTCACATGGCCTCGATACGCCCGTGTTTTAGCCCGTGTGCAAAAACCTTGGCATTTTGTTTCTAACGTCATCACCCCATAAATGTCACACTGCCAAGACACAAGCCCATGTCCTTCGGCCATGTGGTGAATTAAATTCCTAATTTCAGGTGCAGACTTCACTCGGCCTGGGTACACGCGCATGTCCATGGCCGTGTCTTCCACACGGTTGAGACAAACGACCGTGTCTCTGCCCGTGTGTTTACTATTGAGCATAATAACTTGTAAACCTAGCATGCAAGGGGAAACACGACCTAACCACACACCCATGAGGTTGATCGTGTGTCACACGCGGCCTAGACACATGCCCGTGTGTTTACCCGTGTGGACAAGAACAAGGCTATTTTCCAAGCTCTTTCTATCACCCCAACTCATACAAACATAATTCATGTCAAACCTTATATTTAAACTAAGTAAACCAATCATGCATTTTGCACATTCATGAATAACCTCATCTTTTCATAGATTAATAAGAAAGAGCCACCAACTATGGCCTTATACAAAAGAGTTTATCTTTGAATGAGCCAACACATTTGGCCAAAACAATATGACATTTAACTAAGTCTAGTCTCTATACATGCCATACTCAAAATGCTAAGTCTAACTATACCAAGATGTGCTGATAGTGTGGGTGATCCTTTGCTTATCTCCATACCCTGAGCTGACTCTTCGACACTATAAAACAAGGGAAAAGAAAAGGGCGTAAGCTTTAAGCTTAGTAAGTCTATATGTAAACAATAAGCATCATACCACATAATAGTCAGTCAAACATTACATACTATGTAATAACAATTCATATCCTCATAATCATGTTTACTCATTTCAAATCTTACCACATCCCAAACACATATCATAAACATTGCTCACAATTACTTGCACATATACCCTACACTTATCACCACAAAGCCACATGAAATATTTTACTTAAACGAGTTTCTCGATGAACCCTTCGAAATGGTACAAGATACCCGGTGGTTTCGTACACAACCCACCATTAATCAATAATAGGGTGGTATCTCACACAGCCCACCAATAATAATTACGGTGGTATCACATACAGTCCACCAACAATAATAATTACGATGGTATCGTACATATCCCATCATTAATAATTAACAAGGTGGTATCGCACATAGCCCACCAATAAATACATATTTACGGATATTTATTCGCACCCATATTTCTATTCCGAAGGTTCATTCGAGAATTTCTCATTTTCTACCATTTTCAATAAGTCTCATCAATAAGCATTTACATCCACGCAATGCATTAATAGGTAACACATACGTAATAAGGATGTATCATTTACACATAAACTTATCTCGATACAAAATATGTCAGTTTGAGGTTTAGTCCGAAACCTTGCCTTTTCCCTAGTCAAGGTCAATTCCACATTCTTTTCGATCTATAATAATAAAATTTACCCATTTAATCACTGCATACATCAAGACACTTGAAATTTCTACTTCGGTAAAAATGACAGTTTTGCCCTTATACATTAGCAAAATTATGATTTTGCCCCTAGGCTCGTAAAATGAAATGTGTTCATTTTTCACTTATCCAAGCCTATATGATTCATTTTCTCTCTTATAGCAATTCACGATTTCAGTTATTTCATGCATTTATCATCTATTTTATAACCTTTACAAAAAGGTCATTTTATGTGTTTTCATGGAAACACCTTTCACAACAATTGTGTATTTAACACCCAAGATTCATTTTCTTCCCTAAAACTCAGCAAAAAACATAATTACTCTCATGGCAAGTCTCTAAACTTTCAACCATTTTGCAAAATAGCCCCCTCATTAGCTAGCTTAAGCTTTAGGGGTCCCAAAAGTACAAAAATTATCAAAAAAGACCACTAAAATCACTTACTTGCTAGAGGATAGCTTGGCTAAAATTTTGAGCTTCAAAACCCCTATTTGTTGCTTGAATTTTCAGTAGAAGAAGAAATGGAAATAAGAAAAGATGATAACTCTTTATTTTATCTTATTTTATTTAATTAAGTCACCAACTCACCTAACCATTGACCATGCATCTAATTTTCCCTATGGCCGGCCATCACCTCCCCAATGGCCTAATTTCACTTTAAGGACCTCTAATTTAATATTATATAACTATTAGACACCTCTAGCTTGTAAAATAAAACTTTCGTAATTTATACGATTTAGTCTTTTTTCGCAATTAAGCATGCAATCACCAAAATTAATGCACCAAAATTTTCATACACTCATATAATTATGTCATAACACATAAAATAATATTAAAACTAATTTATCCATCCTCAAATTAGTGGTTTCGAAACTACCATTCTGACTAGCCCCAAAATTGGGTTGTTACAGAGCTTGTAAAGTCGAGGAGCTTAGTAAAGAAAAGAAGAAAGTAGACTTAGAAGCTAGAGACGAGAGAAAAAGATTGATGAGTAAGTCATATAACTCTTCGTCAAAGAGATTCAGAGATGCAACCAATCGCTCAAATGCTTTGTTTGGACATTCGAGTAAAGATCATGTGAAACAATATACGTGTTCTAAAGCTCAAATTCCAATGGAATCAAGTGTTAGAAGTGTTAGAAGTAATAAGTCATATTGGTGAATCTTTGGGCAAGTATAATAATAGAGTGTATGGCATGAGATCACTTCATTCGGGATTTCCTAGAGTTGGAGATAATGCGTCGAGAGCAAGGCCCATATTGGTGAATTCTTACCATGCCACAAGCCAATTTGGATCACAAGTATAATAATAGAGTTTGTTATAAATGTGGATCACGAGATCACTTCATTCGATGGGATTGCTTAGTCGAGTTGGCTAATAAAAGATAATGCTCGTGGTACG
This sequence comes from Gossypium rotundifolium, assembly GCA_025506655.1. Classification (NCBI taxonomy): domain Eukaryota; kingdom Viridiplantae; phylum Streptophyta; class Magnoliopsida; order Malvales; family Malvaceae; genus Gossypium; species Gossypium rotundifolium. Next base: position 34,958,003 of record CP106734.1, read on the forward strand.
CAAGGCCCAATGATAATATGGTTGATGGTACGTCGACCCATCATTTAATAACCCTCAATGAGGTGTATTTGCAGATATCGACACCGAGTCCATATGCCAACATGGTCTTACACGAGGCCTTAACTATCATCATATCATGCTATATATATTTTCTATTACTCTTAGATTCTTTTAACATCTCATCAAAAGATATTTCAAACATCCATTGAATAAATATACATTCCATATTATATTGGAATATTAAATTAGCTTTTACGTAATTACAACAATCGCACATGAACTTACCTCGATGACGAAAAGGCCGAAAATGACTTTTTGCCCACATTTCTCTTTTCACCCGTTCTAGATCCGAAACTTGTTTTGTTTGATCTAGAACAATGGAATTTAGTGATTTAATCACTTATAAATCATAATTCACCATAAACTACACTTTAGGCAAAAATGACTATTTTGCCCCTAACTTTGGCAAAATTATGATTTTGCCCCTATACTCGTAAATAAATTTTTATCACATTTTCTTGTTAAGAAAGCCTAGATGAACATTTAATCCTATTATAACTATCCACAATTTCATCTATTTCATGCCTTAATGAACAAATTACAACTTTTGCGTTTTAGCCTAAATTAGGTGTTTTCATAACAACACCTTTCACAAAAGTTGTTTCTCATCACTTTGACATTCATTTTCTTCCATAAAAACTCAGCAACCAACATATACTCTTTCATGGCAAGTCCCTAGAATCTTAAACCATGTTGCAAATTAGTCCCCTCATTAGCTAGCTTAAGCTTTGAGGACTCCAAAAGTACAATTTTTATCAAGAAAAGTTATCAAAATCACTTACTAATAAGAGAGATAGATTGGCTGAAATTTCAAACCCCCAATGCTCCATTTCTTCTTCAATTTTTGGTGGAGAGAAGATAGATGAATTTCATGTTGAATCAAATGAACAAAAATGGATAGAAATGATAAATTTAGTGATCTGCCATAATTTTTTGTGGCAAATTAAAATTTTTTCAACACTTAACGAACTTGTATTTTAGTAAGTTGATGTCTTTTTAGTTAGTTTATAGATTTAGTATTTTTATCATTGAATTCAATAAAATGGCTTTTTAGTGTGTTTCATGATCTATTAGGCCAATCTGAGCCCAAGAAAGAACTAATGTGTTGGTTGAGTAAATAGGACGACGTTTTAGGCCAATGAATCAATGGACTGCCCCGGATGTTGCAACATTCAGAGAGAATGTCATGATAACAAACTTCGAACCTTAAAGGAAACATCCAACCATCGATGTTGCAACATCAACTTCCCTATATTGTGATAACAAACTTCGAACCAAGATCCACCGGTCCGATGAGGCCCATTTAGTAGCCAAGGGTTTTTTTCATCCGCAAAATCCTCATTAACATGTTTAGTATCTTATAATAAACCTAATTTGGTCATCTAACAACAACACTATAAATAATAGTGCTCAGAACTCAATTAGGGGGCTTCTTTTGATTATTGAATTTTCTTCTTCGTAGATTTAAGGTTTTTAATTTAGCTTTTCTGTTCAAATACTATTTTGCTTCAATTCAAGTTTAAGTTTCAAGTTTAAGTTTTACTCCTTTTAGCAATTTACTTTATTATTTTTGTTTCTATTTCAATCACATTGCAATCAACATCCATTCAAAGGGCTTCAACGATCAAAGCTTCAACAATTATCTGCGGATCTAGATTTCTCTTTTCCCTTCTCTTCTTTTTACGTTCCTTTTGAACATGCAAAAATCGATTAGGAAAAATTGTATCTAGAATGACTATGAACTAAGAACCCTAGGAAGATTAATGAGTGGAAGCGGGAGTGATTGACTAAGGGTTAGGGTATTATCACAAATTAGTTGGTATAGGTTAAACGAAATTAAACCATAGGATTAACGACCCTAGGAAGTAACTTAGGTAGATGAAGCTAAAAGGTTAGTCTACTTAGCTCCACTTAATCTATCCCGATTTAAGATATCACAAGATAAGTAGGTTAAATCGATCAATTAATTTAGTTATAGGCTGAAAGGTATTAACTAGGTTCATCGTTAGCTAATTTGTTAAAAACCTAAATCTGATGTTAACCATGAACACAGATCCGAGTTAATCTTTTGCCTCCTTAAATTGATTGAAATTTGATTATTTATCTTAGAATTTATTTTGATGTTATTTTATATCTTCTTCTTATTTGTTTTGTCGTAATATAATTAGTACGAAAATAGTATTTAGACTTAGTTGTGTGATTATTTGCAATTTAGTTTAGGCAAGCCTTCCTTAGGTACGATTCTCGGAATACTTCCTAGTATTCCATTGTAACACTTTTAACTATATTACAATTTGACTTGTATACTTGTAGATACCGCACTTCATATTCATACATTTAATTGCAGATTTACAAGCTCCAGTGCATGCACGTCAAGGTGCGGTCAATTAGAGAAATAGGAAATATTCAGAAATGATTGTAGTTTTCTCACTTAGTATGAAAATAAGTTTTTTAAATTATTATTTAATTAAATAATTGAAGTTTGAAAATGAAATTAAATTAATTGGACATTATGAAATCTATTGAATGTAGAGATTAAATATTTTTTCTCATAAATTCTTTTACAAGTAAAGTTGTAATGATTTTAATGGAATTAGAATTGGGTTGAGAAAATTCTTTAATTGTAAATTTAATTAATTAAAATTAATTTAATAAATAATGTGTATTTTGAGAAATAGAAAAATATGTATTGGGTTGGATTAAATTATAAAATGATGAGTTAAAAATCGATGAAGCACATATAATTTAAACCAATATAGAGACTTGAATCTCAATCATAATACATATGAGGGGAAGCACACACTATTAGCCCCTCTCTCTCCTAGTTCAACTAGAAGATTGTTTTTCTATCAAATAAGCATTAAATGTTTTTACTAATTCAACTAGGGTTTCACTTCCTATCGCTATAAATAGATGGCACCGATAGGACTATAAACACAATAAATTACACACAAGTTTGAGATATTGTTATTCTGCCTGAAAATAGTGAGAATTTATTTCTAAGTATAAATTCTTTTTTCTGATAATAACAGTTCTACCAATTTCTATTAGAGAAAGAGTTTTACTTTCCCACTGAATGTAGTAAATAATTTTGGATTTTGTGTTTGATTCGAATTTGTTCGACCCACACTCAAAGTAGTTTGTGGTATGAGAATAGCGAGAAAGGTCGTTCAGTTGAAAGCTAGGAATGACAAGGATCTGTTTAGCCCAAAACACAAGTGTGATTTCGAGAAAAGTTTATTACTATAAATATCACAAATCGGCTTGATTTTTAAATTTTTATTTTTTCATTGTGCAAGAAAACCGTGTTCAAACTGGAGTTTTTCCAACAGTTGGTTCCTAAACTTTTTTTCTCAAGTCTACCTAAACTATTCTTTCGTTACTCATTCTACACCAAATTGTTATATCCATTAAAAATATTTAACCAACAATAGATTGCCACATCATATAAACTTTAAAAATAAATTTTAATTCTTTTACTTTCTATTACATTATTTCTCTATTTTTATTTTCTATTACATTGTTCCTTTTCTTCTTATTTCATTTTTATTTTCTATTACATTGTTCCCTTTCTTCTTATTTTATAATGTCTGACAATGTCAGCAATGCTCAAAATTGGCCCTATTGAGGTCGAGACACTAACAATTAATTTTGTCTTCGAATTTCACTGCCTAATGAGATTGAAAAAGTTCTTTCATTGATCAAAACCAATGTTTTCATAATTGGATTAGATCAACCGGTTGGATCGAGAATCGGTCAAGAGATAAGGGTTGAATTAGTTGACTCGTGAACCAATACAAATTAGTTGAATCGAGCTAAAAGTTGGTTGATCCAGTTGAATCGATTTTCTTTATTTTTTAAATATTTTTATTTTTAATATTTTTTAAGACTACATATAAGAAGAAAATAATACTTTGTCTTTTCTTGCTACATGGCAGTTTTAACCCGTTATCTTTTTTTTTAAATAAACTTAATGATTTGACTAACAATTGAACAAATAGAGGTACCAGTTTAGAGAAAATAGTTTATGTACCACTTAAATTACGACAAAAAAAATGTTTTAAGTACCAAAATGAGAAAATGACATAGTTTAGATACCAATTTATGAGTTAATCTTTTTTAAAAAAATAGACTTAATACTTTAACTAATAGTTTGACTAATGAAGATATCAACTTGAAAAAAATAGTTTAGGTAATACTTGTGACCAAAAAATATTTAGGTACTAAAATGAAAAAAAATTATATAATTTAGGTACCAATTTATGGATTAATCATTTTTAAAAAAATAGATTTAACATTTTATCTAATGATTTGACTAATAAAAATATCAACTTGAGAAAAAGATATAACTTAAATAATAGTTTATAAGTTAAAGCATTTTAATTTCTCAAATGAAAATTTTCAAGTTAGGGAACATTACTTTTTATAGGCGAGGAAGATTAATGTGGTACATCAACTGACACTTTTAATTGATTAACGACTTTAATTAGATGAGATAAACGGCTACGAAGACTCTGGAAATTAAAAGTTTTATCTTGATACAATTTTCTTTAAAGGTTTTAAAAGTGTAATATGTGTTAATTGTTAGTAAATTATAAATCCCTTTTGAAGTTTAAATTTTGGTGAGGTTATAAAATGTTGGACGGACTAAATTATTCTAGAAAGAAGATGTCATGGTTATTGGCAGCTTAATCTTTTACGTGGCTGCATAATGTGGCTATTTTCTCCTTCAAATTTATGGAGCAATTAAATTTATTTAATTCTGTAATGGAAGTTGTGAAATTATTGTACATCAACACCAATTTAAATTTAAGGTTAATTTATTTTTTATATTCTAAAATTCATGTAGTTTTGAGAGGATATTATAGAATATCATGTATCAAATTAAAATTATTGTGGACTAAGATCAGACTCTTGAAACAAAATCTTTCATCTAAAATAATCTAAACGATCCTTCTGTTAAAGCTTGTGGAATTCCAACTTTGGGGGTGAGGGGAAGGACCTGTTGCGTCATTTTGTACTTCCGAAATGCCTCGTTGGAGCATCGTCGAGATCCTAATTGACGGTGGGGGCTCCAACGTTCGAGACTTAGGGCGAGTTCTTCATTCTTTTCAAAAGACTTTCTCAAAAGACTTTTGGAAAAAAATGTCTTGAAACAATTCTTTTGGTGGAATTTTGGCTTTTGAAGTCTTTTAAAAATCTTCTAAAAAGGAGAAATTTAAAATTTTAGATTTTCCTCTCCCAAAAGCACTTTTAGTGCTTAATTACTTTTCATCCTCTAATAACATAGTACTTTTCTTTTTTTCAGAGAGCTTAATTACAAATGTGTTAAAATTATTAATTAAAATAAAAATATTTTTAAAATATTAATTACAAATATTTAATGGTTATATTTAAATATTTAAAATGTAGTTTATATATTCTAATTAAATTTTATAACTAATTAATATTTATTACTTATAAATATTTAAAATTAAAATTTATATTTCATATATTAAAATATTAAAAAGTTATAGTAATTTTTATATTCTTACTAAAATATAATAATATTAACTAATTTAAAATTTATTTAAATATATATTTGTTACTTGATAATAGCATGTCTAAAATGGACATTTTATTTCTTAAAAGTCTTTTTGACAAAGAATACTAAACACTCAAATTTTAAAGCAAATTTTTCAAAAGTACTTCTCAAAAATACTTTTTCACAACACTTTTCAAAAACACTTTTTAAAAATATTGTCAAACTAACTCTTAGGTGAGACAGGCACGTGATGTGCGCCGGCAATGCCCTTGTGAGTGGCGCTCAATATCTCTTCTCCCTTAAAAACCATAAAAGCTTTTATATCCCTACTACCAGCAGACATTTTTTTTTTTTTTTTTTGAAAGTGCTGCCCTTAGACGTTCTTTTGCCTGAAATGGGGATGCTTTTAGACCATTTCCACTTTGAATTTTATTAAAATTTAGGAATTTTATATAATTTTTAATTAATATTTATATTATTAATAAACATAAACAATCACATATATTATTAATATTTATATTATAAGTTTTATATCACATAAGTTTTATAATATAAAAATAAAAAATAATGTATTGTTTGTTCGAGTATGTTCAAACATTTTTTCTTATTTAAGAATGGGAAGGAGTTATGTGTAAGTTTATACTTTGTATCAAACAAAAAAAAAAATTTATTTGTGTCGAAACCATTTTTTTGTTGTTGAAAAATGAGATCGACTTTGAAAATAAAAATGGAATAACCACCAATCTTTTTTTGAGGTTTGATCGGATCACCTTTAAAATATTTTGATTTATTAAAACAATAATTTTGACCTGCGAAATTCAAGAAAACAAATTCAAAAGTCGGTTATGCACGAAAAAAATACCATCCTCGTAACGCCCAAAATTAGTACCGAATTGATTGATCAACATTTTAATGTCAAAAATTTAAAAAGATTTTAAAATATAATCCTCTTTGTTTAAAAAAACTTGAATAAATTAAATTGAATTCCAAGATTTACTTATTTCGAAAGAATAAAATATCATATCCAGTGAAGTTAAAATAAGACATTTCAAATCCTCGAAACTAAACTTGTCTTTTGACATTTAAAACTCGTGCATTTAAAAATAAAAAAATATCCAATCAATAGAGTCAAATAAAAAATCGAAACCCAATAAGTTATGGTACAATTTTTCAAAATTCCAAACACAGAATATTACCTTTGTCTCTTTTTTAAAAATTCTTATCTCAAGATAATAAAATGTCACATTCACTGAGTTAAGACACAACATTTTTGCATTCCCGAGAATAAGCTTTTATTTAACCTATGCTTTGATTTTAAAATAATTGACTCGTAAGATTCGACGAGAAAATCAAAATCAATAAATTAAGGTATGATTTCTCAAAGCTCCTAAATTCCAAATATTGCTTCATCGTGAAAACATTTTGAACTAGAATATTACAATAAAACAAGATCCATTTTTATTTAAAACGATAGTTTGTGAATATTATAACCTAAAATGGCTAATAACACCAATAATGCGATGGCAATGCTAGGACTAATTGCGAAAATAATAATAAAAGTGATGAAATAACGAAATCTAAATCTTATAAAAATGAGCGAAAAATGAAATGAATGATCTAGAAATCTATATAAAATGAAAAAAAAAAAAAAGACTTTATACAATCGAAATAACATAAAATAAACTATATACAACAAAGGATATATAGGCAAAAGATGGATAATAAAACAACAAATGAAAAAATAAGGATAATATAGTAAATTTTAAAATAGAAAAACATACATGTATGTAATAGAATCAAATAAATAACATATATCATAAACAATAATATTAAGAAACAAATAATAGAATAATTAAAATATAGTGAATTTTAAATTAAAATAAAGTTAAAACTAAATAAAAAATAATATATGAATAAAAAATTAAAATAACCTTATACAATAAATCCAAATAATTTAATTAAAATAAATAATAATAAAAAGAAATATTAAATATAAAAAAATAAGACGAGGACCGAATCAAAACGCGCGAAATATTACAGGGATCAATTGGGCCATTATAGCCTAAGGACCAAATCGCAACTGAAGAAGAATTTCTATGTCAATTAAAAAATAAAGGGGAAATACAAGTTGGATGACATTGTAATACACTTATAATGCAGAGGGATCTAAAGAGAAAATATCCCCTTTATGAAAAACGCGCGGATCCTTCTCAATGCGTGGATCCTGACCCTTAAACGATGCCGTTTCAGTATTAAAACGTTTAAGTGAAACGATGTTGTTTCCCTATCCTATTTAAAGCCGAAAACATAAAAAAAAAAAAACCATTTCAATCAGATTTAAAAAAAAGAAGGATGGCCCCTTTTTCGCTCTGCATTCGGCTCCGTCCGACCCTGGCTCCGGCCTAGGGTTCTGCCGTGAGCCCGTCGTAGCCCTGCCATAGGCGGTGGCCGGAGATAAAAAAATGTCCCACTTTTCCTTTCCGATCCCCCTTTATTTTCTAAAACGTAAATCCTTTGTTTATTTTAGAAATAAGAGAAGAAAAAGCGAAAACAGAAGGAACCCATGACGCTTTTCGGACCCTCGTGCGACCCTTCGCAAGTCTGAGGTGTTCCAGCGCTGATGATACTCGCCAGTGATGGCGTCGAATCAACTCAAGTAAAACCTTTTTTCCTTTTTCTTTATTATATTTGTATAAAAAGAATGAAAAAATAAAAGCTTAATGCAAAAATCGAAAATCACCTTCAAAAAGTTTCTTTAGTTGCTTTGTATTGTATTCGTGTGTAAAAAAAATTACAAATGTTTCCCTCTAGTTTTATATCCCAATCGGAAAAAAATGAAAAATGAAATACAATGTTTTTGTTTTTGTTTGGTGTTATTTTTTACTGTCCTTTTCGCAGGTATGCGGCTCCAGCTGTGGCGGTGTACGGAGGCTCGAACGCGTGGGTTGACACGAGAGGGTTGCGGCACTAAGCAGGTTCCGGAAACCTCTAAGGTTTCTACAGATGCTAAAATGTTTGGGCCACTTGGGCCGGGGTTTGAATTGGGCTTGTATTGGGTTTTTGTTTGTTTTGGACTATTATTGGATGGACTGTTTTGGATTTTTATTGGGTTTTTATATTTATTTTGCTTTTATTTTGTTTTGTTTTTTTGGTTTAAAACGTTTTATTGGGCCCGGGCAAATTGGGCCAATTACAAATTGGATATGAGTTGAGACTAGAGCAGCCCGGGCCGAGCCGAGGCTTGGTTTCAAAAAATTTTCACGCTCATGCCCGATTCGGGCTGACATGATTCACTAAAAAAATCATTTTACAATTAAAAATAATAAAATATTAAGAGTACTTTTAATTAATATTTTATAATTAAATTTAAATTTTAAAAATATTCTTTTCATTTAAAATGAATTCAAATCCAAAATAAACAAATTCATTCATGAGGGCGAAATGAGATCAGGGGGTCAAATTGCAGATTTTGTTATAAACTATATAATGGAACTCGATGGGGTGAAGCAGACCTTACTTGAGAGAAGGCTCCACATGAATAGATGGATAGCCCCGTTAGGGATGCGATTGAAGATAAATTTTGATGCGGCTTTCAATAGACAAAGAAAAGAATCGTGCTCGGGATTAGTAGTTAGAAATGGAAAAGTAGAAGTAATATGCTTGAAATCTATCATCAATAAGAATATACTGTCCGCTTTTGCAGTCGAGGCGTTGGCGTGTTATCAGGGACTCGATCTGGGCTTTCAACTTGGTCTTCGGGACGTGAAAGTAGAAGGCGACGCTAGGACGTTGATTCGAAAACTGCAAGAGAAGAAAGAGGATAGATCTGAAATCGTTGCTTATATTGAAGATTCAAAGAAAATGACTTTGCATTTCAGATACCGTGTTTTTCTTTTTCTAAACAGGTAAGCAAATGAGGTTGCGCATAAAATAGCTACTGAAGGCATAAAAAAGGTAAAAAACACTTATCTGTCGCAGAGGGTTCCGACTGTCGTTGCAGCAGCGGTGATGGACGATTGTAGATGGATGGAAGACGCGTAGGAGACAAGGGAGTGATGCTGATGAAGAGGAAGATGGAAGGACGGAGAGTTTTTCTCTTTTGTTGGTGGGTCTGTGAACAAGAAGTGGGGTATTCAAGAAGATCTGAGGGGTTTCTCAAAGGTGATCTGGTGGAAATGATGGAAGGCATTTAATGAGGCCTGATAACTTGCCATCTGATTTTGTTCTTGCCGAGATGGGGATTTAATTTTCGGTACGGCTGGGACATAGTTTCCTAAAGCATTCCCGTCGATTCTGTGCTGGTTTAGTTTGTTTTTTGGGCCGATTTTTGTTTTGTTTGTTTTATTTTTTCTCGTTCTTTGGACATTATGTTTTGGGCTTCAGCTTTTTTCTGTCGTGGACTATGTTTTGGCCTGTGTTTAAATGATATTCCAGAATTTATATAAAAAAAAAATACAACGTTCTTGTTCAAGTTTGATCCAAATCAGGCTGGGTTAATTAGACCGAGTGGGCTACCCTGGCATTGGAAAGGTGTAGTGTGGCACTCAAATCACCTCAATTTTCTTGACATTTCATTTCAGTACCAACGGTGAATCATGTTTTTGCCTTTTTGGTAAACAAGCGGTTTGAAACCAACAAACGGATCCCCAAACTAGAGTGAGCATGGGTGGGCCACCCGGCCCGGCCAAACCCTTAGAAAAATGGGAGGTTCGGGTAAAAATATAGGCAGAAAAATGGGCTTGGACAGAAAATGAGGCCCGTTTAAAAAATGGGTCGGGCCTCGGGTAAGAATTTCTTGGCCCGGGCCCGGCCCGAAATACATATTAAATATTTTTTTTAATTTTTACCTTTACCTTTAATTTCCCTGACTTCATTTCTACTTTACCTTTACCTTTACCTTCATCATCAGCCTGACTTTATTTTTCCTTCTTTTCAACTTTCTCTCCAAGGCTCCCAACTCCCAAGTCCCACCTCACGTCGCAAGACTCGCAGCTCAACCTTCCGTCTGCAGCTCAACTCCGATTTAGCTCAAGTTCAACTCCGATCCAGCCCGAACACCCATTCACCTTCACTATCCACCTCAAGCTCAGCTCATTTTCTCTACCCACGCTGTAAGCTTCTTCTTCTTTTTTTTTTTCTAGTTCTTTTAGGTTTTCTTCCTTTATTGTTTCATTTAATCTTTCACTTTGGATTTGGTTCAAAACTAACCTTGACATCACTGATTTGTCTTTGAGGAAAAAAATATAGTAAACCTCACTTTCGTTCCAGATAAAATCATAATCAAAGATGGGATTCGACAGTTTCAGCTTTTGGTCATATTTTAATAAGGGTTTTTAGATTAGTGGATCACAGATATATTAAGCTTTTCTTTCTTTTTGCTTATCTTCAACAATAAATTAATACCTATGAAACTACATTAATATATAATTATATATGATAATGTTAAAAATTTTAGGTGATTAGCACCATCTTATATGACTATCGGACTCATCATGCCGATGATTAAAAGCAGTTAACGATTTCGGTGGTTTGGCTAAAATCTGAAAATAAAATAAAAATAAAACCACACTTTACTCTTTTTAATTAAAAATTATTTGATATTTAAGTTTATTATGTTGATACTTGTTAGATTTTTCAATTAAATCTTGATGTTTTTATTATAGCACATATGTTAAATATTTATTAGGTTACATGATACCGTTTAGTTCGAGTACAAAATCAAACATTGAAGCTAAATTTAAGTATCAAATTGGGAAAAAAACTTAAGTACCAATTTGAATATTGAAACCAAACTTAGATACCAAATAATATACTTACCTATTAAAAAATAACTCTGTTTTGGATATTTTAACCTACAATGACTTTGGGCTTAAATAAAAAAATGGTACTTAAATTATATCATTTTTTCCAAGTTGGTTTCGACCTGTAGTTTGGTGCCTCGCTAAATCTGTTGCCATTCAAACAAATAGTAACCATCAGTTAAGAATATCGCATAAACTAAAACTATAATACTATATTTCACCATAAAATATTTATTAAATAATATTATCATCCTATTAATAATTTTACTTGCAACAAATTTGGATATGATAAGATATAGGTTAATTAATTATTAAGATAATAATTAATTATTTGGTAGTATTGTGTTAATTTATGTTGTGTAACTTGCGTTTGTGTAGGACTATTATATTTTCTTCATCTTTTAGTATATAATTTAGTAATAAATTAATTTTAATAAGTAATATTTAGCTATTTTTATTATTTATATTTGGCAAGAGGTAGAAATTTTTTTGCTTATTTTGAAGATGTCTTATTTCTTTACAAGAGTTTTTTTGTCATACTTCCAATTTCAAGTTTAGCAGCATATGGCACATTTTGTCTTATCCATACCATTTGAATCTTAGTTTTGAAACATTAAAGTGTTTTGTTTGGAGAATTCAATGCTTCCCACTGTAATGGCTTCTAATTGAATTTGTGGCAGGAATAATTTGGGCTAATTTTAGCTAACATTTTATGGTAGTAGTAAATAATAATATGGAATGATTCATATATTATATATAATTGTTTAACAATTATATTAACTTTTGGTTTATTTGGATTCGGGACTTGAGTTTTTATGACTATGGCTAGTTCGAACACTCCTATACCTGTGGACGATGGGTTTAATGAGTATGAAAGTGCTACCAAACGTCAAAAGTCTACCACTTCAAAGGTGTGGGATGAAATGACAAAGCTTGAATGCGAGGACAAAAATGAATTGAAGGCGTAATGTAATCAACTGTAAGAGTATCTTTTACGCTAAGTCTTCTAGCGGAACCTCTCATTTAAGGCGTCATCTAAATCAATGTTTGAAAAAAATTAATAAGGACATCACTCAATACACCATAGCCAATCAACCATCACTAGGAGGTGGTCCATCTATAAAAACTACAAGTTTGATCTTGATGAGTGTCAATGAAATTTGTTTCTACTTTTCTTGTGTGTGGCAAGCATTCATTTAGGGCAGTTGAAGAACCAGGATTTAGACACATGATGAGAATTGCTAGTCCTAATTTTAAGAATATAAGTAGATTTGATTGCTAAGGATGTCCTAATGTATTATGCAAAGAGAGATCATGTTAAAGAAGAGTTAGCTAAAGCACCGGTTTAATTTGTCTTACTTAGATAATTGGAATTGAGCATACTAATGATGAATATATTTGCATTACTACTCATTGGATTGATAAAATTGGAAGCTACAAAGAGAATCATAAGGTTTAGAGCTTTATTTCCTCCGTATGATGGTTTGAACATAGCGGATGAACTTGTTTTATGTTTATCTCAATGGGGTATAGACAAGAAAATTTTTAGCATCACTTTGGATAATGCTTCTTATAATGATGTGTTGGTTTGTTCTCTTAAAAATCGTTTTCGTGCGAACCGAGCTATTTTGTGTGATGGTGCTTTTTTTCAAGTTAGATGCTGTGCACATATTTTGAATCTTATAGTTAAAGCTGGTTTGGAACTTGCTGATGATGTTGTTGGTAAGATTCGAAATGGAATTAAGTACATAAAAAAGTCGGGAATTCGTAGGAAAAGATTTTATGATGTGGCCGACAAAAGTTTTCATTTGAATGTGACCAAAAAGTTGCGTCAAGATGTGTGTGTGAGATGGAATTCTACTTATCTGATGCTTGAATCTTCTCTCTACTATAAAGATGTGCTAGATTATTGGGGCCAACGGGATAAAGACTATAAAATGTTTGCGATTTCGACGAGGAGTGGAGAAATGTTGCTATTCTTTGCAAATATTTGAAAGTCTTTTATGATGTGACTTGTATTTTTACGGTTCTAATTATCCAATGACTAATCTTTATTTGAGAGGGTTTGGAAGGTTCACAAAGTCTTGCTTGATCTGATTAAAGGTCCTTATTCTTTTTAACTCAATGGTTAAACAAATGCAAGAGAAATTTGATAAATATTGGTGAGTATTCGTTGATATTGTCATGTCTTTGCAATTTTAGATCCTCGTTACAAGTTGAATTATGTGCGGTATTGCTTTACTACGATCTATGGTATTCATGCTTGATTTTGTTGAAACCATTCTTAGCAATCTTAGACTCTTGCTTGATGAGTATGCTAAGAAATCCAAATCCACGTCTTCCTCTTTGGCGAGAATTCTAATGTCTCGGATAAAGATCCCGTTGATTCTAGTTTGCATTAATACAATGTTAATAGTGTTGGTTTTGAAGGCGGACTTTGATGAAAGTGATGATTATAAACGGTATTTAAATGAATCTAGCACTAAGAGTGAAAAGTCACATTGGCCATTTATTTGGAAGAACCGGAGCTTGAGTTGAATAGTCAAATAGATGTTTTGGATTATTGGAGTAAAAGTTCAGTTCGATATAATGAGCTTTCATTATTGGCTCGTGATCTCTTGGCAATTCCAATATCGACTGTAGCTTCCGAGTCCGCTTTTAGCATGGGTAAGAAAGTTATCACACCTTTGAGAAGTTCACTTAAGCCAAAAATGGTTCAAGCCGTTGTTTGCCTTGATGATTGGATGCGAGCTAAGGGATTTTCAACGGGTAATTATTATTCTCGTTTTATTGTTAATTTTATATTATTTTTTATCAATTTGATAATCTAATTATTTATTCTTATTTCATGTTAGAAATTGATGACAAGAATGACGATGACGATGAGGACGATGAGGACGATGGGGACGATGTTTCTTGATTTGCTTTTAGGTTACCTTCCTTTCTAACAGATTGACAATTTAATTTAGCTTACAATTTATAGTTTCTTATAAAATTAAATATGTTAATTGGTTAATGTATAGATATTTTGGTTGGTTGATTATATTTTGCGAGTTTTTGGTCTTTGTTTTAGGGATGTTGGTGATGTTGTTTTCTTTGCTTTTTACTTCTTTGTTTTTATGCTATTTAGGCTTTGCTCGCTTTGTTTTGTTCTTTGTTTTGGTGCTATTTTGATGTTGTTTTATTGTTCTTTTATGGTATTTTATTGTTCGTTGTCGTTTTTAATATTATTTCGATATTGTAAAACTTTTGTTTTATTATCAATTTAGTTATTATTTTAGTTCAAACAAGTTAATTTCAATTTTAATATAACTACTTCTTATTCCAAACCCATCAAGTCCCAATATAGAACTGAGCAAACATTTTTTACAGTGTCGTAAAACCTCCATAAACCCACAGCACACCTCTTTTTTTTTTTTTCCTTTTGAGAACCATAAACCCACAGTTTTAAGAATTAAACCCAAGAGAAACCCAGAGAGAAGACGCTAATCTCCCCCAAGCCAAAAAAATGTTTCAAAGCAGAGTAGTTGCTTCAATTCTAAAGAGAAACAAAGCTATAATCAACAGCTTAACATCCAATTTCAAGGGAACCTGTTCCTCTCGTTGTTTTTCGCCTTCTTCTGCTAATGCAGTTCCTAGGACCTCCTTTTTTGGCTTTAGATCTCTGCCTAAGGTTCTTTTATCTCTCGATTTTGATTCTTTCTTCATTTTATTGACATGGGTATCTTTTTTTTTTTCCGAATAAATCATTTGTAGTTAATTTTTTAGTTCTTGAGAAGGGATGTGATTGGATTAATCACTTTCTTTTAGCGTATTTCTTTAAGTTTTTTGTTAAGTAATTGGAATCGTCATTTCTCTACTGTGATGCCGATAGATTGTGGTTATTGGTGGGAGAACAAGTGATTTGGATCATCCCCTTTTTTTGGATTTGTTTGATTAAAGCTTTTGGAGTGTGAGATGAATGATGGGAATTCATTTAAAATTAGAAACATTTATACTAGAACCATAATATGAGTTTGATGACAGCACTTGGGAATAGTTTTTTATTCTAGCATAACAGGTGCATTCCCTGGTTCTAATTTAAAGAACTATTAGGGATTTTGATCTGTATTGCCTTTTCTATATCCATGGAGAGGCTACATTTAGCATAAGTACTTGAAGGTGAAAATGGTGGTTCAAGCTTGTTTTAACATCCAATGAATTAAAGTTGTTTCTGCTGTAGATTTTCTCTTAAAGTTATGTAAAAGAACAATGGTGATATGCTCTCCAAGTGGTATGTGAATGTGACTAAAAGGAAGATCTTTTATTCGTTTTAGGGACATCATGTGCCGTCTTTCAGGAATATGTCCACCGTGGCTTCCGTTGGCACTGAGAAGGAGGGATTGAAGATGCTAGTAACTGCAGGTCCACGTGCTCAGAAAATGGTGGGGATATGGCTTTTCGGTTCTGCTGCATGGGTTTTTAGTATGGTGGTACTAGGTGGTGTCACACGATTAACCCGATCTGGCCTTTCAATGACTGATTGGAAATTCACCGGGAACCTTCCTCCTCTATCTGATGACGAGTGGCAGCAAGAGTTTGAGAAATACAAGCAGTCACCAGAGTACAAGCGGTATGAGCAAAAATATGTTATAATGATGTATTTGCCACAATAATAGTAGTTTCACTTCTAAGTACTTTGCAGCCCTAGGTAGAACTTCTTCTCATGACTATATTTTGCTGCCATAATTGATTTATTTTATAACTTCTATTATGTTCTTAACAAACATTGCTAATCAGCCAGGAGGGGTGAAGATGAGAAGTTTCATTCTTTTTAGTGCTTACTGCTTAGAATGAAAATTATCTATTAATGATTTAGTTTTGATTTGAATAATCTGTATCATGCAGAGTAAACAAAGGGATGAGTATTGAAGATTTTAAATTTATATACTGGATGGAATATGCCCATCGAATGTGGGGGAGAGCCCTAGGCGTGATGTTTGCATTTCCGTTCTCATATTTTCTTCGTAAGGGATATATTACCATGCGCCTTGGACTAAGACTCTCTGCTCTATTTGCTCTTGGTGCTGGTCAGGGTTTAATTGGTTGGTGGATGGTTAAAAGTGGATTAGAGGTGAGAAGTAATTTGTTTTAATTTTATTTCACCGTTCTTAGTAAATATGAGTTTAAATTTGTAGAATAATATTGTTTCTTCCTACAGGAACCACCTTTGGAATATGTTGAGCCCCGAGTGAGCCCGTATAGACTTGCTGCTCATCTTACTTCTGCATTCGTTATTTACAGTGGCCTGTTCTGGACTGCTCTCTCTGTTGTAATGCCTGAACCTCCTGCTGAGTCATTAGCCTGGGTTCAAGGTGCTGCCAAACTCAAGAGGCTTGCAATTCCAGTGAGCCTCATTGTAGGCATTACCGCTGTTTCAGGAGCATTTGTTGCAGGAAACGATGCTGTAACTTATTTTGTTCATTTCTTGCAAAACCTTTTTAAAATCATTTGGGGTCTTTTCTGATTTAGCAATCTGTGTATCCTTTAATTTCTAGGGCCGTGCATACAATACTTTTCCAAAGATGGGAGATGTGTGGGTTCCTGATAATATATTTGAGTTGAAACCAACAATCCGAAACTTCTTTGAGAATACATCCATGGTACAGGTAATTTGTCTTCTCTATTATTTCCTGGTGCTCTTATGATTGCTTAGATAAGAAAATCAATTTAAATGCTGGTATCAGTTCATATATAGAGGGTATAATGTATTTCATTTTACAGCTTGACCATCGTATCCTTGCAACTACCACTTTAATCTCCATTTGCGGTTTATGGTGGTCGACCAAAAAGCTCGACATCCATCCAGCTATTCGAACTTTAGTTGGTGCCACGTTTGGCATGGCTGCTCTTCAGGTGATTCTCCTTCATTTAGACCCTGTTTTTTCTTTCAACAGTTTAAACACTAATAACATTATTTTTCATTCTTGTAGGTAACCTTAGGTGTATCAACACTTTTATCATATGTGCCAGTTTCACTTGGCACTGCACATCAGGCAGGGGCTTTGACCCTTTTAACTCTGATGCTACTTCTCAATCACACAGTGAGGAGGCCATCAATGTCACTTTTGAAAACACTGCCTCAGGTGACAAAGACAGCTTGGTAGCCATTGTCTTTTAAGTATATTAGGTAGATTAATCAAACACTTCGATTTGTTATTTGGTTCACATATCATTCCATTTTTTAAGGTCATTTTGATTGTAAAGACCTCAACAAGGAGAATGCATACTGATTTGTAATTTGGAAACTTGTTTGCTAGCACTGAAATAAAGAGTCTTATCGGAATATTTATGAAAGCTGTACTTGGATTCAACAACTAGCACATGTCGTTTGAATGGACTAATGACAGCCACATGAAGGAGCCAAACCCCCACACATAGGTTCCAAGAAAAGCCTGAACAGCACGTCTTTTTAACCTCTTTCGGTTATAAAATCAGAGAATTAAGCCCTTTTTTAAAGGGAAAAATAACCAAAAACAAGAAAAGTTGAGAACAATGGCGGAAAGGAATGTGGTGTATGGCAGGTCAGTGATGTTGGCAGCACTGGCTGGTATGGCACTGGCTGCACCGCTGCTAGGAATGATGGGGTTCAGCTTCTTGGCAACACTGACACTGCTATTTATAACCTCACCTCTACTGCTGATTTTCAGTCCACTGCTACTATTTGCCGGGTTGGTTCTCATGGGTGCTTTGGTTGGTTTCGCCATTGCTGCAACCATGGCTTTTGCAGGTGTCTCAACTTTGGCATGGATGTATAGAGTGATAAGAGGTAGTTTAGGAGTTTGTTCCAGGAGGGGTCAATTGGTGCCAGGGAGGTATTTGCAGCAAACAATACAGGAGAAATGAATCGCTTGAAACATTAGCCAATGTTCAATAACTGAAACAAGGTCATGGTCTGGTCTGAAAATCATGTACTCTGTGTTGTGTTGAAGTTTCTGTCAGCTTGAAAATGGAAATAAGTTGGTGTAGTGTTGTAAAGTTTCTTTCACATAAATTTAGAAATGGATTTTTTTTTTTTTTTTTTCTGGCTGGCTCAAACCTGACCCAACAACACCAGACATTGAACATTGGTCGTTTTTTTCCCATAAATAAATTTTTAGGCAGCATTGTCTGGCTTGACCGTGGAAATGGAAACTCACATATTTTCTTTAGAAAAAAGTTAAAGCTTTAAATTTGGGATAAAAGTTAAATAAATATCTTTAAATCAATCATTACCTTATCATGAATATAGCTTTGTGAAATTTGAGATGGGTATTCATATATTTAAATGTTTCCATTTTTGGAATTTTAGAACAAAATTTGATCAATCAAACAAAAACAAATAACAGATTATTTGGTATTAAAATAAAAATGGGGATCCGATCCGCCAGACCACATGGATTCATATATTTTTTACTTAAATTTAATCTAACATTAGTGAACGTTTCAAGTTTAACCCTTTTTTTCCTTTGTTTTCTCCAACCTTCAATTTAAGGGGAATTTTTCTTTTTTTTTTTTTAAAGGGAAACAATGAAAGACAGGCAATTCAAATTAGTAGGAAAAATTATACGAAGAAAACGGAAAATCAGAACTTAGCTACACTACATATAACCCCCTAAATACGAAGTTAGAATCCAGTCTCATTCATACGGTCTCGTCGTTTGAGGGTTCTCTTTCTTACCAAAAGAAAAAAAAACAGTATTTTTTTTCTTTTGGGTAAAGAATATTATTTTGTTTCTTTTATTTTTTATGTTTTTTGGAGGGGGTTTTTTATTCATACCCAACTCAGATTTTCTAAAGATTTATAATAAAGGTTAGTCCTTTCTCAGATCCATTGATGTATTGACAACTTTTGTTGGTTTCCCTTTGTTCTGGAGATTGTTTATTTAAGCATTCATTGATGTTAATATTTGATGCAATTTTAGGCAAACAGGAATCTATATTTCTTGTTTCTTCATTCTGTCTTTATTCTATTGTATGCTATTGATTGTTTGGAAATTTGAATCTGTTAAATGTTTTCATTGATTTGATGTAGCTGGTTTCTATTTTTATGCATACAAGTCTTAGAAAACCAATTTCTTAAGTTTGATTCTATTATAGCATGAATTGATAGATAAGTATGGTAGGGGGATAAACTTGAAAGGTGAGATCTTGATTTGGAGTTTTATTTCATTATATTGCAATTTCAGGGTATTGTAAGCATACTTGCTAATATTATGCTTTTTTTTCCTTCTTTGGAGCAAATTTCAATTGTGCTGTTGTTATTTAGACATTGAGGAAATAAAAACTAAGCACATGATTTTGTAATGCTTTTATGTTAATGGCCATGGAGAACTTATTGCTCTTTTGATATGTGAAGATGGATTACAAGCTGCAAGTCGGAGTTCAGTCCCACCTTGAAGTATGCTATTCTTCATTTTTAATGTTTTACCTTTCTCCTTTTCTTTCCCCCTACCCTGCATTTCAAGTTGCTAATTTGATCTTTCGAGTATATTTTACTCTGTGTTTGTAATGTTCTGCAGATGGGATCACTAGAAGATAGGTCAATGCAAGATCTCCATGATGAATGCCTCCATTCCCCTGAAACGGATGCTCGAAAAAATCAAACTACTTATTCAAATGAACCGTTACCATTTTCTGATGGTCGTCTGCCTGTTGGCCGTAATAATATGATAGGACATTGTGTCTATAGGAGCATAAAGACTGTAGTTTTCTCTAATAAACTCAACTTGCTCATGCCTTTCGGGCCTCTATCAATCCTTGTTCACAAGTTGACTGCTCATAATGTGAGTTTTTGGTTTTGATGCTCTTTCCTCCGTTGCTTTTCTTTTTTTTTTTCCTTTTTTTTTTTGTTTACGTTGTTTAATTGCGAGGTGGATTGTAGGGGTGGGTTTTCTTTCTAAGCTTACTGGGTATAACACCTTTGGCAGAGCGTTTGGGTTATGCTACCGAGTACGCGGTCTTTTTCTTTCATTGAATTTGGTTTTTTGATGCTACTAGTTGTTTTATTGTCACCTTACATTGCCTTTCTTTTGAATGAATGTAGGCAATTGGCTTTCTACACTGGACCAACAAGTACTTTTTACTCTTAATTGTTATGGATTTCCTTTTTGTTGTTGTTGTCTAGATTTTAAAAAAAAATGGTCTTTAATTTGTTGAAATCAATTGCAGTTGGTGGCCTTCTAAATGCTACATTTGGGAATGCAACGGAGCTGATTATTTCAATATATGCACTGAAAAGTGGAATGACTCGTGTGGTTCAACTGTCATTGTTGGGTTCAATTTTGTCAAACATGCTTCTAGTTCTTGGATGTGCATTCTTCTGCGGTGGGCTTGTATATCATAGAAAAGAACAAGTTTTTAACAAGGTATAGACACAGCAGTATTTTGCCTGATTTTTATTTCTGCTACTTTGTTTGTTTTATCACTCTAAATGAACCTAAACTTTCATTCAGGCCACAGCTGTTGTCAATTCAGGACTGCTGCTAATGGCAGTCATGGGTTTACTCTTCCCGGCTGTCCTCCACTACACACACACTGAACGGCAATATGGGAAGTCGGAGTTGTCTCTTTCAAGATTTAGCAGTTGTGTTATGCTTGTAGCATATGCTGCCTATCTTGTTTTCCAGTTAAAAGGTCAAAACGATCTATATGCCCCTATCAATGAGAACTTAGATGATGATGATGATGATGATGATGATGATTATGGTGGTGGTGGTGGTGGTGGTGATGATGATGATGATGATGAAGCTCCAGAGATCTCCAAATGGGAATCGGGGATTTGGCTTGTAATCTTGACTGCCTGGATCTCTATCCTGTCAGACTATTTGGTGGACACAATAGAGGTATCATGTGGTTTTTTATATGCATCTGTTATATTGTGTTTATATGAGCAAACAGTTGGTAGGGTGGGTCGGAACAGGTGATGGATTTCCTCTAGATTTGAAGCATACTTTAGGGATTGACTTGAACCAATCTGAACATGAATCTGTGACATTAACAGTATGAAAGATTGTTGGAGGTCCATGTCTGCTCCCACTAGCAGCATATGTGTTAGCACTCAACAGGCTTTAAGATTTTTCCATTTTTTTTTACTAAAATTATATTGGTAAGGGTATATGCTGATTGCTTTTACATGATCTTTTCTGATTATTGTTTATCAGGGAGCATCTGAGGCCTGGGATGTATCAATTGCATTTATCAGTGTTATCTTGCTCCCCATTATCGGGAATGCCGCAGAGCACGCAAGTGCTATTATGTTTGCCATGAAAGACAAGCTTGTAAGTGATTCTCTTTAACTCTCATTTCTTAGAATTTGTATATCTTGCAAATTAATAAACTTCTTTGCAGGACATATCATTGGGAGTGGCAATAGGGTCATCGACTCAAATATCTATGTTTGGGGTAGGTGTTGTACATTGGATGTGCTCATTGTGTATCAATATTACATTTTGTCATACATACCTCCATAGGTCACGAGTTTTTGGGTTTACTTTTATTTTCTCAGTAGCAAGTACTGAATCACATTCTTATATGTGTTCTTCTATTTTGTCAATTGTTTAGTAATCTCCACTCTTTTTACATAACAACTCCCAATGAATGTTTAAGTCATGGCATTGTGATTAACTTCAAAGCTTGAAGTTGAAACTGAACCATGATATATAAATATATATAATTCTAATGTGTTGTTTCTTTTCCTTGGTGTGCTAATCCGGTATTCTTGTTGGATACACAGATTCCTTTATGTGTAGTTATTGGGTGGATGATGGGACAGGAAATGGACTTAAACTTCCAGCTTTTCGAGACAGCAACTCTTTTCATTACTGTTATAGTTGTAGCCTTCTTTCTGCAGGTTTGTGTATATCAAGAACTTAGGAAAATAATAGCCAATGGGTATCTTTACCATCAAGAATGAAAGCAATATTCAAATACTATGCTGCGGTGACTCTCTTTTTCTTGAAATACTGGTGTCCAACGCATACAAGGACATGTATCTTGGAATATGACTTTCCAAATACATTGAAAAACTTGGAAAAAACTGAACATACCCGTCATACCACAACCTATATCTGAAGGCTCATTTAGGCCAGAAGGCAGTGTGAAGTAAATGAATTAGCTTTCCTGTTTTGTTTTGTGTCTGCAGGAGGGAACGTCGAACTACTTCAAAGGATTAATGCTCATACTTGCATATCTGATAGTAGCTGCAAGTTTCTTTGCACACGAAGATCCTACATCAGCTAGTAAGTTTTCCCATTTGCCTGTTCCATCTATCTCTTTTGGTTTCTCTTTCATGGCTCTCTTTGTCATTGTTTTAATAACGACTGCACTGTAATTGATTCAATCTTACAGACGAAAAGAAGCAACCGTGAATGAAGCAGTGGAATGAAAGGGATGGTTTGGGAAAGAAGTTGAGTCCCACGCTGCTGCTGTAAATAATTGTTTTCTATAACAGATGCTCCATTTTTCCAGCTGCTTATACTTGTGTAGATAACATGATTGTGGAGACACAATGGGCCTTTGCTCACTATACGGTTCTAGTAGTGAATGCCAAAACAACTGCCCAAAATGGCAAATTAGGAGACGCTGTGTATAACGTAGGAAAAAAAGAAAAAAGAAAAATGTGTTACTCTCTTAAATTTTGATAGTTAAGTATGTAACACACTAATTCTTCTGAACATGGTTCCCTTTGGGAATGTGTGCAATGAAATATATCAGTTGGTTTTCAATTTTTATTACTGTTTATGGCACCTAGGAATTGAACCCTTATGCATGATATTGTAGGAATTATAGAAATATATTAAATGTTTTCTACAGATAGATAAATTTGATTTAGGTAGATAAATCTTAGAATAAATCATTTGAGATATTCTAGGATTATTTTATCTTTATCTTTTAATAGTTTATTAGAATAAGGGAATTATATTTCTAATTAGGTTATGACTCTTTTCTCTATTTAAATTCAGTTCTTTAGTTAATAAAATATAGAAAATACAGAGAATTATTCTATTTTCTACATGGTATCGTTTAAGTTAGGTTCTTTTCCACCCTAGACCATGTTAGAACTCATCCTCCTAATCTCCTTCTCTTACTCGAAATTACCTCAAATCCAAAAATTTTTTGGTTACGATGCTCAATCGACTAAATCGGTTTGAATATCACCTACCATAAATCAAATGGCAACAATTTTCTAGAGTGGTCCCAATCGGTTAAGATTTTCTCTTGGGAAGAGATAGATTAGGCTATGTTATTGGAGAAATCAAGCGACTTCTGCGCTGACAATGGTTTTGCTAAGTGAATGTGTGATAATGGCGAGTTATGACTTGGCTCCTTAATTCCATGACCCCAAGTATAAGTCGAAATTTTCTCCTTTACAACACCATTGTTGAAATCTGGAGTCTTGTCCGTGAAACCTACTCCAACAATGATAATATTGTTGAATTATATCATGTTGAAAACAAGCGACCACGCTAAAGCAAGGCACCATGCTGTCACTCTCTACTACAATTCCCTTACCGCTTTTTGGCAAGAATTAGATTTGTATGCACAAGCATGATTGGGCGATTCAGAGATGTTGCCCTTTATCATCAAATTGTCACTCAAAGAAGGCTATTTCAATATCTTCAAGGCCTAAACAAGGAGTGGATGAGGTTCATGGCGAGGTCTTGGTTATTTCTCCCTTCCTTCCCTTCGAGAGGCCTTCTATGGTCAAGAAGGAAGAAAATCACCAAGTGTGATGCTTGATGAAACAGATTCAACTCTGAAGGATCGCCATAGTGACACACCAATCATCTCCTTCTTCCAAACGGGAGACCTTAGTGTGATCATTGCAAAAGCCCGCCACTTCAAGGAAAAGTGTTGGAAGCTTCATGGTAAGCTTGAGTGGAAGTCAAAGAACTTGAGATAATAAATCCAATCTTGCCGTGACACATCATCACAAGCTTCTCCAAAAGCGATTCTTGAACTTCAAAAATTATTTGGAAAGTTTAGGGGTCTAGTCTGCGTAATCTGGTCATGAAAGAACCCGAAGGTAATCCTTCTTCCATAGCATTGTTTTCCTCTCGTTCACTCCTAATTGGATCCTTGATTACGGTGCTATGGATCATATGAGTGGTAATAAGGCCTTATTTCACATTTTTTCCAAATATTTGGTAAAGTCATCAAAACAATGATGGTTCCTTATGCAAAATAGAAGGTCATGGAATTGTTATTCTCAATGATCGATTGCACTTCATAATGTTCTCTTTGTACCAACTCTGGCTTGCAATCTCATTTCCGTAAGTTAAATTTTCTCGAATTTGAACTACTTCGCAACCTTTAATGGTCTTGATTGTACTTTGCAGGCACTGAACTCGAAGACGATGGTTGGTAAGGCCAGCTTGCAGAATGGTCTCTACATCCTCCCTTCCTCAACTAAACCTGAGATCTCTAAATCTTTTACAACTTTAAATACAGTTGATACTGTTATGTTATGGCATTGTCGTTTAGGACATCCTAGTTTCTAATATCTTGCTAAATTGTTTCCTGATCTATTTATTAATAAAAGGCCAAAGTCTTTTTCTTGCAAAGTTTGTTCTCTTGCTAAACATACAAAATCTTCGTATTTTCCTTCTTTATACAAGCCTTCTCACCCTTTTGCTTTGATCCCTAGTGATATTTGGGGCCCTTCTCGGGTGAAGAATGCTGATCATAGTAAGTGGTTTATCACTTTCATTGACGATCATAGTCGGATAACTTGGACTTGTTTGCTAAAAGACAAATCTGAAACTGCTAATATTTTTGTCCAATTTTATAACATGGTTCTCACTCAGTTTGGGGCTAAAATCTAGCTCTTTAAATCGATAATGGCGGTGAATTTTTACTAGGTCTTTGGGTAATTTTTTCAGGGACAAGGGTATAGTTCACTTAGTTCTTGTGTTGGAACCCCACAATGAGCGGCATTGCCGAAAGAAAAATAGGCATCTCCTAGAAGTTACTCGTTCCTTCTATTTACTACCAATGTTCCTAAATATCGTGGGGAAGCCTTATTAACGGCTACCTATTTAATCAACCGAATGCCTAGTAAGGTTTTAAAATTTCAAACACTTCAATCTATATTTTTGCAGCACTTTCCTCATTTTAAGCCTATCTCCTCAATTTTGCCTCTTAAAATCTTTGGTCGCAGCTTTTATCTAAAATATTGCTCCTCATAAGTCCAAGTTAGACCCTAAGTCCTTAAAATGTGTCTTGGTTGGATATTCTTCACTTAAAAGGGATACAAATGCTTTCATCCTCCTTCTAAACGATTTTTACCACTATGGATATCACTTTTTATGAACAAGATCCCTATTTCAAGCAATTTGAAATTGGGGAGACATAGAGTGATTTTCACCAAATCGTATATTCTCCTAATTTCCATTCTCAACCTTCAAAATTGCCACCAATTTTACCTTTACCTCTGATTTGTCACCTATGACTACTCGATTAGTTCTCTGTTATACCTATCACTACCTCATCCACACCTACTTTAAACACCCTCCCGAAAATACACCTACTCCTATTGAAAATCTTGACAAACACCACCACCCAAACGACTTCGTGTCTACACAAGAAAAAAGAAAAATATCCACGAGATCTGTTTTGCAATCCGATTCTTGCCGAGAATTAGATTTGGGTCCAATGACGGAATGGAAGAAGAAATTAGTAAGTCCCTACTTTAGATGACTTTTCTATTGCTATTAAAAAGGGTTAGACAATGCACCAAGCATCCTATTGAAAAATTTCTTTGGCTATAATTCTTTGATGCCTTCTTTTCAAGCATTTACTGACAACCTTGGATAAAGAACAGATTCCACAAGCATAGTGAAGCTCTAAAGGATCCTAAATGGAGAAGGGTCATTGAAGAGGAAATTGGTGCACTAGAGAAAATGTTACTTGGACGATTCTGAGAACTTCCTCAAGGAAAAAGGGTTGTTGGTCGTAAATGGATTTTTTTGTAAAGTACAACTCAATGGAAGCATCCAACGATACAACGCTAGACTGGTGGCTAGAGGCTTTACGCAAACATACGGGATAGATTTCACGAAACGTTTGCACCGTGGCAAAGCTTAACAACGCTCGAAGTGCTCCTAAGTTTGGTCAGTAAATTGCGATTGGCAATTACATCAACTTGATGTAAAAACGATTTCTTAATGGCATGCTAGAGGAATAAGTTTACATGAAATTGCCACGGCTTAAAGTCATTGAAGGAAGCAACAAGGTGTGCAAGCTCAATGAGTCTCTATCTGAGCTAAAACAATCACCCGAGTTGGGTTCGAGAGGTTCACTAAAGTCATTTTGAAAAACGGCTACAAGCGGTCCCTTGCCGATCATACACTTTTCATCAAGGTAACTTCTATAAATAAGAAAGCTATCCTAATTGTGTATGTTGATGACATAATTCTTCTTGGAGATGATGAGGAAGAAATTAGCAATTTGAAAAAGCTGTTAAACAGGGAATTCGAAATCAAGGACTTGGAAAAGTTAAGATATTTCCTAGGAATGGAGGTGGCAAGATCAAAAAAGGGACTTGTGAACAATCAAAGAAAGTATGTACTTGATTTACTAAAAAAACTGGTTTTTTGGTTGTAAGTCGGTGATACACCAATGGAGGCAAATTTGAGATTCAACAAAGAAGATGGGTCTTTAGTAGACAGAGAGAAATTTGAGATTAGTTGGGAAACTTATTTACTTATCCCTAACGAGGCCGGATATAGCCTTTCTTGTAAATGTGATAAGTCAACACATGACTAATCCTAATGAAGAGCATATGGCGAAGCAAGCAGAATTCTCAAGTACTTGAAGAAAACTCTAGGACATGGCTTAATGTTCAAGAAAACACAAGACAAAGCTGTTAGGATTTTTACAGACTCTAGTTGGCGGGAGACCTCATTGAAAGAAGATCCACTAGTAGCTCTGTACTTTTGTTTGGGGTAACCTTACAACTTAGAGAAGTAAAAACAATCTGTTGTTTCAAGAAGTAGTCAAGTGAATTTAGAGCACTAGCTTTGGGAATATCTGAAGGATTTGGCTACTTAAATTACTAAAAGAACTTGACACAAATCGGGAGGATCACTTGAAGTCTTGTGTGATAATCAATCGCTATTGATTGCCAAGAATCCGATCCAACATGACCGAACAAAGCATGTGGAGATTGACGGGCATTTTATTGTTGACCAAGTCAACAAAAGGACGACCACTCTTTCCTACATTCCTTCAAAAGGACAAATTGCAGATATTCTCACTAAGGCTCTGCTAAAGCACATTTCAATAAATTCCTATTCAAGTTGGGATTATACAATGTATATTCTCCAACTTGAATATAGGAATTATAGAAATATATTAAATGTTTTCTGAGATAGATAAATGATTTAGGTAGATAAATCTTAGAATAAATCATTTGAGATATTCTAGTATTATTTTATCTTATCTTTTATTAGAATAAGGAATTGTTTTCCTAATTAGGTTATGACTCTTTTCTCTATTTAAATTCAGTTCTTTAATTAATAAAATATAGAAAAAATATAGAGAATTACTCTGTTTTCTACAGATATCAGTTGTAGAGATTGGTGTATGTACGTTTTGTATGAACAAAAGTGAAGCTTAATAGGCCAAAGTTGATAAATATTTTGTAAGATATTAACATGCAATAGGAAGATCTCTCTTTGATATCATGGAGTTAAAATTTTAGGGTGTTCCGTAGGATTTTTATGCAAAATGAAAAATATCATGTAAGTAAGACCTATCATTACTGACTACACTAATATAAAAGAGATGATGTGTATTTGATTGATTCACCTTTTATTTATTTTTCAAGAAATACTTTTTATTATTTGCTTAGTGGATTTTGAAAATTTTAGTGGACCATGACAGAAAATACATTTATATAATAATACATAATTAAATTCATTAATTAATCGTGCAAGTAATATACTTGCGTCATTAGCTGCCATTTTTTTTTCAAATTTTGCTTATTTAATCAGGGTTAAGTTAATTCCATTAACCTCTAACCCAACTTACTTTTTTTGTTCATTTAATCAAATTTCCCACTTTACATTGTTTTCATTAATTGATATCTTGAATTAAGGTTCTTCAATTGAAAAATAAAACACTGTTGTAGCACCAAAGACATCAGACATGGGTGAAGAAGAAGAAGACAATCAGTTGTCTCCATTGCTGCCTAGTTCTTCACCAAGCTCTGTCAAAAGAACTGGTAGATGACCCTTTTTCCTTTGACTTTATGGACATGTAGTTCATGGTTTTCATATCTCAAATTTTTTGCCTGTCACTTCATGAATTGCTATTTTGCTTGTAGTTGAAGGTCTGAATATTTTTTGTTTGACATGTGTTTGTAAAAGGGACTGTGTGGACAGCAGTAGCACACATTATAACAGGAGTGATAGGGGCAGGTGTTTTATCCCTTGCGTGGAGCACCGCTCAACTTGGATGGATTGCTGGCCCTATCTCCGTGCTTGTATTTGCAGCAACCACCCTTGTTTCCACCTACATTCTATGTGACTGCTACATGTATCCTCACCCTCACTATGGCCCCAACCGCCTTAGATCTTACATGGATGCCGTCCTTTTCTATATGGGTAACCAAATTTCTTTACTTTCATCACCAACTTGTTTCCTCCGTCATTGTTGATGTAAGGACTGTTGTACTTTGTCCATTATAAGTTATTGATGCATTATTTAGCTATGAGCTATTGGTGGTTTTAAAAGTAGAAAACTCAGCCCATAAATAATGCAAGAGTCGGATTATGTATGTTTGTTATATGGTATTTAACGCTTTAGAGGTCAAAATCATCTACACAACTTTGTACTATAAGTAAACACATCTTGATGGACGAAAAAAAAAAGTGACTCTTATTTTGTAGTTACAACTCAATCTTTAACTAATCGATATCAAATCTTTTTTTTTCCAATAAATTTTTTCGGTTAGGATAAACCCAGTTTTATTATGCCACTATACTAAATACTACTAAAGTTGTACATTTGCAAATTTTATGAATGTTTCAAATTTTAAATTTTTGGGAAGGAAGAATTAGATATGAAAAAACATGGAAAATGCATATGCAATGCAGGAGAGAAGAACCACAAAGCGTGTGGAGTAATTTTAATGGAGACCTTGTATGGGTCCACACTTGCCTATGTCATAACCTCTGCTAGCAGCATCAAGTATGATTCAATTCTTACTCTTTACTACTCTTTAATTAATTTGTTTACTTTTAATATAATTGTACTGCAAAATTACAAAGTTTCCCATACCATGTTTCTTACAATTGCTTCAAGCAGATGCCAACTTGGACTAGGTGATAGTATATACACACACCATGTTACTCAGATTCTGGTGTATATGGACTAGGTGATAGTATATACACACACCATGTTACTCAGATTCTGGTGTATATGCCCAACACGGGAGTCTTCAGTTCATTTCTCTTCAAGTTTTTTCATATATTTGTAGGGCCTTTAGAAGCTCGTATATCCAAACTAATATTTATATATACGTCAGACATGGGTATTGGATTTGTCTGTGTTTAGGACCGATAAGGATCAAATGTCAAGTATTTTATGTTTATTTTGTGCTTGGCTTTCATACAGAGCAATTCAGAAATCAAACTGCTACCACAGAGAAGGCCACAATGCTCCATGTTCGTATGAAGATACTTCCTCTATGCTTCTATTTGGAGCTGTTCAGGTTGAAATGTCACAGATTCCAGATTTCCATAACATGAAATGGCTTTCAATGTTTGCTGCAATCATGTCCTTTGTTTACTCTTTCATCGGATTCGGGCTTGGGATCGCACAAGTGATCGGTATAACTCCAAATTCGCC
Organism: Gossypium rotundifolium; assembly: GCA_025506655.1. NCBI lineage: Eukaryota > Viridiplantae > Streptophyta > Magnoliopsida > Malvales > Malvaceae > Gossypium > Gossypium rotundifolium. The sequence goes on from CP106734.1 coordinate 34,988,261, forward strand.
TTCACTTTTACTCATCTGGAATTCCTGATATCATACTCGTGTTCCCCATTGCAGAAAATGGAACGATTAAGGGGAGCATAAATGGAGTCCCCACTGCTAATATTGCTGATAAACTATGGTTAGTATTCCAGGCACTTGGGGACATTGCATTTGCCTATCCATACTCGGTCATTGTTCTAGAAATACAGGTAAAAATGGCTTCCATTTTCTTTAATAAATGAAATAGAAAATATTTGAAAAATCATAAAATTCAGTATACATTGAAATCACCTCCACCAGAAAACAAAACCATGAAAAAGGCCTCAAGAATTGCCGTCTCCTTGACAACCTTCTTCTACCTCTGTTGTGGATGTTTCGGACATGCTGCCTTCGGGAACAACACGCCCGGAAACCTCTTGACAGGATTCGGATTTTACGAGCCATATTGGCTGGTTGATTTAGCCAATGCTTGCATTGTTCTTCACCTTGTAGGAGGATATCAGGTACCTGTTTTTGAGCATAGCTCAGTGGTCGACAATCTGAATCTTTTTTCTTGATAGAATCGAATGACAAATACGATGGCATCTGCCGTTCTTTCCTCAGATTTTTGGTCAACCAGTGTTTGCATTTGCGGAGAGATGGTTTATCAACAGGTTCCCAAACAGTTGGTTTGTGAATAACTATTATACGAACAAACACCGATGGTTTCCTTCGTTTCAGATTAATCCCCTCAAGATATGCTTTCGGACAGCCTATGTCGCATCAACAACAGCCATTGCAATGATGTTCCCATACTTCAACCAGGTTTTGGGAGTGCTGGGGGCTTTGAACTTTTGGCCTTTGGCTATTTATTTTCCAGTGGAAATGTGCATTGTGCAGAAGAAGATTCAATCCTGGACTAGAAAATGGTTTGTTCTAAAGAGTTTCAGCTTTGTTTGCTTGCTTGTGACAATAATGGCCTTTATAGGGTCGATTCAAGGACTAATAAATGCAAAATTTGAATAAGACATCATTGTAATCACATTCATCATACGTTTAAATATTATTCCTTTAATTGAAATTAAGTTTTAATTTGAGAAATTTATAACTAGGTTTCAAGATCTCTCCTACAGACCAATCTACGTACCTTTAGATCAATGGTATTTTGTCCACTTATAGCCATTCATTATGTACCTTTAGAAACAAGGGGGGAACGGTAATAAAAGCTACAGATTATCAGGTGGAATTAAGACATCTTGCCATATTTACTTATATTATTCTTTCTACACTCAAAAGATTCCTCAAAATGGATGAATAAATGTTTCCCAACCTAATTTCTGTAAACTACTTCCACAACGAACAAAATTTTAATGTGTTGGCACATTTTTTACCCTCATAAAGAGAAGAAGCAAGTTTCTTCTAACACCTCAATATTACAGGTAAGAAAAAAAATAACATATAAATAGAATACTAATCTCAACGTTTAGAATGGTGGCTCCTTTGATCATGCAGCTCTGGGATGCTGGATATCAGACAAGAACAACAGCTCCGGCTAATGGTACATCAATGAAGATTTGACTCTAATCAACCTGCTTTGAAGCTCTCTGACAATACCTTATAGAACTGTTTTTGCTGTTTCAAGAAGATCAAGATGAGACAAACAGGTTAAATTAATCAGTCACTGCTATCAAAGAAACTTTTCATCAGAAGCCGAAGTTTAGTGGTTGAAGGTAAATGATACCTTATCAGAGACCGATGGTGAGATTTTACTTAGTGCACGTTCAAAATGGCATGTCTTGATTGTGCATGAAGCCTCAGATGTCTCTGTTGAACTAAGTTTATCATACAAAGCAACCATGGCAGCTTCATTCATCTGAATATTTGCAAGCCCAGTGTTATTAAAATCAGTCCTTCCATGGTACATACTTTGTGATTTACAGGATTTTAATGTAGAATGAACAGGCATACCAGTGCAGAAAGATCAGCCCCACTTAAATTCTCACAACCCTCCATTCGTCCAATGGCACTCAAATCTACACTCTCATCTACCGGCTTCTTCCTAGCAAGAGCTTTCAAGATCAACCCACGTTCATCTGGACTGGGGAGAGGTACATAAAGAAGTTTACCAAATCTACCAGGGCGTAAAACAGCACGATCCATCACCTCAGGCCTGCCAAAACATAAGCCGAAGCCAAAAAGTGTCAAGAAATTAAGCAGTGATCTTCCTCCAAAAATGGAAACAACAAATTCTACCTGTTAGTGGCACCAATAACAAAAACACCACACCGCTGATCTGCACCATCTAACTCTATGAGTAACTGAAAACAACCGATGCTTCCACGTCATTATTTGCAATTTTTATATGAAGAAGATGGTAAACATTAATTTGTTTGTTTAGAGGACTGCTCACCAAATTGACTAACCTGGTTTAGAAGTCGCTCAACGACCCATCCCCCCTCTTTCCCACGCTTTGTGGTCAAAGCATCCACCTACATATTACAGAAAATCCTCAAAATTATCAAATCCAACAGTAGTAATTTTTTTTCCAGAAATTTTTCCTTTCACTTAGAAATAAAAAAGAGAGCCACAAACCTCATCAAAAAAAAGTATGCATGGTGAACATGTCCTAGCACGGCTGAATAATGTCCGAACTGCAAGCTCACTTTCTCCAACATATTTATTCAAAAGTTCAGGACCCTTAATCAGCAAATGGATTTATGATCAGTAAAAGCTCAAATAACCAGTAAACATCATCTTTAACAAACAAAAAACAAGTTGAAATCCATGCTCTAGGCTGACCTTTATGTGAATGAAATTGGCTCCAGCCTCATTAGCTACAGCCTTTGCTATCAACGTTTTACCACAGCCTGGTGGCCCATAAAGCAAAAATCCTGTCTCCAAGTCCACTCCAAATTCCTGACATTTTGAATAACACAAAGATTTACTAAAAGCAACCCCACAAACAAAGTTGATATGGCCTATATTATAGTTGCTCTGAGCTCTCAAATCAACTAAGTTGGAGGACATGCAAGACATGTTCAATTACCATGTTAAGAAGGTCAACCCTAATCCCTTTATATTTCTATGTTCGAGGGCTTTCTTCCCGCTTTTTTGAATCATCAGAGAAAAAGAGAGAATATAGAGGTAGCAAAAATCTATAATTACCGCATATTCCTCGGGAAATTTAATGCGCCTAACTATGTAACGCTCAAATTCCTGCCTTAGGAAATCAAGACCGCCAACATTCTCCCACGTAACATTTGGAATTGAGGAGAATCCCTCTCTTCTTGATGAGGGTTGAACCATTTTAGCTGCTTCCTGCAAGTAAAACAATTTTAAGCAAATACATAAAATACAAGGGCATAACTAAATTTCATCTAAACTTTCTAGCTAAAAGAAATAGTTCTGCTTACCAGAAAGAAATATACAAGCTTTGTTTCAATTTTTTGATAAATCTTTTATAATTGGAACAATTTCTGTCTTATTTTAAAACTAAGAATTGTCCCTTAAATAGAGGTTATTCTTGTAGCCTAAGAAACTAAAACTAACTTGTAGAATAATAAATTATAATTAAGGAAACTAAAATTAAGTACTTTTAATTGCATTAAAATACTTCCTAAATGAATATTCTAATTAAGAATATTATTAAACAAATTTGTTTAATCTTTCCATCTTTGGCGCTTTTAACTTCTTTACTTGCCCATTAGGGCATCAATAACAAGAAGACTTAAGAATGACAACCATACTATATTGCACCCCAGTCAAAGTGATACTTGCAAGTAGTAAAACCACATTTTGAACTGACAACAAAAATTCATTTCCCAAACAACTTTTATATTTAAAACATTGACAGCAAAATAATAGCATATGGAACATGTAAGCCACCAAGCATACACAACAGCTTATTTTTAATCATATAAATAAATGAAAACAGAATAAAAACTATAGCTTTCATTACCTCAAAATCAGTCATAGTGATTGCTAGCTTTTCCATCTCGTCAGGCAACCAAGGCTGCCTCCACCACTGATCAGCTTGTTCATCATCTATTGGTTCTCTAGAAAACTCATGCTTTCTTTGGTCTATGATCCTCTTCATGGCCAGATTACCAGCCTTGTTAGCCAGAGCAGACAAATCCGCTCCAACAAACCCTGGTGTAGCCCTAGCTATTTTTAAAAGATCAAAAGACCCTTCAAGTCTAAGATTGCCTGTAAGCACAGAAAGGATCTCAAGCCTAGCCTTTTCATCAGGAACACCAAGAACAATCTCACGATCAAATCGTCCAGGCCGACGTAGTGCAGGGTCAACAGCATCAGGTCTGTTGGTAGCTCCAATTACAAGCACATAACCGGGCTTGGAATCAGAGTTCTCCAAACTAGAATCCTTATCATTTGGTTGCAAAAGTCTATGAGATTCATCCATGCAAGTCATTAACTGGGTAACGATTCGGCGCTCCATCTCCCTCTGCAGATTTTCTCTTTTAGATGCAATGGCATCAATCTCATCAATGAAAACAATTGAAGGAGCAGTCCTATATGCTTTTGAGAAAAGATCCCTAATATTTTCCTCTGATGCACCTAGAATATTAAATATGAAAACATAATCATCAGCAAATAAATTTCATTTATCCAAACCCTAAGCAATACTTCCATGAATAGTGCTCTGAGTCAATCGGAAGAATCTAAGAAAGAAAAGAGAAAATGAATACCTGAGACACCCGAAACCACCTCAGTAGCTGAAATTTTATAGAAAGGAACACCAGTTTCATTGGCAATGGCGTGAGCCAGTTTGGTCTTGCCACAACCAGGCGGGCCATGGAGCAGAATGCCAGCCATTGGCCTAACTCCCAACCATCGTGGCAAATGTGGATGGTAAAGAGGCACTATTACTTCCATCTTCAACTCCTCTAACACTTCCTTTATCCCACCCAAATCACTGAACCTTGGCCCCTCTTTCCCATTAACCTCCATACCATCAGCATCAGCAGCAGCCGTAAATGAAGCCTTTGCATCTTTTTTTGCAGTCCCACCTCCATTGGTCATGTCAATCTTGTCCTTAGTCTTATTAATTGCAACCTCCATCTCCATGTTCTTCTCTTCAAGCTCGGGTTTTGTGTTATTGGATTGATTGTAACCTTGTCGTAACATTGATTTCATTAAATCAAACTTGGGTTCCTCCTTTTCTCCATAAACAGCATCTTCAGAAGTTGAAACCCCCTCATCTACTTCTTCAGATGAAGATGATGAGTCAGTGTCCGAGTTCGAGCTTGAATCGTAGCGCTGATTCCGTCTCTTTTCAATGTGTAGCTCCTCGAAATGCTGTAACCTTTCTTCTTTCGCATCGGTTACCCTAGCCTTTTTCCGAGAACGTGAATGAGGAGGCGACGAAGAAGAAGAAGCTGCAATGGCATGCTCGTGTTCATCACTATCAGCATCGAAGTTTAAATTAGAAGGTGAAGGAGAAGGCTTTTGGGTGCATTTGGAAGAGGATCGAAGAGCATGTCGGACAGCGATTGTGAAAGGTTGTTGCTTCATGCGTTTGTAATCTGGGTAGTTAGTTCGAAGGTGGTCGACGATTTCTTCGACGGTGGAGTACGTTTGTTGACAAGATTCGAGTCGACGGCTAAGAATTTTGCGGTTTAGAACGCCGGAACCGGCGGGGGAGCGGCCGCCGCCCGATCTTCTTCCCATAGTGTTTTTTTTTTTTTTCTGGAGAGCGACGCCTGATACAACCTAGAGAAGAAAGGGTGAGCGAGGGTTTCTTCTGGGAAATAAATAAAAGGTAAACTCTACGAATAGGAGCCCAACCCAGATTTAAAAATTTTAGTAACATTATTCAAATTTAATATTTCGGCTGCTCCTCACTTAAATTATTAATGGAAGGTTTATGTGGTTTTTTTTATTGGTTAATTTATTAAAAAATACTAATTTTTAAAAAAATTTATCAAAAAGGACAAAAAAATAATTATTTATTAGAAAATGTCATTTCTTTTCGAACAGCGCGTTTTCGAGGGATACATCAGGAAAACGTATTCACAAAAGAGCATACGCATTTTAATTCGTTTTTTTTTAAAATACAGCAGGAAAACACGTCCACAAGGGAGCATACGCGTCCACAAAGGAGCATACGTGTTTTAATCCGTGTTTTTTTAAAAAAAAACTATTCTCAAATTAAATTTTTAAAAAGGTCATTTTTTAGATATTATAAAAATAGACTAAATTTTTTAAAAATTTACGAGAATAAACCTTTATAAAGGCTCAAAGTGATAATACCATTTCTTTTAAGGTGTCATCAATTAATATGGAAATATAACTTACAAAGAAAATCTTTATATAGACTCAAAGTCTCATTTTCTTATTTTCTTGAACAATGTGGGATATGAGATATGTGTATATATAAACTCATGAAACATTTTTTGCATTTGTTCCTAAACAATGGGATTCCTTCTCTTTTAACTAACAACATAATATGAAAGGTTATACTATATTTGATTTTTTTACTTAGAGTTTAAATTTTTTTACAAAAAATTAACATTTGTTATATTATAAATAAAACTTTTAAACTCTATAAGTAAAAAAATATAAAATATAAAATGAGTATGGTAAAATATTTAAAAATTACTAATAATTAAGTGATCATTTTGTAAGTTTTTATAATTCGATAGCTAAAAAATATAGTTAAGTGACTACTAATATAATTTAATCTAGATATAAAATATGAAAAATAATTATTATATTTTATGTATATTATATAATTTTATAAAAAACTTATTTAACATAATTATATACTATGTTTAAATAGATTATCTATCTAGTCAAAATATATCTGAAATAAATTTATCGACATTCATTAAGTGATGAAAATTAAATTAAATTAGAATTAAAAAATTAATTAGTACAAGTAAAATATTAAAAATAAATAAATATTTAAAAGATATATCAATTTTTAAAATTACAAAAAAATACTATTTGATTACCAAATACTCACCATTTATTTATTAATCAAACATTCATAATATAAATAAAATAAAAATTACAAGTATAACTTCTAAATATAAATAATGGAAAATTATTTTAAAAATTAGAATTGCATTGATATTAACTTCAAACATTTAAAATTGAATAGAAGATTATTGCATGTACAAGTTTCATATGTGCAATTTGTTCTCTTTTTTAATAGTTCTTTTGTATATGTTAAAAATTCTAAAATGCAACAAGATTAAAGATCTCAAAAATAAATTTATAATATAAGAAAATGTTAACAAAATATAAAAAAATAAATTGTTTTGTAAAAAATATCAAATATAGTGTAGCATTTAATCTCATGTTGTTAATTAAAAGATGAAGGAATCCCACATTGTTTAGGAACAAGCTGCAAAACTATTCATGAGTTTATATATACACATATCTCATATCTCACATTGCTCAAGAAAACGAGAGAAATGAGACTTTGGGTCTATATAAAGATTTCTTTTGTATGTTATATTTCCATACACCTTAAAAAAAATGGTGAAAATTTAATTGGAGAATAATTTTTTTTTAGAAAAAACACAGGCTAATTTTGGGAAATGACCCTTTCCGGTAAATAATTATTTTTTCGGTCTTTTTTCGTAAATTTTTTAAAAAATTAGTATTTTCTGGTAAATTGGCCTTTTTATTGGCATAATAATAATTTAGTCTTCTAATATTTATAAATTATATCAATTTGGTCTTAATTCTAAAAATTTAACAAATTCAACACTCAACTTTATACATTATGTCAATTTAGTTTTATCTTTAAAATTTATTATTTATCAAAATACATACAAAATTTCAAATAAATTATAAATAAATGAATACCTAATTTCTCTTTTTCGTCATTAAATTTATTTATTAAAATAATAATTTTATAATAAAATATTTTTTTAGAAAATCCACAAGACAGAAAACTTTTTCTTTTCTTTTTTAGTTTTATTTTATCAATAATAATTTTTTTTATTATACGACTAGTTTTTTTTCTTAGTCCTTTTCAAATTTGTCAAGTGTTGGACACTGTCTTAACCAACAACCACTTGCACCAATAACGCTTACTTTGAATTCTTCAATTTTCATATCCTTCGTTGTTGCGTCATTTAACTAAGAATCAGTTGTGGAGCTAGTGACATGGCCTTCAACAAACTATTAGGTCTGCAACTTAACAAGCAAATGCCTCTAAAATAATAACGAGACTTAATTAACAAAATTAACAATAAAATAAGTTTTATATAATATCTAAATAATAACAACTTATATATCCACTATCATGTCCTCATTTTCATTCAAGCCCGCCTCAAGCGCAACAAACTTGCTATGGGCAACAACCTAAAGACATTGATTCTTACCTTTTTCGACCTCAAGCTGTATTTTTGACCCAACTTGAGCACAGTAATTGTTACTGCTGAGAAAAGCTAAATTTACTTGGGTTTTCTTCAATGTTTTTCCTTGATTGTTTTATTTGTAAAATTATTATTTTAATAAATATCATGTTAGAAAATGAGAAAAACAAGTATTCATTTATTTATACATATTTTTATAATTTTGTATGTATTTTTATCGAAAAATAAATTTTTAAATATTTTTAAAGTTTTTTAATTTTTATTTTTAAGAATTAAGACTAAATTGATAGAATGTGTAAAGTTAAGGGATAAATTTGTTGAATTTTTAATATTGGGACCAAATTGATCAAATCCATAGATATTGGAGGGCTAAATTTTTATTATGCAAATAAAAAGGTCACATCATCATTTTGTTAGTAATTTGTTGGAGTGATCAAAATATTATATTTTGATAACGTTAATGATTAAAATAGAAATCCTTAAACCTCGGTGACCAAAATAGGAACAGAATAATAATTGGTTGACTATTTGTATAGTTTACCCTAAATAAAACTAAACCTTATATATTAGAGTAAAATAAACGAATTAGGGCTCAATTGTATGTATGTTTTAATTTTGGTCCTTTAATTATAAAAATGTAATGCCCTGAATATTTTATTTCTATATCTGTAAATATTTGACACAAATGTGTATATGCTTCAATGGTTAAGAGGTGTGTGTGTGAGGTTTTGGGTTTAAGTCTCATCTTTGCCAAATTTTGTTATTTTGGATCCAAGTATTACCCTTGTTGAGTGGGCTTATATAAAATTGTCTATTAATTCATATTAGAATGAGCCTGTTGGTTTGAGTAGTAAGGGAGTTGAAGTGTTGGAGGTCTTGTGTTCGAATCCCTGCAGACGGAGGTGTTATTTTTGCTTGGTTTTGTGTTAGTGTTTCGGTGGTGTTGGGAGTCTGAGGTGGTTGGATGTGGTTAGTGGGAGACTATGTTCATTTTTGTTAATCCCAATTATTTTTATTTTTCTTCCTTTCACCCTTTCTGACGTTTTCTACACTCCCTCTCTGTCAAATTTTCCTCTCGAAATCATGGTATTTTGCTTCTCGGTTCTGCCATTCGTTTCTGAAGGTAAGAGTTTGTGTTATGGGAGTCTCTTTTGTGCTTTTGCTTCTTTTTTGATGATTTGAGTTAATTCGGTAAACTGTTTTGGTAGGTGTTCTTCAGGGAAATCGAGACCTTTCGGTGGTGTAGTGAAATTTCGTGGTTGCTATTGTAAGGGTAAATTTTGAATCATTTGAGAGTAGTTTTTGTCGTGTTTTGAGTTGTGGCCAAGAGGTGTCTCGGTTGGATTTGAAGGATTTAAGTAATCGTGGGTATTTTTGTTGTCATTTTAGGTATTGTTCGCTTCGGGAGTGCTTTTGCATCGAAATCGTACCGGTATATACCGAATTATAGAAAAATGAGCATTGGCGAAAGCATAAAAACCACACTATTGACGCCACACGAGCATGTGGTCGCCCATGTGGTAGGCCGTGTGTGAGACATGGTCGTATGTCTGATGAAGAGCGGCCGTGCGCAAGACATGGCCGTGTGGTGGTGTGAGCGTGGCCGTATGAGCCACACGGGCTAGGCCAAGTTAAGTGTGTAGGCCACACGGCTGTGTGGATTTTGGGCAAGGCCATGTGGGCCACAAGGGCAAGGCCAACCTAGGCGTGTGGGCCCAAATTTTGAAATTTTCCCCAGGGTCGCACGGGTTGTTCCGATCAATTATAGGCCTACTATAGGGTCAATAAGGGCTAACCAAACCCTAGCTTATGTGATATGGTATTTTGAGAACCCTATTATGCATGTCTAACTATTCTGCTATATGTATGTATATTATCTGTATATAATCATGCTGAGCATGTCTAGTCTGTAATTTCTGTATCTGATTTTTGTAATTATTTTGGGGGTGGGATTTGTATATATGGAAGAAGTGTTCTGTATGGCGATCACCGCCTAAATTCTAGCAGCATGGCTGCATATTATCTGATATGTATCGTAATGACACGATATGGTGTGTAGGATGGGTGAGTGTTTTTAACCCCACATGGTGTGTTGGGATGGACAGAGTTGATGTGTAGAGGATGTGGGTAGGATTCTATATATTTGCATGTTTGTATCTGCTATCTGTATCTAAGATGGACATAAGTCCTTATTTATATCTGACTAAGCATGAGATTTCTAAATGTTTTGCCTGCGTATTTTCTATTGGGTAACACACTGAGTTTACGAAAACTCACATCTGTTGTCTATTCTGTACAGGTAATCCACAAACTTAGGCGGACCGGTGCAGCAGAGGCTCAGCGATGACCACTCGTGTGAGAACTGATTATACTCAATAATTATGGTTTTTATTTAAGTTTCGGACTTAGTTGAGAGTTTGTAACTTATGGGACTCTCTGGGCTGGACAGTTTTTAAACTTATGGTTTTGGTTTGTTTGATTGTTTATTTGCATGGTTTAACAAAACGTTTATGCAAGTGACAGTTTTACTCAAACAAAAAGGTTTTTCTGAAAATACGAATTGGATTTCCAAACTATAACAGTTTTATTAGACTTCTGCTGTAAAATATGTTTTGGCAAATAAACCAATTAATTAACGTTTTCGACAATGGATATAAAAAATATGAGTTAATAAGCTGAGATGATTTAACGTAACGACTCCGTTTTTTAAAACCCATTCTTTGTGACATCTCCGGATTCGGCCATAACACCTAGGCCGGGTTTGGTTTAACAGCCTGGTTTTAGCTAAATCGAAACAGTGGTTTTAAAACCACAAATTTGATGTCAAAAAATTATTTTAATATTATTTTAAGTGTTTACAGCATGATAGTATGTATGTGTGAAAGTTTCGTGAAGTAATTGTATCGTTTGGTTGGTCAATTTGATAAAAAAGACTAAATCGCGTAAAGTGCAAAAGTATTGTTCTATTAGCTAAAGGTGTTAAATAGCTATAGAACCTTAATGTTAAGGTCCTTATGTTATAATTAGACCATTAATAGTATAAGTGGACAAATATGGACATTTAATGGATGTTTTAAATGGTTTTTCATTAAGGTTATAATGGTAATTAGTATAATTATTATATGTTAAATAAAACAAAATGTTTTAATTGTGTTCATCTTCTTCAAAAGACAATCACCAACTGATTTTCTTGAGAAAAATAGGGCTAAGGTTCGGCACTCTTATTTCCATCAATTAAGGTACGATTTTTGCTCGATTTTTGATGATTTCTATGTTTTTTAAATCGTTGCAGCTTAATCTAGCTAGTCCGTACCTTTAATTTTGAAACTGTTAAAGATTTTGAGAGTTTCCATTGTTGAATCTATGTGTTTTTGAGGTTTAATATTGAAATATGAAAGCTTGATGATAGTTTTACATGTTTTGTTAAGTGATTTTTGTTGAAAATGCATAATAGGGATTAAATTGTGAAAAGTGAAAATTGAGTGGTTGAAATGTAAAATTAATAAAAGTTTTGGGCTGCTGGGGACCTATATATAATTCGACCAAACATGGGTTTTGTTTAATTGTGTGAATTTTGTGTATTTGTAAAATAGGGACTAAATTGTGAAAATGTGAAAGTTTAGGGGTAAAAGTGTAAATATACCTTAAAGAGTGTTTTGTACTAAATTGAATGAATATATAATTGAATAAGTTAATTTTGAATATATTTAGATCGAGAAAAGTGAAATACGGACTTGGATCGGGGAAAAGATAAAATTGACTGAACGACTTGATTCGCTGTATTAGCATCCAAGGTAAGTTCGTACGTGATAAACATTGTTACAATTATGCTTTTAATGCTTTGATATTGTATAAATTGTACACACGAGACTACAGTCATGTTCGACGACAAATCAACTGTGTTTAGCACTTAGTGTGTAATTCGAGATAGCTTCGACTATTTATGGCATTTAGTGTGCGATTTGGAATAGCTTCGGCTATATATGGCACTTAGTGTGCGAAACTGAGATAGCTTCGACTGTGTAAGGCACTTAATGTGTGGGATTATAATAGCTTCGGCTATACGATGGCACTTAGTGTGCAAAACATCAAGTAAAACAATGTTACGAGAATGTATGAGTTCGTTATGAATTTGTACAGGTGTGTACATGTAAGTATGAAGTTCAAATAGAAAAGGTTATGACTTTGCATATAAGTATACGAATAAACTTATGGAAGGTTTGATATTATCATGAATTATACATTAACTTGTTTAGATTGATGAATGTGTATGTGAGATTAGTTAAGTTTATATCATACAAGCTTACTAAGCTATAAAGCTTACTTTGTTTATTTTTCCATGTCTTATAGTGATTTCAAAGCTAGCTCGGATTCAGAGATCGTCGGAGATTACGTCACACTATCCAACCATCATTTTGGTACTTTTGAGCTCTTAGATTGGTCATACGGCATGTATAGGATTATGGTCATGTTGATTATGTTTTGGTAGTGAGTTTTGCCATTTGGGATGGCTTGTGAATGGTTATGTTTTGGTTTGTATATATATAGTCATGAGACTTAGCTTAATTTGGCTAGTTTGGTTATGTATTTACAAGTGTGCATATGGTTTATGTAACATCCTCAAAGTGGGCCTACTCATTTATATGATAGTCTAATATGTTAAATTGAGATTCTAAGGATCGGGTTGACTTTTTGATTAAATATGTGGATTAGGGTTTAAATTAGTGCTCTGGGTATTTTAAAGTGATATATTGGGCTTTAAAAATATGGGTTAGGTGGCTAATACATGGTGTTAGCTTATAATTTAAGTAGATAGTTAATTAAGTGACAAGCTGGGCTTGTGGCCCAAGGATTTGAGGAGCTTTAAGTGGGCATAAGGTGGCATCATAAGGGGGAGGAGTTTGGGCCTAGTATGGCCACTTAGAGCCCAAATTTTAAGACGAAAATTCAGCACTTACAAGCCCTAGGAGTGGACGGCACACTAGCTACAAAATAGGGATTTTAATTCTTTGATTTCTTGATAAATAGGAAGATAATGAAGAGAAAGATGAGGGCTATTTTTTGAGGAGATAAGGATTGGTTATCTGAGATAAAGGCTATCGGAGAAGGGAAGAGTTGGTAGAAATTTCAACTCGTGTGTGGATGATATGCCAAAATTTCTCTATAAATAGGAGTAGTATTCTTCAATTTGGTGATTCGAAACCTATTTTTCTCTCATTCTCTAGAAATTTCCAAGCATTTCCTCAGTTTCTCTTTTTCTTTTCTAAAAGCGAATTCCATTTGATTCATACTCTAATCTCACATAGCCGAACCTACAAGGGAGGTTTTTGTTTCCCGAAGGTGCACCATAAGCCGCATACTCCTTAGTAATTTGGTAAGTTTCGGGATTTTATTCTATGCGATTTCACTCTTTCTTTTCATTCAAATCTAACTCAAACACTTATTTAAGGCTGTCGATTTTCCCTCTCTGCTTTTAGTAGCGAATCATCTCATTAAAAGTCTCTGTACGATTTGGTGGAAAAGCCAAGGTAGGAAGGTGACGTTGTCTTAGGGATTTTCGGATTCGATAAATAAGGCTCTACGTTAGGGATAATAGATTTTCGCGGTAACGGTGTGTAATACCTCCCACCATCTAGATCGCCTATTATTGTATGTTCATATTTTTTTTATGTTTTGATAAATGCCGAAATCTCGGTTTATTGATGCAAGCCAAGGAGGAAAAAGCGGATCCCAGGATAGTAAATAATTTGTTTAAATGTTATAAGTAAAATGCTTGTATGTGATTGCATGGGTTGGGTTGATGAAAGGAGGAAGTTATCGTTACATGTATAGCGGCTAATGCCGTGAATCATTATCTGAGCTTGACCATTAAATGTTATCTGAAGCTTGGCCATTATATGTTATAAGGGCTTGGCCATCATATGTGAATGAGCATCATGACCGCCATCATGGTGTGTAGTGGTGTGGGTTGATTGTAGAAATCCCCAATGGTGTGAGCGGTTGGTGCGGGGTGTGTAGCGGATGGAAACCTAGGCAAGCAGGTTGGGCCTTGCATATTAATTGCTATTAATTTTATTATGATTATTACATTGTTTATTTTGTTTAATGGGCTTAAGGCCCAAACTCTAGTGGTGCATGAGGGTTGCACATTGAGTCTCGCGACTCACCCTTTAATTAACATTTCGGTGATACCTAGTGATTTGGACCGAAATTTGGAGAGGAACGCAAGTGGCCATCTGAGAAGAATATGTAGATTTGGCAAAAGAGACTCAAGTTTTATTTTATATTTTTAATTAATGGACTTCAAACCTCGTTGTAATAAGGCCATGGGCTATTATGTTTTATTATGGGCTTTATTACTTTAAGTCGTTTAAGCTTTTATTTTAATTAAAAGGCATGTATTTAAGTTTGGATTTTACTTCACTTAAGCATATTCTATATAAAACATATTTGGGCTTTTCCGAAAATGTGACATGTTTCAATAAAATTTTTCTTGGTGACATACAAGATCCGGTTGTAGTGTTTGGGCCGGGTGTGGGGTGTTACAGTTTATATTATGTAATGGAAGTTGATTTTGCAATGTCTTTGATAGTTGTCATTATAGATATCAAATGATTGATAATGGAAAAGCTATGTGCCTGTGGATTGATATATAATGTTGCTTGGAAATGGTTAATGAATTGAGGATGTTTGTGATTGTAGATTAGACTAAGAAATACTTAGGTGAAATGATAAAAAGTATGTTTGAATTGGTTGTTTTGAGTTGCCTATTATGCTTTGTTTTGGTACCATATGTGTATGCGAAGGTATGTACCAAAAGGGGTGGCAAAATAGCTTGGTAAATAGCTTATATTTGTCCACATGGGCGTGTGTCTCAGCCGTGTGTGACACACGGTCATGTTACATGGCCTGTGTCCCCTGGTGTTGAAATTGAATTAAAGTCATTATGCTCCACACGGTCTTACACATGGGCGTGTGACTAGTTGTGTGGTACAAGTTAGTATTCCCCTAATTGGCACATGGCCTAGCACATGGACGTGTGACTTGGCCGTGTTGCATAAGTCAGTATACCCTACAGTTTTGGCACGGCCTAACACACGGGTGTGTGTGGCCACTTCGAAGGGTACACGGGCTAGACACATGGGCGTGTGGTCGGCCGTGTGACCCAAGTTAGTATGTATGCCCTGTTTTCACACGGCCTGAGACACGAGCGTGTCTACTAGCCGTGTGAGGCACACGGTCTGTTCACACGGGCTCACACAGGCGTGTGGCCCTTATTTACATGAAAAATTTATAACTTTCTAGAATTTTCATACGATATCGGTTTAGTCCCGAACCACTTCAAAGCATGTTTAAGGCCTCGTAGGCCCTTATAAGAGACAATGAGTTTGTGTTAAATGATTTATGAGAATGAATGCTTATTGTTGTATAAATATATGCTATATGTGTTGTGAATTGATCGGTAATAGCTCATAACCCTATTTTAGCGTTGAATACGAGGGAGGAATGTTACATTTGGGGTGTTACATAAAAGTTACAATGTGATTGTTTAAGTATTCGAGATTGTGTTTTGTGATCACATAACTATTACAGCATGTTTGGTTGGGGGTTTATGAATAGATTCCAGCCCAATTCAGCAGGCCCACCACCAAACATTAGTTTGGTTGACTGTAACGTATTACGGGCTTGAATTGATTCAAGTTCTATTACAGGAATTGGCTGAATAGCGATTCCCTTCTTTTACCACTGAATCGTCCTTCAACGCTTGGAATAAGAATTTTTTTTCCCCAATTTCAATTTTTGCCCTCACCTCTGCGAAAGGAAAAAATTGTAACTTTCTTTTCCTCCCATCTCTACGTTTCCTTTTTTTTTTTTTCCTTTGATTACAAAGGAGACCTAAGTCAATCTATTGAAGCATCATTCCTTTTAAGCCAATAAAACCCTTCGGTTGCAGAGTTGCAACCCTTTTTTTCCTCCTTTTTTTTTTTTTTGCTTTTTCACTGCATTTCTGATTTCCCCTATTTGATTTCATTGCTTTGATTTCACAAATGCTAGAAAGACAACAAGGCGAGTTGTTGTTAAGCGAAGATGGAAGATTGGGGTAAGTTTTAATTTTGGCCCGAATTTGTTGTTAATTCCTAGGGCTTTGACTGATAAATGATTCTATTTTCGTTTGCATGTTTTATTATGTATGAACTTGAATATGGGAAATTTCTTTTTTGAGAGCTAAATGTTCATTGGGTTTATTGAAATTTAGGGCTTTTACTTGTTTTTTGGCTTTGGATTTTATGAGGTTGAGTTGAGATGTTTTAAAGATGTTTGCTTTGAGTTTATTGGGAAATCGGCTATGTTGTTACCAGGCCAAAAAGAGAAATTTAGGGTTTTTTTCTCTTTTGATTAAAAAGAAAAATTGCATGTAGTGGATGATCAGTAATTGTGGCAACATCCTGGGAATCTAGTCTTGGCTTCAATTGCTGGGATTCACTAGTTCTTTTCTTGAAACATTACCTGATGGTCGCCTCGTAGTTTTGTATAGGAGTTTTAAAGTGTAAAGAGACCTGAAAGCAGATTCATTTCTATTATGTATTTCATATGTTTTTAAGTTGTTAATAAGTGCTAAAGATTATGGTTTGTTTCCAATCTTAGTTGGAGAACCTATTGCATTATGTTATTCTTTTTATTCTTGGTTTCCTTTTCTTGAAACCCCCCCTTTTTTTTTTTTGGCTCAAGAAGTTGTATGTTATTGTTGCAGAGGATGAGATTCCACCTCTCCTTGCAAAGGAACAATTTAAAAGAAAATGGGATGATGAAGATATTGATGACTCTGATATCAAGGAATCATAGGAGGATGAAGATGAACTTGCTCCACCTCCGTTATGATGGGCTTCATTATAATTTGTATTAGTTACGTTTACTAGTATTTTGTTTTCGGGGCTCTTTGGTCTTATAAATCTTTTTATTGCTTCTTAAAATTCTATACTAGAAAACATGTTCAAAATTGCAACCTTTTAAACCACCTAAATATAGGCAAGAAAAACCTGGTTACAAGTGTTGAGCATGGTGTATGGATTTGCTTGTGTTATTCTAAAAGTTATTAGTTCTTTCTGGATTGGTCCTGATTTGATTTTTGATACATGTATCTACTAGCATTGTCAGATGGATAAATCGTATCTAATCTTGATTTAGCAACTTGATTTATAACTTAAATTAGGTAATTCAAACTCTATTAAGATGCGCCCCATTCCTGATGTGATAAGAATATATCTATGTGATCCATTACCATCGTACTGCATCAGTTAAGAAATTTGATTGATGATTAATTGTGATTCATGTCTTCTATTCTTACCATTTGGATCTAGAACCAAGTAGATAGAGCCTCTCCCTGTATCTTTGTTGATGGTGGCATGAGATTTGCTTTGAGGCTAATTACAGTGTCACTTATAACAATTTTGTGGATATTGACAGAATCATAGTGTTTTCGTAGATATTTTGTTATAAACTCATTGGCATGAATATCTTATTACTGCTAGAACTTAAATTTGCTGACTTTTATTTAGAACTATTTCGTTGTAGTTTGTTTCTAAATTAGGTAGTCTTATTGTTATCCTCCACCCATTTTTTATTTTTGTGTGTGTATAAAATGTGTATATATCTAAAGGTGATTTTATTTTCTTCATTGCTTTTTGTCAGTAAGGTGCCATGATCTAACATTTTGCTTTCTATTATAGGCTTGTGGAAGAAGCCAATTCATGTTTCTGATCTGGGGTTTTGGCATGATGCAGAGACCAATAAGATTGAAGGCCATGGGGAGTATGGAAAGTGATTCAGATTGAAGATACATCAATGGCAGCAGCAGGACCCTTTTTCTTTTTTGATATTTTTGGGGGAATATTTTTGGAATTGATTAACAGGTTGGGGAAAAATATAGAGAAGTTAAAATAAGGGTCTGCTTTCTCGGGTTTGTTTGGTGTATAGATGTTTGATATTTTTCATATATATAAAAATGAGAATAATCATTGTTTTTGGATCAATATTTGTAATATTGGCAACTATGATCCCATGAGATTATGATATGATTTTTATTAATTCATATTTTATTAATAATTATATTAAGAATGTTATCAAATTATATATTTTCATTTTTATTAAATTATATTTGGTAATAATTATATTAAAATATGATTAAATTATTTATTATTATTAAATTTAATAATAATCCTAATAAAATTTAATAATAAAATTATCTTAAAAAATTCTATTAAGGGTTTTTGGTCATTTTAGTTTTTTTTATTCTATTATAACATTATTCTATTTAACCAAACACAAGAATCTTATTACAGTTATATTCTATTTCATTCAACCAAACAATTGAATTATTGATTACGATTCTATTTCATTACAATGAACCAAACGTGATGTTAATTGTTAATAGAATAATGATGTGACCTTTTAATTGGTATAATAATAAAGTTAACTAACAATATTTACATATTATATCAATTTGATCTTGATTCTAGAAATTTATATATATAATTTTAAAATGCAAAATAAAATAAAATTCAAAATTATTCATTAAATACTAAGATTACATTTGTTCCATCTGAAAATGACTTCCAAACAATAATTTTGGAAAATGACTTACTTTTCTAAAAAACTATATTATTTAGTATTTGGATGAATTTTGTAAAATATTTTCTATTGTTTGTCGATTTCTTAAAAATATTTCATAAAAGTTATTTTCAATGAAACAAACATACATTCAATTTTTTTTATCTTTTCATTGTTTAATTAAGTTTATTTTATATCTATAAATTTTATTTTACTTTTATTTTTTACATATATTGCAATGATTTATATATAAATAAATACATCAAATTAAATATATAATATTACTCAATTATTAAGCTAGAATATTAATGAGACATAAATTGAAAACAATCAAAACGAATAGATGATTCTTGATTGTATTATAAAACACAAAAAAAAAGATTGAATAATAATAAATTAGCTTCCAAACCACAATTAGTACTATATAACATTAAATTAATAATATTATCCAAGTGCATAATTAATAGTACACCACATGATGATACAACATTTGTTTGAATAATAATAAATTAGCTTAAAAAAATAGTAGAATAAAGATTATGTAACACCCCAAACCCAGCCTAGACGTTACGGCCGAATCCGGAAATGTCACAAAGAATGGATTTTGAAAACAAGTTGATTCCATTAACTGATTAATAATAGTACTCACATTTATTACAGAAAACATTATTTTAACAATTCATTTGTCAAAACACTTATTACAGCGGAAATTAACAAAACCAGAACATTTTATAAATTTTTTTCGTATCATTAAAAAAACCTCTTTATAGCTCAAAATCCGTTTCCGTAAAACTTTTTATCAATCATGCAACACATCGAGCATATCAAACCAAATCAAGTTAAAAACCAAAACAATCCAAAGACCAATAATTAAAAAAAACATAAAGTCTAGAGAGGCCCAGAAATTACAAACTCTCATAATAAAACCCGAATCGTAAATAAAACCATAAATTAAGCAGTTTTATGGAGGAGTGGTCATCGCTAAGTCTCTGCTGTACCGATCCTCCTAAGACTGTGGATTACCTGACAGAACAGACAAGCAGATGTGAGTTTACGTAAACTTAGTGTGTATCCCAACAGAATTAGACATGCAATACAAACAGAATCATATACAGAGTCAGATACAAATTCAGATACAGATTCAGGCTCAACAAATTTCAGTTACAGTACAGAACCAGAAAATCAGAATCCTACCCCCATCCTCTACACACCATCTCTGTCCATCCCAACACACCATGTGGGGTTAAAAACACTCACCCATCCCTACACACCACATTGTGTTGTAACGACACATATTAGATATAGTGCAGCCAAGCTGCCAAAAATTAGGCGATAACCGCCGTACAGAACACTTCCTCCGTCAATACAAAACCCACCCCACAATCAGATGCAAAAATTAGATACAAATATAACAGATTTAACATGCTCATCACGCATATATATATACAAAAATCAGACATACATATAACAGTACAGTCAGTCATACATTCAGCATCCTATTCAGATCAGTCTATCAGAATATCATAGCATACAAATTAGAGTTTAATTAGCTCTTATCGACCCTACAGTAGGCCCACAGTCGATTGGGACGACCCGTGCGACCTTAAGTAAAATTTCATAAATTTGAACCCACACGCCCAGATTTGGCCTTACCCATGCGACCCATACGGTGGCCCAACTCAACCTAGCAGTGTGGCCTCACGCCACGCCGAGTCACCACACTAGTAGTATGCTATGCACGACCATGCCTTTGTCGACCACACGGCTGTGTTCTCGCACACGGCCTACCACACGGGTGACCACATACCCATGTGGCGTCAACAGAATAGTTTTTTGGCTTTTGTCGAAACCTCATTTTTTGTATTTCGAGTACACACCTAATAGCGTTTTGATGTCAATACTATCCTGAGCCTTCTAAGACCACTGCAGAAACGATTACACATGGTAAACTAAACCGTTAGAGTGACAACCACTACCTCATCGCCTTCTCCACGCAGATTAACGAATTCAAAAGAAACCATAGCAACAACAGTTACAAGAAAACACAACAGTAACTGCAGAAGAAGCAAAAAGAAATCAAAAATGGAGAGGAGGGAAAGAGAGGAAAAAAAGGTCAGGACGGAAGTTTGGAAAAAGAACAAAACCAATCAGAATCTGATAACTCCCTAATTTTCCTCCCACTAACAAACCACTTACTCAGAATTTCTGTTCAACCAAAACTCTCTCAGTCAAACAAACAAAAATAAACTCCCACGCTCTCGCAGGGATTTCAACACAAGACCTCCAACACACCAATTCCCTTACCACTTGAACCAACAGGCTCATTCTGATATGAATTTACAGATAATTTAATAAAATCCCACTGAACAAAGATAATGCTTAGATTTAAAAATAACCAAAATTGTCAAAATTGGGACTTGAACCCAAGACCCCTCATACACACCCAAAACACTTCACCACTGAAGCAGATACACAGTTGTGTGAGATTTTACAGAAGCAGACATAAATTATTTGAGGTGTTACAGATTAAATAAAAGCTTTTATTATTATTCAATTAGTAGAATAAAGGGGCTTAGATCTATGGTAAAATTGTAAAACATGAATATAATTAGGGAGATGCCATTCTTAGGGCTCCAAGTTTATAACTTCGATATTCAAGTAAGTTCTTAGTTATTTTCTTGTAATTTTTATAGATTTGAGGTCATGGGAGCTTGGTTTAGTTCGCCCATGTACCGATTTGTAAAACTGTTCAAGTTTTAGAAAGTTTTCATTGTTGATTTCTTGAAGTTTTAGGTGTTAAATTGATAGATTTTAAGCTTAGATGTGAGAAAGGACTAAATTATAAAACTTAATTGATAGTTTCATAAATTAGGGACTAAAGTGAATAAAATGTAAAATTGACTATAAAAATAAGAAATGGGAGGTCCCTAATGTATAATAGTGAAATTAGAATCCAATTTGAAGCTTTAAATCAAAAGTTATGTTAGTCCCATTTTTAGGGACTAAATTGAATAGATTACAAAATTTATATAAATTGATAATTGAATGTGAATTGGTTGATTATTGATAGTGCTATATGTTTTATATTAATCCGTAGCTAACGTCGACTGGAAAATATCTGAAGACATTTTGGTAAACAAAGTCTTTTAAGTTGACCATCCTATTTTACATGAAACAAACATCGGAAAAGGCTGAAAATATTTTCTGTAAAATCTTTTTCGTGAAACAAACAGAATAAATTAAAAAATCATATAAATTATTTTTAAAAAAATCATTATCTTAACCTTTTTTTAATGTACGATTAAAGGGTTAGTACTTACACACCCACGGTAGGGACATACCCATACCAAACTTGCACATACTACATCTAGAGGGAATTACCCAAATAAAAGCCTACCACTTCCCCGGAGATTCAAGTCCGAATGAATTTTAAGGGTGAAAAACCTTAAGAAATTCCCATAACTTTCTTTTTAACTCTCTCCCATGCTTTTATTGTCAAGATCTTGAGTTTGGGAAACCTAAGTGGTTCGTTTTCTAGTATGATCAAATTTGGTGCTATTTGTGTTCTTTATTTTTCTCTTTATAAGATCCAATTCTTCAAAATATTTAGGTAATAATCATGCAAACCCTAAAAATTATCAATATACTTGTATTAAAATTTGCTATTATACTTTTATTTTTTATGATATTTCAACCTAAATTATGAAAAAAGGAATAAATATATGGCTCGCTTGTTTCATTAAAAATGGTTTACGGAAAAAGACTTTTTTTTTTGGAAAAACTAATATTTTATAGTGTTTGGATAGATCTGTAAATTATTTTACATTGTTTGGAAAATTTCTTAAAAATATTTCATAAAAGTTGTTTTCAATGAAATAGACATACATTTGAGATTTTATTATATTTTCATTGTTTAGTTGAATTTATTTCATAAAGCTTATTTATATTTAATTAATAATGTTTTAGTTTTAATTAATCTTAATTTACTTAATTAAAATTAATTATTAATTTCATACATTAAGGAATATAAATTTATAGATAAAATTTATGTTTAATTAAGTTGAAAGTGGTAAATTTTATTTTGAATATTATTTGGATGAGTAAGTTAAAAATTATTCAATTTGATAAAAATTGAAGTAAGGACCAATTGTAAAATTTTTAAATTTTGAATTCTAAGGGTTTAAGTAGTGAAATCTAAAACATTGATGTTTTAACTAAATTATATGATTATGAAATATGAAAATTTGGAAAGTTAAGCATAAAATAGTAAAGTTTGAAACTATAGGGTTAAATTCTAAAGATTCCAAAATTTGAGTTTTAGGACTAATTTACATTATTTGGGAATTTACAATTCTGAAAATAGAATATGAAAGTTTAATTGTTCAAAAATCAAGGACTAATTTTTGGAAATTTTGACAATTTTAGTTGTAAGGACTAAATTATAAAATTTGGAAATTTTGGAAAGGGGACTATTTTGCAAATCTATACAAACTGAGGTTTAGGAATGAACTATAGAATAAGAAAATCTATTTTGAGGAATTAAATTGTAGAATAGTAAAAAAATTGGATTTCATGGACTAAATTTAAAAAAAAAAAGAACATATGGGACTGTTTTCTTCGACATTGAAAAGAGCTTCCTCTTTGTTGCTCTGAAAGCTTCCCCTTTTTGTTTCTTCGATAATGAAGACAATGAACAGAGCCTTATCAGTTTGGAAAATGTCTTCCATAAAAAAATTTGGTAAGACATTTTCTTTAAAAAAAAAAACCTTGATTTTACCATTTTTTTGGAGAATGATTTCCTTTGGTAAATCATTTTCTACCAAACAAACACCCCAAAACAATGAAAATATTTTATGGAAAATATTTTAAATACAAGCAAAAAGACCTTATATTCAAATATTATTATAATTAGAATATTAACATATGATATGAAATGCATATTTCATTTGAAAAATAAATTAGATGAAAATCATTTTCTCATATAATTATAAAAATACATAATTTTATGTATTTTAATTTTGAATCATAATCAAATTGACACAAAGTGTAAACATTGATGGCTAATTTTTTAGAATTGGTACTAGTTTGACATGATGTGCAAATATTGAATACTAAATTTATTATTATGTTAAATAAAAAAGGTCACGTGATCTTTCAATTAGTCATTTAATAATTAAGTGATCAAAATATACCTCCTAACACTTGAGGTTAGTTATATTGGCTATAATTTTATTGTAGAGAAAATTAGAACTAAGTTAAGCTTGTGGCAAAGGAACATTTTCTCTAAACTACCCGCTTAACCCTTATCTAATCCATAAATTGCAATTCCTACTTACTACATGCGTAGTGGACTTTACCAACCTTGATCACCTAGATTCTATAGATTCCTAAAAAAATATTCACCTTCCAAGATGAGAGGAAGTGACAAAAGCAAACAGTAAGGGTAAAATAGATCTCATAGAAGACAAAATTAAGAAACCAATCCCTTGTCACGAAGTTGGGTTGGTACATTATCAATGAACCCGTTAATATTTGCGCATGAATTCTTTATTCTAAATACATCGAAAGGAACTCTAACCTTAAATTTGCAAACTTAATTTTGCCCATTTAGAGAATCCTTGAAAATACTTTTGTTGGATTGTGCATGATAGGAGTTCAATTAACTTCTAGATAAGTAATTGGTCAAGTTTTGACCCTTTGAGGAGGCAAATTATTGTACTTCTCTCAAGAATGGAAGAGACTCGCATTGGAATAACTCGAGACCTCTTTGCACCTTTTTTTATTTCTCAATCACTTTATAAGTACTCTAATTGTCCTTCATGAGGAAGGCAAATACTTGATCTGTTGGAACTACTCCCCAAATAGAGAACTTACACTTAACAGTTCTTACAAAGTTGCAATTTACTTCATAAAGCCCCCAACCTGACTTAATTGAAAATGTCAAGGAATAAGTCAACAATTAAATGATAGTTTATTAATCAGTTAGTAGTTAAAGTAGTTATTTTTGTTAACAAGCTATTGAAGTAGTTCAGTAAGAAATGTTGTATAAATACAGTAAGTTCAATCTCTTGGATGTATTATTTTTCAATGGAAAACATCTGTTTGGTCTATCATTTTGTTGCGTTTCTCTACATAGCATCAGAGCTAAGGTTCTATAGTTTTTCTTTTCTTTTCTTCTTGTGTTATGTTTAATCATTATGGCACTAGAGGTGGTTGCAGACAGTCATCATATTTCTTCCAATGGTGCTGAAGAGCAAGTCTACTTTCCTTTTTCAGATCATGGTTCAGTAACTTCTGTTGTTGGGAAGAAGGTTCAACAGTATCCTAAACACGATACTGTTAAACTTGGTGAAAGCAATTTTCTTCTATGGAAGCACCAAATCATGTTGATTCTTGAAGGTTATGGTGTGCAAGATTTTGTTTTGGGAACTGCCAGTGTACATGCTCAGTTCGTTGTTGATAAAGATGGGCAGTTAGTTAAGAATTTCGATTATGTGTTACATGTTCAACAAGATAAGTTGTTGGGTTTTTGGCTATTATCGACTGTGTCTGATGAGATCTTGATCTATCTTACTAGTACTCGTACTAGTTTTGATGTGTGGGCTACAATTGAAAGAAAGTTCACCACCAAGTCTACTGTTAAGATATCAAGTCTACGACATGCGCTGTATTCTCAAAAGAAGATTATTTGGAAAAGATTAAGTCAATGAGTGATACAGTGATTGCTGCGGGAAGCATAATATCGGAGCAAGAACAAGTCAGCATTATTCTTGCAGGACTATCAGTTGAATATGAGTCGGTACGGGTGGTAGCTTCAGCTACTTGTCTTTCTCTTGATCTGTTAACTGAAATGCTGCTAGATTGTGAAGCAAGACAAGTTGAGTTCCTGGCTAATATCTCTGTCCAAGATAACTTAGCTAGCAAACAAGCCCATGAAGATGTAGGTCCATCAAAGAATTCTGACTATCAAGGGCATAAGCAACAATATCGTGGTGGTGGTTTTTAGTGACATAGTGGCTTCCATCGTGGTAAGAGTCGTGAGGGTCAGTTTTCTCACACTAGCCCCCAATGTCAACTATGTAGTAAAGTTGGCCATGTTGTCTAAAAATGTTATTATAGATTTGACGAAAGTTTTGCAGGTGTTTCTGATGAAGGTCAGTCCATGTTAGTGAATCATCATCAGCTTCTTGATTCACAATAGGTAGCAAAAATTGCATCAAACTGTGCAATACATCAACGCTGTAATAGATTTCCTAGTACTTAAGAATGTGGTGGTCAAATAGGTTGTCATTTTTCAGTAACTTCCACCAATAATGCTGGTCAAATTTGGTACCCGGATTCAGGTGCCACAATGTAACGCCCTGATTAATTTATCCTTATTTCTATAAATATCTGACACAAATGTGTATCTCCTTTAGTAGTTAAGTGTTCTGGGTGTATCTGAGAAGTCTTGAGTTCAAGTCTTATCTTTGCTAAATTTTGTTATTTTTGATCCAAGCCTTACTTGTTGGAAGGGCTTATATTAAATCGCAAGTAAATCCATATCAGAATGAGCCTACTGGTTTGAGTGGTAAGGGAGTTAGTGTGTTGGAGGTCCTGTGTTCGAATCTCTGCGATAATGAGGGTGTTAATTTTTGCTCTATTGTCTGATAGAGTTCCGGTGGAGCCAAAACTCTGAGATAGTTGTAACTTAGTGGGTTAGTGGGAGAGATATGGGGGATTTGTGTCATCATTTTTATTTTTTTAAAATTTTGTTTTCTCTCTCCTTCAGAAATTTTTTTACTTAGTTTTCCTCCTCTCTTCTTCCCTTTTGTCAATCTGAGCAATTTTCTTTTTGTTCATCGTGATATATTCGAATTTGGTGCTTGTCGTGGGATATAGGTAAGTGGGCTATTTTCATTTTAATTTTCAGTAAATTGTTAGATATTCTCTTTCTGTTGTGTTTTTTTTGGCATAGTTAGGGGATTTGACTCCTACGGAATTCTTGTGTAGGAGAAGGCGGTGGTGAAGGAGATTCGTTCTGACAGTTTAAATCGTGTCAATATCTTATTTCAGGATTATAAGTTGATTCGTTAATTGATTGCTAAGTGGTCAATGAGTTATTGTTTCTTAGGTTTCGGAGGGTGATCGTGTCCGTGATAAGTCTTAATATTTATATAATGAATGAAACTAACTATCACCACGATTGAGGCAAGCACACCTATCGAACAGTAGTATAGCTTAGTGGCAAGACCGGAATATCGAACCCAAAGGGACCAAAAGTACTAGTACTGACTCTCTTTTTATTATCTAGCCTAAAATAAAAGTGATTAATGTTTAATTAACTAATTACTAAGCTAAGGATGCTAAGACACAGAGAATGAATAGGGAAAATACTTTTGGGAAAAATCAATTGATCAAGACACTACCCGAGGAAGAATTCACCTAGACTTCACTTGTTATTTAACTGTGAACTAGACGATTTATTCATTTAACTTGATCCGTAGGATTCCCTAATTTATATTAATACCCCTTTCGAGGCTACTAACGTCTAACCCTAAGTTGATTAATTGAAATCTCTTTCTAATTAAAACCCTTAGAGTTGTATTAACTCGATCTATGGACTCCTATATTAGGTTTGACCCTAATCCGGTAGATTTTCGTTATCCTATCTCTAGGAGTGCGATCAACTCCGCTTAACTATGATGGATCTACTCTTAAATAGGGACTTTTCTCCACTGCCTAAGCACATCAATACTTTAATCAATATCCTGAAATATCAAAACAAGAATAAAGGACACATAATTAAGAACAAATCAAATATTTATCATATAGTTCAGAAAATAATAACAAGATTCATCTTAGGTTTCATCCCCCTCAGGTATTTGAGGGGTTTAGTTCATGTTTATAAAAGAATACATCTCAGAAGAAAGTAAATAACAAAACATAAAAAAACCCTAAAACCCCCTAAAAGAATTGAAGGAGAAATCCTCAGTCTTGAGTGTGATTCCGCTTGAGATGGATCAACTGACTTTCTTTGAGTAATTCCCTATATTCAGCCCTCTCTGGCTGCCTCAGGCTACCTTCTTCCTTTAGGATACACTTAGGGTGTTTATATAGGCTTTCGAAATGTCTTTCTTTGCCTCTAAGTATACTTTTCTGAGTGGAATTAAAATAGGTCACGACAGGGACACGCCCGTGGCGCACGCCCGTGTGAATCGAGCCCAAGATCATGTTCAAGTCTACTAAAGTTGCATGGCGTGTGGTGAGCTCCAGGCCGTGTGGATTTCTTACTTTGACCCATTTTCTCCGTTTTTGGCCCGTTTCTCATTCTTTTCATTCTCCTATGCTTTCTTGAGTATAAAACGTGAAATTAAGAGATTAGGAGCATCAAATTCATCAAATCTAGTGAATATTAATCCAAAATTAAGCCAAGCATGGGGTTAAAATATGTGTAAACTATAGTTTATCAAATACCCCCACACTTAAGCATTTGCTTGTCCTCAAGCAAAATCTCAACTCACAATTAGAATTAACTTCCTTCAATTCATAATCCTCATCAACAATGTTTCATCATAATTCATAGATAACGTATACATGGATAATTTAACTCAAAGAGTCCTAAAGATTCAAACAGTTAAAATCATATATTTTTGTAGCTCGAAAAATATAGGTATTTCCCTTTATCTAAATAATTACCTTTGATCCAAAACTGACAAGGATTGACATCCTCACTAAAGATTCACTCAAAGTGTTTAAGGTTCAAAATAAAGCACTCATCAGTCAAACATGAAAATTTATTACCATAGGCTTGCATGAAAATCAAATCTCCACCACTATAAAATGATATGATACACAAATCAAAAGGTCTTTAAAGGGTTGTAATGGTGCTTGGGCTAAATGTGTGGATAAAGGCTGAATTAAAGGGTTAAAATTGAGATTGAATTGACAGATTACCTAACTTAGAGAGATGAACTAAGACTTGAATAATTATATCAACTGAAATTTCATAATACAAGCTTCTTCTCAAGAAGTGGAAATTAAACGTATAAGCTCAATTAACATAGAACTAATGAATATACTTCGAATATTTTTTTAAGAACAAATCAAATATTTAGAATTTAACAATTGAAATAAAGACTGTAATTAGGCAACTTGATCAAATCAATTCTCGATATAAGGGTAGTCAAGAGAAATGGTGATAACAAATACAAGATGGGTTTTAGGTTAATATTAATGGGTGAGTCAAGAAATGGTTTGTTAAGATCAAATGGGTTCACTAGGAGTTAATTATAAGGGTAGGCTTTTAATGGAGTGAGTGAGTTAAATCCTAAGTGCCTTTATCATCTCAGTATATCAAATCAGAGGTGTGGTCTCGGACTTGTATAATCTAAGCAAGTTCTAGAATAACAAATCAATATTGACACACTTATAATAAAAAAAGCGAGCATGAAAAATGTATGCCCTTAAGGCTCAAAAGCTCACAAAAAAAATATGGTTTTTGATGACAACCTTGCAAATTTCAAATTTCAAGGTAATATTCAAATTTAGGTCAACAACCGAGAAAATTTTATTCTGAAAATAGACTTATCATGCTTGATTCTCTAATATCTTAAAGTTTAAATCATCAATGCACAATTAACTATGACTTAATCTAAAACATATCAATAAAAATCATAAATCAACAGAAGTTTCATTCTAATTAATGATATGAGAAAATTACTTAAGGACGTCATTTAGGGAGATTATTTTTGACACCTCTCCACACTTAAAAACAAGAACTAACTCAGGGATTTGATAATAATGCAAAAAGTTAAGAACTTTTCTAAATAAACTTCACCCCCACACTTAAGATGTACATTGCCCTCAATGTACAAAGATAGATATTCACAATATAGTAAGAAAATATAAGGTAGGGAGAGAAGTGAAACTTCTTGAAGTTTGGGTGGAGTCAAAGAATAGAAACGGGGGAAATTCGGGCCAAGTTGGAGGAGGAGGCGTGTAATAGCCTGATTTAGGGGCTAGCCAGAATAGTGATCTTGAAATCACTAAACTGAGAAAAGAGAAAATTATTTTCATGTTATATTATGTGTTATAACATGTTTATAAAGATGTATGAAAGTTTTGGTGTTTTAATTTTAGCGATTTCATGCTAAATCACGAAAAAGGACTAAATCGCATAAAGTGCGGAAGTTCCATTCTATAGGCTAAAGGTACCAAATAGCCATGAAATATTAATTGGAGGGTTTTAAAGGGAAATTAGACCATCTTGAATATGATGGCCGGCCATGTAGACAAGAGGGGACAAGAGTTTTAATTTTTGGTCAAAGTTGGTGGGTTGAAATTGATGTTTTATAATAAAATAAAGAAAAGAAAAAGATATCATCTTTTTCTCTCTTCTTTTCCACCGAAAATGAGCAGCAACAAGGGGGTTTTGAAGTTTAAAATTTCAGCAAGCAATCATCCTCCCTAGTAAGTGATTTTGATAAATTTTCTTGAAGAAAATTGTACTTTTGTGATCCCCAAAGCTTAAGCTAGCTAATGAGGGGACTATTTTACAATATGGTTGAGAGTCTAGGGACTTGCCATTAGAGAGTCTATGTTGTTTGATGAGTTTTTATGGAAGAAAATGAATAATAGGATGATGAGAAACAACTTTTGTGAAAGGATTTTCATGGAAAATACCTAAAATGGGTTATTATGCAAAGGTTGTAATTTGTTCATTAAGGCATGAAATAGTTGAAATTGGAGCTATTTGTAAGAGGATTAAATGTTCAACTAGGCTTGTTTAACAAGAAATTGAGATGAAAACTTATTTACGAGCCTAGGGGCAAAATCGTAATTTTACCAAAGTATAGGGGCAAAATGGTCAATTTTTCCTAGGTGGATATTATGTTGTAATATGATCATTAAGTGATTAAACGAGTAAATTTTATTGTTATAGATTGAAGAAAATGAGATTCGGACCTAGAACAGGGGAAAAGAGAAAGGTAGGCAAAAAGTCCTTTTCGGCCCTTTCGGCATCGAGGTAAGTTCATGTGCTAACCTTGCAACTACATATGAGTTAATTCGATACTCCAATGTAAAATGGAATGTATGTTTATACTATGAATGTATGAAATTTAGTCGATGAGATGTCAAGAGAACTAAGCCTAAGAGAAATGATAAATGTTCATAGCATGAAATGATGATGGTTAAAGTCTCGAGTAAGACCATATTGGACTATGGCCTCGATGTAAGAGTTTGTATAAGACCATGTCAGGGACATGGCATCGACATGTCAATGAATGTAAGACCTTGTTGGGGTATGGTGTCAATGAAAGCTATGTGCATGAGACTCAAGAGAGTTATTTAACAAGTTGAGTGGTTCAACAAACATGTGGAATGTATGTGATTATACCATGAGAAAAGCAAGTTTATGTTAGGACGGAATTGATATGAATTCAATGATTGATAAACCCTAGTGGGACAGGTGTTATTGATGCACTTTAATCGCATGAAATAACTTTACTGATGCATTGTGTGAATGTGAACGAGTATCGTAGAACGTTAAATAAGGATAGTAGTGTGTGAGAATGTTCTTAGTGGAACATTTGAAATAGAGATATATGTATGGATTACTATCCATGAATGAGAAATTAAAGGTGAGCTATGTGCGATATCACCTTATTGATATTATTTGATGGGCTGTGTGCGATACCATCAACTATATTATTATCGGTGGGCTGTGTGCGTTACCACCTGATAAACTATTAAATGATGGGCTGTGTGCGGTGCCATCAATTATATTGCTATAGGTGGTCTGTGTGCGTTACCACTTGAAATATATTAGAAATCGATGGGCTGTGTGCGATACCATCACTTATAAATGATTGGTGAGCTAAGTGCGAAATCATCATAGGCATAAATGATTGGTGGAATACGAGCGATACTACCCTATAATCAATCGTAGTAAGCTAAGTGTGAAACCATCGAGATAGTGGCTGTGTGGATAAGCTAAGTGATTTAGCATTTACTATGTGTAAACTAGCTGTGTGAATGGACTGTGTGGTTATAATTTCGAGTAAAGTAGCTGTGTGGATGAATTATCGAAAATGTTTGATGTGTTGTTTTAAATGATCTTGTGATGATTAGTGCAGGAGTGTATGCTAATTAAATGAGCATTTGGCTTGTGGCATGGTAAGAATATGGTAAAAGGTAGAATGGGTAAGCTTTAAGGATGATTGAGTAAGTAACCATGAGTTCGTGAGAAAGGCTCATTGTAATAACTTGCAGTCATGCATATTCGTTGAATATTCGAGTTTATCAGTTGTATGCAGATGAACTTACTAAGCATTATTGCTTACTCCTTTCCTTTCTCATCTCTTATAGGTTAATTTAGCTAGCTCGGGTTGGAGATCGATTGATTTTTTCACACTATTGAGCAGACACTTAGTATGAGGTATCAATTCTTTTTGAGTCATGTCATGTATAGGGCTAGTAATTAAGGTTGATTAAGTCATTGTTGATGTAGCCAAATTGTGTTGACCTAAGAGAGTTTATATTTTGTTTGTGTATAGCATAAATGATGGCTTAAGTTGTTTGTAATTACATGAGAAATAGTTCTCCCTAGTGTATGGGACGAATACCTTATTTCTTTTATAGTTAAATATCTTTAATTCAAGAGTTTTATAAATATTATGAGTAGCTATGTGATAAGGTATGGATGTATGCAAGTGTGAATGGCATAAGGCTTGGTAAATAGCCTTCATGTGCCCTTACGGTAAACACTGAGGCGTGTGTCAGCCGTGCTAACCCTGCACCTTATTATTAATTAGAATAGGCCACGGGTAAATCCCACGACCGTGTGCATGAACCGTCTAAGACACACGGTAGGGACATGGGCGTGTACCCTAGCCGTGGCAGTTTTGGCAAAATGCTGGGGTTTTTGGGCATGGTGTAAGCACATGGGCGTGTGTGACTACACACGGGCGTGTGTGTCATCTAACATAGGCATGTGCTCCTTGTGTAAAAGGAAAGAAATTTTATGGATCGAAAGATTTTCGATATAGTCCCGAGAGCTCTCATAGGTACGATTGAGGTCTCATAGGTCGAATGTAAAGTCGTTGAAGTGACACTAGAAGAGTAGTCACGTTGAGCCTAAGTGGCGGTCAGGTAGATTTGTTCGGTAATGCCTCGCACCCGATTTCGGTGGGGATTACGGGTAAAGGGTATTACAAGACGGTGGTGCTAGTAGTTACTAGGGTCGTGGTGTTGTGATTTCCAAGTAGCATGAAGGACCTAAATAAACAAAATCAAAATATAAAATATAGATTTAGCATAAGAGAGATAAAGAGAAGAAAAATAAAGGAGAAAAGAAAAGAAAAAAATAAATGGACTCAAAGGTTATTTTCTTGTCGAGTTAATGAAGCAGCCAACATGAACTTATGTAGATCGGTCTCACACAGAAAGACTAGGCTAGGATCCTTCCTTTTCTTTGAGATGGAGGTGATGGTGAAGATGGAAAAAAGAGGAAAATGAAAGGGAGGAAAGCTTAAAGGGTATGGAAGAAGAGGAGATTAGGGAGTAGGTGAGGAGAGGGGGTTTTTAAATAGAAATCTGATATCTGATACATCCCCACGCCCGTGTGCCAAGGGCATGTTAGGTCACACGGCTATATCGCATAGCCATGTTGTGCTTCGTTCGCTTCTCCCACTTCTGTGTTGAGGTTTTTATGCCTGTGTGGCTTTCTTAGTGTTGGCCACAGACTGCATCGCACGACCGTGGCGATTTATCATAGCCCGTGTGTTGGAAAAAAATTTGTCCTGTTGCTACACGTCTACGGCCACGCCCATTTACCTACCTGTAGTGTCTACACGACCACGGCCGTGTTCAAGGCCGTGTGAGTATGGAAACTTGCTCTTCATTAACTTGGTTAGTTTGTAGTTAGGTGCTAAAAAGTAGTAATGAAAATAAAACTATGAAAATTAATGCGGTTAGTGTTTGGGTTGCCTCCGAGAAGCGCTCGTTTAAAGTCTTAAGCTAGACTTACCTCTCATTCGCATGATCATGGTGGTTTGAGGAGTTGGAAATCCTTTCTCATGCTATTAATTCTACTATCAGTATATAGTTCGAGTCGAGTAGATTTTACCTTAAAAGTGTCAAATATAGGATCACTTACTTCGACTGTTCCGTATGGGAAGACATTGAGTACCTTAAAAGGGATCTCTTCTTTTGTTTTAAGATTTGAAATGACAATTCAAGTGTCTTTTTTATCTAACAGTACCTGATCTCCTATTTTGAAGTGATTTGTTGTTCCTATAAGCTCGTCTGGTGGTTCCCTCAATTTTTCTTCGTGTGTTCTTAGTTTCTCCTTGAAATGTGTCTTCCACTCATCTAGTTCATCAACCTAAAGCCTTCGTTCCTCATAAATTACTTCTTTATCGGCACGAGGTCTAGGATCTGGTTCAATTGTTTAGTTTCGTGGTGTTTCCTGTGAAGAAGGTTGAACCAAATGATTATTGATAGAATTTATGTTTTCACCATGATTACTCGATGTCCTAGCCAATAGCTTGAAGAGTGTTCGTTTCGTCACCTACACGAAGTGTGAGTTTTCCTGTATCAACATCAATTTTAGATCTAGCAGTTGCTAAAAAGGGCCTTCCTAAAATTAAAGGAACTGTATGGTCCTCATCCATGTCTAACACAACAAAGTCTACTAGGAATATGAGTTTGTCAATTTTTACTAATACATCCTTAATTATACCCCTAAGAATTCTAATAGTTTTATCAGCTAATTGAATGCTCATCCTAGTTTGTTTGAGTTTCCCTAGACCTAGCTGTTTAAACATTTTATAAGGCAAAACATTTATGCTTGCCCCTAAATCAGCTAAAGCATTATTAATAGATAAACTACCAATTAAACATAGAATTGTAAAACTCCCTGGATCTTTTAATTTTCGTGGTAGTTTATTTTGCAGAATTGCTGAGCACACTGCATTCAGCTCCACATACGATGCCTCGTCTAACTACCGTTTATTTGTCAAAAGCTCTTTTAAAATTTCCTAGAATCTGGCATCTGCAAAAGAGCTTTAAGAAACGATAAGTTAATATGTAATTTCTTCAGAAGTTTAAGAAAATTACTAAATTGTTCATCTGCGTTGTCTTTCTTCATCGCATTTGGGTATGACACTCGAGGTTTGTACTCTGTAATTACCGATTTTGGTTTATCATGGCTTGCCTTAACCTTACCCTTATTTACCACAAGCTCTTGCCTTAGCTCAGATTCAGATTCTACTAACCCTTCACTATTTTGAGCGGTAACGATATGAAGTTGCTCCTTTGGGTTTGTTTCAGTGTTGCTTGGCAAGCTACCTTGCGGTCGTTCAAAGATGAGTTTAGCAAGTTGTCCCAATTGGTTCTCGATCCCTTGAATTGATGCTTGCTGGTTTTTTAGCATTGTTTCAGTGTTTTGGAAATGAGTTTCTGACACTACGATGAATTTTGTCAGCATCTCCTCAAGGTTTGACTTTTTCTCTTGTGGGTAGGGTTGCTGTTGGAAGTCTGGGAGGGGTTGTTGTCTCTAATTCCCTTGGCCACCCTATGAAAAGGTTGGATGGTTCCTCCAACCTGGATTGTAAGTGTTACTATAAGGGTTACTTTGGGGTCTAGAATTATTACCCATATAATTTATCTACTCGTTTTCCATGCCATGTCCGTAGGGTGGGTACTCAGGATTCACCATTCCTCTACTTGTTTCGCACTGCATTACCGGATGTACCTGTGAAGAACACAAACCATCAATCTTTTTATTTAACATCTCTACCTGATTTGATAGCATGGTTACCGCGTCAAGGTTGAAAACTCCGGCTGCTTTTGTTGGCCTTGTCCTTGTAAATTGCCACTAATAGTTGTTCAGTGACATCTCCTCTATAAACTCATAGGCTGCCTTAGGGTTTTGTTATTTAGGGTTTCGCTAGCTGCTAAATCGATTAATTGCCCAGTCGAGGGGTTCACATCGTTGTAGAAGGTTTGAACCTGAAGCCGCAAAGGTGACCCATGATTAGGGCACCTTCTCAACAAATCCTTGTATCTCTCCCATGCATCATATAGTGTTTCTAGATCTATCTGCACAAAAAAGAGATATCATTCCTCAACTTGGCCATTTTCGCCGGTGAAAAATATTTTAATAAAAATTTTTCGGTCATTTGGTCCCATGTAGTGATTGACCCTCATGGAAGAGAATTCAACCACTGTTTGGCTTTATTCCTCAAAGAAAAGGGAAATAACCAAAGACGGATGGTATCATCAGAAACGCCATTTATTTTAAAGGTATCACAGAATTCTAGAAAATTTGCTAAATGAGTATTTGGGTCTTCATTCTGCAAACCATGAAATTGAAAAAATTGTTGAATCATTTGTATATTGTTAGGTTTCAGTTCAAAATTATTAGCAGCTATAGCAGGCCTAACATACATAGTACGAGGAGCAAGATTTTGATTCACTAGGTTTGCAGCAACTACATGAGGTAGTGAATTGTTATCAACCATCTCTTCGGTAGTAATTGTTTCGCCTTCTTGCTCTTCCTCTATGTAATCTAAGCTTCGCCTTATTTCTCTACGATTTTTGTGAACAGTACCTTCAATATCACTGTCGTAAATTAAGGGTCCTGTCGGGTTCCTTCTAGTCATAAACTAGAGGTACCTATTAGAAAAATAAGCAAAGTTAAAATTAAATAAAAATGAAAGTAAATTGCAAATAAATAAATAAAATATGGCTAAAGTAATAAAAATTTAATGTTCCTAATATTTCAGTCTCCGGCAACGGCGCCAAAAACTTGATCTTGTCCGTGATAAGTCTTAATATTTATATAATGAATGAAACTAACTATCACCACGATTGAGGCAAGCGCACCTATCGAACAGTAGTATAGCTTAGTGGCAAGACCGGAATGTCGAACCCAAAGGGACCAAAAGTACTAGTACTGACTCTCTTTTTATTATCTAGCCTAAAATAAAAGTGATTAATGTTTATTTAACTAATTACTAAGCTAAGGATGCCAAGACACAGAGAATGAATAGGGAAAATACTTTTGGGAAAAATCAATTGATCAAGACAATAACCGAGGAAGAATTCACCTAGACTTCACTTGTTATTTAACTGTGAACCAGACGATTTATTCACTTGACTTGATCCGTAGGATTCCTTAATTTATATTAATACCTCTTTCGATGCCACTAACGTCTAACCCTAGGTTGATTAATTAAAATCTCTTTCTAATTAAAACCCCTAGAGTTGCATTAACTCGATCTATGGACTCCCATATTAGGTTTGACCCTAATCCGGCAGATTTTTGTCATCCTATCTCTAGGAGTGCGATCAACTCCGCTTAACTATGATAGATCTACTTTTAAACAGGGACTTTTGCTCCACTGTTTAAGCACATCAATACTTGAATCAATATCTTGAAATATCAAAACAAGAATAAATGACACATAATTAAGAACAAATTAAATATTTATCATATAGTTCAGAAAACAATAACAAGATTCATCTTAGGTTTCATCCTCCTCAGGTATTTGAAGGGTTTAGTTCATGTTTATAAAAGAATACATCTCAGAAGAAAGTAAATAAAAAACATAAAGAAAACCCTAAAACTCCTGAAGAAATTGAAGGAGAAATCATCAGTCTTGATTGTTATTCCGGTTTCTGAGATGGATCATTGGCTTTCTTTGAGAAATTCCCTGTATTCAGCCCTTTCTGGCTGCCTCAAGCTACCTTCTTCCTTTAGGATACACTTAGGGTGTTTATATAGGCTTTCAGAATGTCTTTCTTTGCCTCTAAGTATGCTTTTCTGAGTGGAATTAAAATAGGTCACGACAGGGACACGCCCGTGGCACACGCCGTGTGAACCGAGCCTAGGACCGTGTTCGAGTCTCCTAAAGTGGCACGGCCGTGTGGTGAGCTCCAGGCCGTGTTAATTTCTTACTTTGTCCCATTTTCTCCATTTTTGGCCCGTTTCTCATTCTTTTCATTCTCCTATGCTCTCTTGAGTATAAAATGTGAAATTAAGAGATTAGGAGTATCGAATTCATCAAATCTTGTGAATATTCATCCAAAATTAAGCCAAGCATGGGGTTAAAATATGTGTAAATTACGATTTATCAGAGGGCTCAGGGTTGTTGTAGTGTCTTAAACGAACCAGGTGTGTTCTCGAAACACAAAAAAAGTTTCACGGAAGTCGAAAAACCTTACTATTGATGCCACACGGGCATGTACTTGGCCGTGTACGAGACACGACCTTGTGATCGATGAAGGCATGGCCGTGCACAAGACACGGTTGTGTGGTGGCTTAAGTGTGGCCGTGTGGGCCACACGGGCTAGGCCATATTGAGTGTGGGCCCACACGATACCACACGGGCAAGGCCAATCTGGGCGTGTGGGCCACACGGACATGTGGGCCCATAATTCTGAAATTTTCCCTAGGGTCGCATGGGTCATTCCGATCGACTGTGGGTCTACTGTGAAGTCGATAAGGGCTAACCAAACCCTAGATTATGTGATTTGATATTTTGATGGTATGCTTTGAGTAGTACACGTTATGTATGTCTAACTGATCTGCTATATGTATATCTGATATCTGTACACAAGCATGATAAACATGTTATATCTGTATCTGATTCTGTATACTGTATTTGTATTTAGGGTGGGATTGTATATATGGAGGAAGTGTTTTGAAAGGTGACCTTCGCCTATACTATGGCAACTCGGCTGCACTATATCTGATACGTGTCGTAATGACACAATATGGTGTGTAGGGATGGATGGGTGTTTTTAACCCCACATGGTTTGTTAGGATGGTCGGAGTTGGTGTGTAGAGGATGAGGTAGGATTTTGTATATCTGAATATCTGTTATCTATTTCTGTAAAGGACTTAGTCCGATCTGAATCTGTTTTTAAATGTGATTCTGTATGTTTGCATGTTTATTTCTGTTGGGTTACACACTAAGTTTATGTAAACTCACTTCTGTTTGCCTGATCTGTTTAGGTAATCCACAGACTTAGATGGATAGGTGCGGCCGATTCTTGCGGTAACCACTAGTCTACGAACTGAATTTAATTAAAGGTTTTATTTACTTAAAGATTATTCTTGGAGTTTTGTATTAATTGGACTCTCCGAACTTTGATTTAATATTGGGATTTGGATTTTTGTTTAATATTTTATTTGGACAACTCGCTAAACACACGATTTTTACTAAAAAAAAGGTTTTATGAAACATGAACTATTATTTTTTAAAATAATGGATTTTAAGACTTCCGCTGTAGATTACATTTTGACAAATAAATGGATTAAGTGACATTATCAGTAATTGACATGAATGAATACGATTTATAAAACGTGAATGATTTGACGAGACGACTCTATCTTCAAAACCCTACCTTGTGACACCTCCAGATTAGGCCATAACATTTACGCCGAGTTTAGGGTGTTACACACAAACCATATTACCAATAATGTTCCGACACTCAATCATCCTACTGAATATACAGGTATGAGTCAACTTCTGATAGGTAATGGTGCTTCTGTTCCTATCACTCATGTAGAGACCTCTTCAGTTGTTACTGGTAGTTGACTCTTACACCATAAACATATAACACCCCTAACCCTTAACCATCATCGGTTTAGGGTTGTCATAACATCCTAGATTAGGGGTTGTGCGTTTGGAGCATAACTCAAGTGTTAATAGGCTTTAAGTGTGGTTGGTGATGTTTTAAAGGTTTTAAAACTCTAGGATTAAAAGGGGATGCATTGGAAATTTTGAAATTTTAAGTTAAAAGGGAAATTAAGGCAAGGTGGCCTTAAGAGAAAAAGTATGTGAAATTTGACACACAAACAAGGCTTGGAAAAGTGGCTGAAGATGCCACTTAGGGCCTCTGGAAATGGCGCCACATACAAGGGTGTTGGGCTGAGTTCGAGTCACATGGGAAGCAAATAAAAGAAGTTTTATTTTTGCTTCCGAGAACAGAGGTGGACGGAAACAAGGCTCTTAAAAGGAGTTTTATTCTCTTTAAAATTCGGCTAAAGATGATTTATCTTAAGTATTTTTAAAGAGATAAATAAGGGATTTATTTATCATTATTCCCATGAGATAAAAGTTGGATTAAACTCTTTTATTTTATGATAATTAAAGGATAAAGCTATCAAATAGAAGAGTGGTGGCCAAGTAAGGGATTCCTTAGATGATAATTTCGTCTATAAAAGGAAGGAAGGAAGGCTACTCATTAATTTTCTTCCTTCTCTTCTCTTTCTGCCGAAATTCTTAGGGTTCTCTTCTCTTCTCTTCTCTTTTCTTTTGTCTAGTCAATTCCTAGCCTCCTCTCTCTTTTATTCAAAACCAAAACACAATCCAACCTAGCCAATTCTTCATAGCACCAAAAGCCAAAATGCCAAAGCCGAATCTTTGTTGTGACGTAAAGGTGTCATGGGTTTCATCTAAAAAGGTAAGATCAACTATTATTTGATTTTCAATCTCTCTTTAGTCAAATATAGGAATCTAACTCCTTTAGAATTCCATGGCGAAATTTGGAAGGTTTTCTTGGGATCTAGTAGTTATCGACTACAAGGAGCGGTTTGTGATTTAGATCCGTAAGGTAAAGCAAGAATGATTTTCGCCATAGGCCATTTTGGTATATAATGTTAGCCGATTCGACTTAGGTGGTGTAGGAAGGAGTTCTACAATAGCAAAGGTGCAAATCGTTAGACGTGGGTTTCGGGATTTAGTCAATTGTGCTAATCAGGTGCGTAGTTATCGCACTATTCTCCTGTTATTATATGTTGTTAAGTATGTTTGATTATGATGTGTATGTTAGCCGGAAATAATGGCTAAGATGGTGGATACTGTAGTGGGTAATCGATTAATCGTGTCAGTGCTCTATTTTGCCTATGATATATGTGTGATATTTGTGGTGAGCATGTGATAAATATTTACTCTGATTGTTAATCTGACATGATACACATATATGCATGGGACTTGGGATGTGAAAATTGAAGGAAAGGGTGTACATCATTATGTACGTGGTCTAATGCTAGCCTCGTGCTACATTAGCGCTTGATGCTAGCTATGTGCTTCATCAAGGGAGGTGTTGGCTAAGTGCCCATCTCGGCGGTTGATAGCTGTGTGCATCACCGTGGACTGATTGATATGTGGGATCCTTATGGGATCGGTGGCTCAGCCATGGCCTTGAGCAGCAAGTCTGCCAATGGACCCTAGGTTGGGATGGGCTTCATAATTGCATATTTATGTGTATGGACTGTGTGGATATGGGCCAAGCCCATATGTGGAGATATGTGAAATGACTATGCACTGAGTCGGTTTGACTCACCCAATATTTTAAACCTTTAAGGTGATGCGTAAAGCTTGGACCGGGTTGGAGTGGATACAAAGGTGGCCATGCGTATGCGATTTTCATGCGTAAAGATATTTTAATTAATTAAGCATTTATATCTTCAAGATGCTTTGATTATTCAATTATTGTAATAAGGCCCCTAAAAGTATTTAAAGTCTGCTAAGTGTTTCTCATTAGGTTTATTATTGTGTTTTATTATGGATTGACAATTAAGGAATTATTTGTAAACGATTTTTATTTAAATCTATATATACTAAAGTTTTAATCGGATATTTTATAAACACCACACCTTACTTAAGAATTTTAATGAACATTATTTTCTAAACTTAACAAAATTTTCGTGTTTTATCCTTAAGTTCAAATTTGTTTCAAACGTTTTCCGCAGTGGCATTTCAAATTCGGTCGTAGTGAATGGGTCGGGTTTGGGGTGTTACAGTTTGGTATCAGATCCCGATTCAAAACTCGACTTTGAGGGTTGTGGGGCCCAAAAACATTTTCAAAATGGGCTTTTCAAAAATATGGACTTTCTATGAAATTTTCGAGGTTTATTCGGCATGGCACTCAGATCTCAGGCCAAGTCCACGGTAAGTACTTCCGATTGTTGAAGTGGTTTGAATTTGTGAACTATATAGGCTTTAATGGGAACGTAGATTAGTGAACTAGGATCTATTGAACCCTAGGACTAGTCTACTCAAACACATGCATAAGACTTAAGGACTATTAAACAAACACTGTGATTAAGTCGCCGAGCTAGGGTGTGGCAACCATCTGACGCATGTCTAGGATTGGTATTCAAGAAGAGCTTGGTATTTAAGCAGTCCTAGCGACTCACCTCCTCTTTACTCGAATCCTACAGTGCGTAGTGCGGTTCACCTTAACCAAGAGGACTTATTCACTGCCAAACCCGATAATTAAAACCCGAAAGGGACTAGCCATGCAGTTTTATAAAATTCCTAGTTTTAAAGTTCCTAAATTACCCTTTTAATTTTAGTAAAAGATTATTGTGAAAATTTTTCCAAAATATCTCCGATTTACAAAATTACAAAAATGCCCCTATATTGTAAAATTACTAAAAATACCCTTGATTGTAAAAACTACCATACTACCCTCAACTTTTGTTAAAATAATTTTACAAAAATACCAAAATCTCTAGTTTTCAAAATATCAAGATACTCTGATTTGGGAAAATTTACGAAAATACCCCTGGCTGGTAAAATTACCAAAATGCCCTTAGTTTCTAAATTTTCATATTACCCTCGACTTTTATTTAAAATATTCTTACTTTACAAAAATATCAGAAAATTCTATTTTTGCAAAAGGTAAAGATACCCTATTTGGAAAATTACTGAATTACCCAATTACCAAAATAACCCGATTTCAAATTTCGCAAAACCTTGATTTGGAAAATCTTTCGTTAAAATGCCCATGAGTTTGGAAAAAAATTTGAAATGGCTTTAGCGATTTTCAAATTTACCCGATTTATTACCAAATTACCCTATAGGACAAATGACGAAAATACCGCAGGATAGAAAGCGGACAAAATGTTGAATAGTGAATGTGGGTGGTGGATACCTTTGAAAGAATGTGGCCTTGTTGAGCAATGAAGATATCTCCATTATGAATGTGATTGTGAAGGTGATTCTTTGAATTAGAGTAGTGAACTCGAATGAAACTTTGATTGATCGAAGAACAACTTCGAAACTTCATTTCATAAAATTGCTTGTGGATAAATAGTGGAACAAAATTTCTAATGCATAAAATTTCAAAAATTAGACTAAATCGAGGCGCTAGAAATGAGTTCTAGTGGACGTGGTCGGCGAATGATCGTGTCGAACCCGTTAGGTCGGGTCAAGGATCCGAGAATGGGGTACCACCGCCACTACCACCAATTTTTGGTGTTGAGCAGCAAGATCGCAGACGGAGGATGATGTTGACGCATCATGATGTCTGCGAGTTCTTGAGATGGTGGTGGAGCGGTGGAAATATGAGAGCTAGGAAGTCCGTGCAGAGCGACTCGAGCTAATAGAATGAGGTGTTTCGGGCGTGTGTGTGGCACCCAATCTGGTGAATATTGGTTGGAAGCAACCGAGCGAATTATGGATGAGCTCGATCGACCGTGAGGAGAAAGTGAAAGGAATGGTGGCGCTGCTCATGACGAGGCATATCAATGGTGGCTAACGGTTTGGGATAGTGCCACGGCGGA
Organism: Gossypium rotundifolium; assembly: GCA_025506655.1. Classification (NCBI taxonomy): domain Eukaryota; kingdom Viridiplantae; phylum Streptophyta; class Magnoliopsida; order Malvales; family Malvaceae; genus Gossypium; species Gossypium rotundifolium. Next base: position 35,031,746 of record CP106734.1, read on the forward strand.
GGATCTCACCAGGGAGTGCGTTAAGGCGTACTGGAAGAAGTATGTCGGTACTCATTATATTGATGTGCGAGAGGAAGGCATTTCGAGGTCGGTTCAAGGAACAAGTCCGTAGCGGAATACGAGGTGAATTCTTAAGGTTGCCGATATGCTCGAGGGTAGTTGCTACTGAGCATGAGCGATGTGTCCGGTTCGAGGACGGATTAAGGGACGACACGAGGTTGTTGATAGCTCCTCATCGTGAACGGAGTTCGTTGTGTTAGTCGAAAAGGCTAAGGTAGTGAAGGATTAAGGACTCGGTGAGACGTAATGTAGATAAGGATAGGAACCGGATAGGAGGAATTTTGGATCGTCTGAATCATCTGAGGGTCTTCAGAAAAGACCGAGGGTTGAAAATTTTGTTCGTGTTGCTAAGCCAGCTATGGAAAATTTGGACCGTCGTGTGCTCAGTGTGGAAGGTATCATGTCGGCGAGTGTTGGAACCGGGAACGGGAATGTTTTAGGTGTAAGTCTAAGTCTCACCTGATTAAGGACTGTCCTCAGGATCCGAATAGGGCTCGGACAATAGGCCAAGGTTATGTGCAGCCGAGTAGAGATGGTCAGCAAGCGACAAGGGGTCGTGGTCCGAACCATGGAGGAAATGGTTCAGGCCGAGGTCGTGGAGCACCAAACAGAGAGGCTGAAGGTGTAGATGCAAGGCAGCCAAGGTTGGTTTATGCAGTCGGCTGTCGCGAGGGGGAAGATGTGCCCAAGGTGACAACGGGTAAGTTTCTTATTTCTGGATTATCCTTCATTGCTTTGTTCGTTATAAGGTCAGTTCGTTCCTATGATTGCTAATGAAGTGTATGGAACCTTGATTGCGAACTTAGAGAATGTGCCTAGGTAGTATAATAGTTCTTTAAGATCGAGTCTTGTGGCGATGGAGTAAGTGGGGTAAGTTAGGATGTACGGATGCTCGTTAGTAAGTAATTTCGAGGACAAAATTATTTTAAGGAGGGTAGAACTGTAACATCCTAGATTAGGGGTTGTGCATTTGGAGCATAACTCAAGTGTTAATAGGCTTTAAGTGTGGTTGGTGATGTTTTAAAGGTTTTTAAAACTCTAGGATTAAAAGGGGGATGCATTGGAAATTTTTGAAATTTTAAGTTAAAAGGGGAAATTAAGGCAAGGTGGCCTTAAGAGAAAAAGTATGTGAAATTTGACACACAAACAGGCTTGGAAAAGTGGCCTGAAGATGCCACTTAGGGCCTCTGGAAATGGTGCCACATGCAAGGGTGTTGGGCCTGAGTTCGAGTCACATGGGAAGCAAATAAAGAAGTTTTATTTTGCTTCCGAAGCCCAGAGGTGGACGGCAACAAGGCTCTTAAAAGAGAGTTTTATTCTCTTTAAAATTGCTAAATAGGATAAATGATGATTTATCTTAAGTATTTTAAAGAGATAAATAAGGATTTATTTATCATTATTCCCATAAGATAAAAGTTGGATTAAACTCTTTTATTTTATGATAATTAAAGGATAAAGCTATCAAATAAAAGAGTGGTGGCCAAGTAAGGATTCTTAGATGATAATTTCGTCTATAAAAGGAAGGAAGGAGGCTACTCATTAATTTTCTTCCTTCTCTCTCTCTCCGAAATTCTTAGGGTTCTCTTCTCTTCTCTTCTCTTTTCTTTTGTTCAGTCAATTCCCTAGCCTCCTCTCTCTTTTATTCAAAACCAAAACACAATCCAACCTAGTCAATTCTTCATAGCACTAAAAGTCAAATTCGCCAAAGCCAAGAATCTTTGTTGTGATGAAGGGTGTTGCCGATTTCATCCAAAAGGTAAGATCAACTATTATTTGATTTTCAATCTCTTTAGCCGAAATATAGGAATCTAACTCCTTTAGAATTCCATGGCCAAAATTTGGAAGGTTTTCTTCAGGATCTAGTAGTTGTCGACTATAAGGAGCGGTTTCATGATTTAGATCCGTAAGGTAAGGCAGTAGTGATTTTCGGCCATAGGCCATTTTGGTATATAATGTTAGCCGATTCGGACTTAGGTGGTGTAGGAAGGAGTTCTACAATAGCAAGGGTACAAATCGTTAGACGTGGTTTCGGATTTAGTCAATTGTGCTAATCAAAGTGCGTAGTTATCGCACTATTCTCCTGTTATTGTATGTTGTTAAGTATGTTTGATTATGATGTGTATGTTAGCGGAAATAATGGCTAAGATGGTGGATACCGTAGTGGGTAATCGATTAATCAGTCGATGCTCTATTTTGCCTATGATATATGTGTGATATTTGTGGTGAGCATGTGATAAATATTTACTCGATTGTTAATCGACATGATACACATATATGCATGGGACACGGATGTGAAAATTGAAGGAAAGGGTGTACATCATTATGTACATGGTCTAATGCTAGCCTCGTGTTACATTAGCGCTTGATGTTAGCTATGTGCTTCATCAAGGGAGGTGTTGGCTAAGTGCCTATCTCGGCGGTTGATAGTGTGTGCATCCTTGTGGGTGATTGATATGTGGGATCCCTATGGGATCGGTGGCTCAACCATGGCCTTGAGCAAAGAAGTCCGCCAAGGTAAGATATGTGGATCATTATGTGATCGGTGGTGGATTAGCCACGACCTTGAGCAGTGGGGTCCGCCAAGGTAGGTGTAATCGATGGACCCTAGGTTGGGATGGGCTTCATAATTGCATATTTATGTGTATGGATTTGTGATAGAAGACTTTGATTATTCAATTATTGTAATAAGGCCCCATTACCAATCAATCCAAAACATTTACAACCATTTTACAACACAAAGTATATCATCAATCAAACATATCAAAATACATACATATAGTCCCTTAATGAGGTCTACAAGACCTTATATACGTGTTAGAAAGTGGTCGGGACTAAACCGAACACATACAAAATTTTCTAAAAAATCAAACATTTTTCAAAGCTACAGAGGTCACACGCCTGTGTGGGTAGTCACACGGCCTCGGACACGCCCATGTGTCCAAGCCGTGGCAAAACAGGCATACATTCTGACTTGTCCACATGGCCTGAGACACGCCCGTGTGCCTTAACCGTGGTCGATACTAACTTACACCACACTACCAGTCATACGCCCATGTGTCTAGCCCGTGGTCGAAACTGACTTGTTTCACATGGCCAGTCACACACCCGTGTGTGAGCCTGACTTGATTCAATTTGCAAAATCAAATGACACGATCGAGCTATAAGCCCGTGTGCTCAACCGTGTGGGCAATTATAGGCCATTTGTAAAGCCAATTTGCCATCCACACTTTGGAATCACCTACGATCACAAACCAATACAATTTCATACCTCAAATGACATTCAAACATACCAAAACATACTCAATTTAATATCTAAACATCATCATTCATCTTTCTATGCAAACCCAACTCAATTTCAGTCGAAACATTCTTAACCAAAATATCATCTTAATATCAAGATCATGTAATCCATTCATCATTCAATCCTTACTAAATCTAATCATGAAACATACCATTTCCATTTAACTAACTCATATCAAAATGATAATTCACTTATAGCACACAAACACATCTTGATCAACCTTTACACAAATCCAAAACATATACCAAATTTATTAACTTATCTATCCAAATCACATGGCAAGATCCAAACATCTCAAAATATGCCATATCTACTAGCCTATACATGCCATATTCTAATATATACATCTTTCCAAAAATACCAAAATAGATAGCCGATAGTGTGATTGAGTCGCTGGCGATCCCTGGATCCGAGCTAGCTTTAAAGACACTTTAAAACAGAGGAACACTTCACACAGTAAGCTTAAAAGCCTAGTAAGTTCGCCATATAAAACATTTAAATCAATAACTCAATTACAATACATAAACTAAACCATCACATAGATCAAATCACAAATATACACCATATCATCCATAGCTAGTATACTCACTTAATCTTCCATATATCCAATTCCAAAGTCATCAACCACAGAGGTTTCGTACATACCTTTGTCAACACTTAGTTAGCGAACACTTTTGCTACTCAATACTCAATACCACAATTTCAATCAATCTTCAATAATCATTCGATTTACTCGCACACTTAGTGCCAATTTCTTAGCCAGAGCTTTAATATCATCGTACACCTAGTGCCTTTATATTAAACTGAAATTAACTCGGTATCGCACACATAGTGCCAATCAATATAGCCAAGGCTTCCTTTATTTCGCACACACAGTGCTATTTATCCCTATCTTAATTTTAATTACGCACACTTAGTACCACATTTCTCAAATCATCATATAACATCACTAATTCATCAACCACATATTCAATTATTTCATAACACATGAGTATTAATTAAACGATTTGTATTGTACACGAACTTACCTCGGACGTCGAAATAGCAAAACAAGTCGATTAATCGAGCACTTTATCTTTGCCTCGATTTCGATCCAAATCTCTCTTTTATTGATCTATACATATTCAAATTTAGCTCATTCAACCACCAATTCATTCAATTAAGTCCAAACACACATATTTAGGGCATTTTACAAAATAGCCCTCCTATTTTCACATTTCAACACTTTAGTCCCTATTTCATAAAATCATCAAATTCACATAATTTCACCTTACATATGCCTAGCCGAATTCTCCTTATGCTCATAAAACCAATATATTTCATTTATTTCACACTTTAATCCTTAAATTTATATTTTTCTCAATTTAGTCCAAATTACTCAATTTCATAAAAAATTCAAAGATAAACTATGTTAACCCAACATTAAACTTTCATATTCCACCAACTATCAATACAAAGCTCACATATTCATCAATGGCACATCTCAAAATCTTCATCAAATTCTAAAATTAAGACATGGGCTTAACAATACACTAAGCAACGATCACAAAATGTAAAAATCACTAAAAACCGAGCTCAAAACATACCTTGATTGAGCTATGTGCTAGCCGAACCCTTAAACTCTTTTTCTCTTCTTTTCCTTAGTAATTTTAGCAATGAAAGATGATAATGGCTTTCTTTTTTTTTTCCTTATTTGTTTTATTTATTATACATAAATACTTAGTTTACCAAATTAGCCATTTTAATATAACATATAACACATGTATATTTAATGTCCTTAACCGTCCATCATGCTTCAAATGGTCTAATTTCAATTTAAGGACTCCACATTTAATAAGTCATGTCAATCAAGCACTTTAACAACTAGCACACAGCTTTTGCATTTTATGCGATTAAGTCCTTTTTCATAATTCGGCACACAAACGATAAAATTTTCACACAGAATTTTCACATATGGTCAATCACATATTGTAAAAACCAAAAATAATATTAAAATATTTTTTTGACCTTGAATTTTTTGTCTCAAAACCACTGTTCTGACTAGGGTCTAAACCTGGTTGTTACAAAACATGTTTTACATGTTCCAAATGTCTGCAAAAATTTGATTTCTGTAGCTCAGTTTGCAAGGGATAATCAGGTGTTTTTGAATTTCATCCAGTTCATTGTGCACATACTGCTGAGATTCACACTCGTGATGGTTTTTAGTGTGTACATACTGCTGAGGTTCACACTCATGATGGTTCTTATTCTATGCTAGAGTTGTGGCACAAAAGGCTTGACCACCCTTGTACAAAAACTTTACATCAAGTACTTCAAAGTTGTAATATTTTTCTAAATAAATCCACACTTTCTAGGGTGTGTGCTCCTTACCAGTTAAGAAAATCACATAAACTAGTTTTCAATAATTATCAGACTGTATATTCTTCACCCTTTGAACTTGTTGTGTCAGATTTGTGGGGACCGGCTCCTCTTCCTTCTGAAAGTTGTCTCTATTATCTGTCTTTTGTAGATGCATATAGTCGATATACTTGGATTTATCTCTTAAAGAAAAATTCTGAAGTTCTTGCCAAGTTTATTCAGTTTTATAAGTTTTTGGAAGTTCAGTTCGGGTGTAAAATTAAAATGCTTCAAAGTGACTGGGTTGGTAAGTACAAACCACTGGCTAATGTCCTCTCTAAGCTTGGTGTTCAACACAGGTTGACTTGCCCCCATACTTCTGAACAGAATGGAATTGTCGAAAGGAAACACAAACATTTGGTTGAAACAGGTCTCACGTTGCTTGCTTAAGCTTCATTTCCTATGCATCATTGGAGTCATGCGTTTTTGCATGTTGTTTACTTGATCAATAGACTTCTCACATCTGTTCTAAAAGGGCAATCCCCTCATGAATAGTTGTATCATACTTAACTAGATTATATGTTACTTAAGGTTTTTGGTTGTTGTTGTTACCCGTATCTTAGACCTTATAATAAGCATAAACTTCAATACCGATCTTGAGCTTGCACCTATCTTGGTTATAGTCGTAATCATAAAGTTTATAAATGCCTTAATGACAGTGGCAAAATTTTTGTGTCTAGGCATATGATATTTGATGAAGCTTTCTATCTGTTTGCCAAGACAGAGGCTCCTTTTACAAAGATCGTCTCATTAATGATGCATCAACAATCAGGTGTTCCTTTGTTGTATAAAATTTCGAACAAATGGTCTTCTGGCATTTCAGCTGCTTAATCATCTAATCCTAGTCCTACTAGTTCTTTGTCTGGTTTTGGTGATGCGTTGAATGCTAAAGTCTCTACACCTGTCAATCAACCTAGTTTTTTAATCGTTCCATCACTTGATGTCAGTATTGCTGCTTCCTTGTTCGGCTCCATTCAAAGGCTGACTACTAAAGTTTTCACACCTGTAAATCAATCATGTGGTTCTCTCGAAAAGTCACATGGGACATCTTCTTCTTATTCTGAATCAGTTTCTATTAATGTTCCTATGGATCAATTTGGAGTAGCTCCTGCATCTTCAGTTGCACCTGGTAGTTCTAACACACATCCTACTCAAACACGATCTAAGCATAGTATTTTCAAACCAAAGCTTGATACTACTGACTTAGCTAAACATGAGCCTTTGATGATTGACGAGGCATTTTTAAGTCCTGAGTGGACTAAAGCTGCCCAACAGAATATGATGCACTCATGCATAATCAAACATGGGAGCTTGTATCTTTTCCTCCTAATAGGAGAGCAGTAGGCTGTAAATGGGTTTTCAAAATCAAGAGACATGTGAATGGCTCTATGGCTCATTATAAAGGCAAGCTTATTGTCCAAGGGTATCTTATGGAAGCAGGTATTGATTTTCATGAAACCTTTAGTCTGGTTGCGAAGCCTACAACAATCTAAGTGGTTTTGTCCCTTGCATGGAGGTCAACAATTGGTGTGCAAGCTTCAGAATGCATTGTATGGCTTTAAACAGGTACCTCGGGCCTGGTTTCAAAAATCTAGTTTTGTGTTATCAAAATCCGATACCTCTTTGTTTATTAGACAGTCTGGTGAGATTCTTCTATATGTTCTGGTTTATGTCGATGACATTATAGTCACAGGCAATCACTAGTCAAGTATTGATAACTTTGTGGAGTCCTTAGATTTTACATTTTCTCTTAAGGATTTGGGATAGTTGAATTACTTTTTGGGCATCGAAGTCACACATACAGCTTTAGGGCTCTTTCTCAGTCAACAAAAATACATTCAAGATTTGTTGCAACGAAGTCACATGGAAAATTCCAAAGGCACTCCTACTCCCATGATATTTTATTATATGTTGTCTGCTCATACGAGGAGTCCCATTGACAATGAATCAGAATATAGGAGCATCGTAGGGGCCCTTCAATATATCGTGATTACTAGGACAGATATTACGTTTGTTGTCAATAGGGTCTGTCAATCCATGCACAATACCCTCGATCATCATTTCAAAGTTGTCAAATGTATTTTAAGATATTTATAGGCAACGATAGATCATGATGTTTATTTCACTGCTGCCTCTCATCTGTCTTTTGTTGGTTACTCAGATGCTAGTTGGGGAAATGATCCTGATGACAGACACTCAATGTAAGGTTTTTGTATTTTCCTTGGTAGGAATCTTGTATCTTGGGGTTCAAAGAAACAACATGTGGTATCTCGTTCTTCGGCAGAAGTAGATTACAGGAGCCTTGCTCATGCTATAGCAGAAGTTACTTGGCTAGAGCCTTTGTTAGGAGAATTAAGAGTTCAGCTTGATGGAAAGACAACTCTTTAGTGTGACAACTCAAATACAGTGGTTGTATCCGCTAATCCAATTTTACATTCCAAGTTCAAGCATGTGAAGCTTGATTTATTTTTTGTTCGTGAAAAGGTGACCACATGAAAGCTAGTTCTCGATCATGTTCTAGCTTAGGACTAGGTGGCTAATGTGCTCACCAAACCTCTTTCAGCTGAGTGTTTCACCAAATTTAGGACACAACTTAAAGTTTTCAGCAGACTTGAGTTCTTACAAAGTAGAAGATGACAGAGGTGCATCAGTTGGGTGAATGTTAAGGAATAAGTCAACAATTAATTGATAGTTTGTTAATCAGTTAGTAGTTGAAGTAGTTGTTTCTGTTAACAAGTTGTTGAAGTAGTTCAGTAAGAAATGTTGTATAAATATAATAAGTTTAATCTCTTAGACGTATTCTTTTTCAATGGAAAACATTTGTTTGGTTTATCATTTTTCTGCGTTTCTCTACAGAAAACAAGCAATGGCTTTGGAAGTTAAAACTTATCCTAACTATATACTCTTCAATTGGGAATGTTTGCACAACATTTTACCCATTAGGCCTCTCCTTTACAGGAAAGGTATTCACCTTTAAGGTATATATCCTTTGTGCTTAAACTACTACGAAACAACTAAATATTGAGAAAGAAAGGGCGCCTTGAACTCATATTCATTCAAAAATTAAAAAAAAAAAAAAAAGAAGGAGAGGCCAAGGGGAAAACCCACAAAGGGCGCTTTGAGACCAAAGGGGATTTGAATTGAAAACTAGAAAAAGGGCGGCTCAAATTTTGATTGAAAGTGGGGCATACAGAAGTCTTTCTACGCTTGAATTAATAATGAGGAAGTATGTTATGTCTTGGGGCATTGATAAAGTACTCTGGATCCCTTAAACACGTATTTAGCTCAAAATGGTCCTCAAGGAGTTTGAACAGAGACGCTCAGGCTGCGATATCTAGGGCACCTAGCTTCTATCTTACCCTTTTTTTTATTTGCTATCTTTGATTACTTTATTCTTTTCAAAGATACACCCAATCAATTTTCTTTTATAGTCTTGGCTATCTTTGCTTACTTTATTTTTTTTAGATACACCAATCAATTTTCTTTTATTGCATTTGTTATTTTTTATTAGCTTATTTGTTTCGAGCTATGCTCCTGATTAATTCCTTTTAAGTCCATTATTGTCACTTTTTTTCAAGCATTTTATTGAAATAATGATTATTGGACTAATAATACTTTCATAAAAGAAGTTTCGCATATTACTCTAGAAGCTTCTAAATAATATGATAATCTAAAACAGGACTATTGTTTAGAACTCACCAAGCCTAAGGGTTGGAAACATTGAAAGGTGATTATCTCTTCAGATTTTATTGGATAAGACATTTCATCAATGATACCCTCTCGACAAATGATGAACAATGTCAACCCAAGTGCAAAAGGGAACCTTTCTTAGGAAAAGAAAAATGACACCTTACAAATTTCAGGCACATACATCAGGGAATGGTGATCAAATTGATACAATTTCCATACCTCCGAGTGGTAACTAGATGGATGGAAGAAGCCAAATGTTATTCCCCTGAAGTTACAGTGGGAGGTACAAATTTTATGTCCTAAGGTTCAAGGGAAGAGACTCTAGAATTGCAGCGGGGCAAGCTTTTTGAATAAAATACGATTATTTCTTTGGGTTTTTTATCAAAGATACCAGTTGAACGAGAAAGCATGGTAGCGCATGAATGATAGAACCTTGATGAACTATGAGCAATGACAACCCATACGGATCATTGTCACATTTTCAGTTAGGAGCATTTGATTCATTCCGATCATTGCATCCTAATCATTGTAAAAAAAAAGAGGAAATCATTCTCATGACATTCTGTATTCATGCAAATATCATCCCTTATATCATTCAATTAGGATCATTAGATTCATTCCGATCATGCATCCTAATCATCATTCTCATGATATTCTGTATTCATGCAAATGTCATCTATGATACATTCGAGTCAAAAGGACATATCCCTCAGAGGATGGTGTAGCAACATTGGAAAGTTCAGATTTTGTTCCCTAGAGATGGTAGTGGAGCAAACTGAAGATAGAAGTCTTCCTGATATAGTAAGGAAGCAAACCAAAAAGTTCATATTTTGTTTCCTAGCGATGGTAGTGGAGCAAACTGAAGATTGGAGTTTTCCTGAGATAGTAAGGAAGCAAACTAAAATGTTTAGATTTTGTTCCCTAGAGATGGTAGTGGAGCAAACTGAAGATTGAAATCTTGTGGAGATAGTAAGGAAGCAAACCAAAAAGTTTAGATTTTGTTCCCTAAAGATGGTAGTGGAACAGGTTGAAGATTGAAGTCTTCCTGAGATAGTAAGAAAGCAAATTGAAAAGTTCAGATTTTGTCCCCTTGAGATAGTAATGGAGCATACTGAAGATTGTAGATCTGGCATTCTTGAGTTTGTAAGAAGTAGATTAAAGACATCAGTCTGGCATCCTTGAGTTTGCAGGGAGCAGATTGAAGATAGAAGTCTGGCATTCCTGAGTTTGTAGGAAGCAGATTGAAGACATTAGTCTATCCTCTCTGAATTTGCAGGGAACAGATTAAAATAGCAGATTTGGCATTCCTAAAGTTGCAGGAAGCAGATCGAAGACATAAGTCTAGCATCCCTGATTTTGCAGGGAGCAAATTAAAGATAGCAGTCTGGCATTCCTGAGTTTGTAGGAAGCAGATTGAAGATAGCAGTCTGGCATCCCTGAGTTTGCAGGGAGCAGATCGAAGACATCAGTCTGGCATCCCTGAGTTTGCAGGGAGCAGATTGAAGACAGCAGATTTGGCATTCTTGAAGTTGCAGGAAGCAGATCGAAGACATTAGCCTGGCATCTCTGAGTTTGTAGGGAGCAGATTAAAATAACATATTTGGCATTCCTAAAGTTGCAGGAAGCAGATCAAAGACATCAGTCTGGCATCCTTGAGTTTGTAGGGAGCAGATTAAAGATAGCAGTCTGGCATTCCTGAGTTTGCAGGAAGCAGATTGAAGATAGCAGTCTGGCATCCTTGAGTTTGCAGAGAGCAGACCGAAGACATCAGTCTGGCATTCCTGAGTTTGCAGGAAGTAGATTGAAGACAGCAGATTCAGCATTCCTAAAGTTGCAAGAAGCAGATCGAAGACATTAGTCTGGCATCTCTGAGTTTGCAAGGAGCAGATTAAAATAATAGATTTGGCATTCCTGAAGTTGTAGGAAGCAGATCGAAGACATCAGTCTGGTATCCCTGAGTTTGCGGGGCGCAGGCTGAATATAGCAGTCTGGCATTCCTGAGTTTGCAGGAAGCAGATTAAAGATAGCAGTCTGGCATCCCTGAGTTTGTATGGAACAAATTAAAATAGCAGATTTGACATTCCTGAAGTTACAGAAAGTAGATCGAAAACATCAGCCTTGCCTCTCTGAGTTTGTAGTGGAGTAGGCTAAAAGACAACATATCTTATCTTCATAAGTTTACAGCAAAGTAGATCAAAGATACTAGTCTGACCTCCCTAAAATTTCAGCAGAGAAGATTAAAGATAGCTGATCTTGCCTTTTGAAGTTGCAATGAAGCAGATTAAAGACATCAGACTTATTTGAAATCAAAATGAAGTTCCAATACCATTGCAGTAGAGTTGGAAGTTGTAACACCCCAAACCCGATCAAAACGCTACAACCGGATCTGGCGTGCCACGGGAAAGAAAACATTTTTGGAAATCGATTTGTTGATTTGTTTAAAGAGAAAGTTGTTGTAAAATTTTAAAGAAAACGTCGTTGTGTTTTGGTAATGTATAAAACATGTTGAAACTCGGTTTAGAAAAACTTAGTTGCCTTATTGATACTTTGTATTTACTACATAGTCATTGTATATTTCAAAAAACAAGTGTTTATTTAGCTTTTGAAAACATCCAGTTCATAGTTTAATCAACATACTTAATAGAAACTTGAAAATCAACTAAATAAAAGAACCCAAAATAATACTTAAGCGGCCTTATTACAGAACTGAAAACCAAAATTAAATAAAATAACTATGTCCGAATGGAAAACTTTGTAATAAACTAAATGCTGTGCATGGCCACCTCGAGTCCACTCCGGCTCCATATCCACGATTTAGGTCTGATCTGCAAAATGTAACGGAAGGGGTGAGTCACCTAGACTCAGTGTGTAAGTCCCCATCCCAAAAGAAAATATGCTCTTACACATATTCAAATACAAATATGCATGTCATGCAACCCATCAACCTAGGTATCCATCCATGTCTCCCAAATCTACCCCTTGTTGTACCAAACCACTGGTGGTGCCAAACCACTGGTAACCGTAGTTACAAAAATAACATATGTGGTACCAAACTACTGGTGGTGCCAAACCACTGAGACTTAGTCACAATTTTTATAATATATGTGGGCCAACCCACTATGTGATACCAAATCACTGGTGACAGTCTGATAGATCGTACTTTCCCCTTCTCTCATCACCCATATAACATATTTATGCAAACAATATTAGTATAACCATGCTTAACATACATAATTACGTACACAGGATATCATGCTCTCATAGATCACAATCAACACGAGAAATCATAACAACTTACCCGGCACCCTCGCTTTTACCCACAAGGGTAATTTGGTAATCATATCCGTCACTCCGGCTTTTATCAATACATAACAGTTAACATATTATGTAAAGGAAGTGTGTAAGAGTTACACACCTGGTTTTCGTACTAACGCTTTTACTGTTTCTACGCTACTGTCACTCGAAACTACCACTATTGGCCTACAATCTAACTCCGATGTCGGCCCTCACTCCAAAGGCCAATCTCGCACTCCCGATACTGATCGTTTCTTGTACTTTGGCATTGGGTTTACAGATCCAACCCCTACTGCTTGACTGTTAATATTTTCCATGATAACTCCTTGGCCACTAAACCAATCAAACCGATGAGATCTAATAATTAAACATAGTGTTTAAACGAAACCCTTACCTAGCTTTCGGATCCCGAAAGTCTTTATGAAAACGTCACCACCAACCCACCTACATTCGGCCAACACCCATATATTAAATCAATCCCTTCACCGCAACCAATTGAGTACCATAACACATTCAACCAAAGGGGAAAGAACAAGAAAGACCATTCGGCCAAACCTACCACCACCTACCTTCGGCTTTTCCACCAAATCGGCACTTCTGACTAAAGAAAGACAGGATTCGGCTTCTAGGGGTAGAGACTGAAATTGACAGGGCCTTTAAACAAATGATTCAGATTACAAAATTGATTAAAAATAGTGAAATCACAGAGAAACAAAATCCCGAAACTCACTAGATTAAAGAGGAGTACTCGACTTATGGTGCACCTTCGGGAAAAAGAGATCTCACCAGATGGTTCGGCTATGGGAGAAAGGGATATGCACAGGGAGAATTCAGCTTTTAGAAGTATAATGGAGAGGAAAGAAGTGATTGGAGTTTCGAGTAGAAGGGAGAAACTAAAGCAATTGGGAGAGAAAAGTTTCGGCTAGATGAGAACAAGTGTGAAATAAAGAAAAAAATGGTAGAAAAGATGATAACTTCCTACTAAATTCGGCACACCCACACACACACAGAGTTGGAATTTCGGCCAACTCTCTCCCTCCTGATAGCTCTTATCCTGCATGATAACCCAATCTTCATCTCACCTTTAGAAGAGGCCACCTTAAAACCAACTCTTCCTTCTTAATTATCAACATTTTATCACTTAAATACAAAGAAATAAAGCTCCTAAATTTTAGCCATTGTGCCGTCCATCCCCTTCCCTCCTATGTGCTGAATTTTGACCCAACAACCTTGGGCCCCAAGCGGCCATACTAGGCCCAATTCACCCTCCTAAGTGACGCCACCTAAATGCCCCATTATAGCACCTTCAAACTTTGGGCCACCAGCCCAACATACTAATAATATAACTATTTAAATTAAATTATAAACTAACACTATTTATCAGTAATTTAACCTAGGTTTCAGCCCGAGCCTGAGCCCAATACACACCTCAAAGCCTCAAATTACCAACTTAGCCATGCAACATACCAAATGCACAGACCCACAAAATCAGGATATTATAGAAGTCATCTGGAGAAGACGAGGATCAAGAAGTCAAGGCTCGAAAAAGATCGGGCAAATTGGTCCTTTTATAGCCTTTGCTCTATTCCCGTTCCACGACAATGAGCAAAGAGGGGCAGCTGTTATAGGCCCAATTTGCCCGAGCCTATGCTATAAGAAAACAAAAAAAATAATAGTGCTTAAAAGTCCTTTTTTTATAGTCGAATAAATGCAAGCCCAATTAAATACCAGATTTACATTTGGCCCAAATACAAATTGAAGCCCAAAATTCTAAAAAACTAACCCAAACCCAAACCTTGTGGCCCAAAAGGGCCCAACATCTAAACAAAATCAGAAGCCTAGGGTTTTTGAAACCCTAGGCGCCACAAGCCAAATTCCAGCCACCAGTCACGCTGCACAGCCCTTGTCCAACCCTCATCTTCGCCGTAGATTTCACCATTAACCTGCAAAATAAGGAAAGAAATCGATAGAAAATAGCAGGAATAGAAGACATGATTTTTGTATTTATTTTTTATTTATTTTTTGGGGCTATAAAAACCCCGATATAATCTGTAAAAGGGGGAGAGATATAGAATATACATGGAGAGAAAATATACAGGAAAAAACATTGAAAGTATACAGAGATTAATAAAAAAGAAGCAAAGGTTTTGTTTATCTTTTCTTTTTTCTTTTATTTTTTCAAATACTTTATTATTATTATTGGAAACCATATATAATATATATAATACATTTATAAAAAAACTTACATTTTTTGAATTCGCCATCAGACACGGTGGTTGCATGAAACTTTTGTCGGAAGGCTTGCCGGTATTCGAGCCAACAGAGAGAACTCAGAGGAAAAGTATTGTTTTTTTTTTTAACTGAAAGGAGAGAGCTTTTTTTTAAAAAAAAATTGGGCCTTATATACACATCGAAAACGATATCGTTTTAGACCATATGTTTAAGCCCTGAAACGGCGTCGTTTGGTCCAATATCCGCATGCAGTCGACCCGACCCGGGGAGGATCAGTGCATTTCTATGAAATGGGATATTTACGCATCAGGCCCTTCCGCTTTTTCAGTATATTTTAATTGGGTTTCTTTTAGCTTTTAATTTGACCCATAAATTTGCTTTTATTCAATTTTGATCCCCTGAAGAACGTCATCGTTTTGAGAGGAAGGAATAATTTCTCTTTTAATCCTCCCACTTCGGTCGCGCATTGCAATGAGGTCCTAATTCTTTTTTTTTTTAAATTTAGATCTTTAATTTTATTTTTCACTTAATTTAATCCCTTAAATGTTTTATTTACAATTTAGGCTTTAAATTTTATCCTAATTTCAATTTAATCTGATATTCATTATTTATTAATTTGTTTTTATATTTATGTGTATCATTTCCATCAATTTTGTTATTTCATTATTAATTTTATTTTTTATTATTATTTTTATTTTACTATTATTTATATATTAATATATATTATTATTATTTTATTTTTAATATACTTTTATTTTACTACTATTATTTTTTATATTACTATTACTATTACTATTAATTTCAATATTGTTACTATTATTTTATTATTATTAATACTATCTTTATTTTTTATATTACTTTTGTTATTATTTTCGTATTATTATACTATATTTTATGTAAAATTTATTTATATTATGTAACATATTATTTACTCCTAAATATATATTTTTAGGTTATTAAATATGATTTTATTTAAAATCATTTATTTTGAAACATTTTTTATTCATTTGTTCAAAATACATGCCTTTTATTTTATTTTATTTTATTTTTTGCATTATTTATTTATTATTTGGTATACGTAATTACATGAAAGGTTTAATATTGTATGAGAAATTTTCATGTTTGTTTAGTTTTTTTTAATTTTGTCATCTATTGTTTTATATACTCTATCTTTTATATACTCTTTCATTTATTTATGATTGCCTTAATGTAGTTATTTTATTAGTAGTTATTTTATATTTTTATTATCTATGTAATATCCTAAATTTATGGGCCTATGCATTTGGTGTGGGGATATGTTTAATTTGTTAATTTAAGTGATAGGGGTTCAAAATTGGGCTTAGGATTAGGCAAAGGCCTTGATTGAATTATTTTAAGGTGGCGTCATTAACAATAAAAGAGGCCCAAGTTTTGGCCTCAAGGAGCCCATGTTTTTAGGGCCATTTTCGGCACCTAAAATGAAGAAAGGAGTGACGCTACACACAAGGAGTTAGGGGCCCAAAATTTAAGTTTAATAAAGCCCAAATCTTTTAATTTAAGTGAGTTAAATTTAGGCATTAAGATTTGATGAGGTGGACGGCTGCAAGACTCAAAAATAGAAAGATTTAAATGGATTTTATAATTGATAAAATAGTAGATAAAAAGGAGAAAAGTTAGGAGCTTATCTACAAGGGAGGTGATGGCCGAAAATCCACTACCTAGAGGAGTGTAGAATTCGGCTACTGTATGGCAAAGAGGGTGCCGAATTTCCCCTCTCTTTTAGCTTGAATTTAAGGGCGTTTTCGGTTTTAGCAGTAGGTGCCGAAATATCTATAAATAGGGGGGATAGATCCTTGATTCTGACATTGAAAACCCTAATTTCTTCTCCCATTGTGCCAAAATTCCTTAGCCTCTCCTTCTCCAATTTCTTCAAAAGCCGAAACTCTTTTCCACTTTTTCCTCCTTGTGCTGATTTCTCTAAAAAGCCAAAGCATCCATAGTCTTCTCTTTTATTCATCTTATTTGAGAATTAGTTCTATACTTCTGGCATTTAAATCTTCCATTGGCATTGCCGAATTCTCTTTCTAGTGTTAGCCGAATCTCCTATGCTAAGGTAAGTGTCGATTTTTGATTAGTTCTCATGATCTATTCCTGGTTTTTGAAAGGCAAAAGCCAAAAGCTAATAGTTTAATGGTTTTGTGATGGGCGGCAATTCAGGATTTGAAGAAAGCTTGGTCAATTAGATCTAAAAGCCGAAAATAGCTAGTCTTCACTTTCGGGATTTTTAAGGTAATAAGATTTCCCTAGATTTCTATTAGATTTGATCATTATATGCAAGATCTTAAGGTTATAATGAGAATTAACGATTAAATATTGTGATAGTAGTTCTGATAAGAACTTGTGATGGAATTAAATATGGATCAGGCAAAGGAGAAAATATCTAAGTTTAAGAAAAGAGCAGTAGCTGCCATCCGAGATTGGCCATTTGGTTGTGGACCGACTTCTGAACAACACCTTAGGCAGATAGCAGTAGTGTCGACTAAGGATAGCGTCGACATAGAAAACATCGTCTTATCGGTAATCAGGTGTGTAGATCTCTAACACACTAATAAACCTATATGTATGACTATATATATGTTATGGGCTTAAAAGCCAGAATGAGGCTGTATAGAAAGTCAAATGGAACCCTAAAAGGGTTAGGCAAGGATGCCAGGTACGTAAACATAGAACTCCCTATGTGTTTCGGAAAATATATATGACTGCATGATGTTTTCTTTATGTGTATGCATAGGGTGAGAATATGATATTGAAGGGGAAGTGCATGATAGGTCACTTGGTGATCGGTGGTGGAAATCCCACATATACAAATCTTAGATCACATAGTGATCGGTGGCTATGCCACATTCAATGATTCCTAATTAATAGGAATAGGCAGTGCGGCTGTCGTTTTGGTGTGTAGCGGATGGAGGGTTGATTGTAGAAATCCCCAAGGTGTGATGGTTGGTACGTGTTAGTGTGTAGAGGATGGAACCTAGGATGGGTTGGGTTATTCATTATTTATCGTTTACCATGTGATTATGATTGTTACCTTCATGTATGGGTCAGGGCCCATAATGTGTTTATGGGCTCGGGTCGTTGTGTGTTTTGAGATTTATACACTGAGTCTTGGTGACTCACGCTTTCCTTTTTTTCTACTCTTCCAGATGAGCAGTAGATCGTGGACATGGGAGCCGAGACGGACTCGAGGGGCCATCAAGTTTTATTTCTACAAATTATTTTTGGGATTTCTTTAAATTTTATTTTATTTTATTTGGGAATATTTATGTAATAAGGCCCCTAGTTTTATTCAACTAAGAAGTTTTCAATGTTATGCAACTTATGAATTCATGATAAGGTTTAGTTATACTTAATAATAGTAATACAAGGGATTTTAAATTTTAAAATGTCACTTATTTATCCAAATAATGTCCAATTGACTTACGATTTCCATAACGAATAAAGCAAAAGTTTTCAATGTACAACTCATAGCATACCAGATCTGGTCGAAACGCATGGGTAGGGTTTGGGGTGTTACATTTGGTATCGAGCCAGTTCAAAACTCAGTGTGAAATGGGCCTAGAGGTGTTTTGGAAAAAATTAGAAAAATGTCTGGTTTGAGGATATGGCTTTCGAGTCTACCGGCACCTGATCCACGTAGGTAAGTATTCTGAACTCTCTGTGTGTTATATATCTATGTGGGCTTGATAGGCTTTATGGGACGCAGACTAATTAGATCTAGAACTTGATGGACTCTAGGCTTAGCTGAAACAACTCCTTAAATTTCATAAGACTTAACCTCACTAAACAAAACCTATGAATGAGTCGCAAGACTAGGGTGTGGCAACAGGCATACGCATGTCTAGAAATAGATCCGGAAGAGCTTGGTATTTAAGCAGTCCTAGTGACTCACCTCCTCTTCGTTGGAATCTTACCTGGTGTGTAGTGGCTGTTCACTCTAATTGTGAGGACTTGTTAACGGGCCAAAGTTCTAACTAAAACCTGAAAGGGACCAGCCACTCTATTTTCACAAAATTACTAGAATGCCCTAATTTTGTAAAATTCTTGAAATACCCCTGATTTGTAAAATTACCAAATTACCCCTAATTTGTAAAATGACCAAAATACCTTTAATTTGTAAAATTATAGAAATACCCCTATCTTGAAAAATCACTAAGACACCTTATTTTGAAAATTACGAAAATACCCCTATAGGTTAAAATTACGAAAATACCTTTGGATAGTGAAATGACGAAAATACCCCTAGGAGAGGAATATGAGTTCATGGATGTTGCTTGTGTGGTTGATGCGTGCATGTGATGTTCTGATTGATGATGATTGAATGAGAATTCTAGAATTAGGAAATATAGACTTGAGAACTAAACCTGTAGATAGAATTCGAATTTGAAAGAACTACTATCGAAATAATTTTACATAAGATTGTTCGCGGTTAATAAGTGTGAAGAATTAATTATTCATAAAACTCTTAATCAGATAAACATCGATCGAAAGAATGAGTACAAGGGGATGAAGACGCTCTAGATGTGAATATCGATGCGTACCCTACCATAGTATACTAAGTGTTTATTTTGGCTTTAGAATAAGAGTGCGCAGCGAAAGCATAGTAGTGAGACTTAGGTAGTTTGATTACTAGTTAATTGGAAATTTCAAGGACGAAATTTCTTTAAGGGGGTAGAACTGTAACATCTTAAATTTATGGACCTATGCATTTAGTGTGGGGATATGTTTAATTTGTTAATTTAAGTGATAGGGGTTCAAAATTGGGCTTAGGATTAGGCAAAGGCCTTGATTAAATTATTTTAAGGTGGCGTCATTAACAATAAAAGAGGCCCAAGTTTTGGCCGCAAGGAGCCCATATTTTTAAGGCCATTTTCGGCACCTAAAATGAAGCAAGGAGTGACGCCACACACAAGGAGTTAGGGGCCCAAAATTTAAGTTTAATAAAGCCCAAATCTTTTAATTTAAGTGAGTTAAATTTAGGCATTAAGATTTGATGAGGTGGACGGCTACAAGGCTCAAAAATAGGAAGATTTAGATAGATTTTATAATTGATAAAATAGTAGATAAAAAGGAGAAAATTTAAGAGCTTATCTACAAGGGAGGTGATGGTGAAAATTGCTACCTAAAGGAGTGTAAAATTGACTCTTGCATGGCAAAGAGGGTGCTGAATTTCCCTCTCTTTAGCTTGAATTTAAGGCATTTTAGTTTTTAGCAGTAGGTGCCGAAATATCTATAAATAGGGGGGATAGCTCCTTGATTCTGACATTGAAAACCCTAATTTCTTCTCCCATTGTGCCAAAATTTCTTAGCCTCTCCTTCTCCAATTTCTTTTCTCCAATTTCTTCAAAAGCCGAAACTCTTCTCCACTTTTTCCTCCTTGTGTCTATTTCTCTAAAAAGCCGAAGCATCCATAGTCTTCTCTTTTATTCATCTTATTTGAGAATTAGTTCTATACTTTCGACATTTAAATCTTCTGTTGGCATTGTCGAATCCTCTTTCTAGTGCTAGCCGAATCTCCTATGCTAAGGTAAGTATCGATTTTTGATTAGTTCTCATGATCTATTCTCGATTTTTGAAAGGCAAAAACCTAAAGCTAATAGTTTAATGGTTTTATGATGGGCGGCAATTCGGGATTTGAAGGAAGCTTGGTCAATTAGATATAAAAGCCGAAAATAGCTAGTCTCCACTTTCGAGATTTTTAAGGTAAGAAGATTTCCCTAGATTTCTATTAGATTTGATCATTATTTGCAAGATCTTAAGGTTATAATGAGAATTAACGATTAAATATTGTGATAGTAGTTTTGATAAGGACTTGTGATGGAATTAAATATGGATCAGGCAAAGGAGAAAATACCTAAGTTTAAGAAAAGAGCAGTATCTGCCATTCGAGATTGGCCACTTGGTTGTGGACCGACTTCTGAACAACACCTTAGGCAGATAGCAGAAGTGTCGACTAAGGATAGCGTCGACATAGAAAGCATATTCTTATCGGTAATCAGGTGTGTAGATCTCTAACACACTAATAAACCTGTATGTATGACTATATATATGTTATGGGCTTAAAAGTCGGAATGAGGCTGTATAGACAGTTGAATGGAACCCTAAAAGGGTTAGGCAAGGATGCCAGGTACGTAAACATAGAACTCCCTATGTGTATCGAAAAATATATATGACTGCATGATGTTTTCTTTTTGTGTATGCATGAGGTAGGAATATGATATTGAAGGGAAGTGCATGATAGGTCACTTGGTGATCGGTGGTGGAAATCCACATATACAAATGTTAGGTCACATAGTGATCGGTGGCTATGCCACATTCAATGATTCCTAATTAATAGGAGCAAGGCGGTCTGGTGTCGTTTTGGTGTGTAGCGGATGGAGGGTTGATTGTAGAAATCCCCAAGGTGTGATGGTTGGTACGAGTTGGTGTGTAGAGGATGGAAACCTAGGATGGGTTGGGTTATTCATTATTTATCGTTTACCATGTGATTATGATTGTTACCTTCATGTATGGGTCAGGGCCCATGATGTGTTTGTTGGCTCGGGTCGTCGTGTGTTTTGAGATTTATACACTGAGTCTTGGTGACTCACACTTTCCTTTTTTTCTACTCTTCCAGATGAGCAGTAGATTGTGGACATGGGAGCCGAGACGGACTCGAGGGGCCATCAAGTTTTATTTCTACAAATTATTTTTGGGATTTCTTTAAATTTTATTTTATTTTATTTGGGAATATTTATGTAATAAGGCCCCTAGTTTTATTCAACTAAGAAGTTTTCAATGTTATGCAACTTATGAATTCATGATAAGGTTTAGTTATACTTAATAATAGTAATACAAGGGACTTTAAATTTTAAAATGTCACTTATTTATCCAAATAATGTCCAATTGACTTACGATTTCCATAACGAACAAAGTAAAAGTTTTCAATGTACAACTCGTAGCATACTAGATCTGGTCGAAACGCATGGGCCGGGTTTGGGGGTGTTACAATCTACATTAATATGAAATGTTGTTATTTCATGATTGCTGTTGATATTTATGTTTGATAATGAATTAATATGACATTTTTTATAGATCATCATTTTAAAATAAAAATGCATTTTGCAAAAATTACTATATTTTATTTAAAGGTGTTAAAATAAGGCAATGTTTTGTATTTAGAAATTCGGGAAATAGTGCCCTAACATGCTGGGTTTCGATTTTCCATTTGACTAAATATCTAAATATCCTTTTAATAAAAGTTTATAAATCATGAGATGATTTTAGTTATGAGGGTTTAAAAAATATCGTGTCCTAACGTGCTGGATGTGATATTTATATTCTTTCGGAACAAAGAAATCTCAAATTTTAAATCAAATTGTTCAAGTTTTTTTTAGAAATCATATTTTAAATTTTTATTAAAATTTCAATATTTGGACATAATTTTATCGATTAGGTACCAATTTTTGGGCATTATGAGGGTGCTAACCCTTCCTCATACGTAACCGATTCCCGAACCTGTTTTCTTGTTTTTCGTGGACCAAAATCAAATGTTTTGAAATAAAACGTTTTGCAAGGTGATCCAATCACACCTAAATAAAAAGGGATTTGTGGAGACTCACACTTTTGTTTTTTTTTTTTTAAAAAAGTCAATTCCCGTTTTTACTAAAACTTTAAAAATGGTTTCGACACCTCTCAAAAGAAAAAAGATGAAGATATAATAGAGATTCCCTACAAAAGTTTTGTAATTCAGAGAATATATTCTCTACAACTGTGATAATAGTACTGAAAATAATAATTGTGTAATCTTTGTAATAATGTAAGGGATAAAATTTATCAAGAAAGAAGTTGTAAAGAGGTAAAAGCATTCTATAAAAGACTCAATTTGACAATGAAAACACAACTTGCAATATAACTCAAAATAGAACTAAAGAATTATATTGAGCAAAGTTTCTCCAAATAGCTTATTTAACTTTCAAATTTAAATTTTCAAAAAAATTAATTTTCAATTTTCACTTCCATCCACTTTTATTTGATACTCGGATTTTCAAGACTTGTTTGATATCAGAGTCAAATAATAATATAATTTATTATTTATTTTAATATAATTATTTTTGAACTTATTAAATTTCATTAACCTAAATTTTTTCAAAAAGAAATATTTATCCAAATGAAATATTCACCAATACTAGCATTTTAAAATGTTAACGTGGTGAAAATTTTGAAAATTTTAAAATCTTGATGGAAACAAATCCTTAAGATAGCTTAAAAGAAATGTTTAGGAATAAATATACAATAAGTAGTTGTACTATAAGGCTAAGAATAGTTTACTCCATCTAAAAATAATGGACCATGTACCATTGAAACAATTGAATACTATGCTAACTAATTTTGTTAAAAAAATTTGACCTCACTCAAACAAACAAATATAACAGCTTATATGTTAAAAATGTAAAAATTTAATTAAGTCTTTGTATTAAATTTGTACCTAATTAAGTCCCTATCGTTAACAAAAAAATCAATTATGCCCCTCTATTAACGGTTTTTGTCATTGACCGTTAAAATAAATTGACGGACCAACTAGATAGTAACAGGTGGTAGGTGGTAGCTTTTGGTCTAATTTAATATTTTCTCATAAAAATATTAAAAAATAGGAAAAATAAAGTTATAAAAAAGGAAAATTTCTAAAAAATTAAAAATATTTTTAAAAATATTAAAATTGATATAAATTTATAAAATTATAATAAAATAATAAAACCTTATAAATATTATTAAATATCTTAAAATTCTAATAAATTATAAAAATATTTAAAAATTATAAAAAGTTCTTATTTATAAAATCATAAAATTGATATAAACTTATAAAAAATAAAAAATAAAAACTTGAACTAGATTGGATCAATCGGTCAGTGGGACCAATTAGTCTAAAATCAACAAGTGTACCGGTCAAAGAAAGCAATTAAACTGGTTGACTTGAGATCAGGCGATTAAACCAATTTTTTTTATTTTTTAAATATTTTTATTTTTGTGTTTTATTTAATTGAATTAGATGGACTAGTTGAACTGATAAATTGATGGCCTGAACGATTCTGCCACTTGTTCGGTTCTGAAAACTTTGGTCAAAATATTTCATTCTAACATATGTTCATAGTTGGATAATGAAATTTTGATTTTGCAGTATCTAATTATATTAAAAATACTTTAAATCATACAATACTTAGCAAACAATTTTCAAGTCCAAACTATTGTACTCTAATTAAAAAATTGGAGATAAAATTTAAAAAAATTCAATAAAAGGAGAGGATTCCACAATTATCATTTTATTTGTGGAATATTGAAAACATTTGATTCAACATGAAATTATATATGTAAATGACCTGATCTCTATAGTGACTGTCGGTGGTACAATCCCGCAATTATGACCCAATCATCGCCTTTTTTAAAAAAAAAAAATTAGGTGTTGCCACTGTATCAGGCGATACTGGTATGTATTTTTCAAAATACATGTTAAAAATACAGGTATCTAAGAAAAAAATATTATTTTAATGGGTACCGCTGGTGCGTCAGGCGGTACCAATGGAAACTTTTAGAATAAAACAAAGTGAAACAAAAAAAATAGAAAAAAAAACAGTTGAAATAGAAAATAGAAAAAAGAAAAAAAAAAAAGAGGAAGTCTGTGAACGATGCTTACTTCATAAGTGGTTCTTGTTTTCTTGACTTGCCAATACCACCATCAATGGATTGAAAAACTCAAGAAAGGAAAACTAAACACAAATAATCTTAGATGAGATGATAATGAGAAAGAAACAAATATGAGAGAAAGATAGAGAGACTAGAGAGGAAAATTCCCTTTATATCTCCATTTTTTGTATCTTTTACTCTCTTTTTCTTTCCCATTTTTAACTCTCTCTCTAACTTTTTCTCCCATCTCTGTTTTGTCCCACTCACATTTCATTTAAGATTATTTGTATTTAGTTTTTTGAGTTTTTCAATCCATTGATGGTAGTACCGAGAAGCTAAGAAAATAAGAATCACCTATGAAGCAAGCATCAGTCACAAGCTTTTCCTTTTAATTTATTTTTTTCTATTTCAATTGTTTTTTTTTTGTTTCACCTGTTTTTTTCCTAAAAATTTCCATCATATCGGCAACACCAAAATAAATGTTTTATTTGTTAAATTTATTGGTGCCGCCTGACACATCGGCGACACCTATTTAAAAAATATTTTTTTTCCTTTTTTTCCTCTTTGAATACTCATATTTTTAATAGGTATTTTAAAAATACATACTAGTGTCGCCTAACACAGTGGGGCACCTAAAAAAAATTGTTTATTTTTAAAGCAATGATTGAGTCATCATTTGGGGCAATGTCGTTGGTGTGTCAAGTGACACCAGCGATCACTATAGGATCAAATAATTTGTGTATATAATTTTTACTTTGGGTTATTTTGTATAATAAATTAAATAGGTTATTTAAAAAAGCCAAAAAATATTTGATTGAAAGCTGTAATATATGGAATTAAACAATAATTTAATTTAAATTTATTTAAATTAGAATAAATGATTCAACTGATAAAACTTGAATTTAATTTCAAAAATTATAAGACATCAACTTTATCACTATATCAAAGTGTCTCAACAAGATACAGAATCTTGAATAAACTCAAATTACATTAAAAGTGTTTCTATATTCTACATAAAGATGGCAATAGGTGAGGGCGGTTTTTTATTCACCTCAGTCCCAAACCTAGTATACCCTTTAACATAACTCGATCCCGACCGTGATCAAACTCAAAATTAAATATTAATTTATTTATCTTAAACTCAACTTGAAAAATTAAAATTATACTCAACTTTAACTCGACCTAATTTGATATATTACAATTTTCTTAAATTTTTATCAAAATAGAATAATAATTTTTTTATTAATCATTTTCTAAGTATAAATATATAACAGTAAATATTAATACAAATTTTATTATTTGTTTATTTGTAAAATGTATGTTAAAAGAAAGGAATAGTAAGTTTTCGAAAATGTAGTGCACGATATTATTGATTAATTATGAATTTTGACAAGTTAAATCATATTAATTAGACCGTATTTAATAAATTAAATAAATTCACAAATAATATTAAATTTATTTTATTAATAAAATTATGAAAAATCAAATCTAATAATATTAACAATTATTTTTTATCAAGTCAATCCTAAATTAAAACTAAATACAAAAGAATTAACATTATTATCATTAAATATTAAAATATACAAATTTTGTCAAATACAAAGACCTAATTGGACCAAAAACAACATAAATACCGCATTAACAAAATGTGTTAAATTTGAATACCAAATGATATATTAAATTGAATAACAAAATTTATAAAATGAGTGTTTTTTAATTAAAATTTATATCTTAAATTTATCTCACAATAAGTAAAATTAGTTAAAATTTCAGATTAAGGTGACAATAATAAAAAAGGTATATGTTTTTTTTTTCAATTTTAGCAACTAACTATTAAAACATAATTAATTATTTAAATTTATTTTTATATTTTTAAATAATAAAAACAATTACTCACTTGTAAACTTTTTAATGTGGAGAATTCTAGTTTTTCTTATCAATTTTATATTTTAAATATTTTAATTTCAAGTCATCATATATCCAATGACATCATGACACATTATCATTCGTCTTCTATTGTCGTTTACTTGCTTTAAATGATACATGGATTATTATTTAAAGAAATTTGTTTACTTAATATCTATTTATTTTAAGCTAAATTATAAAAATAGTCATTTTAGTCACTTATGTTTAAAATGTTACGTTTTTTCACTTACGTTATCATTTTGTTACGAAGTGGTCACTCTACCGTTAAACTTCACTACCTCTTTAACGACAGTCCTACGTGACAGTCCAAATGAATTTTATATGGCAATTTGGATGTTTAATTGTTGGGATAAAAATAAGTTTTTAATTAAATAAATTTAATTTGGACCTCCATGTAGGACATTCAAGTTGTCATTTAAAACCTATTTGGACTACCAAGAAGGACTGTCGTTAGAGAGATAAGGGGAGCTTAACAGTAGAGTGACCACTTCGTAACAAAACGATAACGTAAGTGACTAAAATGTAACATTTCAAACAAAAATAACTAAAATGTAATCTAAAGCAAACAAAATGATTATTTTTATAGTTTACCCTTATTTTTATTTTTAATATATATTTAAAAGATAATTGTTTCATATAGTGCTACTTAAATAAAATAAAATCTTTTAAAGTATATATTTTATTTTTACAGCTGTGAGATTTTCTTATTGTGCCTTCAAAAACGCGGACACAGGTGGTGCATGGCTGTCGTCAGCTCATGCCGTAAGGTGTTGGGTTAAGTCCCGCAACGAGCGCAACCCTCGTGTTTAGTTGCCACCGGTGAGTTTGGAACCTTAAGCAGACTGCCGGTGATAAGCCGGAGGAAGGTAAGGATGACGTCAAGTCATCATGCCCCTTATGCCCTGGGCGACACACGTGCTACAATGGACGGGACAAAGGGTCGTGATCTCGCTAAGGTAAGCTAACTCCAAAAACCTGTCCTCAGTTCAGATTGTAGGCTGCAACTCGCCTGCATGAAGTCGAAATCGCTAGTAATCGTCGGTTAGTCATACGGCGGTGAATTTGTTCCCGGGCCTTGTACACACCGCCCGTCACACTATAGGAGTTGGCCATGCCCGAAGTCATTACCTTAACCGCAAGGAGGGGGATGCCGAAGGCAGCGCTAGTGACTGGAGTGAAATCGTAACAAGGTAGCCGTACTGGAAGGTATGGCTGGATCATCTCCTTTTCGGGGAGAGCTAATGCTTGTTGGGCAGTTTGGTTTGACACTGCTTCACACCCAAAAAGAAGCGAACTACGTCTGAATTAAACTTGGAGATGGAAGCTTTCTTTCGCTTCTCGATGGTGAAGTAAGACCAAGCCCATGAGCTTATTATCCTAAGTCAGAACAAGTTGATAGGATCCCTTTTTACGCCCTCAGGTCCCTACCATATGGCAACATAGGGACGTAAAAAGGAAAGAGAGGGATGAGGTTTCTCTTACTTTTGGCATAGCGAGCCCCCAGCGGGAGGCACGAAGGGCTATTAGCTTAGTGGTAGAGCGCGCCCCTGATAATTGTGTTGTTGTGCCTGGACTGTGAGGGCTCTCAGCCACATGGATAGTTCAATGTGCTCATCAGCGTTTGACCCTAAGATGTGGATCATCAAAGGCACACTAGCATGGCGTATTTCTCTTGTTCGAACCGGGGCTTGAAACCAAACTTCTCATCAAGAGGATAGATGGGGCGATTCAGGTGAGATTTTCTTATTTCAATGAGCGTGCGTGCTAAGTATTACTTTTCAGTGTGAGTGTTCTATGTCTTATTACGAGAAATTATTTTACAAAGTTTTTCTACCATAATTTTTTTAATTAATTAATGATATTTTAATAATTTTTTATGTTATTAATATATAATTTTTTTTGTAATTTTTTACCCTCAAATCGAAATTCTAAATCCCGAATCTTAAACTCCTAATTCAAGATTCGAATTCCAAATTTAAATTTTAAAGGTTTCAAGTTTATAATTTAAAATTCAATGAGTTCAAAATTTGCTGACTCATTTTACTACATAAGCAAATAGTTGTAATTAAAAGAAAAGAAGATTCAGTAAAATTCCAGTGGTTTGATCATGCAACACGAAAGTACTACACATCGTTTTTCCCATTTAATTTTAATTCAAATTCAAAGTTGCTTCTGTGTACGCAATCTTCTTCTATAAATTTAAACCAAAACTAGACTTAAATGCTGAACTAAAAGGCCATGGAAGAAGCTCATTCTAGTAAGCAAACCCCATTATTGAACAACAAGCATCATAATCATCTCCATAGAACTGGTAACGATGTTCCCTTTGTTTCAGTTTTAATGATTTTATTTCCAAATACATCCTGATTTTGTGTTTCAAGTGAAACTTAATCATTTGGATTTTTTATTGATGGTTGGATGAAGGGAATGTATGGACGGCGGTGGCGCATATAATAACGGGGGTCATAGGCGCCGGGGTGCTATCTCTGGCGTGGAGCATGGCTCAGTTGGGGTGGATTGCCGGACCTTTGGCTATGGTGCTCTTCGCGTCCGTAACTTTGATTTCCACGTATCTTCTCTGCAACTGTTATAAAACGCCTGATCCTGAAGTTGGACCCGTCAGAAATCAATCCTACATCGATGCTGTTAACATGAATTTAGGTGAGATTTTTAAACAGTTTATCATCTTTTTTTTATCGACTCCAGCTTTGAAACTTCATCAAAACATATTCTTATTCATTATATCGTCGGTAGATTTCAGAGTTTCTATTGGAGGAACTCTGAAAAGAAAAAACGTATGCTAGAGCTTTGAAGGTGGTTGAGAAAAGATAGGTCGATGTGGAATGGTAGATAATAGATAATCACTGAACCTACAAAGAAAAGACGGTAGACTTTTCATCTTCATAGTTCTGCAGCTCTGCAACAATTTTCTTTCGCTAATATCTTTGTTCATTTCAATGTTCAATTTTCTGCTTTTTTTTCTCTACTTGAGTTCATCATGTGATCCGATTACTGATTGACTCATATGATTTGATAACAAAACAAACATACTTAATTGAGACACAAAGAAAGTATATGGACCAAATTGAACATTAAAATCAAAATCTGAGAAAAAAAATTTTAAATATCAAATTAAAAAAACTCGATTACCAAAATAAACTAAAACATTAGATACTAAACAAAATATTAAAACAATTTTCTTTAATCACTATTAAAGTCAAATCCATCCATGTAGGAAGCCCACAGAGGAATTAGATTTTGTCATGCCTTGCTAAGTTAGACAAACTCGGCTTCGAGTGAGAGGAAATTCTTTGATTGAGGTCGTGATGACAATCATGAATATTTCATCCTAATGATGATGATTATGTATGGGCCCTTTGACCATTCAATCTCTGGATTGATCATATAATGCATAGGTGTCCACCACTTATATCACTAAATTTCATATTTTCACGCAAGTCTTTTCCTGAGTTTCCACTTGTATGCATCAGGGATTCATGAATCTCCAAGAATTTCTAAACTATTTCAACTTTAAAATCAGATCTAATCAGCCTGCATAAAAAGCCAACAGTTGGCATATTCTCTTGGATAAAAAGAGATTGAAAAACCAAGTAATTCTCAATCTAAATCATGCACCAGAGCCATGAGGCCAATCTTTATATTGAAAGCAAATGCCTACTAAAACCACACTTCACCGTTTGTTCACCAGCTGTTAATTACTACAATATATGTTTATACATGCCTGTTAGTCATCAATTTTGATTGCTTATCATGGATTTTCAGGGAAAACCAATGCAAGGGTTTGCGGCCTTTTTGTTCAAGTAGGCTTGTATGGCATGGGAATAGCATATACAATCACATCTGCTATTAGCCTGAGGTGTGTTGTTAAGGTTCCTTTTACTCCAACTGCTTGATCCTAATTTACTATGGCTAGTTCAACCAAAAGATGCTGCCGTTGCTGCTTATGTTACTCCGACTCTTCATTTTCTTGAAGTATCTATGTTCGACCCTCATATCCGATGCATGTATAGACATGAGTATGAGTATGACCCTTCAAGGACCTTCCAAATATATGAAAAAACTTGAAAAGAATTGAACATACCTGTGGCAGACCAACACTCACACCCCTGTCCGAGTAACATAGGTTGTTGCTATTGATTTTCCTCTTTTCAGAGGGATGGTTTTGGTTGCCAATGCCTATTCTACTTGTGAATGCAGAGCAATTCAAAAATCCAACTGTTACCACAATGAAGGGCATAATGCTGAATGTTATTTTGGAGATGCTCAGTATATGCTAGCTTTTGGAGTTGTTCAATTAATACTGTCTCAGATAAATAATTTTCACAACATACAATGGCTATCGGTGGTTGCTGCAATCATGTCCTTTGCTTATTCTATCATTGGTCTTGGACTTGGCATTGCTAAAGTCGTAGGTAAAATGATGAACCTATAGATTTTTATAGATTTCTCATTGTAGAATATCTGAAAGAACTTGACAAGATCTTACTGATGTTTCTGTCCTAAAATTGCAGGAAATGGTTATATTAAGGGTTCCATTCGAGGAATCTCAACTTCTACTACTGGTGAGAAAGTTTGGCTGGTTTCTCAAGCACTTGGAGACATAGCATTCGCCTATCCCTACTCCCTAATTCTTATTGAGATACAGGTTTAACACCATTAAAGATGTTTTCATATTGTTATTTCTTCATTCTTCTTAAAAGATCCATGTCAAACATATATCTGAGAATGAGTATGGGATAATATGAAAAAACTTAGAAAAAATTCATCATGCCCGTGTTTGACATTCTCACATGAGTCTCAGTAACATAGTTGATGACAGTTTTAAGTCTTGCTGATATGCTGAAATAATGGTGATTACAATTTTAAAATTTGAAGGATACTTTAAAGTCACCTCCTTCTGAGAAGGACACCATGAAGAGAGCTTCAATAATATCAATTTCTGCCACAACCTTTTTCTATCTCTGTTGTGGAGCACTTGGATATGCAGCCTTTGGAGATAAGACGCCAGGGAATCTCTTGACTGGTTTTGGATTTTACGAACCATATTGGCTCATCGACTTTGCTAATATGTGCATTGTTCTTCATCTAGTTGGAGGATATCAGGTACTAATAACATATGTTTGATTAACATTTTCTGGTTCAGCTACATGTTATCGTTCTTAGGAACTTTTCAGCTGTTAAAATGATAATCATATGGTTTCAAGCCTTCGCTACTTAGATGTACTCGTGTCCAACATATATCATGGCATAGATATGAGAATATAACCTTTAAGAATCATTCAAATTCATAGACATGTACTCGTATCCAACTCTCACACTAGAGTTTGAATAATGTTGGTGTTAACCTTTGTGTTAATGCCTTGTATTTGGCAGGTTTACAGCCAGCCACTATTTGCAAACGTTCAGAAATGGGTCTCAGTGAAATTTCCGGACAGTGGAATCATACACAAGGATTTCAAGTTGAAACCCCCACTTTTGCCAGCTTTTAAATTAAACTTTCTTAGGTTATGCTTCCGCACCATTTTCGTAGCTTCGACAACAACAATTGCCATGTTATTCCCATATTTCAACCAAGTTTTGGGAGTATTAGGGGGCATCTACTTCTGGCCCCTATCAATATACTTTCCAGTGCAGATGTACATCAAGCAGAGAAACGTTGAAGCCTGGTCACTAAAGTGGGTTATGCTCCAAAGTTTCAGCATTGTGTGCCTTCCACTGACATTGTTCGCCCTGGTCGGGTCGATTGAAGGGCTCATAACTGCAAGATTAAAATAAAGCAACTCCATTGATTCTAGACAATCATGGGGAAGAGAAAGAAACATTAGGATTGTACTTGTATAGAAATTTATGCAGTTGGATTTACATTTAGTTGGAAATTACAATAAGCCTTTGTACTTTTTCGGGAGATTAGGAAACCTGGTATTGGGATTGTAGTGTTGGAATCAAATAATCATCTCCTTGAGAGAATTCAATGGTGTGTGTGCTTGAGCATTTGGACTGTGGGTAATTTTTGAATGATTTATCAGCGAGGTTTGGGTGTAATCGTAGATTTGATAATTCATGTATTTATGTATTCGAGTCATGTTCCTATATTTATGTATCATTAAACCTTCTCCTAGTGACTAAGCCTGTTTGATCCTTGCTGAATTTCCTCCAAGTTCTAATCTTCTTATTGTTTCAAATTAGAAACTTTGGGCTTTTTTGAATCAAATGGGTTGGGAGCCCAAAGAAAATAAGGAAAATGAATACATTTTTTTTCATCTCTAATTCTTAAATTAAAAAATAATACATTTCAGCGCATTCGAACTCTAGATTTCTTACACTGGCAATAATATTGATACGAATCGAGCTAAAACTCAATTGACACTCTCAATTTTTTACATGTATTAAACTATATAAAAAGAAAAGAGTTAGAATATATACATTGTGGAGTGGCTTCACACTATTTTCCCGCAATTTATGAAAAAATCAGTCAAGTTTAAGGTATTAATAAAGTCAAACCGACAAATATATGGTTTCATAATTGGTAGATTATTTGATGAAGATTGATATTTTTGGATGCTAATATGGAATATAAAACATGTGGTAGCTGGGGCATAGGGATGGGGTTGGGGGACTACGAGAGCAAATTGGCATTAGTTGACCTCCATAATAGGCCTAGGAACCCTCTTCTATATAATAATGGCAATAAATAAAAAAGAAAGAAAGCACCAAAAGTGTAACAAGGAAAGGAATTTTGCATTGGATTCGGACATATCAAGCACTCGCCTCGAGACTTTACACACACTGCACACTTCAGACAGCACAGGACACAACACATCGCAGAGGAAATGTCAAGTTTGAATTCTCACTGTTTTTCTCCCATAGCCTTAGGCTTCACCTCTATCTACAATAAGCATTTTACAACCAATGTGTGATTTGTGGACAGACTACCTATGCCATTGAAAGGCGACATATTTATATCGAAAGACAAAACCCTCAATAAGTATGTTTGTTTTGGGTAGGATAGGACATAGGAGCATCAAAGGCCAAACCAAAAGGAAAAACCCCATAGTAGATGTCCAAATGTCCAAGCTGTTCTGTTTTTTGTTTCAAACAGTGTCACACTGTCTTTCTCTGCCAATGGGGATGGGACCATGCCCATTCCTTTTCACCCAATTTTCTCATGAATTAGATTTGTAAAAATTAAAAATGTTTCACCATCACATGCATTTGGGAATCAATTTGACTGCTTATGAGAGAGAATCCTATATATATATTTAAAAATAATAATAAACAGAAAGAACTTTCTGGATATGTCATTGTTGTTGTAGGCCATGTGTGGTGTGTTGTCAGATCTTGTAATGTAATTATGTAATGTGATTTTCACTAAAACTAGTTGTACTATACTACGTCGTTGGAATCCTTTCTTTATTATTGCATTATATGATATAGCAATAGTGATGACAAAACATCTAACTGTTAAAAACTAAATTGCTAGAAAACAAATTTTGTTATTTTTGTCTAACATGTTATTGTCATTACCCTTTTTTTATATTATTGTAAATTTATATGTTTTACTAATACTTTCAATCAAATTTCAATTATTAAAATTCTTGATGGAATTCAAATCTAAAACCCAATATTTTTCAATGTTTTTACCAAATAAAGCTTCATTTGATATTTAAGTTTATATATTTTTTGAACTTCTTTGAGAAAGAGAGAAATTATCATATCAAAGATCTATGCAATGACAACCACAAGACTAATAACTTTTTTACCGGTTTCATATAGATTTGTTAATTATGATCTAAACTTGAAAATTTAACTCAATCCAATTTGGTCATTAAAAATCAACAAACTAATCTTTCCAAAGCTCTTCACCTTTTTGGGTCGGATACTTCCTTGTTAAGCTTGAAAATACCAAGAGAGGGGTAATTTGGTATTTTAATTTTCTATAATTTTTTAAAATAACAAGTAAATGAAAGAAAAGTTTGGGCAATTCAATTTATAGTGGTTTGACCCCAATTGTTGACCTCTACTACTTTAGTATACCTCAACCAATGATTTTCTAATTCTCTGTACCTGAATTGTTGCATTTCAAGGAAAATGTATAACATTTACAAATCCTATCTTTTTGACAAGGCTAAGATAGAACCTTCTCCCCTAACTTTTATTACAAAGGCTCCACTAGACACCTCTCTAATCCCCTTAAGGTTTTATACCTCAAAAACATTAAGTACACTCTTTACAACAAAGAGAAGATGAGCAAACTAACAATGAACATCTAATAGGTGTGGCTTTTTGTGCAAATTGAAGCTCTAAATACAAAGATGAGAGTAATAAAATATTTTTACAATAAGCTCTCAATAAATATGTAGAAGAGAAATAAAT
The DNA here is from genome assembly GCA_025506655.1 of Gossypium rotundifolium. Lineage (NCBI taxonomy): Eukaryota > Viridiplantae > Streptophyta > Magnoliopsida > Malvales > Malvaceae > Gossypium > Gossypium rotundifolium. The sequence continues at coordinate 35,066,736 of CP106734.1, forward strand.
AGTTTTTTTCTCTTGAACGTTTTGCTTGTATGTTGCTCTTTGAGTTTTAAAGTGTTCTTCAAGAGTATGTATACCAAGGAACAAGGTTATGGATGCTTATAGATGTTGGGGATGAATTCTAGCTGCTACAAGCATTAAATTTGGGCTTAAAAGTTATCCATGCAACGCATGTCTCGAGACTTGATTGAAAAATAACCATTATATAGTCGTTGGCAGGCTATGTCTCGAAAGATACAAGCCAATGTCTCTAGACATTTAGACTATATCTTTAGACATGTAGCACATGGAGTAAAGGTTTGGTCCTAAACTTGCATGTCTTGAGACTTGACTATCAAAATGCCGTAAAAACATTTCAAACACCTTAAAACACTTTGGTAATGACTCAAAATCATTTGGATTAATTAAAACCCTTTTTTTTTAAAGAATACATTTAAAACATGTTTTTAGGTATATTGCAAGTTTATGAAAATGCTTTAAATTTTTCAACCATATTTTCACGAAATGTCTTAGGAAATATTATATATATAATTTATCCTAAATGTTGGTATATCAAAAGCTTGTGACATCAAAGCTAACACTTTTATGGCATCTTATTTTTTAAGATACAGCTCGTACCTTTTAAGATACCTCACTTTCTCAAGCATCGAGGCTTTCAAAGCTCTTGACATTTTCAGGTCACATGCTTTTAAGGTATCGTATCTTTTAAGATATACATTGCCTTTTCAAGCGTCGAGCTTTTCAAAGCTCTTGACCTTTTTATGACACATACCTATTAAGGTATCATATCTTTTAAGATACACATTGCCTTTTCAGGCATTAAGCTTTTTAAAGCTTTTAGCCTTTTCAGGTCACATACCTCTTAAGGTATCATATCTCTTAAGATACACCTCGATTTCTCAAGCGCCGAGCTTTCGAAAGTTGTTAGCTTTTTCAAGTCACATACCTTTTAAGGTATTGTATCTCTTAAGATACACCTCGCATTCTCAAGGGTTGAGTTTTCTAAAGCTTTCGGTCTTTTCAAGTCACATATTGTTTAAGGTATTGCATCTCTTAAGATACACCTTGTATCATTTAAGATACACATTGCATTCTCAAGTGTCAAGTTTTCCAAAGCTTTTGACCTTTTCATGTCACATATCTCTTAAGGTATCTCTTAACTTACACCTCTCATTCTATCCAACTTTCCAAATCTCTTAACCTTTTCAAGTTACATATCTTTTAATGTGTCATATCTCTTAAGATACATCTCGCCTCATCAAGTGTGAAACTTTTTAAAGCTCTTGACTTATCAAGACACATATCTCTTAAGGTATCGTATCTTTTAAGATGCACCTCGCCTTATCTAGTGCTAAGCCTTTCAAAGCTTTTGACCTTTCTAAGTCACATACTTCTTAAAATACCTTGCATTCTCAAACACTTAGCTTTTCAAATCGTGTAACCTTTCCAGGTCACATACTTCTTAAAGTACCTTGCCTTCTTAAGCATTTAGTTTTCAAAGCACGTTATCTTCCTAGGTCACATACTTCTTAGAGTACCTCACCTTCTTAAGCACTTAACTTTTCAAAGTTTGTAACCTTCCCAAATCACATACTTTTCAAAGTACCTTACCTTTTCAAACACAACTTTTCAAAGTTCATGACCTGTTAGTACAAAACTCCGGTGAGGAAAATATCGAACACACGAACGAAAACTCAAACAGAAGAAGAAATAGGACAAGGCTCCAAGGCGTGTATCAAATCACTATCTTTAAGGTTATATTCGCCTCCACCTATCTTCGGTGTGCAAACGAGTTCCAGGAAAATTAACCTCGAGGATACAATGAAGCCAATGGCTATTTATGTTTTGCATCGATAAGAATAGCCCACTACATAATCGAGCAATGTATGACAAGAAAACCAATTTCTATAAAGGATTTCGCAGTAATACTTTATAGAACAATCTAACAATATTAGATAATGAAGGAAGAGAGAAAGAATATTAGAATTTTTGTTGGTATATCTCCAAATGAAATCGATTCCTATTTATAGAATTTTCATGTCTCTTCAGAGACATCTTTAATCAATAGGTACCTTATCGAATAATAATATTTTTAAAATAAAACATTATTATTCATTTAATTATAACTATTCAAATAATATTATTTAAATAGTTATAATTTTTTTCAAAAATTAAAATATATAATCTTTTAATTAATTATACCCATTCATTTATAGTTATTAAAAACTATAAATATTTGAAAATGTTCCAACAATCTCCCCATTTTCAAAATATTTAGATTTTGATATTCTTGGAAATCAATTTGCATAAATGAAGGTATCTTACGATTGAACCTTCACTTAGTGAAAACATGTTAAAGTTAATCGAAATTGCATGGTAGACTAAGCTTTGAACCAACTATTTCATTTGATTAACGAACACATCTCACACAATGATTTCAACATCGGTCAATGCATAGTATCTAGGGACACTATTATGGTCATGTGTCGTGTCCTCTTTTCATGAGTCTTTGTCGAGCCAAGCCCTTGAGCTCCTAGAAACGGCCACACTTCCACTCACATAGGTAGATCCCATCAAAAGTGTTCCGTAATTATAACACTCTAACACATTTATGTTATGGGTCCATTAAGAGTACATTACTCATCCTTCCCTTATCATTACGGGTACCTATCACTTTAATCTTAGGATGAATTTATTTATAGTGCTAACAGTCACATACTAATGATGTACTTTGTCTCATTGAACTCAAGACTTGACGTTATACCAAGCGTTGAGTCGAGTTTCCATCATGGATGACTCTAATTAATGGGCTTGAGTCCCATCCCTTTTGAGGTCCTTTTTACTGCATCTCTAGCAAGACTTTTTGTCAAAGGATCTGCCAAATTTTCACTTGACCTCACATAATTAATAGTGATCACTCCATTAGAGATTAATTGTCTGACATAACTATGTCTTAATCCAATGTGTCTAGACTTTCCATTATATACTTGGCTATATGCCTTTGCTAGAGTAGCCTCACTATCACAACGGATAGAAATAGGTGAAATTGGCTTAGGCCATAAAGGTACATCATAAAGCAAATTTCTTAACCATTCTGCTTCTTTAGATGCAGCGGCTAATACAATAAATTCTGCTGCCATGGTGGAATCAGTAATACAAGTTTGTTTCTTGGAACCCCAAGAAATGGCTCCTCCACCAAGAATAAAGATCCATCCACTAGTAGATGCATGATCTTCCATTGTTCATAAGGGGTTATTTTAGTTTCCTTATTAGGAACTCTATTCAATATATGACAAGCTGTTAGAACAGCTTCTCCCCAAAAACCTTGTCCAAGACCTGAATATGATAACATTGAATTTACCATTTTAGTTAATACTCTATTTTTCCTTTCAGCTACACCATTTTGTTGTGGTGTATAAGGGGCTGAAACTTGATGGACAATCCCAGTGGATTCAAAATAACTTGGATTATAGTATTCTCCACCTCTATCGATCTTAAGCACTTGATAAATGATTCACATTGAAGTTCAACTTCGATTTATAAACTTTAAATTTATCAAGCACTTCATCTTTCGAATGCAATAAATATATATAACAATATTTAGAACAATTATCAATAAAAGTAACAAAATATTTCTTTCCACCTAATGTAGGAGTATTATGCATGTCACATAAATCACTATGTATCAAATCAAGCAATTTTGTTTTTCTTTTAACCTTAGGAAATGGTTTCTTGTAATTTTAGTCAACATACATGTATTGCATTTTCAATATTATTATTAAAAATAGAATTAAATCTAACTTATACATGTCATTCAATTTTCTATAATTCAAATGACCTAATCTATAATGCCATAAACAAAAGATTCAACCATATAAGCGTAAATAGTATTTTCATTTTTATTGATAATATTTAGTTTGAACATACTCTCATACATATACCCTTTCCTACAAAAATTCCTCCCTTAGACAAAATAAATTTATCGCCTCAAAAACAAGTTTGAAACCAAACTTATTTAATGACTTCAGACACTAAATTCTTTCTAACTTCGGTACATAATATACATCATTTAAGGTTAAAACCTATCCGTAAGTGAATTGCAATTCAACAGACCCTTTGCCTTTGATTGTCTGCGGTGGAAGAATTTCCCATGTACAAGACATTGTCATTTTCACATTGTGTAAACTTTGTGAACATGCTTTTGTCTTTGCACACGTGTTTGGTTGCTCCAAAGATCAATCCACCATGTATTATCATCTTGTGCTATATTAATTTGAGATATCATTGCAATGAACTTTTCGTTATTATCACCTTAGAAGATGATTTTTTCTTTAAGAATCGACATTCATTCTTGAAATGTCGACTTACTACAATGATAGCATGAGCCCTTTTGTTTCTTTTTAAACTTAGGTGCTCTATCACTGCTTTTAACTTTCTCTTGAATGGTTTAATAGTCATACTTTCTCGTAACATGCACTTTGGCATTTTCGAATTTAGATTCGATCTTGCTTTCGATATTCTTCTTCAATACGAAGATGATTTGCCAAAGCCTCAAGAGATATTTCCTCTTTCTTATGTTTTAGACTTCTTTTAAAGTCTTTCCAAGATGGAGGAAGTTTGTCTATTATGGAGGATACAACAATCATTTCATCCATTTTCATATCATATTGTTTGAATTGATTCAAAGATCTTTTCAATATCACGAAATTGTTCCATAAAAGAATGACCATCAATCATTTGATAATTATTGAAACAATCGACAAGAAATTTCTTACTTGTAACATCTTGGTCATGTATCTTGTCTCTAATTTGTCCCATAATTCTTTAGCGGTGACCTTATTTTGGTAGGTGTCGAACAAACCATCGATAAACCATTCAATATGTGGCCCATGCACATGTAATCAAGATTGTCCCATTTTTGTCTTTCTGTCAGCAAAGAATGATTCGCTTTCGGCCTCCTCGTGTCTTGGGGTATCCAAAACATATGCAATCTTCAAAGTTAATAATAAGAAGTGCATTTTTTCTCGCCATCATCGAAAATTGCCACCATCAAACCGATCAAGTTTGACAAAATTGAAGCCAACTCCTTAGTGTTCCACTTTCGTGAGTTACGGTAGTCATTGTGGATATAACCTTAAAATTGTTAGTACAAAACTCCGGTGAGGAAAATCTCAACACACGAACGAAAACTCGAATGAAGAAGAAATAGGACAAGGCTTCAAGGCGTGTATCAAATCACTATCTTTAAGGTTATATTCGCCCCACCTATCTTGATTGTGCAAACGAGTTCCAAGCAAATTAACCTCGAGGATACAATGAAGACAATGGCTATTTATGCTTTCAGACCGACGAGAATAGCCCACTACACATCGAGCAATGTATGACAAGAAAACCAATTTCTATAAAGGATTTCTCAAGAATACTTTATAGAATAATCTAACAATATTAGATAATGAAGGAAGAGAGAAAGAATATTAGAATTTTTGTTGGTATATCTCCAAATAAAATCGATTCCTATTTATAGAATTTTCATGTCTCTTCATAGAGACATCTTTAATCAATAGTATCTTATCGAATAATAATATTTTTAAAATAAAACATTATTATTCATTTAATTATAACTATTCAAATAATATTATTTAAATAGTTATAATTTTTTTCAAAAATTAAAAGATATAATCTTTTAATTAATTATACCCATTCATTTATAGTTATTAAAAAACTATAAATATTTGAAAATATTCCAACATGACCTTCCCAAATCATGTACCTTTTTTGGTACCTCGTCTTCTTAGGCACATTGCTTTTCAATTATTTTAACTTTCTTAGGTCACATACCTTTTACTCTAGTTTCTTAGTCATTTTGCTTTTCCTTGACTTTTCAAGTCATATACCTTTTGACACCTTGCCTTTTCAAGTGTATCGCCTTATTACGCACTTAATCTTTTCCAGTAGAATTTCACCTTTCTAGGTGTAATGTATTATCAAGCACTTAACAATTTTCAAGAATAATTTTGCCTTCCATGAAGTGGTGGACTAGGGATACTATTAATTTAGTTTCTATGATTTGCCTTTTCAGGTTTTATAAGAAGAAGTGTGCATATTTTTTCTAATAAAAAAATATATTGCCCACGAGAAAGAGGTTTCGGCCATATTTTTTCTAAGAGAATGTCACATCCTCCATAGCTCATAAGCACCCTATGCATAGGCAACATTCCACGAACCTCGCCAAAAGGCGCCTTGTACATACAAAGACTCTTCTCTATAATTTCCATCTTTTCTCCTATAGGAGCACTCTAAGGATGTAGTTAGGGGGCTGGCAAGGGCCTCGATAATAAAAAATTTTTTATTTAGACCCTTTAAAATTATTAAAATTTTAAATTAGTAAATGTAAATTTGTACTTTGGCCTTCCTAAAATGATAAAATTTTTATTTAATCTTTTGAAAATTATAAAAATATAGGGTATTAAAATTATAAGATTATATTTTTACTATCGTAAACATTACAATTTAATTTCAATCCCCTAAAATTTTTTCTAGCTTCACCTCTATAGCACCCTATTTTGGAGGGATTTCATGAACACCAAATAGAACTCATCTTCTTAAAGAAGCTACATACAAGCTTCCCCTTTTTCCATCATATTTCTAACACCATATGACTCTATGGCCTTAAAAGATGAACCATCTCTAAATTCCCAACTCTACTCTTATATCAACAATATAATAAAAATTATTTTTATAAAATTAAAATATAAATTATAAACATTTAAAATTCATATATAAATATAAATGTCGAGACTAACATCAAAAGTAAAAATAAAATAAAAGATTACACCAAAAGGTACATAACACATGTAAGAAGAGACAGGCGCAGCCCGTGTTTGTGTTGGTAAGGCCATGTTGGATGGTAAAGCCATAATAACTCCAATTAATTTACTGCCCACTGATGAGACAAATGAAGGAATTACATTCACGAGGGCCTTACTTCTACACTTATTGTCTGCTACTCCCACGCATGCATTATCCCTTTCTTTTTTAAAATTATATATATTTAACATTTTCAATTTATAATTAACTCATTGCAACTACAGCCTTTTCATAAAATATTCTAGTACTTTACTTCAAAACTAGTTTTTATAGAAGTTCAAAATACTTGAAAAGTCCATTGAAAAATTATATTTTATAAAGTAAGAATGGATTGTTCGGTAAAATTGTGTTGATACAATGTGCAATAATGGAAGAGGACAAGGAGGAGAGTAAGGTGATGCTTTAGAGTTCGATTCACTTAAAAAGGCTGAGGGCTAGAGCAATGACAAAAAGACAAACTGATTGAGAGGATAGTTGCTCATAATAACTTTAGGGTGCTAGAAATTGATCATTTATTCATCGTTGATCACGATATTTATAGGAGAGATCATTTTATCCATTAATATGACATGACACATTGTTATGAAGAAAGTTATCCTCATTCAATTCATGAAAGACGTGCATATTGGGGTCCATTTCGTTATTCATTCCATCAGTATAAGGTTGTTACGCTCATGTGGGCCTCTCATGACCTTGAGAAGAAGTGTTCACATCTAAAAGTGGGTGTCTGGCCCTTTTTGAGAGGAGAGGATGGTTTTATCAAAGGGCATTGAGAGCTGGTTGTCAAGAGTGCACAAGAGGATGCTCCTCTGATCAAAGTAGGTGGTTGGGCAAAGTATCGTTTCAAGTGGAGTCAACAAGAAGATAAACGCTAGTTCTGATGCTATCACGTGTCCAAAAGGTGAAGCGATATAACAAGTTGTTCATGGGTTAAGCCAAGTCAGGTTATAACCTTATTCCAAAAAGGTTATAACCTTATTCCATTTACGAGATAAAATTTAAAAAGGACTTCAATCCCAAGGGTTATTTCCGACAAAACGCGCCCACGCCGGTAGCTTTTGTAGGAAAAAACTGTGAAAGCATTCCACTGGGACGCGCTTTAGCCATGCAACGCCAAAATTTTTAAATATATTAAAACTAAATTACAAGAAAATAAAAAACTTCTTATTCATTAAATATATTAAAACCATAATAAAACTAAATTACAAAAAATAAAAACTTCTTATTTATTAAATATATTAAAACTAAAGGGTAAATATCCCATATATACCAAAAATTTAAATTATTTACTAAATGGGCCAATTTGAAGAATATTTACGGAAAAGTCGTTTCCAAAACGCGCCCACGCAACAAGCATTTTGGGGAAACAACAGAAGCGCCGAGACGCCGCTTTGTGCCACCTTAGCAAAGCGTGCCCACGTAAGCGCTTTAGCCGAGGTGGCACTGGCGCCCTCAGGGCTCACTTTGTGTCAATAACCAGAAAACGCTACGCTTTGTGCCACCTCAAAGAAAGCGCGCCCACGAAGCGCGCCCACGTAAGCGCTTTACTAGTGGCACAAAGCGCGTCCTCGGGGCGCTTTGTCTGAATAACCAGAAAACACGTTGCTTTGCCAGCACCACCAAAGCGCGCCACGTAAGCGAAGCTTTGTTGAGGTGGCACAAAGCGCTTCTCGGGGCGGCTTTGTCACTGAATAACCAGAAAATGTCTTTGACGTGGACGCTTTTGCCTCCCTCTCCCTACTAAATTTTGGGCTAAGGAAAAATATGTATAGGGTTTTGGGCAAAATATATTAGCATAAAAATTAATTGAATTTTTGTGGCGAGTCTCCGACAAAATAATTTTGAGAAGACATTTCGAACAAATAGGCCAAAACGCTTCTAGCAGAAGAGTGCATCGTCAGTAGAGTCTTGAAAAGAGCTCCCACGGGACGCTTTTGCTACAAGAGTCTCCGATAAAATAATTTTGAGAAGACGTTTTCGAACAAACAAAGGCCAAAAACGCTTCTAATAGGTGCATCGTCAAGACGAGTATAGATTTTGCTGATTGATCCGTGAGATATGGTAGTATGGAAAACATAACCCCTACACGACACTCGATTGGTGGATGGGACATGCATATCCGTGCGGTGGTAGTATGGAAAACATTCGACGTCCGATGATAGAAAATACGTCCGATGATAGAAATACGATTGGGGACGTTATCAACTTCCAGTGGTTGGCAATCCACATATGATTGGGATCTTTACGAAAGATGTTTAATGAGGGATGATGTATTCCCGACGACATCCACCGGCGAGGGGCCCTCGTTTGTTGCAGGTTATGAAGGATCGGACGATGAATCCGATGTGGATCCACCTCGGGAGCTAGGGCCCGATGGTACAGAAGTTGGATTATTTTCTGAACCAGAGCCCGTTCTAATTGTACCTGAAGACGTTGAGGGCAGTTCAGATGAAGAAGAAGAAGATCTACTATTCAGGGCGTACTCGTCTCCAGCCCACATGCACAATGTCGATCTATCTCAAGATGATGCATTATAGTTTCCTGAACTACCACACCGGACGCGTGACCGTACAAATTCTTTATTAGAATCGGACCAATTAGAAGTTGTAACTAGTTTTCCAACAAGAATACTTTTCTTGCTGCATTAAAACAATACAGTATTAGGAACGGGGTTAACTACAATATGGTTAAATCCAAGCTCGATAAGTACGAGGCGAAGTGTGCAGTGCAAGACGGCATATGTTCATGGAAAATCATGGTGTCGTTAAGAAAAATGACAGGGTTGTGAGAGATCAAAAAGTATAAAGGTCCACATACATATCTTGCCGGTACAGTACCACTATGTGTTCAATGATTTCGAATAACACTAATATTATGTAATGTTGCATTATTTAACATACTTCATTGATAGGTGTAACACAAGATCATCCGAGGATGGATTCAGACATGTTGGCTGACTTAATAATCCCGACGATGAAGGTCGATCCAAGACTACGGTGTCGGCCTTAATTGACAATATTCAGAGCTAATTGGGGTACACGCCTCTTCTGTAAAGGCTTGGATAGTCAAGTAGAAGGCGTTAGAAAAGTTGTACGGTCGGTGGGACGCTTCATATAATGAAGTGTGGTAGTGGTGTTAGGTGCTGGAGAGATGCCTTTATATACTGCAAGCCATTGGTACAAATTAACGGTACCTTTATGTATGGTAGATATACGCATCGGCTATTGCTAGTTGTGGCACAAGATGGCTATAGAAGAATCCTTCCGATTGCATTCGCAATAACACCGGGAGAGTCAACTGATGACTAGGACTTCTTCCTATCTAGGTTAAAGAGGCATTTCTGCCCCCAACCTGACATATGCATTATATCGGATTGGGGCCCTAGAATACCTGCGGTAATAGAATGCCAGAGAAGCATGTGGCATTATACACACCATCGATATTACCTGAGGCATGTTTCATCCAACTACTATGGACAACATCGATCTAAAAGACAACGATGGTAAGTGACCGATATGGGTATGAAATATCTATTAATATAATTTCGTTTGTAATATTCAATTTATTCTCAATTGAAGAGTGGATGTAATATTTGCTATCAACGTATATTGGCATGGTACGAGATCAATAAAGACCTTTTTCACGAGATGTTGGCCAATTTATGCCGAGATAACGCCAAAGGCGCAAACTACTCGTGCAATATTCCTTTCAACAAGTGGACACAAGCATACGACGGTGGCTCACGATATGGTCATATGACCACAAACCCGCCAAATGCATAAATTTCGTTCTAAAAGGAACTGTCATCACCGATTACATCGGTTGTGCGAGAGACATATTTTGTTTAGCTCACTATTTCAAGAGAGCAAATGAGTTATAGAGGGCGATGCAAGGAGGCCATGTATGGAGCCGAAGGTCTTGCAAGAAATAAAAAGACGAAGGCACGTGCCAACACCATGCACACAAGATGTCACAATTACGACAACCTATGGTTTCGTGTCACGGAGTTTGATAGACCGAACCAAGGTATTGTTGGCGTGCATTATCGTACATTTGACAAATAGGACTCGCGATCGTGGATATTTGATGCACTTCGCTACCCATGCGCCATGTACTTGCGGCTTGTCGAATCTCCGCCTTGATCCCATGAGCTATATGGACGAAGTGTATAAATTAGAAAACATGTACAACGTGTGGAGACATGTATTCCCACCATCCCAGATGAACATAAGTGGCCGTCAGGTATCGCTTGCACCTGCTTAAGTCATTGTTGGATAGACAATTGAGGCGCAAACCAAAAGATCGACCTTGTTCGACTAGAATACGCAACAATATGGATATCCAAGAAACGAGCAACCAAAGTCTACTGTATGGATGGTGTAGGAACCCGCCATACATCTCGCTTCGTGTCCAAATCGGAATAGTTGACCGTGCTCTTAGCTTTTTGTCTCCTAGTGGCTATGTAATTTCTATTTTTGGAGGAAAACATTGAATTTTTGTACAAGAACTTTTGTTTTATTCAAGTTATTAAAATTAAACTACAAAATTACAAAAAAAAAAGTAAACCATTTCTATTTTATCAAAGATATTAAAATTAAATTAAAAAAATTAAATTACAAAAAATAAAATTAAACTCAAATTTTATTAAATATATTAAAACTTAATTACAAACAAAATAAACCATTTCTATTTTATCAAAGATATTAAAATTAAATTACAAAAAAAATAAAATTAAACTCAAATTTTATCAAAGAGATTAAAATTAAATTACAATAACAAATAAAAATTAAATTACAATAACAAAATAAAATTCGGGGGTTTAGGGTTTAGGGGTCGATGCCGATGGGAACCAAATGCACACTGGGCGATTGGTGGTTACGCATTGGATTCCTCCTTCTTCTAGCTTCCGGCGGGGGTCGTAGAACCTCGGACAGGGAATCGGGTTCTTCCAGCAGTGGGACTGGTTCTGGGTGTTGCGATGATGACCCACCTTGATAAAATAATGACCCCGGAGGTGTTTGCATAAACCACGGTGGGGTGACTGCATCCCGTACGGTGAAGGAGCCTGGTAGAAAGAAGTGCTCCCCGATGGCGCATTCTCTGATCCCACACGCGACGTTAGCCTCACGATCGGCTGGCCAGCGGGAGTAGTCGGAAATGGACTCGAATCCGGCCATGCATTCCAACCTGGGGTGAGACTGGGAAAAGGAAACATATATGGGTTAGGAGGATACATATAATAGGTAGGGTACGCACCTGGCATAAATAGTAGAAGCTGTGATGTCGGTGTTGTCGGCTAAATTGATGGGCCCGGTGGATCGTGTAGGCGCCGTTGTCGGGTTAGTGATCGTGTTTGTCTTTGTTGGTGGCCCCGCCTCATCACCTCTTCTCCTTGGATTTAAAGGGCCCGACGTTCCTTCGCCACAAAGTTGTTGTCGCCTCTCTTCTTCCGACAATGATCTGGCTTGTCATGGATCCTAAACCATGGCATGTACTCCGCACGCACGCTAACTCATGAATGATGATCGGTTCGAAAAGGTAAAAGTCATACCGGTTCTCCCACGTCTCGATATGACCTGACCAAAATATTGGCCAATCCGTACGCAACAGTCGTAAGTCCACTTTGTGCTCATCATCAAGCACTTTAGGTGGCACGAGAGTCGGTTGCTAGAATCCAAATTGCCACAGAACCCGATCTGACTGGTGCATCTCCACAGTCGCATAGGTGATCAATGGGACCTTAACGTGCCAACTGTTCGGATTTTGGAAGAACTCCTCCGGAATTACTACCTAAATTTTTGGATCCTCGTACGGTGTCCATTAAAACTATATTAAAATTACCAAAATATTAGTTGTATACATAATACTAGACACTACATACGAAATACTAAATTATAATAACGAAATTTGAAACTTACTTGTGATTCCGACCATTGGTCCAATATGAGCCGTATATCCTCAAGCGAGTTAGGTATTCCAACATGACTAGCCGAATGGTTTCACCTAATTAAATAAACTTTTAGCATGCAATTATACTATAAATCTATGAAATAATTATAAAATATAATATTAAATTTGCCTCGTTATCAATAGGAATGAATATGACTGGTCGAGTCGAGGACATAAAAATGGAAATCGAAACCATGCTCATGATTGCAGAGTGATAGGTAACCTCCGATTTTTACTTTACTCACCGCTGCCGCTCAAGACATCTCCCGTACAACTTAGATAGCACGCGGACCCCAACTCAATTCATCTACCGCTCTGAAATCAACAAGTTTGAGGAGCCATCTCGTGGACGAGGATTCTAGAGAGGTCCCAGATCGATAGCCTCTAATTATCTAAAGAATGTATGCCCGAGCATACCGTATTCTTTCTACTTTGGTCGAACCTTCGCTCGGCTCCGGAATATGTCTCGTAATCAGCCATATCGATCCGAGCTCCTTGAATTCTATCCGAATGGAACCGTAAGCTCGTAGCATACGACCATCCAATCGATAGATGTTGCGGACCGGTGACTACTAACCCGCCCACCGGTAATCCCAACCTGAATCGCACATCTTCTAGAGTGATGGCACACTCTCTGCATGGTAGATGGAAAGTGTGCGTCTCGGGTCTCCACCTCTCTATCAACCCGCTGATCAAAGGCGGCTCTAACTTGAACCCCCGGCCTATCGTGGCCACGTGCTAAAAACCCACTTCCCGCAAGTAATTCTCGGTCAACGGCGATGGGGGACCATGCATGTTGCGAATATAACATTCCAACACCCGATCTACAGACTGTTTAAAAAATTATAAAATTAAAAATTAATTAAAATTGCATAATTGAAAAAAATTAAATAATATTGAAAAATTAAAATCAAAACTTACCATTTGCATTTGCTCGACGGAGATGTGCTTGTTGTCTAGGCGAAGTAATTTCCCGGCCATTGTAATCCGATAAAAAATTTAAAATTTTCCAAAAAAAATATATTAAAAAAGTTATAAAGCACTTTTCGTAAATAGTAAAGGACTATTTTGAAATTTGAGCGTAAATTTCAAGGACTTTGAGAGAAAATTGAGAGAATATTGAGAAAGGATTGAAGTGTGAAAAAATAAAGGGTTGGGGGTTTTATAGTTTTTTTTTTTACCATTGGGCCCCCAACGGTCAAAAAAATTGGCCGTTGGGATTTGATTGTTGGAGGCTAAAAGCGCGCCCGAGACGCGCTTTGTGCCACCTCAACAAAGCGCACTTACGTGGGAGCGCTTTCTGAGGTGGCACAAAGCGGTCCTCGGGGCAATATTTTTCTGTTGTCCCAAAAAATATGCCGACGTGGACGCGCTTTTGGGAAACGAACCTTTTCGTAAATATTCTTCAAACGGCCTATTTCAGTAAATAATTTAAATTTTTGGTATATATGGGATATTTACCCAAAACTAAATTACAAAAAATAAAAAATAAAAAACTTCTTATTTATTAAATATATTAAAATTAAATTACAAAAAATAAAAAATAAAAAACTTCTTATTTTATTAAACATATTAAAACTAAATTACAAAAATAAAAAATAAAAACAACATCTTATTTATTAAATATATTAAAACTAAATTACAATAAAATAAAAATAAAAATAACATCTTATTTTATTACATATATTAAAATTAAATTACAATAAAAAATTAAACAATTTCTATTTTATTAAAGATGTTAAAATTAAATTACAATAAAAAATTAAACAACTATTATTTTATTAAATATATTAAAACTAAATTACAAAAATAAAAAATAACTTTTATTTTATTAAAAATTTAAATTAAATTACATACAAAAAAATAAACAACTTCTATTTTAGTGAAGATATTAAAATTAAATTACAAACACAAATAAAAATAACTTTTATTTTATTAAAAATAAAAAATTATTACAATTTAAAAAAAGCTCATCCGAATCAATGTTGATGCTTGGTTGAATCAAGTACACACGGGGTGGTGGTTATGCTGTTGGATTCCTCCTTCTTCTAGCTTCCGTGGGTCGTGGAACCTCAAGGGATTCCAGTTCCTCCCAAGTGGGTCAGTTGTGGGTGTTGCGAGGATGACCCACCTTGATAAAATAATGACCTTGAGTTGTTTGCATAAACCACGGCAGGGTGTCTCAATCAGATAGCAAGGAGACCGGTAAAAGAAGTGCTCCCGACGGCACCTCCTGTGATCCTCACGCGACAATAGCCTCAAGATCGGTGGCCGTCGGAGTAGTCGAGAACGGACTCGAACCCGGCCATGCATTCCAACCTGGGATGGGACTGGGAAAAGGAAACATATATTGATTAGGATACATATAAGGGCTAGGGTACGCACCTAGCATAAAGGCTAAAGGCTGTGATGTCAGTGTCATCGACTGAACTGATGGGCCCGGTGACTGTGTGGGCACTGTTGATAGGCCTGGTGACTGTGTCGACGCTGTTGATGGCCTTGTCTCATCACCCATTCTCTTTGGATTTAAAGGGCCTCGACGTTTCCTTTGTTGACGAAGTTGTCGTCGCCTCTCTTCTTCCGACAACAAATATGGCTTACCATAGATCCTAAACCATGGCATGTATTCCGGCACGCACGCTAACTTAGGAACGACGATCGATTCTCGGATAAGTAAATAGTCATACCGGTTCTCCCACATCTCGATATATGCTGACCAAAATCTTGACCAATCCATGTACAATTGCCGTAAGTCTACTTTGTGCTCATCATCGAGCACCTCAGGTGGCACGGGAATCGGTTGCTAAAATCTAAATTATCGCAGAACCCGATCTAACTGGTGCATCTCCATGGTCGCATAGTTGATCAATGGGACCTTCACATGTCAAATGTTTGAATTTTGAAAGAACTCCTTCTAATTATCGCCTCAATTGCGGATCCTCGACGTGTCCATTGAAACTATATTAACATTACCAAAATATTAGTTATATACATAATACTAACACTAAATACGAAATACTAAATACTAAATTATAAATACGAAATTTGAAACTTACTTGTGATTTCGACCATTGGTCCAATAGAAGTCGTATATTTTCAAGAGAGGTAGGTATTCCAGCATAACTCGCCGAATGGTTCCACCTAATTAAATAAATTTTTAGCATACAATTATACTATAAATCTACGTAATAATTATAAAATATAACATTAAATTTACCTCGTTATCAGTGGGAATGAATATGGGTGGTTGAGTCGAGGACGTAAAAATAGAAATCGAAACCGTGCCCATAACTGCAGTAGTGATAGACAACCTCCGATTTTTACTTTACTCGGCCGCGTCGCCCCGCACGTCTCCCGATACAACTTCGATAGACGGCGGACCCAACTCAATTCACCGCCGCTTCTAAAATCAACAAGATTCATGACCATCTCAAGTATCTGAGGTTTCTAGACAGTCCCAGATCGATAACCTCCAATTATCTCAAGAATATATGCCCGAACATACCGTATTTTTCTATTTCGGTCGAACCATCATTCGACTCCGGGAATGTGTCTCGTAACTAGGCCATCTCGATCTGACCTCCATGAATGTTATCCGGAATAGCACCCGGAAGCTCGTAGCATACGACCATCCAATCGATAGAAGTTGCGGACCCGTGACTACCGACCCGTCCACCGGAAATCCCAAATGCAACTGCACATCTTCCAGAGTGATGATACACTCTTCGCATAGAAGATGGAAAGTGTGCGTCTCGGGTCTCCACCTCTCTATCAACGCACTGATCAAAGTCGGCTCCAACTTGAACCCCCGGCCTATCGTGGCCACGTGCCAAAAACCCGCTTCCCGCAGGTAATTCTCGATCAACGGCGATGGAGGACCATGCATATTGCGAATATAACATTGCAACACCCGATCTACTGACTATTTAAAAAATTATAAAATAAAAATTAATTAAAATTGCATAAACCTAAAAAATATTAAATAATATTAAAAAATTAAAATTAAAACTTACCATTTGCATTTGATCGACGGAGATATGCTTGTTATCTAGACTCAAAAAATATATTAAAAAATTAAAAAGGGCTTTTTTGTAAATATCAAAGGACTATTTCGAAATTTCAGAGGAAGTTTCAAGGACTTAAAGAGAAATTTGAGAGGAATTTGATAGAAGAATAAGTAAGGACTAAAGTGTGAAAAAAATAAAAAGGTTAGGGGGTTTTTATAGGTTTATTTTTTAACCATTGGAGACCTAACGGTCAAAAAAATTTGACCGTTGTAGGGCTAAAGCACGCCCCTGGGGACGTGCTTTGTGCCACATCAGCAAAGCGCGTCCACGTCAGCGCATTTTTGTTGATGTGGCACAAAGCGCGTCCTTAGGGGCGCACTTTCCTATTTTTTTCTTACAAAACGCGCTAACGTAGACGCATTTTATGAGAAAATAATTATTTTTCATAAATTTTCAAGAAATTAATTCTTCTTTCGTAAATTTTAATTTTTATATATTTAAATATTTTATCCCAATCTAACTCTCAAGCAAAAGATTTATTTTTATGATTACCAAAAGATGCTTTACAAACTCTACAAGCGATGCTAAGCACATGTGTAGTTTTATTTGGATCCTTGAGAGAGAGAGAGAGAGAGAGAGAGAGAGAGTAAGGCTATGTGTATGGACAGGTGCATAGAGATAGCGTTTGTATGTAAGAAAAAAGGGCCATTAGAATTGAGACGGAATGTGAGAAAAGTTGACAGAAAAGCCAAAGGGAGAGAGTGGAAGGCATATATAGCACAGGCATAGGCATAGGCATAGGCATAGGCATAGGCATAGATGCTGTAGTTTGCTTTGTCGGACATAACAATGTCTTCCTCCACCAAAATAACTACAATTCAACGGGTTTTAAACTTGATGTTGGAATGGATTATTATTATTATTATTATAAACTTGTACAATAGATTTTATGACATTTCAATTAGATATATTTGGTACAAATTCAATATAATATAAAAGCAGATGGAATAGGTGCAAGTAATTTGTGTGTTTTTCAAAAAGGGAGTGGATGGCCAAAACACCACTCCTTGGGTGAAAGGGACTCATTACTAACTGCAGAATTTTATTGGAGAGCCACAATTCTCCATTTCACTTTTCCATCCCCTCCATTTCTCAATCATTTTTCTTCCTTCTTAAAATGTGCATCTCACAAAAACCTTCTCACACTCAATTTTAACCAATATATAAATTTACCCTCTCTTAATTTTGTTAGCATGCTATCTACGCATCAGTATTTAATTAATTTCTTAAAAATTAAAAATATTAAAATGTTATATATTTTTATATTTTTAAAAAATTAATTAATTATTAATATGGCATCTATATGTATGTCACATCAACAATGTTAATAGAATTCATTTTGAGGTACTTTAATAAACATCACAAATTTAAATACTAAAAGAGAGGAAAATAATAAAAAAGGTTAAAATGACTTCTTCTTCTTCTTCTTCTTTTTTATAAAGTTAGAGGCCAAATAAATCATTAGGTGCACCCATGATAAGGGTGAAAGAAAATATTATGTTAAAAATATTTTTTTTAAAATTTATATAATAATGAATATAAATGGAGTGGCAACAAACTTGTATTTTAACACTATTTGAATATGTGTTTGATCTTTGGATTTATAATTTATAATTGTTTTATTTAAAGATGACATAAAAGTATAAAAAGATAAAAATGTCATCATAATCATATTAATTAGAATTTAAAAGAAATGCTAATTTGTATTTTTATAATTGAGTTAATGACTCAAATAAGAGTGACACAAACCCAGAAAGTGATTAAACATAAGTGTTTGATTAATTATAATTAAAAAATTACTTATTTCTATAATTTCATAATCGGCTCGGTTATAGGTCACCCAAAATTAAATTAAATGTACCACAAAAATATATAACCCTATAAAACTAATTTAATTTGATATAAATGTAAAGGGTAATTATTCTATCCTAAAGTTGTCTATGGTTTGGTCCGAATGTTCGCCTGAAAATAAAAGGGTTTAGACAAAAATATAAGCTCGAAAAATAGACTTAGATAAAAAATAAGGTCCATTTAGAAAATGGGTCAGACCTCGGGTAAGGTTTTTGACCTGTGCTCAGGTCGGCCCGAATTTGCAATAAAAAATCCATGCTATTTTATTGTTGTTTTTCCATGTTTTGCTATTGTTTTCCTACGATTTCATTACCATTTTGTTGTTAGTGTTTAAATATTGTATAATACTTATTTTATTATTAATTTTGCTACTATTTTAGAGGCATTTGCTTATTAAGTTACACTTATCTTACTGTTAGTTAAGTATAAAGACTTTTTAAATTTATTTTCAATTTGTTGAAAAATATTTATTTTAATATTTTCAATATATTTGATGTATTATATATTTTTTTTAAAAAAATTATATAAAAAAATACAGGTGGGCCGAGTTGGACTTAGGTTTTAACATTTTTATCTGAGTCGAGTTTAGACAAAAATTTAAACTATTTTTTAGGTTAGACTAGACTTGAGGCCTATTAATCGAGCCTAAAATTTTATCTGAACCCGACCCAATCCTATCGATGCAATTCAATCCACAGACAACTCTATCCTATCCACACTTACAAGTGAGTTTTTTTTTTAAATATTTTAATTATTTTAATACACCCTTAAAAACAAATGGCATCTTTTTACTCCACTAATAATATAAATGAATGCGCAAACTTAGGTGGAAGCATGCACGGAGATTAGTGTACAATAAACTCTTTGAAATTACTTTTTAATACTAATACAAAATAATGCATTGATGAAATGGCGTGTAGTGGAAGTCAAATATTGCAAAATCTTAGAGAAAAAGTAGAGATTTAGCTTTATTGAGTTGATTTTCCAAAACAACTTTATGTGTGAATATATAGGAAGGGTCCAAAATAATTGAACTATTTCAGCTAACTTTATTATGGGTGCCAATGATTTTAGTTATGAGGGGCAAATGCAATGAAGTACAACCTAACCTATCCTCCAAAATCATCAGATGCACCACCCATGGGGGAATTTATAATTTTTTTTAAATTTTGAAGATAATTTCACAAAATTAAAGGAGCCAAAGCCGTCTCTTTAATGCGTCTCTTAATGACAACATGTTTAGTATTGTTTTTAAAAATACATTTGAGATAAAAGTATTGTTAAACAAAATATTTTTAAGCTTTTCAAATATGCTTTTTGGACAAAAAATCTTCGTAAAACAGAAAAAGAAAATTTTAATTTTGTTCAAAAAGTGATTTTTGACTCAAAAGTACTTTTGAAAATAAATGCTAAATTAAGTTAAAGTGATGTTAAATTTTGAATAAAAAAATTAGTTCCAAATAACTAATGTTGCCCATATCTAAATTAACAATTAGATCTAATTATGGCAATATTTTTAGAATCAGATTGGTGATTGAATAGGTCAGATCGTTAGTTTATCGATTCAATTAGTTTGACTGAATCAATTGGCTAGTCCAATTAAATTAAAAAATATAAAAAAATCCGATTCAGCCAATTTTTTGCATCGTTCAATCGATATGTACCAATTCTCCATTCAACCGATTCAATACCCTTCTCTGAATTGATACTCGATCAATTTTCGACCTAATTAATTTGATCAATCAATCCGATTCGATTCAAACAACTTTAAATTTTGAGATAAGTTAGCTTTGATTGTTGTGTTAGCTTAAAACCAATGGATGGAAACGTGTCCTATAATTTGAAGCACTATTTTTTCTTTTCTCTTTTTCCTTTTAATACTCGATTCCTAAATTAAAATTAAAGTTAAATTTAATTGGATTAAATCAACCTTGTTTTCTCTATTTACAAAAAAAAAACAAACACGAAACCTCACAAAAACAACATCAAACTCGAAATCTCACATAAGCATTATTTGAAGCACAAGTTTGATGATAAAAGATGAAAGGGCAGTTGTTTTATGTATGTTTGCGGTTCGTACCAAAAACATATGGAGGTGTGGCAACGGGCAATGGGTGTTTAAATGGCGGATGCTTAAAGGAGGTGATATGTATGTAAGGAATCCGGAAATGGTGACTGGCAGTAATTTGGACGTTAGTTGTTGGGTTGCTACTCTCCATTTTGTCATGCTCTTTATTTAATTTATCTTCTCTCCATTGCAGTAAAAATCAAATCAGTAGATTATATATAATAAGACAACAAGTTTTACAATATTCATTAAAATAAAAATTATTATAATAACTTCATAAATATTAATTTTATAATTATTAAAATATTTAAATTAGCTTCAACACCGTTTACAGTAAGTTTAACCGACTTTTATCGATTCAACTTTTTTATTTTTGATTCCATGATCTAACCCATTGATTCGATCCGATTCTGACAATTATATTTTTTTTCCACCTTTATCATCTTTCACCATTCATCTTTTATTAAATTCAACCCTTGCCACGATGGACTCGTTTGGTTTTTTAATTAGAATAATTTTTATTCATTTAGGTTGTGTTTGAATCTTGATAAATAATTAAAATTATCATTTCATTAAAAATAAAAAATTTCAACATTTAATAATTATTTTAATTTTACTTAATATAAAATTGTCAATAAAAATGTTAAATAATATAAGTAGTTAGATAGCTACTTATCACTTATGTCTCGTTTGGTTATTAATGTAATAACATGAGAAAAAAACTTATTTATTACATATGTATTGGTTGAAAGGCTATATAGGCCTTTAAATTTTGATGAAAAATCAATTAAGCCCTCAAATTCTCAAATTGTATCAATTAAACCTTTGACCTCCGTCTTTGACTGTTGAAGCGCTGACATGGCCTAACGTATTCAAATAATTGGATATATTCACATTTAAAAAAATCTTACATGCATGATTAATAAAATTTAAATTTATTTAATTTATAAAATATTTTTTATTTTTATACAAACTAAAAGGTATAAATAGAATTAACATATTGATACACATATCATATTTTTAAAGAAAATTAATTTTATATAATCTAAAAATCATTTTAAATAAATTTGGACATACAATTGTCCAGATTTACATTATACCTAGACAACTGTATGTCCGATTTATTCGATTTAACTTTTAAATGGTTTTATTAATTTTTATTTTTGAACATTTTAAATTTTATAAATTTTAATAATGTTTTAAAATTTTAAAATAACTTTTTTTAATTTTTAAAAGTTTAAAGCTTTGAAATGAATGAACCTGAACAATCACATGTCTAGGTTCATTCTAGTAAAAAATTTAAAATTTCTTTTAATTTTTTTACTTTTTGTTGATGCGGACATCAACAACTTCTATTGACATGAAGCGCCGCATTACCATTGTTAACGACCATGTTAGTGCTATAATGGTTAAATATGAAAAATGTTTGTCAAATGGCTTAATTGATGCAATTTGAGAGTTTGAGGCCTTCATTGAGTGCGTTTTTTTACTGAAGGGCTTAATTGATTTTTTTGCCAAAGTTCAAGGGCTTATATACTCCTTTAGCATGTATGTATTACAATAGCTAGATATAAAATAAAGAATAATTAGTGCAAATTTGAACTTGAAATTAAAAGATAAGTAAAAACATTTGTAAAAAATAAGACCTTTTCAAAATAAATGAAAATTATTGCTTCTCTTTGCTAAAAATAGGTAATGAGAGTGGCTAAAATTATCAATTGAATTAGTTTATTGCTAATTCATATACTAAAATCTGAGTAAAAATATTAAATTAATTTTATTTTATTGAAAAATAAAATAACTTATATTTTTTTAATATATATATATATATATATATTAAGATTACAATATCTTTTACCCAAAACTATTCAAAATAATATAAAATTTATATTAATAAGATTAAAAAATTAAGAAAAAATATTAAAAAATATTTATTTTTATCAAACATAGTTGTATTTAGTACTTATATTTTACAATTTAACAAAAAAATTATTATAAATTTAACACTTCTAAAATTAACACTAAAAATTCAACACTTAATTTTTAAAATTTAAAATTTTAATTTATCACTTTACACTCTAATTCAAAAATTGTGACATGTCTCATTTATTTATTATTTATTTTTAAATATTAATTAAATTTATGCCATAATTTTTAGGAGATAAATATCAAAATTATACATTAACTTTGATTCAACGTGCAATTTAATGTATGAATTCTGATTTGGTGTAATTATACACATGGTACTTTAATTGCAATTCAAATGTATACATAAAACTTTTTTTTTTTGGTGAAAAAAGAAATTACAACTCAAAAATCAAACATTCATAAAACTCAATACATAATTATTATCAACTAACCGCAACCTTGGTTCCTTATCTCTCCTAAGCTTGACTATCTTATCAGCAATTCCATTCTCTTTTCTTGGAATATGTTGAAGATTCCAATGACTCAGAAGCTTCAACAATAAAAGAATTCTCGTAACTAAAGCAGAATTAGAACCTTCACGAACTCCTTCATGAATGAGGTTAACCGCTTCAAGATTGTCCGTCCGGATGAGAACTTTCCGAAAGCCACGATTAAGGGTAATTTGTAACCCATCTAGAATGCCCCATAATTATGAATCAATAACTTCACAATTTCCCAAATACCTTGTGAAGCCAACAATCCAAGTTCTCTTATGATCTCGTAGAAGCCTTCTAGCTGTAGCAAACACATCCCCTTTTTTGATCGAACCATATGTGTTCAAATAGACCTAACCATCCGAAGAAACATGAACGAAATCCTTCCTAGAGCGTTTAGTGTCTTGCGATCTAGACACTGAAACATATTGCTTTGCTCAACATAGGGAGGCTTTGATAATCTCATCGGTACACTAAGAAAGACCTTTAAATGTGCGTAGATTCCAATTTTTCCATATGTGCCAAATGATAATCCCGAACAAACAAGGCCAATTGACTCCACCCACTAGCTTTATGGCTTGCTGATTTCATAAATTAAGCTCTATCCATTCGTGAAGAGACCTTGCAAAAAAAAAAAGATTGTTTACTTGTAGGGATTAGCTGCATCCAGATCTCCCTTGCCGTTGTGCAATCCCAAAGCACATGAAGGATATCCTCATAATTATGGCTACATGTACCACAAGCAATTTCAAAGCCCAATCCTCTTCGTATTCTTTCAACATTAGTGAGTAAACAGTGTTTAATAATAAGCCAAATGAAGACTCTAACCCTTTGTGGCCCATGATAATTCCATGATAACTTCCAAACATCCTCTTTCGCATTCCATGAATCTTTCCGAAGTTTCTTGTATGCACTTTTAACTGAGAAAGCACTAGACATAGTTCCCCCCAAAATAATTCTATCCATGCCACAATTTGGTTGAGGTGGCGGAATCCCTACAATCTATTGAATGATATCTTCAGATAACCAAAGGCAGAAGAAGTCCAAATTCCAATCCCTATTCTCCGTGACCATCTCACTAAGGGAACGATCCATATCCAAGCTAGAATTGCATGCTATCTTTTTAGATAGCGGCCCAACATTAGGAACCGAAGAATCCTTCTAGCAGTTAATATTGTGCCCAGCTCCAACAGACCAGAGCAAATTCTCCCGTTAATATTGAGTCAATTATTCATATTAAATGAAATAAATACATCAATTTTTTATATTCAATAAATATAATTATTTGTGTATGCAATATATTAACATAAAACATTAATATTATATTGATAATTGTGTTAGTAATTTATGAAAATTGAATCAAATCAATATTTAATATATAAAATTGTACAAAATTAAAGTTCATATGTAGTTTAGACATTATCTCTAATTTCTAGATATAAGGGTTAAAAAAGACGATATATTTTTTTGCAAATAAAATCAAATTCATCATGAAAAACGTATCTAATTAAACCCTTTGATTAATGGTTTCCGTTATTGACCATTACTTTGCTAATGTAACCATTAATGATATGAACTAGCCCTCGTGATGTTGACACGACAAATCTTGTTTTTTTATTCTTCGCATTCTGTAAGTCTATTAAGGAAGTAGATATTGGCCACGAGTTTTAAAATTGCTCCGTATTCAGGATGAAGATCGAATCCTTAACCATTACTTAATATAAGAGAAACCCTTACCATCTTGTCTAACTCTCATGATTAAGCCAACATACAACTTTAAACAAAGTATCAATACTAATTATTAAGACATTACTAATTAATTTTTAACTAACTAAAACTAGCGGGCAAAATGCCCAAATATACCAAAAATATATATATTTACGGAAAAGGGCCAAAAATTTTAAAATTTACAGAAAAGGGTCATTTCTCCACAAAACGCGTCCACGTCAGCAGCGTTTTGTAGGGATGTGAGAGAAAGCGCCACTTGGGGAGCTTTGTGTTACATTAGCACAAAGCGCTACCGATGAGGACGCGCTTTGCTGATGTGGCAAAAGCGCTCCTCTAAGGGCGCGCTTTAGCCCTGCAACGGTCCAAAAATTTCCCTATAAAACCCCCAACCCTTTTATTTTTTCACACTTTAGTCCTTACTCAACATTCTCTCAACTTTCTCTCAAATTCCTCTCAAATTTCTTTTAAAGTCCTTGAAACTTCCTCTCAAATTTCAAAATAGTCTTTTAATATTTACAAAAAAGCCCTTTTTAATTTTTTTAATATATTTTTTTGGAAAATTTTAAAATTTTCGATTGTATTACCAATGGCCGGGGAATTAATTTGTCTAGATGATAAGCACATCTCCTTCGATCAAATGCAAATGGTAAGTTTTAATTTTAATTTTTCAATATTATTTAATATTTTTTAGGTTTATGCAATTTTAATTAATTTTTATTTTATAATTTTTTAAACAGTCTGTAGATCGGGTGTTACAATGCTATATTCGCAATATGCATGGTCCCTCATCGCCGTTGATCGAAAATTACCTGCGGAAAGTGGGTTTTTGGCACGTGGCCACGATAGGCCGGGGGTTCAAGTTAGGGCCAACTTGATCAGTGCGTTCATAGAGAGGTGGAGACCCGAGACGCACACTTTCCATCTTCCATGCGGAGAGTGTACCATCACTCTGGAAGATGTGCAGTTGCAATTGGGATTGCCGGTGGACGGGTAGGTAGTCACGGGGTCTGCAACTTCTACCAATTGGATGGCCGTATGCTACGAACTTCTGGGTGCCATTCCGGATAATATTCATGGAGGTCGGATTGAGATAGCCTGGTTACGAGACACATTCTTGGAGCCGAATGATGGTTTGACTGAAATAGAAAGAATACGCTATGCTCGGGCATACATTCTTGAGATAATTGGAGGCTATCTGATGCTGGACCTGTCTAGAAACCTCGTACACTTGAGATGGCTACTGAAAACTTGTTGATTTTAAAGCAGCCGGTGAATTGAGTTGGGGCCTGCCGTGCTATCAAAGTTGTATCGGGAGATGTGCGGGGCAACACGGCCGAGTAAAGTGAAAATCGGAGGTTGCCTATCACTACTGCAGTCATAGGCATGATTTCAATTTCCATTTTTACGTTCTCGACTCAACCACCCATATTCATTCTCACTAATAACGAGGTAAATTTAATGTTATATTTTACAATTATTACGTAGATTTATAATATAATTGTATGCTAAAATTTATTTAATTAGGTGGAACCATTCATGAGTTATTTGGAATACCTACCACGCTTGAAGATATCGACTTCTATTAGACCAACGGTTGGAATCACAAGTAAGTTTCAATTTCATATTTATAATTTAGTATTTTGTATTTAGTGTTTAGTATTATGTATATAACTAATATTTTGGTCATGTTAATATAGTTTCAATGGAGACAGTACGAGGATCCGGCAATTCGGGCAGTAATTTCGGAGGAGTTCTTGCAAAATCCAAGCATTTGGCATGTGAAGGTCCCATTGATCAACTATGCCACCGTGGAGATGCACCAGTCAGATCGGATTCTGCGACAATTTAGATTCAGATAATCGATTCCCGTGCCACCTGAGATGCTCGATGATGAGCACAAAGTCGACTTACGGTAATTGCACACGGATTGGCCAAGATTTTGGTCAGTATATATCGAGATGTGGGAGAACCGGTATGACTATTTACCTATTCGAGAACCGATCGTCGTTCTTGAGTTAGCGTGCGTGCCAAAATACATGCCATGGTTTAGGATCCATGGTAAGCCGTATTTGTTGTCGGAAGAAGAGAGACGACGGTAACTTAGTGAATAAAGGGAACGACGGGGCCCTTTAAATCCAATAAGAAAGGGTGATGAAATGGGACCATCAACAGCGCCGACATAGTT
Organism: Gossypium rotundifolium; assembly: GCA_025506655.1. Classification (NCBI taxonomy): domain Eukaryota; kingdom Viridiplantae; phylum Streptophyta; class Magnoliopsida; order Malvales; family Malvaceae; genus Gossypium; species Gossypium rotundifolium. The sequence continues at coordinate 35,093,850 of CP106734.1, forward strand.
ACCGGGCCCATCAACAGCGCCCACACAGTCACCGGGCTCATCACTTCAGTCGACGACACCGACATCACGGTCTTTGGCCTTTATGCCAGGTGCGTACCCTAGCCCTTATATGTATCATAACCCATATATGCTTCCTTTTCCCAATCCCACCCCAGGTTGGAATGCATGGCCGGTTCGAGTCAATTTTCGACTACTCGATTGGCCAGCCGATCTTGAGGCCGCCGTCGTGTGACGGATCACAGGAGGCACCGTCGGGGAGCACTTTTTTTTACCAGTCTCCTTCGCCATACTGGATTCAGACACCCCCCGGTGGTTTATACAAACACCTCCGCAGTCGTTATTTTATCAAGGTGGGTCATCCTCCCAATACCCACAACTGCACCCACTACTGGGAGGAACTGAATCCCCCTTGGAGGTTCCACGACCTCACGGAAGCTAGAAGAAGGAGGAATCCAACGCGTAACTGCCAACCACCCCGTGTGACACTGATTCCGACCGATATCAACATTAATTCGGACGAGCTTTTTTATTTTTTAATTGTAATATTTTTTAATTTTTTAATAAAATAAAAGTTATTTTTTATTTGTATTTGTAATTTAATTTTAATATCTTCAATAAAATAGAAGTTGTTTATTTTTATATGTAATTTAATTTTAATTATTTTAATAAAATAAAAGTTATTTTTATTTTTATTTTTGTAATTTTGTTTTAATATATTTAATAAAATAATAGTTGTTTAAATTTTTTGTAATTTAATTTTAATATATTTAATAAAATAGAAGTTGTTTATTTTTTATTGGAATTTAATTTTAATACCTTTAATAAAATAGAAATTGTTTAATTTTTATTGTAATTTAATTTTAATATATGTAATAAAATAAAAATTGTTTTTATTTTTATTTTTTAATTTAGTTTTAATATATTTAATAAAATAAAATTTGTTTTTATTTTTATTTTTGTAATTTAGTTTTAATATATTTAATAAATTAAAAAGTTGTTTTTATTTTTATTTTTGTAATTTAGTTTTAATATATTTAATAAATTAAAAGTTGTTTTTATTTTTATTTTTTGTAATTTAGTTTTAATATATTTAATAAATTAAAAGTTGTTTTTATTTTTTATTTTTGTAATTTAATTTTAATATATTTAATAAATTAAAATTTGTTTTTATTTTTATTTTTGAAATTTAGTTTTAATATATTTAATAAATTAAAAGTTATTTTTATTTTTGTAATTTAGTTTTAACATATTTAATAAATAAAAAGTTGTTTTTATTTTTATTTTTTAGTTTAGTTTTAATATATTTAATAAATAAAAGTTATTTTTTATTTTTTATTTTTGTAATTTAGGTTTAATATATTTAATAAAATAATAGTTTTTTAATTTTTGTAATTTAGTTTTAATATATTTAATAAAATAATAGTTGTTTATATTTTTTGTAATTTAATTTTAAAATCTTTAATAGAATAGAATTTGTTTAATTTTTTATTGAAATTTAATTTTAAAATAAAAGTCCAATATTTGTAATTTTATTGTAACTTAAAGGTTTTTTTTTCCAACTTAGTCATTCTACAAAAGTTCACCGTTTTCATCAACAAATAAATAAAATTTACATAGACACCAAGAGACAAAAAAGTTAAGAAGACTGTCAACTATTCCGATTTGGACATGGATGAGATGTATGGCCTGGGTTCCTACACCATCCGCACAACCTACGTTGGTTGCTCGTTTCTCGGATATTCATATTGTTGCGTATTCTACTCGAGAAAGGTCGACCTTTTAGTTTGCGCCTCAGTTGTCTATCCAGCAACAGCTTATACGGTGCAAGCGATACCCGACGGCCACTTACGTTCATCTGGGACTGGTGGGAATACATGTCTTCATACGTTGTACATGTTTTCTAATTTATACACTTCGTCGACATAGCTCATGAGATCAAGACGGAGATTCTAACAAGCCACAAGTACATGAGCGCATGGGTAATGAAGTGCATCAAATATCTCACAGTCGCAGGTCCTATTTCTCAAGTGTACACGATACTACCCACCAACAATACCTTGGTTCGGTCTGTCAAACTCAGTCACACAAAACCATAGGTTGTCGCGATCGTGACACACTGTGTGCATGGTGTTGGCCCGTGCCTTCCTTTATTAATTTCTCGCAAGACCTTCACGCTCCATACATGGCCTCCTTGCATTTGGCCTTTATAATTCACTGCTCACTTTGGAAATAGTGCCGCTAAATGAAAATATGTCTCTCACACATCGATGTTATCGGTAAATGACGCGTTCCTTTTAGAATAGAATTTATGCATTCTGCCGCGTTTGAGGTCATATGACCATATCGTAGGCCGCCATCGTATGCTTGTGTCCACTGTTCGAAAGGAATATTGCACAGGTAGTTTGTGCCTTCTTCGTTATTTGATCGTAAACTCGCCAACATCTCCTGAAAACGATCCTTATTGATCTCGTACCCTACCAATATACGTTAATAGCGAATATTACATACCACTCTTCAATTAAGAATAAATTGAATATTACAAACGAAATTATATTAATAGATATTACATACCTATATTGGTCACTTACTTGCACTGACTTCTAGATTGATGTTGCCCGTAGTAGTTGGATGCAACATGCATTAGGCAATATCGATGGTATGTGCGATGCCACAGGCTTCCTTGTCACTCTATTGCGACTAGTATTTCAGGGCCCCGATCCGATATAACGCATATATCAGGTTGGAGGCAAACATGCCTCCTTAACCTAGATAGGAAAAAATCCCAGTCATCAGCTGACTCCCCCGGTGTTATTGCGAATGCAATCGAAAGGATTCTCCCACTGCCGTCCTGTGCCACTGCTAGCAATAGCCGATGCGTATATCTACCATACATAAAGTGCCGTCAATTTGTACCAATGGCTTGCAGTATATAAATGCATCTTGGCATTGCTTAAATGTTCAGAAAAGACACTTGAACACTGCGCATCCACGGAGCAAATGATCGTTGTAGTACGCTGGTTCCGTTTCAAGGTCTGTTATGCTGCCTAGGACATATCTCTCCAGCACCTGACACTACTGCCACACTTCATTATATGAAGCGTCCCACCAATCATGCAACTTTTTCAACGCCTTTTGCTTGGCTATCCAAGCCTTCTTGTAAGAGGGCGTGTACCCCAATTGGCTACGAATATTGCCAATTAAGGCTGGCACTGTAGTCTTGGGATCGACCTTCACCGTAGGTATTATTAAGTCAGCCAACATCTCTGAATCCATCTTCGAATGATTTTGTGTAACACCTGTCAACGAAGTACGTTAAATAATGCAACATTACGTAATATTAGTATTATTCAAAAATATTGAACACATAGTGATACTGTACTTGCAAGACATATATGTGGACCTTTGTACTTTTTGATCTTCCACAAGCCTGTCCTTTTCCTTAACGAGGTCATGATTTTCCATGAACATGTACCGTCTTGCACTACACACTTCGCCTCGTACTTATCGAGCTTAGATTTAAACACATTGTAGTTAACCCCGTTCTTGATGCTGTATTGTTTCAATGCAGCAAGAAAAGCATTCTTGTTGGAAAACTCGTTACCAACTTCTAATTCGCCCGAATCCAATGACGAAGTTGTACGGTCACGCGTCCGGTGTGGTAGTTCAGGAAACTCTAATGCATCGTCTTGAGATAGATCGACATTATGCATGTGGGTTGGTGGCAAGTATGCCCTGAATAGCGGATCTTCTTCTTCTTCGTCTGAACCGCCCTCAACATCTTCAGGTACTGTTGGAACAAGCTCCGGTTCAGAAAATAATCCAACTTCTGCACCATTGAGCCTAGGCTCTCGAGGTGAATCCACATCCGACTCATCATCTGATCCACCATAATCTGCAATGAACGAGGGCCCCTCGCTGGTGGATATCGTGGGGAGTACATTATCCCTCCTTAAACATCTTTTGTAACGTTCCCAATCATATGTGGATTGCCAACCACTAGAAGCTGATGACGTCCCCCAATACATATTTCTATCATCGGACGTCGAAGGAAGGATATGCATGTCCCATCCACCAACCGAGTGTCGTGCAGGGGTTATGTTTTTCATACTACCACCAAACATGGGCACTTTCTTATTTTTCCTCCCACTAACAGAGTGTTTGCTTGGGGTCGTGTATTCCCTCGAAAAGAAGTAGATGTTGAGGTCGAAGGAATATCACTTGGCGATAAAAATTATACATATACCTCAAGATAGGGTGATCCACTGGCAAGATGAGTCTCCACCATTGCCTCAAAGCTCCGAAGACCTTTGATGTCGAATGATTCATATCTCACCGGATCAATCGAAGCGTAAAATCTATACTTAATAGACTAAACTTTCATTGGCGTTGTTCCGAAGATTTTATGCCTAATTCTTTTGTGAAGTTTTAACAAATCTATGTTCCGATTAAAATCCAGTCACGCTGTGTTCTCCGATAAAAAAATAACAACATTTTCGGTGTCACAAACCTCACCATCATAGTAAATAACAGCATTAATAAGTTCACTCATTTTTAGTTTCTATTTTTCTTTTGCCTCAATTTCTGTTATGCAACCTGAGAATGAAATTTGGCTGATTTATAGTATAAGGATTGCCACAGACTACTGTATGGAAAGAGCGTCCACGTGGGAGCTCTTTTCGCCTTCTCCGACGACAGTGCATCCGCTTGAAGCGTTTTGGGTAATCTTTGTTCGTAAACGTCTTCTCAAAATTATTTTACCGAGACTCATCAGTAGCAAAAGAGCGCCCACGTGGGAGCTCTTTTCAAGATTTTGCCGACAGTGCATCCTGCTTGAAGCATTTTGGGCATTGTTTGTTCAAAAACGTCTTTTCAAAATAATTTTACCGGAGACTACTATAGCAAAAGAACGTCCACGTGAGAGCTCTTTTCAGTACTCTTACTGACAGTGCATCCTACTTGAAGCGTTTTGGCCACTGTTTGTTTAGAAACGTCTTCTCAAAATTATTTTGCCAGATACAACTATCAAAATAATTCAAATAATTTTTTTTGCTAATATATTTTACCCAAAACCCTAAATATATTTTTACTAAACCCTAATTAATCTTAATCTACTCCATTAAACTTCCCCTAAAAACCTTAAATTTGACGACCCTAAAAAATCATAAACCCTAGCCCAAAAACCTTAAAATTTCATACCTTAACACTAAAAACAGTTGAAAAGGCAAACGAGGAAGGAGGGCGAAAGCGCGCCCTTGGGGGAACGCTTTTGTTACATCAAGAAAGAAAAGCGCCCTCGTCGGCGCGCTTTGATGATGATGTGGCAAAAGCGCCCCCCAGGGCTTTTTTTTGTCAGATTTCCACAAAACGTTGACGTAGACGCATTTTGTGAGAAATGACTATTTTCTATAAAATTTAAAATTTTTAACCATTTTCTATAAATATATATATTTTTGGTATATTTAAGTATTTTGCCCAAAACTAACTGTCAACATTTATTATAATCCCAAATAAAATATAACCTTTATTATTATTATTATTATTTAGGAAAACACTTATTTATACTATTTTAATAATAAATAATAAATAAAACAAGAAAATGCCACGTGTATAGTTGCAAAGCCCAGCTCACAAGCAAAAAAGAAAAAAAAAAAAAAAGAAGAAAAGCAGAGATTAAGGCTTAAGCTGAAGCCTCTTTTTCACTTGCTGGAACCTTCATTTGCTGCTTTAGCTTTTTATCGAAGAGTTTCATTTTTTCTTTGATTTGTTTGTGTAGAGAAAACTTAGAAAAGATTTAAAAGAACAAAAAAAGGATAAAAATCAGATCAGATCTTTCAAAAACATTTTTTCCTTAATTTTTAATATCGCTACTACCATTTTTTTCCAGAAATTCCTCCACATTTCCCACAAAGTTTCTTCTTTTACTTTTATGGTGTGTGTTTATTTTCTTGGGTTCTCTCTCCTATTCTCGAGAGATTCGGTGCGGTTGTGGTTTGATTGATAGATTCCCACCTTCGCTCTCTGGAGTCTTTCATCTGTGGGTGCGTTTTCTTTTTCTTTCTCTTGCTTCTTAATGGTGGAAATGGAGGATTGTGGAGATCCGTACAATTGATATAATAAATAATCAAGCATTGTATTTGTGAGAGTTTTTGAATGCGTTGCGGGCGTCTTCTTCTTTTAATAGCTTTAACTGCGCTTTTACTCTCATTTCTTAACGGTTTTTCTTTCACTAACTCCATTATTCTACTTTCACTGAAATTTAACGCCTTCGGTTTGGGGTTTTTATTTGGGTTTAACTTTAAAGGGTAGAGGTTTTAAATTTTTGGGGAATTGGGTTTTATTTTATATTGTTTTATACCTTCAACAATCATGGAGCAAGATTAATGATAACTGAGAGAAAAAAAAAAAAAGCTTATTCAATATTTTGTCCAGATCTGATCATCTCTTCATTATTTCTTGTCATGTCTCAACTCTAGATTTCATTTTAGGTTTACTTTTTGCATAAATTTTGCTGATTTTTTTTTGTAGTCATTGCTTCTTTACATCAAATGATTCATTAGCTTCTGTTTTCTAATTGTTTTCAACAATGTGCAGATCATGATGGGTTTTTTACATTCTATTCAACAGTACTAATAGCTTTAAAAGATCAAAGCGTTTTCCTTCTGAGTTGCCAGAGATGTCAGGTATATTAATTAATTCTACTCTGTGTTTGTTAGTTTTATTATGAAATGCATTTATGCCCTGTTTAATTTATTGTATGGGAAAAAAAAATAAAGGGGTGGAAGAAATTGGGGCAAATGATGAAAGCAGAGATAGAAGGTCTGATTTTGATAACTCTGAGGATGAGAGAAGGAGATCCAAAATTGGGAATCTGAAAAAGAAGGCCATAAATGCGTCCAACAAGTTCACTCATTCTCTTAAGAAAAGAGGGAAAAAGAAAATCGATTACAGGGTCCCTTCTGTATCCATTGAGGATGTCAGGGATGCAAAAGAGGAGGGTGCTGTACATGAATTGCGTCAAAAGCTTCTTCATAAGGATTTGTTACCTCCTAGGCATGATGATTATCATACTTTGTTGAGGTCAGTTGTTGCTTTCAAACACAGTGGACAAGCTCTAATTTGTTCATGTTTCACATTATATCTACCGTACTAATGTATGCTGAGAAGGACTTCTACTCCTTAAACTTGTAGATTCTTGAAAGCTAGAGAGTTTAACATTGAAAAAACAATCCAGATGTGGGAAGAAATGCTTAAATGGAGGAAAGAGTTTGGAACAGATACCATTTTGGAGGTGAGAAATGTAAACTTTGTTGTATCTTTTCATTGCCTTTTCACTGGAGAGGAGTTAACAAATAAAACCTCAAATGAGTTGCATCACTTTTGATTAAGCCAAACAGTTTTCAGGCACCCTTTTAAATATTTTGTTTGCTTTCAAGATTAAGGGCTAGGATTTTGTTTTGATGTATCTTTTTATCATACAAAGTTTAACCTTTTGGCTATCAACAGGATTTCGAGTTTGAAGAGCTAGAAGAAGTATTGCAATACTATCCTCAAGGGTACCATGGAGTTGACAAGGAAGGGAGACCTGTTTATATTGAGCGGTTAGGAAAAGCCCATCCAAGTAGGCTTATGAAAATCACCACCATAGACCGATATTTGAAGTACCATGTCCAAGAGTTCGAGAGAGCTCTATCGGAGAAATTCCCTGCTTGTTCAATTGCCGCAAAGCGACAAATCTGTTCAACAACTACTATATTGGATGTACAAGGACTGGTATTTGCCTTTTATCTTGTGCCCTTCAACAAATTGAGATTTGACAACATTGTTCATTCCATTACGGCAGAACGTTGTTAGTCTTGTACCTTTTAGAAAATTTTGCATTGTCATTCTACTTAACAATTGTCTTTTATACGTAGGTCTAGACTAGAACTAAATACAAAAGCTTCCTTTTACCTTAATCCTTGCTATGGCCCCATTTCACCGATGACTTGAAGCAGATTTCCTAATGGAGTGTGCAATATAGCCTGTCACATTTTCTATGGAATGTTGCAATACTTCCTTCCTCTAGGATAGTTACTTTCTTTTCTTTATAGCAGCCTAACACCTGCCCCTTCCAGCAGCCTAATGGTCCTAATGGTAGAATTATATTGATGGTTAAATTTTGTTTTCCAACTGATTGATGTTTATTGTTTCCTTTAGAGCAGCCTAATGGTAGATTTATAATCAGCAATTGAATGTTATTTTGAATGTAGGGCATGAAGAACTTTAGCAGGACTGCTGCAAATCTTTTGGCTGCCATGTCTAAAATAGACAACAGTTATTACCCTGAGGTATCTGATCTTATCCATTCATGTTTTTACTTTCTGTAGCTAACTGGAATGTAAATCTTTTTTATATGGCTTTACAGACATTACACAGAATGTACATAGTCAATGCTGGTCCTGGATTCAAAAAGATGCTTTGGCCTGCTGCTCAGAAGTTCCTCGATGCAAAGACAATCGGGAAGATAAATGTAAAGGATATGGCTTTGGGCATTCTTCTTTTGATTCCCTTTCTCCTACTCTGTGGTTATTCAATGTTCTATTTACTAATTTCAGGTTTTGGAGCCCAAATCTCTCGGTAGGCTACTGGAGATCATTGATTCTAGGTCTGTTAATTACCTGTTCATTCTTGCCCTTGCAAGAGTTCACCTTGTGATCCCTCCTAAGTCCTTGCTTATTCTTCTCCTCTTTCAGTCAGTTACCAGATTTCTTAGGAGGGTCATGCACTTGCTCTACAGATGGAGGGTGTCTTAGATCCAACAAAGGTCCATGGAATGATCCAGAGATAATGAAGGTAGCCATCCCCTTAATCAAAGTACCTGTAATATGATGTTTCCTTTTTTTTTCCTTACATGTGGAATGGTTGTTAGATGTGATTTTTTGTTTTATACGGCTTTTACCTGGAGACTAACATGTGTTTCCATTGATAGCTTGTACATAATGCAGAGAGAACATTTGTTAGGCAAATTACCAGAGTATCAAATGACCAGCATAACTATGAATCTTATGTTCAGATACGGCCACTAAAGGTAAGTTGCGATCATTCAGGACAATAATGTTAGGTGGTTATATCTTTTGATGCTTATGTTTCAACACGTGCTCTGTCAGGGAATGACTAGTGACACATCAGCAGCAGAGTCAGAGATCAATGACCAGTGTTCTCCAACTGAACGGAGGAGCTCTGCATTTCCTTGTTTGGCACCAGTTTGCGAAGACGTGAGTTGCAAAAGTAGGGAATTCTGTTTTATTGGTAACTGATGCGAGTTTCTGACCCTCTTAATAAGATTGATTGTGAATGCAGGTGAGGGTGTCAGATCCAAATGCTTATTATAGTTGCAATGATGGTTTCCCTATGATTGAAAAAACTATAAAAAGTGACCAAGGACTCCTATATTCACCAGATCAGTTGCCTAGTTGTAGTAATGCAGATAGCCAATCTCATCAAAGAGCATCATCTCATCAAAGAGCATCTTTTTATTCCCAAGGTATTTTAAAATGCTATTTCATCACAATAACCAGTTTCCTGTTAATTATCTGGTTTAACATAAAATATAGATAGTTAACCATGTAGTTGATGGAAGCTTTTGTCCTAATTCCCTACCCTTTAGATTTGTTTTCTAAATTGACATCAAATTTCAGGAATTCCAATCACCAATTGGATAGACAACGTCAAAGAAAAGTTGGGGAGAAGGAATATTCAGTCTTTTGCAAAATTGCTAATAGCTTTATTGGTTAGATTGGCTGCTTTTATTCGTACTGTTCGATTGGAATTATGGAGAAGACCAAACAATATACATCCTTCAAATGTGATTGGATCCAGAACAAATAGCCATTCAAATGTAACAGTGCCAGAAGCTGTTAATGAAGAAGACCATGTCCGTCCTTGTATAGAGCGTCTCCAGAAACTAGAGAAAGCATTTGAGGAACTGTGCAACAAGCCTGCTGGAATTCCATTAGAAAAGGAGAAAATGTTGATGGAATCTCTGGACCGAATCAAATGTGTTGAGTATGATCTCGACAAAACTAAGCGAGTATGGCTCAACTTGGTTCATTTAGAGAAGTCAGGTGCGGAGACCTGATTTTGATTTTAATGTTGACAGATATTTTGACAATGGTGTGTCATTTTACAGGTTTTACATGGTACAGTAATGCGGCAAATTGAGATTTCAGAGTTTCTGGATAATATACGGGCGTCTGAATATCATGTAAGTTCCATTCTCTATAGGGCTTGATCCTATTCTAATGTTTAGAAGATTGCATGTGTTTTAGTGCTCTGTCAATCTGATAGGAGCAGCAGAAAGAAAGGGGTTACTAGTAGCTAATAAAAGATGCCGTTGATTGATACTTTCACACCAAATGAAAAAGAATTTAAGACCTAATTAAGTTTAAGACCTAATCAAGGCAACCATCTGGTTAATCTGCATATGAAAAAGAAGTTTCACCACGTTTTATGAAATGTAATGTGGGGTGTAGCCTCTAAAGAGCGAAATGCAGATTAATTGTATAGAAATTTATCTCAAGTCACTGTTTAGTCGAATCAAGGAGTGATGGATGCTGGCATACTTGTTGGTTGTTTTTGCAGCGACGAAGATTGTTTTGTTGAATTTTTGGAGAGATTGACCGATATTGTTGGGAGGAGGCTCTAGGAGTAGAAGGTTGACGCTGACAATGTTCATCATCCGGGCCCAGCTTTGCTCGTGGCACCACACAGTTGATGATGAAGCATAGCGGATGGACCTTTTTTTCCTTTTAGCTTCTTCATCTCCTTTTAATCACCTACGGTACCATGACTGAAGTTACAGTTGAGGTGTACGGATTTTTCCAAAGCACACAGCTTTGAAACTGTGTATGTAGAGAGAAAATACATCTATATGTATGTATCAGTGAAAGATTTTCTTGCAAATTACATTCCTTTTCAATTTTCATTGTATTGGAATGAATTTTACAATGTCCTGCTTTAACTGTACACACTAAGCTTGTAAAACGAAAATTTGAAGTCCATCTTCCAGTGAGACAGCCACCATTAATACAGAAGTCCAAGGGAACATATAAGTGTGTATGTACAGAATGTGTGTGTAGGTAAGATGGATCTTCCATTTGTCCCATTTGATGCCACCCACCCACCAATGATGCTGTCATGGGGGGAGAATGTGGAGTTGACAAAAGAGAAGACGTGGTCTCAAATAAGCAGCACGAGCGCTGAGATGCACTGAATTTTGTTCAACTATCAGTCAAATCAATCATTCCCTATTATATATTGCCCAAAAGAAAAATATCATCAAACTTCAATATAATATCGTGCATCCATTTCATCGATGGTAATGATATATAGTCATAAAATAAATAATAAAACAAGTGTTTTCTAAGATTTTAATAGTAAAACTCATTTTGTAACTGTTCAAAATGAAATGAAAGAATGGTGGGTTTTCTTGTTCATGTTTTCTATTGAGGTTATTAATGATAGAAACTAAAATCACTTCATGGTAGGGAGGCTAAGGTGTTGGAGGTATTATAATCTTAGTAGGTTGGCATTGAATACATTTCCAATCCATATTTATATTATATTTGTGATTTTTTACTTAATAAAAAATTTGATAAGTTTTAGTTTGCTTTTTACCAAAAGCATAAAGATAAACTTAGCCCTAATGTTTACTCATTTTGGTCCTCATTTTTTGATCATCAACCTTTAAAACTTAATCAAATTGCTTGCTTTTGGATGAAAAATTTGACTCAATTGTAAAAATTTTAACGGTATTGGTGTGGCCACTAGCGTAACAATCCATGAATAATTCAGTAAATTTTAAAAAAAATCAATAAATTTCAAAAAAGTTCATAAAAACTTTTAAAAAATTTATTCATGTTAGAAGTGAAGTACACATAAAATGCCACCTGAGTTGCCATGTTAATGCCATTAAAATTTTAATAGTTCAGTTAGTTTTTCTGTCCAAAAACAATCAATTTGACTTATTTTTAAAGGTTGATGAAAGGTTGATGACGAAAATAACCCAAAAAAAAATAAGGACCAAAATAATAAAATGAATAAATGTTAGGGGTTAAAATTTTCTTTATACCTAAACAAAATTAGTATATTTATATGGTATTCACATTTTAAATTATTTTTATGTCATGTTTTATATCAATATAATTATATCTTGTTAGCTCATCTATAACTAACCATAAAAGCAATCCCCTAGCAATGAGATTGGAGAATTTCAATTTGTGAGCTAGTGTTAGAAATAAATTAAGATTTCAGGGGTATCTAGGGTATTGACTGGTTTTTTTTGGGATGAAGAACTAAGAAAGGTAAAAGAATAAAAGAATAAAAGTTAGGGAACATTTAGTCCCTCAAACGGTAATCTTTCTCAACACATTAGTTTTGGTATTCTTTTTTTATTTTTGTTTTTATGATGATGTGGCACTCTATATTGTATCATGTAACCACTTAATTTTTTCAGAAAAAATATAATTTTTATGCGATGACATGGCATTTTGATATCATTCCATGTCATTAGATTGACCAAAATTGAGAGAAGTTGTCAAGTTTAAATTAATATGAGAAAAGTTAACAAGTTCCAAGACTAAGTGGACCGAAAAAGTATAAAAATTTTGAAAAAATTATCAAATTTAAAGATTAAATAGTGATTTATACCTAAAATTTACAGGAAAAGAGAAATATATATATATATATATATATGTTTTTGTGTGTTGAGTGTTGACAATGGTATCATATTTTGTGTAATGATTGATAAATATTTATTATAGTGTGTATCTATTATGTTTATGATTTTTACCTTATTTTAATTTTTATTTTGATAATTAGAGGTAAAAGGTGAGATTGTTAGGTTTGAACCAAAATGTGGGCATTTATGTAATCAAACATTAATTTAATCACATGGTTAAAGGTTGGGCACAAAATTTATGACTACATGTGATGTGAGTTTTAGACGCAAGTCATGGTAAATGTATGATTTCATCATTTTCAAACTTATGGTTACCATTTTTAGTTATTTGTTTTTATCAATAGTGGTTCACACCAGGAAATATAAGAATAATACAAATATCTAACTTTAATTAATAATAATTTATTTTAAAAATAATTATTTTAATTCAATCGATATTGTTTTTGCTACAACAATCAATAGGACATTAATTGAAACACGTTTAAATGTATTTTTATCTCCTTTTAAGGATTGGAAGGTTATGGATAATAGTAGGAATTATATAAAAATTATCTATAATTTATATTGTATATAAAAACGTGAGTTTGAAGAAAATTTTAAAGTGATTAATATGGTTTTATTGTTCATTATATTATTAAATTTACCATTTTAAATATTTATTATTATTTATAAAATTTGTCACATTTTAAATATGAATTTTGATTTTCTAAAATATTTAAATGAGTAAATAAATGTACTTGATCATACTTATAACTAAAAATTGTGATTTTATTAAAAATTATTAAATGAATTTTTAAAAATATTACTTTTGTTTTAAATAGAAAATTTTAATTATTTATATAATAAATAATTTTTTTTCAAAATAGTGCTTTTATATTTTAATTATTTTAATATTGTTGAGTCTGCCTTGTAGCATGAGTGAGGGTTTCTTTGTCTGCTTCGTAGCACGAATTCAATTCTTAGGGTTTTGCTTTCGATCTTAGGGATTTTGCTCTCTAGGACAAAAGGGGCGGTATGGCTAACATTAGTATGGTGGATGAAGATTTAGCCAATCTCAACATTATGGATGAAGAGGAAGATTCCTTGATGGTGATAGGTGAAGACGTCGCCGCAGAGCAATTTTACGATTTATGTTTGGTGGGGTGAGTTCTGACAGATAGTGTTGTGAATTTTCCATCATTAAAAAAATACTTTAGCTGACTTGTGGCATCCACTGAGAGGGGTGGCTATCATGGAATTGGAGGATAAGCGAATCTTGTTTAGATGTTATAGCGAGATCGATTTGAAACGAGTTATGGATGGCATGCCATGGTTTTTTAACCGTCATATTATTGTTTTCCACAGATTAACAAGGGGTGAGGAACCAAATACAGTTCCCATTTGGGATACAATATTTTGGGTACAGATTCATAATCTACCAATTGGCTTAATTACGGAGGGGATGGCATGACAATTTGGGGATTTCATTAGAAAATTTGTGGAGTATGACGCATCCTTGGTGGCAAGAGGGGTTAGTAAATTTATGCTAATCAGAGTTATAATTGATACTCGACCCCCGCTTAAAAGGAAGAAACAAATTGGCATTAGATAGAATAAATTCACATATGCATTATTTCAATATGAAAGATTATCATTGTTTTGCTTTCTTTGTGGATGGCTTGGACATGGGGAGAGTTTTTGTCAAGTCCGATTAACATTAGGGAATCAGCAAGTAGAGTTTGGGTGGGATTTGTTGTTAAGGGCTGCGCTAAAAAGGAGAGGTCAGTTGGCGAGTAAATGGTTACGGGAGGAGCCAGGAACTGAAAAGTGGGTTAATATGGAAATTAATGGAGGAAGAAAGGAAAGGAATTTGGAGCGGATGTAACGAACAATGGTAATTATAGAGGAGGCTTGGGAACGGTGGGGCACTTTATTTGACAGACTAAAAAAACCATGGAAATAAGCATTAATGAAATATTAGAATGAATTGAGGTAAGGAGGGATGGAGTAAAGGTGGAAGACATACCTGTGGAATTTGTAGATGGAAAGAAGAGGCAGAGATATAACCCAGAAAGGGGTAGAGGACTATTGGAGTTGGGATTGGAAAATGAAATATCGGCGGTCACTGATAAGTTGGCCAACCGGGCACAATGAAAATCTTCAATTGGAATGTTCATGGGTTGGGGCAACCACGGACAATTAGACGTCTCAAAAACAAGTTGAGACATATCAGGCCCCAAATTTTGTTTCTTATGGAAACAAAGGTTACAAGTAGGCGAATGGAGATAATAAGAAGGAAGTGTGGGTTCGTTAATGGAATTGATGTTGATGCGGAAAGGACGAGAGGGGGTTTATCATTAGGCTGGAAGGAGGGATTGAATTTAACTTTAAAAGTTTTTGAAATCTCATATTGATGTGGAGGTGGAAGAAGAAAATGAGATGGTTCCTTAGAGATTCACAAGTTTTTATGGAGCGGTGGAACATGATAGAAAGGAGTCATGGGAATTATTAAGATACTTGAAACGCGAAATAACAAGCCATGGCTGATCACTGGGATTTTAATGAAATACCATTTTCTTTTGAGAAACTAGGGGGAAGAATTAGAGATGAAAGAAAAATGATTGCGTTTAGGGAATCATTAGAAGATTGTGAGATGAATGATTTGGGGTTCTCTGGATAGTGGTATACATGAGAGAGGGGTAGTGTAACGCCCAAAAGTTTTTCTTAATTCCTGATTTTGAAAATGTGTTACACAACTGTCTACCTACTTCAGTGGTTATGTGTTTTGGGAATGTCTGTGAAGTCTTGGGTTCAAGCCTTAGCTTGGGCAAAGTTTTTTGTTTTAAATGAA
The DNA here is from genome assembly GCA_025506655.1 of Gossypium rotundifolium. Taxonomy (NCBI): domain Eukaryota; kingdom Viridiplantae; phylum Streptophyta; class Magnoliopsida; order Malvales; family Malvaceae; genus Gossypium; species Gossypium rotundifolium. The sequence continues at coordinate 35,109,398 of CP106734.1, forward strand.
TAAACCTTATCTCTAATCAGTAAGCCTATATTTAAATACTGGTAATTTATGTCAGAATGGGCCTCCTGGTTTGGTGGTTAAGTGTAGTGATCTAGTTCAGTGGATATGTGTAGCGCAAGTAGGCTGGAGGTCTTGTGTTCGAATCTAGGTGAGGGTGTTATTTTTGTCTTTTTGTTTAAAATTCGGCTAGAGTTGTGTTGGAAGGGGACACTGAGTAGTGGATATGTAAAAGGAGTTGAGGGAGAAAATCAAGGGGTGTATCTGATGGGGAGTTAGCATCCTACTTTTTTCAAAATTTTGCTTCTCTCCCTCTCTGTCTGACGTCAATCTTTCTACTCTATTTTCCCCTTTTTGTTTGATTTTTCTTATTTCAAAATTTTGACACATGTTTTCTTTTTTCTCTTTTTAGGATGCCAATCTCCCCTTTCCCACTCTTTTGATCTTTTTGGCTCTTATTTACTGCCCCTACTCTGCTCTGTTCATTCATCTGTGCCTTCTCGGAGTTTCATTCCTCCATTTCTGACAACTGTTGGTAAGTTGTTTAAACGTGTTTTAGTTTCATTTTCTAAGTGATCAATGAGAAATGTATTTTTGTGTTTGGCAGCGAGGAATCAGGCTGAGCGGGACTGTCTCCTTGTGGATGTCTAGTCAATATCGTTCGAGTTGGAAGTGTAAGTGTTAAGGCCTTATTGTGAATTTCTGTCAAAATCTATTAGTCAATTGCTAAGTCGATGTTGTGTATACTTATTTTAGGTTTTAGAGTGCTCGGGGTTGCTTTAGCTTCGTCTTGGAACCAGGTGTGTAACTAGTTACACAGAAAATGAGATTCAGTGAAAGCTGAAAAAGTATTCTGTCGACGCCACATGGGCATGTGGTAGCCCTTGTGGTAGGCCATATGCGAGACTGTAAGTCACCACACGGCCGTGCGCGAGTGACACGGCCTTGTGACGGTTGAGCAAGGCTGTGTGCGAGACACAAGCTCGACCAATTGGGCCGTGTGAGCCACACGGGTGTGTAGGCCCACATGGGTGAACCACACGGGCGTGTAGGATTTAGGCCAGGCCGTGTGATCCACACGGGCGTGTGGGCCCACACGAGTAAACGATTTGAGCGTGTGAGTCCATCTTTACTGATTTAATGCCAAGGTTGCACAGGTTGCTCGAGACGACTGTGAACCTACTGTAAGGTCAGTAAGATTACCTAGACTCCTAACTAAATGACTGTATATTGAGCATGCTGTTTGTACTGTACTATATAATGTGATATACTATGATTGGGCATGACATAACTGTATGATGCATTGCATTGGGCTAGGATTGATATTGATTGAAGGAAGTGTACTGAAAGGCTTCGAGCCTAATTTACTAGCAGCTCAGCTGCAAACTACTATTAAGTACCTCAACCGATACTATTTGGAGTGTAGGGATGGGTGGGTTGATTTTATCCCACATAGAGTATAGGGTTGAACAGAGATGGAGTGTAGAGGCTGGTTGGGTAGGATTCTCTGATTGCATATTTGTTACTATTATTACTGTGATGGGCTAAGGCATAATGCATACTGTTACAGAAATGGGCTAAGCCCCCAAACTGGACTAATATTGATACTGAAAAAGGGATTAGGCCCATACTAAGATTATTTATTCTTGTTTGATTGTTTGCATGAGGATTACACACTGAGTTTACGTAAACTCACCCCTTTTATTTAATCTGTACAGGTAATCCCCAGACATAAGCGGATTGGTGCGGCAGAGGACTCAGCGATGGCCACACGACCTATTTCTTTTTATTTAAGTACTCGGATTTTTATTTTGTTTTTATGTTGGGTATTTCACTATATCATGACCTCTCTAGTTTTATCTTTTTTAATTTGGGATTTTATTGTTTTGAATTATAACTACTAGAAATAAGGATAATCGAGTATTCAAAAAGAATCAAACGCTTTAACAAAATACACAAACTGATTTTAAAAACTTTTGTGATAGGTAACGTTTAAAAATTAACAATGTTTTGAACATGAATAACACGCCCTAGAATTAATATAATATAATATAAAAGAGGTTTTAACGACCACTCACTTTTCAAAAATTCGGCTGTGGATTGGGTTTTAAAGATTTGACTTTTCTAAGAAAAATTTTCCAATGATTTAGATTGTTTTTACTGAACTTGGGTACACCGAGTCTCCGGCGCCGATCCTGTAAGTTCTCTGAAACTACTATAGGTAGTATACTACACTGGAAACACTCTAAGTTAGTGTATACTGAAAAATCATAGAGAAACTAAAAAATATAGTGAGACTACAATTTATGAAAACAAATTTCAAAATTACTGATGCTGCTCTACATAAAACATTTATTAATAAAATACTGAAACTATAAACTAATGCATAAAACTGTTAATATAGATAAACGTGCTTAGACAATGAGCACGAGAGGTACTCGCGGATAAGATACAAGAGGCCGTGGTAGAGGCCGTAGAGGAGCCCGAGCTGGGTCCTCATCTTCTGGTAACCTGCCTAACTTGGATACAAGCGAGACGCCGGCTTCACCTATAACTGAGACAGGGTCTTATGATAGAGTGGCTGGGGATGACGCATTGTCCCTGGCCATGTTGAGGATCTTAGAGAGGGTTGTTGGGCCTAATACTGGAGCTGGAGGCCGAGGATTAGTGACGAAACGACTTCTGTCCAACAGAGCCAAGAATTTTAGAGGTATTACTGGAGTTGCCCCTAATATGGCTGAGTACTGGATCGAGGCCACAGAAAGGATTATGGACAACTTAGACTGCACTCCTGAGTAGAAACTAAAAGGTGTAGTGTCACTGCTGAGAGATGAGGCTTACTAGTGGTGGCTCACGGTTAAAGTGGGCACTCAGCTTGATCAACTGACCTGGGAGCTCTTCAAAACCGCTTTCCAAGGGAAGAATGTGTGTGCCAGCTATGTGGATGCCCGTAGGAGAGAGTTCTTGAATTTGACTCAGGGGACAGATCAATGGTCGAGTACGAGGCTAAATTTTTGCGTCTGAGCCGCTATGCGCGAGGTATGATGGCGACTGAGTACGAATGATGTGTTCGCTTCGAGGATGGCCTCAGAGATAATCTGAAGGTACTGATAGCACTATAAAGGGAGCGAGATTTTACTGCATTAGTCGATAAGGTAAAAATCGCCGAGGAAGTGAAGTGCGCTGAGCGCCAGAACCGAGAGAATGGTAGAAGTAAGAGGGATTCAGAGCCCTCAAATTCTATTCAAAGGCCTAAAAAAAGGCCAGGGTTGATGGACCGATCAGTGGGGACCCCTATTACCTTTACTAGACAGCCACCGTGCACTGATTGTGGTAGACGCCATTTGGGCGAGTGTTAGAAGAAAACTGGGGCATGCTTAAGGTGCGAATCTTTGGAGCACCGTATTAGGGACTGTCCACGGAGGGCCGATCAAATACAAGCTTTAGGTACTGCTACTACACTACCACCGCGGGTAGTTCAGTAGCGACCGAGAGGCCGTGGTCAGGTCAGGTGTAGTAATGGTTTGGGCCGTGGTCTGAGAGCATCGGGCAGAGGTGTTGGTCATACTAAGGCGAGGCAGCCATCTAGTTTATGCTGCACGCCACCGAGAGGAAGGTGATGCTCTAGATGTCATTACAGATACGTTTTTATTTATAATGTGCCTTATATTGCACTGATAGATATAGGATTGACTCACTCGTATATAGCCTATACTGTATCTGGGAACTTGGGTATCATGGTTGAGAGCACTATGAGTGAGGTGGTTATACTGAGTTCGCTAGGACAATCGGTAAGGGTGAATAAACTATTTAGAGATGTTTCATTAGAGGTCCAAGGGACTATCTTTCTGGCTGATTAGATGGAACTCCCTTTAGAGAATTTGATCTAATATTGGGAATGGATTGGTTAGCCAAGCATCGAGTGAGCTTAGATTGTACCACAAAAAGGGTTGTACTGAGAACTGAAGAAGACAGTGAGGTAGTATTAATTGGGGAACATCAGAACTACTTAAGTAATATGATTTATGCACTGAGGGTCGAAAAGTTAGTTCGTAAGGGATGTAAGGCGTATCTGGCCTACATCAGTGTTTCAGATTCTAGGGATTCTTCGGTTAAGGATATAAGAACGGTTAAGGACTTCCTGGATGTATTTCTCGAAGAGCTACCTGGGTTACCTCCGGATCGTGAAGTAGAGTTTGGGATTGTGCTCCTTCCTAGTATAGCTCTGGTGTCTATTGCCCCATATAGAATGGCACCGAAGGAGCTTGTAGAGCTTAAGGCTCAGATTCAAGAGTTACTGGATTGTGGGTTCATCCGCCCTAGTGTGTCTCGTGGGAAGTACTTGTACTGTTCGTGAAAAAGAATGATGGATCCATGCGTATGTGCATTAATTACCGGTAACTGAACAAGTTGACTATCAAGAATAAGTACCCCATTTCGAGGATTGATGATCTGTTTGATCAGTTTCGAGGAGCTTCGATTTTCTCTAAAATTAATCTCCGATCTGGGTACCATTAGTTAAGGGTTAATGAGGCTAATGTACACAAGACGACATTTAGGACTCGCTATGGTCACTACGAGTTCTTGGTAATACAGTTTGGACTGACGAATACACCAACAGCCTTTATGGATCTGATGAACCGAGTGTTCCAACCCTATCTGGATCGGTTTGTGTAGTGTTTATTGATGACATTCTGATGTATTCGAGGACTAAGGATGAACATGATGAACACCTCTGAGTAGTTCTACAAATTCTGAGGGAGAAACAACTTTATGCCAAGTTTAGTAAATGTGACTTCTGGTTAAAAGAAGTAACATTTCTGGGCCATGTGGTATCTGTTGAGGGGATTAGGGTCAATCCTCGAAAGATTGAGGCTGTCTTGGATTGGAAGTAACCTAAGGCTATATTAAAGATCCGCAATTTTCTAGGTTTGGCAGGGTATTATCGACGATTTGTAGAGGGGTTTTCACTGATCGCCGCACCTTTGACTAAACTGTTAAGTAAGGGTGTGCCTTTTAACTGGACTGATTTGTAATAAAAGAGATTTGAGAAGCTCAAGACTGTACTGACGAAGGGGCCTATTTTGATACAGCCAGAGCCTAGAAAAGATTTTACTGTCTACATCAATGCATCACATGTCGGTTTAGGATATGTGTTGATACAAGAGGGTAAGGTTGTAGCGTATGTTTCTCATCAGCTTAAGACTCATGAGGTGAATTATTCGACGCATGACTTGGATTTGGCCGCAGTAGTGTTTGCATTAAAAATTTGGAGGCATTATCTGTATGGTGAGAAGTGTATCATTTACACTAATCACAAGAGCCTCAAGTACCTCATCACTCAGAAGGAGATAAACCTTAGGCAGCGTAGATGGATTGAGCTACTAAAGGATTATGACTGCACGATTGAATACCACCCTGATAAGGCCAATGTGGTAGTCGACGCACTGAGCCGAAGGGTTGTGATTGATTTGAGGGCGATGTTTGCGTGTCTCAGCTTATTTGATGATGGCAGTCTATTGGCTGAACTCCAGGTTAAACCGACGTGGATGGAACAAATTAAGAGTAAACAGATGTGGGATAAGTTATTGGGTCTTCGTTTCGATAGGTTAAGAGTGAGAATATCGAGAATTTTGGGTTAAATACGAATGGGTGCTCTGTTTTCGTGGGAGAGTCTGTGTACTGAATGATACCGAGTTGAGGCAGTGTATACTGCGAGAGGCGCATAGTAGCCCTTATGCTATACATCTTGAAGGAACAAGATGTACCAGGACCTTCATGAGTCATACTGGTGGCCAGGTCTTAAACGAGAGGTTACAGACTTTGTGGGTAAATATTTAACGTGTTAGCAGGTCAAGGTCGAGCATCAGCTACCTTCGGGGTTGCTTCAGCCAGTTAAGATTCCGCTTTAGAAGTGGGAACATGTAACCATGGACTTCGTTAGTGGGCTACCTCTTACACCCGTTAAGAAGGATTCCATATGGGTCATCGTAGATTGATTGACCAAGTCCGCCCACTTCATACCGGTTTTACCAATTACTCCCTACAGAAGCTGGCTATACTGTATGTGTCTTAGATAGTGAGACTGCATGGGGTATCGGTTTCGATAATACCTGATAGGGATCTTCGCTTCACGTCTCGATTCTGGAAGAAGTTGCATAAAGCATTGGGTATAAGGTTGGACTTCAGTACTACGTTCCATCCTCAGAAGGACAGTCAGTCAGAGAGGGTGATTCAGATACTGGAGGATATGTTAAGGAGTTACGTGATTGATTTTCGAGGTAGTTGGGAGGATTACCTATTACTGGCAGAGTTTACTTATAACAACAACTATCAATCTAGCATACAGATGGCACCGTATGAGGCATTATATGGTCGTAGGTGTCGTACACCTTCATGCTAGACTGAGCTAGACGAGCCATGTTTTGGGCCCTGAACTGGTTTTTAATACTGAAAATAAGGTTAGGTTGATTCGGGATCGACTTAAGGAGGCATCGGATAGACAAAAATCGTATACAGATATGAAGCGTCGGGAGATAGAGTATTCTATGGGAGACTTCGTGTTTCTCAAGGTCTCACCATGAAAAAAGATACTAAGATTTGGTCGTAAGGGCAAGTTGAGCCCTAGATTCATTGGACCTTATCGCATACTGATGCGTGTGGGACCAGTTGCCTACCAGTTGGAGTTAGCTCCAGAGTTAGAGTGGATTCACGATGTATTCTATGTCTCTATGTTGAGACGCTACCGCACTGATCCCAAACATATTGTTCCAGTTGAAGAGATTGAAGTTAGGGCAAATCTGACCTTCGAGGAGGAGCTTGTAGATATTGGACCGCGATGTTAAAGTTTTCAGAAGAAAGTTCATCCCATTGGTTAAAGGTCTTTAGCGTAACCATAGTTCGGAAGAGACCACGTGAGAGCTTGAGGATACGATGCGCTAGTAGTATCCTTATCTTTTCTAACTAGGTAAAATTTCGAGGCGAAATTTTTTTAGGGTAGAGTTGTAACGCCCCAAAATTTTTCTTAATTTTGGCTTTTAAAAATGTGTTTCACAACTGTCTATCTGCTTCAGTAGTTATGTGTTCTGGGAGTGTCTGTGAAGTCTTGGGTTCGAGCCTTAGCTTGGGCAAAGTTTTTTGTTTTAAATGAATAAACCCCTATCTCTAATCAGTAAGCCTATATTTAGATGCTGGTAATTTATGTCAGAATGGGTCTGTTGTTCTGGTGGTTAAGTGTAGTGATCTAGTTCAGTGGATAGGTGTAGTGCTAGTAGGTTGAAGGTCCTGTGTTCGAATCTTGGTGAGGGTATTATTTTTGTCTTTTGTTTAAAATTCGGCTAGAGTTGTGTTGGAAGGGGATACTGAGTAGTAGAGATGTAATAGGAGTTGAGGGAGAAAATCAGGGGGTGTATCTGATGAGGAGTTAGTATCCTGCTTTTTTCAAAATTTCTACTTCTCTCCCTCTCTGTCTTACGTCAATCTTTCTGCTCCATTTTTCCCTTTCTGTTTGGTTTTTCCTCTTTTAAAATTTTGGCACTTGTTTCCTTCTTTCTCTTTTTCAGACACCAATCTCCCATCTCCTACTCTTTTTATCTTTTTGGCTCTTATTTGCTACCCCTACTCTGCTCTGTTCATTCATCTGTGCCTTCTCGGAGTTTCATTCCTCTATTTTTGACAACTGTTGGTAAGTTGTTTAAACGTGTTTTAGTTTCATTTTCTAAGTGATCAATAGGAAATGTATTTTTGTGTTTAGTAGTGAAGAATCGGTCTGAGCGGGACTGTCTTCTTGTGGAAATCTAGTCATTATCGTTCAAGTTAGAAGTGTAAGTGTTAAGGCCTTATTGTGAATTCCTGTCGAAATCCATTAGTCAATTGCTAATTGATGTTGTGTATACTGATTTTAGGTTTTGGAGTGCTCGGGGTTACTTTAGCTTCGTCTCAGAACCATGTGTGTAACCGATTGCACAGAAAACGAGATTCGGTGAAAGCCAAAAAAATTTTATCGACGGGCATGTGGTAGCCTGTATGGTAGCCCGTGTGTGAGAATGTAAGTCACCACACGGTCATGTGATTGATGAGCCATGCTGTACACGAGTGACACAGCCGTGTGACGGCTAAGCGAGGCTATGTACGAGGGACAAGCTCGACCAATTAGGCCGTGTAGACCACACGGACGTGTGGTATTCTGGGCCAGGCCGTGTGATCCATACGGCCAAGGCCAACTTGGGCTGTGTGGGCCATAAGGGCAAACGACCTGGGCGTGTGAGCTCATCTTTCTAATTTATTGCCAAGGTTGCACGGGTCACCCGAGACAACTGTGAACCTACTGTAGGGTCAGTAAGATTACCTAGACTCCTAACTGAATAACTGTATATTAAGCATGCTGTTTGTACTGTACTATATAATGTGATATACTATGATTGGGCATGACATAACTGTATGATGCATTGCATTGGGCTGGGATTGATATTGATTGGAGGAAGTGTACTGAAAGGCTTCATGCCTAATTTACTAGCAGCTCAGCTGCAAACTACTATTAAGTGCGGCAACCGGTACTATTTGGAGTGTAGGGATGGGTGGGTTGATTTTATCCCCACATGGAGTGTAGGGTTGAACAGAGATGGAGTGTAGAGGCTGGTTGGGTAGGATTCTCTGATTGCATATATGTTACTATTATTACTGTGATGAGCTAAGGCATAATGCATACTGTTACAGAAATGGGCTAAGCCCTAAACCGGTAATCATCGATACTAAAAAGGGCTTAGGCCCATACTAAGATTATTTATTCTTGTCTGATTGTTTGCATGGGGATTACACACTGAGTTTACGTAAACTCACCCATTTTGTTTAATCTGTACAAGTAATCGCCAGACATAGGTGGATTGGTGTGGCAGAGGACTCAGCGGTAACCACACGACCTATTTTTTTATTTAAGTACTCGGATTTTTATTTTGGTTTTTATGTTGGGTATTTCACTGTATCATGGCCTCTCTAGTTTTATCTTTTTAATTTGGGATTTTATTGTTTTAAATTATAACTACTAGAAATAGGGATAGTCGAGTCTTCAAAAAGAATTAAAATCTTTAACAAAATACGCAGACTGATTTTAAAAACTTCCACGATAGGTAACGTTTGAGAATTAACAACGTTTTGAACATGAATAACAACCCTAGAATTAACATAAGATAATATAAAACGACAACTCACTTTTCAAAAATCACTACCATGTGTCATCGTCAGATTCGGCCATAATGTCTAGGCCGGGTTTGGGGTGTTACAGGTAGGCTGATTGGTAAGAATATCAAGAAAAGGTTGGATAGAGGGGTTGCAAATCTAGAGTGGTGGGGTCTTGTTTTAGGTTATAGGGTGAGCCATTTTCAACATAGTATTTCGGATCACTGCCCGGTGGTTGTGGATACAAATGGGGATGGAAGGACACGAACCGGGAGCAACAGTGGCAATTTTGATTCAATGCTGATTGGATATTGCATTCAGGTTTTGAGGAGCGATTAAAATATGAGTGGACTTAAAATAAAAAGGATATTTTGGTGAAATTGATGGAGTTGGAACAAGTTTGAATTCTTGGGCAGCAAAGGAGAAAAAACTAGTGGAATGTCGAATTGCAAAATTAAATGCTAGATTACTTGAATTGAGTGTTAGCGAGATAAGTGATGCGGCGTTGAAGGAAAGTACAGAGATTAAATTAGATCTGAATTTTGAAGCTGATAAGGAGGAGATTTTTGGGAACAAAGGGCACGAGTCAACTGGCTTTGAATGGGGGACAGAAATACGACTTTCTTTCATAAAAGTGCTTCATACCATAGGTAGAAAAATATGGTGAAGGGGTTGGAAAAAGAATCTGGGAATTTGATTACTGATTTTGATGAAATTTTCAAAATGGCAGTAAATTATTTTAAAGACTTGTTTTCGTCGAAAGAGGAAAGAGGCCAGTAACTGTGATAGATTACTTGCTTTATTTTCACCATGTATCATGAAAGATCTTAATAGGGAATGAATAGCAGAATTCAAAGCAGAAGAGATTGTTGCGGCAATGAGATCTATAGCCCCTCTTAAAGCATCAAGCAAGGACGGGTTTCAGTAATATTTATAAAAAATATTGGCATGTCATTGGGGATGAAGTTACTAAGTACTGCTTGGATGTTCTAAACGGCCGATGAGATATTGGGAGATTAACAAAACGAGTATTGTTCTTATTCTTAAGGTTAATTTGTCGAATTCAATGAACCTATTTCGACCAATTAGTCTTTGCAATGTAATCTATAAAATTATCTCGAATGTGTTAGTTCACAGGTTCTGCTAGGTACTGAAATATTGTATTGAAGATAACCAAGGAGCGTTTGTTCCAGAAAGGCAAATTACCAACAACATTTTTGTGGCATATGAAATTTTACATTCATTCAAGAAAAGAAGAGGGACATCGAAGAAAGGTTTTGCTTTAAAGCTTGATATGAGCAAAGTGTATGACAGGATTGAATGGGGATTTTTAGAAAAAATGATGCACAGAATGGGCTTTTGTGAAGAATGAATCTCAATCATAATGAGGTGTATGACTAGTGTAGTGTATATAGTAATGATTAATGGAAGACATATAGAAGAATACCTCAAAGAGGGCTCAGACAAGGGGATCCACTAAGCCCATATTTGTTCCTTATTTGTGCTAAAGGTTTTTCACGATCAATCGCACTTGCTAGAGAGGAGGGGCGACTTTCTGTAACAAGGGTGGGAAGAAGTAATGTCTCGGTATCACACCTATTTTTTTTGATGACAGTGTGCTGTTTAGAGAAGCATCTATTGAAGGAGAAAATAATATGAAGAATGTGATTAAAGAGTATGAAAAGGTATCGAGATAATTGGTTAACTTTGACAAATCCCTAATCTATTTTAGCGAAAATGTTGATTCAGAAATGTAGGAATAGGTTGGAAGAATTTTGGGGGTAAGATATCCAGTAACCCAGAAAGGTATTTGGGATTTCCAACTATGGTAGGACGTCGAAAAAAGCATGCTTTTGTTGACATTAAAGAACGCTTTGTTAAACTATTGCATAAGTGGAGTGTGCGGTTTTTATCGGCTTGGAGGTAAAAGGTATTTTTTAAAATCTATTTTACAAGCGATACCGATATATGCGATGCAATGCTTTAAGTTACTGATTTTTTTGTCAATAGCTCGAGAGCATTATGTGTAAATTTTGGTGGTGTAATTCTAAAGCAAACAAATGCATTCATTGGTGTAAGTGGGGTGATATGTGTATCCCCAAAGCGAAGGGAGGTTTGGGTTTTAAAGAATTATCAAAGTTTAATTTTGCCCTATTAGCGAAACAAGGGTGGAAAATTCTTACGTAGCTTAATTGTTTGTTTGCATGCGTCATGAAAGCAAAATATTTTCCAAAAGGGGAGTTCATGGGTGCAGGATTAGGTTCTTACCCTTCGTATATCTGGAGAAGTATTTGGGGAGCTAAACAACTTCTTGAAGAGGGGATCAGATAGCAAATCGGAACGGAACGAAGTAAACATATGGAATGATGTATGGCTACCGGGGCCTAGAAATGGAAGGATTCAAGGTTAGAATATCGATATTAGATATACTAAAGTGTCAGATCTAATCGACAAGGAAACTACTACCTAGAAGCAAGAGACTATTCAAGCGTTATTCGGAGAGGAGCAACTTGAAAGAATTCTCTTAATCCCATTGGCACCTAGTGAACCACAGGATGTGCTTATATGGAAATGTGACAATACAGGGGTCTATATAGCTAAAAGTGGCTACAAATGGCTAATTACAACAAATGGATCTAGATTACAGAATGAAATTTCAGCTACTTTCTTTACAAAGCAATGGGGTCTAAATGTGCCAAGCAAAATCCAAATACATATGTGGAGAATAGCTAATGATTACATACCCCAGTTTACATAATCCAAGAGTTCGTAAACTGGTGGAAAATACACTTTGCCTTGTTTGTCAAGTAGATAAAGAAACGGTGAGCCACCTATTCAGAGATTGTACCTTTACATAGCAGGTTTTGAGAGGATTGGGAGCGACAAATCCAACACGCAACAGAGAATCCAATTGGAAAAGTGGTTAGCGATAGAGTTTAACAATCCGAACATTGAAGCATGTAAAGTCAGAATTATAGTCTATTGGGCTATTTGGTACAATCGCAATAAGATATATCATGAAGGCGTACGAGAACAAGTTAATGAAGTAGTAGGATTTATCAATGCTTATTGTGCAGAAATAGCTTTTGTGGGGAATATATCAAAGAATACACAGGCAGCTAACAGTTCTGAATAGAAACCATCGGAGAATGATACTATAAAAATTAATTTTGACGCTTCGTTTAACCAACATATGAGAAGATCTTGTTTAGAAATTATAGCTCGAAATAAAGAAGGTTTGGTGATGGCAGCATGTACCTTTCCATGGGAGAATATCTCAGATCCGATTATGGCCGAGGCAAGGGTATGTTTGTAGGCCATTATTATGGAAGAGAAAATGGGTTTCCAGGATATTTGTGTTGAAGGAGATGTGGTAACTATAATACGCAAGTTAAACTCTATAGAAGAAGATAAATCTGGCATTAGCGGTATGATTAAAGAAATCAAGGAAAAATCCCCAATTTTAGAAGACTGAGTTTTAAATAGATACCAAGGAAGCTAACAAAGCAGCTCACGAGATGGAGATTGAAGGACGTCGGCATGAAAACCCACAATATGTTACGTACTGGTTGTTGCATGACCATGCACGTGAAGTCAAAATGACGTGCTTTAGATGTGTTTAACTATTACTTTAGTATACGTTACGTTTTGGTGTCTTTGTAGTTAAACGATGCATTTTGGATGCCTTATTATCTGTTATTAGTTAGGCGCATATATGTTGCACTGGGGAGGGTACAAACGGTTATGAAAATTTTGGATTGAAATTATGCTATCTTTTTTTCTTCTCTTTCAACTCTTTCTCCTCCTTTTTCTGTTAATTCTGTAATTTTTAGATCTTCCCATCACAAAGGTATCAGAGCCAACCGATTCTTATGGCCGGCGATGGAGTGACAATAAGGTTGCCGAAAGAAATTGGCGTGATGCAGGGTGAGCTCACTCAACTTCAAGCTGAGTTTACGCATTTGGATGCTCGAATTGATGCAAGGCTGAAGGATTTTTAGGAGGGTCTAAAGTCTGAAGTTCGTTCTGAGGTAAGATCTGAACTTAGATCTGAGCTACATTCCTTGTTTGAGCAATATTTTGGCCACAATCAACCGTTTGTTCCTGCGAAAGTAACACCTCGACCGGGGAAAGAGATTTTGGGGTCTCTTTCGGGGTTTTCTGCGAAGGAAAATGTTTTGGTATCTCCAATCACTGAGATAGGACAGTCTAGTTTCTCTTCTAAAGGGGAAGCTCTTGAGATGGGTAACCCTTCTTTTGGACTTGAATGCCCACGTTTTGACGGAGTAAATTTTAGGGGATGGTGGTCCAAATTGGAGCAGTATTTTGAGGCGGAGGTCCGTGAGTATATGAAGGTGAATGTGATGATGTTGCATTTGGAGGGGAGGGCTTTAGACTGGCATCATTTTTTTGTCCATCGATATGGGGGATTACATCTGTTAACATGGGACTTATACGCTAAGGGACTGAAGGACCGGCTTAGATCAGATGCATTTTTGGATCCAATGACTGAGTTCATCACTCTTAAACAACAGGGAACGATGGATCAATTTTATGATGGTTTTTTAAGTTTACTTAACCAATTAAGTTTACCCGAGCCTTATGCCTTGAACATTTTTATAAGTAACTTAAAACCAAAAATTAGACAGTATTCTCGGTTATTCACACCCCAGTCGTTGGTGGAGAGCTATAAGCTGGCTCGACAGGTGGAGAGTATTGTGTTTGGACCTGTTAAAAAAAGTGTTGTTGGGGAAAGTGGAACTGCTTCTTCAAAATTTTTGTTTTCCAGCCAAAGACCACAGTGGAGCGTGGGGTACACTACCAACACAGCAGGATCAATGCATGGTAATGCCATTCAAAGAGTTCCTTCAAAATCTTTATCCCAAGTAGAACTGGAAGAGAGGCGGAAGAAGGGTCTCTATTTTTGGTGTGGTTCTAAGTATTCCCCGGGCCACAAGTGTACTAAATCACAGGTGTTCCAACTAATTATTGAGCCAACTTGGGACGCAGGCATTGAATCCAAAGATTCTAATTCTGACGACTTGCAGGACTATGTTGAATAACTTGAACCACCAGACCAGTCACCTAACAGTCCGATTCTTTCATTACATGCCCTTCAAGGTCTACAAAGCCTCCACACTATGAGGTTTTCAGCTATGTTGGATACTGTTGAGGTCGTGGTGTTGGTCGATTCAGGCAGTACCCATAATTTTTTGGATTACAAGGTGGCTAAGAGGTTGAAACTGCCTATTGAGCAGAATTATTCCTTGAAAGTAATGGTGGCAAATGGTGTTCAGTTGACTACTCAGGTGTTGTGTAAGGCAGTTCCATGGGAAACTCAAGGTTATCAGTTTTCTACTGATTTTGTACTATTAGGAGTAAAAGGGTTCGATGTCGTACTTGGCATTCAATGGTTACTTTCTTTGGGAAGGATTGTATAGGATTTTACCAATCTAATAATGTAATTTCAACACGAGGGTCAGAATTACACCTTACGGGGTATAATGCCGGGCTCGATCCAGTTGGTTCTTAGTACTCAGTTTGCTAAGTGTCTTAACCTGGTGGGGAATGGACCCTTCCTTATGCTTCTAACTTCAACCGAGCAAACAATTATCGCATTACAGCAAGTTTCAGTGGCCGAAGACTTGCGCCTCCTCTTGGAAGAGTTTGAGGACGTGTTTTCTACTCCTTTTCGCCTTCTCCCACGACGGTTACATGATCATAAAATACCGCTAAGTGATGAGTCTCAAGTGGTAAAGGTGCGTCCTTATCGGTATCTTACTATTCAAAAGAATGAAATCAAAAAATTAGTTCATGAAATGTTACAGGCCGGTATTATTCAGGATAGTAACAGTCCTTTCGCGTCTCCTGTTGTTATGGTTAAAAAAAAGATGGTAGTTGGAGGTTATGTGTGGATTACAGACAATTAAACCAACTGACTGTTAAGGATAGATTTCCTATTCCTATCATTGAAGAGTTGTTGGATGAGTTGGGACAGGCTCAATTTTTCTCAAAACTAGACTTACGCTCAGGTTATCATCAAATTCGCATGTGTGAGTAAGATATCCACAAAACGGCTTTCAAAACTCATGAAAGGCATTATGAATTCTTGGTCATGCCATTTGGCTTGACCAATGCTCCATCAAGTCTTTAGTCTTTGATGAACTCCATTTTTAGGCCGTTGTTGCGAAGATCGATTCTCGTTTTCTTTGATGATATTCTTGTGTTTTCTAAAGAGTGGTCCAACCATTTGAATCATTTACGGGAGGTACTTTTCATACTATGCTCGAATCAGTTGTATGCTAAATGCTCCAAGTGCACTTTTGGAGCTACACAAATAGAATACTTAGGGCATGTTATTGCTAAGGGTGTGGTCAGCATGGATTGTTCCAAGGTAGAAGTTGTTGCTAATTGGCCTCCTCCCAAGTCTCTTAAGGAGTTATGAGGGTTCTTGGGACTTTTGGTTATTACTGGCGTTTCATTCGACATTATGGTTTATTAGCTAAGCCTTTAACAGTTCTCTTAAAGAAAGATGCTCAATGGCAATAGAATTCGATGGAATATAAGGCCTTTGATAGTCTCCGTACTTCCATTTGCAAAGCACCTGTACTTGTGCTACCTAATTTTCAAGAACAATTCTGTGTTGAGACTGATGCTAGCGGCCACGGGGTGGGTGTAGTTCTCCAACAAGGAGGTCATTCAGTAGCTTATTTCAGCAAGGCCTTGGGAGTCAAGTACCAAGCTTTATCTATATACGAGAAAGAAATGTTGGCGGTTTTGCTCGCGGTAAAGAAATGGCATTCCTACTTAATTGGTCGACATTTTTATATCAAAACTGACCATCAGAGTTTTCAATTTCTGTCTGATCAGCAAGCGATAATGCCATATCAATAAAAATGGGTCGCCAAGATGCTAGACTACGACTACTCACTTCTCTACCGTAAAGGCACTCAGAATGTCGTGGCGGACGCATTGTCCAAGAAGCCATCTGAATCCTCACCACAGTGGTTCCAGTGTTCTACCACTCTCGATACTCCCTGGTCCAAGTTATGGACTCAAATTATTACTTCTTATGCTACTGATGATAAGCTTAACCGGTTATGTAAACAAGTTCATGAGCAACCTCATTTACACCCAAGTATTCCTGGTAAGATTTTTTTTAAGGCGTAAGGGTAAAATTATTGTGGGAAAAGATCCTGACCTTCGAAGACAGATTTTTTCTATTTTTCATGAAAGTGCATTGGGAGGGCATTCCGGTGTTCACGCTACACGTCATCGTATTTCGGCACTATTATATTGGAAAGGGTTGTCCACGGATGTTAAACGTTGGGTGCGAGAATATGTTGTGTGTCAGCGCTGCAAATATGATAACTCCGCCTCTCCGGGTTGTTGTAGCCTCTGCATATTTTGGATAGAGCTTGGGCTAGTATTAGCTTGGATTTTATCGAGGGGCTTCTGACCTTTCATGGAAAATCTACTATTTTCGTGGTGGTCGATAGATTGACGAAGTATGGCCACTTTTTATCTTTATCCCATCCCTTCACTGCTGCAACAATTGCCCACGAGTTCCTTCAACATGTCTATAAACTGCATAGCACACCCGAAACCATCGTGTCTGACAGAGACAAGGGTTTCTTAAGTAATTTTTGGAAAGGGTTGTTCCGTCACCTTGGGGTCAAACTTCAAATGTCTACCGCATATCACCCACAAACGGATGGCCAAACTGAGGTTTTAAACAAATGTCTTATGTTGTATGACTGGGGAGACACCCTCGTCTTGGTTCTCTTGGCTACCTTTGGCAGAATGGTGGTATAATACCACCTACCATTCTTCCATTCGGTGCACTCCTTATAAAGCACTCTACGGGCAGGAACCTCTTATCCATTTCCCTTATCTTGCAAGTGCTTCTCCTGTGGCTTCTGTGGACCGTTCTCTCAAACAACGTGAGGTCATGCGCCATCTCTTAAAATTTCATCTCTCCTGGGCACAGGAACGTATGAAGCAACTAGCGGATCGACGGTGTTCTGAACTCACTTTTAGGTCGGTGATCTGGTGTACCTCAAACTTCAGCCATATCGACAACATTCTCTTCGACAATTCAAGAATCAGAAACTTTCTGCGCGTTACTTTGGCCCTTTCCTAATTGTGGCTCGCATTGGTACTGTTGCTTATCGGTTGCAATTACCGTCTTTTCCTCGCATTCATCCTACCTTCCATGTGTCTCAACTGAAGAAACATGTTGGCTCCACTGTGCATGCTTCGACCCTACCTCCGATGGGACCAGATGGGGCTCTTCTCAAAACACCAGTCCGTATAGCTGATCCCCGTCTTGTTAAGCGAGGTAATCAAGCTGGGGTGGAAGTTTTGGTGGAGTGGGCAAATACATTTCCTGAAGATTCCACGTGGGAGAACCTGGATTTGCTTCGTCAACGTTTTTCGGCTTTTGATCCTTGAGGACAAGGATCCTATTTTGGGAGCTGGGTATTGTTATGTACTGATTGTTGCATGACCATGCACGTGAAGTCAAAACGACGTGCTTTAGATGTGTTTAACTATTACTTTAGTATACATTGCGTTTTGGTGTCTTTTTAGTTAAACGATGCGTTTTGGATGCCTTATTATCTGTTATTAGTTAGGCGCATATATGCTGCACTGGGGAGGGTACAAACGGTTATGAAAATTTTGGATTGAAATTCGCTATCTTCTTTTCTTCTCTTTCAACTCTTTCTCCTCCTTTTTCTGTTAATTCTGTAATTTTCAGATCTTCCCATCACACAATATTGGATAGAGGAGGTCCCGCACGCGATGGAAGGACTGGTGAATCACGAGAGGAGATGTGACGGAGACAAAGGATAGATGGAAAAATAGAGTCCGGAGATGTGACGGAGACAAAGGATAGATGGAAAAATAGAGTCCGGACTTTGCGACATTTTGTCTGTCCGATGAACTCGTGATCTTGACCGAGAATAAGGTTTCAAAGATTTGATCCTGGGGGATAATCGGTCTCTTTAAGTAGCTGATACATAATAGATTTGGGTTCTAATGACAGAGAAGAAGAATTTCTAGGCCTGATTTTCTTTGAGTTTTGACGTTTCATTTTATTTTCTTGTGTTTAACAAACAGTTAATTTTACTTTCCTTTTCTTTATATTTAGTGATTTTCAATGCACCGATTTTGGTGCCTTATAGGAAAAAGACAGTTGTAGGTTAATTTATTAAGGCCTGTATTCACAATAATTACTTCTTACATTAATAAAAGTATCAGTTGAATTTTTAAAAAATAAATTATTTATATAATAAATAACTTTATATTTTATATATAAAATTTTATAAATAATACATTTACATTTACATAACCTAACCTAATATATTATAATTATACTAATTACATATAAAATATGTATGCATTTAGTAAAAATAAAATATTTTTAAATACAACATTTTAAAAGTAAATTTGAGTCAAATTCAAATTTATTATCCACAAATGTAAAATAGATTTATGGGTAAAATATAACATAATTTTGGATAATAAATATGTGTAAATATTTGAATTCTATCCATGGTATACTAGGGTTTTTAAAAGGGCATTGTATTTCATTTGATAAGCGTTTTGGGCTTATTTTCTTCTGTACCCACCCTTTCTTCTTTTATAATTATTTAATAAACATAAATTAATTTTTTAATATTATTTAAAATTGAAAATTCTAAAATAATTTTTGTATGATAATTTTAAAGGAGATTTTTCAAAATTCTAAAATAAATTTATTTTTACTTCTTATTCTTTTAATAAATCAAGCAGATATTATTATTAAAAATTAAAGACCGAACAAAACTAAAGAAATACCCACAAAGCCAGATTCCATATGGACCAACATAGGCTTTTTTACTAAAATAATACAAAAAAAATTAAAAAACGAAAATAGGATCCACTTTTTAAAATTTACGAAAATAGTATAAACGAGGATGGTGGCGCCTCTGCAGGCGGCACCACCTCCCCCCTACACCGCCTCTACAATCTGAAAAAAAGTTGAAATAAAAAAAACAAAACGAAAAAAAAGAAATGGCTAGAAAATGATAGAGATGGTGATGCCTTCCGCCACAGTGACTTGGTGGTGCCTCCGCATGAGCATCACCAATGGAAATTTGCCCATTCGGTCCTCTCTATTTCGTGCAGCACTTCAGGTTTAATCCTTCTATCATTTATTTTTATAATTTGTCTCAAAACTTTCGCTTTTAATGCAATTTAGCTCATTTTTAAGTATTTTGCAATTTTATTATTATTACCATCATCTAATATTTTTTATTACTATTAATTATTTACTATCATTATATTTTATTATTACTATAGCATACTATTATTAGCATTACTACTCTTATTTTATTATTGATATCATTATTCATTTTATTTCTTTTATTTTTATTATTATTTAATTATTGTCACTTCTATTATTTTGTTTTCATTATTATTATTATTACCATTATCGATATTATTATTACTATTACTATTATTATATCACTATTTTTATATACCTATATATATTTTTATTATTACTATTTATTAGTATTATTATCATTATTTTATTATCATTATTATCACTATTTATTAGTATTTTTTATTATACGATAATGATAATAAAATAATGATAATAATACTAAAATTGGGTGTAAAATAATATTTTTTGTCTCTAAACACCATTCCATTTCATTTCATCCCCGTGCAGCTTTGCGTTTCGTTATTCGTTTTTTTTTCGATTTTTCGTTTCCGAAGTTCCGTTCTTTCTTCCGTTCATTCTTTTTCTCTTTCTACTCGTCCCGTTCATGGTTCGTCTTCCCTTTTCCTTTCTAATTTTTTTCCATTAACTTTTTTTTCCGAAATCTCGCCGTAATTACATTTTGAAAATTTTAATGTTTACCATTTTTGTTAGTTCTAAT
Organism: Gossypium rotundifolium; assembly: GCA_025506655.1. NCBI lineage: Eukaryota > Viridiplantae > Streptophyta > Magnoliopsida > Malvales > Malvaceae > Gossypium > Gossypium rotundifolium. The sequence goes on from CP106734.1 coordinate 35,129,500, forward strand.
TAATTTTTTCTTGTTTACGAGATTGAAATCAGACAGCGTTTGCGAGCTTTTACACAACTTCATTTTACTTTATATATAGGTATATAAAAATAGTGATATAATAATAGTAATAATAATAATATCGATAATGGTAATAATAATAATAATGAAAACAAAATAATAGAAGTGACAATAATTAAATAATAATAAAAAATAAAAGAAATAAAATGAATAATGGTATCAATAATAAAATAAGAGTTGTAATGCTAATAATAGTATGCTATAATAATAAAAAATATAATGATAGTAAATAATTAATAGTAATAAAAAATATTAGATGATGGTAATAATAATAAAATTACAAAATACTTAAAATGAGCTAAATTGCATTAAAATGGAAGTTTTGGGACAAATTATAAAAATAAATGATAGAAGGATTAAAGCGAAGTGTGGGAGAAATAGAGAGGACCGAATGGGCAAATTTCGATTGGTGATGCTATGCCAGGCACCACCAAAGCCGCTTGTGGCGAGGCATCACCATCTCCTTTTTTCCCCATTTCCTTTTTTTTTTCGTTTTCAATGTTTTTTTTTTATTTCAGCTTTGTTTTTTTTTTTTTAGTTGTAGGCGTGTAGGGGAGAATGGTGTCGCCTCGCCAGAGGCGCAACCACCCTCGTTTATACCATTTTCGTAAATTTTAAAAGTAGACCTATTTTTATTTTTTAATTTTTTATATTATTTTAGTAAAAAGCCACCAACATAGCTCAAATTTCCCGCATTTATGGGCTTATCAAAAGCATAAACACGAAGACTAAAAAAAAAAAAAAAAACTAAAACAATAAAAACCCCAGTATGATAAATCTGGAAACCACTCAACATTTGCATTATCATTTCGACGGTTCCAGTCCCTAGGAAGTAGTTTCCGAAAACCAATCACTTATCCTACTGTCTTTCCCTCTTTCCAACTCAAAAGGGCGCTCACCGAATCTATCTTAGAGTTAGTTTGACAATATTTTTAAAAAGTGTTTTTGAGAAATACTATTTTGAAGTGATTTTAAAAATATAAATATTTGATATTCTTTAAAAAGTATTTTGAGAAGAAAAATATCTATTTTAAACATGATATTATAAAGTACCAAATATATATTTAAATAATGTTCAAATTAGTTAATATTATAATATTTTAGCAAAAATATAAAAATAATTTATTATAACTTATTGTTAATATTTTAATATATAATATTAATTTTAAATATTTTAAGTAATTAATATTAATTATTTATTAAATTTAATTAGAATATATAAACTATATTTAAATATTTAAATATAATAATTAAATATTTGTAATTAGATATTGACATAATTGCATTATTTTAAAAATTATTTTTATTTTTAATACTTTTAACATATTTGTTAAAATAGTAAAATAACAGTCAAGAAGCACTTTTAACTGAGAAAAGCAAAAAATTTCTCCTTTTTCATTTGTGCAAAAGTGCTTAATTTAAGTTAAAAAAATTTCAACACTACTGTTTGTTTTCTATTACTTTTAAAGAAAAAGTACTTTTTTAAGCAAAAACCCATCAGAAAAGGAATGAAGAACGACGCCTTAGTTCGGTTCTCTTCTTATTCACAATCCCCCCTCCGATGTTGCTTGCTCAGGAACGCCTTCGTTCAAGTACGACCGTGACTCTTCTCTCATCGCATTCTTTGCTAGATTGTGCGCCATTAGATTTGCAGATCTAGATACATGTCGAAAGATTATCTATTGAAAATATCGTTTTTGTTGTTGAATGTTTCTTATTAATGCCCCTATCACCGATTTGTCCATCTGTTCCAATTTACTCTTTTTTATAATTGATGTTGAGTCTCCTTAAATTATTATTGATGTGAATCCCATTTGCTTACCCATCAACACTGCTTGGAGACATGCGTGAGCCTCTAATGCAAACGGAGAAACAACCTTCCCATGAACCGTCGTTTTAACAGCGAGGACCTCCCCAGAGGCATTTCTGGCCACCACTCCCGAGATCGATTTTGCCTGAGATTCATCGAAAGATTCGTCAAAGTTTAGTTTGACATTAGACCCATCAAGGGGACACCAATTTGTTGGCTCATTTCTTTTGGTAAAGGCTCTTAACCTTACAATACTCCAGCTCCTTTATATAACGTTTTATCCATGCAACAATTCCTGGACTCATACTTCTTCTTCCCTCATGGAACTCCTTATTCTTGTCCGTTTAGACCGCCCACAAGGAGCAACAAAACACGTGACATTGTAGACTAGTACTATTCTTGAACTCCTAGGCAAGCCATTCTCAGTTGGACAAATTCATCTCTGGTAGCTCCCACTCCAAATTCAAACTAATCCTTTGAAGACATGGTCCATATTTTTAGTCGTTTCTCCACATTTGGGACACATCACCTCCGACATCAATCTTTTAATTCGAAGATTAGCAAAATGGAGAATAAATTTCCATGAGATTTTCCAGATTAATATCTTAATTTTCCCTGGAATGTGAATATTCTACAACTTTTTTTAAAATATTTTTGCCTTAGTCTGTAAATAACTAGGAGTAAGGTTACTTTCATGTAATATCTTATATGCACTAAGTACAGAGAAATCTCCAGAGGGTACCCCCTTCCATACCATAAAGTCCTCATGAAAAGGTAGAATAAATAATTATAAAAGAGCTCGTTTCTTCTCTTAAAAAGGTAGAATAAATGAGTTCAAGTTTCCATTCCTTCCTATGTTCATCAATTAAATTTGAAACCCTACTGATTTCGTTATTACTGATGACTGACTCCACCTTATTACTTGTATTTCTAGAAGCCACGCATCAGCCATAACTGAAATGTTCTCTCTGGTTCCTACCCTCCAACAAATCCCGTCTTTCAATAGCATTTTGCTGCCCATTCACTCTTCTAGGTATACGAAGGTAGTCTCCCTAACTCAGAATTAAAAAAAAATCAATATGTGGAAAATACTTGACTTTTAGAACTTTCGATAATAATGAATCTGGATAATTACTAATGCGCCAACCTTGTTTAGCCAATAACGCAACATTAAACTTAGCCAAACTATGAAAACCCATAACCCCATTCTCCTTAAGGTCGCAAAGTCAATCCCAACAACACCAATGGATCCCTTTCCTCCCATGCCCTTTCTACCACCAAAATCGAGCCATAATACTATCCAATTCCATACACAACGACTTACGAAGCAAGAAACAAGCCATGGTATAAGTAAGTATAGCCTGCAATATTGCTTTTATAAACACTTCCTTTCCTACTTGTGATAGGAACCTCACAATCCAATGCCTCATACGATCCTTTAAAAGCTAAAAAAAAGCCCTTTTATTCTTCCTCACTACATTTGGCAAGCCTAGATACCTCTCTATATTATTATAATTTCTCACCCCAAGGATAGTAGATACCACTCGTCTAGAATCTTCCAACGTGTTACTGCTATAATAAACCGTGGATTTATCATAATTGACACCTTGCCTTTAGCATCTATCATATTCTCTCAAAATTGATTTCAGAACTTACACTCCCCCAAATAAAATGCAATCGTCAACAAATAATAAATGGGAAACTGAAGGGCCCCCTCTACTTGTCTTTGCACCCTTAATTGAACCCTCCCTCAAAGCAAGCCTAATAAGCGATGTCAGTCCTTCACTACAAATTAGAAACAAAAAAGGACTTAAAGGATCCGCTTGCCTTAGTCCTCTCTCCGATTTAAATATCCATCTTGTTCTCCCATTAACAATTACTTGATATGAAATAGATATGATGCATTTCATAATGTTATCCACTAACAAAATATGAAATCCCATCTGTAACCTCGTTACCCTTAGGAAAGACCGTACGCTTTACTCATATCCAGCTTAAGAAGCATTAATCCTTTCTTTCCTACTCTTTTTTGTCAAAATGTATGAAGGATCTCATAAGCAAGTTGGACATTATTTGATATTAATCTACGGCACAAAGGTACTCTAAGCACCATTAGTACAAGTTTCTAGTACATTTTTGAACCGGTTCGTTATTATCTCAGCAACTACCTTATAAAGAACATTGCATAAACTGATAACTCTAAAATTCCCCAAATTTTTCAGATGGGAAACTTTAGAATCAACACAATATTAGTAATATTACTGGGGTCCATAGGCATACCTTTATTCTAGACGCCCAAGCAATATTCGATTACATCACTGCCCACAATGTGCCAAAACTGTTGAAAAAATAAAGCCGAAAAGCCATCTTCTCCCTAAGCCTTTGTTGGCCTTATCTCCTTTAAAGTCGTCATGATCTCCTCCTTTGTATAATTTTCTATCTGCTTCGAATTTACTTCCTCAGAAACATATCTCTCAATCCCAGGAAGAACATACGTAGTATATCCACTCCAATTTGACATAAAAGATGTTGAAAGTAATTTCGAGCAATTTTCTCTATCTCCTTCTCATCAATAGTCTCCCTACCATCATCGTGTCTTAAACTTTGAATAGTGTTTCTTCTTCTTCTTCTTTGCGAGGGGCATGAGTGTGAAAAAAAGTTGTATTTTTGTCACCCAATTTCAACCAATTAGCACGAGCCCTTTGCTCCCAACATATTTCATCGTTATCAATATTAAGATTAAGGTGAATTTTAGCATCAATCAAATCTACCATATTCTTAACAATCCTGTCTTGATCCAAAAGGACATCTACTTTCTCTGTTAACTCCTTTTTACATCCTTTCCTTCTGCACCTCATCATAACAACCCATCTTCTTAATCCATGTTGTAACTCTTTTAATTTCTTCAAGACATTTCCTCTAGCAGAATGCCACAGACTCCGTACCTCTTCTTCAAAGGACTCCTCCTTAACCCACCATGACTCAAAGCTAAATTTTCTTCTGGACATAGTATTTAATCTTGAGCTTGTATTAACCAGAAGAGGGCAGTGATTTGAGAAAGAATGTGGAAAATGTTGAATCACTACTGATGGAAACATATTACTCCACTTTAAATTAGCTACTCCTCTGTCAAGCCTTTCACGAATATTAGTCTCCGGTAAATTCCCTCTTCCCATGTAAACCAAGTTCCTGAAAAACCAACATCCATTAATTGGCAATCAACCAAAACATCCATAAAGCCTACCATCCTCTTTTCTTACTTTGGTGCACCGGCTACATTATCAAAAGAGTATAAGATTTTATTAAAATCGCCACGTACCATTCATGGCAACCCTTGAAAGTGACTTAAGTTTCTTAACAAGTCCCATGAAAACCCTCTATTATGTGTATAAGAGGAGCCGCAAAACCCGGTAAACTTCTATTCATTTTCCCCATCATATTCTTTTAAGAGGACATCAATGTAATAATCTGAATAACTTTTTAAGTTAATTGTAGCATTTTCCTTCCATGCCAAGCATAAGTCTCTTCTTGAGTCAACCACGGAAACCTCAATCCCATTTAAAAAACCACACCTCCTTTTAATGCCTTCCATTCCATTTCATTTAACTTAGTCTCCATAAAGAAGACTATCTGGGGATTGTACAGCTTCAACACATGTCGAAGCCTTCTAATAGCCCGTGAACTCCTCAATCCACGGACATTCCAGCTAAATATTTTCATTACGATCGGTTGGCTTGCACCTTGGCTGTCGCTGATAAAAAATAGGTTTTTTTTCCAACACTCTCATATTCCTAATAACCAATGATCCTACCCCATCCCCTTCCAAAGGTTTATCGCTCTCTCTTCTAGGCCTCTTGTAACATCCCTATCCCGTGTCTGTCACCGGATTAGGGTTAGAAGTGTTACCAGACAGATCGAAACATTACAGAATTTATCATATAATCATTCATCATTATCAATCATAATGTCCCTTAAGTAGGTCATCGAAACCTTTAACATTCTTATAAACCGAGTTGGGACTAAATCGAAACACATATAAAATTTCATAGAGAATAAAAACTTTTCTAAATCTGAGGGGATGTCGCTTGGGGTAGGTCAGGCCTCACCCTTTGCTACTTGACACACCCATGTGTCCTCCCCGTGGTCATATACTGCCAAAATCAACACGGCTACCAACCACGCTCGTGTACTAAGTCATATACTGCCAATTCTCACACGACCTATAGGCACACCCGTGCCATGACCGTGTACTCTTAATGCTAGCTACTGACTTTTACCCCATGGTTGCTAAGCACGCCCGTGTGCCATGACCGTGTGACATTATAGGTCATTTGCAAGATCAAAATGCCACCCCAAAATGGGTCACCTACAAGCAACATTTATCAACTCATTTCATTTACATATAACCACCAAAATATACCAAATAGCCATCCAAATCATGTACATTTGACAACAAAGGTAATCACAACAATACATTCAATATAAACATTCAAAACCAATTCCACACATACCATTTTGCATGACCAAAACTCAATTATGCTCAAGCACCAAATCAACTATATACTTACCATCTCATAACCATTTCATATATCAACTAATCATACCAAGACAACTTCACTTATCAAATTCCTTTAAGCATATTACCAAAACATAACTAGCCAAATCACATGGCTAAGTTCACTTTACAATCATATACACCTATCTAGCCTATACATGCCATCTTTAACTATAAACATTTTAAAAAGGGTACCAAAATAAGTTTTGTAGTGTGATGATGATCCTTGACGGTCCCGAGCCTTCAGTAGCTTTGACAACCTATAAAACAGAGAAAACATACACACAGAGTAAGCTTTACGAAGCTTAGTAAGTCAATATACAAACAAACTTGACATGGAAGGCATATTTGCACAAAAATAGATTGGCACATATCAAACACTTAGTAAACTATCACATATATGCTTTGGTTCATATACTTTTTATTACTTTAGCCATTTTCACAATTCAAGAATCATATAATCACATAGCTCATTTAGCCAAACTTACTTATCACATCATCCATTCCATATACATGATATCATTGTAAGATCACATGGATGCTTACTTTGTATACACGATTAGTACATAATCAGTGTACCTGAAACGGATTTATAATCACGTAATTGTTCATAGCTCAGATTTGTAACTCATGTTACAGACTTGCCCGTTGAACCAATAGGAACCTAATAGGATGCTTAGAAAGCTAGGAATAATCGTACAATGCCAACGTCCTCAGACGAGGTCTTACATGTACTCAGATATCGGTGCCATTATCCCAGACAGGGTCTTATACGAATCAATACGATGCCAACGTCCCAGACATGGTCTTACACGTAAAGCTCATATCGATGCCAACGTCCCAGTCGTGGTCTTACACATAAAGCTCATATCGATACCTACGTCCCAGACGTGGTCTTACACGAAATCATAAATCAACCCAACGTCCGGACGTGGTCTTACATGATAAACAGAACAGATACCTATGTCATGATAGAACTAATCCTATCTATTCCTAGGTTCATACGGGACTTTTTGGACTTTATCACGATATCGAACTTAACTCAAAATTTATGCACATAGCATCTCATACACATGCATCATCATTGATAATCATATGAATATATCCAATTCAATACAAATACGTTTACTTGCATAGTGACTTACCTCGGATTCGGTTTATCGGAATGAAAATGGCTACTCTGTCACTTTCGCTTTCCCGCGATCTAAGTTCATTTTCCTCGGTTCTTAATCTATACGTATTCAGAATTAACCCATTTATTCTCCAATTCATACAATTCTATCTATGGACACATATTTAGGGTAATTTGCAAATTGACCCTCATATTTGTACATTTTATCAATTTAGTCTATTTTTCTCAAAATATCAAATTCACAAAATCAATACACACACAAGCTTAGCCGAATATCCCTAGGGACTATATAAGTCCATACTTTCCATCAAATTTTCTATTTAGTCCTTCCATTTACCATTTTCTCAATTTAGCCCTAATTAGCTAAATTCATCAAAATTTCAAAAATAAAGTATGTTCATCTAGCTCAAATCTTTCATTTATCAACTAAACTCATTTCAAAACTCAACATATCAACAATGGCATCTCACACAAACATCATCAATACTAAAAATTAGTACATGGGTTTGATAGCTCTCAAAGCAACGATCGCAAAAATGTAGAAATCATAAAAAACCGAAACCAAATCATACCTTAATTTAAGCTCAACAATGGCCGAACCTAGCACAAAGTTTTCTTCCTTTTTCTTTCTTTTATTTTCGGTCAAAATGAGAGAAGTAAAAGATGAACACTCATCTTTTGTTTCATTAATTTAATGTTAATATTTCATTTACCAAAATAGCCTTCATTCATATAATTAAAATAATTATGCAATATGGGCATTTAAGACCTTATCCATCCACTATCTATAATTTGGGATAATAACAATATAAGGCCTCCACCTTAATAAAGCCACAACACATTGATACTTTCACAAATAGCAAGCAACTTCCACATTCAATGCAATTTCATCCTTTTGTTAAAATAAACACACTGACAGACAAATTAGCTCACGAAAATTTAGCACATGCTTAATCACATATCAACGACACTGAGAATAATATTAAAATATTATACAAACTCGAATTCGTGGTCTCAAAACCACTGTTTCGACTAGGGTATAAACTAGACTGTTACACCTCTTTTTCCGTCCCTTCCTCTAGCACACGAACATCCGAATCATGATCCATGTTTGACTGACCTAACATTTTTGAAAGATTGCCCTCTAAACTTGAAGCCCGATTCATATCTTCCTCCAAATTACACCTAGAATGGGGTCAACAAAACTTCTAAATCCATCTCTATCTACTTCCTTCCAATTGCGCCTTTCTAAATCAAGCCCTTATGAAAACTCTCCTTTTTCACATTACCCTTATATTCTCTTAGCCACACACTATTCATTGTAAGAGCACGTCGAGATTGAACTTTCAGTGTTAAGTCCCAACCCATCTCAGTTACTTCAAACCTCAACTTTATCTTCGCTTGACAGTAAGAGTCGCAATGCCCTAACCGACCACAGAAAAAAAAGTTAACCATTCATATTTAAAGCTAAGATACGAATAATTCCATGATGAAAATAACATATTCTTTCTCCTCAAAGGATACCTCACATCCAATTGAACCATCACACACAAATGATTTCGCAAACCTCTCCCTAGATTGGCACCATCGTATTCTAAAAAATTCCCAAGAAAATCCCCTATTTTCCTTTTTAAAGCCTTAGAAAAATATCTCAGAGGTACCCAATGAATTTGAACCCAGAAATTTGCAAAGATCGGTGGCACCTTTAACGGATCCTCACCTTTCCCCAAGTGATATAACATTAAAAGATAGTTATTAAAAGTCCATGGGGGTCCTTTTTGAACACTTTGCAAATCCATCCTATGAAATAATCTATACAGAAACCTTTTCTCACCTAGATTCAAGATTTGAACCCCTTTTATTGTATGCCAAAGATTTTCCATTGTGTTTCTCATTGTTGGAAAGTATATAACATTTGTTGTTAAAAAACACCTTACGAAACATAATTCTTCTTCCTTAATAACCAGATCAGACTCTATCAATGCCTGTAAAACTTTTTCTTCCTCGTAATCCAATGACAACACAACAAAACCTCTTTTCATTCCGTTGTACTGCGCTAAACATACCACCCATAATTAGAAACAAAACTGTGAACCCTAACCCCACCACCGCTGCCTAGACCTTCAAAAAGCCACAAAAACACAAAAACCCTAAAATAAGAAACTGCTAGAAATAATAGATAGAAACATGCTAAGATAACAAGACTTCAAAATCGTTGTTTAGATAATAATAATGAAAAATTGTAAAAGATGTTTTAGATAACTCAAATTTCTTTTTCCAAATTTCATTTTGTGGAGTGTGCCTCGCATTTTTAGACCTTTTCAGACACTTATCGTTACCCGTATCGCAACACGAGGACGTCAGAATCGTAACACCTCGAACAGGCAATAATGTTGCAATGATGAGGTTTCTATCGTCACGAAAATGATGAATATAACATCGCGATGATATGAATTTTTCTCCAAGTAATTCGTTTGTTTTTTAAAGTAAAGCATGGTTACTTTTCCTAGTTAAACACTAATTACTCCAGCATAATTCTAGTCATATTAGGTTACGAATTTTAACCTAGTTAAAGGCCATAGTAACACTAGAATTAAAAGATAGAAAAACAAAACTGAGATGAGAAATTAAGAGAGAGTTTTATGGGAATTTTGTGAGAACTTTGTATTTTGGGTTCGGATTTGTTTTGATTCTCCATCTTGTACTCTTTCGATTTTGCTCATTAGTGAAGTTTCCTTTGCCCGTGGTTTTGATCCTTTTTAGAGGAGTTTTTCACGTAAAATTTGTGTTCGATATTCTCTACCTTTTCTGTTTCATTGATTATATGGGTCAATCCCCAACAAATTGGTATCAGAGCTTGGTTCAGATTCTATATTTAACCTGTTTAAAGATTGCGACAATGAGATTCGATATTAAAAAGTTTGATGAGATCATAAATTTCAATTTATGGCAAGTTCAGATGATGACAATTTTAGTTCAGTATGATCTGAAGAATGAAGAAGGCCATTATAGGGTAAAAGCCCACGAATGCGAATTAGACAGAAAGAGATGAGCTTGATGAGAAGACACTATCTGCAATTCAGTTATGTCTTACAAATGTATTATAAGAGGTGCTCATGGAGAAAACGACGTTAGCTTTATAAAAGAAATTAAAAGCCCTTTACATGACAAAGTCTCTCGCAAATCATTTGGTATTGGAACAATGCTTATATGTAACACCCCTATCCCGTCTCCGTCGCCAAAATAGGGTCATGGATATTATGACGATTAACATATTCAATAGTATTTAAACACAATTCAAAAATAAATTTAAATATCATAAATCAATGTCCAATTAATAACCATAGCATTCATACAAACCTATGAGACCTTAGAAATAGTTCGAAAACAAACAGGGACTAATTTGAAACAAAACAAAAAATATGGAAAAATAAAAATAGGGGTCATACGGCTATGTGACAAAGGCCAGCTCATGTGGCTCAAAGACATGGCTGTGAGGCTACCCCACATGTCCATGTGACTACTCCACACGCCTATGTGTTTAGATTGTGTAACTGATTGTGACCATGTGAAAAATCCTGCACCTAAAATTAATAAGACACACGACTGTGTGAGGTGGCCGTGTGTGTCACATGGCCGTGTGGCAGCCCGTGTTCCAGGCCGTGTGCACCCAAAAAGACCCTTAATGCTAACTAATTCAACATCCATTTCTTGGACACCAAACCAAACCTTTTTCAATAATTTTCACATGGTTAAAACACATTCAAATGTACCTAAAACATGCCAAAATCATTCATCCTATGTGTCTAACTAACATGCCATCACTTGGCACCACAATTCAAACACTGAAACATAATTTATTCAAGTGCAACTGCTTAGCATTTCATACTTCTTAAACTATCAAATTTACCTCAATTATTATGACCAAAATCATCAACCAAGATTTACCCATTACCTAAGCATTTGTACCAATTCAGCCATTCTATTCACATTCAATCTTACCATATTTCAAACACTTCCAAGAAACATATACCAAACAAGTAAAGACATACATATATGGACATATACAAGCCAAATCCAAAGATACATATATATATATATATATATATATATATGCTTAAACTAAGTTTAAATAACATCATTATAGCAAAAGAACTTAAATGCTCTTAGAACATGCCACTTATAACCTAAATTAGAAATAATCACATCTTATACCAAATTGTTGAACGAATATTGTAGTCTCTAAAAGTAATCCAATCGATAGCTCAAATCCAACGATCTACAAAGAAGAAAAACCAAAATGATGTAAGCTTGCATAAAGCTTAGTAAGTTTGTGATAAACTTAAACTTTGACTTACCAAAAATGATGTAATAAAATATTTTATAAGATAATTCAATGTCTTAGTCATGAGTTGGTTGATTTCCTATACATATCACAAGTCTCACAAGATTACTGGGTTCATATATAAAACATGTAACTTTATCATGTCATCAAACATGCACCTAAAAACTCATTTGGTACATAAACCAACCATCACATATTCATTTAACATTTAACATATTTATTCAAGTATATAAACCAACCATCACATATTCATTTAACATTTAACATATTTATTCAAGTATATATTACAAATATCCCTTTTCACATATTTATATTCCTAAAAGTATTTCATATAATCACTTCATATATTCATTTCATATATCTATATTCATAAAAGCATTTCATATAACCATTTCATCTAAACATTTCATTTTACCATTTAACACATATTCATTCATTAAATCTTGTACTTACATTTCTTTCCTATACAACACAACCTCACAAGGCTAGTAGGTATCGCAAAGAAACATATAATTCCAACAAATAATGGAACATGTAATAATAACATAACAAGTACATATTACATCCATCACTTGTTCGATAAACATATCTTCCTATTTCTATTTTTATCAACATCTTCCAATTCACATGTCTTAACCATATAACATTTCATATATGTACATATTCGTTTAAACCTTTATCACCCGTTGAACCAAATGAAATAACATTGGATACTTGAGAATTACTCACACAAGCTGTGATTGTAACGTGTAACCGTATATACTTACACGATCTGTGAAATGGACGCCTTACATGAGCTGTGGGTCGGGATGTTAGGCTACACGATGATGCTCACACGAGTTGTGGAGAATCCGTAACAAATGCAGGACCCCGACCATCAGTAGGACATCCAAGACCAACACCCAAATTGTAATAACTCTAATGACATGTCATTTGTATCCTAAGCATTCACAAGGTTCATACGGGCCAATATCCATTCCAATTCGTTTAAATTTCTTCATATCATACCATAACAAAATGTATCCATATAGTTTCTATTTACGATCATAGTCATTGACTTAGCTAACATGGTAATTCAAATCATTTCATTAATTACTATATTTATCAATTAATCCAATTTATCACTTATCAATCATCAAACAAATGAACTCAATCACAATATATATGGATCATCATTAAATCACAAAACAAAAACTATTTAGTCAAACCAATTTACGAACTTACTTAAACTGATTCTGCAACAAACACGACTCTAAGGGCTAATCAACCAAATTTTCTTTTTCTGCGTTTGTCTATCGATTGATATGTTTCTTGATCTATATATAATAATTTAATTCAATTATCAATTCAAATACTTAAATTCATGTAATTTATCCTTTATCAAAAGTTTACACTTTTATCCTGAACTTTCACCTTTTATTCAATTTAGTCCCTAAGCCCGAAACTTCAAATTTAACATAACTAAACTCGAATCATGTTGACCAAATTTTCCATAGTCCCTATACAACCCATATTTATTACATTTTCACAAGAATTTCATGAAATTTTACTATTTTAACAAGTTAGTCCCTAAATACAAAATTAACAAAATGTTCTTAATCAAATAGTTTTTGAACATTTCATAGCTTCCAAATCTAACAATTTCTTTCAAAAACATATAAGATTCATCGATGACAAGTTTTAAAATCTTTAGTAGTTTTAAAATGAAGATACATGTGAGTTGGACCTAATTGCAACGAACTCAAAAACATATTAAATAGCACAAAATGTTGTAGTGGTCTCATCGACAACTCTAATAGTAAATTTAAACTTGAAATTTAGTAGTAAGTAAATAATTTGTTAATAAGTATGCAAATATAGAATTATATTTCTGTATAATGATAGATTTGTAATCATATTAAATTTTAATGTTATATTTTTGAAAAATAATTTATATTATTATAAGTTAAATGATATCGAGGAATCGAGAGCTGTACATGATTACCACAATTGTTACATTTAAAACCTCCTTCCACTTAGAATGAAGTGTGTGATAATTGTTAAAATAATTATTTTGTCTCACAAATATACAATAAAACTAAATACCTTAAAAAAAAAAAAAAACCTTGTTGAATGATATTGATCAATTGTGCAATGTATCCTCTATTGGTGAATAATGTTTCTGCAGGAGATGCTGTGTTCTTGGAATGTGGTAAGTAAAATGGAAGAACTGAAAAATTGCACGCGGATTAAAACTTATGTATTTTCAATTATAAAGGTGATGATTTATTATTAAATGTTTTGTGAATGTTTAATTAAAGGAGTATAATTAAAATATTTTTGTAATTGTGTAAATCTTACAAGAATGTTCATGTTCTTGAAAGCTTTTGTCGATATATGCTTACCTTTAGAAAAGTGAAAGTCAATTTTAGGAAACGAGAACAACAGTAGAAAATTGAATAAATATGAAATAAATTTATGATATGAGTTTAGTAGATCAGGAATTTTGATATAATTGTGGAAGTAGCAACAATAACAATGATGAATGTTGTAATACAAATAATAGATACATTCGATAGGTAAAACATACTTGGCATCTTCAAGCAGAAGTGTGGTTTTCAGCACCACTATTTTTGATAAATTCTGTAGCATAATATGTAATGATAAGGATATGATAGGGGAAAACACGTTTATTGATGGATAACTAAGGTGTGAGAAAGGTGTTATTTTGGCGTTGGGAGTCAATAAAATCAAATAACAAATTCAAATTTATGGATGAATGTGTTAAGACTTAAAAATGAGAGTGAAAATTGTAAAACATGTACACATTGCTTTCCACAAGGTTTTGCGAATAAAAGCATGTGTATGATCAACATTGAAAAGTAAGTTTAATTAATAGTGATGAAACATAAATAAAAGAAAGCTAAAGTAGTAACAATTAATTTCCAATTTCCTCCAACACGTGTCATAAACATTTTTATAATGCAAAATGAAACACATGTTAATTATTTCTGAAATTGTAAAGCAATTTAAACCCAATTAAATCCTCCACCTGCTCCTTGTTCTTTCTTCATCTCCCTGAATTCATTCCAATCGGTCTTGTGGAATAAGGAGTGAAGGTTATAGAGCAAATTCGTGGTGAGACAGAAGAATGGTCCCAGATGCAAGACATGTTGGTGTTGGTAAGGGATGAGATGGAAGAACTTGATGCATCTCGTGATTTTTGGGAAGCAGATTCAATCTCTGCAATCTGCTCTAAGGTTTATTTCATAATTAGCTACTTCATCCCTGGAACTATATATATTTCTACTTAATAATGTGTTGGCTGGTTTGATTAGGTGAAAGAATGAAGACAAAAAGCAGTGTCATGGGAGTTAGAGGCACATATCTATGTGGAGATTGAGGCAAGGAAGAAATAGAAAAACAGGGAGGTGCCAAATCGCATCACCCATCAATCAAGAAGCACAAAATGAAACAGAGAAGAGGGTGCTTGTGTGTCACTTGAAGGATCTCTTTAAGAGATGGAAGACGAAAGCCCCAAACAATAGCAATTTCTCGACAAGCCCTTCTGACTTATCTTTGCCCTCCTTGAAAGAAAACAATAGCAATCGACTTTCAATTTAGGGTTTGATTAGAGGCCTTGAGTCGATTTAGGGATTATGATTGGAAAATATACCTGATACATGATTTAGGGATTTCACTGGAAAGCTCGTATTTATTTATTTATATCGAATAAACAGTTGGAATGAACCATAGGTTTCAGTCGAATCATAGTTATTTATTTATTTACTTTCAAAGTTAGTTGAATTCAATTAAGTTATTTAAGCCGAGTGAGGGTGAGTTTAGATGTACGTATATTTATCTGTGTTTAATATAAAAATAATAGTGATAGTAAAATTATATATTATAATGATTCTATAACGTGAGATAAAAAATAAGTTAAATGTCTGCGTATTGTATCCTACCGTCCTATTCAAACCCATCTTGAGGTTTAATTTAAATAGATTGTGCGTTTATTTGTAATTAATGTAAAAATAATTGTGATGATGATGATATTAAATATTGTAATATAAGATAAAAAAAAAAAAGGAAAAAAAGTTAAACACCGCACCTAAATGATATTAATATTTAAGAAAAATCCTTCAATTTGCTATAAATTTTGGGCAAATATCCCAAAATACCAAAAAATACAAAATTACGGAAAGGCGGGTTTCAAAAATATTGACCGGAAAGGCAATTTCCCAAAAAGCGCGTCCACGTCGGTAGCGTTTTTTGGGGAAAAGGCTAAGCGATCGACGGAGGGCGCTTTAGAATACGTCAACCAAAGCTACGTGGGACGCTTTTGTTGACGTGGCCTAAAGCGCCTCTCCGTGGACGCTTTTAGGTCAAGAATCAAAAAAAATGTGACCGTTGGACCCCAACGGTCAAAAAAGCAACGGGTAAAAAAAAAACTATAAATACCCCCCCAACCCTTCATTTTTTTCACACTTCAATCCTTTCTCATTTTTCTCTCAATTTTCTCTCAATTTGCTCTCAATTTTCTCTCAAGTTTCTCTCAAAGCCCTTGAAATTTATGCTTAAATTTCGAAATAGTCTTCTACCATTTACGAAAAAGCCCTTTATAATTTTTTTAATATATTTATTTTTTTGGAAAATTAAAAAAATCTTTATCGAGTACAATGGTAGGAGATTTACATCGCTTAGACAAAGAATCACATTGGCGTCAAAGAATTGAGAATGGTAAGTTTGAATTTTAATTTTTCAATATTATTAAATTTTTTAATTATGCAATTTTAATTAATTTTGAATTTTATTATTTTTAAACAGATCGTAGATCGGTGTTGCAATGTTATATTCGCAACATGCCCGGTCCCCATCACCATTGATCGAGAATTACTTGGAAGCGGGTTTTTGCACGTACACGATAGGTAGGGGTTCAAGTTGGACCCGGTTTTGATAAGCGTTGATAGAGAGGTGGAGACCGAGACGCACACTTTCCATCCGCCATGCGAGAGTGTAGCATCACCTTAGAAGATGTGCGATTCTGATTGGGATTACGGTGATCGAATTGGTGAGTCACCGGACCGTAACATCTCTCGATTGGATGGCCGTATGCTACGAGCTCCGGGTGCCATTCCGGATAAATTGCAAGGAGGTCGGATCGATATGGTTTGGTTACGAGACATTTCCGCAAACCGAATGAAGATTCGATCAAGATGAAAGAATACTGTATGCGGGCATACATACTTGAGATAATTGGAGGCTATCGATGCGGACGCCTCTAGAAACCTCGTCCACGAGATGGCTCTGAAACTTGTTGATTTCAGAGCGGTAGGTGAATTCGGTTGGGGTCTGCTGCATATCGAGGTTGTATCGGAGATGTCTTGGGCGATGTTGCGGATAAAGCAAAAATCGGAGGTTGCCTATCACTACTGCAATCATGGGCATGGTTTCGATTTCTATTTTTACGCCCTTGACTCGACCAAACCATATTCATTCCCATTGATAACGAGGTAAATTTAATATTATATTTTACAATTATGTCGTAGATTTATAGTATAATTGCATGCTAAGAGTTTATTTAATTAGGTGGAACCATCCAGAAGTCATGTTGGAATACCGACTCGCTTGAGGATATACTGACTCCTATTGGAACAACTATCGGAATCACAAGTAAGTGTCAATTTCGTTATTATAATTTAGTATTTATGTATATAACTAATATTTTGGTAATGTTAATATAGTTTCAATGGACACCGTCACGAGGATCCCAAATTGGCAAGAATTCGGAGGAGTTCCTCCAAAATCCGAACGATTAGCACGTTAAGGTCCCGCTTAATCACCTACGCGACCGTGGAGATGCACCAGTCGGATCGGGTTCTGCGACAATTTGATGCCGACAACCGATTCCGTGGCTCTCGAGGTGCTCGATGATGAGCACAGTGTGGACTTACTGGCAAAGACACGGATTGGCCAATATTTTGGTCGAACATATCGAAGTGGGAGAACCCAGATGACTTTTTACCTAACCGGAACCGATCGTAGTTCTGAGTTAGCGTGCGTCTTGAGTACATGCCATGGTTTAGAATCCATGGCAAGTCAGATCTGTTGTCGGTGAAGAAGCGACGGCAAATTCGCGGCGAAGGAACGTCGGGCCCTTTACATCCAAGGAGAAGGGTGATGAGGCGGCCCAAAGAACAGCGCCTTACATAGTCCGGGCCCATCAACAAGACCTATACAATACCGAGCCCATCAACAAGCGCCTATACAATCACCGGCCCATCACCAAATTGACAACACCGATAACACGGTGTCCACGATTTATGCGGTGCGTGCACACCGCCTTACATGTATCCTCCTAACCCATATATGTTTCCTTTTCTAGTCCCCTGTGTTGGAATCCATGGCCGGGTTCGAGTCCGTTCGACAACTCCTTTTAGCCACCGATCGTGAGGCCGACATCGGGTGTGGGATTAGAGGAGGTGCCGCATTCTTTCTACTGACTCCTTCACCGCACGGATGCACATCACCCGTAGTGGTTTATGCAAACACCTCCGGTCATTATTTTATCAAGGTGGGTCATCATCGCAACACCTGTAACTGCACTCCACCGCCGAGGACGGATTCCCCCGAGGTTCCACAACCCCGAAAGCTAGAAGAAGGAGGAATCCAACACATGAATCACGACCAGTGTGGCCTTGGTTCCCACCGACATCCGCACTAAACCCTAAACCACATAATTTGAGTAATTGTAAATTAATTTATAATTTGAGTTTAATTTTTTGTAATTAAGGTTTAATTTTTGTAATTAAGTTGTAATATATTTAATAAAAATTGAGTTTGTTTTTTTATTTAATTTTTTAATTTATTTAATTTTAATAACTTTGACAAAATATGTTTGGTTTATTTTTTTTGTAATTAAGTTGTATTATTTTAATACAATTTGAGTTTTTTTGTAATATAATTTTTTAATTTATTTAATTTTAATAACTTTGACAAAATAGGTTTGGTTTATTTTTTTTGTAATTAAGTTGTAATATATTTAATACAATTTGAGTTTTTTTTGTAATATAATTTTTTATTTATTTAATTTTAATAACTTTGACAAAATAGGTTTGGTTTATTTTTTTTGTAATTAAGTTGTAATATATTTAATACAATTTGAGTTTGTTTTTTTGTAATTTAATTTTTTAATTTATTTAATTTTAATAACTTTGACAAAATATGTTTGATTTATTTTTTTTGTAATTAAGTTGTAATATATTTAATACAATTTGAGTTTTTTTTGTAATATAATTTTTTAATTTATTTAATTTTAATAACTTTGACAAAATATGTTTGGTTTATTTTTTTTGTAATTAAGTTGTATTATTTTTAATACAATTTGAGTTTGTTTTTTTAATTTAATTTTTTAATTTATTTTATTTTAATAACTTTGACAAAATATGTTTGGTTTATTTTTTTTTGTAATTAAGTTGTATTATTTTTAATACAATTTGAGTTTGTTTTTTTAATTTAATTTTTTAATTTATTTAATTTTAATAACTTTGACAAAATATGTTTGATTTATTTTTTTTGTAATTAAGTTGTAATATATTTAATACAATTTGAGTTTGTTTTTTAATATAATTTTTTAATTTATTTAATTTTAATAACTTTGACAAAATATGTTTGGTTATTTTTTTTGTAATTAAGTTGTATTATTTTTAATACAATTTGAGTTTGTTTTTTAATTTAATTTTTTAATTTATTTAATTTTAATAACTTTGACAAAATATGTTTGATTTATTTTTTTGTAATTAAGTTGTATTATTTTAATACAATTTGAATTTGTTTTTTTTAATTTAATTTTTTAATTTATTTAATTTTAATAACTTTGACAAAATATGTTTGGTTTATTATTTTTTTTGTAATTAAGTTGTATTATTTTAATACAATTTGAGTTTGTTTTTTTAATTTAATTTTTTAATTTAATTTTTTTGTAATTTAATTTTTTGTATTGATCTCGTACCGCCAATATCGTTGTTTTATTATTTGTGTTTGTAATTTAATATTAATTATCTTATATTTAATAAATTTGAGTTATTGTACAAAAGTTCACCGTTTTCCTCCAAAAAATAGACATTACATAGCCAGCAAGAGACAAACAAGCTAAGAACACGGTCAACTAGTCCGATTTGGACACGAGCGAGATGTATGGCCCGGGTTCCTACACCACCCGCACCGTCGACTTTGGTTGGTCGGTTCTCGGATATCCATATTGTTGCGTATTCTAGTCGAGGAAGGTCGACCTTTTGGTTTGCGTCTCAATTTCTATCAAGCAATATACTTATACTTGCAAGCGATACCGATGGCCACTTACGCTCATCCGGGATGGTGGGAATACGTGTCTCCACACGTTGTACATGTTTTCTAATTTGTAGACTTCGTCGACATAGCTCATGGGGTCAAGACGAAGATTATGACAAGCCGCAAGTACATGAGCACATGGGTAACGAAGTGCATCAAATATCCCACAGTCGCATGTCCTATTTGTCAAGTGTACACGATAATGCCCGCCAACAATACCTTGGCTCGATGCATCAAACTCCGTGACACGAAACCATAGTCGTCGCGATCGTGGCAAACTGTGTGCATAGTGTTCGCCGTGCCTTCCCACGGTTAATTTCTTGCAAGACCTTCGGGCCCATACATGGCCTCCTTGCATCGCCTCGATAACTCACGCTCTCTTCGGAAATAGTCTGCTAAACGAAAATATGTCTCCCAAAACCGCCAGAATCGGCGGATGACGGGTTCCTTTTAGCACGTAATTTATGCATTCGGCGGGTTTGTGGTCATATGACCATATCGTAGGTCATCATATGCTTGTGTCCACTGCTCAAAAGGAATATTGCACAGTAGTCTACGCCTTGGCGTTATCTTCGCATAAATCGCCAACATCTCGTGAAAACGGTCTTTATTGATCTCGCACCGCCAATATCGTTGATATCGAATATTACATACCACTATTCAAATTGCGAATAAATCGAAAATTTCAAAAGAAATTATATTAATAGAAATTTCATACCCATATCGATCACTTGCCGCTTCATCTTTTAGATCGGTGTTGCCCATAGTAGTTGGATGCCACATGCCTCGTGCAATATCGATGGTGTGTGCGATGCCACATGCTTCCTCGTCGTTCTATTGCCGCAAGTATTCCAGGCCCCGATCCGATATAACGATATGTCGTTGAGGCGTACATGCCTCCTTAACCTAGATAGGAAGAAGTCCTACCATCACCGACTTCGGTGTTATTATGAACTAATCGAAGGATTCTCCACGTACCGTCTTGTGCCACAACTAGCAATAGTCGATGCGTATATCTACCATACATGAAGGTACCATCAATTTGTACCAATGGCTTGCGTATGTAAAAGCATCTCGGCATTGCTTAAATGTCCGAAGCAGCGCTTGAACACCGCGCATCCACGAGGAGACGATCATTGTAGTCTGTACGGTTTCGTTTCAATGTCATTGTCTTTGCCTGGACATATCTCTCAAAGACTTACACCACCGCCACACTTCATTATATGAAGCGCCCCACCGACCGTGTAACTTTTCCAACGCTTCCGCTTGGCTATCCAAGCCTTTTCGAAGAGGCGTGTACCCCATTTGCTACGAATATTGCCAATTAAAGGCCAAGATCGTAGTTTTGGGATCGGCCTTCACCGTCGGGATTATTAAATCACCAACATGTTTGAATCCATCCTCGGATGATCTTGTGTTACACCCATCAACGGCACGTTAAATAATGCAACATTACATAATATTAGTGTTATTCAAATCATTGAACACATAGTGGTACTGCTGCAGTAAGACATGTATGCGGACCTTTGTACTTCTTCACCTCTCACATCCCGCCCTTTTCCTCAACGACGCCATGATTTTCCATGCACATGTGCCGCCTTGCACAAAGACACTTCACCTCGCACCTATCGAGCTTTGATTTAACCATGGTGTAGTTAACCCTGCCTCGATCGTCAGATTGTTTCAATGCACCAAGAAAAGTGTTCTTGTTGGAAAACGGTTACCAACTTCTAATTGGTCCGAATCCAACGAAGAATTTGTACGATCACGCATCCGGTGTGGTAGTTCAGAAACTCTAATGCATCATCTTGAGATAGATCGACATTATGCATGTCTACTGGAGGCAGTATGCCCCGAATAGCGGATCTTCTTCTTCTTCGTCGAACCGCCTCAACATCTTCAGTACAATTGAACGGGCTCCGGCTCGTAAAATAGTCCAACTTCGCACCGTCAGCCCGGCCCCGAGGTGGATCCACATCGGATTCATCGTCCGATCCTCCATAACTCGCAACAAACGAGGGCCCTCACCGGTGGATGCGTCGGTGAATACATCATCCCTCCTTAAACATCTTTCGAAGATTCCAATCGTATGTGGATTGCCATCCACTAGAAGTTGATGACGTCCCCAATGCGTATTTACGTCATCCGACGCCGATTGACGAATATGCATGTCCCATCCACCAACCGAAAGTGTCGTGCGGGGTTATGTTTTCCATACTACCACCGCACACGGGCACTTCGTGTTTTGCCTCCCACTTACGTAGTGTCGACATGGGGTCGTGTATTCCCTCGAACGATACTAGATGTTGAGGTCGCACGAGATCACTTGGAGATGAAAATTCTACATATAACTTCGAGATAGGCGATCCACCGGCAAAATGAGTCTCCACCATTGCCTCAAGGCTCCGAGGACCTTTGATGTCGAATCGTCATATCTTACCGGATCGACCAAGCGCAAAATCTATACTTAATAGATCGAACTTTCATTGGCGTTGTTCAATATTTTACGCCTAATTCTTTTACTGAGTTCCACCAAATCGACGTTTCGATTAAAACTCAATCATATTGTGTTCTCGATAAGAAAACAACACCATTTTGGTGTCACGCACTTCACCATCGTAGTAAATAACACTATTAATACGCTCACTCATTTTCGGTTTTTTCTTTTTTGCTTGAATACTTTCGCCAACCGAGAATGCAATTTGGGTGATGATAGCTTAATTTTGCCGCGAACATCAGTAGCAAAAGTCGTCCACGTGGAGCGCTTTTCACGCTCGGGTAATAGTGCACCTATTTGAAGCGTTTTTTACGCTTTTGTTCGAACGTCTCCTCAAAATAATTTTGCGGAGACCATCGTATGTAAAAGCGTCCACGTGAGCGTTTGCCGCCACGGTTTGTTCAAACGTCTCCTCAAAATTATTTTACCGGAGACTCTTGTCCAAAAATTAATTCATTTTCACATTGCAAGTGGGCCGGGAAAGATTATGAAAAGCGGCGTCCATGGGGGCGCTTTTGGGTAACTAGCAAAAGCGCTACCGTGGAAGCGCTTTTCTTTGAAGTTAACCTAAAGCGCTCCCCACGACGCGCTTTTAGCCGATTTCAAAAAACGCTACCGACGTGGACGCTTTTTGGGAAAATTACCCTTCGGTCAATATTTTTGAAACCCGTCCTTTCCGGTAATTTTGTATTTTTTGGTATTTTTGGGATATTTGCCCATAAATTTTGATGAAATAAATCTAAAACTTAATTAGAGAAAACTATTTGAATCAAACATATATTGTAATTCAATATTAAATATCATTTTCATCCTTACTATTCAAACCATTAACTAGAAAAAAAATCCATCAGAGTTAGTAGCTGGAAAAGGAAAAAAAGAAAAAAGAAAGAGATGAGCTGTTATCAATTTTCAGTGATAACAAAAAACACGGTTTTTCCTTCTTCCCTGTTTTTCTCTGTCTTCTCTTAGTTTTTTATATTACTCTCAATTCCCATTAAAACTTTCAAACTTTCATCCATCATTAAGCTTCTTCCCTTCAGAAAACATCGACTGAAGCTGCTCCAAGATTAAAGAAGCTTCAATTTATAATACTCTGCCCCTTAAACTACCAAGCTTGATCTGCTGCATAATCGTCTAAAGAAAAATTGATGGGGATAAATAAGTTGCTGTGTTGGTTTGCAGTTTTCTTCTTTTTGTTGGGTTTCTCTGCTTGCACTTCGATTTCTGGTATTTTATGAATAAATTCATAGCTTCTCTTTGTTTGATGTGAAACCCATTTTTTTTTTTTTCCTGATATGCGAAGATTTGAATGAGTACAGATGGTGTTTTCGACTCTTTCACTTCTACTGGAAGGCACCTCCTTCAAGCTAAGAAAGGTTCTTTTTTCTATCTTTTTCCTTTGTTGGGGTCAGTTTTGTTTAGATTAAGATAATAAATATTTGCTATCAGATCTGATGCCTTGGTTTGGATATTTCAATTCTTGGTGTGACTGTGAGCATATTTGAGATCTTGCGACCTTTTAGGGTAATACATGAGTTTGTAACACAAATGAATATGATTTAGGCTATTTGAAAATCTTGAACAGAGGGAGAAAGGGATTGAAGGGTACTTTTTCATTTTTGTTTTTGGGCGGTTTAGATCTTGAAAGGGGCAGAAAGGGCTTCAAAAGGATTTTTTTTACTGATTTCCGTGAAACTGAAAAAAATCTGTTGATTAAGGGTTACTTTCATTGATGCTCTGCTTGAACTGAATAAAAAAAGGGTATCTGACTGTGTTTTCTAGGTTTATCCCATATTTTAAGAACCACCTAAGGTTATCATTTGTCAAGCCATTCTTTTCGTAGCACAACAACATATATTCAGTTTATTTTCTCTTTTGTGTTCCTGTAAGTTAAATATATTCTCATATGGGGTTTTCCATTGGTATCATTCATTTGATGTATGGCTGTTAGTATTTGTCCTTTTTCCTTTGCCAATTTCTCCTTCCATCGTAAGGGAAATATTGAAAGTGCATAGTAATGTTCTTTGTAAGGACACCCTATACTTAATGCTGATTTTCTTTTGGTACAACAAAGATTTGAACCCAGGTTAATTCTGGGGAATTGAACACCCAGCCAATAGGCCAGAACTTCGGGTTCCTATAGTTAATGCTGATTTAATGAGTCCTATTGTTTTATTTTCTTTGTGCTAAAGGTGACTCAACCAAATGCAGCAAATGTTAAAATCATCAGATTTATGTCTTGAATTAGATGATCACCCTTCATTTTGACTTGTGCCTGACACGAAGTTGGCAATTGGTATGGGGACAAGAGCCTCCAATGACCCTCTAAATGCATAGGAAAACTTTAAAAAACTTAGAACATACTCATGTCTGACATGTGCACATATTGAACACTTCCATTTGAGTCCGAGTAACATAGCACCAAATACCTTGAAAGGGATATATGATTAAACTTTTGACATACTATTTCTGATGCATCATTTGCAGCTTGCCCTGTTAACTTTGAGTTTCTGAACTACACAATTATCACAAGCCAATGCAAAGGACCAAAGTATCCACCTGAAAGTTGTTGTTCTGCATTCAAGGAATTTGCTTGTCCTTATGCAGAACAGATCAACGACTTGACGACCGAATGCGCTTCAACTATGTTCAGCTACATTAATCTTTACGGGAAATACCCTCCTGGTCTTTTTGCTAGCGAGTGCCGTGAAGGGAAAGAAGGGCTCGCTTGCCCTGCGTTATCGCCATCAGCATCAGCATCGGAGAATGCTAATGGTAGTCAACAGCTGATACGTAATCCTTGGATGCTGGTAATGGCAGCAATCATAGCTGCAGCTATGTTGTTATGAAAGCCTGGAAATGAATTCCGATTATTCCATTGTTTGATTTATATATAATATTTATATTATTTTCCCACTTTTAACGCTGAAGAAGAGTACAGTATTTTGATTTCAAACACCAGGTTCTTTCTTGGTGCATCCGTTTATTTGTACTTCCAGAAATGTTGTAGAAATAATATACTTCATTTGGTTTTGCGTGGACAGACATCAAGTCTATTATTATAAGGAGATTTCAAGTCGGTTTCTACCACATAAGTCAAATTGGGAGAGTTGTTTACATTTCGTCATTCTTATTTGGTTTGATTGAACAATGGAGACCAGAGCATGGACAAAGTCAAAGTCAAGAAAATTAGATTGTGAGGTTAAATTATAAAAATTTAAAACGAAAACTAATGCATAATATTAGTCTTTGATAAATCATTGTATAAATGTAATATTATTACAAAATTGTTGAAGTTACTTATAAAGTTTGAGACTGCGAGGATGATACTATCCTTTTTATTAATGTCTTCCTTTACTTCTTTAGTTAACTTTCTTTCAAATTATTTTTTCATTAATATTAAACATTTAGAATAAATAAATTTAACCCTTAAACGCAAAGATTTTTAGTAAATCAACATGTTACTTGAAATTGCTTGTTTGCTTAATATGAAAACTGTAATAGAAGTGTTTGATTGCAGTGGCCATTATGGCTTGACACTGAAAAATTGTGCAAACAAAACTAAATAACATCAAAGATTTGTTTACACTGTAATAGGTCAATTTTGATCCGGACTCAAACTATAAAAATAAAATAAATTTAAACCAAAATAAATATTAATAGTCCATATAAAACAGTCTAAATTACGAAATAACAAGCCCAAATTATAATGGCCCAAACAGCCCAACAAGTAAAAATCCTAGCCCAACAGGCCCACAACCTGAACATTTTCAGCAAAGAGGAGAGGTAGAAACCGCCGCACGCGCCGCAACCTCTCCACGTGCAATCTGACACGCCTGCCACCGCCATAATAGGCCACTCCGTTGTCACCTGCAAAGAAACAAACACGCAACAGCCAACATGCCAAACAGAAGAAGACAACCAAGAAAAAACAAAATATTTGTAATGGACAGCTTGTAAATTCGACTATAAAAAAGCCACAACATCTCTTTGTAATTTTTTACACACACTAGCAAATCAAAAAAAAAAAAAACAGAACTGAGGTTTAAAAGGTGTTTGTTTTGTTCTTTTTCTCGTTTCTTTCATTTTCTGTTTGTTTTTATTTTTTTACAAATCTATTTTAACAAAAAAAACATAAATTAAAAAGGGAAAGAGCCTAAAAGGGCGTACTTGAGGGCTTGTGCTCCACCGTTGTGGATGACAGAGGTAGCCACCTCCGATGAAAGGTGGTTGGAAGTTGAAGGGTGTTTCGCTTGTTCGGGGCATTTTTGTTTGAACATTGGAAATTTTAGCTTCAAATCGGGCTTAGGGAGATCAAAACGGCCTAAAAGGCCTTTCTTTCTGAACTCCGGCCGCCGTATACGACGGCCACTGTTGCCGGTGGCCGGCGGCCTGGGAAGACGGACGGTGGCCCGATGACCGGAGCCCGAAGAGGGGTTGGGAGAGGTTGAGAGGTTTTCAGATTGTTTTTTTAAAAGGGTGAGGGCTGAAATGAAAATTTCAAAAAAAATGGGCTTAAATAGCAGCCTTGAAACGGCACCATTTCAATTGCCCCCCCCCCCCCAAAAATGCCAAAACGGCGTCGTTTTGGGGGGGCCAACCCGAACCTGACCAGTTAACGAATAAGATCCGCCTGTTTTAAACCAGAATGGGTTATTTCCTGCTTCAATCTCTCTACCTTTTTTATACTTGTCAATCTCGCCCTCTCCTTATTTTATATGTTTAAAATTTGTCCACATAATTTTGTTTTCGTTTCATTTTAGTCCTCCATGAAACGGTGCGCAAGGAACTTCGGGAATAATTTCCCATTCGGTCCCCTGTTGTTTTTCACGCGTTTATTTTGATCCTTATTTGTGTTTTATCAATTTAACATTTTATAATTTGTACTCCACATTTTATTTTGATTGCAATTCAATCCTTAACATTTTAACTTCTATTTTCTTTATTTATTTTAAACTGTTTCATACATATTTGATTTGATTTATTTAATTATTATTTATTTCCAAATGGCAATCAGATTTTTATTAACATTCACTTGTTTATTTATTTGTTTGTTATCTCTTTAATTTTTATTTATTTATTTATTTTTTTTTTTTTCTTGAATTTCAATTTGGCTCTTATTTTCTATTTATTGTGCATATTCTCTGCCTTTATTATTATTATTATTACTATTGTTGTTTTTGTTGTTGGTATTTGTATTATTATTGTTACCACCATTATCATTTTTATTATTGTTTGTTATATTTAGCATATTATTGTTATGATTTAATATTATCATTTCTTACGCTTTATTGGATTGCTAGATTTACGCCGCATCATTGTTATTATTCGTTAAACATGGTAATTTACGTTTTGGCCATTTTTACCATAACTGAATGCACTAATATATATTTTTTAAATATTACATTAATTTTTACCCAAGTGCGTAAAAAGAAGATTTTCAAAATAATGTAATATTTTATATTTGGAAGTTTCGAGAAATCGTACCCTAATTTACGGGGTTTCAATTTTCTCGTTGAACTTAAATAACCGAATATCCTTCAAAAATTAAAATACATAAGTTTTAAATAAAAATTTAAAGGCACGCTTATTCTTGAGGGTTCAAAATATCGTGTCCTAACTTACGGGATGTGACATTTGTTATCTCGAGACGAGAGGGTCTTTGACATTTGTTTCAATTTATTCAAGCGTTTTTTTTTAAAAATTAACATTAATAAAAAGAGAAATCGTATTGTAAATTCTTTCAAGTTTTTAAATTTTCGACACATTAATTAATCAATTAGGTACCAATTTTGGGCGTTACGAGGGTGTTAATCCTTTCTCGCACGTAATCGACTCTTGAACTCATTTTCTCGAATTTTGTAGACCAAAATTGTTGTTTTAGTAAATCAAAATATTTTATTAAAACGAACAAATTATGATGTGGTCCGATCACATCTCATAAAAAAAAGATTAGTGGCGACTTCCATTTTCATTTTCAAAATAAATAGTCGACCTTTTAAAGAAATGGTTTCGACAGCTTGACGACTCCAATGGGGAACACAACAAGTTTGTCAAGCCGCAAATTGGTTATTTTATGTCTATTTGTCAAAAATTGAAAATCCGATTTAAATTTACGATTGTTTCCGTTGCACTTTACCTGTCATTTTTGTGGGTTTTTTTTTTATCATGATATGTTTTCTTTATTGGTTTAAATTTTTATAATTCTGCATATTGCAT
Organism: Gossypium rotundifolium; assembly: GCA_025506655.1. Lineage (NCBI taxonomy): Eukaryota > Viridiplantae > Streptophyta > Magnoliopsida > Malvales > Malvaceae > Gossypium > Gossypium rotundifolium. The sequence continues at coordinate 35,158,446 of CP106734.1, forward strand.
CGCATAAATCGATCAATTTTAGCCTTTTAAGTGGGAGTGAGAAACTATTCCTTCGTGAGATCTTCACCTCCGTATAGGATAGTGGATCGCTTTCGGGATACATCCGTACCAATGTCTTCGTGAGATTGTCATCTCCGTATAGCCATAGGGAAATGTATTCCCCTAAACTGAACTCGGTCCATATGAGCTGATAATGGGTGAGGATCGAGGAATCTACGGTTCAGGTACCTTTGCTTTAGAACCAAACCGTATATAATGAGCCCTAAGAGCCTACCATAGGTAGAACCATGCTAAACCCTGGTGGTTACCCAAATAGGTGCTTTGTTATTTCTCGTTTGCTTTGAATTCTAGCTTTGTGTTTAATACTAACTTGCTTTGTTTTGCTTTGACTGTGATTGCATGGCATTTTCATTATAAAAAAAGGTGTTGATTCACGTATCTAAATAGAGAGATTATCATGGAAAAGGGGTTCCTTGATAAAGTGGAGGATAATGCGGTCGTCCAAATTTGGTCCGAGAAAATACAGCAAGAGAAAGGTGATAGTCTTACGGAGGGATATGTGTCGAAGTTGTGGGATTTTACTCGCATCAGCGTGACTCAGAATAATCTCCAAGAATTGAAAGAGATATTGGACCAATGGGATGACGAGATCAAGCAACTAATTTACTATAACTATGGTGATTTTCCCTATCTACTCGATATGAAAGTGGACAAGCACTTATTCCGAGCTCTCGCCCAGTATTGGAATCCCTCTTATAGTTGCTTCACTTTTGGAAAGCGTTGATTTGGTACCTACTGTGGAAGAATACACGACCTTACTTCGTTGCCCAAAGATTCAAGCCGACAAGGCTTATTCTAGAACCGCCAACATCCCGATGTTCTTAAACAAGCTAATGCACATCAGGGGGATGAGTGAGCAATGAGTTGCAGCCCAGATCAAGCAAAAAGGAGATAGTAAGTGCATTCCTTGGAAAAACTTGAGGGATTTGATCCTAGCACATTAGGATATGAAGAAGAGGGTTGATGTTTTCGCTCTAAGCATTTACGGTTTGGTCGTCTTCCCCAAAGCATTAGGGCATATTGATGAGGCAGTTTCAGACTTATTTGATCGGCTCGACAAGAGGGTCACACCTGTCCTGACAATCTGGGCTGAAACCTTCAGATCTTTGAGTGCATGCCGAAGAGCGGGCAAAGGTAGGTTTATCGGGTGTGCGCAACTTTTATTAGTGTGATTTCATAGCCACTTTTGGAAGATAGAAAAAGTTTCTTATCAAGTATTCTCTAAGAACTACACTCTTTTGAAAGAATTAGTGGCTAAACTGAGGCAAGATGACATTTCAGAAGAAAAATAAATGGCGATTCTCCAGAGTTTCCAAGACGAGGACGTCGAATGGAGAGCCCATTGGATGATCCATGATGAGATTTTATACCGGTGTGGAGACTTTGACTAGGTTCCTCTACTTGGGATTTAGGGAGTTGTTGGATATGCTCCTTTACTCGTATTGAGATAGTACAGATCAAGACAGTTCATACTAGAGATGCAAGGGTTGGATTAGTGTGAGTTTTCATACAAGGGAGATAATTAGAAGAAGAAGGTTCGTGAAATATCAAATGCTTGGAACCAAAGCCGTAGAATGAAAATATTTACCGCAAATCGATGACAACCCCTAAATATAATTGGTGGTGGGGTAAAAGAGTCAACGACAACATCTACTCGGCCGATAGAAGAGTATCTACAAGTAATCCTGTCTAAGTTAGAGATCATCAAACAAGACTTTAAAAAAAGGAGTTCGGAATTGGGAAAGAAGATAGAGCAGTTAGAGGAGGAAAAGATGTGGCTAGGATTAGACGTCGACATCTATAAGCTAGAGGCCGAGAAATTAAAGAAGGGAAAGAAGAAGGCCAAAGAAGATTTAGATAGTCTAAAAATAGATTACAAGAAGCTGCGTTTGTCAATAAGAACTGCTGGTTTGGGTAAAACATCGGAGCAATGGCGAAAAGAAATCAAAGAAGAAAAGATTAGAGTCGATCAGTGGGAAAAGAAATTCCAAGATGCTCGAACTCGAGAGAAAGCACTGGAAAGGAGTCTAGTAGAAAGTCGAAATAAGAAAGCGAGATTAAGAGCTCGGGTAGCAGAATTAGAAAAATCGTTTCATCAGTATCGTAGTCACAACTCCGCAATCGAGTTGAGAGCAAGCCTAAGTAAGATCGAGGAGTTGAAGGGAAAGATAGGAGAGCTCGAGACCGCACTGCAAAATTGTGAACTTCGAGTTGAGTTTCTTGAAACGAATAATGAACACTGGAAAGAGTAGCTCCAACGTTCTCAAGGTCAGGTTAGGAATAGAGACTACATCATGGGCGAAGCTATAGCTTAAGTACGGGAAGTGGCCGATCATTTACAAACCCTAGTAGTTCAAGCTGACATGTTAAGCTTAAAATATGAATCAAAATCGGATCAAGGTCGAGAATTAGCTTGGCTTCTTAGGAAAGTTAAGGCTTTGAGTATTAGGGCAAAGTCGTATATGTAATCCGTTTTATGTAAAAAAAAATATTTTCTAGTAAAGTTGTTCTAATGAAATTGAATCAAAATCAATGCCTCTTTTTGCATTCATTTCATTCATATACATTACATTTCATCATATGTATTAAGTTTCATAAAAAGACCCTAATTAATTAAAATTATGACAGCTACCTTGGAAACCAACGAGAGTTTACCAACTAAATATCGCTACAGTACCCGCCGTAAAACCAAGGCATTGGATCAGAGATTGGAAAGATTAGAACAAATGCAAAGAGATATGCATGATCAGTTGCAAGCATAGATGCATGAACAATTAGCCAAAATTCAACAAGACATGTGGGATCAAATGCAAGAATCCAAAAGAAGTATGATAAGCCAATTGATGCAATTGTTGGCTGGAGGACTCGAAAAAGGGAAGAGTACCGCGGTTAACTCGGGTGATGATAATGAAGACCCTACCTATCCCCCAGGTTTTACCCCGATAAATGTCTAGACTCAACCGGAGGCGTACCCACGAGGGGTACCCGTTACTATCAGACCCCAACAATATCAGGCCGGTACCTCAGTAACAACGAACTACCCAATGAGCTCAGGCTCTAATCCAGGGGATAATCCAACTAATCCAGTTGTTCCTGATCTTGATGATATAGCAGAAATGGAGAAGGCGAAGGTAGATCTGCCAAAAAAACTCGAGAACCAGTGCAAATGGCTAGAAGAAAAATTTAGAGCAATGGAGAATGCCTATTACCATTGTGGAATTGATTCTAAGGACTTGAGTTTGGTCTTAAATCTAGTGCTCCCACCAAAGTTCAAAACTCCAGAGTTTGAAAAGTATAATGGGACTAGCTGCCTTGAAGCTCACATTATGATGTTCTGTCGAAGGATGACAGGATACGTTAATAATGATCAATTATTAATTCATTGCTTTCAAGACAGTCTGATCGGGTCTATAGCCAAATGGTACAACCAACTGAGCCGTGCCAAAATTAATTCATGAAAGGATTTGGCACAGGCTTTTATGAAACAATATAGTCATGTGACGGACATGACACCCGACAGGATCACACTGCAAAATATGGAAAAGAAGCTAAGTGAGAGCTTCAGACTGTATACCTAAAGATGGAGAGAGGTAGCGACGCAAGTCTAACCACCTCTTCTGGAAAAGAAAACAACCATACTTTTCATTAATACTTTGAAGACTCTGTTCATTAACCATATGCTAGGAAGCGTTACTAAGAGTTTTTAGATATAGTAATGTCTGGAGAGATGATAAAAAATGATAATAAGGTGCGAGAAAATAGAAGGCAGGGGAAAGCGCTAAAAGATCAACCCCGAGGAAGAAAGAAAATGAGGTGAATAATGCGAATATTATAACAAGGTTTATTCAAAGCTGATCACTGTAAGCCAGCCAATGACGATAACTACTAGTCATTAGGGCCCATCAAGGCTAGAATCCAATCCAAGGCCAAACGCAGAAAGACTCCAGTTTACGCCTATCCCAATGACATATAGGGACTTGTATCAAAATTTGTTCGATGCACATGTGGTATCCCCTTTCTACTTGAAACCTATACAACCTCCATTCCCCAAATGGTATGACGTGAATGCTCAATATGAGTATCACGCGAGAATTACGGGATATTCAATAGAGAGCTGCACCGCTTTTAAAAAGTTAATTGAAAAATTCATCAAGATGGGCATTGTGAAGTTTGATGATCTATCGGGACCTAATATGACAGAAAATCCATTACCAAGTCATTCTGATAAAGCGGTAAACACGATAATCGAGAGTGGAGGAAAGAGAACTAAGATAGATGCAGCGGAAGTGAAAACCCCACTGAGATAGGTTTGGAAGAAAATGGTAGAGGGAGGATTAATCACATAGGATTTAGGGAGAGACCCGAAGAAGCAAGGGACTACTGTGAGTTCTATGATGAAGAGGGTCATGAGATCCAAAAGTGCATTGAATTCAGGGCCCTAATACAAGGTCTGATGGATAACAATAAGCTAGAATTCTTCGAATATGCCAAAGGCCCAGAAGGAAAAGATGTGCGCCTCAGAAGAAGGATCGACAGAGAAGGTCTATAGGGTAAATCACCCGGTGGTAATTATCTCACGACCAAGAATCAATGAAGTCGGAGCACAAATTGCACCAAGGGTCATAATCTAAAAACCCATTGCTTTTCCCTATAAGGACAGTAAAATGGTTCCCTGGACTTACGACTGCAATGTGATGATCCCGGAGAGGAAAACTCGGTTAGCACTTCAGAAGAAGGTCAGGATGTGGATTCTTACACACGCAGTGGAAGGAGCTATGATTCCCCGAATACAAAATTCGAACCTGTTAAAGGAAAATCCTTAGTGGTTGAACAAAAGAAAGAGAAGCCAGTCAGACTTAAATCACCTGTTAATGAGCTGGTAACTGAGAAAGAGGCTAAGGAATTCTTGAAATTCCTAAAGCATAGCGAGTATAGCATTGTAGAACAACTGCACAAGCAACCAGCTCATATATCGGTACTGGATTTACTCTTAAGCTCAAAGGCACATCGTAGCGCATTGATGAAAGTGTTGAACGAAACTTATGTCACGAATGATATCTCTTTCAACAAGCTGGATCATTTGGTCAATAACATAAGCACTGATAAATTTATCTTTTTTAATGATGATAAAATACTGCCAGGAGTCGTGAGATCTATAAAGCTCTGCACATTACCACCCGCTGTAAAGGATACACATTGCCAGGGGTGTTAATTGATAATGGATCGGCGCTGAATATCTTACCCCTATCCATACTGAACAGGTTGCTAATGGATAGCTCTCATATGAAAACATGCCAAAACATAGTGAGAGCATTCAACGGTACTGAAAAGAAGGTAATGAGAATGATCGATATACCTCTTTTGATTGGTCCAAATACGTATGAAATAGACTTTTTAGTGATGGACATCAAGCCTTGTTATAATTACTTATTGGGGAGGCCTTGGATTCACTCAGCGGAGGCAGTGCCGTCATCATTGCACAAAAGTTAAAGTTGGTAACTGAGAGTAGACTGGTAACGATAAATGCGGAAGAAGACATTATTACACCTGTTACCAGTGACGCGCTATACATAGGGGTAGATGATGAGGCAATAGAATGTTTCTTTTGATCGCTAGAATTTGTCAACGCGATATTCATTATCAAAAGGAACAAAATCCCAATGCCTAAAATATCCAAGACTACAAGGATGGGTCTGCAACTAACAGTCGGGAAAGGAGCCTTACCGAGAAGAGGACTCGAGAGATACCTACAAGGAAGGGTTGAGGCACCAATGCTGAGAAATAAACGAGACCACTTGTTTTAGGATACAAGCTAGATGCGAGTCAAAAGAGGAGGGAGTTAGAGAAGAAACAAGAAAGAAGAAGAGTTCGACTGAGTAGAGAAGAAGTCAAATGGGAACCAATGACCTTCCCCCATATATCTAGAACATTCGTATCAGAAGGAACTATTTACCCTGAATAGAAGATGTCAAGAAAGGAAACTGTGGATGAAATATTGGGAAAATCTAAACATCAACGCCATATTCGAAGAAGGAATTGAAGAAGAGAATTTATCAGGCATTTTCCCTTATGAACTTGGAAGTGTTCTAAACAATTGGATTGCGGAAGAGATTCTTGTAATTTTTAGAGCTAATTCAGAGTAATGTCCAAAACACACTTATTGCTCTAAGCTTGGGAGTAATAAGAATCTTTTTGTGAAAAGGCATTTGTCTAATATTTTTATTTCAATAAAAATGCATCTTTCTGTCTCATTTTGAGCAAATATTTTTTTATTCTTTCCATTCCATTCATAATCATACTATACACATAATTATTCTTAGATTCTTTTGTTCTTTGGATCTTCTTTCACCCCAATAATAGGTCTCCAGATATTAATGATATGAGCGACACTGCTACTGACTGAAAGTCTCATTTTGAGCAAGATATGTATATGGAGGATTCTCAGGATTTTGAAGATGACTGGAATTGTAACTTATCTCCTGATTTGTTAAGCATGGTAGAATAAGATAAGAAACAAATCCTACCTTACAAAGAGTCAGTGGAAATTGTGAGCTTAGGAGAGAGAAAAAGAGGTGAAAATTGGAGCTTGCATTGTCGCAGAGACAAAGTTACTCCAAGAATTCAAGGATGTCTTCGCATGGTCATATCAAGACATGCCTGGGCTAAGTACTGATATTGTGGTACACTGGCTGCCCATAAAGGAAGAATGTAAGCCAGTTCAACAGAAGCTCTAAAGGATGAGACTTGATGTCTTGCTAAAAATAAAAGAGGAGGTCAAGAAGCAATTCAATATTGGTTTCTTACAAATAGTTAAATACTCAAAATGGGTATCTAATATTGTTCTTGTCCCTAAAAAAGATGGGAAAGTGCGAATGTACGTGGACTACAAGGATTTGAACAAGGCTAGACCAAAAGATAATTTCCCGTTGCCTTACATTAACACTTTAGTAGACAACACGGCAGGTTACTCATTGTTCTCCTTTATGGATGGCTTCTCGGGATACAACCAAATAAAGATGCATCCTAAAGGCATGGAAAAGACCACATTCGTAACCGTATGGGGAACTTTTTTCTATAAAGTGATGCTATTTGGACTGAAAAATGCGTGAGCGACGTATCAGAGAGCCATGGTAACCCTGTTCCATGACATAATGCATAAAGAAATCAAGGTTTATGTCGATGATATGATTGCAAAATCTTGAACAGAAAATGAGCATATACAAGTCCTAAGGAGATTTTTCTTGAGGCTGAGAAAATTCTAACTAAAGCTCAATCTAGCAAAATGTACCTTCGAGGCTAAGTCGGGGAAATTGCTAGGATTTGTGGTCAGTTAAAAAAGGATCGAGATTGACTCAGATAAAGTCAAGGCTATCCAAGAACTATCTTTTCCACGTACCAAAAAAGAAGTTCGAGGTTTCTTAGAGAGGCTAAATTACATCGCTCGTTTCATTTCACAACTAATGAAGAAATGTGACCCCATATTCTGCCTCCTTAAGAAACACAATCCAGACGTATGGGATGAGGAGTGTCAGAAAATTTTTGACAAGGTCAAACATTACTTATCTAACGCCCCTGTGTTGATGCTACCCAGTCTAGATAAGCACTAATACTGTACTTGGTAGTATTTGGAAATTCTATAGGATGCATACTGGGCCAACATGATGAGTCAGGAAGAAAAGAAAGAGCGATATACTATCTCAGGAAAAAATTCACTGAATGTGAGACAAGATATTCGCCAATCAAGAAGTTGCGTTGTGCCTTAATTTGGACAACCTGAGACTGAGACAGTACATGTTGTGCCACACAACTTGGCTCATCTCAAAACTAGACCCTTTAAAGTACATAATGGAGTCAACTACTTTGAATGGAAGAATGGCCTGATGGGAAATTATATTTTTCGAGTGCGATATAGTCTATATGAACTAGAAGGCGGTGAAAGGAAGTGCAATAGCAGATTTTCTAGCCAGTAGAGCTCTGGAAGATTACGAGCCTTTGAACTTTAATTTCTCGAATGAAGATCTAATGTATGTTGAAACTACTGAAGAAGACTCTCAAGAAGGCCATCCTTGGAAACTAAATTTTGACGGAGCCTCAAATGTTGTGGATAACAAAATCAGGGGCAGTTTTGGTATCCCCAAACGGAAATCATTATCCCTTTACTAGTAAATTGATTTTGATTGCACAAATAATATGGAGGAATACGAAACCTACATCATGGGTATTCGTGTAGCTATAGAACGCAAGATCAAAGTACTAGAGGTATATGGTGATTCTGCATTAGTGATCTATCAGCTCAAAGGTGAATGTGAGATGAGAGACCCCAAATTGATCAATTATCGATGGCTGGTTCTTGAATTAATTGAGGAGTTTGATGATATCACCTTCTGCTACTTCCCACGAGATGAAAACTAGATGGCTGATGCCTTAGCTACTTTAGCTTCTATGGTCAAAGTGAACAAACAAGAAGACGTAAAACCTATCCAGATGAGTATTTATGAGGCTCTGGCTCATTGTTACAACATTGAGGAAGAAAAAAAGCCGATTACCCTTGGTACCCCGATATACTGCGATATGTGAAGAATCGTGAGTACCCTGACCAAGCAACCGAGAATGATAAGAGGACGTTGAGAAGAATGGCCGGCGACTATGCCTTAGATGGGGAAATCTTATACAAAAGAAGAAAGGATCAAGTACTACTAAGATGTGTGGACGCTGTTGAGGCTAGAAAAATCTTGGAAGAAGTCCATGAAGGCGTTTACGGACACATGCTAATGGTTTTACAATGGCCAGACAAATCATGAGATCCGGGTATTATTAATCCACCATGGAAGAAGATTGTATCAGTTACACCAAGAGATGTCATAAGTGCTAAATTTATGGAGACAAAATTCATGTGCCTTCTTCACCTCTTCATGTCATGACTTCTCCATGGCCTTTCTCCATGTGGGGCATGGATGTCATTGGGCCGATATTGCCAAAAGCTTCTAATAGGTATCGATTCATCTTTGTAGTCATTGATTACTTTACCAAGTGGGTAGAGGCCACTTCTTACGCCAACGTCACAAAGTCAGCAGTCAGTAAATTCTTGACAAAAGAAATCATATGTCAACATGGAACGCCAGAAATGATTATATCTGACAATGCATTAAATTTGAATAACAACACGATAGTGGAGGTCTATAGCCAATTCAAGATCAAACACCATAACTCGTCACCATATCATCCAAAAATGAATGGTGCGGTGGAGGTAGCCAATAAGAACATCAAGAAGATTGTGGGAAAAATGATTGAGACTTATAAAGATTGGCATGAAAAGTTACCATTTGCCCTTTATGCTTATCGAATGTCTGTTAAGACCTCCATCGGGCAACGCCTTTCTTTTTGGTTTATGGAATGGAGGCGGTTCTTCCTATTGAGGTTGATATTCCCTCTCTCTGAGTTTTTTCAGAAATAAAGTTAGATAAAACAGAATGGATCCAGTCTTGATATGATCAGCTGAACTTGATTGAAGAAAAGAGGCTGAAAGCTATCCGTCATGGTCAGATGTACCAAAAGCTAATGATGCGAGCTTATGATAAGAAGGTTCACCCCAAAGAATTTCATGAGAGAGACCTGGTATTGAAAAATATCCTGCCTATCCAAAAGGATTTCAGAGGGAAATGGATACCAAATTGGGAAGGACCTTATATGGTAAAAAAGGCCTTCTTCGGAGGAGCGTTGATTTTGACCGAGATGATTGAAAAAATTGGCCTAATCTTGTGAATTCAGATTCAGTCAAGAGGTACTTCACCTAATAAAAAAAAGGAGAGGCCGAGGCAAAACCCTTAAAGGGAGCTTTGAAACCAAAGGTGTTTTGAGTTGAAAACCCAAGAAAGGGCAATTCAAATTTTGATTGAAGATGGGGCACGTGGTAGTTTTGTCTTCTCAAAATTAATAAGGAGGAGGAACGTTACATCTTGGGGCATCAACAAAATACTCTGTATCTCCTAGACACATATCAGGCTCAAAATGGTCCTCGGGAAGTTTATGCAGAGAAGCTCACTGCGATTTCTAGGGCACCTAGTTTTCATCTTACTCATATTATATTTTAGCAGTATTTACTATCTTTGATTAATTTATTCATTTCGAACTCCGCTCCCAATCAATTTCAATCTTGCCCATTGTTACAATCTTTTCAAGCATTTTTCATTGAAATAACGATTAATGGACAAATAATATTCAAGTAAAAAGATTTCTGCAAATTGCTCTGAAAGGTTTTCTAAATAGTATAAGAATCTGAAACAGGACCACTAGTCAGAACTAACCAGATTTAAGAGTTGGAGATACGTGGAAAAAATAATCTAAATTGGTGATTATTTCTTCGGGTTCTTGGTCAAAGATACAAGTTGAACAAGAAGGCAGGGTAATACATCAGTGATAGAACCCTGGTGAACAACAAGCAATATCAACCTAAGCATTAAAAGGGGATCATTCTAAAAAAAATGACATTTTGCATTCATGCAAACATCATTCATACATATCTAGTTAGAAGTATTTGATTCATTCTGATCATAACATCCTAACCACTCGGCATAAAGATAGGCCCATAAAATAGATTCTACAGGTCATGTTCCCTAGAGAACAGTGCAACAGATTAGTGAAACCACAAATCTTATACCCCTGAAGTTACAATGGGATGGATTTAAGTCATCATGGCAAATCTTATCTCCCTGAAGTTGCAGTGGAGCAGATTAAAGCCACAAACCTTATCTCCCTGAAGTTGCAGTAGAGCAGGTTAGAGTTACAAATCTCATCTCCCTGAAGTTGCAGTGGAGTAGATTAAAGATAGCGAATCTCATTTCTCTGAAGTTGCAGTGGAACAGATTAAAGCTATAAGTCACAAATCCTATACCTCTAGAGTTGTAGTAGGATGGATTAAATCTACCATGGCGAATCTTATCTCCTTAAAGTTGCAGTGGAGCATATTGAAGCCACCAATCTTATCTCCCTGAAGTTGTTGTGTTACAGATTAAAGCTACAAGTTACAAATCTTATCTTCCTGAAGTTGCAGTGGAGCAGATTGTAGATGCGAGTCTAATATCCCTGAAGTTGCAGTGAAGCAGATTGTAAATACGAGTCTAATATCCCTGAAGTTACAATGGAGTAGATCGAAGCATTAATTCCTACACCCCTGAAGATGAAGTGGGATGGAATGAGGCCACTTGAAGAAGAGAAGCACTATGGAAGTCAAGATTCGGCAAGGCCAGGCAAAATTGGCCCTTTTTAAAGTTTTTGCTCCATTCTCGTTACACAACAATGAGCAAAGAGGGGCAGCTATAATAGTCCAATTTTGGCCCGGGCCCAGACTACAAAAATTAAACAAATTTAAACCAAAATAAATATTAATAGTCCATATAAAATAGTCCAAATTACAAAACAACAAGCCCAAATTACAATGGCCCAAACGGCCCAACAAGAAAAATCCCTAGCCCAACAGGCCCACAACCTAAACATTTTCAACAAAGAGGAAAGGCAGAAACCTTAGGACTAGCGCCAATGTGCCGCAACCTCTCCATGTGCAATTTGACACGCCTGCCACCGCCACAATCAGCCACTCCGTTGCCACCTACAAAGAAACGAACACGCAACAGCCAACATGCCAAACAGAAGAAGACAACAAAGAAAAAACAAAATATTTGTAATTGACAGCTTGTAAATTCGGCTATAAAAAAGCCACAATATCTCATTGTAGTTTTTTACGCACACTAGAAAAAAAAGAAAAGAAAAGAAAAGAAACAGAACTGAAGTTTAAAAGGTGTTTGTTTTGTTCTTTTTCTCGTTTCTTTCATTTTCTATTTATTTTTAATTTTTACAAATCTATTTTAACAAAAAAAAACCATAAATTAAAAAGGGAAAGAGCCTAAAAGGGCGTACCTGAGGGCTTGTGCTCCACCATTGTGGATGACTGAGGTAGCCACCTCCGATGAAAGGTGGCCAGAAGTCGAAGGGTCTTTCGCTTGTTCGGGGCTTTTTTGTTTGAATATTGGAAATTTTAGCTTCAAATCTGGCTTAGGGAGATCAAAACAGCCTAAAAGGCCTTTCTTTTGAACTCAAGCTGCCAGTATCTGATAGCCACCATCGCCGATGGCCGTGGCGAAGCGAGACGGATGGTGGCCCGATGACCGGAGCCCGAAGAGGGGTTGGGAGAGGTTAAGAGGTTTTCAGATTTTTTTTAAAAGGGTGAGGCTAAAATGAAAATTTCAAAAAAAATGGGCTTAAATAGCAGCATTGAAACGACACCGTTTCAATTGGCCCCCTAAATGCCAAAACGGTGTCGTTTTGGGGGGGCGAACTCGAACCCGACCGGTTGGCGAACAAGATCCACGTGTTTTAAACCAGAATGGGTTATTTGCTGCTTCAATCCCTCTACCTTTTTTATACTTGTCAATCTCGCCCTATCCTTATTTTATATGTTTAAAATTTGTCCACATAATTTTGTTTTCATTTCATTTCAGTCCTCCATGAAACGGTGCACAAGGAACTTTGGGAATAATTTCCCATTCGGTCCCGTATTGTTTTTCACGCGTTTATTTTGATCCTTATTTGTGTTTTATCAATTTAACATTTTATAATTTGTACTCCACATTTTATTTTGATTGCAATTCAATCCTTAACCATTTTAACTTCAATTTTCTTTATTTATTTTAAACTGTTTCATACATATTTGATTTGATTTATTTAATTATTATTTATTTCCAAATGGCAATCAGACTTTTATTAACATTCACTTGTTTATTTATTTGTTTGTTATCTCTTTAATTTTTTTTATTTATTTATTTATTTTATTTTATTTCTTGAATTTCAATTTGGCCCTTATTTTCTATTTATTGTGCATATTCTCGCCTTTATTATTATTATTACTATTGTTGTTTTTGTTGTTGGTATTTGTATTATTATTGTTACCACCATTATCATTTTTATTATTGTTTGTTATATTAAGCATATTATTGTTATGATTTAATATTATCATTTTCTTACGCTTTATTGGATTGCTAGATTTACGCAGCATCATTGTTATTATTTGTTAAACATGATATTTTAAGTTTTGGCCATTTTACCATAACCGAATGAACTAATATATATATTTTAAATATTATATTAATTTTTACCCAAGCGCGTAAAAAGAAAATTTTCAAAATAAAGTAATATTTTATATTTGGGAGCTTCGAGAAATCGTACCCTAACTTACGGGGTTCTGATTTTCTCGTTGAACTTAAATAACCAAATATCCTTCAAAAATTAAAATATATAAGTTTTAAATAAAAATTTAAAGGCAAGTTTATTCTCGAGGGTTCAAAATGTCGTGTCCTAACTTACGGGATATGACATTTGTTATCTCGAGACGAGAGGGTCTTTGACATTTGTTTCAATTTATTCAAGCATTAATAAAAAGAGGAATCGTATTGTAAATTCTTTTAAGTTTTCAAATTTTCGACGTTAAGACATTAATTAATCAATTAGGTACCAATTTTGGGCGTTACGAGAGTATTAATCCTTCCTCGCACGTAACCGACTCTCGAATCCGTTTTCTCGAATTTCGTAGACCAAAATCGTTGTTTTAGTAAATCAAAACATTTTATTAAAACGATCAAATTACGAGGTGATCCGATCACACCTCATAAAAAAGATTGGTGACGACTCCCATTTTCATTTTCAAAATAAAAAGTCGACCTTTTAAAAAATTGGTTTCGACATACGCAGTTCAGTTTTCCTAAAATTACAGAGCATAGCTCAGTGAGTAATTCCACAATCTTTAATCCACAATACAACAAGTGATTTGCACTCTATCATCTCACCTTCATACCTAAAGACTAAAACACTCATCTACAAATCCTCCCCCTGAGAACTTGGGTAATAAACACTCAACAATGTTTACAATTCAGTTTGCGCTCTCTTACAAAAACAACTCATCAAAGAACATATTGGAATGTACTCACTAAGCTCTCATCCAAAACTTAAACAAGCGTCAAAGCATATATCAATTTCGGCTTGTTAACATAGAATCTAAATGAATACAAAGTAACTCTTTGAAAATAACTATTACAATTACAACATTCAAAGCACAATCAATCAAAGATATACTCTCCATATTCAACAATGTAATCTCGACCGAATCTCCACATTCTAAAGGTTGATTTGATTCACTCGAGTTCAATTCAATTTTCAAAAGCCAATGATTGATTTCCATAAATGGACTAAAGTATCTTTAATATAACAACACATTAATAGGTCCAAAGATTTTCTTCATTAAATTACCAAACCGTAAAAGGTAAGTAATAATGGCAGCCTACAGTGGGCACTGCCGAGTGCCACTCTGCTCCATTAAGCATATCTTGCCTCAACATAACATACAACCAATAATTTTCTTTCACCAAAAATAAAAATCACTTGAGTATTTTTTTTTATATCATGAGGATGCAATATTCAAACAATAGAAGAACACTAGCAATAACAATTTTTAAATAAAAATGTCAAATTTCTAATCAATATTAATTTCTTCAAGGATTTGTATTAATCAACCTCTAAAAGTTATTATCCATCAAGATGTTAGTAATCTTATACAAAATTAATATCCTTAAATCATTCAATCAATAAAAAAAATTGAATCTTACATAAAAATCTCATTCTATCACAAGAAAAGCCACAATCCTAATTTTTGAATATTAATAACTGAAGTTATAAAAAAGAAGTCACCAAATTAGGGAGATATACTTAAAAGTATTGAAAGATTGATCACTTATCTTGTAAAAATTCTAAAGAGAAAGTATGAGAAAATAAAAGAAATTTGAAAAAAAAGTGGGAAATGTTAAAAGAAAATAAAAATTAGAGATTTTAGGCTTTAATGGGTGGGTAATGAATTTGTGTTTATATAAAATAATTTATTTTATAAAAATTCTAAAAATTTTGGTGGGACCATTTTTCAAATGTTTTCTAGGAAATAATATAAATTGAAATATTTTTATAAATATTTTTCTTATAATTTAAAGTGTTGTTGACGAGGCTTCCAACATACTAATGCCTTGTAATGGAGAGTATTGAGCACAATTTAAGGTAGATCCTTTACAAAACTTTTAGAATTGGTATTGACCTTTCAATTGATTACAAAGGGTTTCGAGTGAAGTTAGATTGGTTGAACTCCGTTGAAATTGCAAAAGTATGCAGATACAAATATATTCATTAAGACCACTAAATTTCATTTAATGTAATCGAATGCAACAACTATATCTCTTAATCGACTCACCGGTCGATTTCTCGATGCATCCATGTCAAGTCCCTTGTATAGCATGTATGATTCAAACTACTTCTAAATCTTTTCCATTAATCAATGCAACGGAAGATATTATTGGCATTGAAAAACATTCTAAGATATTATACAATATGATATTTTTACTTTGCGATGGTTTGGAAGGGACAAATGTTAACCACAATATGTGTACTCATACCCATGGTTATAGAAGCAAATAGTAATCATTCATTTTATCAATCGGTTCACGCATTGCCATACAAAATACCCTATATAGATATGTCAGAGTGGCGAAGTTTAGTTGAATCTATCAACCGCCTCAAAATCCTTGAATAGAAGAAGAAACATGGTATGACCTTGTTTTCAAACATTGACAACAACATTTACTATATAAAAGTCAAAAACTCAATTTATTTAATATATTTTTGTCATTTGTTAGTGATTAAATTTAAAGAATTTTTTGTATGTTAATGTTGTGTTCAAATTCATGTCATTTTCTACTAACAAAAGTGTTATAAATTTATATGGCTTAATTATACAAGAGGCATCTAAACTTCTTTTTTTTTCTTATTGAATTGGATACCTAAACTATAATTCCATAACCAATTGGCCCCTACTGTCTTAAAAAAAAAAGCCAAAACCAATCATGAAGTGCCACATCATTAAAATTCAATTAAAAAAAAAAAAATCCTCATCCCTCTCCTCCTTTCCATCTTCTGCCTCCCTCTTTCCCTCCCTCTCCATCTTCTCCCTCCCTTCCCCTTCCCCTTCTCTCAAATAGAACGAGTCTAGTGATTGTAGGGAAGAAAAAAAACTAGGAAAAAAAAAAGTGAAAGAAAAAAAAATGAAAAAAAATAAATAAGAAAACAAATGTGTCATGTGTCACAATTTGATTAGTTTTGACTTTTTAACGAAGTGTAGAGATAGAGCCAATATTATTTATGAAATTATAGTTTAAGTATCCAATTTGAAAAAATATATTTAAATACCTAATTCAAATAAAGACATAGTTTAAGAACCTCCTACTTAATTAATCCAATTTATATAAATCTTTACAGGTTGATTGTTTTATATAAATTTTGATTTGTTTTATTTCAATTTTCATTCTGTGTGGAGTATTAATGATTTTTCTGTTGTTGTTTAAAAATAAAATAAATGCCTAAGGGAAAAATAAAATAAAAGTATTATTTGCATGCGCTTTATGGTTTATGAAGATTATCTTTTCGAAGTTTATAGTCATCTTTCTTAATAATGTATTAATATTGTCATCTTTCATTCTCTTAATATAATGTTTTTATTTTGGTATTAATATGTATATAAAGATTATTTTTAGTTTTTAATAAAATTTTATATCATATATACCTCCATTACGTACAAATAAATATGTTTATATATAAATATAAAGGGTAAACTATACCTATAGTCACTTTTGTTTACTTTATGTTACATTTTAATCAGTTATGTTTGAAATGTTACGTTTTAGTCACTTACGTTATTATGTTGTAACATTTTAATCACTTAACCGTTAATCATCGTTAACGGTAAGTTGACGTGGCATGTTAAATCATCATTTCAAACAAAAATTTTAGGTTAAATTATACAATCGATCCCCATATTTTTTTTGTTTTGAGCAATTTAATTTTTTTCTTTTTATGTTCATGAAACTTTCCTTTTTTTTTTTTTTTTTTCATTCTCTTCTGTTTCTCCCTCTATTTTCCTGCCTTCTTCATTTCTTTTAACATATCAAGAAGTCAAATTGGCAGTGAAGAAAGAAATAGGAAGTCGAAAGCCATCATTGCCTATAATCAAAACTCATAGACCCATATGATGGTTATTTCTTCACTGCCAATTCGACTTCCTGATATGTTAAAAGAAATGAAGAAAATAGGAAAACAAAGGGGGAAGCAGAAGAGAATGGGAAAAAAAAGAAAAAAGTTAAAAGAACATAAAAGAAAAAAAATTAAATTTAACCTAAAAATTCTGTTTGAAATGATAATTTAACGTGCCACGTCAACTTACGTTACATTGCTAACAAAAATTAATTGCTCAATGACTAAAATGTTACAACATGATAACGTAAGTGACTAAAACGTAACATTTCAAACGTAAGTGACTAAAATATAACTTGAGACAAATAAAAGTGACTATGAGTGTAGTTTACCCAAATATAAATATTAAAATTGTTAATCATTATTTTTTTAAATGCATTTATAAAAACTAAAATAATTGAAAGATAAAACTAAAGTGGTTTAAAATATTAATACGCATTAAAATGTTAAAATATTGTTTAGTTTTAGCCGATTGTTCGGCTAATCACTGATTTTGGATATAAAGAATTGGTACTCAAAAGACAATTATTTGAAGGCGTGGTTTGCACGACCATCACACCCCTATTTTCATGGATTTCTGCACCCAGTCAATTTCTATTTTTATAAACTTTAATTATTTCGCTTACATTCAATTTTAGATTTCATACATTTTAGCTTCTTTGGGTTCAAAGCTGAAATTTTTTTTACTCTTCATTATTTTAATTTTGGTATTTTTTGAATTTAAATTATTAATCTTTTGTGATCAAATTAAATTAGATCAAATTTGAATTAAAATCGGATCTAGTACAATTTTTCCCTCTCCTAGTGCAAAACAGGTCATTTAACTTCCCAAACTTATTGTCCTTTATCCATTTCAATGCAAATTACACGTAAGGTTGAAAACGAAAATAAATATCATTCTATGTTGGGATATATTGTTGAACACTTCATGTTGAGAATGTTGTGGAGCTAAGCTTAATAAGATTGGTAAGATTCTATAGTTTGCTTTATTGTTGGAATGTCTTGAAGTACATGGCTTGGAGGCTCAAATACGAATATTGTTAAGAATTCCACTTCTTAACCTTTCTTTGGAGCACAAGTGTTTTTTTTTTTGGTCGATCCCTCTTCTCGTTGAATTAAACTATACACTTGCACTTAAGTTTACAAATAGCACTTTCATTGCTAGAATGAGTTACATGTATGAAACTTTTACTAAACTACCATTATATCCATTATTTTCATGACTTCTCCCCCATTATCCACTACAAGTAACATAAACATGATTGCATTCATTCTTATTACCCAATAATTCATAACACGTTCTTATGCATCCCACATTCCACAAAATATGTCACTTGTTTCATAACCGTTGTTTGAGATAATTTCCTTTCTAAGGCCTATAAATAGATGTTTGAATGTCTCATTTTAGTGGACTTTTTTATCTTTTAGGCAAACTGAGCACTTAAAAATTCTCTTTGCAACTTTCTTTCTACACAACAATCACCGTAGCTCTCATTTTTCTCGACTCTTTATTGGGTCCATCATCACTACTTGCCACAACACATACTTCCAAAGTCTGCTCCGACCTATAGGAAAAAAGTCCAGTTTGAAAACGATTTTCTTACACAGCAAAAAATTAAAAATTTGAAAATCGACCCTGTTTGTGATATTTATAACAATAAACGTTAACCGAATATGTACCTGTGTTTTCAGATAAGCGGATCCTTGATGTTTTCAAACTTTCAACCAAATAATCTTCTCTACTATTCTCGTATCAGGAACTACTTTAAGTGTGAACTCGAACCAAAACACAAAACTAGAAAAATTTCTCTTTTTGGGGTGAAAATGAAAATTCTCTCTTCTTAATAGAAATCGGTAAAATTATTATTCTGGAAAAATATATCTAAAAGTTGAGAATAAGCTCTCTCTATTTTTGGCGAATAACAATCTCTTAAAAGTTGTGTGAATAGCTCTATTGGTGTCATCTATTTATAGGAAGAGAAGGTAGAACCTTTGTAGAGTTGTAGAAGTTTATTTTCACTAGAAAAACAACATCCTACTTAGAGTAGGAGTAGGGGTGAACGTCCCACCCTTATATTTCTACTAGGGTTACCACCCCCTTCATGTTATATAAGGGGTTTGGGGCTTCTCTCACATCAAGTCCAACTCGATTCAGTTTTTCTATTTCTCATAATAAACTTTAATATTTATACATAAAAACAATTTTTTCATCCCTATTTTACCTCTAGCAAAATTTGGACGATTTTGCCACTGGGAAAATTTCGATAAAATATGTTCAATATTTCACAACTCGACATATTCACTATGACCGGATGATTTACTTTCATTTACGAGTTTCAAACTGTCCAAAAACATAAATCCATTCTTCCATCATTTTTTAAGTAATCCTATATAGGATTTCAAGTTTCCATTTTCATTTCTATTTTTGGAAGCCTACATTCATTTTCAAATGATTTTATTTCTCCATTTCATAGAAAACCATAATCATTCTTGAATGTTTCCCATTTCTCTTTTTCTATGCATTCGTTCTTTTTTATTTAAACACGCAATTCATTTCTAGTTTCAACGAGCTAGCGAATGGATTGATTAGACATATGTGGTTGAGGCTCAAATGATTTATAATTAAGTTTCGACTTTTCGCCTATTAATTATAAACTTATTCAGTCACGAAGTCATTCTACTATAGTATCGTGACTGAGCTCTCCTCAATAACATACCATTATGAAAGCAACTACTCCGTGCTTGTCCAATGACCTTGTCATAAATGTGTTACCTTCATAGGACATTCTTAGTCTCTTCGGGATAATATCTGTTCTTCCAATATAATCTATTTATCTCATGGTAACCATTACATCTTCTTTCATGAAAAGTCAATCACTATCAAATAGTGATCAAGTCATCCATCATAAAGACAAATGACCCGTGACCACGTTTATGTTTCATCAGCCATGCAATGCTAATGAGAAGATATCATTTACTCATGTTTTGGGCTATGATTTCCACTGTTGTGAATGACGCTGCATACTATAGAACTCGTACACCCAATGCACCAACTTTCTATTCCTTATCTATTTGAACTCAGGCTTTTACTTACATCAAAGTGTACAAGTCACACATACATAGTCCGCCATCCATTCAAGATTTAGGTATGCCATACTATGAATGTCACAAGTGAATAAATCCATAAACGGATTTAGGATCTATTCTGCCTAGTTTGTTCTAGGAGTCATCCGCTCCAGTGCCCAAGACAAGGCATCTCCCTATTTGGACTTGATAAACGACATATTAGTCTTTTAATCGATTTGTTCATTTCTAATTAGACTAAGGATGTTTTTAGGTTCGTCTACTAATACAAGTTCTCTTTTTGTATTACGATCTGACCACGTAATACCACTTAGTATTAGTTAAATAATAGACAACCAGTGAGCAATATTTGCTTCTATATTGCTTTGCATGCAAAAACCATGTGAGGACAATTATACAAAGTATATTAATGTAATCAATGAATTTGTTTTATTAACTAATCTGTTCTAAAAATTACAAGTGTATATTGACGAAAATATTATACTTAGGGCACCAAATCCAACACGATCTTCCTCTCTACCATCTCTACATGACATCTTGTTTTGTTAAATTAACGTCTCTTCACCTTATCAAAAAAACCCTTTACAATCTCGAATTTTATTTTATTTAGTTTAAGTAATGATTAAGTATGTTTCGTTCAATTTTAAAATATAAAACAAATATTTAATTATAAAAGAAACTTTTCAAAATTAATAGAATCTAAACCAGTTAGTTTAGAAAGAAATCAAAGTACTCCACATCATAATAAATAATTATGTGCAATGTTTGTTATTATTAGCTTAAGCTTATATATAAGTATGGCATAGTTTACAATACATCTAAACTTTGTTTATTAAGAGATAGAAAAATAAATAAGAAGAATTGAAAATAATAGAAAATAATATTAGTAAAATATGATGGCAGAGGTATATAGAACAGCTTTAAGACTACAATATGCTTTTAAGATAACAAAAATTCTTAACACTCAAGCATAATAGTAAAATGACTAATAGTAAGGTCATTTATATAGATACTAAATAAATATATCTTTTCGCATGACACCCTTTCATAAGGATGTGTTTTCTAATGATTCTCCTTTTATAGGGTTGTGTTGTTTTACAAAATAACTTTACATAAAGTTATGTCTTTAAGATAACTTTGTGTACAAAATTACATCTTTACAACATAATATTTTATCAATAATTATAATTTATTATAAACTACTAACAACCCCCCCTTAGTTTCAAATGTTGGTACCAATCTTTATAGCCTTTCACACAAACAAATATTATGCATGTAAGATATTATCTCGCGATTTAAATCATCAATTAACAGTTGTATTTAATAATTCTAATGAAGTACTTGTTGATGTTCGAAGATTGAACCACAACTTCTAGTAGTAGAAGTGGAAATACACCACATAATATTTATTTATATTTTTGTCAGAAGTTGTTTACTTTTAACACTAATATAGTCATGTGTTTATCTTGTTCATAATAGACATTTATAAGAGAGATCCCTCCTTTTCTTGTTGAAGCGACACCATTTTTTATGTTTATATAGGTAGAGTTCCTTTAATATCTCCATTGCTTTAGAAATTTAAACAATAAACAATGGACTCTATTAAGAGCATTCAAACTCATCTTCTATACATAGTGGGCCACACTAGTTTCCGTTAAACTTGTTATAAAATGAGTTTTAGTAATGCAACTCATACACACAACGATAATTTGTTTTTACCCATTGAACTTTAAAATTAGAATTTATTAATTAAAAGTTGGGTTCCTATTATTGGTGTCTAATAATAGGGTCAAAACTCATTCTAGTTGTAGTACTACTAATCAAACAAACTTATTTGCTCACACATTCATTATCTTAAATTAGAGATTGAACCGATATAATCAATTCATATTCTAACATGTACAAACTTCTATTTTACAACATGCTTTTAGACATTGTTTCATTTTTCTACAAAATAGTTATCATTGATTATGGCCAAAACTCTAATTCTCATTAAGATAAATTTCAACCATTCTATTTCCATAACTTTAATCTAAATTGAAGTTTGATAAAAGAATAATAATAAAAACTAACCACTTTAATTCTTTAAGATTAAGAGCTAACTCGGGTTTTTTTTTCTTTCAAAGATAGCTAAACTTATTAGCTTGTATATTTTCACAATGTGAAACTATATCAAATCTTACAATACTATGGTGGTATATATATATATATATATGATTTTAATTTGTTCTAAATATATAAGAAACCAACACACTCACCTTGGGCAAAATGTACATTCTTTTACTAAAGAGTGCTTATTTCAGCACTCAAGATACCATATATATCAATATGCTCTTTTATTCATCTTTTCACTATTTGGTGGATCCTTAAATATTATTTTCACATAACTAGGAGGCCTCCAACTATTCACCCTTGGTGAAATAACATTGACACAATGTAATATATTAAACTTTTCTATAAAGTTTAAAAACTTTTGATAAATTTAATATGAGAGTGTATAAAAGTAAGTATATATCAAATATAATGACTCTCAAAATAAAATATCTAATTCCTCGACATCATTGTGATTTACAATATAATACAAATCTATATATATTTATAGTGTATCATCTTGTATATCAATGCCTTTACTAATAAATACCATTTTTCAATTTTAACCAAACACACCACGTAGTCTTATTTATTTGACATTTAACCATCGAAACAATACAACAAATAAATATAATGGTTAGAAATCATCCCAATGAAAGTACACTTTTGGTCTTATGAAGTTCCAATTTGAAACATAAATTTGAGAGTGGTTTTATTTTATGTTATGCATTCAGTAAATTTATTTTTATTTTATAAAAAAATCCAACTATACACATTCTTAAATTAGAAAAATACTAGGAAAAAATAATTTTTATTTATTGAAGGATAAATTTAGTCACTATAAACATAAAAATTGTCATTGAAAAACATGTGTTAGACCTGAAAATACCAAGAGGGGGTTGAATTGGTATTTTAAAATTCTTTGCAAACTTTTTCTAAATGACGAGAAAATGAAAAAAAAACTTGGACACTTTGATTTATAGTGATTCGGCCCCAATTGCCTACCTTGTAACACCCTGAATTAGGGGTTATTTGTAATTTAAATAAATTCCATGTGGACTTCAAGAAATAAATAAATATGATTTTATTTAGCATGATTTAGGGTCTAGAAATAACCCTGATTTAGGTCGAATTTGGGTTTAAAAAAAAAAGAAAAGAAGAAAAAAAATTTAATTAAAGTACTTAAAAGGAGGGAAGCTAGGGAATAGCGGTTAAATAAAATTTAAGAAAAACTTGACACGGGAATGTATTTGGTATAAGTGGCGTGGTGCGCCTAAGGGTTGCAAAGGAGGTCTTGGGTTGAATCTTGGAAAGGGAGAATTCATTTTGTTTTTATTTTGGGCGTTAAAGAGAAGGGGCCAAAAGGAAGGTCTTAAGATTAAATAATAGAGATGTTCCGACATGAAAGACGGGCTGGTGGAGTGGCTTGGGGCGCCACTTGGGCCTTGGTATGAGGACTCGGGTTCGAGTCATGGTACGCGTAAGGAGGACGTTTTTTTTTTTTTTTGGCTTTGGCGTTGAAAGGAAAAAGGGCCCAGTTATAAAGGCTTTAAAATTTAATGAGGAGGCTTTATGACATGAAAGTCAGATTGGGAGAAGTGGTAAGGGCGTTGGAAGAGGGGGGCCTGCAGTGAGGTCTCGGGTTCAAGGCATGAAGGATGCAATGGAGCTCTTCGCGTTTTTTTTTTTTTCCATATGCGATGCTGGGCTTTAGTAAGAAGGTTTATAATTAAATGTTATGGTTAATTGACATGAAAGTCAATGTGGCCGAGTGGGCAGGGGCGTGTTAAGGGGGGCCGCTTGGGGTTCGTGTTCGAATCAAGCAAAGAAGAACTTGGTTATTTTTTCCTCTTTTTCTTCCCTGCTCTTTGGCGTGAGGGAGCGAATTGGCAGCATTTTGGACTCTAATTTTGATAAGAGATAAGGCATTTTTTTGCTCATAATCATTTGGAAGGGGGTTATTAGTGGTTTAATTACAATTAAATTGTTGAGGGATTAGGAGATTAAAGCTAGATTTATTTTGTGATAATTCAAGGCTGGAAATTATCACAAAATAAAGAGAATTTGGCCACTTTGGGACTCCTTAGGGCTGTCCATAATTGTTTTTTTTACAAAGAAAGAAGGGCCAAAAGTTCTTCAATTTTTTCTTTTTTTCTCACTTGTTGTTTGCCGAAATTCCCTAAGCAATTGCTCAATTTTCCAGCTTCTTTTCTTCTTCTTTACAAGTCGAAAACCCTTTGAACCCCTACTTCTTTTCCTTCATCTTTTTCTTCCTCCATTAGCCAAACCCTACCACCTTGCTGCCAAAATCTCCTTAGACAAACCGCCCAAAATCACTCAAAATTCCAGCATCATCTCTTGTTTTCCTTAGCGAATCTACTCCTCCCGATTTGGTGTAGTTTTGGCCGAACATCAAAGCAAAGGTGCTCTTTTTCTTCAATCGGTTAGAAGAGGTAAGTGGATCTCGTCGAATGTTCTGCTTTTGTTGGATCAAGATCTATGGTTATAACATTATGTCTAAACCGATTGTAGGGAAGCTTTTGAATTATTTTCCAAGGAAAGTTGGTAAGCACATTCGCCAAAGGCCTTTCAATTAAAAAGTCTATGATTAAATGCGAAACTAACGATGCCATGGATTTAGGGACTAAGTTATTTTGATTTGATTGGAAATCAAATCCATTCAAGGGACAAAATCTAGTGTTGTAGATCGGATCTTCTGGATCTAGGAATTTAGGTAGAAGCAGTGTGTAAACTCCTTACACACTTTATTGTTAAACTTATGAATTTATTGTCTTATGTATAAATTTTGGTAGTGATCTATGATATGCTTGTGGGCTTAAACATGGATTCCGGTAAGTCCCTAAATTTGTGACTTTTGATATATGATTTGCATGCCATCACATGATGATTAAATGCTATGATATGATTTATGAAAATTTTTACTAAAGCATGTGATGGTGGGATTGATGAGAGGAGGGGGATGAAATATGGACTGTCGTCAGTGGTTTTGACCACAAGATGGGTTGGCCCCATCGATTATTTGTGACCTATGGTCATCAAGTGGTTTTGACCACAACGATTGAATATTTGCGACTAAGTCCCGGTGGTTTGGTACCACCAAATGGTTTTGACCACACTTGATATTTTGTGACCTATGGTCATCAGTGGTTTTGACCACACGATGGGTTGGCCCCATCATTTAAATTGTGACTTTAAGTCATCGGTGGTTTTGACCACACGGGTAGAAAAGGAGTATGGATGGATAGTTGGGTTGCATGTGCATGTTTAATTGATAAATTGTGTATGAGTTGTATTTTCCGGGTGGGGATTTACACACCGAGTCTTGGTGACTCACCCTTCCTTAACATTTTGCGAGATGAGTAAATCACGGAGATGGAGCAGGAGAGGACTCGAGGCCATGCTTAATGTTGGAATTAAATTATGTTTTCGTTAAGTTTAATTATTTTATTTCCTAAGTATCTTTAATTTGGGATGTAATAAGGCCGCTATTTATTTTGTGGATGTTATTTTCTTTATTTTGCTTATGTTATGTTACAAATGAAATTTTCAATTGATAAGTAATCGATTAAAAATAATTTTTCAAACTTAATAAATTTCTACGGGTTTTAAAAGATGTTACCATCGGGTAACAAAAATAAACTAAGTCAACTATCACTTTGATGATTTTAAAATGATACATGATCAATGTTTTCAAAATATGCCAATCAGATTTATACCTCCACTAGCCCAATTTTATCTTGAATTTCAAAATGACTCAAATTATCTCAACCAAAGATCTCTCAACCAAAGGTTCACTATACTTGAATTGTTACCTTTCAAGGAAAAAAGTACAACCTTTACAATATCTATCTTTTTCACAAGGCTAAGATTGAACCTTCCTCCTAGTTTTTATGGCTTAACTAGAACCCTCTGGTTTTTATAATGCTCTAATAAAACCCTTTACAAATTACTTAAGGTTTCTCAAAGAATGAAAATGATAATGACAAAAATATCTAACAATAAGTACCTAAGAGGAATGTACAAGAGAAAATGATGAAATAAAGAATTAAAGGCTTCTTTGGATTTCTATGCTTGGATGCTCATCTCGTATGTCTTGATGTGTTTTTGAATTGTATTTATATTAAGGAATGAGTTTTTGGACGTTTATGGCTATTGGGGATGAATTCTAGTCGTTAGAAGCATTAATTTCGGGCTTAGAAAAACTTGCAGAGCTTTCAGGTGCTATACTTAGCCTTTGGGGTGCGATACCTTTTTTCAAAATTTGACCGTTGAGCTACAAGTATTGCACCCTAGCTGGAAGAGTGCGTACCTCTTGAAAAGGAGGAGGTACCTCTTGAGTGGGGTGCGGTATCTAAGTGAAAGGGTGTTGTACCTTTGTACTTTTTTGCACACCGACTTCTAGGTACCACTCCTTGTGGCCACACTTAAAAAAATTCTTAAAAATTATTTTTCAAGTCTTAAAATTGTTTTGAGAATGTTTGATAAAATTTTCAACTATATTTTCATTAAATGAATTTGAAAATATAATATATAAAATTTATTTTAAATATTGTTATATCAAAATCTTGAAACATCAAAGCTAATAATATGGGATATTGTGACGAAAAATATGCCATTGCTATAGTGGTGTGTCAATATAAACTTTCACACACTAAATTTTTGTCGGCTTGCACCTAATTTATGCTAACAACCTTTCCGTCGGCAAAAATACTATCGGTAATAGTTCATACCCTTATTTTAATAACGATTTATTGACGATTTCACTACCGTTAGTACATTACTAAATAGTTTTGTAACATTCATTTATAGAAGGATCTTAAAATATTTAGAAAAGTTCCCTATCAACAATGTTTAGTTGTTATATAGGTAACAATCATAAAGCAACTATACAAACATAATATTATAAGTTAGAAAACTTATCCTACTTTTTATTGAAAATCATCAACTTGTTCCGCAATGATAAACATTTATTTCATCTTTGTAATCATCAATTCACCTTTTTAAAATTTGTTTGATGCGAGATCAATCTTAAAACATTATGCTTTGTATTCATAAAATAATTCTTGCTTTACATGGAATACATTTTAAAGTTTTAAGATTGTTAAAAATAAAAATAAAAGCTGGAAGCAAGAAAAATAAAATATAATGTTAATCAAATATAATGACTTTAAGATGTATAGAACACTTTCTTTAAAGTTATAATATGCCTCCAAGATAAATCAAAATTCACAACAATATAAACAGAATAGTAAAATACCAATATTGTTTGAACCGAACCAAACTGACTTATTGATCTATTGGACCAAGAATTGACTAGAATAATGATTCGAAGAGTGGCTTTTAATGTATTAGATCAAAAACCGGTATGAACAAGTTAAACTGACTAAAACCCGATTGAACCAGTTAAAAATTGATTGAACTATTTTTTTAATTTTTAAAATTTTAATAATTTTTTAATCGAACAATGATAAACCATAAAAGTAACATGTTTTAATCCCATTCTTGATGCGTTTTTGGATGATTTATTATATAATTTAGTGAATTTGATGCTCCTAATCCTTTAATTTCATGGTTTTATACTTAGGAGAGCATAGGGAAGCAAAAGGAGTAGAAAATGGGCCAAAATCGGACAAAACGAGCTATCTTCAGCAACCACATGGCCTGGGCACTTCCATACGGCCGGGCACATGCCCCTGTGAGCCACACGGGCTGGCCACATGCCCATGT
The DNA here is from genome assembly GCA_025506655.1 of Gossypium rotundifolium. Taxonomy (NCBI): domain Eukaryota; kingdom Viridiplantae; phylum Streptophyta; class Magnoliopsida; order Malvales; family Malvaceae; genus Gossypium; species Gossypium rotundifolium. The sequence continues at coordinate 35,186,541 of CP106734.1, forward strand.
CCCAGCTCGTGTCAATTTCGAACCCTGCTTCCCTAATACATGGAAAAAGCTAAATTTTAGGGTTTCTGAACATTGTAAAGTTTATAAATACACCCTAGAAGAAGACCTAAAGGCACGAGAGAAGAATGAAGAATTTACTCGAAGAACACCAACGAATTCAACTCAGAAGTAGGATCTCCTTCAAGATTAAAGATCTCCATTCAATTTCTCTAGAAGTTTGTGGGTTTCTTTACGTTTTGTTGTTTTCCTAATTTTTAAATGTTTTCCTCCTAAAGTATGATCTAAATTCGCTAGATACCTTGGGAAGATGAAACCTATGATGGATCTTGTTATGTAATTTCTGAATTATATGATAAATACTTGATTTCTTGATCTCAATTATGTGTACTTATTCCATGTTTTAATGTTTTTAGGATATTAATTCATGATTGATGTGCTTATTTCAGTGGAGCAAAAGTCCCTGATTAAGAGTAGATCTAGCATAATTGAGTGGAGTTGCATGCAATCCTAGAAATAAGACGACATAAATCTACCGGATTAGAGTCAAATCTAATAGGGGAATCCATAGATCGAGTTAATGCAACAATAGGGGTTTTAATTAGAAAGAGATTTCAATTAATCAACCTAGAGTCAATTATTTTTACTCTCGAAAGAGATATTAATATAATTTAGGGATTTCTACGGATCAAGGCAAGTGAATAAATCGTTTAATTCAAATTGATTCAGAATAATAAGTGAAGTCTAGGTGGATTCTTTCCTGGGTATTGTCTTTCTCATTGGTTTATTTGAATATTTTCTTACTTAATTCTCTGTTGCGTCTTAATAGTTAGTTTAATTAATTTTGGATTAAAAAAAAAAAAAAACCTTTCAATTTATAGGCTAGATAATAAAAAGATACTAACTACCAGTAATTTTAGTCCTCGTCGATATGATATTCCCAACTCACTATACCTATACTACTATTCGATAGGTGCGTTTGCCTTTATCGTGAGTTTAGTGCTAGTGAATCACAACATCAAGTTTTTGGCGCCGTTGCCGAGGACTAAGATATTAGGAACACTAGATTTTTATTACTTTAGTTATTTTTATTTTGATTGCATTTTATCTTTGTTTTTAATTTTAATTTTTGTTTTCTAATTTTTTTCTCTTGTTTGCTTCTAGCAGGTTCCTTTAGTATATGACTAGAAGAAACCCGTTGGGACCTCTTGTATTTGATAGTGAAATTGAAAGCACAGCTTGTAGAAACTGAAGAGAAGTAAGGTAGAGTCGACAAAATATAGTGGAAGAGCAAGAGGATGTTATTGTTATTACTGAGGAGATAAATGATAATAAGAATAATCTGCTACCTCCTGTGGTTGTTGCAAACCCTGCTCATCGTACTATGTACGATTATGCCAAGCCCACTTTAACTGGGGCTGAATAGAGTATCGTGAGACTGCTATTGCTGCAAACAATTTTGAACTGAAGCCGAACACCATTCAGATGATCCAACAATTTGTTCAGTTCGATGGTTTGCAAGATGGAGATCCAAATAATCATTTGGCTAACTTTTGGAATTCTGCGACACTTTCAAGATAAATGGCATTTTTTATGATGCCATTCGGCTACGGTTGTTTCCATTCTCATTGAGAAATAAGGCTAAACAGTGGTTGAACTCCCTACCACGAGGTTCTATCACTACATGAGAGCAAATGACCGAAAAGTTTTTGTTAAAGTATTTTCCACCGGCTAAGACAGCTAAGCTGAGGAATGATATCTCTTCCTTCGTGCAAATGGATTTAGGGACTTTATATAATGCATGGGAGAGGTATAAGAATTTATTGAGAAGGTGTCCTCACCATGGGTTACCTCTATGGCTACAGGTTCAAACCTTCTACAATGGTTTGAATCTCTCAACTAGGCAATTAATTGATGTAGCCACCGGTGAGACTCTGAATAATAAAACACCTAAAGAGGCTTATGAGTTTATAGAGGAAATGTCACTGAATAATTATCAGTGGCAAGTCATGAGGACAAAGCCGATGTTTTTAACATTGATGCGGTTACTATGTTGTCAAATCAGGTAGAAATTTTGACTACAAAGATTGATGGTTTATATAGTTCTACGTAGGTACATCCAATGATGCAGTGCAATACGAATGGAGGAGGGATGAATAATCTAGAATGCCTATCCTACAATCCTAGGACTAAGAACGAACAAGTCAACTATATGGGTAATAATTCTAGACCTTAGAATAATCCTTATGGTAACACTTATAATGCAGGTTGGAGGAACAATCCCAATTTCTCTAGATGGTCAAGGAAACCAGAGATCACAACCCCTTTCAGGCTTTCAACCACCTTACCAATAAGAGAAAAAGCCGAACCTTGAGGAGATGCTGACGAAGTTTATTTCGGTGTCAGAAACTCGCTTCCAAAACATCGAAACAGCACTTAAAAATTAACAAGCATCTATTCAAGGGCTCGAGAATCAAATAGGTTAGCTTGCTAAGCTGATTTCAGAAAGACCACAAGGTAGCTTGTCGAGTAATACCAAAACTAACCCAAGGAAGCAACTTCATGCAATTACGGTTCGAGATGAAGAAGGGTTAGTTGAACCGAACCAGAACTAAGACAAGAAAATATGGTAAGTCAAGATAAGGTTGAGGTAAGCCACAACGAAGAAAAATCGATAAGAAAGGAGTATAAACCTCATGTGCCATATGCAAATGTGACAAAGAAAGACCACACAAATGAACAATTTAATAAATTCCTGAAACTTTTGAAAAAGTTGTATATTAACTTACAGTTTATTGAAGCTCTTTCGTAGATGTCAAATTCTGTTAAATTTTTAAAAGAGCTTTTAACAAATAAGTGAAAGTTAGATGATTCGTCGTACGTGGAGCTAAATGCAGTGTGCTTAGCCATTTTGCAAAACAAACTACCCAACAAATTGAAAGATCCAGGAGTTTTACTATTCCTTGTTTAATAGGTAGTTTAAATGTTAACAATGCTTTGGCTGATTTAGGGGCAAGTATTAATGTCATACCCTATAAAATGTTTAAACAACTAGGTCTTGGGAAACCCAAACAAACTAGGATGAGTATCCAATTGGCAGATAAAACTATTAGATTTCCTAGGGGTATTGTTGAAGACGTGCTTGTTAAAATTGATAAATTCATATTCCCAGTCGATTTTGTTGTCTTAGACATGGATGAGGATAGAGACATACCTTTAATTCTAGGTCGGCCCTTTTTAGCAACTGTTAAAACTATTATTGATGTTGGTATAGGTGAACTCACACTTTGTGTAGGTGATGACATGATTAAACTCCAAGCTCGTGATTCCGCTAAGATATTTAGTGATCGAGTTGATTATACGAATTATGTTAATACGAGTAACCTTGTGGCTCAACATTCTTTGTAAGAAACTACGAAAAAGTGAGATGAGCCACGGTCCAGCTTATATGACAAAATCAGATTAACTTATGAAGAACAAATGTTGAAAATCGAGGAACTAGACGAATGGCAGTCACATGTCAAGGAGAAACCAAGAATAAACGATGAAAAATCGAAGCGACTCCATGATGAGCTTAAGGATCGAACGAACCACTTCAAGGTTGGGGACTAGGTATTGTTAGATGAAACGGACCCTCGAATTACCACTTTAAAGCTTAATGCAAATGGAGCAATTCCTTTTACGATACTCAATGTCTTCCCATACGGTACAGTCGAGGTAACTCATTCTCATTTCGACACTTTTAAGGTAAATATTACTCGACTTAAACCTTATTTGAATAAAAGACTTGACAGCGAGAAAAAGAGTCTCGACTCTACAAACCACTGTGATCGTCCAAATACGAGGTAAGTCGAGCTTAAACTTTAAATAAGCGCTTCTCGGGAGGCAACCCGAGTGCTAACACTGCTAATTTTCTTAATTTTATTTTATTTTTAAAATTAATTTAATTAAAAAATGGTTTTTAAAACCCACATGGCATGGACATACAGGCATGTCCTTGGCCATATGGATCTTTTAACTTAGTTTTAAATTTTGAAAAAAATCGACAGTGAGTTACACAGCCTAAACAAACGGGCGTGTTCGTGGTCGTGTGTCGCCTGGGACTTAATTTTTCCAAAAATCAACAGAGACATGAGCTAAAATAGTCCACATGAGCGTGTCCTAGGCCGTGTGAAACCTGGAGCTTATTTTTTTTAATTTTAAAACAAGTCAGAGAGTTACATGGGCGTGTGCGAGAAGCGAATGATATTGTACACAACCATGCGACACGTCCGTGTGCATCAGGATAATGATTTTTAACGCACACAGGCTAAACATGCCTGTGTGGCCCAACACATGCCTTACACGACTGTGTCCCCCATTTAAAACCCTAGCCCTCTTTTCTTTTCATTTGTTTTGTTTTCTTCTTCACCCAAACCCTAGCCGCCATCATCCATCCCCCTTGACCTCTCTGACCGCCATCCTTCTCCACTACCCTCGCACCATTGTCGAGCCGAAACCTCTCATTCCCTTCCCTTCCTCCCTCACCCACCATCAACCCAACCAAACCCCCCGTTCGGCCTCTTTTCTTCTCCTTTCCCTCTCCTCTCTTGCCATTAACAGCCTCCACAACCACCGACAAACACAACCTTCTCCTCTCCTCGACCAGCCTCTACTCCCTAGCCTCCTCACCTATAACATCGTCCCTTTCATTTCCTTTCACCCCAAGCCACAACCTCGTCGATCCAAACCACCACCTTCGAGTGTCGACCATTCGGCAACCATTCCTCGTCGCTGCCACGCCTCTCTCTCTGTTCACCACCCTACCACCATCGGTTACTTCTATTTACTCCAGTATTATTATTTCTTTGTTTATTCCTTTATATCATATTATCTTAATTTTATTATTTATTTTTACTGCTCTACTTATTATTCCACTGATTTTATGTTCTTATTGAGTTATGGACGTTTTGACTATTTGTTGCAATTTGATTTGAGTTTCTTCTATTTTATTCCTCATTTAACAATATTATGAATGTAGTTTGTTTAGTTACCTTTAATTTTATTCTATTTCATACCATTTTTATTATTCATTTTTATTATTGCTCGGTCTTATATTTAGTCTTACTTTGTTCTTATTTGAATTTAACATTCTACTTATTACTTTTCTTTTGATCACAGTCCATTTTTTTATTAGTCCAAATGTTGACTTCAATTCTTGTGCTCTATGATCTTGCCTATTATGTTCATTCGTCAAATTGAATTATTTGATTGCTTTATTGTAGGTTTATTATGACGAACACTCATGGCAAGACTAAGACCGTTATCCCTGCTTTGAAAAAGCAGAAGGGCCCCAACGTAACCTCCTCTTCGAGCACTTCCGTCGAAGCCTGCCACCCCTACCTCCGATTTGCGGCAGGTTTTAAGAGGATTTATATCAGCTCCTTCACGTATGACCGCTTGGTTTAGGCCACTGTATCGATTAGGCTGCGTTGGAGTAGGTCCGCCTAGCTGAGTATGTCCGCCTAGCTCTGTGGGATAAATACTTTGCCATCATCGAGCCGACCTACATAGAGCTGACATTGGAGTTTTGTTCGATGTTTTTGATATAGTAGGTCATGACGGTTCATGACGAGCGAGGCACAATCACATTTCGCCTCGGTGGTTTGGTACACCACATGAGCGTTCCCGAGTTCGGCGCGGCTGTAGGACTCTACACAAACGAATTTATGAGCGCTGAGGACTTCCTTCGACTTCATCGACATATCCATCACTCACCATCATATTGTTGGGCCGATCTTACAGCTAGCTAGACGCTTTATGACGCGAGTCGCTCGAAGGCGACTTCTCTCTTTCGACCTTACGGTACATTCACGCACTCTTAGCTCACACTTTGACAGGTCGGAGAGAGAGCACCGAGTCTTTAGTACTCACGACACTTACTTTCTATAGAGCATGGCACACGGGCATACATTTGATTTGGTATATTTAATCGCTCTAGCCTTCCACCATCAAATTAACCGCAACAGGAAGGGCCTCATCTGTTTAGGCCCTTACGTGACTTGCCTTGTTCGAAACTTCGACCTCCTCGACACACCGGAGAAGTTTTCTACACTCACACTTGTCGGCCAAATGTCCCCATAGGGCATCTCGAGCATGATACACATGAGGATGATTGAGCGGCATCGTGGAGTAGATCCTCCTCAGTACAGATTATTTCATTCTGACGATCAGAATGACCCCGAGAACTTTACTGATGATGTTCTTTTGTAAAGCCCTTAACCCGTATCCGTCGAAGAAATAGGGTTACAAGGCATTAATATGCAAAACACAGGTCATATCAATTATTTACTGTTTATATGGTCATATCCGAATGCGTTATGAGTAATGCATTTTCATAGTATGCTGATCGTCTAAATTGTCGAGTTTTAAAATTTATAAAGAGAATGATCGAACCTGAAAACTAACTCTGACAACGACTTAAGGCAAGTGCACCTATCGAATAGTAGTATAGTTTAGGCAAGACCGGATTGTCGAACCCAATGGAATTAAAAGTACTAATACTCACTTTCTTTCTATTATTTAGCCTAAATACGAAGTGATCGATTGATTAAACTAAAAACTAATTACTAAACTAAGACGCAAAGACAAAAAGAACAAATTGAAGAAATAAATTTTAGAAAACCTCAGTTGATTATGACGATACCTAGAAGGAATCCACCTAGACTTCACTTGTTATCTAACACTGAACTAGACGATTTATTCACTTTAGCTTGATCCATAAGACTCCCTAATTTATATTAAACCCTCTCTCAAGGCGAATAATGTCTAACCCTAGGTTGATTAATTGAAATCTCTTTCTAATTAAAACCTCTAGAATCGCATTAAGTTGATCTATGGACTCCCATATTAGGTTTCACCCTAATCCGGCAAAATCTCGTCACCCTATCTCTAGGCGCGCGATTAACTCCGCTTAATTATGCTAGATCTACTCTTAGGCAGGGACTTTTGCTCCACCACCTAAGCACATTCAACTTGAATTAATATCCCGGAAATATCAATACAAGAATTAAGCACACATAATTAAGAACAAACTAAGTATTTATCATATAGTTCAGAAAACAATAACAAGATTCATCTAGGTTTCATCCCCTTCAGGTATCTGAAGAGTTTAGTTCATAATGGTAAAAGAAAACATATCAAGACAAAAAAATAAAACAAAACATAAGAAATCCCCAAAACCCCCTGAAGGAATTGAAGGAGAGACCCGCCGTCTTGATTATAATTTCGGCTTCTTGGGATAGATCAACTAGCTATCTTCAAGTGATTCCCACAAATCTGGCCTTCTGGCTTGGCTCCTTGGCCTAGCTGACTACCTCACTGACCGCCCCCTTTCAGGTTACACTTAGGGTCTTTATATAGGCTCTTAGAATGCTTTGATTTTCCCATAAGTATCCTAATTCAAGTATGATTCCTACTCGGATATTTGAATAGGCTTTGGAATACGTTTCTTTGCCTTCAAGTATCCAAATCTGAGTGAAATTCCTCTCTTCCATGACAGGGGCATGGCCATGGTATACACGTATGAATTGACTTGAGGCCGTGTTCGAGTCTGGTGATGGAGGCACGGCCGTGTAAATCGTGGTTAGGTCGTGTTCTAGTTAATTGACGAGGCACGGTTGTGTGGCTTGAAGTCCAGGCCGTGTCAATTTCCACTTTGGCCCAAATTGGCCCATTTTAAGCCTGTTCCTTGATCTTTTCGTCCTCGGGTGGTTTCCTGAGTATAAGACATGAAAAGAAAGGATTAAGAGCACCTTTTTACATAAATCAAGGGCTAAATCATCCGGAAACATGCTAAATGTGGGATTAAAATATGTTACTTTTATGGTTTATCAAATACCCCCACACTTAAGCTTTTGCTTGTCCTCAAGCAAAATTCTCAACTTACAATTAAAATGAACTTTCCATAATTCATAATTCCTATCAATAATGCCTCATCATAATTCATAGATAATTCATACATAGATAATTTAACTCAAAGACTCCTAAAGATTCAAACAATTCTAAGTCATATATTTGTAGCATGAAAACATAGGTGTCTCCCTTTATCTAAATAATTACCTCTGATTCAAAACCGACAAGGATTGACATCCTCACTAAAGATCCACTCAAAGCACTCGAAGTGTTTAAGGTTCAAGAATAAGCACTCATAAGTCGAACCTGAAAAGTTAATCCCATAGGCTTGCCTGAAAATCAAATCTCTACCACTGTAATATGAGATGATACACAAATCAAAAGGTCTTTTAAGGGTTGTAACGGGGCTAGGGTTAAAGGTGTGGATAAATGTTGAATTGGAAGGTTAAAATCTAGATTGAATTGACAAGTTACCTAACTTTAGAAAAATGAACTAATAACTTGAATAATTACATCACATGAAAATTTAAAATACTAATAATATGAGCTTCTTCTTCAAGATGTTGAATTTAAACGTACAAGCTCTTAGAACATAGAACTAATAATGAATATACTTCGTTTTTTTTAGAATAAACTAAATTACATAGGAAAGAACTTTTATAACTGAAATAATATAAAGTCTCAATAGAAGGGTAGTCAAAAGGAATGGTGATAACAAATACGAACGGGATTTTTGGGTTAATAATAGTGGGTAAATCAATAAAAAGGGTTGTTAGGATCAAAGAGGTTCACTAGGGGTTAATTGTGAAGGTAGGCTTTTTAGTGGAGTGAATGGGTTAAAACCTAGGTGTCTTTATCATCTCAGTATATCAAATCAATAATGTGGTCTTGACATGTATAATCGAGGCAAGTTCTAGAATAACGATTCAATGTTGACACCCTCATAATCAATAAAGCGAGCATGAAAAAGAATATATGCTCTATAAAGCTCAAATCTCACAAAAATTATGGGTATTTTTGACATCAATCCCTGTAAATTTCAAACTTCACGGTAATATTCAAATTCAGTTCAACAACCTAGAAAAAAATTTTAATTTTGAAAAATAGACTTGTCATGCTTGATTCTCTAGTATCTTAAAGTTTAAATCATCAATGCATAATTAACTATGACTTACCCAAAAACATATTAATAAAAATCATAAATCATCAGAAATTTCACCCTAATTAGTAATATGAGAAAAATACTTAAGAACGAATTTAAAATTCAAGAATTTGAGAATAATGCAAAAAGTTAGGTACTTTTACCCCCTACACTTAAGATGTACATTGCCTTCAATGTACAAAGATAGATAAATAATTATGTAATAATGAAATCAAAAGAGAAGGGGAGAGTAACACTTCTTGAATTTGGATGAATCTTTGTTCCCTTGTCGAATTGGAGTAGGAGGCAGTGGTGGTGTTTTCTATGGTCCTGGTGGGGTGGCTACCAACAATTTTGTACTAGATGAAGAAATTGGGGAGCCTGTAAAGATATAGCTAGGAAATCTAAAGAAATATTAAAAATATATTAATAATATAATTAAAGACAAGGAAAATAAAGAGAATGAGACTAAGAAGAAAACTGAAATTAAAAGAGAAGACTAATGGACTGAAGAGTCCTTATTGATAGGTGGTTCACGAGGTGGGGGTGATTTTTAAGGCTATGGTGCGTGATTCCCTAGCAGCCTTTAGAATCTAAAACAAAGAAACTAAAATAAAATAAAATAAATTAAGTAGAAGATAGTCAAAGGAAGGAAAATAAAAGAGATGAGAAAAGAAAAATAAAACTGAAAAGGTCTCGAAAACCCTTGGCGTGTTGGAGTGTTGAAGCTATCGGCATGAACTTATGTAGATCGGTCTCCCACAGGGAGATTGTGTTTGAATCCTTCTGCTTCTTCGGCATGGCTTTGGTGTCTCAAGAGTTGTAAGAATTATAGGAGAAGAGGAGAGAAATCTAATGGAAAGATGGTAGGGAAGAAGGTTAATGGGTGAAAAAGGGAGGAGTGGGGAGGTTTAAATATAGTTTTGTATCCTGACACCGTCCCACGCCCGTGTACCATGGGCGTGTCGAGGCACACGGCCACCCCGCCCGACCATGTTGTAGATCGTATCACCCGTGTGTGATAAGTCAGTGTCGACCACGGCCACATCGTACAACCGTGGTGGGGGGCATATCGTTTTTCCCACACCCATGTGTAGTGCCACAGTCGTGTATGAACTCTTAGTGTCGGCCACGGCCGCATCGTACGGCCGTGGCGTGGTTGTTGGGTCCATGACTTCAAAAAATTGATTCGTTCTGACTCATACCATCCCTGCCATGTCAGTACGGTGATTCGAAGTACCCACACGGCCACGGCCACGACCGTGTGCTAGGCCGTGTGGTCTGGGAATCTGCACTTCGATTCATTAAAATTCTAGAGAAGGAAAAAAATAAAAATAGAAAAGAAATAACCAAAAATAGAAATAAAGAGATAGTGTTAGTGCTCGGATTGCCTTCCGAGAAGCGCTTGTTTAAAGTCTTAAGCTAGACTTTCTCGTGTTCAAAAAATTAGGGTGGTTTAAATGTTTGAATACCCTTCCTAATGCTATCAGTTTTATTTTCATGATAAAGTTTAGGTCGGGAAGCATTTACCTTAAGAGTGCCGAATATGGGATTACTTACCTCGACTGTTTTGTATGGGAAGATATTTTGTACCTCAAGAGGGATGTCTACGTTTGAATTTAGGTTTGGTGTGGTGATACGAGGATGTACTTCATTGAACCGTACCTGATCTCCTATTTTGAAGTGGTTTGATGTCCCTACGAGCTCGTCTGGAAGTTCTTTCGATTTTTCTTTGAAGTGGGTCTTCCACTCTCTTAGTTTGTCGACCACAAAGCTTCATTCCTCATATATTTCTTCTTTGTTGGGATGAGGTTTATTATCCGGCTCAGGTTTGTAGCTTTGTGCTTTTTCTTGTGGTGAAATTTGAATAGAATCGTTATCAACTAAATTTACTTTCTCACCTTCATCATTCGATGTCCTGGCTGAGCCAAGAGCTTGTAATCTGATTGATTCATCACCTACACTAAATATGAGTTCTCTTGCACCAACATCTATTTTAGTTTTGGCAGTTGCTAAAAAGGGTCTTCCTAAAATTAAAGAAATCAAATTGTCCTCATCCATGTCTAAGACAACAAAATCTACTGGGAAAACGAATTTATCAATTTTTACAAGAACATCTTCGATAATACCTCTAGGAATCCTAACAGTTTTATCAGCCAATTGAATACTCATCCTAGTTTGTTTGGGTTTCCCTAGACCTAGCTATTTAAACATTTTATAAGGTATGACATTTATGCTTGCCCCTAAATCAGCTAATGCATTATCAACAGATAGTCTACCAATTAAACATGGAATTGTAAAACTCCCTCGATCTTTTAGCTTCTGTAGTAGTCTATTTTGCAATATTGCCGAGTATACTGTGTTCAGTTCCACATGTGGTTCCTCGTCTAACTTACGCTTATTTGTCAGAAGTTGTTTTAAAATTTTCGTGAATCCGGCATCTGTGAAAGAGCTTCAAGAAGTGGTAAATTAATATGTAATTTCTTTAAAAGTTTAAGAAATTTACCGAACTGTTCCTCTTTATCGTCTCTCTTTAATGCTTCAGGATAAGGTATGCGAGGTTGGTACTCTTTAATTACCGGTTTTGGTTTTTCTTGTGTTACCTCAACTTTACATTCTTCTACCTCACTTTCTTGAATTGAATTGGGTTCATCTAACCCGACATTTTCCTGAGCTGTTATGGCTTGGATTTGCTCCTTTGGGTTAATCTCGGTGTTGCTTGGTAGACGCCCTTGCGGTCATTCGGACATTAACTTTGCAAGTTGTCCAACTAACTTTGTAACTTCCCCGACTAACTTAGTAAGTTCCCCAACTTGGTTCTTGATCCCTTCCATTGATATTTGTTGGGTTTTCAGTGTTGCCTCAGTGTCTTGGAGATGATTTTCTGTGGCTGCCATTAATTTTGTCAACATCTCTTTGAGGTTTGGCTTCTTTTTTTGTGGATATGGTTGATTTTGGAAATTTTGAGGAGGTTGTTGTCTTTGATTTCCTTGATTTCCTTGACCTCCCCACAAAAAATTTGGGTGGTTCCTCCAACCTAGATTATAGGTATTACTATAAGAATTATTATTAGATCTGAAATTGTTACCTATATAGTTCATCTGTTCGCTTCAGGTGCCCGGTTGGTAGGGTGGGTACTCAGGATTCGCCACGTTCCACTTGCGTCGACTTTGCATTCTTGGATGTACCGTGAAGAACACAAACTATCATGCTTTTTATTCATCATCTTTACCGTGTTGATAGCATGGTTCTTTGCGTCGAGGTTGAAAACTCCATTGATTTTGTTGGTTTTGTCCTTGTAACTCCGCCAACGATAGTTATTCGGTGACATCTCTTCAATAAACTCGTAGGCTACTTCAGGAGTTCTGTTGTTCAAGGTTCCACTGGCGGTGAATCAATTAGTTGCCTTGTTGAAGGGTTTACACCGTTATAGAAAGTTTGGACTTGGAGCCATAAAGGTAAACCATGGTGCGGACACCTTTTCAAGAGATCCTTGTATCTCTCCCATGCATCGATATAATGTCTCTAAATCCATCTACATAAAAAGAAGAGATATCATTCCATAATAGTAATTTTAAGATAACATCAACACATACCAAACCAAGGTTTTAGCCATACCAATGGGACCTTACATGAGCTCAACAATACCATGATTTCGTTTCTTTGTTATATTTCCATATTTATCCCATTGAATTACTCGAATTTCGATGGATTTTCAGAGGTACACTTTAGTGTACAAATTCGAGTCCGTCAATTCATATTCATGTGCACATTTTCATTTCGAGAGCACACTCATGAACCTCATCCTTACAATGGGATTACCATCCGAGCTAAATTCTCATAATATAAACTCATAGAGTATTGTTTGGATTACCGGTCAAAGCTAAATCTCAGAACGACAATTACTCTAATGAGCTTGGATCCAATTACTAGTCCAAAGCTAAATTGAGACCCTAATTCGGATTACCATCCGCTAAATCCATTTTCCACATATTCTTGGGAGGGCTATATCAGATAGGATCACCCGTCCAGGTTAGATCCTTTTTACCGTCAATTCCTTTTAGAGATCCATCGAATTTTCCATTCATTCAACCGAGATTTCTTCTTTTTTTTCATCAAATATACCAATGTATCATCAATTTTCATACAATGAACATTCAAATTATATTCACATCAATAACATACATTTCAAGCATTTAAGAATATAATTCAAGTTACATGAACTTACCTCGATACTAGTTCGTATATAAAATATACTAATCCGGACTTTTTCCTTTCCTTGATCTAGCTTCAGATTTGAGTTTTCCGGATCTAAATTAATAAATTCAATCATCAATTCAATACATTTCATGTTCACATGTACCATTTTCTATAATTCTATTATTATTTTAGTTCATTCAAAACTGTCTACTTGAGTCATAGTCACTAAATTATTTTTATAATTTACCGTACTTTTGGCCGGTGGGAAATATTTTAATAAAAATTTTCACCTGAGCTACAGAACTCCAAATTAGGATCTGCTAATTTTTCCTGAAACTAGACTCACATATATTATTTCCATAAAATTTTCAGAATTTTAGGTTTATCCAATAAGTACAGTTTATTCTTTAAAGTCACCCTATTCTGCTGTTTGACAGTTCTGACCCTTCTTGACTAAAAGTTAATTATCTATTCATACAAGATTCGGATGATGTTATAGTCTATTTCTATTAAAAATAGACTCATTCATGATTCTAAGCATATAAATTTAAGCCCATAATTATTTTTATCCAATTTTTGATGATTTTCTAAAGTAAAAACAGGGGAACCCGAATTCATTCTGACCTTATATCACAAAATTCATTATATCTCATGATTTGCATATCTATTGCTTACATCATTTCTTCTATGAGAAACTAGACTCAATAAGCTTTAATTTCATATTTTCTTTCATCTTCTAATTCGATTTCTACAATTTATGGTGATTTTTCAAAGTTAGTCTACTTCTGCTGTCCAAAATTGTTTTAGTGCAAACTGTTTATTACCATTTTCCCCCTAAGCTTTCAATAATGATAATTTCGTCCCTGCTCAATTAACTTCTCAATTGAGCTGATTTCTCTCAATTAAAAATTTATTCTATCACTTTAAACTACTTTATAACCTTTGGAAATCAGAATTTCAGTAATAGACTTTAATTCCAAACATTTTCACAATTTAGATCCTAAAATCAATTTCTATTGAATTACCTAATAAAATCATCTCATAAACAAATCAAAGCTTCAATTTCATGCTATATCATCATAAACTTACAGCACATATTCATAGAAACTTACAACTTCATTCATAAAATCTAAAACTAATGAATTTAATAGTAGGACCTAGTTGTAAAAGTCACAAAAACACAAAATTACAAGAAACAGGCAAGGATTAACTTACTTGCAGTAAAAATATGAAAACCAGCTTAAGGAAACCCTTCTATGGTGTTTTTGCTGATGAGAATACAGAAAATAAAGAGAAATCTAGATAATTCCACTTTAGTCCTAGCTTTATTAAGTAAATTTTGCAATATTCCAATTTTGCCCTTACTTCTCCTTATTTTCTTGCTGATTTCATGCCCTTGCCGTCCAGCCCAAATAGACCTTGGGTCTATTTTCCTTTAAGCCCTCTTTCCTTTATCATTTAAACTATTTAATCATTTCCCATAATTTTGCATTTGTTACAATTTAGTCCTTTTCATTTACTTATATTTTAATAAAAATTTTCAGAACTATTTTAATAAAAATTTTTATTTGATCCCATGTGGTGATTGACCCTCATGGTAACAAGTTCAACCACTTCTTGGCTTTATTCCTTAATGAAAAGGGGAATAACCGAAGACGTATGGCATCATCAGAAATGCCATTTATTTTTAAGGTATCACAGATCTCTAAAAAATTAGTTATATGAGTATTCGGGTCTTCGTCCTGCAAACCATCAAATTGAACAAATTGTTGAATCATTTGTAAAGTGTTAGGCTTTAATTCAAAATTATTAGCAGCTATAGCAGGCCTAACAATACTCGATTTTGCTCCTGTTAAATGAGGTTTAGCATAATCATACATAGTACGCGGAGCATTGTTTTCTGCCACATCTTGTGGTTGTGGATTATTCTCGTCCATCCCTTCAGTAGGATTGGATCCGCTTTGTTGTTGTTCTTCATGGTAACTTAGGTCTCGCCTAATTTCTCTGTGATTCCTACGAGCGGTAGCTTCGATATCACTATCATATATTAGAGGTCCTGTCGGGTTCCTTCTAGTCATAAACTAGAGGTACCTACTAGGAAAAGAAAGAAATAAAATTAGCAAAAACAATAAAATAAAATAAATTGCGAAAATAAAAATAAAAGTAAAAATAAAATAAAAGTAAAAATAATGGATAAAGTAATAAAAATAGAGTTTTCTTAATATTTTAATTCCCCGGCAACGGCGCCAAAAACTTGATCATCTGAATTGTCGAGTTTTAAAATTTATAAAGAGAATGATCGAACCTAGAAACTAACTCTGACAACAACTTAAGGCAAGTGCACCTATCAAATAGTAGTATAGTTTAGGCAAGACCAGATTGTCGAACCCAAGGGAATTAAAAGTACTAATACTCACTTTCTTTCTATTATTTAGCCTAAATACGAAGTGATTGATTGATTAAACTAAAAACTAATTACTAAACTAAGACGCAAAGACAAAAAGAACAAATTGAAGAAATAACTTTTAGAAAAACTCAGTTGATTATGACGATACCCTAGAAGGAATCCACCTAGACTTCACTTGTTATCTAACACTGAACCAGATGATTTATTCACTTTAGCTTGATCCATAAGACTCCCTAATTTATACTAAACCCTCTCTCGAGGCGAATAACGTCTAACCTAGGTTGATTAATTGAAATCCCTTTCTAATTAAAAACCCCTAGAATCGCATTAACTCGATCTATGGACTCCCATATTAGGTTTCACCCTAATCCGGCAAAATCTCGTCACCCTATCTCTAGGCGCGCGATCAACTCCGCTTAATTATGCTAGATCTACTCTTAGGCATGGACTTTTGCTCCACCACCTAAGCACATTCAACTTGAATTAATATCTCAGAAATATCAACACAAGAATTAAGCACACATAATTAAGAACAAACTAAGTATTTATCATATAGTTCAGAAAGCAATAACAAGATTCATCTAGGTTTCATCCCCTTCAGGTATCTGAAGAGTTTAGTTCATAATGATAAAAGAAAACATCTCAAGAGAAAAGATAAAACAAAACATAAGAAATCCCTAAAACCCCTGAAGGAATTGAAGGATAGACCCGCCATCTTAATTATAATTCCGGCTTCTTAGGATAGATCAACTGGCTATCTTCGAGTGATTCCCACAAATCTGGCCTTCTGGCTTGGCTCCTTGGCCTAGCTGACTGCCTCACTGACCGTCCCCTTTCAAGTTACACTTAGGGTCTTTATATAGGCTCTTGGAATGCTTTGATTTTCCCCTAAGTATCCTAATTCAAGTATGATTCCTACTCGGATGTTTGAATAGGCTTTGGAATGTGTTTCTTTGCCTTCAAGTATCCAAATCCGGGTGAAATTCCTCTCTTCCATGACAGGGGCACGGCCATGGCACACACCCGTGTGAATCAACTTAAGGCCGTGTTCGAGTCTGGTGATGGAGGCACAGCCGTATAAATCGTGGTTAGGTCGTGTTCTAGTTAATTGACGAGGCACGGCTGTGTGGCTTGAAGTCCAAGCCGTGTCGATTTCCACTTTGGCCCAAATTGGCCCGTTTTAAGCCTGTTCCTTGATCTTTTCGTCCTCGGGTGGTTTCCTAAGTATAAAACATGAAAAGAAAGGATTAAGAGCACCTTTTTACATAAATCAAGGGCTAAATCATCCTGAAACATGCTAAATGTGGGATTAAAATATGTTACTTTTATGGTTTATCATAAGCTAAAACAATAATGTACATATCTGAAATCCATTTAGCTAATTTCACACATAAGCATTTGTCAACAAATACAAATGTTACTATTCATTTGGTCATTCAATTCACATTGACCCAATATGAACATGTTCATAATTACTATACTAAACAACTTATCAATTACCAAAACTAAACATAGATATATGTTTTTGCATAAACTTTGTTTAATGTAATTCAAAATAGGCCAATTACAAACATCCAAACAAGATATAGATCAATTCATTTATAAGATCAAAATCGAATCAACAAGACCAAGTAAACTTCCATAATTCAAAACACATAAATATAAAACTTTATACACATGTACATACTAGACTTAACTACTAATTCGGGGCATAAAAATTGAAACTGTCCATCTGCGTCATGTTGACTAAATTGACTATAACTCGAGTTACGAAACTCAAAATTTAGATCCGTAAATTTTCCTTGAAACTAGACTCATATATCTTCTTACTATATTTTTTTTCAGAATTTTTCATGTGTCCAATTAGTACAGTTTAATCATTAAATTTTCCCTATTTCACTGTTTGATGGTTCTGACCTATCTTTATAAAAACTAAGTTATCTCATTGTACAGAATTAAAATAATGTTCTAGTTTATTCTAATAAAAATAGACTCATTAAGGATTCTAATAATATAAACTATGCTCCATGATCATTTTTTTACAATTTTAATAATTTTTCTAAGACAGAATAGGGATCACGAAGTCATTCAGAACCAGTCTCACTAAAATTTAAATATCTCATAATATAAAATTTCTTTGCCTATCTGTTTCTTTCAAATAAAAATAGACACAATAATATTTTATTATATATTTTATTCACTTTCTAATTCCATTTATCTTATTTTTGGTGATTTTCAAAATCACATCACTGCTGCTAACTAAAACTGTTTTATTGCAAAATATGGTTAACTAGTTTATAACATCTTTACTCCATTTTATTTAAACTCTATACATTAACCATACTTATATATACTAAAACCAAATCAACCAAAACCACAAACAAACATAATCATCAAGCCAAAATATAAATTCCAAGATTAACAAGATGGACAAGCCATTTTCGCATGGCTTATATTTACAACATCAAAACATCATCCAAGTATTAGGCTAGCCTATACATGCCTTAAATTCAAAATCCTAACTTTTAAAGTACCAAAATAAGTCGATAGTGTGCATGACTTCGTTGACGATCCCCGAGCTCATAGCTTGTAACTAAAATCTATAAAATAGAATAACAAAACTCACAGAGTAAGCTAACTTAGCTTAGTAAGTCTTAAGCAAATATAACTACTCAATTAAATATTCAAATCTCTTTAAACCAATTATTTTATGACATTAATAAAATAACATAGCACAACTGAACTATCATGGCCGAACACTACTATCCTTATATAGCATTACATTTATCACTTATCAAATCCAAAACATCACTATCTTGCTTTAAAATAAAAACTTACCATTTGCATATAGTTTAATATGTTTCCATATACAACCAATTAGTAAGTACCATGTACAATTTAATCACATATAATCGAATGTATATGTATATATATATACATCCATTAAACATCACATGTATACTAGTATATAATAACGATACAATATCATTTACTCACATATGTAGAAAATCGAATATACAAGAGCATCTTTTAGTCAACTTACTTGCTCAATAAACATCACATATAAGCATGTCAATATATAAACACATACCTTATGGCTGAATGTAACCTATATCATTTAACTAAGCTTTAACTTGGTCAATTTTTACCTTAACTTGATCATTTCATAAGCATAAGCTTTTAATATAAATCACCAGTATAAAACCTGCTAGGCATAAACCTGAATCACACACCGGCACTAAGCTTGCTAGACCCGAGATCTGATATTCAATCACCGGCAATAAGCCTGCTAGGCATAAGCTCGATTAAGTTCACCAGCCCAAGGCTTGCTAGGCTCAAAGCCTGAATCATGATACTTTTAATCTGTCTCACACAATTCGTTCCATATATCGATTCACTTATACACATTTCGAACTCATTATACGAACATTCAAATAACATATATCAATAGAATAATTTAAACAAGTCAAATCTTATACTTACCACATTCGACTATTCAATAATATAGCTACAAAATTTCCAAAAATCAGCATATACTAGGTTACGTACATAATTTTCGATGTTTTATTGCTTAAAGACTTACCTCGGATATCGACGGATGACGAAAATCGGCTATTCAACTATTTTCGCTTTTCCCCGATCCAAATCCGTTTTCTTTGGTTCTTGATCTAAACATGTTCAAATTAAGCTCATTCAAATATATTTACATTCAATTTAATCCAAAAACACATAAATGGAAAAATTACCATTTTGCCCCTAATATTTCACACTTTTTACAATTTAGTCTTATTTGCACAAAACACAAAATACACAAAATTTGAATGAACACCTTGAGGGCCGAATATCCATAGTACTCATACAAGTCCATCCATTTCATTTGTTTCACATTTTAATCCCTCTAAATTTTATTTTTGCAATTTAGTCCAACATACTCAATTTCATCAAAAATTCAAAGACAAAACTTGTTAAACTAACACACATTTATCATAATTCATCCTCAAACAATATAAACAACAAGATATCATCAATGACTCAACTCAAAATATTCATCAAACTCAAAAATTAAAGCATGGGTCTTGTACATTTCATAGCAGCGATCTCAAAAACGTAGAAATTATCAAAAACCCAACAAATTACATACCTCATTAAAGCAAAACCAACGCCGAATGTAACTTGTTCTTCTTTCTTTCTTTTTCTTTTAGTTTCGGCAATAACAATAAAATGAACATTTTCTTTATTTTATGTTTTATTATAATAAGTTAATATAATATAATAATAATAATAACTTTTATAATACAAAAATTCATATATTAAAGTTATTTAAACAAAAACATGCCGTCCACTAAGTATAGAAAGGACTAATTACAATGCAAATCCTCCATATTAATAAGACATCAACAATTAAGCACTTTAACAACTAACCATCAAATTTTTCATGTTACGCGATTAAGTCCTTTTATTAAATCAGACACCTAAACGATAAAATTAAGTCACGAAAATTTAACACAGGCAAATTCACACATAATAAATAAGGAAAATAGTTTTTAAAATATTTTTCAAACTCGAATTTGTGGTCCCGAAACCACTATTCCGATTAGGGTCAAAGTCGGGCTGTTACATCCTTCCTATCACGAGGACTCACCACAGCCTCCACCTTTGAGTCACTGACCTGTTCCTTCTGCTGCTAGCTTCCGAGGAGTATCCATCGAGGAGTTCACTAGCTTCCGCCACTACTGCATTCAGAGGTTCGACAGTATTGAAGCGACATTACAGCAAATTTGTCAACATTTATATATTGCTCATCCAGCGCCGACGACTCATGATGCTGATGCATCTAATGATGAAGACCATTGAGTCCATTTATCATTTATTTTTATTTTTAGTTTTAGTTTTATTTCCATTTTTATGTTTATTGTTATGTTTTTAGACTTCTTTTGTTTTTATATTTTGAACTCTATATATTTTTAATTATGGTTGTTTTTAATCGAGTAACCCTTTAATCTTCTTCAGCATTGTGTTTATTTTCTTATCAGTTGCTCAGAATCATGCACTACATCTACATTTATCTACAATTCCGCTTTTCACTACTCTGGGCATTTCTTCCAATATTCAGGGCAGTTTCATTTCCCTCCCTCTCTTATGATATTTTGTTTCTACTGTGATTATCTACTTTTGTTCATTGAGGACAATGCACATCTTAAGTGTGGGGAGGTTATTTATATGATTATTTGAAAATCTCTAAATTATGCCTTGTGTTTAAGTAATTTTCTCATATTACTATTAGAATAAATTTTTATCAATTTGTGATTTTTATTAATGTGTTTTCGATTAAATTCATAGGTATTTATGCATTGATTGTTTAAACTTTAAGACACTAGAGAATCAAGCATGATAAGTCTATTTTCAGAATTAAATTTTTTTATGTTGTTTCCCTAAATTGAAGTATTGCCTTGAAGTTTGAGATTTGCAATATTGACATCGTAGCAGGCCCGATCTACCGGGCCCATAAACCATAAAATAAAACATAATATAAAATAAACCAAAAGTCCATTACAAATTTAAAACCCAAATCAGCCTACCCAATTGCACCTAATGGCCCAAACCTCGAAATAGGCCCAATAACCCAATTCTAAAACCACCAAAAACATTAATAATTTCAAAGAATCGAAACCCTAGGGGAGCTTCTAGAATCAGCCAGCACTGCAATCTCCCCCGCGCATGCCCCCACGCACACCACTGCTAGTGCCTCTGCACGCCCACGCACCTCCGTATGCCACGTCCGTACGTTTCGTACCTGCAAATAGGGCCATTAATAGCAGAGAAACAGCAAAATATACAGCAAAAAAAATTTGCATTTCGATGGCTATAAAAAAGCCATCAATATCTTGTAATTTTTTTACGCACAGAGGGAATACAGAGAAATAAAAATCAGAAACAGAATTTCAAAGGTGTTTTTTTCGATTTCAATTTCCTTCAACTTTCAAATTCAGTTCTGTTAGCTTTCGATTCATTTTTTTCCTTTTTGCATGCGGGAATAAAAAGGGAAAGGAGAGGGAAATACCTGATTTTGGGTAGCGTCATCGGAGCTCCATCTCCTTCGTTGAAAGCGCGCCCAAAGGAAATCAGAGCCTTCTCCGGCCGCAATAGTGAATGCCCGTCGAAGCTTTGGCCCATTTTCCTTGTAGGATTAAACCAGAGGGTGTCTATTCATCCCCAACCACCGATTGAAGTGGTGGATCAGTGGTAAGACACCGATTTGGGGTCTCGACTGTGAGGGAAATGGAAAAGAGGGGCTAGGGTATTTTGATTTCAACAAAAAAGAAAGGGCCGAATTCCTGATTGGATTTTAGGTGTAGTAACCTATTTAAACCGAGCGAAACGACGTCGTTTGAAGTCGGATTTAAATGGCCTCAAAATGACGCCGTATTGGGTGACCCGACTTGACCCGATCCATCACCCATAGGATCCGCGCATTTTTTTGCGGTGATGGGATAATTCGCGCTCGGTCCCTCTATTTTGTGTTAAGATTTGATTGGGTTTTCTTTTATTTCTTTTGATTTTTTAATTCTGCTCGAGGATTGGTGCGTTATTTCAATTTAGTCTAGTTTATACGCTGCATCTTGAATCACGAAAATATTTACTGGTTTAGCCCCTAATCATTTAAGCGCATTTCCGTTTGATCCTTGCATATGTTTAAATGATTTTCTTTATTATAAAGTAGTCTTTTAATTTTGTTTTGTTTTAATTAAGTACTTTTTTGTTTTCGTACACAATCTTTGCATTTTCATCAAATTTAATTCATTTATTTATTTAGTTTTTAAACTATTTTGTTACATGATATTAAAAAACTATACTATCTGCTTTTAAATTATTTTATATATTATTTATTTTAACTTGTTTTAATATAATGTTTATTAAAATTTGTTTTACTATTTACTTAAAATAACTTTATACATATTGCTTCTTCTAAACTTTTATATATATTGTTTTAAACTTTTTATATTTTTATATTAAATTATTTTATATACCTTATTTTAGATTCTATTTATTCATTTTAAAATGTTTCAATATTATTTCCCACTTTTATATATATATTTAAATGTTTTATATATAATTTGTTTTAAATTATTGTATATTATTGATTTTTAAGCTACTTTTTACATTATTTATTTTAAATTGCTCATATCTTATTTATTTTAATTTGATTTGATTTAGGTTCATTTCCTATTGTTGGTTATATATATTGTTTGATCCATTTTAAAATTTGTTAGTGTGAATATTGGAATAATGTGTGTTGAATGATTATTTGTCTTATGTGTGTAATTTGAATTCATTGCTTTCATATTGTTCATTTGTATCATATTCGATTATTTATGCTTCCTAACAACATGTTTCGTTAATGCTTGTATAATGTGTTTTGGCACGATAATATGTCAACATTCTTATGCATGTTGTAAATTTTTTTACTATAAATGGTCATTTAAATGTTTTAGTTCAATCAATTATCTTTTAATTTAATCATAAACTCTTTTTATTTTATTTTTAAAATAGCCCATTTAAAAATTCCTCAAAACAAGGCGATATTTAGTGATTGGAAATTTGAGAAATCGTGCCCTAATGTGCTGGGTTTCGATTTTCTATTTGACCAAATAACTAAGTATCCTTTCGTAATTTTGTCCACGTTTTCCTTTTAAAAGACAAGGCAATATTTCGTGTTTGGAAATTGAAAATCGTATCCTAACGTGCTGGATTTTGGTTTTTCGTTTGTCCAATATCCTTTCAAAATTTCAATGCATGAGCTTTGAGAATTTTGGGATGATCTTGAATTTGAGAACTTAAATTGTTATATCCTAACGTGCTGGATGTGATATTTTATTCCTTCGGAACAAGAGAATCTTAATATTCAAACTCGAATATCTTCAAATGGGTCAAAGAAGGTCATAATTTTAAAATCTTTTTGAATTTTCGACACAAGGACATTAATTAATCAAATTGGTACCAATTTTGGGCGTTGCGAGGGTGCTAACCCTTCCTCGCACGTAACCGACTTCCAAACTTGTTTTCTTATATTTCGTAGACTAAAATTATAGTTTTAATAAATCAAAATGTTTTATTAAAATAATCCATCTCAAGGTGATCCAATCACACCTCGAATAAAGGATCGGTGGCGACTCTATTTGTCATTTTAAAGTCGATCCCCGTTTTTCAAACCCGAAAAATAGTTTCGACAGACATCATAAACCATAATTTTTGTGAGATTTTGAGCCTTTAAAGCATACACTTTTCTTGCTCACTTTATTATTGGTTATGAGTGTGTCAATATTGATTTGTTATTCTAGAACTTGCTTCGATTATACATGTTGAGACCACACCTTTGATTTGATATACTGAAATGATAAAGGCACTTAAGTTTTAACCCATTTATCCCATAAAAAGCCTACCTACATAATTAAACCTTAGTGAACCTCTTTGACCCTACCACCCGTTTCTTGATTTACCCATTGATGTTAACTCATAACTCATTCTTTTTGATTCATTGTGAATTTTTCTCATTTTATTGACTCCCTTTTTGTCGAGATTTGATTTGATTAGTTGCCTAGCTATATTTTTCTATTTCATTTGATAAGTTATGTGTTCCTCGTTCTAAAAAAAAAAAGTATAAAAAAATACATATATACATCTATGTTTATTTATTTATTATAGCTTAGATCCATGTTAATTGAGCTTGAACAGTTATATTCATATTTTGAGAAGAAGCTCATGTTATTCTTAACTAATTTTGATTGATGTAATTTAGCATTTGTTTATTTTTTTAGTTTGGTAATTCATCAATTCGATCTCGATTCTAACCCTCTTTTTTAGCCTTTCTCCACACCCTTAATGTAACACCCCTTAACCCCAAACCATCGCTGGAATAAAGTTATGAGGCATTACCAGACATATCAGACAACTTACGAATAATTCACAAATAAAATAACATTCATAGTATAATTTAATAACTAAGTCCCAATAATAGACGCTCGTAGCCAAAACGTAAATTAAAAGTAAAACAGAACTTGTTCGAGTTCTCCGGAAATTAAGAGTAGATCTGGCATAATTGAGTGGAGTTGCATGCAATCCTAGAAATAGGACAACATATATCTACCAGATTAGAATCAAATCTAATAGGGGAATCCATAGATCAAGTTAATGCGACAATAAGGGTTTTAATTAGAAAGAGATTTTAATTAATCAACCTAAAGTCAGTTATTTTTACTCTCGAAAGAGATATTAATATAATTTATGGATTTCTACGGATCAAGGCAAGTGAATAAATCGTTTAATTCAGATTCAGAATAATAAGTGAAGTCTAGTTCGATTCCTTCCTGGGTATTGTCTCTCTTATTGGTTTATTCAAATATTTTCTTACTTAATTCTCTATTGCATCTTAATAGTTAGTTTAATTAATTTTAGATTAAAAACAACTCTTTCAATTTATAGGCCAGATAATAAAAAAAAATAGCTACTAGTACTTTTAATCCTCGTGGATACGATATTCCCGACTCACCATAGCTATACTACTATTCGATAGATGCGTTAGCTTTTGTCGTGATTTTAATTAGTTAAGTAAATCATCATCAGACTGATCGAACTAACCAAACTAATCAAACCGATAAATAGATGACTTGATCAATTTGACTAATGGTCAGATCTAAGAACATTAAGAATAACTAATAAAAAAAGTAAAAATACCAAATATCTTTTCATATGATACACTTCCATAAGAATTCAGATACCTTTGTATAAGATTGTATTCTTTTACAAGACAACTTTACATAAAATTTTGTTTTATAAAATAATTTTAGGTACAAAAGTTACATCCTTACAACATAACTATTTATCAATAATTATAATTTATTAGACTTTTTACATAAAAAATATTAATACCTACCCATATTAGTACTAAAATTATAAATTACTAACATTAGGGATAATTAGATTCAAAATAATTTTTTTTAAAAAAAGACACCCCATATGTGTGCTATTTAAAATTAAGTTCAATTGAGTCTAAGATAAACTCATGTGTGTGCTACTTTATACTATGCCCTACCGCCCTTAAATCCAGGTGGCAGGAAGAAAAAAGTTTACAGCAGCTCAATAACGCTACCATAACTGTTGCCAAGCGAAGCCATGGCAAGAAGCCCAAGGGCTGCTTCGTTATTATATCATTATACAACTACCACGACGGGGATGAAGGTGGTCGACTTTAGAAAACCCGAATCTGCTTCACCACATGATGTTGGCTCTGGATTTACGTCGGAACTGCTTCTTTCTTATGCACCAGGTCCCTGGGAACGTGCTCAACTACAACACATCATTTATAAAGGGGCAGGGTTAGGTCTATGTTCATACATAAACCAGATAAAAAGGAAAGTGCATTTTCATTTTATAAAGTAACATCAAGTTCATGACCGTCAAAGCGAGGATATAGGAATATAATAACCTTTCGAAGATCCTCTAAATACAAGAAAAAAAAAAAACCCGAAAATAACGTATCGAGTAACGAGAAAGGATTGTATGAAACAGTGACGACTTATCATCTGTATCCCTTTCCAATAGATTTATTCCACATCAACATTCTTATCCTAAATTTCAGCATTTTAATTTGGATTTGATTTTTTTCAGGATAAAAATATTAAAATTCAGAATAAAAATACTGATGTGTCATAAATCTATTGGAAAGGAATACAGATGATGTGGCGTCACTGTTTCCTACAATTCTTTCCCATCGAGTAACATAGAAAAAACCATAGCATCTAGAATCATTGAAGTGACAAAACCATCAGAAGTCGGTCATACAGAACATAAAATTTTAATGCAAGTGAACAATGATAACTATTTTCATGTAGTATTCATTGATACGGTTAAGTAGCTTACGTTGCTGATAAACTTGGCCCCAAACCATGAAGTATCTGGACCATGAGGAGGAGGAATGACTCTTACTCCATTTGCCAGGGAAGGGGAAAGAGTCTCATGTAGTTCCTTCTCTAACCTCTCTGGGAAAACAGTTGCAACATACTCAAAACCTTAGATATAACCCTGCTAGTGTCTATTAACCCAAAAAGAAAAGGAAAGGAATGATAGAAGACTGAAACTCCAGATTCTACCTGCTAGTCCCGGTAAACATGAAGTTCCCCCGGACAAAACTATAGTCTTGAACCAAGTATCATCGCATGTCAATTCTGCAGCATGGCAATGATCCATGCAAAGTGCTACCGCCTGATGCAATCCCATAGCACGCCTGTACAAAGATACAACTTATAAACAATTTATAACGTCTTTACTTGTATTCAGTTCAGTTCCTTGAGAATTTTATTTTTTAATCATTTGCAACTTGCAAGTATCAGTAAGGTCTCACGAATAGCACCCGTGCATTTTCCTTAAGTACTTGACAGAAACAATTTTATAGGTGCTACTAGTTATGGACTTACACTCCTCCAATACGTGGCTGGAATAAGATCTCTCCAGTTTGAAAACGTTCCTTTGACAAAGTAAACCAACCCACGGCTGGAACCTCCATTGATGCTCGAGTATCTTTCGATAGTTCTGTTTTATAATCAGTGGCAACATAGCATAGGTTCTGTATTTTAAGCAAACTAAAAGAGCATCAAGAAACTAGAATGAGCATGTTGCCAATTACAGAAGAAAGTAAAAGGAACTGTCTTGCATGAACATTATCGAGTGAAGGTGAGGAGTTTCTAAAGGAGACCAAGGCATTGATTCTAAAAGGGAGCAAATGCACCAAAGAAAAATTTATCAATTTGTATCACCTTCGGCAATATCAATTAAGCACATAATATACGCAATGATGAGTTCTATATTTACTAATACATCAGAAGCATGATATATGTTGGATTTGTTATTCTTGAATTATCATATTTTTTGGCAAGGAAACAATCCAAGTATGGTTATCTTTCTACTACTCAAGCCATAGAAAGGAAACACCAAAACAGCCTCAATCTAAAGTTGCAAAGGATTAAAGCATACCTCTTTTAGTGTCCGCACGGTGTACAATGATTCAAAGTTAATATTGTTCTGCTGCATGAGTTCCTTGAGGTATCCTGTGAGTTTTAATGCTCCCAGTCCAATAACTTCAACACCCACCTTACGCATAACTTTCCCATTTAAAACTATAAAACACATAGACAAACCATACAAATTCAGAATTCTATTAAAAAAAAAATAGATGAGAGAACATAGTGAAATATAAATTAGGCTGAAAATAGTCAAATTGATCAGTTCTCGTATTTCCCTTTCTAACAGGGCAAAAATGAAAACAAAAGGATTAAAGAGAAAGGATAATAATGAACACATGATAAATCACCATTAATTATATATTATCAACAACAGATGATAAGAGGACTCGAGAAAAGTTCTTACTGGGAACAACAGATGTAACTTGAAAACCAATGTTAACAACAATTCCTGACGTCCGTCTTGCTGCAAAGAGAGCTAATGTTGCCTGCAAGGAATCACTTGCAAAAGTCATTGTGTTCAGACAAAATGAATAATGGAGAGAAAGCAACATCTCCACATATGGTTAGAAAAAAGCATGACTAGGGGAAAGATGTAAGGTTCATCCAGCTAGCGTTGTGCATGAGCTTTAAGAGAGGGAATAAGCATTTTAAAACAATCATATTCCTTGTGTGTGTTGCTTTGACTATTTCTTGTTTGGTTGCTTCTTTTGAGATTAATACTAGACAGTATCTAAAAATACAATGATGCACCTGATTCACAGCACAAACAGCAGGAACATTCATGTCAAATAAGACAGTGTGGATGGCATCTTTAAGCTGCCTTCTTGATGCTTTGGCCGAATCCATATCTGGAGAAATCAATTCAGAAGAGGTTAAAAACCTGGATGTTAACCATGCTAGCCCAACTATCACTGGCTACAACCAAATTTACACAATCAGGTCTGACAAAATTATCAGTGGTGTATTCTCTTCTTCTCAGAGATAATACTTATCTCAATGTTTTCCCATGATTCCCATGAAGAGAATTATGTGATGCAATCAATACTGTTAATTCAATAATCAAAGCAGAACAAGTGCTTGATCAAGCACATATGACGCATCATCTTCGTCCATAGGGATAACCCTCTGCTCTGGATACTGTACAAATTGGCCAATACATACCGACAGGGAAGGTTATAGACCCAGATCAACTAGCTAGAAAGCTACGATTTAAAAAGCATTCTACAAAAATGGAAGTAGGTAAGATTGAAAGGTATTAAAGTCGTAAAAATTTCAGTATAGCTATGAAAGAGATATTGCTTCATTCCAACAAATAATGGCATGAGATTCATAAAATTTGATCATTAAAAATCATGATTAGGAAAAAGAAGAAGAAGATAGTAGCCAACCATCATAATGGCATATTGGAATGGACAGGACAATTGGTTGAGTGGATGGCTTAACCTGCATCCTGTAGAAGAAGAACGTCGTCATATTTACAATCCAAAATCCCCATGCGAGAGTAAGTTCAAGAAATTAGAGGAAAGCCAAGGAAAGGAATGAACCAGTTGGAATACAACAAACCTGCTATAAATAGTGCCAAAAAAATGTCGAAGTCTAGCATACATTGGAGATTCGATGTTACCAAACTCCTGAAACATTGATGTCAAAGACAAATGTTAAATTAACATCACGTAGTATACATATATAAGGAAAGATGAAGACATATCTAACAACAGAATGGAGTTCCCCGCATCTAGAAAATCAGTCTTTGTAAAACCTTACAAGCTTACCAGAAAAGTTGCAGACCGCCCAGATGGACAAGCATACTTGCTCCACCCAAACTTGCAATAGCCCGAACCACCTTTTTCAAGTTTCCAAAGGGGGAACAAGACAAAAATCAAGAACAGCCCATAGTATCAGGTGTTTAACTTTGTTAAAATCCAGTTAGTCAGCATCAGTGGGGTAACTGAGACTTGAGAAATAGTTAAATTACCATCAATAATAACAGAACCAGGGACTTGTGCACGTTGACCATAAATGCGCATGAAAGATAACTCCCCTGTTCGACTTGGGAAAGTTCTGCAAATCAAAATGTACTTGGTTCAAAAACTCGTGGAATAAAATAGTTAAAATGAACCCATATAACTGTCATCAGTAAAAATGAAAACGCAAGTAAAAGAAGGAATATTTGTCAATTGGGATAGAAAGAAATTCTTGCAGAAAATTTGGGGATTACGAGGCAACGTCAATCATGACAAAATACAAACAAATCCAAATGATTTAAGTGAAAAATGGGTGAAGAGGAAAGGGCACGAACTGCAGAGGATAACCGGATCGTAAGTTCAACTCGGCGAAGAAAACGGAGTCCCAGTGATCGTCGTGGCCTTGATAGTATTGGAGAAAATATATCCAAAGGCGATTATCCGAGACAAGGGATCTCCAGGCTCGGCTAACGCAACCAAGCTTGATGGCGTCCTTGGGGCCGACCAGCCGGAGTATCTGTAGCAGAATATCAAGCGGAATAGAATCGAAACAAGGTCCGAGCGATGAGTCGGATGAAGTGGCTGAAGAAGAAGTTAACTGGAGAGGGGAGTGGGAGGTGGAAGAAGAACGAGTGGAGACAGACTGCCAGACTTTCCGGAGCAGCGTAGCCATGGTGGAGGGAAGGAGCAAATTGAAGATTAGATGAGGTGGAGAAATGAAGGAGCTAAAAGGCAGGTGGGCAGGGGTAGTTGACGGCGACGTGGATAAACATGATAATGACACGTGGGGGGCTACACTCTACGTCCTCGTGTAACATGCTAATGCACCTCACACTCGCAAGTCGCAACGACTTCCATTTTATTATTTGGACTTCTCGCAAAGTCTTAAAACAACAGCTTAGTATTGCTGAACTGAAAATTAAACTTTATATTTTACCAACAGCTTCAAAGACTGGAAATTCACTTCTTCTCATGTTTTTCTATTTCAAATAATTTGAAGATAAAATTAATTTTTTTAAATGTTTTGTTTTCATAACTAAAAATAATAAATTATTAATATATTTTTGTAAATGTTGTATACACTATTTAAATTAAACTCTGACATCCTTAAATGTTTAGGTCACATAAACTTTAACCATCACTGTATTTTGTTTAAAAATAAAAAAATTAGAATTCTTAATCTTTAAACGTTTTTTTTAAAAGAAGAAAATCTCAAAAATTAAATTGTCTTTAATACTATAAATTAAAAACCCTAACACTAAAACTATAAATAGCCCATTCCACTTGTTCATTTTTCATAGAAAACCCACATCTTCCTTCCATACATTCTATACTATCCTACATTCTCTGAGATTTTCTAAACCCAAATTTTGAAGTTTTATAAAGGTTGCCTCTTTATTGAGATCAACAATAATAGAGTATTATCTAGTGGCTTTATGTCATAGTAATATGGAAATAATAGAGCCTCGTAAGTTGATCATTCATCATTTGAAAGGTGTTAGTTTCTATCACATTAGTCGAGATTTTTACTTTCGTGCCAGCATTCATTTCTGTTCTAGTTGTATGATGGAGACCCGTGACCTATAGATTTCATTTATTAAGTGATGAAGCCACAATAACCTTGAAAGATGTAGCGTTATTGACAAGCTTTCGGATGGATGAGCATCCAATAATGGGTATTTCTGAGTACAATTGTATTTGTGCAACATTCAAAATTGACATCAACTATAAGTTTGATTCCAATGGGCTTTAAACTAAATTAACATGGTTGAATAGCCACTTTAAGCATCTCCCAAGAATCAAACTTGCCTTGATATTGAGTGCCATGTTAGAGCTTGCCTTGATATTGAGTGCCATGTTACAGCTTGCATTCTCTGGTTGTTTAAAAGTGTTTTGAGACCAGAAAAGTTTGGCAATAAATATCATACCATCTTTCTCCCATTATGAGCTAATTTTAAACGACTATGAATATAACATTCAGTGAGTCTAACGACTCAAAAGTTAGTAGAGTTGAAAACGGTGATTTTAGAATGTTGTTTTTCGAAGATAGAATTAGTGAATATTATTTATTCATAGTTACGAAGGTATTAAAGTATTATATTGAGGTTGATCTAATAATTTTAATTATTAGAAAGTCAGACAAGGTATAAGTCTATCAGTTCTAAAGTTGATGGTTTTGAAAATTGAGGTATCGGGACCTCGTTTCCCTAAACCGGACTCATAAATATTTTTATTAAATATTACAGAGTTATATTAGAAGTGAATTAAATTTTTGGTTATGTAATTTTAACGAAAGAGTGTTTAATTAAAGTAAAGGGACTAAATCAAATAAGTGATAAAAGTAAGAATTAATACTAAATTATAAGATGGATCTATATTAAGGGACTTATTAAACAAATAAGCCATTATTTATATAAGTATGTGATGGTGGACGGTTTTAGTAAATGTTATAAGTATTATATGTGTTAAGTTAGTATAATGATTAAGTTAAAAAATTGTTATAAAAGGATATATATATATATATATATATATAATAATAGATGGGAGATAATGGTTAGTGGGGGAGAAGAAAGCCAAGCAAAAATTTTCTTCTTTTGGAAACAAAAAGGAAAGAGGGGAGAAGTTGCACCGCCAATAGCTCTTGTTGCATGTTTAATTTGGTTATTTTTACATGAAATTTATGTTTTTGAAGTCTTAATGTTATGAGTTAATTTGCCTATTATGAGAATTAATGATACTTGTAGAAGTTACTATTGATGAGAAATTCAAATGTTTGGTGTTATTTTGTTGGATGTTAAATTTGTGAGTGATTATGAAATTATATTTATATATATGCAAGTGTTTGAGCTACCACTTTAGTAAATTTTGCACCTTTAAAATTGTTGAAGCTAGATCAAGCTTAAGTAGGGACTGATTTGATAAATCATGAAGAGTGTAGGTACTGTTTTTTTTTTTAGAATGTAAAATATATTTGAGGTGATGAGTAAATTATTAGTCTTGTGGGCTAATTTGGTCAAATTGAGTGGTGATTTTTGTTGATATTAATTTCTAGGGACTTAAACATGGTTTAAATTGTGATTTATAGGGATTAAGGGAATGCTGGAAAACAATATAAATTGGTTTGATGGGAATTGATTCGGGAAAACTAAAATTTGGATTTAGGATTTAATGGTATATATATATTGAATGCAAAGGTGTGAAATTTGTTTAAAGGGTTAAAAGTTTGAGTATAAATATTCTTGGGGTTGAATTATTAAATTAAAATAAGTAGTAATTAGTATTAAATTTCAAAGTGGGATTAGAATAAGGGACTATTTAAACAAATAGTCCATTAATTTGATGAGTTTTGGTTAGTGGATAATTATGAGGGAATTATATATATATTAATTGTATAATAATGCTTAAATTAGTAATTATGTTAAGTTATAATAAAAAATAAAATGAAATGAAAATATGAATAAAATAAAAGAAACAAATAGAGTAGTGGGGAAAGAGAAACAAAATGAAAGGTTCATCTCTTTTGCATGCCGATTTGGAGAAGGAAAAGGTTAGCACCATTCGGCCTTTTAAGTTTCATTTTTAAGCTTAACTTTATTGGTATGATTTGATTATTTTAATTAAACTTTATATTTTTGGAACCTTGAAATCATCTAGTAGATTACCCATGTGGAAATTTAGAGAAATTATGATATTTGTGGAAGTTGCCATTGTTGAAAAACTCTAATGTTTGAAATTGTTTTGATAGAATTAGGGGTTAAATTGTTAATTTTTGTGAAGTCTAGGGACTGTTTTGGTTGATTGTTCTTTGTGCTGGAAATTTGAGTTGAATTACTAAGTTTAGTGAGCAAGTAAAATATTTTGCATTATGAGTTTGATTAGTATTAGCTTTCAAGGAGTTAAATGCTATAAATTAAACTAGCATGGCGTTAAGTTATAAAGTTCAAGAATTTAAGGATTGTTAATAAATTATATGTATATGTGGTTAGTTATGGAAATTAGATGAAAATGCAATCAAGCTAATTTTGATGTTAATAATTAAGTTGAGTAAATGTCAATTGTTGAGGGTAAAAGTATAAATTATTACCTAAGGTTAATTGATTTAATTAAAAGCAAGTATGGTATTCAAATTAAGTAATGGAATTAATTTGTTAATTTGATCATGAGAAGAATAGATCGGGTATCAACTCTGGGAAGGAAAAGATCACTGAGTAGACGTCTTCGATTTGTAGCATCCGTCGTATTTTTGTAAGTTCGTAGTCTCGAACTTAACCTATTTATTAATTATTTATTTAATTAGTAATTAGATGTTATTTAGATACTTGATATACAATCTTATGTTCATATTAATTTGAATGATGATGTTAATTAATGAATGAGAAAATTGTGAAAATAAATAATTATTTTTTCGTCAGTTTATCCGATTAGCGTTGGGCACAAAGATCATTGGTATATCCAACTAGAGCTAGGCTCACTATTTATTCGCCGACTTATCTGACTAGCGTTAGGCGCAAATATCTTTGGTATATCCAACTAGAGCTGGGCTCACTATTTATTTGTCGATTTATCCGACTAGTGCTAAGCGCAACTTCCATTAGTTTATCTGACTAGTGCTGGGCACACATTTGTCGGTTTATTCGACTAGTGTTGGGCGCAAACTCTTTTGCAGTTTATCCGTTAGGCACCAGGTGCCATGTATCGATTGGACTATACATCAAGGTTATATGAACCATTGAAGAAAGTTGGTTATAGGTATTACTAAGGAAGAATTATATTTACTTATGTATATATATATTTATTCATTGAAGGATATGACATATTTCTTGAATTAGATTATTAAAGTTGTGAAATAAATTCAAATGCTTTAGATATACTTGTGGTTATTCAAATAAGTGAAATCTATTTAATGTGGATTGGTTCCCATGTTTACAGGTTAGATAAATAGTAGACTCGGACTCAACATCTTACAAGAATCCCGTACTCAACGTCGGTGATGTCCTCTTTTGTGTTTTTTCCATGTACCTAGAGGGTATTAGTTGATTAAAATCTTTCGTCTATGGATAGTTTTGATAAATGTTACTTGTATGATATATAAGTTATAATCTTGGTAAATGATGTATATATTTTGATATAATTATGTTTATATATGTAAATGTTTGGAAATGATGTTTTCTTTAAATAAGCTAGATGTCCTATTAAAATTGGTAATTTAATTTGGTTGACATGGAAGTGTTGAATTAGGTATTAGCCTTATAACATGTTTATCACTCATGAGTTAGAATAATGAATCAATGTATATTTATGTTTGGTCATTTTGTTGATGCTTGAGTGCATGTGGTAGATGTTAGATAGTACATTGATTCAAATGACTTACTTGATTGTTTAGTACATGGTTGAGGTGCTTTTGAATGACACATTGGTTAAGTAATCAAGATGGTTGTTTTGGCATGTTTTGAGCATGTTTAATTGTGCTTTGAATAGGTTATATGATTGATGAATCGGTTCCTTAGTGTCCAAGAAACCACAATTTGGTAAACTTGAGTTTTAAGGTAAATTTAGCTGCACACGGCTTGAGACACGGTCTGTCACATGGCCGTGTGTCGTACACGAGCAACACATAAGGATGTGTGCCCCAATTTCGAAACTCACACGGTCTGGGGCATTTCACACGGTCGTGTGTCCCCTGTTTCAAATTTTTTTTTCAATTTTTCCTAACTTTTCTAATATGTTGCGATTTGACCCCGAAATGTTTCCAAACTATTCTTAAGGCCTTAGACACTCGCTTTTAGGTCCATATATGTATATTAGCTTGTGAATGGAATGAGATTGATTAATTGTAATCATGATTGAATAATTATCGTATGAACTGTTAAATGTTTGGAATGTTATTGTAATACTCTATGATCTAATCCGACGACGACATCGGATTAGGGGTGTTATAGTGGGGGTTCAGTAGTTTTGGAATGCTATATAAAGCATTGTGTAAGGTGTGTAGAGTGGGTAACAATGAAGGAAATGGTTGCCTTGTGATTTTGCAATTATGGGGGTTGATATTGACTTTTGTGGTTAATGTCCATCCATATGAATTTCCCAGTTTCTCTCTTTCTAAAAGGTAAAACTAGAAACATATGTTATAAAAAGGCATTACATTCTAAACGACTTATATCAATACTAACATTTGATATTTTAATAGATGGTCCAAGCATCATGACCATACAGCTTACTAGAAGGATGGTATTGTAGCGATACAATCATTTATTAAGACTGAATCATATGATTCAATAATTTATTTGTTATGCTAACATTTAATTAATATAATTATTAACATAATTGAATTTAAATGCATTTTTTTTACTTATTTTTAAAGTTGATATGAATGTTGTCGAAATCATTTTTATATTTTGAAAAAAGAATGGGGATCGACTTTAAAACGAAAATGGAGTCGCCACCAATCCCTTTTTGCTTAGGTGTGATCGGATCACCTTATAAAACGTTTTATTTCAAAACATTGATTTTGGCCTACAAAATTCAATAAAAAGGGTTCGGGAGTCAGTTACGTACGAGGAAGGATTAACACCATCGTAACGCCCAAAATTGGTACCGGATTGATTAGTTATTGTCCTAATGTCGAAAATTCGACAAGATTTGAAAACATGATTTCTTTAAAAACTTGAACAATTTGAGTTGGAACTTGAGATTCCTTTGTTCCGAAAGCATACAAACATCACATCCGCACGTTAGGACATGATGTTTTAAACCCTCGAAACCAAAATTATCTCATGATTTACAAAATTCATTAAAAGGATATTTAGTTATTTAGTCAAACGGAAAATCGAAACCTAGCACGTTAGGGCATTATTTCTAATTTCTAAACACAAAAATATTGCCTTATTTAAGAAAAAATTTTGGATAAAATGTGGTAATTAAAGGAGATAGATATTTTTAAACAAATATTTGAAAAAAGTAACATTAAGTTATTACAAAAAGTGCAATTTACTAAAGTTACAGGTCATATTAACAATTAGCACTAACATAAATAATTAAGTAAAAGAATGATAAGCAATAATAATAATGTTCAGTAAACAAAGATAATAGATTCAAATTTTTAAAAAATGAACAATCAAAATAAAGAAAATATATAAAGTAGATAATAGCAATTTTAAAAGAATCTATGAAAAAATTAAGGAAAAAAATTTATTCACAAGATTAAATTCATGTAAAAATAATAATAATATAAGGTAAATAATATACTCAAAACAATTAATGAATATTATAATAATTTTAGAAAAATGAAAAAAGTATAAAATGATATGGCTAAAAACTAAGATGAATAATATATGTACATAATAAAATAAATAATACATTTTTTAAAAAATAGAATATATAAAAACTTTAACTATAAAGAAATATAAAGGAAAGCATATATAATATAATAATAGTCTATTATATACATAAAAGAATAATATACATATTTAAAATAGATAATATAAAATAAATTTGTGTTAATGATAAAACAATTTAAATATTATATCATATACACATTTTAAAATAATATATAATACATAATAATATACAAATATAAACAATAATATGTGATAAAACAATTTAATGTAAATAGGGAAAAGAAAAAATTAAAATAAATGAATAAATAAAGATTAAGCAATTAAATGGATAAATAAAAAAGTTAAAAAAACGCATAAGTCAACCTAACTCTCGCAATATGAGGATTCAACGAAATCCCTCCACCAAAATCTAACTCGAACGAAAGCAACTCAAAAAGAAACGAAGATGAGCGAAGAACAAAATAAGAACAAGCTACAGAAAATAAGAACGCAAAAGAGAGAGAAATTTGAGTGAATGCTCTCAAGAATTTTTGTTACTCCAAACTCAAGTCCTTTACAATGAAGGGATAGGCCTCTATTTATAGTTGAGCCTCCCCAAATCCAACGGTATAGATCAATTACATCAACGACTAAGATTAAAAGGTATCTAAAATTAAATCTCTAAGATTACAAAATCATATCTTCTAAGATTATATACAATATCTTCTAGGATTGCATATCATATCTAAGATTTGCATATCATATCTAAGATTGCATATCATATCTTCTAAGATTGCATATCATATCTTCTAAGATTGCATACCATATCTTCTAGGATTGCATATCATATCTCATATTTGCATATCATATTTAAGTTTGCATATCATATCTTCTACGATTGCATGTCATATCTAATATTTGCATATCATATCTAAGATTACATATCCTTGAAGATTGTGTTTCCATATACGTCAAGCTTGTAGATGGACCTTCAATCTTTTCAAGTAATGGGTCATTCCGATCAAGCCAAATGATATATTTTGGATTAGACTTTGACTTTGTTTTATTATTTTGGGTTTATTATTTTTTGTATGGGCCCAAGCTAAATTGGCCTATTACAGCTACCCCTCTTTGCTCATTGTCGTGTAACGAGAATGGAGCAAAGACTATAAAAGGACCAATTTTTCCCGGTCTTGCCGAGCCTTAACTTCTTGATCCTCATCTTCTTCAAGTAGTCTCTAACCCAACTGCAACTTCAAGGAGATTGAATCTGTAGCTTTAATCTTATTCTACTGTAACTTCAGGGAGATAAGACCTACTCTTGTAGATTTAATCCATCCTACTGTAACTTTAGGAAAGTGAGACTAGTATCTTTGATCTTGCTTCACTGCAATATTCAGAAAGACAATATCTGCTATCTTTAATCTGCTCCACTGCA
Organism: Gossypium rotundifolium; assembly: GCA_025506655.1. Classification (NCBI taxonomy): domain Eukaryota; kingdom Viridiplantae; phylum Streptophyta; class Magnoliopsida; order Malvales; family Malvaceae; genus Gossypium; species Gossypium rotundifolium. Next base: position 35,224,917 of record CP106734.1, read on the forward strand.
AACTCAAACTAGTATCTTCGATCTGCTTCGCTGCAAACTCAGGAAAATAAGATCTGCTATCTTCGGTCTGCTCCATTGCAAACTCAGGGATGCTAGGCTAGTATCTTCGATACGCTTCACTGCAATCTCAGGAAGACAAGATCTGCTATCTTCAATCTACTCCATTGTAAACTCAAGGATGCCAGGCTGATGTTTTCGATCCGCTTCATTGCAAACTCAAGAAGACAAGACCTACTATCTTCAGTCTGCTCCACTACAAACTCAGGGATGCCAGACTGGTATCTTCGATCCGCTTCGCTGCAAACTCAGGAAGACAAGATTTACTATCTTCGGTCTGCTCCACTGCAAACTCAGGGATGCTAGACTAGTATCTTCAATACGCTTCACTGCAAACTCAGGAAGACAAGATCTACTATCTTCAGTCTGCTCCACTGCAAACTCAAGGATGCCTGACTGGTATCTTCGATCCGCTTCGCTGTAAACTCAGAAAGATAAGATCTGTTATTTTTGGTTTACTACACTGCAAACTCAGGAATGCCAGACTAGTATCTTCGATCCGCTTCATTGCAATCTCAACAAGACAAGATCTACTATCTTTAGTCTGCTCCACTGCAAACTCAAGAATGCCAGGCTGATATCTTTGATCTGCTTCACTGCAAACTCAGGAAGACAAGATTTGCTATCTTCGATCTGCTCCACTGCAAACTCAGGGATACTAGACTAGTATCTTCGATCCACTTCACTGCAATCTCAGGAAGACAAGATCTGTGAATTCACCGATGTTGCGACACCGCCTTTTGAGGACCTATCCTATAAAATCGATTTTATGTGTTTATGCTTATACAAAATGGTTAGGATGCTATGATCTGAACGAATCAACTGCTCCTAACTGAATGACATGTATGAATGCAAAATGTCATAAGGACGATCCTTTTTAATAATTAGGATGTCACCACTTGTTGCTCATCAGGGCTCTATCGTTAACATAGTACACTGTCTTCCTACTCGACTGGCATTTGACAAAAACCCAAAACATTTTGGCTCAACTAATTTGCCCCACTAACTTCAGGGTCCTTTCCATTGTACCTCATGGACATAAAACTTGTATCATTTTCAAACCATCTCACTACGGTTTAGGATTATAGGATTTAAAACTTTTTCGATCCATTCCCAATGCAATTTTGGGGTATAGGATCTGTAACTTGTTCCATCCACTGATCACTCCCTAGTGACCCAACTAGATGTGTATGCATGATACTCGCATGGATGCAGAAGGTCATTTTTTCTTTTCGAGAATGATTCCTTATACGCCTGGGTTGTCATTGCTTATTTTCTATCGGATTTGTATCACTGACGCAGTATCTAGTCTTTTGATCAACCAATGTCCTTGACAGAAAATCTAAAAGATAAACTCACTTCGGGCTTAAATATTTCCAACCCTTAAGCTTGGTGAGTTCTAAACAATAGTCATGTTTCAGGTTCTTATACTATTTAAATCTTCCAGAGTAATATGTGAAACTTCTTTTATGAAAGTATTATTAGTCCATTAATCGTTATTTCAATGCTTGAAAAAGATCACAATAATGGACGAGAAAGAAATTAATCAGGAGCATAGCTCGAGACAAATAAGTTAATCAAAGATAACCAAGGCAATAAAAGAAAATTGATTGGGGTGTATCTTGAAAAGAATAAAGTAATGAAGATAGCCAAGGCCATAAAAGAAAATTGATTGGGGTATATCTTAAAAAGAATAAAGTATTCAAATATAGCAAATTCAAAAATGGGTAAGATAGAAGCTAGGTGCCCCAGATATCATAGCCTAATCTTCTCTGTACAAACTTTTGAGGATCATTTTGAGCTCAATACGTGTTTAGAGATCCGGAGTACTTTGTTAATGCCCCAAGACGTAGCATACTTCCTCATTGTTAATTCAGGCATAGCAAGACTACCACATGCCCTATCTTTGATCAAAATTTGAGCCGTTCTTTTCGAGTTTTCGGCTCAAAACCCCTTTTGATCTCAAAGCGCCCTTTGGGGTTTTGCCTTAGCCTCTCCTTTTTTTTTTTTTTTTTTGAATTTGATCTCAAGGCGCCCTTTGCGGGTTTTCACCTTGGCCTTTTCCTTTCAGGTAAAATACTTCTTGACTGAACCTGAATTCATTGGATTGGGCAAGTCATTGGTATCCATCTCGGTCAATATCAATGCTCCTCCAGAACAGGCCTCCTTTACAACATAAAGTCCTTCCCATTTTGGTATCTGCTTTCCTTTGAAATCTTTTTGTATAAGAAAGATCTTTTTCAACATCAGGTTCCCCTCGTGGAATTCTCTAGGATGAACTTTTTTGTCGTAAGCTTGCATCATCTGACCGTGATGGATAACTTTTAACCTTTTCTTCGATTAGGTTCAATTGGCAAAACTGTTTCTATTCCAATGTGTTGCCCCAGCGAAGGTTCTAGCCGACGTTTGATAAGACAGAGGTTAAATGGTAACTTCTTTATGTCAATCTTTACAAGTCTCAATCATCTTTCCCATGATCCTTGTTTTGTTTTTTTGTTTTTCTTTTTTCTTTCTTTTTTACTGCCTTTACTGCATTGTGATATGGCGTCTGATCTTTGAACAAACTTCTAAACTTTTGACATTATCCTTTTTAGCACTTTTTGTCGGCACCTAATCTTTTTTTTTTTTTGAGAATTTGATGAATATCGACTTTGTAACATTAGCATATGAAGTTACTTCCACCCTCTTAGTGAAGTAAACGACAACCACGACGATGAATCAATGTCAACTAGAAGCTTTTGACCAGATCGACCCCATAATATCCATCCCCCACATATAGAAAATCTGTGAAGAAATAGATGAGGCACATAAGTCTTGTCTTCCTCAATTTGGCATTTATGACATAACTGAAGCAATCTTCCTTTTATGGTGGAGCAATAGTATCCAAACCTTATGATTATCCTGGCTATTGTAGAAACATTATCATGTTCTTTAAACACCCTTATGGATCTCTTTTAAGATTTTCCTAGGCGTGTCTCGATATGATCATGCAAAAACATCTTTGAATTCTTGAAAATAACTCAATGATGTCTTGCCTTATTTCTATGGTGAGCTGGGCTTTGATCTTCGCCCTTTTCCTAGGCTCGCAATGTCCACTGACCCTATGTAAGGTAAGATCTATTTTTCATCTTGTTCTACCATTCTTAACAAATCAGAAGATAGGTTACAATCTCTATCATCTTCAATGTCCTGAGATCCCTCTAGACACATATCTTACTCGAAAGGAGACTCTGAGTCAGTAGCAGCGTTGCTCACATCGTTGATATCTAGAGACCTTATTGTAGGTTTGAAGGAAGATTCCAAAGAATAAATGATTCAAAGAATGATTATTTGTATGGTCATGAATGAAGAATGAAAGAATACTTGAAAGAATACTTGAAAGAAAGTCCAAAGAACAAACAAAAGAAAAAAAACTAAGAACAATTATTTGTACAGTATGAAATGGAAAAGATAAAAGAATATTTGCTCAAAAAGATGCATTTTATTGAAATAAAAATTTCAGACACAACCCTATTTCACAAAAGGGTTCTTATTGCCTCTAGGTTTAAGACAACAAGCATGTTTTGAATATTACTTTAGATTAGCTCTAAAAAATATAAGGATTTCTTCCACAGTCCCATTATTCAAAACACTCTTAAGTATGCAAGGGCTTGGAAACTTTGTTTCCTGATTCCTTATTCGCTTTTGACTTCTTCAAGGAGTCGCAACTTTCTTGTCTCCTCCTTCAATTATCGCATTTACTGCCTCGTCAAAGTGATCAGGTTCTGATGAAACGTCGAACTTTACAATTCCCATTTTAATGAACCTTTCGACCAACTTTTTAAATGTAGTACAATTTTCAATTGAGTGACCCGTTATTCGCGCGTGGTACTCGTCATTGGGTATTCTCATTATACCATTTTGGGAACAAAGGTTACACGGGTTCTGAGTAAAATGGAGACACCACATGCGCATCAAACAAATTCTGATATAGCTCCTTGTATGTTATCGGGATGGGTGTGAACTGGAGCCTTTCTGCATTTGGCCTCAAGTTAGCTTTGAAGAGCCTTGATAGCTAGTAGTTACAGCCCTCGGTCGGCCTACGGTGACCTCATTTCTTGGGGCTGATCTTTTGGCGCTTTCTCTCGTGTCTATCCTCCCACTCCTTACCGCATTTTCAATCATCTCACCGGATATTACTATATCTGAAAAGCTTATGGTGGTGCTTCCCAACATATGGTTAATGAATGGGGCTTTTAAAGTATTGATGAAAAGCATTGTGGTTTCCTTTTCTAAAAGCGGCGGCTGAACTTGCATGGCAACTTCCCTCCATCTTTGTGCATACTGCCTGAAGCTTTCATTTGATTTTGTTCTCCATGTTTTGCAAGGAGATTCTGTCAGGCGTCATGTCTGTCACATGATTGTATTGTTTCATAAATGCTTGTGCTAGGTCTCCCCAGGAATTAATCTTAGCACAGCTCAATTGGTTGTACCACCTGGGCGCTGCCCCCACCAAGCTATCTTAGAAACAATGGATCAATAGTTGATCGTTATTAATGTCGAAACCATTTTTTTCGAGTTTGAAAAATGGGAATCGAATTTAAAATAACAAATGGAGTCGCCACCGATCTTTTATTCAACGTGTGATCGGATCACCTTAAGATGGATTATTTTAATAGAACATTTGGATTTATTAAAACAATAATTTTTGGTCTACGAAATATAAGAAAACGGGTTCGGGAGTCGGTTACATGCGAGGAAGGATTAGCACCCTCGCAATGCCCAAAATTGCTACCAAATTGATTAGCTAATGTCCTTGTGTTGAAAACTTGAAAATGTTTAAGGTGTGATACTTTTTAAAGAATGTTAATTAATTTTGAATTGAATCTCAAGATTCACTCGTTCCAAAGGAATAAGAACATCATATCCAACACGTTATGATATGACATGTTTATACCCCGACACCGAGATCATCTTTGATTTTTAAAATATGCGATTAAAAAGATATTTGGTTATTTGGTCAAACAGAAAACTGACACATAGCACGATAGGGCATGATTTCTCGAATTTCCAAACACACAAATATTGCCTTATTTTGAAGAATTTTCAAATATGCAATTTTAAAAATTGGCTCAAAATGCATTTTATTAGCCTATTTAGAATAACAATGGAACTACTAATTAAGATGCTAAAGTTTGAATCACGATGCAATAATGTAAATAAACAAGATTACAAACATTGAATAATATACATGAATAAAATAACATATAAAGGAACATAATCATATGAAAATATAAAAAAAAAACCAAATTAATACACATACGATGACAATACAACATATACTTTACAAATATTAAAATAAATCCATAAATTAAAAGACAATTTTGAAAGAATATCAAACAAATTGGTATAATTCATATGTGACAAATATAAAAAAAATGAATAACATAAAAGATTCTAAAATAAAATATTAGGTAAGGAAAAATCAAAGTAAACTATATATAAAATAATATATGTTAATCTACATAAGTAATATACATGAAAATAAAAGACTAAATTTAATAATTTATACATGAAAATAATGAATCAAGGTTATTAAAATAAACAATATATATATAATAAAATAGGAATAAAAGGAAATAAATTAAGTAAATAAATAAATTTAAAAATATACCCAAACACATAAATAGATTTAAAAGAAAAAACATATAAAAGATAATGTGAAATCCATAATATATATAAATAATTTAATATGAATTATATGTGTATATAAAAGAATATATATAAAAAATAATTAATAAACATAAATAAAATATAAAAGGAAATTAATAAAATCTAGAACAATTTAAAATATATAATATTAAATATTAATATTTAAAAGAGAATAATTAAAAATAATAATTAAAGGACTATATTGAAATCAGAACAAAATCAGAGAGCTAAAAGCAATAAATTAAGAAAAATCGAAAAAGGACTAAAACGCTAAGCGCGTGAATCAAAAGGGACTAAAAACGCAATTTACTTTGGCTATTAAACGTAGCGTTTAAATAGGGGTTAAATCAAAATTGTGCAAAATTACTGGGCAGAATTTAAAAGAAATAAAAAAAGGCCTAATCAAATAGCGGTGTAATATCCCAAACCCGGTCTAAACGTTACGACCAGATCTGGTATGTCACAGGAAAAGATTGTAAAAAGACTTCGGAATTTTGAAGAAACTCGTAAGTTTGAAACTTTTTGATTTAGGTGATGTTTTGGAAACAGTGGTTTGCAGTTTTAAGAAAAATTTAAATTTAGCTAATTGGTTACTGATTAATTAATGTTGACATTTGAAAGAAAACGATTGCCTTATATTGCTTAAGTTTTGAAAACTCCATTTTAGATATCATGTGAAAATATATAAGTTTGTCATATCATAATAAATAAATAAATAAATAATACCAAATATTAATTTAAAGAGGCCTTATTACATAATTTAAAATCCCCAAATAAATAGTTTAAGAAAGAAAATGAGTTTATGAAAAAGAAATATTTTATGGCCTCCACGAGTCCACCTCGGCTTCCAGATCCACGATCTACTGATTACCTGCGAAATTAAGCAGAGGGGTGAGTCACCAAGACTCAGTGTGTAAATCCCCTTAAGTCACATAAAATGGCTTTAAGCCCACAATCGCATTTTGGGCTTCGGCCCACTCAGAATGACATACATAAATATGAATGCATTATGTAACCCAGCCCAACCTAATTATCCATCCTCTACACGCCACCCGCACCAGCCCAACACACCGTGGGGATTTCTACAATCAACCATCCATCCGCTACACGCCATATATGTGGCACCAAGCCACTGGTGACAGAGTCACTCATTATAACACGTGGGGCCAACCCACTTGTGGTACTAAACCACTGGTGACAATCCCTAATAATCATATATGTAGGGCCAACCCACTGTGGTACCAAACCATTGAGACAAGTTACAGAATCATCATAAGCATATGTGGTACCAAACCACTAAGACTTAGTCACTGAATCAGATATGTGGGGCCAACCCACTGTGGTACCAAACCACTGTGAGAGTCTTATATCACTTCCCCTTTTCATCATACCAAAACCCATGCGTAGTATATATATATCAAATGAATGCAACATGCTATTTAATGACAATTTATTACGGCATACATTTATTCACTCACAATAGGATGATAAGGTACTTACCTGGTATCCCAATTATACCCATAAAGGTATATCATTGTTCATTCACCACTTGACTTTTCAAATTCTAAATAGTTAATAACACAGTTTAATATCAATAAAGTGTGAATATTTACACACCTGATTACACGTAATATTAGGCTTTCTATGTCGACGCTATCGCTAACGGGGACAACCGCTATCTGCCTATTATTCATTACGGTCGGTCCATAACCGGTGGCGATCTCGAGCAATGAGACATAGCGCTTTTTAACTTAGGGGCTGAGACTGCGGGTCCAACCCCTTCCTTCGTTTGGCTGGAATTTGATTCCATTGAAACGATCTTGGTCAAAAGATACTATAATGAAACATGGGTTGTTTAACAACACACTGGGTTAAGGTAGCGAATAACGAAAAGAGAAACCGATCGAATAACTGAAGAGAAACCCTTACCTTGATATCCCAAAAAAGAGATAGGGTTCAGAGATTGACTGATTCTCGAGCTTAGGATTCAGATGATTCGGTTAACTTAGTTTCCCGGAATAGGCACCCCTAAAAAGAAAATAAGATAAAAAGTATGAGTCAAAACGATAACATCACCAAGCCAATTAGCCATTCAGCTTTGGCTTCCAAAAATCGAAAGAAGGCAGAAAAAGATGACAGAATCTCCCTTACCTTTAAGCGGTCGAACTCGAAAGTCCCTTAAGACCCTTCAATCGCAGAACTGATAATGAAGAATACGGAGATGAGGCCCCTTTTCCATTCGGCCAAACCAAGGTACAAAGTTAATGTCTTTTGTTAAAAGAAAGGGAAGAAAGATTTAAAAAGGAACAAAGAATACTTATCACTACTAAGATGAAACCGATCAAGAAGACAAGGGAACAGTGTGACGGCAACCTCTGAAATAACGAATGAACGAGATGAACACACAAGGAGATTCGGCTACAGGGAAAGAAAATAAAGCAAAACAAAAAGAAAGTGTGGGCAAAAGTTTCGGCCTAGAGAAGAAGAATTAAAAGAGGAAGAATGAGGATAGGCTAATAGGTGTTTCGGCTTTTAGTGAAAAAAAGTATAGATGAGGGAAATGAAGGATTACCAAAATGGTAAGAGTCCCCAAAGATAGTTTCGGTCAATAGAAGAAGGAGTGGAGGAAGCTTTAATTGGTAGAAAAGAGAAATGAAAAGGGAAAGAAGGTGTAGCTAGATGATTCAGCAACTAACAAGAAGCAAAGATTCGGTACCTACAACTCCAAAGCCAAAAATTCACAAAAAGGAGAACTAAACAAAACAAACAAAAAAAAAATAAAAAGTCTTATGGCCCTAATTGAATTTCGGCACACCCCAAAATAAGCCAAAACCGATTTTTGCTTCCCCTTAAGCATTCAAAATTTTGCCACTACCTTCACCACCCTCAATCTCATATTTTTCTCCTTAATTCACTCCTAGATCACTCATTCAAAAAGGTTTGAATAATTCAAACTCCTACTTTTTTTCATGGCCACACATTTAAACTATTTGACTCAGTCAACAGTCCTCCCCTGAAGTGTCCTGGCCGAACTCTACCTCTTCCCTTCCAGACGCTAAAAACAATCTCAAAAACAACTTGTGCGACTCGAACCTGCTCCCTCACTGCTTCCCTTGTGGCATCACTTACATGTACCTTAAGTGGCGCCTCCTTGCCACTTTACCACTTTAATTGTTGTGTCAACCAATCACTACCAATAACCCTTAAGTCCCGCCCTAGTCAGCTCTCCCCTAAAAGTGCCCAAAATTAAAATTTTGGTTAAAGCTCTGACTTAACCCCGAGCCTTCCTTGGACCCCTAAACACACCAAACTATACACTGAGCATAGCATACACACAAAAACATATTAAAAATAGAGCCCCTACTTCAGGATGTTACAAGCAATGTAAAAGAAAAGGGACCAAGTGCGTAAATATTCCCTCTCCGTAAAAACGCACGGGTCCTGAGGGTGTCGGGTCGGACTAAATCGGGTCACCCTATACGACGTCATTTTGAAGCCATTTAATCAAACTTCAAACGACATCATTTCATTCGATTTAAATAGGTTACTAAACCTACAGTCCAATTAGGAGTACGGCCCTCTTTTTTTGTTGAAATCAAAATACCCTAGCCACCTAAAAAAATAAAATCAGAGCCCTCCTCTCGCTATCCTGTCGATCCAGAGGACTGCACCGTTCAAACAACGATTCACCATGGTAACCGGTGTATGGTGGTGTTTAGTGATGTCCTTCTATCCCAACTTAGAACGATGCCCAAGAGATCGCCCACTTTCAGCTCGAAACCTTTATTCAAACTTCGATTTTGTCAAAGCCAAATAGGGATCTAACCACGATGTTAACAGATAAGTATCCTCTTTTTATTCGCTTTGTTTTTTTTGCACACAGTAAGTAAGAAACATAAAACGTAGAATAAGGAAAAAATAATGAAAGAAAACCCAAATCTGAAAATCTCATTTCAATATCCTTTTTTATTTTTGATTTCGTGTATTGGCCTATGTGTGTGTAAAAAAAATAGTCCGTAAAAAAAATTACAAAAATTCCTTCTAGTTTTATAGCCCGAATACGATATTTTCTTGGTTTGCTGTCGTTTGTCCTTGTTTTCGAAGGTGTAAGGCGACGTGATGGCACGAGGGTGGCATACGGAGGTCGTACGATGGCAACATGGTACGGGGTGACTTGCTGTTGGGGCTATGTGCGGCGCTGGTGGAAACCCTAGGGTTTCTGCTGGCTATTTTTTTACTTCGGGTTTAGTGGGTAGTGATTGTTTGGGCTAGGTTCGGGCTAATTTGGGCTAGGTCTGATTTGGGTTAATATTTGGGTTTGTAAAAACTGTTAAAATGGACTGTTATTTTATTTGAGGTTTTTCATTTGGTTTTGTTTTGGTTAATTGATAGGCCTGGGTGAAATAGTTCCGTTACAGCTGCCCCTCTTTGCTCATTGTCGTGTAACGGGAATGAAGTAAAGACTTAAAAAAGGGCCAATTTTGCCCGGTCTTGTCGAATCTTAACTTCATTCGGTACTTTTCTTCTTCGAGTAGCTTTATTCCATCCCACTGTATCTTCAGGGGCCCGAGAACTAGCGCTTGATCCCATTCCAATGTAATTTCAGGGAGAAGAGATTCGTGGTTTCAGTCTACTCCACTGGAACTTCGAATAAATATGGATTGATCCTCATTATAAACTCAGTAAGGAGGGATTTGTAGCCTCAACCTACTCCACTGGAACTTCGACAAGATAGAAATTCAGAGAGAAGAGATTCATAGTTTCAATCTTCTTTGCTGAAACTTGAAGAAAATAAATATGGATCCTCGTTGTAAACTCAGAGAGATGGGATTTGTAATTTCAATCTACTCTGCTGAAACTTCAAGGAAATAAGAATTCAGGGAGAAGAGATTTGTAGTTTCAATCTTCTCTGCTGAAACTTCAAAGAAATACGGATTGATCCTCATTGTAAACTCAGGAAGGAAGGATTTGTAGCCTCAACCTACTCCACTGAAATTTTGAGGAGATGAGAATTCAGGGAGAAGAGATTCGTAACCTCAATCTTCTCTGCTAAAACTTCAAGGAAATAAGGACTGATCCTCAATGTAAACTCAGGGGGGATGGATTTGTAGCCTCAACCTGCTCCACTGGAACTTCAAGAAAATAGAAATTCAGAGAGAAGAGATTTGTAACCTCAATCTTCTCTACTAAAACTTCAAGGAAATAAGGGTGGATTCTCGTTGTAAACTCAGGGAGGAGGTATTTGTAGCCTCAACCTACTCTCTGGGATTTCGAGGTGATAAGAATTAGTATCTTCGATCCGCTTCGCTCCGAAAGGCAAGATCTATTATTTTTAATCTGCTTCACTACAAACTCAGGGACGCTAGATTGGTATCTTCGATCCGCTTCACTTAGGAAGGCAAGATCTGCTACTTTTAATCGCTTCAGAACTCGTGGATAAACTCCGCTTCACTTAGGAAGGCAAGAGCTCCAAGAAACTCGGTATCCTTGATCCGCTTCGCTCAAGAAGGCAAGATCTGCTATTTTCAATCTGCTCTACTGCAAACTTAGGGACTCCAGACTGGTATCTTCGATCCACTTCGCTCAGGAAGGCAAGATCTTCTATTTTCAATCTACTCCACTGCAAACTCAGGGACGCTAGACTGGTATCTTCGATCCGCTTCGCTTAGGAAGGCAAGATCTACTATTTTCAATCTGCTCCACTGTAAACTCAGGGACACCAGACTGGTATCTTCGATCCGCTTCACTCAGAAAGGTAAGATATGCTATTTCACCGATGTTACGACACCGTCCTCTAGGGTACCTATCCTGTAAAATCAGTTTTGTGTGTTTATGCTTATGCAAAATGGTTAGGATACAATGATCAGAATGAATCCAATACTCCTAACTAAATGATTATGGATGATATTTGCATGAATGCAGAATGTTATGAGAATGATCCTTTGTTAAATATATGATGATTAGGATGCAATGATCGGAATGAATCAAATGCTTCTAACTAAATATAGAATTTCATGAGAATGATTCATTTTTAAATGCTTAGGGTTGTCATCGCTCATCGTTTATCAGGGCTCTATCGCTGACATATTATGCTGCCATCTTGTTCAGCTGGTATTCTCAACAGAAAACTCGAGGAAACAATTATAACTGTTCAACAGGTTTGCCCCACTGTAACTTCAGGGTTCATTTCATTGTAACTTAAAGGTATAGGATCTGAATCCTTTCCCATCCATCCCACTGCGACTTTAAAATGCAGGATTTGCTTCTTCTTCAATCTATCACATTGCTATTCAAAGGTATAGGATTTATATCAGCTTCCATCTATCCCACTATAACTTGGGGGTATAGGGTCTGTAGCTTATTCCATCAACTAATCACTCCTCGGATGACCCAACCAGATGTGTATGCATGATGCTCGCATGAATACAGAATATCATTTTTTTCGAGAATGATTCCCGTTTTACACTTGGGTTAACAATGCCCATTTTTCGTCAAGATTGTATCACTGGCGCAATACCTTGTCATTTTGTTCAATCGTAATTTTTGACAAAATAAAATCCGGAGAGATAGTCTCAGTTTAAACTCTTCCTCCACCAATATCTCCATCCCTCACACTTGATGAGTTTTAAACAATAGTCCTATTTTAAGTTCTTGTATTATTCAGAAGCTTTCAGAGTAATATGCGAAACTCCTTTTATAAAAATATTATTAGTCCACTAATCGTTATTTCAATACAAAATACCTGAAAAAGATCATAACCATGGACAAAAGGAAATTAATTAGGAGCACAGCTCGAAATAAATAAGTTAAGCAAAGATAAAAAATACAATCAAAGGAAATTTATTGTGAACATATTTCAAAAAGAATGATATAATCACAAATAACAAATTTTAAAATGGGTAAAATGGAAACTAGGTGCCCCAGATATCGCAGCCTGAGCTTCTCTGTTTCAACTTCTTAAGGCATTTTAAACTCAATATGTGTTCAGGGGATCCGTAGCTACTTTGTCGATGCCCCAAGACATAGCATACTTCTTCATTGTTAATTCAAGTATGGCAAGACTACTGTATCCCCACTTTCGATCAAAATTTGAGCTGCCATTTTGGGTTTTCAACTCAAATCCCTTTTGGTCTCAAAGTGCCCTTTGTGGGTTTTCGCCTTGGCCTCTCCTTTTTCTTTCTTCTTTTGATTGAATTTTTCATTTCTTTTTTTTTCAAGGCGCCCTTTGCGGGTTTTCACCTTGGTCTCTCTTTTTAGATGAAATCTGAACTCCCTGGCTTAAACATATCCTTGCCATCCATCTTAGTCAAAGTTAATGATCTTCCAGAACAAGCCTTCTTCACCACATAAGGTTTTTCCAAATTTGGCATTTACTTCCCTCTGAAGTCCTTTTGTATGAGAAGAATCCCTTTTAATGCCAGGTTCCCATCTTGAAATTCTCTTGGCGAACCTTTTTGTCATAAGCCCGTATCATCTATTTTTGGTACATTCGACCATGATAAGTACTTTCAATCAAGCTTACTGGAGACATTCTGCTTTATCCAATTCTTAATTCAATCAAAGCTTGGAGAAAAGGAATCTTAACTTCCAACAATTACTTCCCTTTTATAAACCAATGGGATGCCCCGGTGAAGGTCCTGGCCAACGTTTAAGAAACATAGAGGGTAAATGGTAACTTCTCTATACCAACATTTCTGTGTCTCATCATTTTTCAAAAATTTTGAATGGTCTTTTGGTCGCCTTTTATTGATCGATATGGTGTCGATCTTTGAGCAATTGTAAATATTGACATTGTGCAATTATGTTTCTTTCTGACATTTTTATTGCCACTTTCTTTTTCTTTTTTTTTTTTTGAATTTGAATTCGAATTTGGATTTGGATTTGAATTTGAATTTGGATTTGGATTTGTATTTTAATTTGAATTTGATGCCTGTTGACTTTGTAACTTTGGCATATGAAGCGACCTTCACCCTCTTAGTGAAGTAATTGACAACCACAAAATAAATTAGTGTCGGGTAGATACTTTTGACGAGATCAGCCTCATAATATCTATGCCCCACATATAGGGAATCTATAAAGGAAGAGAGGAGGCGCATAAGTCCTGTATTCATCCATCTGGCATTCACGGCATAACTGATGCAACCTCCCTTTTCTGGTGGACCAGTAGTACCTAAACCTCATGATTAGCCTGACTATTGTAGAACCATTAGCATGGGTTCTTCAAACACCAATCTTAACAGCATACCCACATTTCGGTAGCCCGGCGTGCCTCAATATGATCCTGTGAAAACATCTTCGAATTCTCAAAAATGGCTCAATAATGTCTCTCCTTATTTCTGTGGTGAGCTAGGCTTTGATCTTCATCTATTTCCTAAGCTCGTAATGTCTACTGACCCTTTGTAAGGTAGGATCCATTTTCCTCTTATTCTATCATCCTTCACAAATTAGAGAATAGGCTACAATCTCTGTTATCTTCAAAGTTTTGAGATCCCTCTAGATACATATCTCACTCAAAAGGGAGTCAGTAACAGCGTCGCTCTTGTCATTGATATCCGGGGACCTATTGTAGATAAGAAGGCAAATTCCAAAGAATAAATGATTCTAAGGATGGTTAATTGTATGGTATGGTCATGAATAAAGAATATTCTAAAAACCAAAGAATGTATAGTATGAAATATAAAGAATAAAAAATACTTGCTTAAAAAGATGCATCTTATTGAAATAAAAATTCTGGACACAAGCATATTTCACAAAAAGATTCTTGTTGTTTCTAGGCTTAAAGCAACAAGCATGTTTTGAATATTTCTCTAGATTAGCCTTAGAAATACATGTCTCTTCTAGAGTCCTATTGTTCAAAACACTCTCAAGTATATAAAGGCAGAAGCTTGGGAGAGTCTATTCCCCGGTTCACTCTTTAGATACGTCATTAATGTTCAAAATCGCTAGTATCAGGTTTTGCACTAGAGCCCTGAACTTGATGTACTCCTGATCTTATGCCCCCATTCATCACGGTACTCACAATAGTTATATTTTTAACAGCATGGTTGAGTAACGAATTTTCTGCACCAGAGGGATCATTGAATCTTATGACTCCTATTTTGATGAATCTTTCAACCAGCTTCTTGAAAGTGAGGCAATTTTCTATTAAATGTCCTGTAATCCCAGCATGGTACTCACATTGAGCATTTGAATCATACCATTTGGGGTATAGAGGTTGCATTGGTTTCAGGTAATGAGGAGCTACAGCATGCATTTCAAATAAGCTCTAGTATAACTCCCTATACGTCGTTGGAATAGGTGTGAACTGGGATTTCTCTGAGTTCAGTCTTGAATTGGGTTCTTGCCTTGGGAAGACCTGATGGTTGGTAGTTACCATCATTGGCTGACCTATTGTGATCAACTCTGAGTGACCCTTGCTATACCCACTCGTATTATTCACATCCTTGTCCTTCCTCCTCGAGACCTTTGAAGTCCACTCTCCCTTTCCTTTGTTTCTACCAGAACAAATTGTTTGGCTCGATCATCCTTCGGGTTAAAACCTAAGCCCATTGGGAAGTTCAACAATGCCGAGGTACCAATCTGACATTAGGGTTTGATAATGACAGATGCCCCTTGCGGAGGCACGTCTGGTTGAGTCGGGATACTTATCGGGGAATAAACGATGTCTTCGTCATCATCCGCACTGTTGACCACTGGGCCACTCTTTTTTCAAGCCCTCCAACTAGTAATTGGGTTAACTGGTGCATCACATTCATTTGATCTCGCATATCCTGTTGAATTTTGGTCAACTGCTCTTGCATCAATATTTGCCTTTGCTCTAATCTCTCTAACCTTTATTCCATGTCTTCTACGTTAACTGAAATAATTCTACCTAATTAGGATCTTTTTGTGCAAATCTAATGCAAAAAAATGCAATGCAAATGATGTAATGCAAATGCATGAAATGAATGCAAGAAGAAAGAAAGACATTGATTTTGAGTTCAATTCCATTAGAAGAACTTTTCTAGAAGACAAATATCTTCACATAAAACGGATTATATATACGACTTCGTCCTCATAGACTAGGTGAAGACATCGATCTTCTCCTACATATCAGGACGCTGCGGTCGAATCCTTCAAATCCTCCCAAAAGATGTCTCTCTTATTTCCACTCGGCTTGATCCGGGTTGTGGTTCACTGCTCACTTATCCTCTGCGATGTTAATTAGCTTCTTTAAGAAAGTTGAGGCATGATGGCTCTTGCACAGTTTTTGGCAATTTGAATCCTTCGGGCAAAGTTCTGCATTCCTCCGTGGACTATCAACCTTCTTCCGTTGTGTTTACTTAGACCATGTCCGGACAACCGCATTATAATCCACTTTATCAAGAAGTTCATTTTCTTATGACAGACTCCTCTATTTAGCAATCGAATATTAATCAACATCTCATTTCTATGATGATGCAATACAATGCAATCAAAACAAAAGAAAACACGTTAGTGCAAGAGAAATAAACAACAGCATAAAGTACCTAATCGTGTGACCACTAGGGTTTGGTGTGGCTCTACCTAGGGTTAGCTCTTAGGGTTCAATATATGTGGTAAAGTTCTAAGGAAAAGGTACCTGAACCAGCAGATTCCTCAATCCTCACCCATTATAGGTTCATATGGATCAAGTTCGATTTAGGGGAATACATTTCCCTACGGCCATGCAGAGATAAAAATCTCACGAAGCACATAGGTACGGATGTATTTGGAAGCAGTCCACTAGCCCATGCGGAGGTGAAAACCTCACAAAGGCATAATTTCTCACTCCCACTTAAAGGTGTGACCACAACGGTCATGCAATGCCAAAGTATTTTATGAGACTCGACATTATTGCAATCATAGCACAAACATAATTTTTCCAAAATGATTTTCCAAATTTTCAATCAAAAGGACAAAAAATTAATCAATTTATGGCCTGACTCTCAACCAGTCCCCAGTGGAGTCGCCAAGCTATCGAAACCATTTTTTTCGAGTTTGAAAAATAGGGATCGACTTTAAAATGACAAATGGAGTCGTCATCGATCTTTTATTCAACGTGTGATCGGATCACCTTAGGATGGATTATTTTAATAAAACATTTGGATTTATTAAAACAATAATTTTTGGTCTACGAAATATAAGAAAACGGGTTCGGAAGTCGGTTACGTGCGAGGAAGGATTAGCACCCTCGCAACGCCCAATTTTTGGTACCAAATTGATTAGCTAGTGTCCTTGTGTTGAAAACTTGAAAATGTTTAAGATGTGATACTTTTTAAAGAATGTTAATTAATTTTGAATTGAATCTCAAGATTCACTCGTTCCAAAGAAATAAGAACATCATATCCAGTACGTTAGGATATGACACGTTTATACCCCGACACCGAGATCATCTTTTATTTTCAAAATATGCGATTAAAAGGATATTTGGTTATTTGGTCAAACAGAAAACTGACACCCAGCACGATAGGGCATGATTTCTCGAATTTCCAAACACACAAATATTGCCTTATTTTGAAGAATTTTCAAATACGCAATTTTAAAAATTGGCTCAAAATGCATTTTATTAGCCTATTTGGAATAACAATGGAACTACTAATATCATTCAAGATGTTAAAGTTTGAATCACGATGCAATAATGTAAATAAACAAGATTACAAACATTGAATAATATACATGGATAAAATAACATATAAAGGAACATAATCATATGAAAATATCAAAAAAAAACCAAATTAATACACATACGATGGCAATACAACATATATATACTTTACAAATATTAACAAATGAAATCCATAAATTAAAAGACAATATTTGAAAGAATATCAAACAAATTGGCATAATTAGATCGACAAATATAAAAAAATGAATAACATAAAATATTCTAAAATAAAATATTAGGTAAGGAGAAAATCAAAGTAAACTATATATAAAATAATATATGTTAATATACATAAGTAATATACATGAAAATAAAAGACTAAATTTAATAATTTATACATGAAAATAATGAATCAATGTTATTAAAATAAACAATATATATAATAAAATAGGAATAAAAGGAAATAAATTAAGTAAATAAATAAATTTAAAAATATACCCATACACATAAATAGATTTAAAAGAAAATACATATAAAAGATAATGTGAAATCCATAATATATATAAATAATTTAATATGAATTATATGTGTATATAAAAGAATATATATAAAAAATAATTAATAAACATAAATAAAATATAAAAGGAAATTAATAAAATCTAGAACAATTTAAAATATATAATATTAAATATTAATCTTTAAAAGAGAATAATTAAAAATAATAATTAAAGGACTATATTGAAATCAGAACAAAATCAGAGAGCTAAAAACAATAAAGTAAGAAAAATCGAAAAAGGATTAAAACGCCATGCGCGTGAATCAAAAGGACTAAAAATGCAATTTACCCTGGCTATTAAACGCAACGTTTAAATAGGGGTTAAATCAAAACTGTGCAAAATTATTGGGCAGAATTTAAAAGAAATAAAAAAAAGGCCTAATCGAATAGCGGTGTAAAAGAAAAGGGACCAAGTGCGTAAATATTCCCTCTCCGCAAAAACGCACGAGTCTTGAGGGTGTCAGGTCAGACTGAATTAGGTCACCCTATACGACGTCGTTTTGAAGCCATTTAATTAGACTTCAAACGACGTCATTTCGTTCGGTTTAAATAGGTTACTAAACCTAAAATCCAATTAGGAATACGTCCCCCTTTTTTTGTTGAAATCAAAATACCCTAGCCGCCTAAAAAAATAAAATCAGAGCCTCCCTCTCGCTATTCTGTCGATCCAGAGGACTGCACCGTTCGACCACCAATTCACCATGGTAATCGGTGTATGGTGGTGTTTAGTGATGTCCTTCTACCCCCACTTAGAACGATGCCCAAGACATCGCCCACTTTTGGCTCGAAACCCCTATTCAAACTTCGATTTCGTCAAAGCCAAATAGGGATCTGACCACGATGTTAACAGATAAGTATCCTCTTTTTATTCGCTTTTTTTTTTTTTTGCATACAATAAGTAAGAAACATAAAACGTAGAATAAGGGAAAAGAAATAATGAAAGAAAACCCAAATCTGAAAATCACCTTTCAATATCCTTTTTTTATTTTTGATTTCGTGTATTGGCCTATGTGTGTGTAAAAAAAAATAATCCGTAAAAAAAATTACAAAAATTCCTTCTAGTTTTATAGCCTAAATACGATATTTTCTTGGTTTGCTATCGTTTGTCCTTGTTTTCACAGGTACAAGGCGATGTGGAGGCACGAGGGTGGCATACGGAGGTCGTACGGTGGCGACGTGGCGCGGGGTGACTTGCTGTTGGGGCTATGTGTGGCGCTGGTGGAAACCCTAGGGATTTTGCTGGCTATTTTTTTGCTTTGGGCTTAGTGGGTAGTGATTGTTTGCGCTAGGTTTGGGCTAATTTGGGATAGGTCTGATTTGGGTTTGTAAAAACTGTTAAAATGGACTGTTATTTTATTTGGGGTTTTTCATTTGGTTTTATTTTGGTTAATTGATAGGCCCGGGCGAAGTAGGCCTGTTACAATTAACATACCTAGTCATCCGTCTACAAAACATGGTAATATGGGCTTCAGGACAGCTAGTCCTATTGTACTTCTCAAATTCTGGCATTTTGAACTTGTGAGGAAGCACCAAATCTGGAACCAAGCTCAAGTCTTTAGCATCAATTCCATGGTGATTATCAGCGTTTTCCAAGGCCTTGAACTTTTCTTCTAACCATCTACAACGGTCCTCTAACTGCCTTGGTAATTTAATTCTTTTTCCTTCCCTTTCTGCTATATCTAAATCAGGGATAACATGATTAGTAGGGTTATTTCCTGGGTTAGATCCTGAGCCAACTTGAAAATTCATGGGCACCCCAGTATCAACTTGACTTTGTTGAGGCCTAATTGTAACAGATAGCCTTCGAGGATATGTTTCAGTTGTGTTTATGGGGTAAAACCCGAAGGATAATCCTTATTATCTTCTCCAGCATTAGTCATGGGGCCTTTTCCCTTTTCCATTGCCCCATTCAGTAGCTGAGTCATTTGAGCCACCATATTGCTTTAGGCTTCCATCATTTGTTCCCTCATATCTTGTTGGATCTTTGCCAACTGCTCTTGCAGCTGGTCCTGTATGTCTCTTTGGAACTGTTCGAGTCTTTCTAATTTTTGATCCATATCTCTTGTCTTAGCTTGAGTATCATATCGATGTTTAGTTTCCAAATTAACTTTCTCTCTTTTTCTGAAATAATTTCAACTAATTAAGGTCCTTCTATGGATTTTAATGTATATGATGCGATGTAATGCAAATGCATGAAATGAATGCAAAAAGAAAGAGAGGCGTTGATTCTGAATTCAATTCCATTAGAACAACTTTTCTAGAAAGCAAATTTCTTTACATAAAACGGATTACATATGCGGCCTTACCCTCCTATTCCAGGCAAAAACATCAATCCCTTTATTCACAAAGGTTAAATCTTGCAAACTTTTAATAAATGTCTCTACCAGCTCTTTTTACTTGATCTGGGTCGCGACTCACTGCTCACTTATTTCCACAATGCTCGTTAGCCCCTTAAAGAAAGCCAAGATGTGGTGATTCTCAAATAGTCTTTGTCAGCTTGAATCATTGGGCAATAAAGTCTTGTATTCCTTCACGAACTATCAGTCTTCTCTCGTTGTGTTTACTTAGACCATATTCGAATGACCGTATTATAATGCACTTTATCAAGAAATCCATTTTCTCATGACAAACTCTTCTATTTAGTAATCGAATTTGAATCAACACCTCTTTTCTATGATGTGAATGCAATGCAATCAAAACAAAAGAGAACAAGTTAGTATCATAAATAAAGAATAAAATTCAAAGTAATTGAGAAAACATCAAACACCTATATGGATAACTGCTAGAGTTCAGCATAGTTCTACCTAAGGTGGGCTCTTAGGGTTCACTATATGCGGTTTTGTTCTAAAGAAAAGGTACCTGAACCAGCAGATTCCTCAATCTTCACCCATTATAGGCTCATACAGATTGAGTTCAGTTCAAGGGAATACATTTCCCTATGGCCATGCGGAAGTGAAAACCTCACGAAGACATAGGTATAGATGTATCCCGGAAGCAATCCACTAGCCCATGCGGAGGTGAAAACCTCACGAAGGCATAGTTTCTCACTCCCACTTAAAGGTGCGACCACAACGGTCATGCAATGCAATGTATGCAAGAAAATAACAATCATATGCAATGACACAAACAAATGCAACAAAAGGATCGTAATTTTCAAATTTCCGACAGAGGACAGAAAATAATCAATTTTACGACTTGACTTTCTTATTGTCCCCAGTGGAGTCGCCAAGTTGTCGAAACCATTTTTATATTTTGAAAAAAAAATGAGGATCGACTTTAAAACGAAAATGGCGTCGCCACCAATCCTTTTTTGCTTAGGTGTGATCGGATCACCTTATAAAACGTTTTATTTCAAAATATTTATTTTGGCCTACGAAATTCAATAAAAAGGGTTCGGGAGTCAGTTACGTACGAGGAAGGATTAGTACCCTCGTAACGCCCAAAATTGGTACCAGATTGATTAGTTATTGTCCTAATGTCGAAAATTCAAAAAGATTTGAAAACATGATTTCTTTAAAAACTTGAACAATTTGAGTTGGAACTTGAGATTTCTTTGTTCCGAAAGCATACAAACATCACATCCAGCACGTTAGGACATGATGTTTTAAACCCTCGTAACCAAAATCATCTCATGATTCACAAAATTCATTAAAAGGATATTTAATTATTTAGTCAAACGAAAAATCAAAACCCAGCACGTTAGGGTACTATTTCCCGAATTTCTAAACACAAAACATTGCCTTATTTAAGAAAAACTTTTGGATAAAATGTGGTAATTAAAGGAGATAGATATTTTTAAACAAAGATTTGAAAAAGTAACATTAAATTATTACAAAAAGTGCAATATACTAAAGTTACAGGTCATATTAACAATTAGCACTAACATAAACAATTAAGTAAAAGAATGATAAGCAATAATAATAATGTTAAGGTAAACAAAGATAATAGATTCAAATTTTAAAAATTGAACAATCAAAATAAAGAAAATATATAAAGTAGATAATAGCAATTTTAAAAGAATCTATGAAAAATTAAGGAAAAAATTATTCACAAGATTAAATTCATGTAAAAATAATAATATAAGGTAAATAATATACTCAAAACAATTAATGAATATTATAACAATTTTAGAAAAATGAAAAAGTATAAAATGATATGGCTAAAAAACTAAGATGAATAATATATGTACATGATAAAATAAATAATACATTTTTTAAAAAATAAATAAATAGAATATATAAAAACTTTAACTATAAAGAAATATAAAGGCAAGCATATATAGTATAAGAATAGTCTATTATATACATAAAAGAATAATATACATATTTAAAATAGATAATATAAAAGAAATTTGTGTTAATGGTAAAACAATTTAAATATTATATAATATACACATTTTAAAATAATATATAATACATAATAATATACAAATATAAACAATAATATGTGATAAAATAATTTAACGTAAATAGGAAAAGCAAAAAAAATTAAAATAATTAAAATAAATGATAAATAATGATTAAGCAATTAAATGGATAAATAAAAAAAGTAAAAAAAAAATACATAAGTCAACCTAACTCTCGCAATATGAGGATTCAACGAAATTCTTCCACCAAAATCTAACTCGAACAAAAGCAACTCAAAAAGAAACGAAGATGAGCGAAGAACAAAATAAGAACAAGCCACAGAAAATAATAACGCAAAAGAGAGAGAAATTTGAGTGAATGCTCTCAAGAATTTTTATTACTTCAAACTCAAGTCCTTTACAATGAAGAGAGAGGCCTCTATTTATAGTTGAGCCTCCTCAAATCCAACGATATAGATCAATTACATCAACGGCTAAGATTAAAAGGTATCTATAAATTAAATCTCTAAGATTAGAAAATCATATCTTCTAAGATTGCATATCATATCTAAGATTGCATATCATATCTTCTAAGATTGCATACCATATTTTCTAAGATTGCATATCATATCTAAGATTTGCATATCATATCTTCTAGGATTGCATATCATATCTAAGATTTGCATATCATATCTAAGATTGCATATCCTTGAAGATTGTGTTTCCATATATGTCAAGCTTGTAGATGGACCTTCAATCTTTTTAAGTAATGGGCCATTTCGGTCGGGCCAAATGATATATTTTGGATTAGACTTGGACTCTGTTTTATTATTTTGGGTTTATTATTTTTTTTTTGTATGGGTCTGAGCTAAATTGACCTATTAAAAATGTCATCTTAGGTGGAAAAGATTGTTTCTGATAGACTCATGTGCACACAACGATGTTTTTAATGCGTGTATATTGTTTATATGCTTCTTTTGCATTGAGTGGCATCAATCTAATTGAGTTTTGCAATGTTTTTGGATGATCCAAGAAAATTTGGAGAACCGAGAGAACACTGTTGACTATTATGATAAGGATTTGTATAATAGGAACGAGTGCAACTAGGGAACTTGTTAGAGTTGTGTCACTCAAATCATTGTTAAAGAAAATACAGCGGTACGGACCATGATGCACAAGTAAAATTTGTATAGAACTACATTTCGTCTATTTAACATTGATTAGAATAAGGTTTTTCATCCTTTAAATAGATGTAGTCGAAACTTCTCTTGTATCATTCAGTTTTTAACATTAGTGAATTTCTCCTCCTCTGTCTGTAATTTTTTCCTGAAAGAGTTTTTACATAAAATCTATATGTTTTATTTTTCCTTTTCTTTTTTGCTTTGCGATCGTTTTATATTACCATTATCAGTGATAAAACTATTTAAACTTAGTACTCCTTTGATTAAGTGAAGAGGTGGTGATGAAATATTGCATGCGGCCATGATGATGGGTTTTAGAAACATTCAGATTCCCACTTCATTAATTCAAATAATAAACTGAGATCAAAGGGTTTAATGAAAGTGAGGGGCCGCCAAGTTAATAAGGACATCACATGGGGATGCCAAGCTCTTTTACTCATAAAAATCAACTCCTTAACGACTATTATTTTTCAGCACCTCTAAATTCAGCTGTGGGAGAAAGAATAAGAGATCCAACGGTTCATTGTATAAATTTTAATGTATTAATACGTGCTTTTGTTTATTTATATAATTTTATGATTTTTTAATTTTTACACAACTATAATTTAATATATATTTATAGTTTCAAAAATCAATAATGAATTTGAAGAATTTTTTATATTTTTAGAACTTTTAATAATTTTTCAAAACCCATATTTGTGATTAACTTAATGATATTTGTATGAAATTTACCTATTTTTGCTATTTATTACGAAAATATCTATATTTTTACACAATATTTTCATAATTAATTATTATTTTTTGAATGAATTGAGTGGGCTTTTATTAATAAAATCATAAAAACAAACACCCAAAATTTTCTTCTGGGCTCAGGTCCACTTGGATAAACAAATAAACGAAAATGGGCATACTTTTTGTCTTTAGTAATAAGCCCGTTATTGAAAGAAAAAAAACAGGAAAATGAACGTATAAACTAAATAATGTTATAGAAAAATTAATAAAACAATAAATAAAAGAGGATGAAAATACGAGAGAATTTCATTGTTTTATTTTCATTTACAAGGTGCTATTTATGGGTTCCTTTACAATCAATAAATGCATTTAATTAACTAAGTTTTCTTAATTATTCCATTTAATGGTCTCTTGATTATAAATAAATTAAAGAGTTTTATCTCATTACTTTAATATGCTAAAGGGGATTATAGACATCCATTTAATTTACAACACTCCCCCTTGGATGTCTTTTAAAAAAAAATGTGCCTCATTAAAACCTTTATTAGGAAAAACCCTGTGGGATAAAAACCTAATGAAGGAAAAAGAGTACACAATCTCCTATTACAAGTTGCCTCATTAAAAACCTTTACCAGGAAAATCCAGTGGGACAAAACCTTGGTTAAAGGAAAAGAGTACAACGTGTTTTAGACTCCCCCTGATGACGACATCACATTATGTCTTTGAGTCGACGCATTCCAATCTTGTTTCGTAGTCTTTCAAATGTTGAAGTTGGCAATGCCTTGGTAAAAAGATCTGCTAAATTATCACTAGATCGAATTTGTTGAACTTCTATGTCACTTTTCTTCTCAAGGTCATGAGTAAAAAATAATTTTGGTGAAATATGTTTCGTTCTGTCACCTTTGATATAATCACCCTTTAATTGAGCTATACATGCTGCATTATCTTCGTATAAGATAGTTGGCATATTGTCCTATAAAGGCAAATTACATATCTTCTGGATATGTTGGGTTAATAACCTTAGCCAAACACACTCTCAGCTTGCCTCATGCATTGCAATTATTTCAGCATGATTTGAAGAGGCAGTAGCTAATGTTTGCTTTGTCGAACGCCATGATATGGCAGTACCTCCACATGTAAATAAATATCCCGTTTGAGATCAACCTTTATGTGGATCCGATAAATATCCAGCATCAGCATAACCAACTAATAGGGATTTTGAATCATTTGAATAAAATAACCCCATATCAACGGTCCCTCTAAGATATCTAAATACATGTTTAATTCCATTCCAATGTCTACGTGTTGGAGAGGAGCTAAATCTTGCTAACAAGTTTACAGCAAAAGCTATATCAGGTCTTGTGTTATTTGCAAGATACATCAATGCTCCTATGGCACTTAGATATGGTACTTCAGGACCAAGAAACTCTTCATCATTCTCATAAGGACGAAATTGATCTTTATTCACATCTAACGATCGTACAACCATTGGGGTACTCAATGGAAGTGCTTTATCCATATAAAATTTATTTAAGATATTTTTCATATAAGTTGACTGATGGACATGAATTCCATCTTTTAAATGCTCGATCTGCAGACCAAGACAAAATTTTATTTTTCCGGATCTTTCATCTCAAATTCTTTCTTTAAATAATTTACTGCATTTTGAAGCTCTTCAGGAGTTCCAATGATATTTAGATCATCAACATAACCTTTTTAGAAAAACACATGGGTAGATTGGATCGTTTTTATAACCTTCTTTTAACAAATATTCACTAAGACGATTGTACCACATACGTCCAGATTGTTTTAATCCATATAAACTTTTCTTTAATCTGATTGAGCAATTTTCTCGGGAAACACTATATCTTTCAGGGATTTTAAATCCTTCTGGGATTTTCATATAAATCTCACTATCAAGTGTACCATACAAATAGGCTGTAATAGATGTGTGCATGGTAGGGGCCGGAGCCCGCCTTGAAATGTGGGAGGTTTGGACAAAATATAGGCCGAAAAATGGGCTTGGGAAAAAAACAAGGCTGTTTAGAAAATGGGCAGCCTCAGTATGATTTTTTTGGCCGGTCCCCTTTTACTTACCAAAATATTTTTATTTGTTATATTTTAATTGTATTTGATTTATTTTAAATGTTTTTATTTGTATTTGATTTATTATATTTTTGTTTTAATATTTATTTTATTTTTAAAATGTATTAAATTTATTATATTTTATTTTTAATAAAATAAAAAAATTATACTAGTTGGGCGGGCTCGGGCCTACCAATTTTAAATGGGCGGGCTTGGATAAATTTTAGGCCCATATTTTGGGTAGGGAGTGCTCAGCCTACCAATCAGGCCAAATTTTTTTGGGCCGGCCTACCAGAGCCATGCTCACCTCTAGGTCAGTAATAACATCCATTAGACGCATGTCAAGTTTTTCACATCGCCGAGCAAATAAGGTATCTAAACGTGATTGCATCCACCACGGAGAATATGTCTCTTCATAATCAATCTAGGGTCTTTGCGAAAATCCTTGTGCTACAAGTCGTGATTTATATGTTATGACTTCATTTTCTCATTTCGTTTCGCACAAATATTCATTTATATCCTACCGGCTTTACATATTTAGGTGTTTGGACTATAGGTCCAAAACCTCGCTTAGAAAGTGAATTTAATTCGCTTGAATTGCGTCTTTCCATTTTGGCCAATCTTTTCTATTTCTACATTCCTCAATAGATTTAGGCTCAGGATCCTCATTTTCTTTTGATATTTCAATAGCAACATTATAAGCAAAATTGTTGTCGGCAACTATATTTTTTCGGTTCCATCTTTTTCTTGAAGTAAAATAACTTATTGAGATTTATTCGTTATCACCATTTTCGTGCACCGAACCTCTTCCGGGTTTTTGATTAGTTATATCTTTGGCCTCTTCTGGGGCACTTGCCTCCACAATATTACCATCTTGAATAATTGATCCTTTCTTTTTACAAGGATTTTTATCTTTGGAACCGATTGGTCTTCCACGCTTCAAGCGTGGATTACTTTCTTTTGCATTAACAATTTCCTTTATTGGGATATCAATTCGTATTGGAGCATTTTCAGCTGGTATGTGAGATTTTGTAATTCTCTTTAGGTCAGTAAATGAATCTGGCAGTTGATTTACAATGTTTTGCAAATGTATAATCCTTTGAACTTCTTGTTCACATTGACTTGTACGAGGATCTAATTGAGATAATGATGATCCATTCCATGTAATTTCTTTTACCACTTGTATTTTCTCTTCCCCTAATGTTGAGAATGTTGTTTCATCAAAATGACAATTAATAAATCGTGCAGTAAATAAATCTTCTGTTAATGGTTCAACATATTTAATTATAGAAGGAGATTCATAACCAACATATATTCCCAACCTCCTTTGAGGATCCATCTTTGTGCGTTGTGGTGGAACAATTGGAACATATACTGCACATCCAAAAATTCTAAGATGGGAAATATTTGGCTCCTGACCAAAAGCCCATTGTAATGGGGAGTACTTATTATAACTTGTTGGCCTTAAGCGTACAAGTGCTGCTGCATGCAAATAGCATATCCTCAAGCTGTAACAGGGAGATTTGTTCTCATAAGCAATGGTCAAGCTATTAGTTGGAGGCGTTTGATAAATGATTCAGCTAAACCATTTTGTGTATGAACATGAGCTACAGGATGTTCAACTTTTATCCCAATTGACATACAATAATCATTAAAAGCTTGGGATGTAAACTCACCAGCATTATCAAGACGAATAGTTCTGATTGCATAATCTGGAAATTGTGCTCTTAATCGAATTATTTGAGCAAGTAGCCTCGCAAACGCCAGGTTGCGAGTCGATAATAAGCTCACATGTGACCACCTACTAGATGCATCTATTAATACCATAAAATATCTAAATGGTCCACATGGTGGATGAATGGGCCCATATATCACCTTGAATACGTTCTAGAAATGTTGGAGATTCAATCCCAACTTTAGTAGTGAGGTCTAATAATCAATTTTCCTTGAAAACAAGCGCACAAGATAAATCCTTGAATTCAAGAATCTTTTGTTTCTTTAATGGGTGTCCAATTGAATTCTCGACGATTCTTCGCATCATAATAGATCCGGATGGCCTAATCGGTCATGCCAAATAGTAAAAGTATGTAGTTCTACAAACTTTTGGTTTGTAGTAACATGTGACTCAATTGCACTAATATATGTATAATATAAACCCGATGAAAAGCAGATAACCTTTCCAAAATATATTTCTTTCCATATTCAACATTTGTAATATATATATTCAATATTTTTCTCATTCATAGTCTCAATATGATATCCATTAAGACGAATATCTTTAAAACTCAATCAATTTCTTTGAAACTCGGTGGAATATAAAGCATCGTCAATGATAAATTTTGTACCTTTAGATAATAATATAATAGCTCTTCCGAGCCTTCAATAAGTTTTGAACTACCCGATATTGTATTAACATGGGCATTACTCATTGTCAAATGAGAAAATATTTTTATCTTTGAGTATCGTATGTGTTGTAGCACTATCGCAAGACACATGTCTTCATTGATTTTGGGTCCATAGAAATTTTGTTGAATATTCATATTCTTCATAAAACAAACAAAATATAATATGAGAAACATTGCAATTATTTATTAAATATATAAATTATTCTTTATGAAGAAAATAAAATATACTTAAAACAACATAAAATGGTCAAAATAACATCAATTTTTCTAATGATTCTCAAAGAAATCTGCCACATCTAGGTGAGTTATATTATTAAGGTCATTAAATTTATCATCCTCGTAGGCATGGTTAGTTTTATTATTATAGTGAATATCTTCATCTTTTGCCTCAATTTCATCATTTTGAGATATAAAATTTGTCTCCATATGCTTTCCCTTCCTTTTAATGGATGCTTGATAAAGTTTCACTAAATGCTCAGACGTACGACAGGTACGTGATCAATGCCCCTTCATACCACATCGGTAGCATATATTCTCAACAATCTTTGAAGGATTATTTTGACCACTTCTTTCTTGTCTTTCATTGTTATTATTTTTCTGGTGGTTAGAAGTATCATTATTATGACCACCATGATAACGATTACTAATACGTCCTCGACCACGTCCCCCACTACGTCCACGACCACGACCGCGACTTCTATATTTTCTATTTTCATAATTATTGTGTATTGCTACATTCACTTGAGGAATGGTCTTTGAACCAATGGACGAATTCCATGATTTTTCATCAATAGCTCATTATTTTGTTCAGCCACCAAAAGGCATGAAATCAATTCAGAATACCTTTTAAAACCATTTTCACGGTATTGCTGCTGCAGGAGCACATTAGTAGCGTGAAAGGTTAAAAATGTTTTCTCTAACAAGTTGAGAACTAATTTTGAAAAGTTCTGAATTGTATTCACTTACAGTCTTAAAATCTTGTAGCCGTAAGTGCATCCAATCATAACGAGCTTTAGGGAGTATCACAGTTTTCTGATGGTCGAATCGTTCTTTCAAATTTTTCCACAACTCAAGAGGGTCTTTCACAGTGAGATATCTCACTTTTAATCCTTCATGCAGATGATGACGGATGAAAATCATTGCTTTTGCCTTGTCTTGATTAGATGATTCTTTATCTGCTAATATAGTATTTCCTAGACCTTTAGCATCTAGGTGAATTTCAAAGATCTAACACCCATGACAAATAATTCTTGCTCGAGATGTCTAAGGTGCAAATTCAAGTTTGGCAAGATTTGACATTATAATCACTTTGAATCAAAATAAAAAAATATTAATAAAATAGTAAGTATTCTCAATCGTGAAATAATTCAATTATATATACCAAGTTTGCTAAATAACAATATGTATATCAAATATTTACATAAAGAGGAATAGTCATAATAATAACTTAACACAAATTAAATTAATTGAAATATCTTTTAATAAAAAAACCATGAATATATAATTATCATTATTAGATTTTAGTTGTAAAATAAATGTACAAATGTTACCCAAAGTAAATATTTTATTTAGAAAATAAAATAAAAGAATTATAAAAATACATATATCGTACATAGTTTAACGGAGTTATACGAGCAAGTTATATAAAGTCGAAATGACGTAAACTTCACTATAAACTCGTAGAAGCTTCGTCTTGCGATAACGTGTTATAAAAAATTAATAAAACAATAAATAAAAGAGGATGAAAAATACGAGAGAATTTTATTGTTTTATTTTTATTTACAATGTACTATTTATAAGCTCCTTTACAATCAATAAATACATTTAATTAATTAAAATTTCTTAATTACTTCATTTAATGATCTCTTAATTATAAATAAACTAAAAATTTACCTCATTACTTTAATATGCTTAAGGAGATTGTAGAACTCCATTTAATTTATAACAAATAATTAAAAAGGAAACCTAATTGATATTTCCCAGTCAAATCGAACAGCCTGGCCAGCATTACTCCTTTCGTCTATTCATGTCAACAGCCGCGCCTGTTCAGAGATAGCTTTTCTCAATGATTTTCCATATACCTGTTATCCTTGACTACTCATTTCTCCATCCCCAAAACAATTTCAGTCTGGATTTTCTCTCCATCTTCCTTCCGGATCTATTACTCTGTGGAACAGCATTTCCCCCACCAGGTATGATTCTTCCCTTTTCTCTAGTGCTTCTTTTGCTAATTTATGGGCTTGAGCAATCTCCGTTCTATGGATAAACTGAAATTAACCTCTTGAAGTTTTTTAGGTCTGGCATTGCCAGGCCATGCTCACCTCTAGGTCAGTAATAACATCCATTAGACGCATGTCAAGTTTTTCACATAACGCCGCACTAATAAGGTATCTAAACGTGATTGCATCCACCAGTGAGAATATGTCTTCATAATCAATGCCGGTCTTTGCGAAAATCCTTGTGCTACAAGTCGTGATTTATATGTTATGACTTCATTTTTCTCATTTCGTTTTCGCACAAATATTCATTTATATCCTACCGGCTTTACATATTTAGGTGTTTGGACTATAGGTCCAAAAACCTCGCGTTTAGAAAGTGAATTTAATTCTGCTTGAATTGTGTCTTTCCATTTTGGCCAATCTTTTCTATTTCTACATTCCTCAATAGATTTAGGCTCAGGATCCTCATTTTCTTTTAATATTTCAATAGCAACATTATAAGCAAAATTGTTGTCGGCAACTATATTTTTTCGGTTCCATCTTTTTCTTGAAGTAAAATAACTTATTGAGATTTATTCGTTATCACCATTTTCAGGTACCTGAACCTCTTCTGGGGTTTTTTGATTAGTTATATCTTTGGCCTCTTCTGGGGCACTTGCCTCCACAATATTACCATCTTGAATAATTGATCCTTTCTTTTTACGAGGATTTTTATCTTTGGAACCGATTGGTCTTCCACGCTTCAAGCGTGGATTACTTTCTTTTGCACTAACAATTTCCTTTATTGGGACATCAATTCGTATTGGAGCATTTTCAGTTGGTATGTGAGATTTTGTAATTCTCTTTAGGTCAGTAAATGAATCTGGCAGTTGATTTGCAATGTTTTGCAAATGTATAATCCTTTAAACTTCTTGTTCACATTGACTTGTACGAGGATCTAATTGAGATAATGATGATCCATTCCATGTAATTTCTTTTACCACTTGTATTTTCTCTTCCCCTAATGTTGAGAATGTTGTTTCATCAAAATGACAATTAATAAATCGTGCAGTAAATAAATCTTCTGTTAATGGTTCAACATATTTAATTATAGAAGGAGATTCATAACCAACATATATTCCCAACCTCCTTTGAGGATCCATCTTTGTGCGTTGTGGTGGAACAATTGGAACATATACTGCACATTCAAAAATTCTAAGATGGGAAATATTTGGCTCCTGACCAAAAGCCAATTGTAATGAGGAGTACTTATTATAACTTGTTGGCCTTAAGCGTACAAGTGTCTTTGCATGCAAATAGCATATCCTCAAGTATAACAGGAGATTTGTTCTCATAAGCAATGGTCGAGCTATTAGTTGGAGGCGTTTGATAAATGATTCATTTAAACCATTTTGTGTATGAACATGAGCTGGATGTTCAACTTTTATCCCAATTGACATACAATAATCATTAAAAGCTTGGGATGTAAACTCACCAGCATTATCAAGACAAATAGTTCTGATTGCATAATCTAGAAATTGTGCTCTTAATCGAATTATTTGAGCAAGAAGCCTCGCAAACGCCAGGTTGCGAGTCGATAATAAGCTCACATGTGACCACCTACTAGATGCATCTATTAATAGCATAAAATATCTAAATGGTCCACATGGTGGATGAATGGGCCCACATATATCACCTTGAATACGTTCTAGAAATGTTGGAGATCCAATCCCAACTTTAACTGGTGATGGTCTAATAATCAATTTTCCTTGAAAACAAGCGGCACAAGATAAATCCTTGAATTCAAGAATCTTTTGTTTCTTTAATGGGTGTCCAATTGAATTCTCGACGATTCTTCGCATCATAATAGATCCGGGATGGCCTAATCGGTCATGCCAAATAGTAAAAGTATGTAGTTCTACAAACTTTTGGTTTGTAGTAACATGTGACTCAATTGCACTAATATATGTATAATATAAACCTGATGAAAAAGCAGATAACCTTTCCAAAATATATTTCTTTCCATATTCAACATTTGTAATATATATATTCAATATTTTTCTCATTCATAGTCTCAATATGATATTCATTAAGACGAATATCTTTAAAACTCAATCAATTTCTTTGAAACTCGGTGGAATATAAAGCATCGTCAATGATAAATTTTGTACCTTTAGATAATAATATAATAGCTCTTCCAGAGCCTTCAATAAGTTTTGAACTACCCGATATTGTATTAACATGGGCATTACTCATTGTCAAATGAGAAAAATATTTTTTATCTTTGAGTATCGTATGTGTTGTAGCACTATCTGCAAGACACATGTCTTCATTGATTTTGGGTCCATAGAAATTTTGTTGAATATTCATATTCTTCATAAAACAAACAAAATATAATATGAGAAACATTGCAATTATTTATTAAATATATAAATTATTCTTTATGAAGAAAATAAAATATACTTAAAACAACATAAAATGGTCAAAATAACATCAATTTTCTAATGATTCTCAAAGAAATCGCCACATCTAGGTGAGTTATATTATTAAGGTTATTAAATTTATCATCCTCGTAGGCATGGTTAGTTTTATTATTATAGTGAATATCTTCATCTTTTGCCTCAATTTCATCATTTTGGGATATAAAATTTGTCTCCATATGCTTTCCCTTCCTTTTAATGGATGCTTGATAAAGTTTCACTAAATGCTCAGACGTACGATAGGTACGTGATCAATGCCCCTTCATACCACATCGGTAGCATATATTCTCAACAATCTTTGAAGGATTATTTTGACCACTTCTTTCTTGTCTTTCATTGTTATTATTTTTTCGGTGGTTAGAAGTATCATTATTATGACCACCATGATAACGATTACTAATACGTCCTCGACCACGCCCCCACTACGCCCACGACCACGCACGCGACTTCTATATTTTCTATTTTCATAATTATTGTGTATTGCTACATTCACTTGTGGAATGGTTTGAACCATGAGACGAATTCCATGATTTTTCATCAATAGCTCATTATTTTGTTCAGCCACCAAAGGCATGAAATCAATTCAGAATACCTTTTAAAACCATTTTCACGGTATTGCTGCTGCAGGAGCACATTAGTAGCGTGAAAGGTTGAAAATGTTTTCTCTAACAAGTTGAGAACTAATTTTGAAAAGTTCTGAATTGTATTCACTTACAGTCTTAAAATCTTGTAGCCGTAAGTGCATCCAATCATAACGAGCTTTAGAGAGTATCACAGTTTTCTGATGGTCGAATCGTTCTTTCAAATTTTTCCACAACTCAAGAGGGTCTTTCACAGTGAGATATCTCACTTTTAATCCTTCATGCAGATGATAACGGATGAAAATCATTGCTTTTGCCTTGTCTTGATTAGATGATTCTTTATCTGCTAATATAGTATTTCCTAGACCTTTAGCATCTAGGTGAATTTCAGCATCTAACACCCATGACAAATAATTCTTGCCTGAGATGTCTAAGGCTGCAAATTCAAGTTTGACAAGATTTGACATTATAATCACTTTGAATCAAAATAAAAAAAATATTAATAAAATAGTAAGTATTCTCAATCGTGAAATAATTCAATTATATATACCAAGTTTGCTAAATAACAATATGTATATCAAATATTTGCATAAAGAGGAATAGTCATAATAATAACTTAACACAAATTAAATTAATTGAAATATCTTTTAATAAAAAACCATGAATATATAATTATCATTATTAGATTTTAGTTGTAAAAATAAATGTACAAATGTTACCCAAAGTAAATATTTTATTTAGAAAATAAAATAAAAGAATTATAAAAATACGTATACCGTACATAGTTTAACGGGAGTTATACAGGCAAGTTATATAAAGTCGAAATGACGTGAACTTCACTATGAACTCGTAGAAGCTCGTGCAGATAACGTGTTATAAAAAAATTAATAAAACAATAAATAAAAGAGGATGAAAAATACGAGAAAATTTCATTGTTTTATTTTCATTTACAATGTGCTATTTATAAGCTCCTTTACAATCAATAAATACATTTAATTAACTAAAATTTCTTAATTACTCTATTTAATGATCTCTTGATTTTAAATAAACTAAAAAATTTATCTCATTACTTTAATATGCTTAAGGAGATTATAGACCTCCATTTAATTTATAACAAATAATTAAAAGGAAACCTAATTGATATTTCCCAGTCAAATCGAACATGACACAGGCAAGATTACTCCTTTCGTCTATTCATGTCATACCAACAGCATGTTCGAGATAGCTTTTCTCAAAGATTTTCCATATACCTGTTATCCTTGACTACTCATTTCTCCATCCCCAAAACAATTTCACCGATTTTTCTCCATCTTCCTTCGGATCTATTACTCGTGGAACAAAGATTTCCTGTGTATGATTCTTCCCTTTCTCTAGTGCTTCTTTGCTAATTTATGGGCTTGAGCATTCTCCGTTCTATGGATAAACTGAAATTAACCTCTTGAAGACTAGGGGCCCTTTGGTTCACCGCTTGCCTCCAGTGTGGTGAGATTGGCCTAAAAATTGCGCTTTCACTTGACCTTTGTGCTATTTGGTTCACCAAGAAGGTTCAAGTGAAAATTCATCTCCACCGTGACCGTCAACCTGAAAATCAACTAGGAGTGTAAAGGTCAGTGAGCAGTTGGTGTTTCCCTCAGACAAAAATACCCATACTTTCCATATGCAAAGGGAACTTAAATTTCCCCGAATTCGCCACTCAACTCGGCCTCCTGTAAAGGTGAGTCACCCACTCTTCCTGCTCAAGATTTTCTTGCATCCATTTCGTTGTTTATTTTTTATTGGTTTTTATGAACCAAATTGAGTGTTCAAAGCTCTAATTTCGAAGTGGTTGTTTTCTTCTTATTCTTCTTTTTTTGTTGTTGTTGTAGTAGTAGTAGACTATAAGAAAAGAAATGGGTTTTTGTTGTTAGAGCTTCAATATTTATTGGTTTTCTTTTTTGTAATTTCAAGTTTGTCAGAAAATAGAGAAATTTTGGACATAATACTGGTAGATTCAGTTCTTGATGTGTTTTTTTTTCATAAAATCGTGGAAAGACCAAATGCCCATTAGTTTTTGAGTTGAGAAATTCATTGAGTTCTTTGGAATTGTAGGACAAGGAAATGCCTTCATGTCGATTTTATGAAATGAATGTTGGTTTTGATTGACCGTAGCTTTCATACATTTTGAAGGATTTTGAGGAGTTGGTTTTGTTAAGAAAAAGTGACATGGAGACGCCAGCCGTAAGGTTGGTTTCAAAGAGGTCGTTGAGGAAGAAATTCAAAGAAGAATTATGATGAGAATTTAATGGATGAGTTCATAGAGAAGCATATAGGTGGTTCGCTTAGGAAGATTAGAACAAAGGAGGAGTTGGAGAAAGAGATCAAACCGAGGCAATGATAGCATTATCTTTGGGTTTCCCTATTGATGCAATCGATTAAGGATGAAATTAAAGGTGAGTGGTAAGAGATATAGGTGGAAAAGAGCGTAATGATTATATTGTTCTTAGGAATCATATCCTTTCTCGGTGGAGGAGTAATGTACGGATATGGTTATCTAAAGGACATATAAGAGAAACAAGTGAGTAATGAATATGAACATCTCGTTGTCCGCCGCTTATGATTTTCTTTTGTATAATGGGTATATTAATTTTGGAGTTTCACCGTCCTTTTCGCCTTACATCCCAAATGGAGGCAATCGAGGTTCTGTGATAATTGTTGAAGCTGGACTTGTTGCTTGGCAAAGAAGGCAACTTATATCTTTTGGTTTCAAGGTCGTTGTTATAGAAGGGAGGAATCGACGGGGAAGAGTTTATACTCAACCGATGGGTAAGAAGGATAAGCGGGTGTCGTGGATCTTGGTGGTAGTGTAATCACCGCATCCATGCCAATCCTCTTGGAGTTCGCCCGCAACTTTCTATTCCACTTCATAAGGTCCGAGATAATTGCCCTTTATATAAACCTAATGGGGTGCCCTCAATAAGGTAATCGATTCCAAGATGAAATGATCTTTAACAAGTTGCTTGACAAAGTCAATGAACCGAGAAAAATAATGGGTGGATTTGCTAATTATATTTCTCTTGGATCGTTCTAGAAGCTAAAACGCTTGTATGGTGTGGCTAGAAGCCCGAGAGAGACAACTTTGGAATGGCATCTTGCTAATTTGGAATATGCAAATGCAGATGTCTTTTCGACTTGTCACCGCCTCTTTGGGACCGAGGATGATCCTTATGAGATGGGTGGAGACCATTGTTTTCTCTTTGGAGGGAACGGAGATTGATAAAAGCATTATGTGATGGAGTTCCCATAATCTATGGGAAAACAGTTGATGCTATTAGATATGGTGTTGAAGGAGTTGAGGTTGTTACCTGTGTAGCAAGCATTCCAAGCAGATATGGTTCTTTGTACTGTTCCTCTTGGAGTCTTGAAGAGAAGGACCATTAGATTTGAGCGAGTTACCTCAAAGAAAGCTAGCTGCAATTGTGATTAGGTTTCGTGCTCCGAATAAAGTTGCCATGATTTTCTCTCATGTTTTTTGGGAGAAGAGTTGGACACATTTGGATGTCTCAATGATACCAAGTGATAACCGTGGGGAGTTTTTTTATTCTCTGGCTACCACTTTGTTCCGGGGTCCAAGGTTGATTCTTGTTGGTGGTCGGTAAAATTGCACAAACATTTGAGCGCACAGATCCTTCACTCTTGCTCCATCGCGTTCTAAGCAAACTTAGAGGTGCTATATTTTATTTAGCCTTGTTTTCATGATTATGCTCGGTATTTTCTGTCTCTATAATGGGAAAGCGACCTTGTGATCTATTGATTTTCCTTGCGTGTATATATGGTCCAAAAGGTGTAGATGTACCCGACCCTATCTGAATAATTTGTACAAGATGGGAAATGATCCATTTTCATATGGTTCATACTCTCATGTTAGAATACACTCATCTGGCGGGGATTATGATATACTTGCGTAAAGTATAGGCAATAGGTTGTTTTTTTGGTGAAGCCACAACTCTAAGAATATCCGACCACCATGCATGGTGCCTATTTGAGTAGGTTAAGGGAAGCTTGGCGTATTCTCCGTGCCACAAGAGGTCACCAAAACTACTTTAGGAGGTGCATGCGGTGGAATGTTAGACCAAGCAAGGTGATCAATTGGGTGATCTGCTCAAGAGGCCCGATCTAGTATTTGGGAAGTTCTCTTTTGTGTTCAATCCATTAACAGAGGACCCTAAATCATTGGGGCTTTTGAGAATTACTTTTGATAATTGCACGGTGATACGAGGAAGGTCTTGGAAAAAGTCGTGACCCCAATTGAATCAATCATTGCGGTGTTGACACGCGCATTGTCCCGTGAACAAGCACATGAGCTACGAGATAGTACCGGAGAAGATGAAAGTAAGTTGGTTTATTTGATAAATAATATTGGATTAAAGCTTATGGGAGCTAATGCTCTTGGAATCACATATAACTCCTTAGTTACTAGCATATCTAGTGCAAGAAAAGGTAGGAGCAGATATCAGATATCTCTGCGCCAACGCTAAATACTGATTTAGTTGAGCTACCGGTGTCATTGCATTAAAGTTTGTGTACTCTTTGTTAAAATGAAACCTATTGATGCATAGTAACGCTCCATGAGTGGAACAAATAGAATGTCTTCTCGGTGCATGTACATAAAACTAATTAGGTAGGTTGTTCTTCCATTGACGTCTAGAGTAATGGCTTTGTCGAGTTACTAAATGTAGTAAATTCTTTCTTAGCCAAAGAACGTAGAGCAGTTGGCCAAATTGGTTGCTAATTGAAGGATCCATTGGTCCATTATGTAGGTGTAGTTGTTTTAAGTTGTGATTGAACGTCATTGTATTTCCACAACCGGACTCCATATTAAAAACTTAATCTTGTTGTATCCTCAGATATTGCATATAGTAAAATTTTCAATCATTGGTGTATCCACATGATTCAAACCATGAAGATATTGATTTTATGCACTTTTTCCGTGACAAGCTCCATTGAAATGGCTTATTGATGCATCGTATATATTCCAGGATCCATATGTGTGCATGTATATGTCATATGAAAGAAAAATACATCAACTTTTCCTTTTATCTATTGTATGTATTGAAGAGCATGAAGACCAAAAATATGCACCGAGTGCGAGGTCTATTCTTCATTAAGTACGGCATAGAAAAGTGGAATATATAACACAAATAAAGTTGAATTGAAACCGACTTATGGAAACATTGAAGCAATCGATCAATAACACAAATATTAAACAAGCAAACGTAAAAATTATCAAAAACTGAAACCAAATCATACCTTAATTTTGGCTTGCAAGTGCCGAATGCTTAACTCAAGCTTTCTCTCTTTTTCTTCTGGTATTTTTCGGTGGTAAGAATGGATGAATGAATATCCACCACCACTTTTGTTTCTTTTATTATAAAATATCTATAATATAAAATAAATATAATATAACTTTTAACTAATATTTTTAATATATAAAAACATATAATTATGCATTCCATCATTCAATGTCGTCCACTAACCATAAAATTGGCTTAATTGCAACATAAGTCCTCACATTTTATAAAGTCACAACACATAGGTGCTTTAAATAGTAATTATATATATTATTAAATTAATATTAATTAATTAAAAATAAATATTTTAATAAACATATTTTATTAAATAAATTTATAAATTTACCTATTTTTAATAATTTTATATAAGTAAAATAATTTAAAAACTTCTATTATATATCAATTCTAATCTAATGTCCTTAATAGTCATTTTATATTTTCATCTCACCGCTACTTACTACGTTTGAATCCAAACACACACTCCAATCATTGTTTCTAATCTCCTTCGCCTGAGTTTCCAATCTCACCGCCACAAGAACTAATCTCACCGCCATTGTTTTTAACCTCACGGAGGTAAACACACCGCCCATCCAAACTAAGCCTAGTTCTTTTACTCTGGATATCTCAAATAATCGTTCCAAAAACTGATTTGTCCACTTCTATCGATTGACATTTCTTAATGACTGTTTTCGAGTCGCCCTTTATTGTTGCTGAAGTTAAACCCATTGATATTACTAACTTGATGGCATCTAATCCTGCATGAGCTTATGCTGCAAACGGGGATGATATCTTTTCATGGAGATTCGTCTTTAAGGCTTTTAACACACCCATCTGGTCCCGAACCACTAAGCCCGAAGCCGATCTAGAATTTCTTTTGTCGAAGGCTGCATCAAACTGTATCATTGTACTCGTTGTCGCCCCTGTTTGGTTATGAGTTCTTTCGGTAATAGGGGTAAGCTTCTTTTCTCGAATTCCTTCTAGTTCTGCTATGTATCTTCTGATTTTTCGTGCCAGATCCCTATCTGGAATGGTTTTTCTTTCATGGACATACTGGTTTCGTAAGCTCCATATGAACCATAAGACGCAGCAAAAAATCCAACATTGTTCCTTAGTACTCTTTTCGAAAACCCAGGTTAGCCATTCCCAGATATTTTGATTCATATGAGTTGTAACCCAAGAAAGGTTAATGCTTTTCCATATTTCACTGATTGCAGGGCATTGTCTAAAGACATGGTGGCTATCCTCTTCTCCGGAGCTATAGCGAGGACATCTGACGTTGGTGGTCACTCTCTTGTATATAAGGTTGACTAGTGTAGGGATGTAGTTACAGGAGATCCGCCATATTGTTAATGTAATTTTTGATGGTAGCTGTAAATCCCATAGTTTTCTATAGAAGTCTTTAGTTTCGGTCTGTATTAAGTAACTATTAGGATCCATGCTAGTATATTATAATAGTTTATAGGCGCTCCGTACTGAGAAATCTCCGGAAGGTTCATCTTTCCGT
Organism: Gossypium rotundifolium; assembly: GCA_025506655.1. Lineage (NCBI taxonomy): Eukaryota > Viridiplantae > Streptophyta > Magnoliopsida > Malvales > Malvaceae > Gossypium > Gossypium rotundifolium. The sequence goes on from CP106734.1 coordinate 35,265,664, forward strand.
ACTTGAAAATCTTCATGGTCTGCTTCTGCTAGAGGGATCTGCAAGACCTTTTGGGCAATATCCGCTTGGAAAGTATTGCTGACTAACGCCCTTTCCATGTTCTATTTGTGCGATCAATTAGATCCGAGACTAATTGCATTTCACCATTTTCTTCTCTGTTTTGCCGACCAACTGCTGCACTCACTGGAATCCAACAATCAGTCCATATAGATATTTCAGTTCCTCTTCCAACTCTCCAGCGAAGTCCATCTCGAAGGAGACCCTTTGCTGCCCAGATGCTCTTCCAGCTAAATGAAGGTAGATTTCCCAACTGTGCATTTAGAAAATTTGAGTGCGGAAAATATTTTGATTTGAGAACTCTGGCTAATAAAGAATTTGGAAAATTAATAAGGCGCCAGCCTGCTTGGCTAATAACGTAATATTAATTAAATTGGAAAAAATTTCGGAAACTCAAACCTCCATTTTCTTTTAAAAAACACGTTTTTCCAAGAACACCAATGAATTCCCTTCTTCCCACGGCCCTTTTGCCACCAAAATTTAGCAATAATACCTTCCATTTCATCACATAATGATTTTGGTAGTAAAAAATAGGCCATTGAGTATGTCGATATAGCTTGTAAAACAGCTTTAATAAATACCTATTTAGATCATTGCGCTGATTCAGTCGATCTTTCAAAACTTGAAAAGATTCATTTTTTCTTCTACCAACTAAGCTCGGCAGCCCTAAGTACCGTTCCAATTTGTTTGAGCTTCGAACTCCCAACTAACCACCAATTGTCTACCAATTGTCTATCTTCCTCCGATGTAGTTCTACTAAAAAAGACAGCCAATTTATCGAAATTCACACACTGACCCAAACCTTTTTGGTACTCCCGTAAAATCTCCTTGATTATGCAATCATCGGCAAATAATAAATGATACACCTGGGGACCGCTTCTACCATCCTTGACACCTTTTAAGAGCCCTTCTCTTGTTACTAGTCTCATTAGGCATGGTAGACCCTCTTCACAAATTAGGAATAAAAACAGGCTCAATGGATCGCCTTGTTGAAGTCCCCTGGTTGGATAAAAAAATTCCCAAATATTTCCATTAACCACAGCTGAATAAGAAACTAATAGAGTCAATCCATTTTTGAGCAAATTCCATTTGGCTCAAAGTTTCCCTAACAAAATTTCATTCCACTTTATCATAAGTCTTATTCATGTCTAATTTGATTGCCATGAAACCCTTTTTTTCCTCAATCTCTTTTGTTTTAGCGAAGGTAGTATTTCATAGGCTAACAATCGCTATAGGAAAATAGATTTTTTGTGGCTTTTTTTTTTTTTTGCCTTTAGCGGTACGTGTGACGTCGCTATAGCCAACATTGCTAAAATTTGTGGTATTTATTTGAAAAAAATGCCACTAAAGACTATGACTTTTAACGGCGCTTTTATAGAAAAGGTATTTAAGGTCGTGATCTTTAGTGGCGTTTTTTAAAAAATTTCGCTATAAGTTGTGGTCTTTAGCGGCGTTTTTTTATAAAACGTCGCTATAAGTAATTATCTTTAGCGGCACTTTTTTTACAAACACTTCTAATTTAGGCAGATTTGCAATATACATTTTTCACCAATATCCAACCTTTCTTGCATGAAATCTAATCAAAAATAGCAAATATAAATGATACAAAATTATACAAAAGAATATGATATAAATTATAAATGAAGTATAATTCAAAATTTTCTTACAATAATGTTAGAAGTTACAAGAAAACAAATGTCTAAGATGGTTGCATTTACGAGTGCAGGAACATCTTTATCATAGTCTGAAACTGTAGTTGGAATTTATCATGCTTTTGCTTTGCTTTGCTTCTCTCGCTGCTAGCCTCTGCTTCTCTCGTTGAAGCCTCTGCTTTAAGTTGTAGCTGGAGTTCTTCATATTTTCTTTAAACCTTAGCTTCTCTCGATGCTGCTTCGTTTTAGGTTGAGAAATTTTTCCAACTGTGCTTGCTTGCATCTAAGCTATCTGGTATCTTAACCTTTGAACTTCAGCTTCAGCTTGACTCTCAGAAGGCATGTATTGCTGTGAGCTAGATCCAAAATATTAGATCGGGTTAACACTAGATCTTTGAAATTGAATCCGACCATACCTTTCAGGACCCAAACCTTCATTAATAATTCTGTTATCAATGTCTTCAAAATTAATAGAATTATCAGTCAAAGCAATCGCTTCATACTTTGCCTTCTTATCTTTTAGTTTCTCTTAATAAATTAATTAAAGAGGTAAAACGAAATATATAATAAAAAAAGATTGCAACATAACTTAACATTATTTAAAACTACTAAAGACGAATTAAGCCATTATAATTAAAAATTATAAATATTTATAAAAATAAATTTTATTAAGTAAATATACCATAATTTTTGCAGCTTTGGATGTCATCAGAGATCTATTTTTCTTTCTATGCGTAATGTCAAAAAGCTGAAGGCGTTTAATTTTTTTACCAGACGAAACTTCTTACAATATAGTAATAAAAATATTATTTAATAGTAGAAAGTTATTAATATTTGACAGAATTAATAAATTCATAATACTTGGGCCTCAGCTACACAAGTAAAACTTTTCGACCTGCTGTGTGCGTGAATTTTTGTTTTTGCCTGCTGCTTGTTCTAACTCGCTCACGGTCTTACATAATGAAATTATTATTACGTATATAGTAAATACTATAAACCGAAAAATTTAAAAGAGTTTGGAAGTACGTAATACCTCGCCTTTCTTTGAATTCAAGAATTTAACTGCATCTTCTCATTGGTACCTCAGCATTCCCGGTGGGACATTTCGTAATTTTTCTTCGAGGTTTATGTTTTTCTTAAAATAATTTTTTTTAAAGTGCTTTTATGGTCTTTTCATTTTTTACTGAATGCCTTCTTGATATAGACATCCGAGACCTGTAAAGCAAATCTCTCCTAAAAACCACAAGTTTAAAAAGTAAATATAAATGAAACATAAACTAAAGTATTATAAATTATATTCACGTTTTGTAATCTTAATATTATTGAGAGCTTGATTTTTGTTTCTATCAGGCATGTGATTCCATGATTCGTAGTTGATGGGCAATGTATTGGCATTTCGTGCTATAATGCCTAAATAGCCTGCCAAAAGTTGAGTTTTTTGATCCAACAGGCTGACCATGACTGTTTCTACTTAATTTGACACACTCAATAGGATTTAAGTCGTACATATCTTTAAGTAGCGTACGTCATCGACTTCTGTGCGTCCCACCACTTTCAGCTGGAAAATAATATATTATTATATTGAAATTGAGAAATACGAGCAATAATAAAAGTCTATACGCATGTAAAATAAACTTAACATTACTTTGAAATTCTGCAGGCTCGTCAACTCTCGACACATTCGAAGATACAATAGCAATCTGTTGTTCACTATTTCCTTCTTTCGAATTTGGAGTATTAGAACAATACTTAAATTTCGTAATCTTTCTCTACGCATTTTTCCTGCAATACACATAAAATAGTTGAAATTTTAGTAACAAATAATAACAATAATAGTACATATAAAATAGTTAAATTATATAACATGACCAATATTAAAATTATAATATTACATATATTTAAAAATCGTAAAATCTTACTACATTATAATTAATAAGTTATGTAAATTATGTAAGTTATGAAATTTGAAAATTAAATTTTGTAAGTTATGTATTATATAAGTTATGAAATTTGATCTTTAAATTATGTAAATTACGTATTATATAAGTTATGTAAATTATGTAAGTTATGTAAATTATGTAAATTATATAAGTTATGAAATTTAAACTTTAAATTATGTAAGTTATGTAAATTATGTAAGTTATGAAATTTAATTTTTAAATTATGTAAGTTACATATAATATAAGTTATGTAAATTATGTATGTCGAAACCTTTTTTTTATCGAATTTTGAAAAACAGGAATTGACTTTAAAAATAAAGAAATGGAGTCATCACCGATCTTTTATTCAAGGTGTGATCGGATCACCTTGAGATGGATTATTTTAATAAAATATTTTTATTAAAACAATAATTTTGTTCTACGAAATTTAAGAAAATGGGTTCAGGAGTCGGTTATACACGAGGAAGGATTAGCACCATCGCAGTGCCAAAAATTGGTATCAAATTGATTAATTAATGTCCTGATGTCGAGAATTTGAAAAGATTTTAGATTACGAGTCGTTTGCATAAGATACATTTGGACAAAATCATATTGGATGCCAAAATTTTTTATTTCGAGAAAATAAAATGTCGTACTCAGTAAGTTAGGACACAACATCTTATATTCTCGAAATTAGATTCATCTTTCGACATTCAATATTCATACATTTAAAAATAAAAAGGATATTCAATTATTTGGGTTAAATGAAAGTAAGTTAGGGCACTATTTCTCAAAATTCCCGAATTCGAAATATTGCCTTTGTTCTTTTGAAATTCTTATCTCGAGATGATAAAATATCACACCCAGTAAGTTAGGGCACAATATCTCAACTTCTCGAGAATAAGTTTTTTATTTAAAATGTCGTGCATTTTGATTTAAGAGAGAGGATACTCGATTTTGATTAGGTTTAGTAATTGGGCCTGTCATTATATTTGGTTATGATTTGGACTGTTGGGCTATTTTTGTTATAACATTTGGCCTCGGGTTTGTGGGTTTGTAAAAAACTGTAAAAAAAAAGGGACTGTTTTGGACTTTTATGATTATTATATTTTTTTGGTTTTTACTTTGGTTATCATTTTTTTGGTTTTTTGGTTATAAAACGGGCCCGGTTAAATTTTGGGCCCTACAGCTGCCCCTTTTTGCTCATTGTCGTGTAACGGGAATGAAGCAAAGACTTTAAAGAGGGCCAAATTTGCCTGGTCTTGTAAGATCTTGACTTCTTGGCACTTCTTTTCTTCAAATAGCTTCATTCTATCCCATTGCCTCTTCAAGGGCATAGGAACTAGCGCTTCGATCTACTCCAATGTAATTTTAGGGAGAAGAGATTTGTAGCTTCGATCTACTCCACTAGAACTTCGAAGAGATGAGAATTTAGAGAGAAGAGATTCGTAGCTTCGATCTTCCTACTGAAACTTCTCGAAAATGAAAGTTGATCCTCAATACACTAAGGGAGGAGGGATTTGTAGCTTCGACCTACTCCACTGGGACTTTGAGGTGATAAGAATCCAGAGAGAAGTGATTTGAGACTTCAATCTTCTTACTAAAACTTCTTAGAAATAAAGTTTGATCCTCAATAACCTCAGGGAGAAGGGATTTGTAGCCTCCATCTACTCCACTAGGACTTCGAGGTAATAAGAATTTAGAGAGAAAAGATTTGTAACTTTAGTCTTCTTACTGAAACTTCTCGGAAATAACTTGATCCTCAATAACCTCAGGGAGAAGGGATTTGTAGCTTAAATCTCTTCCACTACTGCGGATAAGATTTGCTGTTCGATCTTGGTCCACTACTGCTTATGGTGACAAGATTTACAATTTTTAACCTATTCCACTGCTGGTCAGAGAGATAGGGCTAATGGCTTAAATCGGTTCCACTCATCGCTAGGAGACCAGATTTGTCGTTCGATCTTGGTCCGCCATCGCTAGGGTGACAAGATCTACAATCTTGACCTATTCCACCGCTTTGGTCGGGAGATAGGCTCGGTGGCTTAAATCGGTTCCACTATCGCTAGGAGACCAGATTTGTCATTTGATCTTGGTCCACTACTGCTTAGGGTGACAAGATATACAATTTTTAACCTATTCCAATTGGTTAGGGAGATAGAGCTGGTGGCTTAAATCGGTTCCACTACTGCTTAGGGAGACCAGATTTGCCGTTCGATCTTGGTCCACTACTGCTTAGGGTGATAAGATCTACAATATTTAACCTATTCCACTGCTGGTCAGGGAGATAGAGTTGATGGCTTAAATATGTTCCACTACTGGTTAAGGAGACAAGATTTGCTGTTCGATCTTGGTTCCCTACTGCTTAGGGTGACAAGATCTACAATCTTCGACCTATTCCACTACTGGTCAGGGAGATAGGACTGGTGGCCTAAATCGGTTCCAATACTGCTTAGGGAGACCAGATTTTTCGTTCAATCTTGGTCCACTACTGCTTAGTGTGACAAGATCTACAATTTTTAACCTATTCCATTCTTTGGTCGGGAGATAGAGTGATGGCTTAAATCGCTCCACTCTCGCTAGGGAGACAAGATTTGCCGTTAGATCTTGGTTCCTTACTGCCTAGGGTGACAAGATCTACAATCTTTAACCTATTCCACTACTGGTCAAGGAGATAGGACTGGTGGCTTAAATTGGTTCCACTACTGCTTAAGGAGACCAAATTTTTCGTTCGATCTTGGTCCACTACTACTTAGGGTGACGAGATCTACAATTTTTAACCTATTCCACTGCTGGTCAGGGAGATAGAGCTGATGGCGTAAATCTGTTCCACTATTGCTTAGGGAGACAAGATTTGTCGTTCGATTTTGGTTCCCTACTACTTAGGGTGACAAGATCTACAATCTTCGACCTATTCTACTACTGGTCAGGGAGATAAGACTGATGTCTCCAATCTGCTCCTGCAACTTCAGAATTACCGGATCTGGTATTTTTGATCCGCTTTGCTCAGGAAGGCAAAATCTTTAAATTCACCGATGATGTGACGTCTTCTAGGGGACCTGTCCTGTAAAATTAGTTTTGTGTTTGTGCTTATGCAAAATGGTTAGGATGCAATGATTAGAATGAATCTAATGCTCCTAACGAAATGTATTATGGACGACATTTATATGAATACAGAATGTCATGAGAATGGTATTTTTACAAAAATTAGGATGTAATGATCGAAATGAATCAAATGCCCCTAAATAGATGTGTCTTATGGATGACATTTGTATGAATGCAGAATGTCATGAGAATGATTTCTTGCAATGATTAGGATGCAATGATCAGAATGAATCAAATGCTCCTAACTAAATGTGTTTTGCATGAATGCAGAATTTCATGAGAATGATCCCTTTTTAAAAGTTTAAGGTGTCATCGCTCATTGTTAAGGCTTTATCACTGATGTATTATGCTGCCATCTTGTTCGACTGGTATTTTCAACAGAAAACCCAAGAAAACGATTATCTTGTTCAACAGATTTGCCCTACTGTAACTTCAGGATTCATCTCATTGTGACTTAGCGGTATAGGATCTGAATCTCTTCCCATCTATCCCACTGCGATCTCGAAATATAGGATTTGTTTCTTTTTCAATCCATCATATTGCTATTCAAGGGTATAAGATCTGTATTATCTTCCATTTATCCCACTATAACTCGGAGGTATAGGGCCTGTAGCTTATTCCATCAACTGATCACTCCTCGGGTGACCCAACCAGATGTGTATGCATGATGCTCGCGTGAATGTAGAATATCAATTTTTTTCCGGAGAATGATTCTCATTTTACACTTGGGTTAACACTGCTCGTTTTCGTCGAGATTGTATCACCAACTATTTTTAATAGAAAATCCAATGAGATAGCCTCAGTTTAGACTCTTCCTTAAGCTTGGTGAGTTTTAAACAATAGTCCTATTTCGAGTTCTTGTATTATTCAGAAATTTCCAGAGTAATATGCAAAACTCATTTTATGAAAATATTATTAGTTCACTAATCGTTATTTAAATGCAAAATGCCTGAAAAAGATCATAACCATGGACAATAAGGAAATTAATTAAGAGCATAGCTCGAAACAAATAAGCTAAGCAAAGATAGCAATCGCAATTAAGAAGGAAATTTATTGTGAACATATTTTGAAAGGAATAATATAATCACAAATAACAAATTTAAAATGGGTAAAATGGAAACTAGGTGCCCAGATATCGTAGTCTGAGCTTCTCTGTTCCAACTTCTTGAGGATCATTTTAAGTTCAATATGTGTTTAGGAGATCTATAGTACTTTTTCGATGCCCCAAGACGTAGCATACTTCTTCATTATTAAATTAGGCATAGCAGGACTGCTATATGCCCCCTTTGATCAAAATTTGAGCCGCCCTTTTCGGGTTTTCAACTCAAATCCCCTTTGGTCTCAAAGCGCCCTTTGCGGGTTTTCGCCTTGGCCTTTCCTTTTTCTTTCTTCTTTTTTTTTCGCTGAAAATTTCTATTCTTTTTTTTGATTTTTTTGAATTCTTTTTATTGAATTTGAATTCTCCGGATTGGGCAAGTCCCTGCCATCCATTTTGGTCAATGTTTCCAGAATAAACTTTTTTCACTACATAAGGTCTTTTCTAGTTTGGCTTCCTTTTTTCTCTGAAATTCTTTTGTATATGAACGATTTTCTTCAATATCCGGTCACCATTTGAGAATTTTCTAGGATGAACCTCTTTGTTGCAAACCCGCATCATCTGACTGTAACGGATAGCTATTAACCTTTCCTCACAAATTTGATTGATCACATTGGGATTGGATCCATTCTGCCTCATCCAACTTCAGTTCTGATAAAATTCGAAAAAGGAATTTTGACTTCAATGAGTGAAACAAATGAGAAATGTGTTTCCCCGATGACATTCCTAGCCAATGTTTGATAAGCATAGAGGGTAAATAGTAACTTCTGTATGCCAATCCTTACAAGTCTTGGTGTTTTTTATCTTTTCTTTTTCTTTTTGGCTGCCTTTGCTGCACTGTGATGTGGCACCTGATCTTTGAACAGACCACAAACTTTTGATATTGTGCGGTTAAATATGATTTTTTCGACATTTTTTTGTCAGTATTCTTTCTTTCTTTCTTTTTTGTTCTGATGACTATCGACTTTGTAATATTGGCACATGAAGCGACTTTTACCATCTTAGTGAAGTAACCGACATCTACGAAAATGAATCGATGTTGGCTAGAAGCTTTTGATGAGACTGGCCGGATAACATCCATGCCCCACATGTAGGAAATCTTATTTCTGCATTGAGCTAGGCTTTGATCTTCCTCTCCTTTTTGGCTCGCGACGTAGGATCTATTTTTCATCCAGTATTAACAAATCAGAAGATATGTTGCAATTTTTGTCATCTTCAAAGACCTGAGATCCCTTAGACTCATATTTCATTCAAAAGGGGAATCGGTAGCAGCATCGCCCATGTCATTGATATCTGGGGACCCATTGTGGGTACGAAGGTAAATTCCAGAAAGATGATTCCAAGAATGATTATTTGTATGGTATGATTATGAATAAAGAATGAAAGAATATTTGAATAGTAATCCAAAGTACAAAAAAAATCTATAAATAGAAGGAATGAAAGAATATTTTCTCAAAAAGATGCTTGTTATTGAAATAAGGATTCTGAACACAAGCCTATTTCACAAAATGACTCTTAGCATGTTTTGAATATTACTCTAGATTAGCCTTAAAAATACATGTCTCTTCCAGAGTCCTATTGTTCAAAACACTCTCAAATATATAAAAGTCGATGCTTGGAAAACTTTTATTCTTTGGTTCACTCTTTGGATATGCCATTGGTGTTCTACCTTCCGGTTTCTAGGCCTCTGATGACTTCTTCAAGGAATCGCAACTCTCTTGCCCCCTCCTTCAATTATCGCAACTTACTGCTCCAGTCGACTCATCAAACTTCAAAACCCCTATTTTAATAAGCCTCTCCACCAATTTCTTAAATGTAATGCAGTTATCGATTGAGTGACCCATTATTCCTGCGTGATACTCGGATTGAGAATTCGAATCATACCATTTGGGGTATGGGGGTTGTATTGGTTCCATGTAATGAGGAGCCACCTTATGTGCATCAAATATGATTTGATACAACTCCCTATATGCCATTGGAATTGGTGTATATTGGAGTTGCTTTGCACTGGATTCTTGTCTTGATGAGCCCTGATGGCCAATGGTCACAGCCCTCGGTTGACCTACAGTGACTAATTTGGGACGCTTACTCAAGCTGTTCACTTCATTTTCCATATTTCTCAGGCTTGATCTTTTGACATTTTCTCCCGCCTCTATCTTTCCACTCTTTATGGCATTCTCAATCATTTCTCCAGTCATTACGATGTCTGAGAAGCTCTTTGTGGTGCCCCCTAGCATATGGGTGATAAACGGGGCCTTCAACGTATTAATAAAGAGCATTGTGGTCTCTTTCTCCAAAAGTGGTGGCTGGACTTAGATAGCAACCTCTCTCCACTGCTACACATACTGTCTAAAACTTTCATTCGCCCTTTTCTCCATGTTTTGAAGAGTAATTCTGTCGAGAGTCATGTCTGTCAGATACTGTACTGTTTCATGATGCTTGGGCTAAATCTCTCCATGAACCAACTCTGGCACAACTCAACTGGTTATTCCATTTGGCTACTGCTCCCACCAGGCTATCCTAGAAGCAATGTATCAATAGTTGGTCATTATTAATGTACCCCGTCATTCTTCTACAAAACATGGTAATATGAGCCTCGGGGCAACTTGTCCCATTATACTTATCAAATTCAGGTGTAGCGACGTAAAATTTTTAGTATGGGCGCTAATTGAGAAAATTATTGAACATTTGAAAACAAGGTTTTAATTTTATTAAAAAAGGGAGTCGCCACCGATCTTTTTTTTCTAGGTGTGATCGGACACCTAACAAATCCTCTTTTTTTAAAAGAAAAATTATTTTTTGAATTTTCTTAAAAAAAAAAAGCCGAGTTTAGGTCTACGTCAAAATTTTAGAGAAAAAATAGGGTTTGAAAGTTGGTTACGCGCGAGGAAGGTATTAGCACCCTCGCGACGCCCAAAATTGGTATCTCGTTAAACGCGTGGTCTTAATTTTTAAAAATGCGAGTTCAATTTAATATTTAATCTTGATCTGTTTAAAAAAACTTGAATTTTTTAAAACGTGAAAATTTTTGAAAACATGAATTTTATGGAAACACGAGAATTTTTAAAAACACGAATTTTTTATTTTTTAAAAACATTATGAAAATACGAGAATTTTTGAAAACACGAAAATTTTTGAAAACTCGAGAATATTTTGAAACTCGAGAATCTTTAAAAAATACGAAAATTTTTGAAAACGATAATTTTAAAAACACTAGAAATTTTGAAAACACGAGAATTTTTATAAATTATATATTAACTTATTATACAATTCAAAGATGAAATTTGATAATTTACAAATAACTACAAAATAAACATTTTTATTTAAAAAAAAAACTCGAAAATTTTTGTATCTTTCAATTTTTCAAAAGGGCGTATTTTATTTAACAAAATCGATGGTATTTACCCAGCATAGCGATGAAATCAACGACTTACTGTCAAACCGATCTGTTGCCTTTTTTTTAAAATGAATTTATTAAAAATTAAAATTTATAACTAAAATCACAAAATAATGCTTCAAATAATAATAATAATAATGCTAAATTAATTAAAATGAAATAACATTTAAATAGGTGGATTAAAAAAAAATTGGGTTGAGAGTGTACCAAAGCCCAAAGTTATAGGCATGGGTTGCTGAAATTTGGGCCCTTGTTGGGCTTGTGCACCCTTCTCCTTTTTTTTAAATTTGGGTCTGTTATTTTTTCTCTCTTTTTTTTTGATGATGGGCTATTGCGTCGGGCTTGGGCCTGCTGGGGTCTTCACGGGTCGGGTTGGGTCAGGACACGGGTTGGCCTGACTGTTAAATTTTTTCTTTTTTCTTTTTCTTTTTCTTTTTTTCTTTTCCTTTTCTTTCTTTTTTTCTTTCATCTTCTTCTTCTTCCCTCTTCTTCTTTTTCCTTCTTTTCCTAGCCCGCTGTCGCCGCCATGGTCGCTGTCTCCTCCACCGTTGTGTGACGCTTTCTCTTCCTTTTCTCTTCTTCTTCTTATCTCTTCTCTTTTCTCCCCTTTTTCTCTTCTTTTTCTTTCTCTTTTTTCTTTCTTTTTCGTGGGTTTTTTTTGAATGTTGGGGGTCTATTGCTTCACCGATTTTTGGGGGGTAAGAGCCCCTTTTATTGTTGTTTTTTGCAGGTAGCAAGTGGCTAGGGGGAAGGGAGGCCATCCCTTAGGCTGGTGGCCGAAAATCGCGGAGAGTAGGTGCCCAAATCTTGTGATTCTGCCAGAAGGACCAAATCGTAAACGCAGTGAAACTTTTGGGGCCAAAACATAATTTTGAGAAAAATTAATGGTTAAAATGTAATTTTAGAAAATATTAGGGGCCAAAATATAATTTTAGAAAATTTGATTTGTCAAAATGTAATTTTGGAAAAGTTAGAAGGTTAAAATATAATTTTGGAAAAGTTAGGGGGTTAAAATGTAATTTTGATTTTTTTGTATTTTTTATTTTTTTTAATTTTAATTTTAAACACGAAATTGAGCCGGACAAAATTTAGTGTTTATAATGCCCTCTTTGCTCATCAACGTGAAAGCAGGATGAAGCAAAGACTTAAAAGCACTAAATTTTGTTCGATTGTCCAATCTTTATTCTTTATTGAAAACAGAAATCAAAAATAGTTCGGCATGTTACCCGAAGCTCAACTCGCCTCTCGGATTATGAGTTGATCTTTGAAAAAGCATAAATTGAAAATACCTCGGCGTGTGACCCGAGGCTCAACTCACCTCTCGCAATATGAATTGATTTTTTTTTTTTTTTGAAAAACAGAAATTGAAAATACCTCAGCGTGCGGCTCGAGGCTCAACTCACTTCTTGTAATATGAGTTGATTTTTGAAAATAGAAATTAAAAAATACCTCGGTGTGACTCGAGGCTCAACTCACCTCTCATAATATGAGTTGATTTTGAAAATGTAAATTAAAAAATACCTCTGTGGGACTGAGCCTCAACTCACCTCTCGTAATATGAGTTGATTTTTGAAAATGGAAATTAAAAAATACCTCGGCAGTGACTGAGGCTCAACTCACCTCTCGTAATATGAGTTGATTTTTGAAAATGGAAATTAAAAAATACCTCGGCGTGTGACTGAGGCTCAACTCACCTCTCGTAATATGAGTTGATTTTTGAAAATGGAAATTAAAAAATACCTCAACGTGTGACTGAGTCTCAACTCACCTCTCGTAATATGAGTTGATTTTTGAAAAATGAAATTAAAAAATACCTCGGCGTGTGACTCGAGGCTCAACTCACCTCTCGTAATATGAGTTGATTTTTTGAAAAATGAAATTAAAAAACCTCGGTGTGTGACCGAGGCTCAACTCACCTCTCGTAATATGAGTTGATTTTTTTTGAAAACAAAATTAAAAAATACCTCGGCGTGTGACTGAGGCTCAACTCACCTCTCGTAATATGAGTTGATTTTTGAAAATGTAAATTAAAAATATCTCATGTGTGACTCGAGGCTCAACTCACCTCTCGCAATATGAGTTGATTTTTTTTTTAAAAAGAAATTGAAAAATACCCCGGCGTGTGACTCGAGGCTCAACTCACCTCTCGCAATATGAGTTGATTTTTTGAAAATAGAAATGAAATAATTTATCAAAATTTCAAAACATATCATCCGGTTGAACTTCGGATGTCTTCTTTTCCTTGATTCAAAGCACAACTATCATCAAAATCTCTTGCTCTACTGGAGCACCTGTATATGTCATGCGTGATGTTATCATGATATGCACGTGTTTGTCTTAAATGCTTTCATGCCTACATGATCATGCCATGCGCATTGGGTTTGTTTGTCATACATCCCCTTTTCGTTACGATTTTCATGATGACCTGCATTCATTGCTTCGACTCTTGACTTTCCTTTTAGGTTTTGTACTCATCTTCGAGTTTTACGAGTAATCTGCGTTTCTCGTAATCACCTTTTTGCCCCCTGTTGAACTTTGTCCTTGCTTTGAGGCTCTTGTACTTACCAAATTCTCATCCGAGTAATGCTCAACATTCCTTTTGTTTAGAGCACGTCATTTCACTATTTATCATTTAAATAAACCATAAACGTGTTGCATGAATATGGCAAAGTAGGTATGAAAAGGATACCTCACATTCATATTTATTTCAAAAGCAACAAGCAAAGAAAATTGACAAGGAATAGTTTAATAAAGAAAACATTATAAAGAAAGGAAAGCAGATTCAATTGTCACAAATGCTCTAGATATCCAATGCATGAACTTCTCCATGTTTCTTCATCCTGGATCTTTTCGAGCACGGCTTCTTATGTAGAAGATTTCGAGCTTCCGAGACTGCTTCAAATATTGTAATCTCACCACATGACTCCCCGTTCAAATCGTCCTGCTCCTTATGTCCGAACCCTCTTCATTAGGACGCCCTTTCATGTTTTCATCCTAATTTTTTTTTGTTTATCAAGATGCCCTTTGGGTTTTCATCTTGATCTTTTTTTTATCAAGACTCCTTTTCGGGTTTTCATCTTGATCTTCTTTTTTTTATCAAGATGCCCTTTTCGGGTTTTCATCTTGATCTTTTTCTTTTTTTTAGGCATAGTACTTTTTCACGGCATCTGAGTTCACTTGATTAGGTAACTCCCTCCCATCCATCTCAGTGAGAATTAAAGCTCCACCCGAGAAAGCCTTCTTTACAACGTATGGCCCTTCCCAATTTGGTGCCCATTTTCCTCGAAAGTTTTTTTATATTGGGAGAATCTTTCTCAGTACGAGTTCTCCCTCGCGGAATTCTCTTGGCCGTACCTTCTTATTATGGGCATTGATCATTCTCTTCTGGTACATCTGCCCATGACAGATTGCTTTCAAGCGTTTTTCTTTGATAAGATTTAGCCGATCATATCGAGCTCAAACCCATTCTGATTCTTCTAGTTTCGACTCCATTAAGACTCGTAGAGAGGGGATCTCAACTTCGATGGATAGCACAGCTTCCATTCCATAAACCAGAGAGAAAAGGAGTTGCTCTCGTGGATGTCCGCACAGATGTGCGATATGCATACAAAGCAAATGGTAGCTTCTTGTGCCAGTCTTTATATGTCTCAGTCATTTTCCCAATAATTCTCTTAATATTTTTGTTAGCCGCTTCTACTGCTCCGTTCATCTTTGGGAGATAGGGTGAGGAATTATGATGCTTTATTTGATTCTTTCATCATCTTGTTGTTCAGATTTAAAGCGTTATCTGAAATAATTCTTTCAGGCAAACCGTATCGGCATATGATTTCTTTTTTTAAGAACCTGCAAACTGCAGTCTTTGTCACATTAGCAAACGAAGTGGCTTCTACCCATTTTGTGAAGTAATCTATAACCACAAAAATGAATCGGTGTCCATTCGAAGCTTTTGGGAAAATTGGCCCTATAATATCCATGCCCCACATAGAAAAAGGCCACGGAGAAGTCATCACATGAAGGGGCGAAGGGGCTGCATGAATTTTATCGCCGTAAATTTGACATTTGTGGCACCTTCGTGCGTAACTAATGTAGTCGCTTTCCATCTTCAGCAAGAATAACCGAGTCCCATAATCAATCTGGCCATAGTGAAACCATTGGCATGCGTCCCATAAATTCCTTCATGGATATCTTCAAGTATTTTTCTAGCTTCAACAGAATCCACGCATCTCAGGAGCACTTGGTCTTTTCCTCTTTTGTACAGGATATCCCCATCAAGGAAAAATCCCACTGCCATTCTTCTGATTGTTCTTTTGTCGTTCTCATTTGCTTGCTCAGGATACCTTTGATTCTTGATATATTCTAAGATATCATGGAACCATGGCAGTCCATCCGTCTTTTTTTCAATGCTAAAACAATGTGTAGGGACTTCATATATGCTCATTTGGAGAGGCATTATTTATGTTTCTCTGTTTGCTTTGAACATTGAAGCCAAAGTGGCCAGGGCATCAGCCAATTGGTTTTCTTCTCGTGGGAAGTAATTAAAAGTCACTTATTTGAATTCTTTAATTAGTTCCACAACAAGATCATGATATTTAACTAATTTTGAATCTCTCACTTTCCAATCTCTACGGATTTGGTAAATCACCAATGCTGAGTCCCCGTACACTTCTAAGATTTCGATGTTTCATTCAATAGCTGCACGAAGTCCCATGATGCAAGCCTCATATTCCGCTACGTTATTGGTACAGAAGAAATTTAATCTGGCAGTAAGCGGATAATGGTTCCCTTCTTGTGACACTAAGACTGCTCCAATCCCATGCCCCAATGCATTCGATGCACCATCGAAGCTCATCTTCCATGATTTGTCTTTTGATGACTCACACCCTTTTTTCGTAATGCACATCAAGTCTTCGTCTGGGAAATCAAATCTCAATGGCTCGTATTCCTCCGTTGTTCGAGTTACTAAGAAGTCAGCTTTCGCACTCCTCTTTATTAACTTTTGACTCACATATACGATGTCGTATTCCGATAGTAGGATCTGCCATCGTGCCATTCTTCCTGAGAGTGTAGGTGATTCCATCACGTACTTTATTGGGTCCAGCTTTGAAATTAAACCACGTCGTATGATACAACATATATTGTCTGAGCCTTTGAACTACCTGCACTGAGCACAATGAATTTTTCAAATGACAGGTATTTTGCTTCATATTCTGTGAACTTTTTACTGAGATAGTAAATCGCCCTTTCTCTTTTCCCCGACTCATCATGTTGCCCCAGTACGCAACCCATTGAGTTTTCAAACACAATCAAATACAATATTAACGGTCTTTCGAGAGTTGGTGGTACTAGCACCGGAGGACTAGACAAATATTGTTTTATCTTGTCGAAGGCCACTTGGCACTCCTTGTTCCATTCTCCAGGATTGTGTTTTCGAAGGAGTCGAAAAATTGGGTCACACTGGTTTATAAGTTGAGCAATGAACCGAGCGATGTAGTTCAACCTCCCTAAAAATCCTCTGACTTCTTTTTGTGAGCGCAGAGGTGGTAGTTCTTGTATGGCTTTTATCTTATCTAGATCAACCTCAATACCTCTCTCACTGACAATGAAGCCTAGTAATTTTCCCGAGGTAGCCCCAAACGTACACTTGGCTAGATTAAGTTTCAGCTGGAACTTTCTTAGTCTTTCGAATAATTTCCTAAAGTTCTCAACATGCTCCATTTCCCCCCGAGATTTGGCAATCATATCATCGACATAGACTTCTATCTCTTTGTGCATCATGTCATGGAATAGCATCACCATTGCCCTCTGATATGTTGCCCCAGTATTCTTTAATCCGAACGGCATCACCTTGTAGCAGAATGTACCCCACATCGTTACTAAAGTAGTTTTTTCCATATCCTCGGAAGCCACCTTTATCTGATTATAACCCGAGAATCCATCCATGAAAGAAAACAATGAATGTTTTGTTGTGTTATCCACCAACGTATCGATGTGTGGCAAAGGGAAACTATCTTTAGTGCTTGCTCAATTCAAATCGCGATAATCTACTCACATTCGCACATTTCCATCTTTCTTCGGTACTGGGACTATATTAGCTACCCATTCTGGATATTTAGAGACTTGTAAGAAGCCAGCATCAAATTGTTTCTTGACTTCTTCTTTTATTTTTAACAGCATTTCAAGTCTCATTCGTCTTAGCTTCTGTTGAATGGGTTTGCATTCTGGTTTTAACGGGAGTCTATGGACCACTACATCTTTGTTCAACCTTGGCATGTCCTGATATGACCATGCAAATATATCTTTGTACTCACGAAGCAAGGCGATCAAATCATGTTTAGTGTTTTCTGAAATGGAAGTCCCAATCTTCACTTCTTGTCTCTTTTCTTCATTTCCCAAGTTCACTGTCTCAACAGATTCTTGATGGGGTAAAATCTGTTTATTTTCTTGTTCTACCATCCTTAGTAAGTCAGGAGACGATACATAATCTTCAGTATTTTCCTCAGCTTTGAATTCTCCTAAACAAATAGCTTTCTCAAAGTCGATTTTAGGACTTGTAAAGGGATTGTTCATGTCGTTGGTATCTGAGCACCTGAAAGGTGAATGGAAAAGAAAACTATAGAGGAGCATCAAAGTATTGGAACCAAACAAACATAATGTTATGGCATGATATGAGGTACATTTAAGGACAGGCTGTGAGAAAAGGAAATAATTATTAAGTTAACAAGAATGAAAAAACTATGACAAAATGCATCTCTATTAATGTTCATTTAAATGATAAAGAACAAACATAAGCTCTTACAAAAGAATCCCACTATTACTTAGGGGCACACAAAAAGAGAGTTAACATTGAGCATTATTGAGCATTACTCTGGAGAGGACTTAGAAACTACAAGAAGATCCACAGCAGTCCAATTGTTCAAAATGAATCCAAGAGAACAAGGGCGTATCATTGAAACATCTTTAATCGTATCATCTCCTTTGTCAATAACATTTATACTGACGTTCTGAAGACCCCTTTCAATTAATGGCAGCGTGCTTCGTGCATTATCTTGCCTTGGGTACACCATTCCTGCAGATGTCAATGTTTTTTACAAAGGAGGATACGCTATGGGCTCTTATTCCAACTCCCGACCTGAGGCTCCTGCAAACCTCATTTCTTGATCTTTCTGCAACTGTGGATTGTATGGTTTTAGCCTCAGTGAATTATTATAGTGATATGCACATGCAATAAATGGATGAATGAATAAATGAAAAATGCATGTTAGTCATGAATAAATATGCAAGAATTTGGTGTTGATTTCAAGATAGCCCCATACTTAGGCATTTCATTAATCAAAAGAGTCCATTACAAAACATTTTGCCATCTCTGATTTAATAGTGACACAAATTTCCTAGCCACATCGCCTTGTTTCTTCACTTGTTCTAAGAACTCCGACATGCTTGATCCTTGTCTCGAAGGGAATTGGTAACTGAGAGCTTTGGCTTCATCTGATAACTACACGATTTGTACAGTCGCCTTATGAATTTCATTGATCAAAGCGCCGAGATGTATATCTTTTCCTTGGAAAGCTCTTTCGTAGGTACGAATGTCTCTGTCATGCTAACCATTCTTTTCTTCTAAGGTTTTTAGGAGAGTGTCCAAATGTTGCTGATGAGCTTGCAACATATTTTCTAAATCTTGTATTTTCCTTCTTAGCTCTTGAACTCAGACTGACTAGTTATTAATTCTGAAGACACGGTTTCGTATTCAATATTCTTCTTCCTTAAATCTATCATAGCACGCGCAGCTTTTTCCTCTTCCTCATTCGCTTTCCCTCTCCAGAATTCCATCCCACCTTTGATGTTGCTTAGTTCTTCCTTCCATTTTGCCGATGATTTGCCCAGCCCACTAATCCTTATAGTGCATCTTAATTTCTTATTTTCCAAATGAAGATCCTTTAAGTCATTTCTCATGATCTCAGCTTCTTTCTGGATTTTTTCAGTTCTGGATTTTTCAATTTGAACATCGACTTTCAGCTGGTAGTTTTCCTCTTGAAGAGAATTAATATCCCGTAACAGCTTGGCCTTTTTACGTTCAAATTCATGTCTTGCCATTTCTAGCTCGGACGGTATTTCTTCTGAGAAAGGATTCTGGAAAGTATAATCCGTCGGCGAGATTTGTTGACTATTAACTCGTCGTTGTCTCCATATGTCATAATCTTGAGTGATAGTATCAGCATAGAGAGCTAACTCCATTAGGTAAATTTCTTTCCAAGACTTTGCAGTATCTCAGACTTTTTTCATGTAACCTTCACCCGTAAAAGTAAACTCAGACTGTGCCAATCCCCCGGTAGTTGGTATGAACTGTCGTGAAACAAACTGCCTTTGAACCATTAACGGAGTATATCCAACTCCTCCCCATAATCCGAGTAAAGGCATCCAATCTTGGCTTTCACACTTGTATAATAGAACCGAAGGATGGATCCATGGTGCTCTCCAAGTTATATCTTTGGCGCGGAGGTTCTGAAAAATTGAAACCCAATGCTGTTCGGTGACATCCTTTGGCCAATCTTTTTCAAGGTAAGCTTCCAATGGAGAGAATGTTTTTGAAAACATGTGGAAAGGTATGCGCTCCACTTTCTAAAAGTGGCTCAGAATCCAAACATTAAGTAACTGTGTGTATCCGATAAAACGTCCTTCCCCTTTCCTTCTACAACTACTTAGAGATTTAAAAGTCTCGGCCAAGATAGTTGGGACGAGGTTGATTCCTTGCCTTAACTTTTCAAAGAAATCCACTACCGTAACTTCTATGTGCCCAAGGACATTTGGGAAGATAACTAATCCGTAAATGGCCAAAGCAAACAGATCCACTCTCTTCACAATATCTGGATGGTTTTGAGCTAAGTCTCGCAGATAAAACCACGGAACACAATTGACTTCGTTTTTTTTTATCTATTTTTCAACCCATGTATTAGTCATCCCCGTCAACTTCATTAGCTTTTTCTTGAAGGTTATTGGTTTGGGCTCTTTCACATATATCTTGCTGAATTGTGCATTGTCAACGCGAAGCAAGGCGGCATACTCTTCTATGGTCGGAGTCATATCTTCCTGATTGAAAGTAAAACATTGATAAGCTGGGTCCCAGAATTGAACCATGGCTTGAATCAACTGTTCGTCTACGTTGACGGCGATCAAGTGAACTATATCCCCGTACTTTTCAATGAAGATGCCCCTAGTGTCTGAGTCCCACTGTTTCCAAAACATTCATAGTCACATGCTCGGGAAGATTGGAGATACATCTTTCCTTTAAACTGTCTCCTTTTGCTTTTTGGGTTTTCAAAGACTAGTCTCGAACCACGACGTTTTTCTCGGTTACTTGTGTAATTGACTCCTCCATCAGAAACCCGTTTTTGGAAACCAATCTCTAATCAACACCTTCCTAATAAGATGCCTATCATGCATGATAAAATAAAAATAAAGACAAATAACCTTGGTTAGTAATCACAACAAATATAAACAGAGAAAAACTATGGAAAATCTAACAAATTAAGCTATTTAATCGTGCATTTTGGTGAAACCGACCTATGTTTTTTTCTGCTTTTTTTTGTTTTGTTTTTTTTTTACCCCATCATACTTTACAAAATAAACTTACCCCACATGCTCATCAGATAATCTACCCGATCCAATTCTATTAAACAGACCTAATTCTCTTGTAAAAACAAATATAAATGTAAAGAAATAAAAAGTAAGAGGCGTTTCTCCCATGTACTTATTTTGGTGACTATTCGACGAACAAAGTTTCGGCACGGCTCTAATCGGGTGGCTCATACGGTTCACTATATGTGGTTTTGGTTCTAAAAAGGTACTCGAATTGTTCGTACTGTCGCCTACTAAGGCTAGTACGGAGCCTCGGTTATCGCCCATCATAGGCTCGCGAGCTCAATTCGAGGGATTACATTTACTTATGCCTATGCGAAGGGACGAGTTAACTCACTAAAGCATAAGTCATATGTAACCCTAAGAATTCACTAACTGCTTGCGGAGGGACGAGTTAACTCACGAAGGCATAGAGTTTACTTCCACTTGCGGACGGAGCCCAGTAGAGAGCTCATGTTATGCAAAATGCAAGTGCACGCGTGGGGAGAAACTCACAAATCTTTTCGCTTTTATTTTAAAACTAGAAAAACTAAAAGCTGTAAAAACTTAGAGCTGAAAAATAATAAGATAAAACAAGTTAGAAAAATATTTACAACATAATGCAAATGCATGACTTTTTTTTAAAAAAAAAAACAACATTTAAGGATCACGATTAAAAATTATTTTGAACGAGGAATTTTGAAAATTTTGACAACACGCGCTTAATTCCAGATTCAACTCTCACAAAACTGTCCCCAGTGGAGTCGCCAGCTGTAGCGACGTAAAATTTTAGTACGGGCACTAATTGAGAAAATTATTGAACATTTGAAAACAAGGTTTCAATTTTATTAAAAAAGGGAGTCGCCACCGATCTTTTTTTTTTTTAGGTGTGATCGGACACCTAACAAATCCTCTTTTTTTAAAAGAAAAATTATTTTTTGAATTTTCTTAAAAAAAGAGCCGAGTTTAGGTCTACGTCAAAATTCCAGAGAAAAATAGGGTTCGGAAGTCGATTACGCGCGAGGAAGGTATTAGCACGTATCCTCGCGACGCCTAAAATTGGTATCTCGTTAAACGCGTGGTGTCTTAATTTTCAAAAATACGAGTTCAATTTAATATTTAATCGTGATCTGTTTAAAAAAACATGAATTTTTTAAAACGTAAAAATTTTTGAAAACACGAATTTTATGGAAACACGATAATTTTTAAAAACACAAAATTTTATTATTTTTTTAAAAAACACGAATTTTATGAAAATACGAGAATTTTTGAAAACACGAAAATTTTTGAAAACACGAATTTTATGAAAACACGAAAATTTTGAAAATATGAAAATTTTGAAACACGAGAATTTTTTTTTGAAACCCGAGAAATTTTAAAAACACAAATTTTTGAAAACGAGAATTTTTAAAAACTCGAGAATATTTTGAAACCCGAGAATCTTTAAAAAATACGAAAATTTTTTAAAACAATTTTTGAAAACACTAGAAATTTCGAAAACACGAGAATTTTTATAAATTATATATTAACTTATTATACAATTCAAAGATGAAATTTTGATAATTTACAAATAACTACAAAAATAAACATTTTATTTTTTTAAAAAAAACTCGAAAATTTTTGTATCTTTCAATTTTTCAAAAGGGCATATCGTATTTAACAAAACCGATGATATTCACCCAGCATAGCGATGAAATCAACGACTTACTGTCAAACCGATCCGTTGCCTCTTTTTTTTTAATGAATTTATTAAAAATTAAAATTTATAACTAAAATCACAAAATAATACTTCAAAAAATAATAATAATAAAAATGCTAAATTAATTAAAATGAAACAAAATTTTAAATAGGTGGATTAAAAAAAAATTGGGTTGAGAGTATACCAAAGCCCGAAGTTATAGGCTTGGGTTGCTGAAATTTGGGGCCCTTGTTGGGCTTGTGCACCCTTCTCCTTTTTTTTAAAATTTGGGTCTGTTATTTTCTCTCTCTTTTTTGATGATGGGCTGCTGCGTTGGGCTTGGGCCTGCTGGGGTCTTCGCGGGTCGGGTCGGTTCGGTCGGATCGGGTCACGGGTCGCCCGACTGTTAAATTTTTTCTTTTTTCTTTTGCTTTTTCTTTTCTTTTTTTTTTTCTTTTCTTTTTTCTTTCTTTTTTTCTTTCTTCTTTCTTCTTCTTCTTCCCTCTTCTTCTTCTTTCTTCTTCTCCTAGCCCGCCGCCGCCGCCGTCGCCGCCATGGTCACCGTCTCCTCTACCGGTGTGTGACGCTTTCTCTTTCTCTTCTCTTCTTCTTCTTCTTCTTCTCTCTTCTCTTTTCTCCCCTTTTCTCTTTTTCTTTCTCTTTTTTCTTTCTTTTTCGTGGGTTTTTTTTAATGTTGGGAGTCTCTTGCTTCACCGATTTTTGGGGGGTAAGAGCCCCTTTTATTGTTGTTTTTTGCAGGTAGCAGGTGGCTAGGGGGAAGGGAGGCCATCCGTTAGGCTGGTGGCCAAAAATCACGGAGAGTAGGTGCCCAAATCTCGTGATTCTGCCAGAAGGACCAAATCGTAAACGCACTGAAACTTTTGGGGCCAAAATATAATTTTGAGAAAAATTAAGGGTTAAAATGTAATTTTGAGAAAAGTTTAGGGGCCAAAATATAATTTTAGAAAAGTTAAAGGGTCAAAATGTAATTTTGGAAAAGTTGAAAGGTTAAAATATAATTTTGGAAAATTTAGGGGGTTAAAATGTAATTTTGATTTTTATTGTATTTTTATTTTTTTAAAAATTTAATTTTAAACACGAAATTGAGCCGGACAAAATTTAGTGTTTACATCAGGCATTTTGAACTTGTATGGGAGCACCAAGTCTGGGACTAAGCTTAAATCCTTGGCATCGATTCCATAATAGCTATCATCACTTTCTAAAGCCTTAAACTTCTCCTCCAACCGTTTATATTTGTCTTCTAGCTGTCTTGGTAATTCTGCTTTTATCCTCTCTCCTTCAGCTATTTCATCCAAATCAGGGACATTAGTCATGATTGGATTATCTCCTAACGTAAGCGGTTTGGGGTTCATCAAGCATCAACTTGGAATTCTTGAGGCTCGATCGTGACAGATGGCCTTTGTATGTACCACTTCAGGTAGTGTTTGCACATGTGGTGGAGTAAAATCAAGATATTGATGATACTCATATTCTCCTCAATATTAACCATGGGGCTTTTTCCTTTATCCATAAACCCCTTCAACAGTTATGTCATCTGAGTCATCATATTTCTTTGCGATTCCATCATTTTGTCCATCATATCCTGCTGAATCTTAGCAAGCTGCTCCTGCATTTGTGCTTGCATCTGTTCTTACATCTCATTCTGCATTTGTTCCAACCTCTCTAGTCTTTTATCCATTACTTTAGTCTTCTAGGTTAACTGAAAATATTTCACCTAATCAAGGTCATTTTGTAAAAACTAATGCAAATGATGCAATGTAATGAAAATAGCGTAATGCAAATGATGTAATGCACAAACATGCAATGCAAATGCATGGAATGAATGCAATGCAATCAAAACAAAAGGAGACACGTTAGTGCAATAGAAATAAACAACATAGAACACCTGATCGGGTGACCACTAGGGTTTGGCGTGGCTCTATCTAGGGTAGGCGCCTAGGGCTGCCATATGCGGCTTGGTTCTAAAGAATGGGTACCTGAACCAGCAGATTCCTCGATCCTCACCCATTATAGGCTCATACAGAACGAGTTCGGTTCAGGGGAATACATTTCTCTATGGCTGCACGGAGATGAAAATCTCACGAAGACATAAGTACGGATGTATCCCGAAAGCGATTCACTATCTTGCACGGAGGTGAAAACCTCACGAAGGAGTAGCTTCTCACTCCCACTTAAAAAGGTGTGACCCGACGGTCATGCAATATGATGCAAAAATATTTTACAAGATTTACAGTAATCACAACAATATGAATGCAATAATAGGATTGTAATTTTTCAAATCAAATTTTCGATTTTCGACGAAAGGACAAAAATTAATCAATTTTACGGCTTGACTCTCTTTTAGTGTCCCCAGTGGAGTAGCCAAGCTGTCGAAACTATTTTTTATCGAGTTTTGGAAAATAGGAATCGACTTTAAAAATAAGGAAATGGAGTCGCCACCGATTTGTTATTCAAGGTGTGATCGGATCACCTTGAGATGGATTATTTAAATAAAACATTTTTATTAAAACAATAATTTTGGTCTACGAAATTTAAGAAAACGGGTTCGGGAGTTGGTTACGTACGAGGAAGGATTAGCACCCTCGCAGCGTCCAAAATTGGTACCAAATTGATTAATTAATGTCTTGATGTCGAGAATTTGAAAAGATTCTAGATTGCGATCTGTTTGCTTAAGATACATTTGGACAGAATCATATTGGATGCCAAAATTTTTTATTTCGAGGAAATAAAATGTCGTACTCAGTAAGTTAGAGCACAACATCTTATATTCTCGAAATTAGATTCATCTTTTGACATTCAATATTCATACATTTAAAAATAAGAAGGATATTCAATTATTTGGGTCAAATGAAAAATTACAACCCAATAAGTTAGGGCACTATTTCTCAAAAATCCCGAATACTGAATATTGCCTTTATTCTTTTGAAATTCTTATCTCGTGATGATAAAATATCACACCCAGTAAGTTAGGGTGCAATATCTCAACTTCCCGGGAATAAGTTTTTTATTTAAAATATTGTGCATTTTGATTTAAGAGAAAGAATACTCGATTACTAGGTTTTAAACAAGGAGAATCGGAACTCAGTAAGTTAGAGCACGGTTTTCTCGAAACCTCTAAACACGAGCATTGCCTTGTGATCTTAAAACTGAAATGACATTAAACACGACATTTTTCATAAGGTGCAATGGAATACTAATATACAAAGCCAACATCAAATATTACAATGATGAATCACAAATAATAAACGGGCACAACCTAAGAGATATAATACATACAATAACAAATAAATAAACATCTAATACATAAAAAAAATAGTATGCGTCAATTGAAATAATGTATACTTAATAAAATTTGATATAAAATAAATAATAATGATATATAAAAGTA
This sequence comes from Gossypium rotundifolium, assembly GCA_025506655.1. Lineage (NCBI taxonomy): Eukaryota > Viridiplantae > Streptophyta > Magnoliopsida > Malvales > Malvaceae > Gossypium > Gossypium rotundifolium. Next base: position 35,291,589 of record CP106734.1, read on the forward strand.
TTTAAAATAAGATCTTAAAATGAACACTTATATCTATATAAATATATATAAATTTTAAAAGAGAGTGCATACATAAAATAATATGAAATACATAAAATAAAATGATTTTTATATAAATTATGTATATAAAAATATATAAAATTTAAGAAAATAAACCATATATAAAGAGAAACAAATAATATCTTGCATGATTTAAAATATAATATATAATATTAATTTTAAAAGAAGAATAATTAAATAAAATAAACAAATGATTAAATAAAATAATTGAAAGACCATATTGAAATTAGAACAAAATTAGAGAGCTAAAAAAAATAATTTAAAGAAGAAATCGAAAAAGGATTAAAACGCCATGCGCATGAAGTAAAAGGGACTAAAAATGCTATTTACCCAAACTATTAAGTGCTGCGTTTAAAGGAGGATTAAATTGAGACGACGTAAAATTTAAAGGCGAAATTAAAATAAAATAAAACTTAATTGAAAAACAAATAAATTGCGGAAGGATTAAAAAGTAAATAACCCATCAAAACTAAAACACGCGGATCTTGGCCGCAATCGGGTCGGGTCACTGGGTGTAGGCCAATACGACACCGTTTTAGAGCCACTGAAACAGGCCCTAAACAGTGCCGTTTCGTACATCTCAATAAAACTAAAAAAATTAGCCCTAATCATTAACCCTTTAGCCATTTTAAACGGAAAAAAAATCTTAAAACTCCTAACCCCCCAATTTAATCGGCCGACTCTAAAAACCAATGTCAGAAGACCATTCGACGACCATACACCACTGTAATCAGTGACGGCGGCACCGAGTGAAGACCAAATCTGGCCCTATTTGGAGCCATACTTAAGGAGTTCCGCCATTTCAAACCCGAAATCCCCATCTAAACTTCGATTTTGACGAAAAAGATAGGGATCCGACGATGCAACTCCAATCGTAAGTCCCTTATCCTTTTTTTATTTATTGCATGCAAGAAGAAAGAACAAATCGAAACCCACAGAATAAGATTTGAAAAATTGAAAGCAATTCAAATCGAAAAACCACCTCTTAATATTGTTTTTTTTTACTGTATTTCTGTATCAAAAAATCCCCCCTTTACAATAGTTTGTTTTCGGCCTTTTTAATGCTGAAATCAGAAATAAAAAATAATGATAAAATATAACTATTTTTTTCTTTGTTTTCTTTTTGTTTGCTATGTTGTTCATCCATTATTTGGTGCAAGTTCGAAGAAGACGTAGAGCATACGAGGCTTTTGCGGATGTGGCGTCGTACGGAGGTGAGGCACTAGAGGTTTGCGGCGCTAGAGGCTTGGAAGCTTCCCTAGGGTTTTCTGAAAACTGAAAATGTTTAGGCCATTCGGGCCAGTTCAGCATTGGGCCCTAGAAATTAGGTTTAGTAATTGGGCCTACCATTATATTAGGTTATGATTTGGACTGTTGGGTTATTTTGTGAGTTTGTGAGTTTATAAAAAACTGTAAAAAAAAACTGTTTTGGACTTTTATAATTATTATATTTTTGAGTTTTTACTTTGGTTATCATTTTTTGGTTTTTTATTATAAAACGGGCCCAGACAAATTTTGAGCCCTACAATATAAGTTATGAACTTTAAATTATATAAGTTATGTAAATTTAAACTTTAAAATAAATTAAAATATTAAAAATTCGTGATTAAAATAAAATAAAATATTTAAAATATAACTTTAAATACAATTTATTTAATTAGGTAAATTAAAATAAAACAAAATATATTTTTCGTGATTAAAATAGCATAAAATAAAAAAGAAAAGAAAAGGAAAACATATAAATATTTGTATAGTTTGGACCAATTTAATTATAAATGTTAATATTATTTACACATTTAAAATGGGATTTTGGAAATGAATTACTTGAGAAATGGAAGAAGAAAGTGATATGTGAAAAGAAAGTGAACTGGAAAAGGATACTTTCAATTTTATAAAATTATGTAATTTAATTATTTATTATATTTGGGTCCTTAGAATCCTATGCAGTAGCTGATGCTGTAATTAACGGCAATGGTGATGCCAGGACACATGAAAACATTATATTTAGATTCCTTTAGTAAAAGTATCATCAATTAGTCCCTATATATTAATATACTGTCTTTGATTTGTGAAGGACCAAAATAATTTAATAAAAAAACATGGCAAACTGGATGCCAGATTATAGCAGAAAATATAAGGCAGAAAACTAGATGGCAAATTTAAGTAAGTAAAATGATCCAATATTTGAAAGGAAAACTAGCAATTAAATCTATACAAAATCGGAGCCCCAAAAGATTAAATTTTCAAAAATCATCATGATAAAACTATTATTGCTTAGAATTTTGAACTAAAAGGTACCTTAATAATTTCAACAACCTGGTCTACTCCACTCTCACTAGCAAACAGAGACTGGAGTCAGAAAAATAGTATTCGTTAAGTAATTTAAAGGGAAAATGCATATAAGTAAGCAAAAAATTTTGCAACGAAACATGTACCTGCCCAAGCAATAGCTCAGCCAAAACACAGCCAGCAGACCAGATGTCAATGGCTGTGGTGTATTCAGTTGCACCAAATATTAATTCAGGTGCTCGATAGTACCTAGAACAGATGTAAGATTATAAGATTAGCACCAAATATTATTAATTCAGTTGAACCAAATATAAAAACTTTATCAATATCACTACCAAATATTAATTCGAAGATTAAATGGCAGCTTCAGTTGAACCAATAGTTGCAGGAGGAGCAGGAAGCAGTAACTGATTAAATGCAGCAGAGGGCTACCAACAATTCCACATGTCAGAATATATACAAGAATAAAAATAATATAGAAGATCTAAAGGAGTAAAAAAAATGCAGCCAACTCAAAGAATTATAAGGTAATGCCTATTCCTAGTTTGAGCATTGTGTTTAAAGGCATGGAATAATAAACTACTTAGTGAAATCTAAGGGTAGAAAACTAGTAAGATAAAACTTTGGTTTTAGCATATGAACCAAAAACAACAATATTTTGATAGTTCAGTGCATCAACAACTGCAACTTCAATAATATTTCCCATTAACTAAAACTATAGACATACGAATGGCTCTAGTTTTATGATATACTTAGACCTACACATGTTAAATTTCATTTGTTGTTTTGGACTACCAAAGGTATCAAGAGAAAATGATTCATTCCAATGATGCATCCTCTTAAATGAGAAATAACAATAATAAATAAACGGTGCCTTCAACTATATAATAGCATATAAGGCACCATAAAATATAATAAACCTGTTTCTGTAAAATCGAAATTTCTGGGCCTCCTGGCAGCTATCAAATTTTGCACATTGATCAAAAGAAAAAACAGTTAACACCAAAAGAAACACAGTCAAGGCAGCATTAAACTGACTCGATACTTATCCATCAAAAGAACAAAGAAAAATATTATCATATGCCATGTTAAATATTCATTTAATATTAATCATGTTAAAATTTTAGGATATTAATAATTGAAAATTCATAAGCCTATACATACAGTGCACAAAATGCATCAAATCTTTGAAAATCAGTGAAAAATATACTAATACTATTAGCAGCAGTAAAGTATTTTGGAGTTGCAGAACATTACGAAAATGGTGTTATAAATGTTGCAGCTTGGAATACATTTTTACCCTGTCTATGCTTTTCAGCCTCAAGAAACTAAGGGTAATAGAAGTAAAAATAATGCAGTATCATGGAACAAGTGATCAATTTTGTGGGACTAAATTAATAAAATGGGAATATACAAATGGAAAAAAAAACAGCCAATAAAGATGATCAGATGAGGAGACAACTCATTCTAAAACAAGGAATATTACCTTGATGACCTAGGATAGAAAATATTCAAAGAAATCAAATTAAATAAAAAATGAATAGCAGTACAACATGAAAAAAATTCTACAGTGCGTACTTTCTACCAAAAAATTAAAGCAAGAAGACAAGAAATTAGAATAATTGCTATAAATTTTGGCACTTAAAAGTCAAGGTAACACTAAGGACTGTGTACTCACAAAATTAACCCCAATGGTGCTTATGTAACTTTCTACATATGAATCATCCAGCATTAAATAAATTACATAATGATCAGTTTCAAGATTTAGTCCCACATAACCATCTGAAAAATATATGGAGACTTGATATTTCCCATATAAAAAAAATATATAATTCGGCAACCAAAATTGTCCTCCATCGAAATCATAACAATATTTCACCATGTGAAGTGCAAACTTTATTCGCACTATGCATTATATAAGCAATGGAACATTTAAATCAATTATTACTCATTAGTACAATCCATAACATCAAAAGTGAATATAAAAATAAAGGTGCTCATACAAATATCTTGAATGTGCAACAGAACTCTAAAAAGTAAAGAGATTTAATCTCAAATACCAGTTTAAGTCAAGAAACTTACAGCAAATCTCAAAAGAAGGCAAGATTTTCCAACACCGGAATCTCCAATAATAAGTAGCTTGAAAAGGTAGTCACTGCAAAAGTGTGCAACCACAGATAATGTTAACATACTTCTCAATGATGTAAGAACATGATATCTACAATTATACCACGCATAACAAAGAGTTGATTTCCATAAACGAGGCAAAACACACAACACAAAGAGACTATTTCAGAAACCAAAACTAAAGTTTATATTGTCAGCAATAAAAACTCAGAACACCAAATTATTTCCCAAATATCAACCCTAGCAATTCCACGTCATTGACAGTTGAATTCTTAATTTTGTAGGTGCCAAGTGGGAAATAAGGAGGGAAAGCTCACCGCTAGACAAAATTAAAAAAAATATCCACAGTCTCCATACATATTTTCCCCCATGTCTAGAAGACGTAAACAGAGGCCGACAAGGAAAATTATTTTTAGGCACCCCTGTTCAAATCCGAGAGTGAATTCAACACGCATTATTAACTAGGCTCAACAATTTTGCAAAATCAGGGTATGGAAACAGCTCACTTACAAACTTCTAAGTTCTGAAACAAATGTGTATTGTTGGTAGTGACTGGATTGGTGGTGGATTGGTGGCAATCTTGCTCGTCACCAGCGGGTATGTGCTGGATTGGTGGTGACTGGTGAACGATGATGGTGGTGGCCGGTGGGTGTTGGAGTGGAGAAGGAAAAGTTGTTCTGGAGTTTGGGATTAGAAAATTTGGGGGAGTCGGCCGAAGAAGGAAAGAAAAGAACCTGTAGGCAGTGGCTAATAATTCGGGGCTTGAAAAACGGTGGCGTTTAGGGTAGTTAAAATTTGTGGCGTTTATCGAAAGCGCCACTAATACATCTAAAAAGAAGCTCAAAATGATAACGTTTTGCAGCTTAACTTTTTGTGGCGTTTTGCCCACAAACGTCATTATTGTTTAATTTTATTTTTTTTATTTTTAACATTTTTTTAAATTTTTGTGTTGAGCTTATCATTTTTTAGAATATTTATTTTTTAAAATTTTGAATATTAAATTTTTAACTGAAATATGGATTAAAATATTAAAATTAAAATTTTAAGTTTTTAAATTTTAAATTTTTTAAATTTTTTAAATTTTTAATTTTAAATATGGACTAAAATATAGACTAAAATGAGATTTAATATTTTTTAAAAGTGGAAGGTTTTGGTTCAAAAATAAGAATCAAATTGATAAAAAATATAAATATTGAAAGTTAAAATTTAATTACCATGATCAACTCTTTTAGGAATTAAATTGATAGATGTGTATGGCATTACTTGTTTAGATTCTTATATAAATGTCATTTAATTATATGTATACACTTAAATTTTGACAATGATACATCTCAAAATTATATATGAATTTCAGTTTAATATTGTGTAATTGTATACGTGAAATTCTAATTGTGGTTTAAATGTATAGTTGAAATTTTAATTTTGATTTAATCATACACATTTTAGAAAATAAATACATCAATATATTTTTATATTGAATAAATATAAATATTTACGTATGAAATCAATAAATATAAAATGAAGTTATATCAATAATTGTGTTAATAATTTACAAGAACTAGATCAAATATTTAAAGTTCATGTATTTATACAATTGCACACTAAACCATTGTTCATGTATGCTTTTGGGATTTAACCCATTTTGATATATATATTTTTAAAACAATAATTTATATTTATCTTATTTAGATTTATATTATAAAAAATCCAAGATACACAAGTAGTTCACCATATTTACTTTTAAACCCTAAAAATTAAATCCCAAACCACAAACTCTAAAACCATATAGCCTTTAAACCATAAATCCTAAATCGTTAAACCCTATTGGCCTATTCCATAATCGTAACCCTTAAATCCTATTAGCCTAACCCCTAAAATTATAAACAATACTAAGACCTTAACTATAAAACAATAAACCCCAAACCATAAACTATAAACTATAGACCCTAAACTCAAAACTCTAATAAAAATAATAAACATAATATCATAAACCCTAAAAACCAAATCATAGACATTAAACCTTAAATCCAAAACCCTAATGCTTATCATTTTGCGGCATTTTTCAAAAAGCGCCGCTAATACCACTAAATCTCAACAAAAAACGACGGCGTTGTGGTTAATTTTTTGCGGCGTTTTCAAAAAACGCCGCTAATAGTCGACCTAAAGCGGCGTTTTTTAAAAGCGCCACTATTCACTATAGCAAAACAGACTTTTAGCGGCGTTTTAGTGGCGTTTAGAGAAAAACGCCGCAAAAATTATACATTAGCGGTTTGAAGGAAAACGCCTAAAAATGAGCAATAGCGGCGTTTATTTAAAAACGCCATTAAAATGATATATAGTGGCGTTTATTAAGTAAACGCCGCTAAAAGTCTGAGCATTAGCGGTAACTTTTGAAAAAACGCCGCTAAAACCGAGCATTAGCGGCGCTTCCAAAAACGCCGCTAAAGTATGAGCATTAGCGGCGACTTTCAAAAACGCCGCTAAAAGTTCGAGTATTAGCGGCGCTTCGGAAAAACGCCGCTAAAGTCGACTATTAGCGGCGCTTTCAAAAACGCCGCTAAAGTCTGATGTTCTTGGGCGCTTCGAAAACGCCGCTAAAAGTCCGAGTATTAGCGCACGGAAAACGCTAAAAGTCTGACTATTAGCGGCGCTTTTGGAAAAACGCCGCTAAAATCTGACTATTAGCGACGCTTTTGGAAAAACACCGCTAAAAGTAAGTAATAGCGGCGTTTTTATGATAAACGCCACAAAAAAATTATTTTACTTTAATTAAAATGACTCTGCCTTATTAGCTTTTTTAGTGGCGTTTTTTTTATAAACGCCACAAAACATTTTGCTCTCAACCTTCCCCGTCCTATATACCCCAAAATTCTTAATTTTCCCCCCCAAAATTTCCTCCCATTTACTAAAACTTTCCCCAGCGAAAGGAAAGAGGAAAGCATCAAGGAAGCTTAAATGCGATTTTGGGCTATATATTCTTAATTCATTCTACTTTTTTTTTTATGTATCATCTTCGTCGCCCATCAAAGATCAAAATCTGGTTTCGCTTCGTTGCTCGTTCATCGGATCAGTCATGGCAGACGCGGTAACCTTCTTCTTCTTTCTTTATTTTTTCCCCGATTCTCCATCTATTTTCCAAAAAAATTCCAGAAACCAAAATTTGATTAACGATTCCCTTAATTGATCTAAAATTTATTCATTGTTTCCTTATATATTTAATTTAATATGGGTCACTTCTTTTGATTTTTCAATACTTTCTGTTATAAAATTTCTAGGTTTTATTTGTGAATGTTCTCATTCCTTGCCAACGCTTGAACAATTATATTTGACCTCGAAGGCGTTCATTGTACTGATAATATTATTTGTCTAAAAGTGAACTTTTCATTGTAGGGGTTGCGATTTTATCTCACTTGAAAATTTGTTGTTTTTTGGCCAAAATTTTCCGGGCCTTTTATATGTCTAGATTTTGCAAGAAAATTGGCTTATTTACTAATTATATAAAATACAAAATGAAGGCATCTTTTCATAGGTTATTATTGAAGGAAGATGGAGACAGAGCAACTTGGGAATACCCATTCGCCATTGCTGGCATCAATGTATCTTTTATGTTGATTCAGATGTTGGATTTATATTCAGGTTTTCTCAAAAATTTTAAACTATCTTTCTCATTCATGTACCACATGTTTGCTAAAAAATTAAGCTCAATATAACAATATGTTACACAATTATAGTTTCAAATTAAGTTTTTCTAAGTCCTTTTTATCTGCAATTTTCATTCTCCTGTAATTGTTGAGTGTCCTCTGATATTCTCATGAAAACAATCGTTGTAGATTCAATGGACTATTCATGTGGTAGACAATCTTTCATAATGATATTTTCATTGATCTTATCCTATATATTTTTCAATTATTTGCATGGAGGTCAATAGTTCAAGTTTCTGAATGGTCTGCCAGGTCTAGAGGATCTTTTTGGTTAGAATGCAAACATATTTTATAGTTTAAGATCCATAGTAAAAATAGGTTAGCTGTTATGTGACCTATCCTCTCTTTTCTTTTTTTGCAGAAAAACCAAAAAATCTACCAGGATTAAATTTCCTGAAACTATTAGGAGGTAACAGGACTGAGGATCTCGATAGTTTATGCTCAAGCAACATTGGAATTATGAAACTGATTTTGTTTTCACGATTCTCTGTAAGTGGTCTCAAGATCTGAATGTTTGAAATTTTGCAGAAGATGAAGAAGCCTTCGATGTACTATATTGTATAGCTTTTGAATTGATGGATGCTCAGTGGCTTGCTATGCATGCTTCCTACATGGAGTTCAACGTACTTTCTCTCTCTCGCTCTCTTGTCGCATTCACATCTTGCCAAACTTCCTTCTTTCTATGGAACTCCAAACTAAATGGTTTTTATATTTTAATTTCATACCAGTGCTGCTCCATGTGAAATCATGAACCATCCAATTTGTCCATTTATTTCTTCCTTTTCCTTTTTCTGTATGTTGACTGAACAGGAAAAGATGCTTTATTAGTTTATGGGGAAGTCATTTTTAAACAGAAAAGCTTATGAAAGGATTTATAAGCAACCATTGCACCCAATTGGACCAATCTACCCCCACTCCCTCTCCCCAAACCCCGCACTTTCTTTTGTCCTCTCGAGCTGGCTCCTTGAAGATTCCTTTCTAGAATCTTAATGTATTGCTTGATATCAATCATTTGGATCACCTATTCTTGTTGAATGAGTCATTTCAATTTTCAACCCCTAATTCTCTAGTATTTTTGTTCTTGCAGGAGGTTTTACAAGTAACACGCACACAACTACAGAGAGAACTGTCTTTGGACGATGTACATAGAATCTGTGATTTACCACCACAATCATTATACAAGTAGCTCTGCTATCAACAGTTCTTTGAAGCCACTAAAAAGATGGTCATTTTTGGACAATTTTGCCAAATGGTGGGAATTTTCCTAATTTAATGGCTAATGTAATCTATGGAGGGTTTTAGTCATTTTAGCCAGGTTTGTGTGCTAAAATAGACAGAACTGAAGCTTAAAACCGTTGAGGTTATGAAGGCAGGTGATCAAGTCTAGGTATATTATCAGACAGGGATAGATGGAAGTGGTAGTGCTCTTAAGCAATAGCGAATACACTATAGGTTTCACAAGTTTCTATACTTTCAAGCCACCCGCATGCATGAGAATACTAACAATCTCAAGTTATGGAAATAGTTTACCATACTGTTGCCTTTGCTGTTGGTTCTTTTCATGCATATGCAAAAAGCTTCAAGAATTTTGATTCCTTAACTCTCTCAGGTTTTCTATTGGAATCACAGTAATTCTTTCTATTTCCAAGTTCCTGCTCCAGTTGGTGGCTTTATAATTTTCAGATTGCTCGTCTTAATCGATCATCTTTGAAACCTCTGAATCATCGATCGTCTGTCCAAAATATTGAACAAAGAGGATTTGTTGGAAGCATAGATTATATTCCGTCTCTTTAGTATGCGACTTTTAAGTGCTACGCCATCATCCATACTAATCTATAAAATATAGTTTTTTTGGGGGGGGAGATTGGACGTTAAGGTTGTTGAAAATGGTATGAACGTCGAATTTATTAAAGTACATAAGTGATGTGAGATTTATGGTTCCTCTGGGATCATATGATGTCTTTCTCCACTTCGTCAAAGGTTTAGTTTTCTTTTTCGCTTTGACCATTTGAACATTGCAGTTTATCAGTAACGGCATTTTATAAGTTGAAGATTTGCACCTTTCCAAGTTGGTGACATAAACACATACAATTGATTAAATTATATATTTTTATATTGAATTTTTGGTGTTTTTATAATATTATTTTTTTAATTTTTCATGACTTTTAGCGGCGTTTTTGAAAACAAGCGTCGCTAAAAGTATAATAATTTTTATTTTTATGATATTTAGCGGCGTTTGTGTTAAAAGCGCCATTAAAGTCATACTTTAGCGGCGTTGTGGGAAAAGCGCTAAAAGTCATCTTTAAAAGCGTTTGTGGAAAAAAGCGCTAAAAGTTATCTTTTAGCGGCGTTTGTGGAAAAAGCCGCTAAAAGTCATGCTTTTAGCGGCGTTTGTGGGAAAAGCCATTAAAAGTCATGCTTTTAGCGTTTAGGAAAAGCAGCTAAAAGTCATGCTTTTAGCGGCGTTGTGAAAAGCGCCATTAAAAGTCATGCTTTTAGCGGCGTTTGTGTGGCGCCGCTAAAAGTCATGGCCTTTAGCGGCATTTTTTCTCATAAACGCTAAATTTTATGCGCCTCTTTTAGCTGCGTTTTGTGTGGCGTTTAAAGCGCATGAAATACTTTTAGTGGCGCTTAAAACGCGCTTAAAAGCCTAAAAAAACGCCGCTAAAAGTCCAAATTGCTGTAGTGATTTCTCATTTATAGCGGTATTTTTCAGAAAGCGCCGCTAATTCCACTAATTCCCTAACGTGAAACGAAGTCATTTACTGCATATTGTTATTGAAATTTTGCGGTGTTTATAGAAAACGCCATTAAAATTTTTTTCTCTGTCATGAAACGTCATCGTCTGAGGCAAATGGGTATTGTAACTTGGCGGCGTTTCTTACAAACGCCACTAAATATTTAATACTCTAAAATGAAAGATGCCGTTTGAGCCTAATTGGTATTGCAAATTAGTGGCTTTTATAAAAATCGCCACTGAAAATTTAATTGCCTCTTCTGAAACGTCGTCGTTTAAGGCAAATGGTTATTGCAATATTGCGGCGTTTTTTGAAAATGCCACTAAAAATTTTAAACGCTGTACTGGAACTACGTCGTTTTTGTGAAACGTAACAACTTTGCGGGGTTTTTTGCAAAGTGCCACTAAAACTTTTTCCTCCTGTAATGAAACGGCGCTGTTCGAAAAAATTTTAATACATTTTAGAGGCGTTTTTTGTCCTAGTGCCGCTATAGCTCCAACCTTTTGTGGCGTTTTATTTTTAGCGCCAATAATGTATATCTTTAGAGGCTTTTTTTTTTCCCAAACGCCACTAAAAACGCGATAAAAGTTAAATTTCCTGTAGTGAATACATTATCCGATATAAGTCTTCCTGGCACAAAAGCACTCTATGCTTCATCAATACATTTATTAATAACTCCTCTAAATCTGTTTGCTATAGCCTTTGCCAATATTTTATAAATAACGTTGCATAAACTAATCGGTCTAAAATGTGTCATATTAGAAGGGTTGGTGATTTTTGGGATAAACATAATACGTGTTGAGTTTATTAAACTAACCTCCATATTTCCATTCAAAAGATGTAGACAAAAAGAGATGACATCATTCTCAATGATATTCCAGCATCTTTGATAAAATAGGGCTGGAAATCCGTCTTCCCCTGGTGCCTTTGTAGATCCCATTTCGGACAATGCCTTCGAATTTCCTCGCCAGTATATGGCGCTATGGGCTTTCTATTATCTTCCTCGAATATACAACGATCAATATCCAAAAGTAAGTGCTCATTGATTTTCGTTTTCCCTGCTATGAATAAATTCTGAAAATAGGCCCGTGCAATAACCTCTATTTCCTAAAAGTCTTCTGTTTCCCCTCCACTTTCATTTTGTAGCTTAATAATCTAATTTCTCCTCCGTCTCTGTGTTGCTAGGATATGAAAAAAGTTGTATTTCTATCTCCGGATTTCAACCAGTTCAATCGAGCCCTTTGCTCCCAGTAATATTCATCCTTTTCAATATCAAAGTTTAGCTGAATCTTCGTGTCAATCAACTCAGCCAAATTCCTATCATCCCTTTCAGCTTTTACTAAGTTTGATAATTTTATTGTTAAGACCTGCTTTCTCCGCTTTTTGTTTGTTCGTATTTGTCCAGCCCATTTTTTCAAGCCCTTTCTTAAGAAATCCAACTTTTGCAATATGTCTCCTGCTGCCATTCCCCATATGTGTTTGACTTTATCAACAAAAGAATCCTCCAATGTCCACCAAGCTTCAAATTTAAAACTATTTCCTTTTCACCTTTCATCTTCTGTTTTGGTAACGACTAAAAGAGGACAATGATAAAAAAAAGAATGAACCAGATATTGAATTTTTGCCTCGAAAAACATTAGCATCCATTTTGCATTGGCCACTCCCCTATCAAGTCGTTCTTGTATGTTTGTATCTGGTAAATTTCCTCTCTCCTAAGTAAACTACCTACCAGAAAACCCCACATCATTTAATTGGCATTCCTCTAATGTTTTTCGAAACGATTCCATTCTTCTTTCATCTCTAGGCAGACCTTCCTTTTTTTCAAACCCATACATAATTGCATTAAAGTCTCCACATACAAACCAAGGTATATCTTTATCATGACAAAGATTTTTCAAAACAACTCATGAGTCTTCTCTATCTTGAGCATATGGGGTTCCATAAAAACCTGTAAATCGCCATTTGTCATTAATTTCAGTATCTTCCACTATCAAGTCAATATGTCTTTTGAAAAGACTTTGAAGCGTGATATTAATATCATTTCTCCATGCCAAACACAATCCTCCTCTAGTACATTCCGAACCAACTTCAATGCCATTTACAAAACCACAGCTCCATCGAACTTTCTCCATCTGTATTCTACAAAGTTTAGTCTCCATAAGGAAGACTATTTAGGGATTATAGATCTTCAGCGAATGCCGAAATCTTTGAATTGTCTGTGATCTCCCCAAACCACAGACTCCACCTTAAGATTTTCGTTATGCCCGGTCGGCTTGCCTCTTGGCAGTCGCCGATGATAAATGATTTGGTTCCACCATTCTCCTATTTTTGGACAGTATCTTACTAACTTCATCTTTTCCTGATAAATCATCAATTTCACCTCTAGATCTCTTCTTTCCCTCTTCTCCTATTAATGATGTGTCCTCCATATCATGGTCCATCGTAGTGAGGATCTAATCTACCAATACATTTTTCATCCGTTAGCCAAAAACTGATGATCCCCTTCTAAACTAAAGCCAAGAACTGGATCCACAATCTTTTCAAATCCCTTTTTATTTACCACTTTCCACTTTCCACTTTCCACTTCCCATTCCTTATTCCTCTATTATTTTCACCAATTCCTCCCATTGTCCTCATAGTTAATTATTTTAGTTGCATAATAAATCATGAATGAATTTTATATATCATAAACATCAATTTAAAATATGATAAATATTTTATAAGAAGTGGTTCAAAATTTATAAATTATATATATTTTTATGTTATTAAATATTTTAATATTAATTTATTAATATTTATATTATTAAATTGATGGATAATTTGTATAAATATGGTAAAAAATAACCGAGAAACTAGGTTAAAACTCTAAAAATTTATTGATCTACGTTATTTTTGGAGAGAGAAAGGAAAACACGTTATACATGGAGCGTTTTCACTGACGCATTTTTACTTAAGTAAAAATTATTATTATTATTTTCTTGCAATTGGAAATTAGAAGTTTGTAGATTGATTTTTATCCATGTTTGAGATAGATTGTAACATCCCAAAGTTGGGCCTAGTAGGATTGGGCCCATTGGGCTTTAGGCGTAGGGGTGTTTAAAATTTTTGAGAATAAGAGAACGCTTTAGTGCTAGTTGAACCTATTAGGTGAGTGATTTTGAAAGGTTAGAGGGTTTCTATGAAGTCCCAGGTTCAAACTTTGGCTTTAGGAAAATTTTGGTTTTAGGTGAAAAAAAACCTTGGGAGTTGGTAGGTAGACTTTAAGAATAAAATGTGGGGAAAAATGACAAGTGGAGTGTGTGGTGTAGTGGCAAAGTGACACCATTTAAGGAGCAAGGGGGTGATGCCACAAGGAAGGAAGGAGGTCCAAGGTTCAAGTCTTGGTGCTTGCATTTTAGTTTTCTTTTTAAATGGACTCTAGAATTTTGCCATAGGGTTATATTTAGTTGCGCATGATTTTAGACACAAGAAGAGTTGGTGGCTTAGTGGCAAGTGGCGTGAATTGGCTGATGGGAGAGCTTGGGTTCGAATCTCATGACAAGCAAGGGAGTATTTATTTTGTGGATTAGACGGGAAGAGTTTGAGTTGGATTTAAACTCTACTGACGGAGGGATCCCACATCGAAAAGATACAAATAAGGAAGGTGAGAAACTAGCTATATATAGAGCTGCCTAAGAGGAGAAGAAGCATACTTGGTTGGCATTGGGCATAAGAGTGCTCGGAGCGCGGTCTAGCAGCTTCAGATTCTATCAGGTGTGCAACTCTCTTTCTACTCTAGTTGTAGAAAGCAAGAATGTCGAAGTCTTGGAGTCACGGCAAAAGTAGCCACATGGGCATGCGAGCGCACGTGTGGGGTTTTAACGCGATAGTTGAGGCCATCCGTAGTGTTCTTGTGGGTTTAGGCTGTTGGGCCACGTTGGCCCGAAAGGGGACAAGTAAGACCAATGGGCTGGGGGCCCATATGAGTAAATTGTATTATTGAGTAGTAGATAGTGAACTAGACTATGTGAATCTCATATATGTGGCTAGGTTTGGGCTGAATGGGCCACACGAGTGTGTGGGCCCACTTGGCCGAGAATAGGCCTTAGGCCCATTCGCATCATTATCTCTGTTTAGAATACTTGAGTCATTCGAGGCGACAGTGGACCTTCTGTTGGGTCGTTAACACCCTGATATGTAAAATTACCGAAATACCCCTAGTTTACAAAATTACCGAAATACCTTTAGTTTATAAAATTACTGAAATACCCCTAGCTTGCAAAATTATCGAAATACCCCTAGCTTATGAAATTATCGTTTTACCCCTAAATAATAAAATGACCGTTGTACCCTCGTGGTAGTACTAATGTTGTCTGTGTTAATTGTATGGTTGATTATGTTCGAGATGCACTGCATACATGGATTAGTTATGAGTAGAATTATCGAATTACCCTTAGTAGGTAAATTACTGAAATACCCTCGGTAGGTAAAATTACCGTTATACCCTTTGAGGTTGATTAGCGTGATTGTGTGTAACTTCTTACACCATTTATAGTCTTGATAACATATATATTTATGTAAATTCTGTTAAATGCCGAAAACTCAGTATGGCTATTGAAATCCCCATGGAGGGTAAAGACAATTCATTAGGTTAGTGACTTCTGTGATATTAATAGATGGTTCTGATGAGATGACATGTTATATGTGATGGGCATCCTATACATGCATGCCTGAAACTGTTGAAACCATATATCAGTATCTTATACTTGCATGGGGTTAGGATTGTGATATTAAATGGAAAGTGTTGTAGTGGCTCTGCCATGATCTATTGTAGTGGCTCTGCCATGATTTGTTGTAGTGGTTTTGCCACGATCTGTTGTAGTAGCTCTGCCATGATCTGTTCTGGTGACTATGTCACGATTCTGACGATGAGTAGCTAACTACAGCACGACTGCCATCGATGGTGTGTAGCGGTGAGGGTTGATTGTAGAAATCCCCATTGGTGTGATTGGCAGGTACGGGTGGTGTGTAGCGGATGGAAAATTAGGTTACTGGGTTTACATCGCATTGCATACATGATCTCTTCGTGACATATGATATGGGTTAAGGCTCAACCGAGGCTATTTTGGGCTAAGACTCAATTGCCACCGTTACTGTAATGGGCTTCGGCCCAGATTATTGCGATGCATATTCTTACCGATGAGGGTTGTGCACACTGAGTATTCGTAAACTCACCCCTCTTTTTATTAAATGTTTCAGGTGATTCCCAACGATTGAGGATTGAGAGCCGTGGAGGACTTGGGGTGGCTATACATCGCAGATACTACTCGTGAACTTTAGTAATTTCAATTTTTGCCTTTTCTTTTAGATTATTTATTTTGGGTTAATATTTTATAATAAGGCCATTGGTTTATTTTTTCTAAGTTTTCATTTATAACTGTTAAACTTATAAATACGGGGTTTTTTTAAAACATTAGCAATCGTTTTCTAAAATATCATGTTTACGCAACGATGCAAGTTTAACTTTTATAATGTAGCAGCTTTTTCAAAATAATAATAACTTTTAAACAGTTATTTAGTAAATCATATTTTTCTCAATCAAACAACGAACTCGGAGTTCAAAAATCTGATAAAACTTTTCTAAACAATTGCTTAGCTTTTCAACTTCCTTCAATGTGACATGTCAAATTCGGGCCTAACTTCTAGGTCGGGTTTGGGGTGTTACAATTATGGTATCAGAGCCTAGGTTACAAAACTCGACTGTGGAATGGGTTCAAAAAAATGTTTTTTCAAAGTTATTTGAAATTTGGTTTAGAGAAAAAAGTATCTTTATTGGAAGTATGACACCCGAATCTCTGGCACCAAAGTCCCCTTACTTATTATTATAATGATAGTAATTATTCTGTGTATGTTTTGGATGTGATGTTTGAATGGAAAATTTTTATGTATGAGTGTTAAATATCTGTTTGCTTCTGTATTAGATATTTGGTTGTATGAAGAGGTTCCAAGCTTAAGTTAGAAAGTGTATTCCTATTTTAGAATCAGAGTGCACAGCGTGAGTGTAGTGTTGTAGGTTAGGATGTGCGATTTGTTTTATAATGAAAATTTTGAGGACGAAATTTCTTTAAGGAGGGTAGATTTGTAACATCCCAAAGTTGGGTCTAGTAGGATTGGGCCCATTGGGCTTTAGGCGTAGGAGCATTTAAAATTTTTGAGAATAAGAGAATGACTTTAGTGCTAGTTGGACCTATTAGGTGAGTGATTTTGGAAGGTTAGAGGGTTTCTATAAAGTCCCGGGTTCAAACTTTGGCTTTAGGAAAATTTTGGTTTTAGGTGAAAAACAACCCTGGGAGTTGGTAGGTAGGCTTTAAGAATAAAATGTGGAGAAAAATGACAAGTGGAGTGTGTGGTGTAGTGGCAAAGTGATGCCACTTAAGGAGCAAGGGGGTGACGCCACAAGGAAGGAAGGAGATCCAAGGTTCAAGTCTTGGTGCTTGCATTTTAGTTTTCTTTTTAAATGGACTCTAGAATTTTGCCATAGGGTTATACTTAGTTGCTCATGGTTTTAGACACAAGAGGAGTTGGTGGCTTAGTGGCAAGTGGCGTGAATTGGCTGATGGGAGAGCTTGGGTTCGAATCTCATGACAAGCAAGGGAGTATTTATTTTGCGGATTGGACGAAAAGAGTTTAAATTGCATTTAAACTCTACTGATGGAGGGATCCCATATCGGAAAGATACAAATAAGAAAGGTGAGAAGCTAGCTATATATAGAGCTGCCTAGGAGGAGAAGGAGCATACCTGGTTGGCATTGGGCATAGGAGTGCTCGGAGCGCAGTTTAGCAGCTTCAGATTCCTATCAGGTGTGTAACTCTCTCTACTCTAGTTGTAGAGCGGCAAATGCCGAAGTGCCGGTCACGACAATAGTAGCCACATGGGCGTGCGAGCTCACGTGTGAGGTTTCAACGCGATAGTTGAGGCCATCAGTAGTGTTCTTGTGGGTTTAGGCTGTTGGGCCACATTGGCCCGAAAGGGGACAAGTGGGCCCAATAGGCCGGGGGCCCATATGAGTAAATTATATTATTGAGTAGTAGATAGTGAACTAGACTATGTGAATCTCATATATATGGCTAGGTTTGGGCTGAATGGGCCACACGAGTGTGTGGGCCCACTTGGGCCGAGAATGAGCCTTAGGCCTATTCGCATCATTATCTCTGTTTAGAATACTTGAGTCGTTCGAGGCGACAGTGGACCTTCTGTTGGGTCGTTAACACCCTGGTTTACAAATTACCAAAATACCCCTGGTTTGTAAAATTATCGAAATACCCTTGGTCTGCAAAATTATCGAAATACCTCTGGTTTGTAAAATTACCGAAATACCCCCAGTTTGTAAAATTACTAAAATACCCCTAGCTTGCAAAATTACCGAAATACCCCTAGCTTGTAAAATTACCGTTTTACCCCTAAATAATAAAATGACCGTTGTCAGTCGTGGTAGTACTAATGTTGTGCGTGTTAATTGTATGATTGATTATGTTCGAGATACCTTTGCATACATGGATTAGTTATGAGTAGAATTATCGAATTACCCTTGGTAGGTAAATTACTGAAATACCCTCGATAGGTAAAATTACCGTTATACCCTTTGGGGTTAATTAACGTGATTGTGTGTAACTTTTCACACCATTTATAGTGTCTTAATAATATATATATTTATGTATATTCTGTTAAATGTAGAAAACTCAGTATGGCTATTGAAATCCCCGTGGAGGGTAAAGGCGATTCATCAAGTTAGTGACTTCTGTGATATTAATAGATGGTTCTGATGAGATGACATGTTATATATGATGAGCATCCTATACATGCATGCCGAAACTTGTTGAAACCATACATCAGTATCTTATGCTTGCATGGGGTTGGGATTGTGATATTAAAGGGGAAGTTTTGTAGTGGCTCTGCCATGATCTGTAGTAGTGGCTCTGCCACGATCTGTTGTAGTGGCTCTGCCACGATCTATTCTGGTGACTATGTCATGATTCTGACGATGAATGCATTAAGCGTAGCATGCTTGTCATCGATGGTGTGTAGCGTTGAGGTTGATTGTAGAAATCCCCATTGGTGTGATTGGGTGTACGGTGGTGTGTAGCGGATGGAAAATTAGGTTAATGGGTTTGCATCGCATTGCATACATGATCTATTGTGACATATGATATGGGTTAAGGCTCAACCGAGGCTATTTTGGGCTAAGGCCCAATTGCCGCCATCTTGAATGGGCTTCGATCCGGATTGTTGCGATGCATGTTCTTATTGATGAGGTTGTGCACTCGAGTTTTCATAAACTCACCCCTCTTTTATTAAATGTTTGGTGATTCCAGTGATTGAGGATTGGGAGCCGTGGAGGACTCGGGGTGGCTATACATCGAGATATCTGCTCGTGAACTTTAGTAATTTCAATTTTGCCTTTTCTTTTAGATTATTTATTTTGGGTTAATATTTTGTAATAAGGTCATTGGTTTATTTTTCTAAGTTTTCATTTATAATTGTTAAACTTATAAATACGGGTTTTTAAAACATTAGCAATCGTTTTCTAAAATATCATGTTTACGCAACGATGCAAGTTCAACTTTCATAACAGAATAGTTTTTCAAAATAATAACAACTTTTAAAAGGTCATTTAATAAATCACGTTTTTCTCAATCAAACAACGAACTCGGAGTTCAAAAATCTAATAAAACTTTTCTAAACAATTGCTTAGCTTTTCAACTTCCTTCAATGTGACACGCTAGATTCAAGCCTAACTTCTAGGCCGGGTTTGGGGTGTTACATAGATAGACATGGTTATAGTTTTAAGGAATGTTTGTATTTACGGTGATGTCGTGGAGTTGGGTGACCTACAAATTTCATCTGTCATGTGAGTATGGAGCCATCACCCAAGAAGTTGGATCTCCTTGCAACTCAAGGTCCCAATTGACAGTGATCATTATATAGTTTGGGGTTGAAGTGTAATTAGGACTTCAAGTTTACAAAGGTTATGTTGTTAAGAGATGTAGCATAAATAGGGTAGTAGTTGACGGTGGTTATGCGGGCACGTCAACGAGTTTCTCATCAGAAGAGGATGATTTAAAAAACTCAAACATAAATACGAAGAAGAAAAATGTAGTGGCGTTTTAGTACAATCAAGTAATGCATCTTATCCACCACCACCAAAGGTGGTGACCTCGTTATTATAATCTGTGATAGCATTAGGGTGTAACATGTTATACTAACAAGGTCATCGCCTTCGATGGAGATAGACAACACAAATAACTCGGTTATACTAGAAGACCCCTTGCATTTTCCATCCTTGCACCTACGTTTGAATTTTATGAAACATGCTCTTCTGACGAGAAGACTCGTTGTCGGGCCTACATTAGCACCATGAACTACGGCCCCATTTATGTGTAATCCCTTGACAACATAACCTTTGTAAACTTGAAGTTTTAATTACACTTCAACCCGATACGGTATAATCATCGTCAACTTGAACCTCGAGTTGTAAAGTGATTCTGGCTTCTTAGGTGATGGCGCCATACCCACACGGTAGGTGAAATTTGTAGGTTACTGAACTCTATGACACCATCGTGAACCCAAACACAACTTAAAACTATGACTACTTCTCCCTCAAAGCGAGAGAGAAATAAATCTTTAAACCCAAAAAATTCAACATGTGAGAAGAAGAAAAAAATAATTTAGAGGAGATTGAGATGTGGTGAGTAGAGGGATGAAGAATGGGCGCTTATATAAGGGATGGGGAGGGATATAAAGGGAAAAATTTATCTTGGGAATCCCAAATTGCAGGCTCAAAAGCAATCAAGATGGGGTCGTTGAAATGGCCAGAGAGAAAACGCTCCCTACATGGGCATTTTCATTTGACATGGCAGTGAAAATGCTTCCTCCAGGGGATGTTTTTCTCTGACATTTCAGACATGTGGCTTGAAAACTCATCCTGTAGGAAGCGTTTTCATTGCCATGTCAGATGAAAGCACCCCCTGCAGAAAGTGTTTTCTCTCTGGCCATTTCAACCACAAAACTTTATTGCTTTTGAGCCTCCACACCCTGAGATTCTCGAGATAAAGTTGATGGAGGAAAATGTAAAAATCACACATGGAGGATAGCTAATTAAAACACTAACTCATGCAGTAAAAACACTAACTTATTCGTTTATTCATTAATTTTTGCTGTAAAGTAAGGTTGATTGTTCAATTAAATCTAGTGAAAAAATTCGAGTTAATCAAGTTGACGAGTCATTTTTTATCATCCTAACTCGACTTGAATTTTTTCCGAATCGAGTTGAGTGAAATGAAATTCGAGTCGAGTCGAATTGAGTGAAACTGTTTGAGTTAAATTTAAAGATTAAACATGTCAAATTATAATCTTATGCCAGTATAACCAACTCCATATTAGAACACAAAAATTTGGAACCATATATATTTGAAAACTTTTTCAAAGCTAAATAAAAAAATACTTTAGTATGATAAACTTGAATTGTTAATTAACTTTGGTCCCTAAAATTATTATTCTACAAAGATTTTAATTTTTTAAACTTTCTTTATATATTTTTAGAATTTTTGAAATTTTTATAATTTTTACATATAAAATTTGTTATTTTAATTAATCTAATTATTCGAGTTATTCGAATTTTAAATTTTAAATTTACAACTTGATTGTATACAAATCAAACTAATTTAATAAATGTGTTTCGTATATTATAAATAAGTGTACATTTTGGATGTAAAACAAAGTATATAAGAATTACAAAGTTATAGAATAACGTAATCATGGGCATCCCGAATGTGTGCCACAATCAAGTGGGCATCATGCACTCCTAGGGTTTCGTCGAACTATTTGATTTGGCGACTGCTCATCGACTTCGGCTTCACCTTGACGTATACGTTGTTGTTGAACGCTGACTTCGTCTCCCTCCTCCATGGTTGACTACAATCATGTCTTAACCACCCATTGTGGATCCTCCCGAGTTGAGTGGACGGTTCCAAGGATGACCCACCTCGATAGAACAACGATGCTGGGGGTGTTTACGACACTATCGACGAGCCACTATATGGTATCGCATGGCCCGATTGCAGATAGAATGTGGGAATTGAAGGTGATATATGCTTCGATGTTGTTGGTGGGATAGACATGTGATAAGGCATAGCCGATGAAGATCGTGCATAATATATCCATGAAGAAGGTGTTGATGTAGAGAATGATGGGTGTGCTATTATGCTTGCATAAAATAACTGGTGCTGAATGCATTGATATAAGGAAAGATTGTGCGTAATGTGGTGGTTGTGTAAAATAAACCGAAACTAAAGTTGATGATGCCAGGAATGAGTGTGTGTGTTGTGATGGTTGTGTCAAAAAAATGGGTTAAAAGCAAAAATAAATGAACCACATTGATCGGGAGGTTGCACGACAATCGAGTCCTTTGATGTAGATGGAGCAAATGTCGATCTTGCCGCGTCTCCATCTCTCGACCTAGGATTGATGGGCCATTGTCTTGGCCTTCTACGACGACGTTGTCTGCTCCTTTTTTAATCCGACAGTAGATACGACTTGCTATTATGCTTGAACCAATCCATATAATTTAGAGACATTGTCAACTTCGGTGTGAGAAATGGTTTACGTATTGGCAAAAAATCGTACCTACGCTCTCACATCTCGATATACTTGTGAAACGTTGGCCAATTTTCCTAGAGTCTCCCCTGTAAGTTAATCTTGTACAGGTCCTTGAGCTTCTAAGGTGGCGGTGGACTACGTTGCGTACACCTAAACGACCGCATGAATAGGTCAGATCTGTGCATCTCAACGTTACAAAAATGACCAATGACACTTTGACGTGTAAAATGTTGCGATTGGCAAAAAATTCGACCAGAACGCATTCTTAAATCCTCATATCCACATATAGCATCCATACAAACTACATTACGAATTTATAATTTTTAGAACGTCCGTAATATTTAATTTCAAGTGCTAGAATACATATTATATAACTTTGAAATTGATAAACTAAACTCCTCTTTGGTTTCTTGGTCTAGAACTAGTCGAATATCCTCGAGCTCAGTCGGTATACCATTGTGTCTTACAAGGTTGTTCCACCTATTCAAATAATATGTTATTTCAAAATTACAACAATGAAAAATAAAAACAATAATGATATTATGGGATGAATTTTACAATATGAAGACTAGGAATTCGTAAGGGAGTTCCACTTGGGGGTGTAAAAATGGTAGTCAATACCATGCCCACAATTGGAGAAAGAGTATACAACCGTTGATTTTCGCTTTATTTGATATCGTCGCTTGACACATTTCTCGGTACAATGTCGCCAACATCATTGATCCTCAACTAAGTCATCTCAATTCTTTCAAGTCAACTAATAGTAGTAATAGCCACCTCAAATGCACCAGATTGTGAGATTTATCTTACATTAACAGACCCTCGATCAACTTCAAGATGATTGCATGCACGAATTGTTCCTTTTCAACGTTGCTCGCTGAAGCCTCGACAGTTTGGAAGTTATCTTCTGACCATCTTATCTCGATCCGACTACCCTTAAACTTGTTCGGCATCCTTAGCTGTTTCTCACATGTTACACTCCAATCGACATTAACAACTGGCCCCGTAACGACATCCCTATCGATTGGTAGACTGAGTTGTAAACTAACGTCCTTGAATGTAATTGTACACTCACTGCAGGGAAGATAGAGCGTGTGCATCTCCGGTCTCCATCTCTCGACCAAAGCACTGATGAGTAAGGGATCCAATCTAGTCCCCTCGAGCATATAAATTGCGTATAAAAAGCTTGCATCTCGCAAGTGTCCATGAATGACCTTCGGTGCACCTTCGCTTAAATTGTTTATGTACATCTCCAAAATCCAATCTTCGGGTTGAGTATATAAATATAAAAAATTAACAATCTAAATAGTATAATAATTAACTATTTAAATTTAAATAATTTAATAAATTTTCTTACCATTTGCAATTGAACATCAAAGATATGCTTGTCATTCAAACGAATAAGTTGATTTGCCATTTAAAATTTATAAGAAAAGAATAAAATCGAAGAGAATAAAATTCAAAAAAATAACTTAAAAATGATTGAGGATTGAAAATTTGAAATTGAAAATTGAAAATTAAAATTGAAGATTGAAAATATAAAATTGGTTGGGAATTGAAGATTGAAGAAGGAAAATTTAGGAAGGAAGAATGAGTATGGAGTTTGGTTGAAAAGAATGAAGTTTGAATATATATAGGAATTTTTATGGTTGTTGGAGCCCTACTAGCAATTGAAAAAGTTATCGTTGGAATAGTTACTGTTGAACGGAGAAAG
This sequence comes from Gossypium rotundifolium, assembly GCA_025506655.1. Taxonomy (NCBI): domain Eukaryota; kingdom Viridiplantae; phylum Streptophyta; class Magnoliopsida; order Malvales; family Malvaceae; genus Gossypium; species Gossypium rotundifolium. The sequence goes on from CP106734.1 coordinate 35,315,853, forward strand.
GGTCCTACAGGGCGTGTTATCACTTATGTGGCAGTGAAAACGCGCCCTGTAGAACATATTTTCTTTTCTCTCCAAAATAACGTAGATTGATAAATCTTTAAAATTTTAACCTAATTTCTCTAATAATTTTTTTAATATTTTAATATAAATTAACCTAAAATGATTGTTTGAAATATATGCCATAATATCTTTCACGTGCAGTGCACATTGGGTAAAATTAGTAATAAAGAAAACCTAAAAATTAAATTCCTTCTATCTGAACAAGTTTTTATTATCTTTTGATGATAAAGTTTAAACAAATTTTGAATAGTGTAGCTTGAATTGAATTGGATAAGACAATTCAATCAGTTGAATAGAGAATCAATCAAGTTATCGATATGGTGAGACATATAAAATTAGTTAATATAGGCTAATTGAATTGAATTTTATAAAATTTATAAAATTTATTAATAATTTATTTGTTTTGAATTGGAAAATTGGTTTAAAAATGGGCTGTGATATATATTTAGATTTAGATTTAGATTAGATAAAAGAATGTATGATCCAAAATAACCCAATGAACCAAAGCCAAGTGGACCTAAAAATCTTCCTCCAATCTCTCATTTTTTATCCCCTCCAGAATTTATCTTAATTTTCCCATTTTCTCTGAATCTCAATTAATCAATCCACACACTCAGGCAGCCATGGCATCAGCCTCAGCATTGTTAACCCCCATCTTCACCACCACCCTCCAAAACAAAAATGGCAGCCGCTACAACATCGCCACCCCCTCGTTCCAAGGCCTAAGGCCCCTACGCAAGGCCCCCTCCTCCAAGCTCACCCCCATCTCTTGTGGTAGAAAGGTTGGTGGTGTGAAGGCGGAGCTAAGCGCCCCAGTGGTGATAAGCCTAAGCACAGGCCTCTCCCTTTTCTTGGGTCGGTTCGTGTTCTTCAACTTCCAAAGAGAGAACGTGGCGAAGCAAGTGCCTGAGCAAAACGGGTTGACCCATTTCGAAGCGGGTGACACTCGAGCCAAGGAGTATGTTAGCCTCCTGAAATCCAACGATCCGGTGGGATTCAACCTGGTGGATGTTCTGGCTTGGGGATCCCTGGGTCATATTGTTGCTTACTATATCTTGGCCACCTCCAGCAATGGCTATGATCCCAAGTTCTTCAGTTGAACAATCTTGGTCTTAGTTTATGTGTTTATGTTTTACAAGATTATCCCTTTGTAATTTGTATAGTTAAGTTTCTGGGTTACTTTGGAGTGTATGTTAGTTTTCTAGGTTGATAATTTCATCTATATAACTAAATATCCCAATTTAGCAGTTTATTGAAGTAGAAGATTATTTACCAAATAAATTATAACACAATAATCAACCGCATGCGTTGAACCACCATGATGTCTTTGGAGTTATTTTCTTTCCAAATAAAAAAACTTCCCTACATTTTTGGCAGTTTGAGGCGTAATTCATGTAAATCCCACTCATCCAAGCTACAATAAAAATTTTCATGTAAATTCTTATTTTTAAAATAATTCGTAAGTTTTATTGCGGGAAGGAAGATCATGTTCTAATAAACCCTCAAAAAAATTCAATTAACTAAAAATTAATATTTTTAATCTAAATTTGTTAAACACATTTGATAACGAAAACTATTAAATATATTTTTAATAAAATGTAAAAATAAATTTAATTTTTATCAAACAATATAATTATATTTCGTATTTAATGTTAAATAATTATTTATTCACTGATATATCAAATCTATATATTTTTTTACAAGCTACCACTTCCAAATTAAATATTTTATGGCAGTATATTATCATTTAAGGGTTAGGGATTTTCAGATTTTCATTTATTTTCCTCTCTCCTGTACGAACAAAATACCAATCCTTCTTATTTATTTTATAAAGACTTGCTTTAGCTTATAATAATATTCTATACCAACTTTACTGTGTTCTTAGTGTTAATTTAATTAATCAATATATTAATAGGGTAACAAGCAAGCAAGCATACCATTTGAATAGCCAAAAAAAAAAAAAAAAAAAAAAAAAAATCGAAAATCACCCCAAACTGATTTACCTTTGTTTTAGAGTTTAGAGTCTAAAAATGTCTGAGCATCAAGAGCAGAGTGAGAGTAGAAATGGGCACGCCAACATGTCTCGCTATCCCTCTCCTACTGCTACCTATGAGGATGTTATTCAAAGTCCTGACCTTTTCTGGGAAAAGCTCAAAGCTTTTCACATATCTCTCGGCTTCAAGTTCAAGTATCTCTCTCTCTCTTTATTTTTTATAACAATTCCTACCAATTCCAAACCAGATTTCCTTTCCCGGGTCTTCTTTTTCTTGCTTTCTAACTGCTTATTTTGCAAGAGTAGGATTTAGCAGATCCTTGTATTTTATGTTTCAACTCTCTCTCTTTTTCGTTTTTCTTTGCAATTTTTTAGTTCCTCTACTTTGGCTTTAGGGGTTCTGGAAATTGTTAGAGGATGAACCGGTGTTCCTATTATTTGCATTTATTATTGCATCATCTGTCTGCAACACGAGCATTCTGTGTGCTTAAAGAAAATGTTTTCCACTTTAACAGTTTAATTTGAAGTTCCATTGTTGTAATTTTCCCCAGTTCCCTTTTTCTTAGATTGCATGCGGGGTTTTGACTGACTATTTTTGTAGATGTAAAGGCTTTGATGAACATAGCACTCACCGAGTCTTTTGCTTGTATATAGCTGCAAATCGCAACATTTTCTGCTGGCATTTTCTTTATTGAAAAATGAAACAACCGAACAAGTAAACCTTTGCTCTTTGAGGGAGGACCGCCGCCAATCCTGCTTGTTCTTTCTTTATTTTAACAATCACATTTACTCTAAGATTAGATTCAGTTGTGTTTAGTTCTACTATGCATAGATCCTTTGAGTATGGCATCAATTATATGGCTATAGTGAATGCTGCTGCTTTCTTGTTACTTATTGCTTAATATTCCTATTCTCTTCTTTGATATGAAGTTTTAACCTTTAGTAATCCGCGAACTTCATTTACTTGAGATATTATGTAGAAATATTCATGCATGAACAAACAATAGGCTGGGGTTCCTTTTTCTTTTTCGTTAACTCTTTTAAAGTATGTACCACTTGACTTGTTAAAGAGAAACTGGGGGTTGGGAAATAATTAAAACAGATAGGGAAAGGAAAATACTACCTAGGTTATATTATCTTCTGGTGTTTTGGTTGGATAGGGTTCCTGTTGTTGGAGGAAAGGCTCTGGATCTGCATCAACTCTTCGTGGAAGTCACATCACGTGGAGGTCTCGAAAAGGTATTAAAAGTTTTTTAAAATTTCTCAGGTTATCGACACATTGAGTTGGTCCAACCTGTTAGTCCATTTATTACAGCCCCTCTGAAAGGAAGTTTATTTTCCTTTCCTATTTAAGTTTCCTTCAAATGGTTTACAGGTAATAAAAGATCGCAAATGGAAGGAAGTGATTGTGGGCTTTAGATTTCCTACAACCATTACGAGTGCATCTTTTGTTTTAAGGAAGTATTATTTATCATTGCTTTATCACTTTGAGCAAGTCTATTACTTCCGTAAACAACTCTCTTCAGTCTCAACCCCAGGTATTTGAAAACTGTACTCCTTTTTTTTTCTCTGATGAAAGCATCCTTGGCTTCTGAAGAAATATTTATTGCTTGTAATTTATATATATTTTTTAACTCTATTCTGGCAGGCACTGCCAGTGGGAGCCTTGTGACTGGATCTGCAAACGCAATGGAAGATGCCTCTACAAACCAATTAACAGCTGTTGGTATGTTTAACTACCTATTTATATGAGGGCTCCGATTACGATGGCGGCTATATTGTTTCCTTAGACTTGTTTGCCTTCAGATGAAAAAGTTATTTCATTCAATATTCACTGGAATGATATCGGTATCTCTAGTCTACATTCATTACTAGATATTTCTAGACTTATTAGAGTTGTGTAGCCATGTTTTTGACAATCCAATCATATTTGGTAGCCATTATAGTTGCAATTTTTAGTGAAGAGAAATTTATGATACATTTTAAATGAAAATCATGCATTACAGTGGCTTTTCCCTTAAATAGTTATGGATCTTCAATTGAATTTCTCAGCATTAGTGATTTAACAAATATTTTCAAAGTAAATTGCTGAGTGATTGAGCTTCTAGAATGTCTGTTTAACTATGAATGCTTTGTTTGCAGTCAACAAAGAAAAACTTGAGATAAAGTAAGGATTTCATGGGGTAGTTGTAGTTGTGATTTATACCAAAATTTTCATATCCTTTATGTCTATTTTGTATACCTGTTTGCAAGTGTGTGAATTTAGCTGTCTTAGTAAATGAGGGTTCTTACCATTCTCATACAAGCAGGAACTCAGGAGTTGCAGATTGGCAGTTCCGTGACGGGGATCATTGATGGAAAATTTGATAATGGCTATCTGGTTACAGTTAGGTTGGGGTCTGATCAATTTAAAGGTGTCCTATATCATATCCCCCAAATGCATCAACTGTCTCAAAGTTCAAATACTTCAGATGTACCTCCTCGACGCCGAAAGAGATCCCGGTTAGCACAGGACCCATCCAGGACAAAATCAAACAGGAGTGGTTATAATCATTTCTATGCTGAGCATTATGCTCAACTCAAACCTATGTACCACGGGGAAGAGAAAGTCATCAGCAAGAAAATTGGGAACTTATGGAGCAATCTGACAGAGGCCGAGAAACAGGTGGGAGTAGTATATCCTTTGTCTGCGTTTGTATATGTGTGTGTGTGTGTGTGCAGTTTGAATCCTGCATTGTTTCATTTGACCATTGGAGCTCTCTTAAAACGACATTTCTTGATTGTGATGTAGGTTTATCAGGAGAAAGGGATGAAGGACGAGAGATACGGAACTGAAATGTTGGAATATCGATCTTCCCATGATTCGACACCTCAATAGCATCTGATGAGTTGGTCGTTAGGAACTAAATGATGGGGTTGTCAACCCTCCCTCAATGTTTGTTTGTTTGTTGTTGCTCAACTTTTCCCTTGAAAACTTTCTGTATGAACAGATTATCTGAACCCTGTCCCTTTGCTCAGACTTTGGGTGATCAGATGGAAGATCTTTGTAAAATGTGGTTATATTAATCGATCAGAATGCTAGAAGCTTAGAACAGTACATAGTGCTTTATGATATAAGAATATAAGAATATAGTGATGTTAAAAAATACAGAATCTGGAAGGCGTATGATATAAGATCATAGTGATGTCGAGAAAAGAAGCTCAAATAAAAAATGAAAAAGGTTTCCACTTTTAATCAAGTTGTGGTATTTAACCAATGAAATCTTACATTTTGGATCATTGCCTAGACAGTAGAATACACACATACACTCACAAAAAGAAAGGGCCTATTTTCCTTAACTCAGGTGGGGACAACCACCCCTGAATGGATTGACAACTGCAAAATAAGGAATAAGAACACTAAAACCAGTAATACAAGTTGTGTAAAAAAACATGACATAACCTTGCATACTCTTCCACGCATCTGCAAAACCTCTTCCACATCTAAGATGTTTCCATGATATTTTTCCAACTCCTCCGCTTGTTTCTTTAGCATTACAGCCTTGCTTTCTACCTCTCCAAGCTTATTCAAGATCTGTTCTTGCTCCAAAACCAATGATGTTTGCTCTTCAACTACTGTGATTTGATTGCCTACTGAAACTTTCAACTTCTCTATTTCCCAGGTTAGAACTAGAAATTCAATTTCAGCCTCCATTTTCTTTTGAAAGAGGCCCTCAAGGTCAAGTTCCATTTCTCTATATTCATCTTGTTGCGACTCTGCAATGCTTCTTGATTCTTCCTTCCATGACAAGCTACTCTTCACACTAGTTTTCAGTTCAGAAATCTTTGATTCCTTCACCTGAAGTACGGACCTTGCTTCCTCCAGTTTGCTCTCCAAATAATTTACTTTGTGTGTTAAGGTGAATACCTGAGTTTCCAAGGAACCTGAAGCACTTTTTGTGATCTTTTCAGAAGCTAATTGGTCAGAGGAGCTAGTTTCGTGGATTTCCTCATCAGCAAAAGTAGAATCCACATGAACATTGTTAATGTTAACTGAACCATCACGTACAGGTTCCTTGCCTATCTCTACTAGCTTCTGTACTTCTGTATGTGAAAACAAAAAAGGACATAGTCAGCAATTATGCTAGCAAGAAATGACCAGTACTTCATAGGCGATAAAAATTTTACTTCACCAAGAATGAAACATTTATGTTATAGTCCAAGACGACTCCACATGATTAATGGTAACCATCAAATAACCATGAAGCATTGAAGACAAGCAAAATAAATGTGGCAATGTCATTGTAACATTAACCACAAACCAGCAAAAATCATTGGTGTGATTCTCAATATGAACTAAACATAATCTTACTGCTTCTCTGACTACAGTTTCTTGCCAAATTTCCTTTTCTAGGTCAACCTTATTCCTGATGCAATCGGACTTCCCCAGATACTTACCATCACTATCAATTGTTAATTATTAATAAATGCCTCAATAACTTAATAATATAAAGTTCACTTATGCTATTCGCATTAGCTTTTTACCCTATGTTGAGTGCTGCCCTACTTGCCCCTTAAGATGCTTGTTCTAGACTTATCTAAGACTATCTGATACCAGTTCAGCCTAGGTCATGCACGGAGACTGGTTTTGCAAATTTCCAAGTTCCCTTAATAATATAAAGCTCCCTTATGCTATTCGCATTAGCTTTTTACCCTATGTTGACTGAGGAATTATGATTAACAACTAAATTCAATATTTCTCCCAACTCTGAAGCAAAGGAGGACATTGTTATCTCAGCTGCAGTAAGTGCATACTAGTGGAAATATCTCAAATTTCAAATAACTCAGCTAAGGAAAATATGAACCAATTAAGAGGATCATCAAGCTAGATTTGCAGAGTATAGGATACAGTACAAATGAGTAGTAAGAATATATAAACAAACCATGAGAAGGTTTATCAAAATTGTAAGGAGTATAATCCACTCACCATTTTCAAGGGCTTCCTGGACAGATTGGAGAGCAAGAATAGACTGGACCAATGGGTCTTGATCTGGTGAAGGCCGATGATTCCCACTTTTTTCTTCTTTGTCCTCCCAAGATAATTCTGCAGCTAAATCTTCAGGTGAAAGTTCCTCGATATCACCTGAATTTTCTTTCCTATAAACAGTTTGAACTTCCTCACTGATCTGGTGGTCGTCTTCATGAGCGTCATCACTATTTTCTCCATCATAATTCATGGGGTTTCCACTTTGCTTTCCATTACTTGTCACAGAAATTGGATGCTGCGTAAAGATAAAGTTGGAGCTTCTTGAGTCAGATTCCATACTAGAATGAGAATTTTCCTTCTCGAATTTGACCCTTACTCCTCTGGCCTTCTTACTGCTTTCAGCATGGCCCTTTCCCTGTTGAACTCTATGACTTGAATTACCCACAATGTTCCCACCTAAATTCTTCATCTGGTTTTTATCATGCATGTACCCCAAAACTGCAGGCAGGTCATATCTCACCTTTGGCATACTGGCTGCTGTTGATGACTTGCTACTCCGGTCCTCACTATTTTCAGAGTCTGTGGCAGAAGCAAAAGCAGCTCCAACAGCAAATATGGATCCAGAAGCAACACCTGTGTTCAACATATTCACAGGTCCAATAGGGGATGCACTATTCTGATTGATCTCAGGTGATGCCCTCTGTTGAGGTTTACTTGGATCCAGATTTGCAGAACCGGTCAAACCTCGCTTCAATATTTTACTGCTGTCCACTGAGGCGGTGGAATCCTTCACAAAGTCTCTCTTGATCCGCCTCCATTTCTTCAAGCCATACCCTTTGGTGGTAGGAGGAGATGACCCACCAGGGGATTTACCTGCTACAAGAGGTGGTGAAAGCATCGGCAGCACAATCTTGGCAGTACCCTTTACATGATTACCAGCTGTCAAAGCATCGGAATTGCCAGTTTGATCGATGGCCGACCTCTGAGTCGGATTATCAATTGTGCACGATCCATTATCTTTACTCTCGCAATCATCACCGTGATTATTCTTCATTTGATCATCACCAACATGAGGTATTGTGTTTTGAGTGGCTTCATTATCCTCAACCAATTCAAGCGCAGAACACTCGCTTCCCAAATCCATAACTGTAAATTGGGTTTCGTACAAGATTTACTCAGATCAGGATCGGGAACTATAACTACCATTCCAACAAAACCATGTCCAAATCAACCAAATTTTGAAAAAAAGAAAATCAACTCAGCTATCATCCTCAATTTGGAAAAAAAAAAGTCAATGAAGTGAAATAAAATCTAAACTCACCCATCATTGGATTATCAATTAATTATCAAATTCGAATACAAATTAAGGAATTCAAAGAGGAAAATGAGCTTACCTTTTCTATAAATATACATATCATGAAAGCACATCAATGAATTAGAAGTGAGAAAAAAGAAAAAAATAGGATGTAATCAATAAAGCTATGCAATTAAAGTCGTACCTTTTATGGTGTCATAGATATATATGTTTTTGAGAAACGGAAGTAAAGGCCTAGAATCGAAGATGAAGAAGGTAAGGGTGAAGGAAATGGGAAACCCTAGACAGTGGTTAGATTTGCAGTTATATTGGGTAGGAATTTACTCAACTTTTTTTTTATTAAGTAAAAAAACAGTGTCATTTAAATTTGGTGTTTTATTTATCCATAGATATAAATATATTTTCTCGAGAAGCAATGTAATTGGTGTAGTAAGTACAAAATATCGAGAATCTCCATTACTTTCTTTTTTCTTCCTAGGCAATGCAAAATTTATTTAAATTGTAACCGTTTTATTTTTTATTATTTAGGATGGATTATGATTTTTTTTGTTGGAATTTTTATTTATAAGTTAAAAAGTTGGTGATATTTTTAATTTACATGGGCATTGTTATTAATACAGGAGTATGTAGGTCCTTTTATTTATAGGTTGGAGAGAAGTTATGGGTAATTTAGACATTGTGTCAAAAAGAACAAATATGACCAGAACTTGTAATGAAGTTGTTTAAGAAAAAAAGAGTTGTTGATGTTTTAACTTGATGTAATTGGTCCAATTGAGAATTAAGAAATTGTGCTAGATACTTATATATGATTTCTAAAATTATCTTTTTTTTTTAAAGAGATAGTTAGATTGTTACAACTGACTTTGTTATTAGTTAGTAGCATTTACTTCTCTTGTACGTGTATATATACACTTCCCATGTATTCCATTTAGTCAAGCAATAATCACAGAGTTTATTCACAAATTTAGTATTTTCATTTTCTTACGTTTAGTATATGATTCTTTCATGGTATCAGTTGCTGGCTCTTAGGTTCTGTTCCGCGCTTGATGGCTACTCCTTCTGCTGATGAGTCCCCCAGAAATTCAGCTCCGGTTCATAGCTCCTCATCGCCTTGTTCCCTAAATGGTGAAAGACCTGTTCGTGGCGTGCAATCCTTTCCTAGACATGAAGCCGTAAAACTTAAGGAAGACATGTATGTTCAATGGCAACATTAGATCAATCTTGTTATTGATGGGTACAACCTTACCGGTTACATCCTTGGTACTCTTCCGATTTTGTCCAGATTTGTGCCTGATAACGAAGGGATTTGGTCTCTAATCTCGACTTTGTTGTGTGTCATTAGCAGGATAAGCTTCTTGTTTCTTGGCTTTATCTACGATTAGCACCGATCTCTTACCGTGTTTTACAGGTACCTCCACTACTTGGGAAGTCTGGAGCACAGCTTGTCATCTATTTGCCTCGATATCTAGTGCTAAGTTCTCTAGGCTGAAACATGATTTACACTTGTTAAAGAAAGGGAATCTCCCATTCAAAAAATACGTGGCTAAGATCAAAGGTACCTATGATCTTCTTGAAGCATCTGGACATCCGTTTCACTACGGAGCAAGTTAATATTGCTCTTGCTGGACTTTCGACCGAGTTTGACTCAATGCTCACCATTACTTCTCTTTCGTCTGAACTTTTGACGATGGAACAACTTGTTGATATTCTGCTAGAGTGTGAACATCGACAATAAAGTTTTGTTTTGGAAATACATATTAAAGTGAATCTGGTCCAAAGCTCGTCTATGTCGAATGCTTTAGTGATGGCTCCATCGTCCGTTCTGTGGATGAGTCTCGGTCGATGGCTTATTCTTTGAGCTTTTATTATAGTCGTGGCCGGAGTTCCTATGCCCGTCCACAATGCTAGATTTGTGATCGTCTTGGCCATCTTGCTCAAAGGTGTTTTTATAGGTTTTATCGGACTTTTGATATACCTCTTGTTCAATCCTCGCCGTTGTTCTCTCCTAGGTTTTCTGATGGATACTCGTCTGCTAGGTTTTCTTGGTTGTATGATGGGAGTTCTATGGCTGCTGCTAACACCTAATGGGTTTCATCCACCTAGGATGTCTTCTGGCTCGGGTGCCTTTTCTACTGGGCCTGCGCCTTCACCGACCCACTCAGCCCACGTGAGTCATGTAAGTTTTCCAGGCGCATCACAACTATGTAGACCCACTAATGTTGGCTTCATGGGGCCCGCTGTTACTGGATTTACAGGGCTTACTACTATGGGTTTCACGGGGCCCTCTTTTCGTCCAGGTGTTGAGCCTGCTCCTCTGTTGGGCTATTCGTTTGTTGGGTTTTCTCCTTCACCGTCTTTGGGCTATAATTCAACTACTGAATCAGGTTCTTGACTGCACATGGATTGCCTCAATCTGCTGGGCCTGTTTCTTTCTAGCATGTGGGCTTGTCGAATAATTCCTCCACTAGGCCAAATCTTCTTGTTTCAGTTGGGCTTGTTAGTGCACCATCTAGTCAGCCTATGATTTTGCTGTATACTTCAACTAAATCTATTTGGTACGCAGACTCGGGTGCCACTAGTGATGTTTGTTAGTCAGCCTCGTTATTAAATAATCTAATGAATATTCAGGTAATATTCCTTTACTTATGGGTGATAGTACACGTGCCCATATTGAACGTTTGGGTTATAGCATGATTTCTACTTCTTATAAATTGTTACATTTAACAAATGTGTTACATGTACCTAAGATTAAGAAAATCTTGTTCTCAGTTTCTCAATTTGCTTGGGATAATAACTTATTTTTCGAATTTCACCTATTTCATTGTCTTATAAAAGATATACAACCTCGAGAAATTTTACTTCGAGGCCACACACATGAGGGCTTATATCAATTTTCTCCGATGCTGTCTTCAGTCAATATGGAATTCGTTCGCGGTGCTAAACTATCTCTTCACAATACAGAATTAGGCATTAAGAACAATTTGTTTGAGTTGTGGCATTGCTAACTTGGATATTCGTCATCGAATGTTGTTAGTTCGGTTTTAAAAACTTGTAATATTGTTGTTGATACAAATAAATTGAATCATGTGTGTTCTAATTGTCAACTAGGGAAGTCACACAAGTTACCATTTGTGGTTTCCACCACCGTGTATTCTTATCCTTTTTATTTGGTTGTTTCTGACCTATGGGGACATGTTTTTATTAATTGTGGGACTAGTTGGTATTATGTTTCATTTTTTGATGTTTGTAGCCAGTTTACATGGTTATTTATTTACAAGAAGTCTCAAGCTTTTGACTATTTTATGAAATTTTAGAAATTAGTGAAAGTTCAATTTGGAAAAGATATAAAGCGATTCTAGAGTGATTGAAGTGGTGAATACCATTTGTTTACTTCCTTGTTAGCTCAGCAAGGCATCCTTCATTGGGTCACGTGTCTACACATATCCGAGCAAAATGGGATTGTCGAACGAAAGTACGGTTATATAGTTGAAATTGGGCTCATGCTTCTTGCTCAAGCTCATTTATCGATGAAGTATTGGGGGTATGCTTTTACATGTGGTTCACCTAATCAATCGGTTACCCACTCCAGTTCTTCAGAATCAGTCTGCATATTTGGTGCTTTATGGTACCACTCTGACATATGATCACCTTTGTTTTTTGGGTTGTTGCTATCCATATCTTTGACCATTTAATTAGTATAAGTTAGAGTATGATCTCAACTGTGTATTTTTCTTGACTATAGTTATCACCAAAAAGATTATCAATGCCCTGCTCCGGATGGAAGGTTGTTTGTTTCTCGGCATGTGGTGCTTGATGATGACCGTTTCTTGTTTTTTTTCTCCTAGTATTCTGACTATGTCTTCGGCATCCGGTTGATTTAGCACTACTCTTCATCTTGTTCAAACCCCTCTGGAATGCACTATGTGCTCGGGAGATGATTATTTGGCCCCTTTGCTAGTTTTTTTCTTTGACTCTACCCTAAACTCACCTTGCCCAGACGAAAATGCTATTACTTCCTTGGAGAATGGGTTTGACATTTCCTTTTTTACACTAGAAGTCCCCGTCTCTCCTGTTGATCCTCCATTACAATATGTTAATACTCACTTTATGATTAATCGATCGAAGATCGAAATTTTTAAGCTAAGGGTGCTCACTATCGAGCTTCATGAATGAGAGTTGTGTACTATTGAAGAAGCCTTTGCTATTAAGGAATGGAATATGGTTGCTTAGGAAGAGTATGATGCTTTGATCCGCAATCACACTTGGACTCTAGTTCCCTTACCTCTAGGTCGAAAGGCGATTGGTTGCAAATGGCTTTTTAAAATCAAACGGAATCCCGATTGTACAATAGCCCGACAAAAAGGACGGTTGGCTAGAAAAAGGTGTTCGCAAGTCCTTAGGTGTGAATTTCGTGAGACATTCAGTCTTGTCGTCAAACCGACTGCAATTTTTACCATTCTGTCTATTATTGTTACCAGATGGTGGTCATTGCTGCAAGTTGAAGTTGATTCTCAATGGTGATTTGACTGAGGAGTTATATATGCAGTTACCTCCCAGTTATGTTCAAATTGATGCAAATGGGCAACCCTTGTATGTCGGCTAAACAAAGCGTTGTATGGTCTCCGACAAGCTCTGAGGGTATGGTTTGATAAGTTGAAGGTGGTTTGATAAGTTGAAGGCTATCCTTGAAACACCCCAAACCCGGCCCAAAAAGCCTGACTGGATTTGATATGTTCCTCGAGTAAAACTTTAGCAAATTCTCGCTTTGTTTAAGAAAAACTTGATGATTTTGAATAAAATAGATTAACTTAAAGATCGGGTTGAAGTCAAATTGTAAAAATAAATTTGTATCTTCTTAAAACATTATTTTTAAGAGAAATTAATAGGTTAAAAGAAAACCAAACTTAATGAAAAATTTATTTATTACTTTAAAACATATATATATATATATTAGTGTCAAAAACATTTTTAAAGTATTTATCGAAAACCATTTAGTTATTTAACTAATAATTGCCCATGGCAGAAAATAAATTCAAACACAAAAATTAAAAACAGTTCATAGTGGCCTTATTACATAAAAATAGCAAAACCCATAATAAATTCTAAATAAGTTTAATAAGTCTAATTTGGAAAATCTCCAAAATACTTTGTTTGAGCATTGGCCACCACATAGTCCTCGCTGACCCAATCCATCGCGCTAAGAGTCATCTGAAAAATTATCCCACAAAAGGGGTGAGTCATAAACTCAATGTGTAACACATACATTAAAAAGCCCATTTGATCATAGCCTTTAAGCCCATTAATAACACATATAGCCATAGGCCCATTTTTAGTCATATTTGGCCAAAAGCCCATTTTTATAGCAGATCAAATAATAATCATTTAAAATTACATGGGTATATACATATAATGAAATGCAAGCCCTACCACCTAAATATCCATCCGCTACACACCACCGTACCAACCAATCACACCGTGGGGATTACTAAATCGACCCTCCATCCGCTACACACCATCGAAGGCGATTCTTTGCGGTCAATATGCACATCACCCTTATAATTTTGTGGCAAGGCCACTGGACACATGTGACCAAGTCACCAGATTCAAAATATGTGACCAAGTCACCAATTCACATATGTGACCAAGTCACCAGATTCAAATATGTGACCAAGTCACCGGATTATGTGGTAAAACCACCTAATACTTCCCTTTATCAATTTTACCCATATGCCCATGCACATACATATTATTAGGTTTTCATGCCATTTACCCCAAAATTATAATATAATCATACTTATTTCACATTTTATGCATATAGCAAAATTAACAAAATATTGGGGTAAACATACCTGAATATCTTATACCACTGAATGGTATCCACAATCATTATCAAAAATATTGTCATATAATCACATTTAATATAGATCTATGACATTTTATTGTAAGGTTACACACCTTATGACCGTGAGAATGATACCTTCCCGCTCGTCAACACCTAGTTAATTATCACACTAGATTAGTATACACTATTACTAATAAAACTATACTATTGATGAGAGATCAACATCCTTACCTCAATTCTCGAACAACCGTTATTTGTGGTTTTCTCCGCTAGATGGATTAAAACCCACGATAACCCATCAACGAAAAGTGGTTCGGTTATGCATACGACTTCAAATAACCGATCTTCGTTAGCGGAGGTCCACAACCCGGTGGAAAATCTCTTATCCCCGATATACCCTTCGTTTAAAGTTTGAAGGTATAACAAGTGCCTTCTCTCTTCCAAACACTCCGTACTGCTCTTTTCGAACCTATCTTGTTAGTCTCAAAATCACCCCTAAAATAAAGTTGTTTAATAATCTATCTAAAAGAATTGATATAACCAAAAGTGATATTCTTACCTTGGATGATTTCGAAAGGTTCCTCTTAAAATGTTGGTTTCCAAAAAGATTCTTAAAAATCCCTTTCAAGGATTCGGCCTAGGAGAGAAAAGAAAAATAAGAGAACTATGTTTCTAAATCGGCTATAATAAAAGGAGATAATGAAAACAATTGACAAAAAATCTTACTTGACCCCTTGAAGATTCGGCCTTGAACAAAAAGAAGAAAAGAAATGATGATTCGGCTTGAACAAAAAGAAGAGAAAAATATGGTGCTTTGGCTATGGTGGTTTCGGATTTCCAACAAAAGAAAAGAAAGATTTAGATGAAAAAGAAAGGTGATTTGGTTTGACAAAAGAGAAAGAAAGTATGTTGATTTTGGTTTTGGTAGAAGGTAGTTTCGGTTGAGAGTGAAGAAGAAAGAAAAATGAGAAGAGAAAGAAAGAGAAAAGGAAGAAAAAGATGATGATAAAGATGATTTCCAAAAGAAAAGAGATGAGTTTAGGGACTTATGTGCATTCGGCCAAGAGGGAAAAAGTGAAGAAAATAGGTTTATGATCTTTGGTATTTTTAAGAATGAGAGAAAAGAAAAAGAAGAAATGTTTTCCAAACTTTTGATGCTTTTGACTATAGAGGACAAGAATTTGAGAGAATAGGTACTTTAACCAAAATGGTCAAAATGAAAGCTAAAACAAGGCAAAACTTTTACCTAATGTCATTAACAAAATTCGGCTAGGAGGAAAGCTTTTGGAGAATTGAGAAAAGATGCACAAAAATGCTAGAGTTTTGGCCAACTACCCCCTAATCCAAAGTCAAATTCGCCAACATGTTTGCCAACATAATCCCCTTTTCCTCCATATTTCTTCCCCATTAATCCTATGTTTCCTAACACAATTAAGCCTTCTCCCTTAGCCCCTAAAGTCGACTAGGTTCATGGTCAAATGACCATGAAAAAGCTTCCAAAACATTGTCCTTCCTTCAAGCCTTTTGTCCCCCCTATCTTACCATATCATCAAGATCCCATGCCATATCTTCTAGCTTGCCTTTTTCATATGGTCTACTAACCAAAAATAAAAAGATGCTCATCCAATCTAGATTAGTCTTGGCCGACACTATAGGAAAGAAACTAAAAAAAAAATTAAAATTCTTCCATTTGATAGCTAGGGGATTCGAACCTCTCTCCTCATGCATTCACTCATGCACCATTACCACTTTGCCAAATGACTTATTATGCTTAAAACCTCTTGCCATTATTTCTTAAAGCTTATCTTGCTTAGCTCCATCCTAATTATTAAAAATTTAATATTTCACTAAGCATTCACTTACATAATGAAGTTCAAAAATAAATTTCCAAAACACACTCAATCATATTTAGGCATGCAACAACATTCAATTAAGTAGAGATGCATAACCCCTAATTATTAGGATATTACAGTTCTACCTCCTTAAAATAATTTCGTCCTCGAAATTACCTGGTTAGAACAAGTGAGGGTATTGCTGTCGCATCGCTTCCTCCGGTTCCCACGTAGCTTCTTCTGATCCATGATTATGCCATAATACTTTGACGAGAGGAATCGATTTTCTCCGTAAAACCTTTACATCTCGCTCCAGAATTTGAATTGGCTCCTCTTCATAGGACAAATATGGTCTTAATTCCACCTCCTCAACTGGCACTACATGAGATGGATCCGACCAGTGTGGCGTAACATTGAAACATGGAACACATCGTGCATTTGCTTCAACTCCAAAGGTAAATCTAACTGATATACTACAGGTCCGACTCGCTTCAAAACCCGATAAGGTCCAATGAACCTGGGACTTAATTTCCCTTTGTGACCAAACTCATAACCTTTTTCCAAGGTGAAACCTTTAGGAAAACTTGATCCCCGACAGCAAACTCTATTTCTTTCCGCTTAAGATCTGCGTACGACTTTTGTCTGTCAGATGCTTCCTTTAACCGAGCCTGGATTACCTTAACCTTTTCTTCGGATTCAACCACTATTTTTGGACCCAAAATCTGACGTTCCCCTAGTTCTGTCCAACACGTAGGAGTGCGACACTTCCGTCCATATAGTGCTTCATATGGTGCCATCCAAATACTGGTTTGGTAACTGTTGTTGTAGGCAAATTCTGCTAACGGTAAGAACTCTTTCCAACTTCCCCTGAAATCCATCACACATCCCCTTAACATATCTTCTAAGATTTGGATTACTCGTTCAGACTGGCAGTTCGACTGTGGATGAAATGCCGTACTAAAGTCCAATCTGGTACCCAAGGCCTGATGCAATGCTTTCCAAACCCGAGACGTAAACCTCGGATCCCTATCTGAAATAATTGACACCGGCACTCCATGCAATCTCACAATCTCAGCCACATATAATTTCGCCAATTTTTGCAAAGAGTAATCAACCCGAACTGGGATAAAATGTGTAGATTTCATCAATCGGTCCACTATCACCCAAACCGAGTCTTTCTTAGTAGGCGTAAGAGGAAGCCCACTAACAAAGTCTATGGTGATTCTCTTCCACTTCCATCATGGAATCTTTATCGGTCAAACAATCCGAAGGTACTTGATGTTCAAACCTTGACTTGTCGACACGTTAAGCACTTTTCTACAAACTCGTAACTTCTCGCTAAGACCAAGCCACCAAAATTGATCTCACAAATCTCGATATAACTTACTTCCTCCAGGATGCATAGCATAAGGGCTACCATGCGATTCCTGAAGAATCTTTTGCCTCAACTCCTGATCCCTCGGCATACAGATTTTTCCTTTGAAACACAATACCCTATCACTGTTAATACCATAATCTTCCAATTCCCCACTCTGCACCTGCCGAAGCTTTACACTCAGATCTTCGTCTACTAATTGCCTCTCTTTCACTTGACTCAACCATGTCGGCCTTACTTGTAATTACGCCAAAGAAGCTTAGTCATCGTAAAGACTAAGATGTGCAAAAATCGCCTTAAATCGACATCACTTTTCGACTTAGGCGTTCGCCACCACATTTGCCTTGCCCGGGTGGTACTTTATAGAACAGTCGTAGTCTTTCAATAATTCTATCCACCTTCACGCCTCAAATTCGGTTCCTTACGAGTCAAGAATATTTCAGACTCTTGTGGTCCGTGTATATCACTGACTTTTCCCGTATAAATAATGTCTCCAAACTTTAAGAGCAAAGACTACAGTTGCCAACTCCAAATCATGCGTCGGGTAATTAACCTCGTGTGGTCTCAACTGCCGAGACGCATACGCAACTACCTTCCCATCTTGCATCAGAACACATCTTAATCCCGTGTGAGAAGCGCCACAATACACGACGAAATCCTTCCCTGCCTCAGGCTGAATCAAAATTGGAGCTTCAGTCAAAATCCTCTTGAGCTTCTCAAAGCTCTCTTGCTGCTTATCAGCCCACACGAAAGGTACTTCCTTTCTCAAAATTTCATTAAAGGTGCAATAACGATGAAGATCCTTCGACAAATCTTACGTAGTAGCTGCTAATCCCAAGAAATTACGAACCTCGATTCACGGACTTGGGTGGTTTCCAATCTAGTCTGACCTCAATCTTCCGAGGATCCACCCTTATCCCTTCCGCAGACACCACATGGCCTAAAAGCGTGATTCCTTCACCAAAATTCACACTTTTTGAATTTGGCATATAGCTTCTTCTCCTTAAAACTTGCAACACAATCCGGAGATGCTTATCAGGTTCTATTTCGGACTTAGAATACACCAGGATGTCGTCTATGAATACTATAACGAATTGATCCAAGTAGGGTTGGAAAATCTGATTCATCATATCCATGAACGCAGCTGGGGCATTCATCAATCCGAATGGCATTACCGTAAATTCATAATGCCCATATCTAGTTCAAAAGTCGTCTTATGGATATCCACTTCTTTCACCTTGAGTGATGATACCCGACCTTAAATCAATCTTTGAGAATACCTGACTCCTTTAAGTCGATCGAACAAGTCATCGATCCTCAAGAAAGGGTACTTGTTCTTGATGGTCACTTATTCAAGCCGCCGTAATCTATACACATCCTCATCGTTCGTCCTTCTTCTTCACGAATAGGACCGGTGCTCCCCATGGAGACAAACTAGGTTAGATAAATCCACGATCAAGCAACTCCCGAATCGAGCCTTAAGCTCAACTAACTCCTTCTTGCCATTCTATATGGAGCAATAGAAGCGGCGCCTGTTCTGCAATAATTCAATCCCAAATTCTACCTCTCGATCCGAGGCAAACTTGGAAGTTCTTCCAGAAAAATATCTATAAATTCACTTACAGTCCTGGCTTCTTCAATAGTTGCCTCCTTAGCCTCCAAGGCACTCACCAACATCAGAAAGGATACACATCCCTTTCTAACCATCTTTTCTGCCTTAAGAGCGGATACTACATTAGATAAGTAGTTCCATCTCTCGCCCATCACTACAACTTCTTTGTCATCAAAAGTTCTTAAGGACATCCACTTAGCAGCACAATCCACATTTGCACGATACTTCACTAGCCAATCCATGCCTAAGATCAGGTCAAAGTCTCCGAATGGTAACTCCATTAAATCAGCCGAAAACTGCGTCCCTTGAACTTCTAAAAGCACTTCCTTAAAAAGTTTGTCTATTACTACTGTCATTCCTAAAGGACTAAATATGATCATCTTCCTAGGTGCAGTCTCGAAGTCACATACAAAGTTCCAGATACTTCACTAGCGATATAAGAGTGAGTTGACCTTATATCTATCAAAGAAATAAAGGCAACCCGTAAATCGAAACGTGCAGTGATAACATCGTGTGCCATCGTTTTCTCGCGATGAATCGCATATACCGGACCTAATTTGTCTCGCCTAGAGCTACCACCGCCTCGCTTGAAGTTTGCGACCTCTACCAAAGCCATTACCCTTCCATTTGGACCACGGCCCTTATCATTCATTGCTCACCTCTGCCACTGATTAACGCATACGACTTCTTTGGCGGTTCTTATCTCAATTCTTGGGCAATCCTTGATCATATGGTCTTTAGATCCGCACTTGAAACATCCCCGGTCTTTTTCCAACATTCTTAGGGTGCATCTTCCCATATTGAGCACAAGCACGATGTTGTCCACCGAAGTGATCTCTCGACTTCATGCCCATCATTTCTTGGTTTCTTTTGAAAATTCCTGGATGACCCTGAAGACCCAAATCTTCTCTTATTCTTATTCTGGCCTCTGTCCCGGTTCTATCTTTCAGTCTGCTTAACTTCTTTAGCTATTCTTGCCCTTTCTACTAAAATTGCAAAATCTCTTTCCCGGTGTGGAGTAATCATCACTCGCAGTTCATCTCTAAGTCCATCCTCAAATCTGACACACCGTTCATATTCAGTAGCTACTATCCCTCTGGCATATCGGCTAAGTCACAAAAATTCTGCTTCATATTCAGCCATCGACTTATTTCCTTGTACTAAATTTAGAAACGCCTTTCTCTAGGAGTCGATGTAGCTAGCTCCAACGTATTTTCCTTCGAACTTAACTTTAAAATACCCCCAATCCACTCGATCCACAAGGGTACTCTCCTTGATAGTGAGCCACCACTGGTAAGCCTCATCACGGAGTAGTGAAACAGCACCTTTCAGCTTTTCTTCAGTAGTGCAGTCTAAATCGTCCATGATTCTCTCGACCGCCTCCAACCAAGATTCACTACATTTGGAGCTACTCCGATACTCCCTAAAACCTCAACTCCATTTGATCTAAGTCTCGACCATCGACTTTCGAGACCCATTTTCAAGATTAGCTTCGCTACTCGCTCCAATACTCAAAGTGCGACTTGTGATCTTGCGTCACCTCCTCCATTTTGCTCTTGAAAATCCATCCCAACATTTGGTGGCGAGCTTCATTTTCTAACCTTAACCAGATCTAAATGGTTTCGACACGACCATTCTTCCTCTTCCGCGTCCCACGACCCGTCCCCTAGAACTCATGTCTACTACGTGTCTTATCTATTTTTACTGAAAAAGTCTTATGTATTAGAGTATTTTCACTTCTTATTAATGTAAAGTTTTATGTAATGATATTTATTCGATGGTTTTTCCGTAGTAGCACACATACACCTAGGGTCCATGTCTCTAAAGTATAATTTCCTTAGGTTTATCACTTTAGAATATCATACACTCACATCACTTTATCAACATAAAGTACTTACCTGATGAATCTGGGTCGAGAACTCGGGTGCCATGCTTCTATAAAACCATTCTAACTAAAGAAAATTTTCAAAAAGTCATTGGGGCCTAATTTTGAAAACGTTGTGGGCTTCACAACCCAAGGCCGAGAGTTTAAAACTGGGCTCTGATACCAAGTTGAAACACCCCAAACCCAACCCAAAAAGCCTGACCAGATTTGATATGTTCCTCGAGTAAAACTTTAGCAAATTCTCGCTTTGTTTAAGAAAAACTTGATGATTTTGAATAAAATAGATTAACTTAAAGATCGGGTTGAAGTCAAATTGTAAAAATAAATTTGTATCTTCTTAAAACATTATTTTAAGAGAAATTAATAGGTTAAAAGAAAACCAAACTTAATGAAAAATTTATTTATTACTTTAAAAAATATATATATATATATATATATTAGTGTCAAAAACATTTTAAAGTATTTATCGAAAACCATTTAGTTATTTAACTAATAATTGCCCATGGCGTAAAATAAATTCAAACACAAAATTAAAAAGCAGTTCATAGTGGCCTTATTACATAAAAATAGCAAAACCCATAATAACTTCTAAATAAGTTTAATAAGTCTAATTTGGAAAATCTCCAAAATACTTTGTTTGAGCATTGGCCACCACAGAGTCCTTGCTGACCCAATCCATCGCGCTAAGAGTCATCTGAAAAATTATCCCACAAAAGGGGTGAGTATAAACTCAATGTCTAACACATACATTAAAAAGCCCATTTGATCATAGCCTTTAAGCCCATTAATAACACATATAGCCATAGGCCCATTTTTAGCCATATTTGGCCAAAAGCCCATTTTTATAGCAGATCAAATAATAATCATTTAAAATCACATGGGTATTTACATATAATGAAATGCAAGCTCGGCCCACCTAAGTATCCATCCGCTACACACCATCCGTACCAACCAATCACACCGTGGGGATTACTAAATCGACCCTCCATCCGCTACACACCATCGAAGGCAGTTGCTGCAGTCAACATGCACATCACCCTTATAATTTTGTGGCAAGGCCACCAGACAAATGTGACCGAAGTCACCAGATTTAAAATATGTGATCGAAGTCACCAAATTCACATATGTGACCGAAGTCACCGGATTCAAATATGTGATCGAAGTCACCGGATTATGTGGTAAAACCACCGGAATACTTCCCCTTTATCAATTTTACCCATATGCCCATGCACATACATATTATTCAGTTTTCATGCCATTTACCCCAAAATTATAATATAATCATACTTATTTCACATTTTATGCATATAGCAAAATTAACAAAATATTGGGGTAAACATACCTAAATATCGTATACCACTGAATGGTATCCACAATCATTATCAAAAATATTGTCATATAATCACATTTAATATAGATCTATGAGATTTTATTGTAAGGTTACACACCTTATGACCGTGAGAACGATACCTTCCCGCTCGTCAACACCTAGTTAATTATCACACTAGATTAGTATACACTATTACTAATAAAACTATACTATTGATGAGAGATCAACATCCTTACCTTCGGATTCTCGAACAACCGTTATTTGTGGTTTTTCTCCGCTAGATGGATCAAAACCCACTGATAACCCACCAACGAAAAGTGGTTTGGTTATGCATACGACTTCAAATAATCGATCTTAGTTAGCGAGGGTCCACAACCCGGTGGAAAATCTCTTATCCCCGATATGACCCTTCGTTTGAAGTTTGAAGGTATAATGATGCCTCCTCTCTTCCAAACACTCCGTCTTTTCTTTTCGAACCTATCTTGTTACTCTCAAAATCACCCCTAAAATAAAGTTGTTTAATAATCTATCTAAAAGAATTGATATAACCGAAAGTGATATTCTTACCTTGGATGATTTCGAAAGGTTCCTCTTAAAATGTTGGTTTCCAAAAAGATTCTGAAAAATCCCTTTCAAGGATTCGGCCTAGGAGAGAAAAGAAAAATAAGAGAACTATGTTTCTAAATCGGCTATAATAAAAGGAGATAATGAAAACAATTGACAAAAATCTTACTTGACCCTTGAAGATTGGCCTTGAACAAAAGAAGAAAAGAAATGATGATTCGGCTTGAACAAAAGAAGAGAAAAATATGGTGCTTTGGCTATGGTGGTTTCGGATTTCCAACAAAAGAAAAGAAAGATTTAGATGAAAAAGAAAGGTGATTTGGTTTGACAAAAGAGAAAGAAAGTATGTTGATTTTGGTTTTGGTAGAAGGTAGTTTCGGTTGAGAGTGAAGAAGAAAGAAAAATGAGAAGAGAAAGAAAGAGAAAAGGAAGAAAAAGATGATGATAAAGATGATTTCCAAAAGAAAAGAGATGAGTTTAGGGACTTATGTGCATTCGGCCAAGAGGGAAAAAGTGAAGAAAATAGGTTTATGATCTTTGGTATTTTCGGCAATGAGAGAAAAGAAAAAGAAGAAATGTTTTCCAAACTTTTTGATGCTTTTGACTATAGAGGACAAGAATTTGAGAGAATAGGTACTTTAACCAAAATGGTCAAAATGAAAGCTAAAACAAGGCAAAACTTTTACCTAATGTCATTAACAAAATTCGGCTAGGAGGAAAGCTTTTGGAGAATTGAGAAAAGATGCACAAAAATGCTAGAGTTTTTGGCCAACTATCACCCCCTAATCCAAAGTCAAATTCGGCCAACATGTTTGCCAACATAATCCCCCTTTTTCCTCCACATTTCTTCCCCATTAATCCTATGTTTCCTAACACAATTAAGCCTTCTCCCTTAGCCCCTAAAGTCGACTAGGTTCATGGTCAAATGACCATGAAAAAGCTTCCAAAACATTGTCCTTCCTTCAAGCCTTTTGTCCCCCCTATCTTACCATATCATCAAGATCCCATGCCATATCTTCTAGCTTGCCTTTTCCATATGGTCTACTAACCAAAAATAAAAAGATGCTCATCCAATCTAGAATAGTCTTGGCCAACACTATAGGAAAGAAACTAAAAAAAAAATTAAAATTCTTCCATTTGCTAGCTAGGGGATTCGAACCTCTCTCCTCATGCATTCACTCATGCATCATTACCACTTTGCCAAATGACTTATTATGCTTAAAATCTCTTGCCATTATTTCTTAAAGCTTATCTTGCTTAGCTCCATCCTAATTATTAAAAATTTAATATTTCACTAAGCATTCACTTACATAATGAAGTTCAAAAATAAATTTCCAAAACACACTCAATCATATTTAGGCATGCAACAACATTCAATTAAGTAGAGATGCATAACCCCTAATTATCAGGATATTACAATCCTTGTCTCCGTTGGCTTTGTCTTTTCTAAGTCTGATGCCTATGTATTCATTCGTATCACTAATGAGTCTCATATATATGTCTTTGTTTATGTTGATGACATCATTATTACAGGTGACTCCATTGTTGATATTGATACGTTTGTTCATCAACTTCACACTAAGTTTTCACTTAAAGACATGGGCTCTCTTCATTATTTTTTAGGTGTTGAGGTGGCTCTTTTATCAATCGGTGGCCTCCATCTTTGTCCAAGAAAATACATCATTGACTTATTGGATCATTATTTTATAGAAAGGCTAAAGGCATCCCTACACCCATGATTAGTTTGTGTTCTCTATCCAAATATGTGGGAACTCTACTTGATGATCCTCATGACTATCAGAGTATTGCTGGAGCGCTACTATCAAAACCATTTTTTTATTTATTTTGAAAAAAAAGGGGATCGACTTTAAAAACGAAAATGGAGTCTCCACCAATCCTTTTTTTGCTTAGGTGTGATTGGATCACCTTATAAAACATTTTATTTCAAAACATTGATTTTGACCTACAAAATTCAAGAAAGAGGGTTCGAGAGTCGGTTACATACGAGGAAGGATTAGCACCCTCATAATGCCCAAAATTGGTACCGGATTGCTAGTTATTGTCCCAATGTTGAAGATTTTAAAAATATTATCCTTTTAATTGAAAGAAAGTAAATACTCACTTATCTTAAGGAAATAAAATGTCACACCCAATAAGTTAGGATGTAACATCTCAATACTTTGAAATTAAGCTTGCCTTTATCTGCAGAAAACCTTATTTCGAGATACGAAACATTATATCTAATAAGTTAAGATATAACATTTTGAATTTTCGATAATAAATTTTGATTTGAAGTTTATGGGTTTTAAAAAAAGAATACTTGATACCTTAAGTTCCACGAGAAAAACTAAATCCCAGTAAGTTAGGGTATAATTTTTCTCGAAGTCTCCAAATATCATGTATCATTGTATTTAAAAAACCTTTGAATAAAATGCGTTGATTCAAGAAATGCATTTTTAAGAATGATTTGAGTAAAATATTGTATTGATACATTACAAAACATAAATACTAAATAGCAATTTACCATAATTACAAGTCATATTAACGATTAATACTAATATAGACAATTAAAGAAATAATAATATAAGATAACGAATGATATAAATAATAAAATAACTATACTAAAGCAATCATAAAATAATAAATAAATAAAAGAGCATGGATAAACAAATAAAAGATATAAAACAATAAATAACTAAAAGATAAAATAAAACTACTAAATAAATATGAAACTTTACATGCAAGATCTAATATAAAAACAAAACATCAATATAAAATGAATGACATATGCCAAATGATAAATTAATAATACAAATTTAAAAAACGATATGACATTGCAAAATATGAAATGGATATATATATGTACATAATAAAATAAATATATATTTTAAACAAATAATATAAAACTTGAATATATAAAATATGTATAAGGGATATAATATAACAAGTAAAAAATAATACATAGTTAAAATAAACAATACATTGAACTTTATAATAATAATAAATCAATTTAAATAATATACACTATAGAAATTTTAAAACATAAAAATAATATAGAATTTTTATATAAAAAATGAAATAATTTGATATAATATTAAAATGATTAAAATAAAAAATAAAAGAGGATAAAAAATTAATTAAGGAAACAAGGATTAAATTGAGATAAAAATAAAATCTAGAATAAAAATGTGAAAGGACCAAATTAGAATGTGCGTCATAATGTAGGGACTTATTAGACAATTATGCTTTATCTCCTAAACGACACCGTTCCGTCTCTTGCCTTGAAATAGCCTGAAGGACTAAATTGAAACAAAATTTAGATTTTAGGACTGATTTTATAATAAAAGAAAATGTAAATTGAGCTAAATTAAAAATAATAAAATTGCGGAAGGACCAAAGAGGCAAATTTCCCTTTTATGAAAACACGCAGATCCTCCCCGAGTCGGGTTAACGCGCAGATCCTAGCCTCGAAACGATGTCGTTTTGGCATGTTTGGCCAGGGCCTAAAATAGTGCCGTTTTAATCACTTATAAAAGCCAAAATTTTTAGGAAAATTTCATTTTTCCAGATTCTTTAAAAAAAATTGAGAGAGAGCCTCTGCTTGCTCTCTGCTTCTCTGCCATGGGCTTGAGTCCGGCGAGGTCCTCCAGCCAGATTTTGACCGTCCACCATCATCATCGGCCGCATGCTTGTGGTCTAAACCGAAAAAGGTAGTTTTTCTCCCCCTTTTTTTTACTATATTATAAACTTTAATACATGTAAAAAAAGAAAAAAAACTTTAAAAAGAAACACAGATTCGAAAGAGAAGAAAAAGGAACGAAAGAAAAAAAAAAAACCTTTGCTTGTCTGTTTTTGTGTATTAATCTCTGTTTTCTCTTTGTATATATGCGTATATTGTATCCTTTTTACAGATTATATCAGGGCCTTTTATAGCCCCGAAAGATAAATCAAAAATAAATACAAAGATATGGTCTTCCGTTCTTGCTGTTTTCTATCATTTTTCTTTCCTTGTTTTGCAGGTGAATGGCAAAAAACATGGCGGTGGAGCGCTATCCATACGCTGATTGCGGCGTGAGGAAGGTCTGTCTTGGGTGTTGCCGCGAGGAGAGAACTCTAGGGTTCGGGGTTTCTGATTTCTAAAATCAAATTTGGGCCTTTGGGCCATTCGGGTTTTGGGTATTAGTTTGGGCCAGGTTTCAATGTTTTGGGTTTGTGGGTGTAATTGGGTAATGGGTTTATGGTTTATTGGGTCTGGGTGTAACGGGTTGTAAATGGACTGCAAAAACTGGACTTTGGTTTATTATTATTTGGTTTGTTTTATTTACATGGGCCCGGGCTAAATTGGGTTCTTACAGCTGCCCCTCTTTGCTCATTGTCGTTTAAGAGAATAGAGTAAAGATGATAAAATAACCTATTTTGCCCGGTCATGTCAAATGGCTATATCTTCAGGGAGATAGGCTAGTATCTTCAATTTGCTTCACTGTAACTTCAGGAAGACAAGATTTGCTATCTTTAATCTGCTCTACTACAAACTCAGGGATGCCAGGTTGATATCTTTGATCTGCTTCGTTGCAAACTCATGAAGACAAGATCTACTATCTTTAGTTTGTTACATTGCAAAGTCAGGAGGTCAGACTAGCATCTTTGATCTGCTTCACTGCAATTTCAGGAAAACAAGATCTGTTATCTTCAGTCTGCTCTGCTGTAACTTCGGGGATGCTAGACTAGTATCTTCGATCCGCTTCACTGCAATCTTAGGAAGGCAAGATCTGTTGTCTTTTAGCTTGCTCTACTGCAAACTCAGAGAGGCAAGGCTGATGTCTTTGATCTGCTTCACTGCAACTTCAGGAATTCCAGATCCGCTATTTTAATCTGCTCTACTACAAACTCAGGTAGACAAGACTGATGTTTTTGATCTGCTTCACTGCAACTTCAGGAATGCCAGATCTGCTATTTTAATCTACTTCACTGCAAACTCAAGGAGACAAGATCTGATATCTTCAATCTACCTTACTAAATTGTCCTCTAGAGGACATAACCTATAGAATGAGTATATGCTTATGCCTAATAATTAGGATGCCCTGATCGAAATGAGTCAAATGCTCCTATTCAGACATGCTATGATATGTGAAAAAACGTTTTGAGAATGATTCCTATTTCAGGTGTCATCACTCGTTTATTTGTCAAGGTTTTATCTTCGTTCCTCTTGAAGTATCATATTCTTGCTCAAATAATTTGCCCCATGGAAATTTTAGAGCCCACTCCATTTGAACCTTGAGGACACGAGGCTTATACCGCCTTCAAACCATCCCACCAAGATCATAGGGTTTAATCCATTCCTATTGTAACACATGATCTGTTTCAACTTTCATCCATTCCACCGTAATTTAGGGTTTTTCAAATCTTTTCCTGTCAACTTGATTTGTCATACCATTCCCGAACATTATGACCCAACGAGAATGCTTGTAAAATGATCATTTCTTAGGATTAATACTGCTTCTTTGTTGTCCCAACAACTCATTATTTTGTCCAATCACCATTTAGACAAAGAATTTAAAGAAATACTCTCAATCTAGACTTCCAATCCTCACCCATGGAAATTCTTAAACAATTGTCCTGCTTTAGTTTCTTGTATTATCTAGAAATTTCCAGAATAATATGTAGAGCTTCTTTTGTGAAAATATTATTAGTTTATCAATCATTATTTCAATGCAACATGCTTATGAATAATGGATAACAAATAAACTAATCTCAAGGATAGTTAGAGTTGAATAAATTATCAAAAATACAAAGGAAATTAACTGGGAATATATCTTTGAGAAGAAAAAGAATCCAAAGATAGTGAATTAATTTGAATAGGACAAAGATCAAGTGCCCTAGATATCGCAGTGTAACACCCCAAACCTCGGCCCACGAGCCCTGACCGGATTTGGTATGTCACTGCGGAAAGACGGTTGAAAATCTTTTTGACTTAGGATAAAATGGTAAAAATCGTAGTAACTTTTGAAAACCATGTCCATTTAAAATTATAACTAAAACTTTGATGTTATAAAATGTCCGAATTAAAACTTTAGTGTATATATATTTTGAATAAATAGATTGCTAAAATAAGATCATCTTCACATAGCAATTCAATGTAATCAAACCATAATTAAAATAATACCAAAAATAAAAAGGCCCTTATTACAACCAATACTTAAGCAAAGTACTTAATATTAAAATGCTTAAAATGATCAAAACATCTTCTTCTCACATGGGCCACCTTGTGTCCTCTAGAACCGGTCCAACTTGACGCATCACCTAAAATGGTTAAGAAAATTGGGTGAGTCCACAGACTCGATGCATAATCATTACACATGTTTCCACACGTATGGGCTTACCCCATACCCCACACGATCCATACCAATAGATATGCAATTATGTCCCATCCCAACCTAAGTCCATCCATTACGCCTACCTTAGCAGACTCCGCCCAAGGCCGTGGCTAATCCACCAATCACAATCGAAAGTGATCCCACATATTGTACCTCGGCGGGACACTTTGATAAGGCCGTGGTGAGCCACCGATCAACCAAGTGATCCCAACAAGAATCCGTCTATGGTGATGCACACAGCCATCAACCGCAGAGATGGGCACCAAGCCAACACCTCCCTTGATGTAGCACTCAGCTAATCATCAAGCGCTAATGTAGCACGAGGCTGACATTAGACCATGTACATATTTATGTACTCCCATCCTTCTTTGATCAAACCAACCCCCATGCACATATGTCAACGTATCATGTCAAATCTACAAATAGAGTGAGTATAATCACATGCTCATTACCATCTCATGCATACACCATAAATAATATAATATCACAAACCACTAACTCATTAACCAATTACCCCAACATGGGTATCCACCACTTTAGCCTTTATTGCGGCTATCACACATCATACACAAGCATATACATCAATACACATTACAGAAAACAAAGACGATAATTACACACCTAATCACTTGGAGTTCTAAACTCTCGATCTCTACGCTATCGTGAAGTGAGACTACAACTATCTGCCTATAGCTCTCTCCTGCTGCTGGCCTACACCCCGATGGCCAATCTCGAACCGCCGAGATGGATCTTTTCTTGAACTTCGGGATAGGGACTTTCCCTTGCCCACCTTGACTGGCACTCGCCTCCATCAACACACTTAATCAGAACAACGGTTAATCACCCAAGCATTCGGCTAAATAAATACTAAAAGAGCTAGACTATCAGAATAGCTTCTTACCACCACTTACCAACCGATTAACAGAGAATGAAGGATCAAATCCACTGCTTTGCGACCCCGGAGACCCTACAACCATTCGGTTACCACAAGAGATTAACATACTTCCAAACAAATGCCAAAATCGGCTCTTACCTTTGTAAAAGTTGACAGAGAACAGAGAGGGAAAGAAATAGGCATTCGGCTATGCCTACTTACCTTCACCAACGCTTGAAAAAGGAACCCAAATTGATCTACCCCCTCCACCTAATATTCGGCCAAGATGAAAACTAATAGGAGAAGGGAATTCGGCACACTAAGAGGGAGAGATTCGGCTAGAGTCTTGAAGTAGAAACGAAAGAAATATGGTTCAAGAAGAAAGGAGAAATCAAAGACAAGGAGATTGCCGATGAAGAAAACTATGAGACAAAGAAGTAGATGTTGAGGTGCTTCAAGAGATGTTTGCAACAGGAATTGAGAGAGATTTGGTTTAAGAACAAGTGAGATGAAGAAGAAAATGGAAGGAAAAGTGGCTTTGAACTTTCGGCCAAGGTGGATTTGATGAAGAAAAAGAGATGTTTTTGGTGTGGTAATGTTTGAGAAGAAAAAGAATGAAGCTTAGAAGTAAAGGGCTAAAATTCGGCAAAAAGGATGGCACAACACCCTTAAATAGAATTCAGCCACTCTCCCCAAACCTTCATGGCCGAAAATGCCCCAAGAACACCCCTTTAGCCGTCCAACACTTCTCCCCACACCTAAACCCTTGTTTACCTCCTAAATTCACTCTACACCAACCTTTCAAACTAATTCAAAATAAAGCCAACCCATCTCTTCTCCTAGCCACACATTCAAAACAATTTGACTCAGTCAAATTCCCCTTTTTAAGTGCCTTAGCCGAAACCAACTCCTCCCCTTCTCATGACGCAAAAACAAAAACAAAAAGGCTGCCTTTGTAGCTTGAACCTGAGACCCCCTTAGTACCTTGAGGCGTCACCTTCCAAAGCCTAAAGTAGCGCCTCCTAGCCACTCTACTAGCTTCATTCTTGTGTCTTAACCTCCCAAATAATTCTCTTAAGACCTTTAAAGCCAAGCTCCCCTTCCTAACACCAAAATTCACTAATTCCTTAAACCATCTCCTACCTTCCAAGGTTCTCCAAACCCCCCTTAAAACTTGTCCAAACTCACAATAAGCCTATCATCACTTGGGTTATGCACTAAATGCATAACCCCTAGATCCCGGGTGTTACACACAGATTGGGCTTCTATATACCAAAATGCACTAAATGCATAACCCCTAGATCCCGGGTGTTACAATTCTACCCCTTAAAAATAATTTCGTCCTCAAAATTACTTGGCTAGACTAACGATCAGACATCCTAATTCACCACACTACGCTTATAGTCACAAGACTCGATCTCAAAGAGCTATCATATTTCCTAGGCACGCTCCTACGCCCACCCTCAAGGTTCCACATACTTTACTAGCAATGAAAACAATCTGACTTATCCACAAGCAAGACAATTTAGGGGATTCTAGAAATAGAGAACGTACCCGATGTCAAATCTGGCACATCTTCTTCCTTACGACGCCTGACTGCGTAAACTCACCTTGGCTGCCTCGCCTCAGTGCCACCATTACCATGGCCTAATGCTCCACGACCTCGACTGGAGCCATTCCCTCCATGGCTCAAACCACGACCCTCGTCGCACCGACCATCTCTCGCCGGTTGCACATAACCTTGGCCTACTGTCCGAGTCCTATTCGGATCCTGGGGACAATCCTTAATCAAATGAGTCATGGACTTGCATCTCAAGCATTCTCGATCTCGATTCCAGCACTCGTCAACATGATACCTTCCACACCGAGCACATGGACAATTGATTCCCAAAGACGAGCGAAATTCTCAATCCTCGGTCTTTTCTGAAGACTCCGGATAATTCTGACGGTCCATAACTCCTCTTATCCTGGCTCCTTTCTCTATCTCTATTCTACCTCTCGATCCTCTTGACCTCCTCAGCTATCCGAGCTTTCTCCACTAAGATGGTGAAGTCTTGTTCTCGTTGAGCAATCGAACTCATGACTTATCCATGACCCATCTTCAATCGACGCATCTCTTATAATCGGTAGCCACGATGCCTCGAGCATACCGACTCAAACACAGAAACTCAGCCTCGTACTCGCTATAGACTTACCACCTTGCACCAAATTGAGGAACGCCTTCCTCTGAGAATCCACATAACTCGCCCGACATACTTCCCCTCAAACTTAATCTTAAAGTAACCCCAGTCCACTCGATCGGCAGGGGTACCTTCCTTAACCGTGAGCCACCACTGGTAGGCCTTATCCCATAGCAATGAAACAGCACCCCTAAGCTTCTCCTCTGCAGTTAAATCCAAGTCGTCTATAATCCTTTCAACTGCCTCAAGCCAGTATTCTGCCACGTTCGGAGCTACCCCAGACACTCCTCTGAAAACTGCGGCTCCGTTCGACCTAAGTCTTTCAGCCACTGACTTTCGAGTTCCATTGCCCACATTGGCTCCTGCCACTCTCTCGAGCACCCGCAGCATAGCCTGTGATATTGCATCGTCTCCTCCTGTCTGATCCTGATGTTCAACCTCAACAGCTGGTGGCGGCACATCGCTCTCTGACCCATGGCCAGACCCTACCAGTTCCGATACTGCTATCCTGCCTCTACCACGTCCACGAGTATTGTGACCACGCCCCCTAGAACTCATATCTAGCGTCACGATATAGTCTGTTTAAAAAGTTTTATGGCATCAGAAATTTTTGTTTCACTGTTTATCCACGAGTAAATTTTATGAAAAGAAGTTTCCTGAAGTTGTTCTTTCGATCAATCAAAGTTTCATCTAAAGTTCTCTATTCTAATTCAAACATTCACATTCTTCACTAAAGACACATTCATCCATCCATGTCACTTTCTTGAGCATTCCCAACCCAGGGGTATTTTCGTCGTTTTCCTATAGGGTATTTCGGTAATAAATTAGGGTCAATTTGAAAATAATTTTTCAAATTAAAGACATTTCAGAATTCACCAAATCTTGGGGGTCATCTTGAAAATTTATTTTTCAAATTAGTGGTGTTGCAAAAATTTTCAGAAATCGGGGTTGTTTCAGTAATTTTGTAAGTCGGGGGTATCCTTGTAAATTTCTAAATCTGGGTATCTCAATATTTTGCAAAATAGAATTTTCTTGATATTTTGTAAAATAGGAATATTTTAGTAAAAGTCAAGGATCATATGAAAATTTTAAAACCAAGGCATTTTGGTAATTTTATCAACCAGGGGTATTTTCGTAAATTTCCACAAACCGAGTATCTTAATATTTTGAAAACTCGATATTTTGGTATTTTGCAAAGTAAAATCATTTTGACAAACGTTGAGGTAGTACGGTAATTTTACAATCTGAGGGCATTTTGTAATTTTGCCACAAGGGCATTTTGGTAATTTGTAAATCGAGAAAACATCTTTCAAAATCAAATTTAGGGCTTACAACCCAAAGAGTAAATTTGAAGATTTTAAAACTAAGGGTTTTAAAACAGTAAGGCTAATCCCTTTCAGGTTTTAGTAACTGGTTTAGCCTATAAATAAGTCCTCTTGGTTTAGGTGAACCGTAGCTAAGCACCAGGTAGGATTCGAGTAAAGAGGAGGTGAGTCGCTAGGACCGCATAAATACCAAGCTCTTCTTGAATACCACTCCTAGACATGCGTCTGATGATTACCACACCTTAACTTCGGTGACTTACCTCACAGTGTTTGTTTAGCAATCTTTAAGTCTTATGCATGTGTTTGAGTAGACTAATCCTAGGGTCCAAAAAGCCTTAATATTCTAATCTACGAGCCCAATCAAACCCATAATAAATCACACAAACAAATCACTTCAAGAGCTTGAAGTACTTACCAGTGGACTTGGCCGAGATGCAGTGCCATGCCGAATAACTCAAAACTTTTATAAAAGCCCATATTTTGAAAAGCCCATTTTGAAAACTGTTTGTGGGCCCAAACCCTCAAAGTCGAGTTTTGAACTAGGCTCTGATACCAATTTGTAACACCCCAAACCCGACCCACGAGCCCTGACCGAATCTGGTATGTCACTGCGGAAAGACGGTTGAAAATCTTTTTGACTTAGGATAAAATGGTAAAAATCGTAGTAACTTTTGAAAACCATGTCCATTTAAAATTATAACTAAAACTTTGATGTTATAAAATGTCCGAATTAAAACTTTAGTGTATATATATTTTGAATAAATAGATTGCTAAAATAAGATCATCTTCACATAGCAATTCAATGTAATCAAACCATAATTAAAATAATACCAAAAATAAAAAGGCCCTTATTACAACCAATACTTAAGCAAAGTACTTAATATTAAAATGCTTAAAAATGATCAAAACATCTTCTTCTGCATGGGCCACCTTGTGTCCTCTCCGAACCCGGTCCAACTTTACGCATCACCTAAAATGGTTAAGAAAAATTGGGTGAGTCCACAGACTCAGTGCATAATCATTACACATGTTTCCACATGTATGGGCTTACCCCAAACCCACACAGTCCATACCAACAGATATGCAATTATGTCCCATCCCAACCTAAGTCCATCCATTACGCCTACCTTAGCAGACTCCCTGCCCAAGGTCGTGGCTAATCCATCGATCACAATCGAGTGATCCCACATATCGTACCTCGGCAGACCTGCTGCACAAGGCCGTGGTTGAGCCACCGATCAACCAAGTGATCCCAACAGTAATCCGTCTACGGTGATGCACACAACCATCAACCGCCGAGATGGGCACCAAGCCAACACCTTCCTTGATGTAGCACTCAGCTAATCATCAAGCGCTAATGTAGCACGAGGCTAACATTAGACCAGGTACATATTTATGTACAACCGTCCTTCTTTGATCAAACCAACCCCCATGCACATATGTCAACGTATCATGTCAAATCCACAAATAGAGTGAGTATAATCACATGCTTATTACCATCTCATGCATACACCATAAATAATATAATATCACAAACCACTAACTCATTAACCAATTACCCCAACATGGGTATCCACCACTTTAGCCTTTATTGCTTGGCTATCACACATCATACACAAGCATATACATCAATACACATTACAGAAAACAAAGTG
Source organism: Gossypium rotundifolium (assembly GCA_025506655.1). NCBI lineage: Eukaryota > Viridiplantae > Streptophyta > Magnoliopsida > Malvales > Malvaceae > Gossypium > Gossypium rotundifolium. The sequence goes on from CP106734.1 coordinate 35,351,035, forward strand.
CGATAATTACGCACCTAATCACTTGAGTTCTAAACTCTCAATCCCTACGCTATCGTGAAGCGTGACTGCAGCTATCTGCCTATAGCTCTCTCCTGCTGCTCGCCCACACCCCGGTGGCCAATCTCGAATCGCCGAGATGGATCTTTTCTTGAACTTCGGGATAGGGACTTTCCTTGCCCACCTTGGCCGGCACTCTCCATCAACACACTTAATCGTAATAACGGTTAATCACCCAAGCATTCGCTAAATAAATACTAAAAGAGCTAGACTATCAGAATAGCTTCTTACCACCACTTACCAACCGATTAACAGAGAATGAAGGATCAAATCCATAGCTTTGCGACCCCGGAGACCCTACAACCATTCGGTTACCGCAAGAGATTAACATACTTCCAAACAAATGCCAAAATCGGCTCTTACCTTTGTAAAAGTTGACAGAGAACAGAGAGGGAAAGACATAGGCATTCGGCTATGCCTACTTACCTTCACCAACGCTTGAAAAAGGAACCCAAATTGATCTACCCCCTCCACCTAATATTCAGCCAAGATGAAAACCAATAGGAGAAGGGAATTCGGCACACTAAGAGGGAGAGATTCGGCTAGAGTCTTGAAGTAGAAACGAAAGAAATATGGTTCAAGAAGAAAGGAGAAATCAGACAAGGAGATTGACGATGAAGAAAACTATGAGACAAAGAAGTAGATGTTGAGGTGCTTCAAGAGATGTTGCGGCAACAGGGAATTGAGAGAGATTTTGGTTTAAGAACAAGTGAGATAAAGAAGAAAATGGAAGGAAAAGTGGCTTTGAACTTTTGGCCAAGGTGGATTTGATGAAGAAAAAGAGATGTTTTTGGTGTGGTAATGTTTGAGAAGAAAAAGAATGAAGCTTAGAAGTAAAGGGCTAAAATTCGGCAAAAAGGATGGCACAACACCCTTAAATAGAATTCAGCCACTCCCCCCAAACCTTCATGGCCGAAAATGCCCCAAGAACACCCCTTTAGCCGTCCAACACTTCTCCCTACACCTAAACCCTTATTTACCTCCTAAATTCACTCTACACCAACCTTTCAAACTAATTCAAAATAAAGCCAACCCATCTCTTCTCCTAGCCACACATTCAAAACAATTTGACTCAGTCAAATTCCCCTTTTTAAGTGCCTTAGCCGAAACCAACTCCTCCCCTTCTCATGACGCAAAAACAAAAACAAAACGGCTACCTTTGCAGCTTGAACCTGAGACCCCCCTTAGTACCTTGAGGCGTCACCTTCCAAAGCCTAAAGTAGCGCCTCCTAGCCACTCTACTAGCTTCATTCTTGTGTCTTAACCTCCCAAATAATTCTCTTAAGACCTCTAAAGCCAAGCTCCCCCTTCCTAACACCAAAATTCACTAATTCCTTAAACCATCTCCTACCTTCCAAGGTTCTTCAAACCCCCTTAAAACTTGTCCAAACTCACAATAAGCCTATCATCACTTGGGTTATGCACTAAATGCATAACCCCTAGATCCCGGGTGTTACACGCAGATTGGGCTTCTATATACAAACTCCATGAAGACTGCTTCAAGCTTAACATGCGTTTAGAAGATCCAAATTACTTTGTTGATGCCTCAATATGTAACATACTTCATTTCTTGTTGATTCAGGTATAGCAAGATCATTGCATGCCCTTCAAAATTTGAGCCACCCTTTCGGGTTTTCAACTCAAAACCCCTTTGGTCTCAAGGCGCCCTTTGAGGGTTTTTGCCTTGGCCTCTCTATTTTTTTTTGAAGTCTCAAAGCGCCCTTTACGGGTTTTCACCTTGGCCTATTCTCCTTTTTAAGCAAAATATTTTTTGACAGCATCCAAATTCACTGGATTGGGTAAGCTTTTCCCATCCATTTCGATCAAAATCAGTGCACCTTCAGAGAAAGCCATCTTCACCACGTATGGTCCTTCCCAATTCAACATTCATTTTCCTCTAAAATCCCTTTGTATGAGAAGAATCTTTTAGTACAAGATCCCCCTCGTGAAACTCTCTTGGGCAGACTTTTTTATCATAGGCTCGCATCATTCATTTTTGGTACATCTGACCGTGACAAATAGCTTTTAGCCTTTTCTCCTCAATCAAGCTTAGTTGATCATGTTGAGACTGGATCCATTCCGCTTCATCCAGCTTTATCTTTGACAAAACTCGAAGAGAAGGTATCTCTACTTCAATAGGTAGGACTGCCTCTATCCCGTAGACCAATGAGAAAGGAGTTGCCCCAGTATAAGTTCTGACGGACGTTCGATAAGCATAGAGTGCAAAGGGTAACTTCTCATGCCAATCCTTATAAGTCTTCGTCATTTTCCCTACTATCTTCTTAATGTTTTTGTTGGCCGCTTCCACTGCCTCATTCATTTTTGGACGATACAGAGACGAGTTGTGGTGTTTGATCTTAAATTGACTACAAACTTTTACTATCGTGCTATTGCTTAAGTTTAGTGCGTTGTCCGATATGATCCTCTTGGGCATTCCATTCGATAAATGATCTTCTTCTTCAAGAACAGACTAACTGCTGACTTAGTAACGCTAGCGTAAGAAGCAGCCTCTAGCCATTTTGTGAAGTAGTCAATAACCACAAAGATGAATCGATGCCCATTCGAAGCTTTCGGTGAGATTGGCCTAATGACATCCATGCCCCACATGGAAAAAGGCCATGAAGAAGTCATAACATGCAAATGTGAAGGTGGTACATGGATTTTGTCTCCATAAATCTGGCATTTATGACATCTTTTGGCATAGTGATACAATCTCTTTCCATGGTGGACCAATAGTATTCAAATCTCATTATTTTTCTAGCCATTGTGAACCCATTAGCATATGTTCCACAAACACCCTCATGAATTTCTTCCAAGATTTTCCTAGCTTCAATAGTGTCAACACATCTCAATAGTACCTGATCTTTTCTCCTTTTATACAAGATATCCCTATCTAAAACATAGTTACAGGCTAATCTTCTCAACGTCCTTTTGTCATTCTCCGTTGCATGATCAGGGTACTCACGATTTCTTACGTATCAAAATACGCCATGGTACCAAGGGTGGTCATCTTTTTGCTCCTCTTCCATGTTATAGTAATGAGCTGGATCTTCAAAAATACTCATCTGAATAGGTCTCATATCCTCTGGTTTGTTTACCTTAATCATAGAAGCCAGAGTTGCCAAAGCATCTGCCATCTGGTTTTCATCTCGTGGGAGATAATTAAAAGTGATGTCATCAAACTCCTCAATCAGCCCCAGAACTATTTTTCGGTAATCGATTACTTTGGGGTCGCTTTTCTCCTATTCTCCTTTAAGTTGGTAGATTACTAATACAAAATCTCCATATACTTCTAGCACTCTGATTTTACACTCTACTGCTGCTCAAATTCCCATGATGCATACCTCATACTCTGCCATATTGTTCGTGCAATCAAAATCTAATTTGCATGTGAATGGATAATGATCACCACTAGGGGATACCAAGACTACCCCAATTCTATTTCCCACAGCATTTGACGCTACATCAAAATTTAGCTTCCACAGATGCTCTTCAGTAGTTGCCATATACATTAGCTCTTCATTGGGGAAATCAAAGCTCAATGGTTCATAATCCTTTAAAGCCCTGCTAGCCAGAAATTTTTCTATTACGCTCCGTTTATGGCCTTTTGGTTTACATATACTGTATCAAATTCAGAAAGCAAAATTTGCTACCTTGCCATTCTTTCATTCAGAGCAATTGACTCCATCATATACTTTAATGGGTCAAGCTTTGAAATTAACTAGGTTGTATGATATAGCATATACTGCCTCAATCTCCGAGTTGTCCAAATCAAGGCGCAACACAATTTCCCAATTGACGAATATCTCATTTCACATTCAGTGAACTTTTTACTGAGATAGTATATCGCCTTTTCTTTTCTTCATGACTCATCATGTTGACCAAACACACATCCCATGGAGTTATTGAACACTGTCAAGTACAGTATTAGTGGTCTATCTGGATTAGGCGAAGATAGTACTGGGGCATTTGACAGATATCGTTTGACTTTTTTGAAAGCTTTCTGGCACTCATCATCTCATACGCCTTGGTTGTGTTTCTTAAGAAGACAAAATATAGGGTCACATTTCTCAGTTACCTGTGAAATAACCCGAGCAATATAATTTAACCTTCCAAGAAAACCTCAAACTTCCTTTTGAGTGTGCGGTGGAGACAATTCTTGTATAGCTTTGACCTTATTTGAGTCAACTTCGATTCCTTTATCACTGACCACGAAGCCTAGTAATTTCCCTAACCGAGCTCCAAAAGTAAACTTTTTCGGGTTGAGCTTTAATTGAAATTTTCTCAATCTAAAAAACAACTTCTTCAAAACTTCAATGTGTTCCTTTTCTGTTCGAGATTTGGCGATCATGTCATCAACATATACTTCAATCTCTTTGTACATCATGTCATGGAATAAGGTCACCATAGCCCTTTGATATGTTGCTCCTGCATTCTTTAGCCCGAATGGCATCACCTTATAACAAAAGGTACCCCACAATGTTATGAAAGTAGTTTTCCCTATATCCTTAGGGTGCATCTTGATCTGATTGTATCCCAAAAAACCATCCATGAAAGAAAACAGTGAGTATCTAGCCGTATTATCTACCAATATGTCAATATGAGGCAAAAGAAAATTGTCCTTTGGGCTGACTTTATTTAAGTCTCTGTAGTCTACACACATCCGAACCTTTCCATCTTTCTTAGGAACAGGTACAACGTTGGCTACCCATTCTGAGTATTTTACCACCTGTAGAAAACCAGCATCAAACTATTTCTTGACTTCCTCTTTTATTTTAACACCAAATCAGGCCTCATCCTTCGTAGCTTTTGCTGAACTGGCTTGCACTCTTCTCTTATGGGAAGGCGATGCACTACAATATCAGTACTTAGACCAGGTATATCTTGGTATGACCATGCAAAGATGTCTTTGAATTATCGCAATAACTCAATGGGGTTTTGCTTCGTTTCCTCAACTATGCACGTTCCGATTTTCACAACCTTTCCTTCCTCTAAGACTATTTTCTACCACCTCTTTATGGGGTAAAATCTATTTCTCCTCTTGTTTTACCATTCTTAACAAATCTAGAGACAAGTCACAATCTCTGTCACCCTCAAAATCCTGAGATTCCTCTAAACACATGTCTTGCCCAAAAAGGTCCTCTAGATCTGTAGTATTATTGCTCATGTCATTGATATCTAGGGACCTGTGGTAGGCAAAAAAGAATGTACAAAGAACAAATGAATTCAAGAATAACCATTCACATGATATGAATGAGAAAAATAATAAAAAAATTTGGAATGAAATTAGAAGATCAAAAGAATATAAAAAATGAAAGAATATTTGCTGGAATTGATCATTAAAGATGTATTTTATTGAAACAAAAGATGTCTGAATATGAGCCTATTTCACAAAATAAATCTTATTGCTCCTAGGCTTTAAAGCAACAAGTATGTTCTGAACATTACTCTGTGCAATCTGTAAATACTACAGGAAGTTCCTCTGTAGTCCAGTTGTTCAAAACACTTCCAGGTTCATAAGGATGAATGCCCAACAGGTTTCCTAGCCCAATTCGTTCCTCGTGTATGGCATTGATGTGAAGATTTTCATTTTCCAACAATCCTCTCTCAGGGTGAATTATCCCTCCTAATACAAAAGTCTAGGATATGTGAGGGAATGTCATCAATTCCTACTTGACTTCTTCCCCATTCAGCCATGCCATTCTTTTCTCTTGCTTCTTATCTATTTCTTTCTTCCTTTGTCTAGCATCTGGCCTGAAACCCAAGCCAAAACGGTCTCTTTTTTGTTTCAGTATCGGAACTTGAATCCCTCATTGGAGATGCCTACCCAATCCTTTTCCCTATAAGGCACCTTTCTCCAGCATCATTTGTAAGCCCATTCTCATGGTTCTGGATATCCTAGGCACCAGAACCTCATTCCCTTCCAAAATTAATGTTGCATTCATGAACTCTAAAGATTGAAAGGAACACTTAGTGGCCTTCTCATTTGTGTCTAAGTATGACGCGTCACTGGTAACAGTTGCTGTGATGTCCTCTTCTGTATTTATAGTAACCAGCCAACCTTGTATTACTAGTTTCAATTTTTGGTGCAGCGATGAGGGCATTGTCCCCACCGAATGAATCTAGGGTCTCCCCAACAAGCAATTGTAGGAGGGCTTGATATCCATCACCAAAAAATCCACTTCATATGTGTTTGGCCCAATCAGCAATGGTATGTCAATCTTTCCCATCACTCTTCTCTCAGTGCCATCAAATGCTCTCACTATATTTTGGCATGTCTTCATGTGAGGACTGTCTATAGGTAATCTTTTCAGCGTAGACAATGGTAAGACGTTCAAAGTCGATTCATTATCGATTAACACGCTTGGTAGAGTATATCCTTTGCAACGAGTAGTGATGTGCAAAGCCTTAGTTGATCCCATGCCCCTAGGTGGAATTTCATCATCATTGAAGTAAATGAAGTTGTCGACACTTATATTACTAACCAGACGGTCAAGTTTATTGACAGATATATCTTTAGTAACATAGGTCTCATTCAACACTTTCATCAATGCCTCACGATATACTTCTGAGCTTAAAAGCAATGCTAGCACTGATATGCGGGCCAGTTGTTTGCGCAGTTGTTCTACTACACTGTATTCACTGTACTTCAAGAATTTCAGAAATTCTTTAGCCTCTTTTTCCTTTACTGGTTCATTGATAAGTGCCTCAGGTCCTTCCTCTCATTCTACTGCCAAAGTCTTGGATTTCACTGGTTCTATTTTGACGTTTACTGAGTTGTAAATGCTTCCGCTACATGTGAAAGATCCTTCATTTTGGTCCTCTTTGGAACCACTAGCTAGAATTTCCCCTCTTGGTATCGTCACATTACAGTCATAATTCCAAGGTACCATTTTCTTATCCTTGTAAGGAAAGAAAATAGGTTTCTGGATTATGACTTTTGGCACCATTTGTGTTCCACCCTCCATGCTTCTTGGTCGAGTGATGATGATCCTCGGATAATTGACTTTTTGGTTTGCCAATTCTCCTTCTGTCACGCATATACTTCCTCCCCCTAAGCCTTCCTCATAAACTTCTAATTCCTTATTGTTCATAAGGCATTGCACCAGGTCTCTGAACTCAACACATTCTTGGATTTTGTGTCCTTCTGCTTTATGGAACTCGTAGTAGTCCCTTAATCCTTTGCATCTTTCCATAGAATCTAACTCTACCAATCCTCTTCCTACCATTTCTCTCCAGACCATTCTCAATTGGGTTTTTACCTCTGTAATATCCTCCTTAATCCTTCTCACGATATTTTCGCTAACCGCGTTTATCCCCTTATCTCCATGGTTAGGTAACGGGTTCTTCACACTAGGTGTATCATCAAACTTCACAATCCCCATCTTGATAAGTCTCTCGACTACCTTTTTAAAGGCAGTGCAATTTTCTATTGAATACCCCGGTATTCCGCATGGTAGTCACATTGAGCGTTTGAATCATACCATTTGGGATATGGGGGCTGTAACGGTTTTAGATAAAATGGGGACACCACGTGTGCGTCAAATAAACTTTGGTATAGCTCTTTATACGTCATTGGGATTGGTGTAAATTGAAGCTTTTCATAGTTTTGCCTTGTGCCCGATTCCTGTCTTACTGACTCTTGTTGCCCAACAGTAATTACTTTTGGCTGGCTAATAGTAATTTCCTTCGAGTACCCTTTGTTGTATGTACTCGTATTATTCACCTCATTATCCTTTTTTCTTGGAGCAAACCTTTTAGTGGTTTCCCCTGCTTCAATCTTGCCACCCCTTATAGCATTTTCAATTATTTCTCCTGCCATCACTATATCCGCAAAGCTCTTGGTGGTACTTCCTATCATGTGAGTAATGAATGGATCCTTCAAGGTATTGATAAAAAGCATTGTAATTTCCTTTTCGAGGAGGTGGCTAAACTTGCATGGCAACCTCCCTCCATCTTTGCGCATACTGCCTGAAGCTTTCATTTGACTTCTTCTCCATATTCTACAAAGTGATTCTATTAGGCGTCATGTCTGTGACATGATTGTATTACTTCATAAAAGCTTGGGCTAGGTCCCTCTAAGAACTAATCCTAGCATGGCTCAGTTGATTGTACCATTTGGACGCTGCCCCCACCAAGCTATCTTGGAAACAATGAATCAAGAGTTGATCAATATTAATATAGCCAGTCATCTGTCTACAGAACATGGTAATGTGGGCTTCAGGGCAGCTAGTCCCATTGTACTTCTCAAATTCTGGCATTTTGAACTTATGAGGGAGCACCAAATTTGGAACTAAGCTCAAGTCTTTAGCATCAATTCCATGGTGATTATCAGCATTTTCCAAGGCCTTGAACTTTTCTTCCAACCATCTACAACAATCATCTAACTGCCTTGAGGATTCAATTCTTGTCCCTTCCCTCTCTGCTATATCTAAATCAGGGTTAGCAGGGTTATCTCCTGGGTTAGATCCTGTGCCAACTTGGAAGTTCATGGGTACCCCAGTATCAATTTGCCCTTGTTGAGGCCTAATTGGGACAGATGGCCTTTGGGGATACACCTCAGGTTGTGTTTGTGCATGCGGTGGGGGTAAAACTCGGAGGAAAGTCCTCATTATCTTCTCCAGTACTAGTCATGAGACCTTTTCCTTTGTCCATCGCACCATTCAGTAGCTGAGTCATTTGAGCTACCATATTCCTTTGGGCTTCCATCATTTGTTCCCTCATATCTTACTTGATTTTTGCCAACTGCTCTTGCAGCTGGACTTGCATGTCTCTTTGGAATTGTTCGAGTTTTTGATCCATATTCTTTGTCTTAGCGCACGTACCATAACAATGTTTAGTTTCCAGATTTTTCCTTCTCTCTCTCTCTCTGTAATAATTTCAACTAATTAGGATCTTTTCTATGGACTTAAATGCATATGATGTAATGTAATGCAAATGCATGAATGCAAAAAAAAATGGCATCGATTCAGATTCAATTTCATTTAGAAAAATTTATTAGAAAACAAAATCCTTTACATAAAATGGACTACAAATATGCTTTCGCCCTAATGCCCAAAGTCTTAACCTTCCTAAACAACAAAGTTAACTCTTGACCCCAGTCTGACTATAACTCATACTTCATGCTCAATGTATCAGCCTATACTGCCAAAGTTTGTAAATGATCAGCTACCTCTCGAATCTGAACTATTGCTTCACCCATGAGATAATCCCTATTTCTAACTTGATCATGGGAATGGTGGAGCTCTTCCTTCCAATGCCCTTCTCTTGCTTCAAGAAGCTCGATCCGAAGTTCACAATTTTGCAATATCGATTCTAATTTTTCGATCTTGCCCTTCATTTCCTCAATCTTGTTCAGACTCAACTTCAGCTCGATTGCAGAATTACGGCTTCGATGGTGGTGAAGAGTGTAACACCCCGCACCCAAGACCGATATTGGGTCTGGATACGAGACATTACTATGCTTGAACTCACTGAAACGTGTACTTACGGGCTATAAAATTTCGTTCCAACTTAAAAACTTCACTTTCTTGGTCAACACATATAACAAGGGCCTACGAGGCCTTTAACTCGTGTCAGAAAACTTTCGGAATTAAAATCAAATAACTTATTTTTGAAGCAGGGTTCACCCACCTGTGTGACTTGCAACACGCCCGTGTACCCTTAAGCACGCCTATGCCCTCAAACCGTGTAGAACTACTGACTATTTCCACACGGCTTAGACACGCCCATGTCTACCAACCGTGGGAGGTTACTGACTAATTTCACACGGCCATGACACGCCCGTGGGCTTAGAACGTGTGCTAATCCTTGATATACTGACTAAATTAACATGGTCTAGGCACACGCCCATGTCCAAACCGTGTGTCTTACACGGCATACACACACGGCTGTGGGATTTGCCCGTGGCCTATTATGATTAATAATACTAAGGTGCAGGGTTAACACGGTCTTGACACACGCCCGTGTGTCCAACCGTGCGGGCACTTACAAGCTATTTACCAAGCCGTTAGCCACCTTGAAATGAAGATCATATCCATACACAATTCAACGATGCAATAACAACCCAATTTTATGAATAATACTACATGCTTCATTGATCTCAATAAACATACATGCTTAGTCAATTTGGCCAATCACTTAGCCATATACAAAAGAATAATAAACTTGATAGCCTTTACAAAGGCCCTTCTTAAAACATGTCCACAAAATGAATGTTTCCTATACATGCCATACTTGGTAAAGTAACTTGGCTATGCTAAAATAAGAGTTGATAGTGTGTTGCGAGCTCAGGCTTTAATGATCCACGAGTTAGCTTGGCGGGACTGCATAGAAAGAAAGAATCATAACGTAAGCATATTGTAACATCCGAAATTAGGCCTAGTAGGATTGAGCCCAATGGGCCTTAGGCGTAGTAGCGTTTAAAATTTTTTGGAGAATAGGAGATCGGCTTAAGTGCAAGTTGGACCTTTTAGATAAGTGATTTTGGAAGGTTAGGGGCTTATGAAGTCCGGGATCAAATATTAGCTTTGGGAAAATTTTGGTTTTAGGTGAAAAAAACCCTTGGAGGTTGGCGGGTAGGCCTTAAGAATAAAATGTGGAGGAAAATGACACAAGTGGGTGTGTGGTGTAGTGGCAAAGTGATGTAACTTAAGGACAAGGAATGACGCCACAAGGAAGGAAGGAGGTCCAAGGTTCTAGTTGTAGCGTTTGCATTCCTTTTTGATTATTTTTATTAAATGAATTTAGACCTTGGCCATAGGGTTATATTTAATTGCATGGTTTGAGGCACAAGGAGCTAGTTGGTAAAGTGGCTAGCGGCGTGGATTGTGCTGAGGAGAGTCTCTGGTTGAATCTCATGAGAAGCAAGGAGTATTTATTTTATGAGTGGACGGTAAGAGTTTGATTGAATTTAAACTCTCTTGACGAAGGATCCCACATCGGAAAGATACAAGGAATGAAGGTGAAGAGCTAACTATATAAAGAGCATGCCAGAGAAGGGTTAACATACCTTGGTGGGCGTTGGGCACAGGAGTGGTCGCAATACGGATTTAGCACCGAGTCTATCGGTGTGTAACTCTCTCTACTCTAGTTGTAGCGGCAAATGCAGAAGTCTTCAGTTACGGCAATAGTAGTTACACGAGCGTGCGGCCTGCGTGTGGGGCTTCAACGCGATAGTTGAGGCCATCAAGTAGTATTCTTGTGGGTTGGAAATTTGCTTGGGCTGCGATGGTCAAGTGGGCCCAATAGGCCGTAGAGCCCAATTGGAATAAATTGTATGATGATATAGTATATAGTGAACTAGACTAGGTGGAACTTATATACGTGGATAGATTTGTGTTAGGTGGGCCACACGAGCGTGTGGGCCCGAATGGGCCGAAATTAGGTTTTAGGCCCAACAGTCCGGTAAAGACCGAAAATGGTAGTTGAGTCGCTCAAGGCGACACTGCACCTTTAGAAAGGCCATTCCAGGTACAAAATTACGAAAATACCCTTGGTGGGTAAATTACGAAAATACCCTTGGTGGGTAAATTACGAAAATACCCTTGGTGGGTAAATTACGAAAATACCCTTGGTGGGTAAATTACAAAAATACCCTTGGTTGGTAAATTACAAAAATACCCTTGGTGGGTAAATTACGAAAATACCCTTGGTGGGTAAATTACAAAAATACCCTAGGTAGGTAAATTACAAAAATACCCTTGGTTGGTAAATTACGAAAATACCTTTGGTGGGTAAATTATGAAAATACCCTTGGTGGGTAAATTACGAAAATACCCTTGGTGGATAAATTACGAAAATACCCTTGGTAGGTAAAATTATGGTTATACCCTTAGAGGTTGATTAGCATGATTATGTTGTTTTATGTCTATCTGATTATGATGGTAATTCATGTTATACTTATATTTGATATATGTCTAGCATACATGACATACTGCATACACGAATGATTATGTCATATTGCACGGGTATGATGAGAGGAGTGGGAAGATTGATATCGTGACTTGGTCACGGTGATTTGGTATCACATTCGTGTCTTCGGACACCAGAGGTTTGGCACCTCATAGCGACTCGTCCCTGTGGTTAATACCACCGTGGGTTGGCCCCACTTTTGAGATATGGGATCGTCGCCAGTGATTTGGTATCATATGTGGGTTGGCCCCACAACTTGATGATTCGTGACTTGGTCACCGGTGGTTTGGCACCACCGGTGGTTTGGCACCACCGGTGATTTGGTATCACATTCGTGTCTTCGGACACCGTGAGGTTTGGCACCTCATAGCGACTCGTCCTCGTGGTTAACACCACTGTGGGTTGGCCCCACTTTTGAGATATGGGATCGTCGCGGTGATTTGGTATCACACGGGTTGGCCCCACAGATGGATTATTCGTGACTTTGGTCACGGTGATTTGGTATCACATTTATATCGTGACTTCGGTCACGTGGTTTAGCACCACCGGTGGTTTGGTACCACACTGGTAGAAAAGGAGTTATGGATGGCTAGGTTGGGTGCATTATACATATATGTTGCTTTGTTATAATTTGTGTAAGTATGTGGTATTTACGGGAGAGGGAATATGCATTGAGTCTTGGTGACTCACCTTCTCCTTATCTTTTCAGTGATTCGTGAGTTTGAGGATGAGGGCCGGATGAACTCGAGGAGGCCATGCAATAAAATTTGGTTTTACATGAATTTCCAATTGGGTACTTTATTTTAATTTGGTTTTCATATTTTATGGATTTGTAATAAGGCACATTTAATTATGTTTTGGATTATTTTTATGTTTTGAATATGTTTAAAATATGGCTTTTAAATTACTTGGTTAATTTAATAATTGAGCCCAAAGTTTTCTAAACTAAAAACTCGCAATGGTTTTAAAAATCTTACCATCGGGTAACATGAATAGTTCAATAGTAAAATTACAAGTTAAATGTTTTCAACAGATTAAGTGATTTCCAAAATTCAAGTTTCTATACTCAATTACAAGCGGATTTTCCAAAATGATATTTGAATTTTCTTAAAAGATATAAATGTTTTCTATCATATGATTTATCAACTAAGTTTTAAAGTTTTATGTAATTTCAAGTAAATTTCAATTTTAACTTATTTTCGACAAATAAAGAATTACAAAGAGTTTTTCACAAAATTTAATTGTTAATTGATTCTTTCAAAAATTATTTTCCTTAGTGACATACCGATTTGGTCGTAGGCGTATTGATAGGGTTTGGGGTGTTACACATATAGCTTAGTAAGTTTGCATGTAACAACTCATAGAATCATCATTGCTTAATATAAACCATTTCACATAAACAATGGTATCATGAATTTCAGCTAAAGAGCTTACTTACTCATATAGATTCTTACATGTCTCATGACACTTACTATTATCATACTTGTAAGGTAACCATGATACCTATATCACTTGATCACATTGATCAGTATACTATAATAACAATAATCATGATATCTACTTTCTCATTCACAACATGAATAATACTCAACTTCATCTAACTTCATCTTGATACTAACTTTACTTTCTTAGCTTTCTTGCTATCTTCTTTTAGCTTACTCATTTGCCCTATGAATTTCGGTGAATAACCGACGATACTAAATCTCTTCCCACATAATATGATGCCAAAGCCATATCCTAGACATGGTCTTACATGGGTTATCTCATCTTGGTTTCACGGCCATGTCTTGACATGGACTTATATGAAGTCTTACTCTTGATAACATACTCAATGCCAAGCTTAAGTCCTTGGACTTACATGATAACTTGTTTGCTAACTTGATCAATGCCAAACTTGCCTTGGACTTACATGATATCTTGATCAATGCCAAGCTTGCCTTAGACTTACATGATAACTTGCTTGCTAACTTGATCAATGCCAAGCTTGCCTTGGACTTACATGATATCTTGATCAATGCCAAGCTTGCCTTGGACTTACATGATATCTTGATCAATGCCAAGCTTGCCTTGGACTTACATGATAACTTGCGTGGTAGATCGGGTATCCTGGGAATTCATCTCCCATCGAGACTTGCTCGTACTTATCATCATGATTTCTTGCTTGAACATAACATGATCATTTCATACAATTATTGTACATTATATTAAGAAATTTAATGATAATAATCATTAAGCTTAGAAATCATACAAACTTACCTCAATATACAAAATGTATGTAGATGTGCAATTTAGTCCTCGACTTTGTTCTTGCCTCGGTTTCGATCCGGGCTTCATTTTTCTTGATCTATAATCATAAATAGATCATTTAAAAACCATATTGACTAAATTGGCTGATAACTCATACTTTGGAAAAAAATACCATTTTGCCTTTATACTTTTTAATATTTGCACTTTTGCCCCAATTCTTGTAAAATGATTTTCATGCAACTTTCTTAAACTTTATGCTCAACTGAATCATTTTCTCTTCTATAAAAATCATCAATTCTCACTATTTCTAGTAGGTATGACCAATTTTATAACTGTTACAAAATGGTCCCTACTACCATTTTTCATGAAATTCATGAAGGAAAAGATGTTTATCTAACATCAAACTCTCTTAAACTTCCATAAAACATCATTTAACAAGCATGTCATTCAAGGGTAGATTTTTGAACATGCATCTTAGCTCATTTTATAGCTAAAATTAGCTAATTCATAATACGGGAACTTCAAAAATACGAAGAATATTAAAAACGGGGCTAAGATGAACTTACCATGAGCTTGAAAAAAAATGAAGAACCCTAGCTAGGGTGTCTCTCAATTTTCGACAGCAACAAGGAAGAAGATGAGTGAATTTTTCTCATCTTTATCCTATTTTAATCACTAATGAGGCCAAATGACCAAAATGCCTTTCCTCTTAAAAATTTCCATAATAGCCTCTTAAGGCCAATTTTGTCAAAAAAATAAATTTTGGGAAAATTTCTATTTAAGGGCTCATAATTAGTATTCTAAAGCTATTTCATGCAAAAAGCTTCTAGAAACTCATATATTGCAACTTTTGTAATTTAGTACTTTTTGGACCAATTGACCTCAACTTAATAAAATTGCTTTACAAAACTTTCATACTAACGTGCAAACATGGCATAAACTTGAAAAACTCATAATTTCACCTCGGGTTCGTGGCCTCGCACCACTATCCCGACGAGGCCCTAAATCGGACTGTTACAAAGCGACTGTCCCAGTTCAGCCACTCTAGCCTTTAATCCACATTTCTCCTTCTGGCTTTTCGCCAAACTCCTTTCTAAGACCTCTTTTCGCGTCTGCATCTCTTGGAACTTCCTCTCCCAATGGTCAGCTTTGGCCTTTTCCTCTTGAACCTCCTGTTGCCATTGTTTCGAAGTCTTCCCCTATTCGACATTTTTCATTGATAGACGCAGCTTCTTTTATTCTGTCTTTAGACTATACAGATCTTCCTCGACCCTTTTCTTTCCTTTCCTTAATTTTTCGGCCTCTAATTTCTGAACATCCACATCTAATCTCAGGTAATCTTTTCTTCTTCCAACTTCTCCATCCTTTTCCCAAGCTCTGAACTCATCCTCTCGAAATCTTGTTTTATAATCTCTATGTAACACCCCTAACCCGAAACCGTCGCCGAAATAGGGTTAAGAGGCATTACTAAACAAAACCTAGCTCAAAATAGGCTTTCATGCAATTCATGCTTCGTAAAATCAATTACATCAATACATGCATATATTAAACTTAATAATAAATATCTCACAGCTTACAAACCAAAGCACATTCAGTAATAGTAATATCACAAAATGGTCAAGCATAAAATTTAAAATATATCAAAATTATGTGCACATTTTACCAAATCATTATTGACCATTTAAGAAAAACACAGATTCAAATCATAACATACTTAACTTGCAAATTCTTTAACCAAGCCAATCCACATATATAAACTAAGCCATTCTTCTCATGAACTAATCGGCTAGCTTATTAATTCATTTAAAATATCCACACAAACATACTAGGTATATGATTAAATATATCTTTATATATTCACATAACTAATCAATTAAATACATATACATATTAGGTTAACTATAATAACTTCCACACAAAATATCTAAACTATAATCGTGATCTACTTTCCCACTTAGAGCTTAATTAGCTAGCCATTCAAGTAAAATTTATGCAATTATTTATCAAATTAATCAAATAGTATATTCATTCTTACTTCATCAATATACAAATAGCATTAACCGAACATATTTTCATCCAACACAAGCGTTTGTTAACATTAGTTAACTTATAAATCATTCATGAAATATCCATTCGAAATATATAGATAAAATACCCTTCATGAATTCATGAAACATACATACCAAAACAAGCTTATATCAAGACAGAAAATGCACAAACATATATATATATATATCACCTCAAGCATAATCAAGCCAACCCAAGCATAGAAATACAACCATTTTGCATGGCATTTATATACATTCACATATACACCATTTGAGTCAATTCAAAAAGTAACTTAGCCTATACATGCCATAGACTTTAAGTTCGTTCACAAAAGAGGTACCAAAATATTGAAAATAGTGTGATGAGCTTCAACGACGATCCTTGAGCACGAGAAGATCACCCAAAAGAGATCTAAGACACGAGAACAACCAAGAACAAAGTAAGCTTTAACAGCTTAGTAAGTTATAAGCAATTATATCACAATAAAGCATTATACCATAATTTAGTAAATTATTTCATTTATAAACTTAAGGTCGAATAGTCACATATATAAAAATGGATTTCATAATAAATGTTATATGCATATGTATCTATAAATCACCTTCGCATGATAAAAACGACAGCATATACATCTATTACTTACCGAATTTCTACTTACATCTCAAGCTCTCCTAAATCACTAGTCGATATGCATAATACAAAATTCTATTACATCCACCAATATAAACTTTACCACCCTTGTAATAATATATAGTTGAATACCCAATCATTTTACCTTAATTAAAAATATTAATAGTAGGCATCTTTGAAAGAGCATCAAACCTGCACACTCGTTACTAAAATTTTGTAACGTATCGCACATCCAGTGCCGTTACTTTGACATCTCGCACACTTAGTGCCAAATTTCTGTAACGTATCGTACACTTAGTGCCGTTACTTTAGCATTTCGTACACTTAACTTATTATTCATTAAAATGCACACTTATACATATAAAATTTAATCCACAACCTCACATATACGTTTATATATAAATTTTCTTATTCCATTCCCAAATCAACATCACATTCGGCTAAAACATTAACATGTAATTAAACATTACCTTCGGCCATATTCATCTCTCAAATTAATGTCTTCCATAGCTATATTACATCATTAACATGTATGTACACATCATACTAAATTAGATTCAACTTTAAACCAACATCACATTCGGTTACCTCACATTGAACACATCTAATTTTATTAACTACATGTGATTCAATATAATTAAAAGTTCAATTCAGCTCAATTGCTTAAAAACTTACGTCGAGTATCGACGGACTTTATTTCCCGACTATTCGATTAGCTTCGCCTTTCCCCTATCCACTCTCGATCCTTTTTGTTCTTGGTCTATATAAATTTCAAATTAAGCTCATTCAATATATTTTCATTCAATTCAATCCAAAAACACATAATTGAGAAATTTAAAATTTTACCCCTAACATTTTACACTTTTTGCAATTTAGTCCCTATAGCATAAAACACAAAATATGCAAAATTTGCACACACCATGCTTAGGCCGAATGTTGCTCATACACATACAAATCCATACATTCCATTTATTTTTCATTTCAGTCTCTCAAAAATTTATTTTTGCAATTTAATCCAAATCACTCAATTTCTTCAAAAATTCATGAACAACACTTGCTGTTCTATCACATATAATTAATGTTTCATCATCAAAAACAAGAATAACAAGCTTCCTTCAATGGCATTTCACAAAAAACACAACCAATTCAAAAATTTAAACATGGGCTAGCTAAAACTCAAAGCAACGATCTTAAAAACATAAAAATTATTAAAAACCGAACTCAAATCACTTACCTATTAAGCTTGCAAAGGGCCGAACATCACAAAGCTTTTCTCTCTTTATTTTCTCAAGTTTCAGCTATGAACATTGAAGAAAGATGAACATTTTTCATCTTTTATTCATATTATTATTATAACATATATTAAACTAATATATTTTAACATAAAATATAATAAAATATAATAAAAATTTCAATTACTATTACATGCATAATCATGACCGACACTAAGTCTATTTTATGGTCAATTTGCTATTTTAAACGTCCAATTTATAAAGACATCATCAATTTAGTACTTACTCATTTAACCACCAAATTTTCTTTTTATGTGATTAAGCCCCTTTTTCAAAATTAAGCAACAAAACTATCAAATTTTAATACGAAATTTTGACACACCAATTCACACATAATAAGCATAGAAAATAATATTAAAATATTTTTTCAACTCGAATTCGTGGTCCCAAAACCACCGTTTCGATTAGAGTCAAAATTGGACTATTACCGATGAATAAATGTTACCGATGAATAAATGTGGGTAGCATTCTTTCATTGAATCTTCAAGTTCCCAGGTTGCTTCCTCAACCCCGTGCTTATGCCACATTACTTTCACCAACGAGATCGTAACTCTTTCACTTTACGAGTCAAAATACGAATCGGTTCTTTCTTATAGTCAAATCAGGCTGAATCTCAATCTCTGACGGACTAATCACATGAAAAGGATCGGATTTGTATCATCGAAGCATTGATACATGGAAAACATTGTGGATCTTTTCTAACTCAGGTGGCAACATCAACCTGTACGCAACCAGTCCGATACGCTCAATAATCTCGTACGGCCCAATAAATCTGGGACTCAGTTTTCCCTTGCGACCAAATCTAAGTATTTTCTTCCACGGTGAGACTTTCAAAAATACTCGATCACCAATCTAAAATTCTATATCTTTACGTTTCAAATCCGCATAGGATTTATGACGGTCTGACACTGCTCTCAAACTTTCTTGGATCACTTTTACTTTCTGTTCGGTCTCTTTAATTAAATCAACCCCGTGTATCTTACTTTTACTTAGCTCAGTTGTAATATCCCAGACTATGGCTTATGCATAATTGCTTAATTGAATGTGAAAGCATGCCTTTGTATGTATAAATATGTTCCATGAACCTTAGTGAGTAGGTGAACACTTTAGAAATTATTAAATTTTAAGTCTAAAAGAGGGAGTTAAGCCTGATAGGCCTTAAGAAAATAAATGGGGGAAATAAAACACACAAACGGGCTTGGAAAAGTGGCCCAGAGGCACCACTTAGGGCCTCTGGGAATGACGCCACCAGCAGGGTAAATGGGCCAAGGTTCGAGTCGCATGGGAAGCTAAATGGAAGCTTTTATTTTCGGTAACAAGGAGCAATAGTGGATGGCAAAAAGGAGTCTATGGGAAGAGTTTAAGATGAGGTCAAATTCTTTTGGAATTTCGGCTAAGGTAGGAGAATAAGTGTTGGCCGAATAAGGGTCTCTAGGTAGACTAGTTTCGGCAGAAAAGGGAAAAGGGTGGCTATTCCTCATTCTCCTTTTCCTCTGCCAATTCTCAAGTAAAACTCCTCTCTTCTCTTTTATTTTTCCAAAGCCAAAATACCACGTGTTCTAGCTGAAACTTCTCCCAAATTCCACTAGTGCCGATTCTTTCTAAGCCTCGTATTCCTCTCTTTTCATCTTTGTGAGCCGAATTTCTCTAGTATCCTTCAAAGCCGAATTCTTCACCTTTTTCTTTTTCTTTTTCATCAAAGGCGAATACCTCCTCTCAAAACCCCACCATAGCCGATTCTTCCTAAGCCCATACTCTCTTTGTTTTCCCTTGTTAAAGTCAAAATCTTATAGTGTTCATCAAAAGCCAAATTGAGTGGTCAAGATTCAAGCCATAGCCCGAATAGCTCTAGGGATTGAAGTAAAGGTCTGCTGATTTTAATATTAAGGGGTCTTCGAGATTTGGTAGTTGTCGACTACAAAGAAAAGCACAACAAAGTTTGAGGATTTCTAAGATTTAAGGTAAGGCATGTATTCTACCATAGGCCACTTTTATGTGACTTAAAGTTAGAATTAAATCTAACCAATGGCTATAGGTATTTCGACATCTCCTCAAGACAAGTGACAAGTTTTCGGATTTCAAATCACAAGGTAATCACATAGGTACATTCACCAAGGTCTATTAGTGATTTAAGATCTAATTCTTATTTACTTAAAAGCCAAAACTAACCAAGTCGAATGATCTAGCATTGGCCGATTGAAGGAAGGAATAACACAAAGTTTTTGGATTTGAATAATAGTGAAATCGACAACCAAGGTAAGAATTTGATTACAATAATCCTATTAGGATTTGGTTTTATAGCCAAATGGCTTTTACTAACATGTTAGGGTTGGTAATATAGAATTAAAGATCTAAAGTGATAGATCGAGTTTTCGTGATTTCGGTGAATTGCTAAGTAAATCGGTGTGTACTCTACACTATCTCTTAATAGATGTAAGGCAAGATTTAATATATATGTTATAACAATGTGAATGTGGCTAAGTTACCATACGATGGTACAAAGTACTCAGTGCACGTTTTCCTACTCCTACTAGGAATATAATCGATCTATTATGGCACATAAGTGCAACTATAAGAATGTGAATAAAGCATAAGGCATAATTTTTGCATGTTTTGCATGACATGGGGCATATGGGTGATATGTAAAGGGGAAGTAAATTGGTGGTTTTATACCCCAATATAAGAATGTGGTGACTTATGTCACAATATCTGAATGTGGTGACTTATGTCACAATATATGAATGTGGTGACTTATGTCACGAATATATACATCTGGTGGCTATGCCACAAAATTATAACGGCGATGAGCACGTCGACTGCAGCGACTGCCTTCGATGGTGTGTAGCGGATGGAGGGTTGACTTAGTAGTCCCCATGGTGTGATGGTTGGTACGGGTGATGTGTAGCGAATGGTTATATAGGCTTGGGTTCGGGTTTGCATCATTTATTTAAATGCTATGTGAATATGTATGATTTGATATGCCATATCTATTGAGACTTAGTGTTGATTGTACACATTGAGTCTGTTTGACTCACCCCGTTCTGGGAATATTTTTCAGGTGATGATCAGTGATGGACTAGGTCGGCAGGAGCTCGATGGTGGCCATGCAAAGCTCAAAGCTGTTTTCATTTTATTAGTTCTATTTAAGTTTTGAATTATTTCGGGTTTTTATTTGATGTAATAAGGCCAAAGGATTAAATTGTTTATGCATGCTTTCAAACTTCTTAGTATGAGACGATTATTATCTAATTAAAGTTAAAAGTAAATTTCTCTTAAATACTAGAGTTGAATGTATTAACATCTAAAGAACACGGTTTTTTTTTAATTTAAGCCCAACCCAAATCAACTGTTTTCAAAATCACATAAGTTTTTGGCAAGGCCCAAATAGAATTTGAAAGGTTTTTCTTTAGAAGCATACCAGATCCGGTCAGGGCTTGTGGGCTGGGTTTGGGGTGTTTTAGTTTGGTATCAGAGCCCGATTCAAAACTAGGCCTTGAGGGCTTTTAGGGCCCAAAACGTTTTCTCTCTTTTTAAAGTGGATTTTTCTAAGAAATGAGCAGGTTTTCTAGCATGGCACCTGAGTCTCCAGCCCGAAGTCCACCAGATAAGCACTCCTAATTCTTCTGTGATTTGTATGTGGGAAGATATAGGAACGTAGAATAGTGGACTAGGAATTAAACCCTAGGACTAGGTTACCCCAACCATTACATAAAACTCTAATGCACAATTAAACAAACCTGTGGTTAAGTCACCGAGTTAAGGTGTGGCAACCCTTGTGCGCATGTCTAGGATTGGTTTCAATGGAAGCTTGGTATTTAAGCAGTCCTAGTGACTCACCTCCTACCCACTTGAATCCTACCTGGTGCGTAGTGATGGTTCACCCTAACCAAGAGGACTCAGCCACAGGCTAAACCCAATAACTAAAACCCGAAAAGGGCTAGCCATATTTTTATAGAAACCCTAGTCTTAAATCACCAAATTACCCCTTTGATGTGTAGGAAAACTATTTTTGAAAATTTTCCAAAATATTCTCGATTTACTAAGATGACCTAAAGACCCCTGGTTGGAAAAATTACTAAAATGCCCTTGGTTCATAAAATTTCCATACTACCCACAGTTTTTACCAAGATTTTCTCACCTTATAAAAAAAATCCAAAAACTCTATTTTTGAAAAATATTAAAGATACCCTGATTTGCAAAATGACCAAATTACCCCAAACCTGTACAAATGACCAAAATACCCTCAGTAAGGAAAATCAACGAAGTACCCTCAAATTAAAAACTTTTAAAAACACCCTTGTTTTGAAAAGTCACCAAGAACCATATTTTGCGAAAAAATTTCCAAAAAGACCCTGGCTTGAAAAATTACAAAAATACCCCTAGTGTATAAAATTATCATTTCACCTTTGAAATTTTTTCGGCAAGTATTTAAATTTTGCAAAACATCAACAATCTCTATTTTGCAACATTTTCAAATACCCTAATTTGAAAAATTGCCAAAATACCCCTGTAGGACAAAATTACGGAAATACCCCTAGGTAGTGGAAAATAACAAACAACGACAACTACAACATTTCTCTGTAATGAACGCAAGTTCATGTGTGTGACTAAATGAATGATGTGAGACTGTATGTGTATGAAACGAAAGAACTACTTCTTAAAACTATTAAACATAAAATTATTTGTGTTAAATCAGTGGAACAAAACTAATACATAAAATTCTTTAATCAGATAAACGCTAAGCGGAAGTATGAATTCAAGGGGACGTGGTCGTAACGTGCGTGGCCGTGGAAGAGGCCGAATGATCGTGTCTGAACCCGTTAGATCGGGTCAAGGATCTGAGAATGAAATGCCACCACCGCCACCACCACTGATGTGGAATATCAGGATCGCACCGGGATGACGAGTGTCACAAAGCGATGCCGTGGGTTTTAAAAAGGTGGCCGGTGGTGTGGTGGGCATGGGAGCTCGAAAGTCGATACTTGAGCGACTCCGAGCCAACAGAGCTGAGGTGTTCCGTGGTGTATCAGGTGTGGCACCCAGTACCGCTGAATATTGGTTGGAGGCGACTGAGCAGATTATGGATGAGCTCGACTTAACTGACGAGGAAAAGCTAAAAGGGTTGGTGTCGCTTCTTCGCGATGAGTCATATCAATGGTGGCTCACGGTGCGGGATGGTGCTACAGCTGAGGGACTCACGTGGGAGTATGCTAAAGCAGCATACCAGAAGAAGTATGTTGGCACTCATTATATTGATGCCCAAAGAAAGGCTTTTCTAGGACTGGTTCAAGGGAACAAGTCCGTAGCTAAATACGAGGCTGAATTTCTAAGGCTGAGCCGTTATGCTCGAGGCATAGTGGCTACTGAGTATGAACGGTGTGTCCGATTTGAAGACGGACTAAGGGATGACCTGAGATTATTAATAGCCCCGCAACAGGAGTGGGAATTTACTGTGTTAGTGGAAAAGGCTAAGGTAGCTGAGGGTATCAAGCATTCTGTAAGGCAGAACACTGATCGGAATAGGCAGAAAAGAGGTTTTGGATCATCAAGGCCATCTAGGAATGAGCAAAGAGGCCTAAAGTTGATGGGTCATGAGGTCGAAGAAGTCTTTGCTAGAGGCGATGTCGTACTTGTGATCAGTGTGGGAAGAAGCATTTAGGAGAGTGTTGGAAAAAGACGGGAGGATGCTTCAAGTGTGGGTCCAAAGACCACATGATTAAGGATTGTCCCGAGAGAATCGAAGGGGGGCGATCAGTAGGTCAATGATCTAACTAGGCTAGAAGAGGTGGGATGCTGACCATCGCGAGGTCGCATTCAATTTGGCGGAGAGGTAACTGATGCCGTAGAGGGCGTGGAACACCAGGCTGAGGTGGTGGTAATACAGAGGTAAGACAGTCGGGCTTAGTGTATGCGGTTCACCATAGGGAGGACAGAGATGCACCAGACGTCATAACCGGTACGTTCCTTATTTATGGCAAGCCTTATTTTGCTTTGATCGAGGTGGGCTCGACCCATTCTTATGTTGCATATAGTGTAGTTGAAACACTAGGCATAGCCTCTGAATTCTCTAATAAGGAGATGACTGTAGTAAGCCCACTAGGTTAAACTGTAGTGGTGAACAAGATATTTCGGAGTGTGCCTTTGGAGCTTCAGGGAGTAGTATTCCCTGCTGACTTAATAGAATTACCCTTCGGGGAATTCGATCTTATACTTGGCATTGATTGGCTAGTGGAGCATCAGGCTGTATTGGATTGTGCAGCCAAATGGATGGAGTTAAGGACCCCAGAGGGAGAGGGGATAATTATGATAGGAGAAAGACGAAACTATTTGTCTAACGTAGTTTCGGCATTAAAGGCGGATAAGATAGTTCGGAAGGGGTGCAAGGCTTTTTTGGCTTTCATTAGTACTTTGGATGGGAAAGAAGGGGGAGTTAGTGCAGTTAGAACTGTAAGGGAGTTTGAGGATGTTTTTCCAGAGGAATTACCCGGAATACCCCCGGACAGGGAGGTAGAGTTTGGAATAGACTTACTACCGGGTACAGCTCCTGTGTCCATTGCCCCATATAGAATGGCACCAAAGGAGTTGGTTGAGCTTAAGGCTCAGATTCAGGAATTGCTTGACCGTGGTTTCATCTGACCTAGTGTGTCTCCATAGGGGGCACCGGTCTTGTTTGTGAAGAAGAAGGACAGAACTATGCATATGTGCATAGATTATCGTCAGTTGAACAAGCTAACCATCAAGAACAAGTACCCGTTACCAAGAATTGACGACTTGTTTGATCAGCTTAAGGGGGCCGCAGTATTCTCAAAGATAGATCTAAGGTCTGGATATCATCAGCTTAAGGTGAAGGAGGCTGATATCCATAAGACGGCTTTCCGAACAAGGTAGGGGCATTATGAGTTCTTAGTAATGCCATTTGGTTTGACTAATGCCCTAGCCGCGTTCATGGATATGATGAACTGGGTTTTTTAACCCTACTTGGATAGGTTCGTCGTTGTGTTCATCGACGACATCCTAGTGTACTCCAAGTCTGAAGAAGAGCATGATGAGCATCTTTGGGTTGTGTTGCAAGTGTTGAGGGAGAAGAAGCTTTATGCCAAATTTAGCAAGTGTGAATTTTGGCTTAAGGAAGTTGCCTTCTTAGGGCATGTGGTATTCGCAAAAGGAATAAGGGTGGATCCTAGGAAGATTGAGGCAGTGTTGGATTGGAAACCCCCTAGGTCTGTGGCAGAAGTTCGGAGTTTCTTAGGATTGACAGGCTATTATAGAAGGTTTGTAGAAGGGTTATCGTCGATAGCCACGCCTTTAACAAAGTTATTAAGGAAGGAAGTGCCTTTTATATGGACCAATAAGCAACAAGAGAGCTTCGAGAAGCTTAAGAAGGTTTTTATCGAAGCACCAGTTTTGATTCAACCGGAGGCGGGAAAGGATTTTGTAGTGTATTGTGATGCTTCCCATACAGGATTGGGAGGTGTCCTTATGCAAGATGGGAAAGTAGTCGCTTATGCGTCTCGACAACTAAGGCCACACGAGGTTAACTACCCGACGCACGACTTGGTATTGGCGGCAGTGGTCTTTGCTCTTAAGGTGTGGAGGCACTATCTATATGGAGAGAAGTCGGTGATCTACACAGACCACAAGAGTCTTAAGTACTTGTTGACTCAGAAGGAGTTGAATGTAAGACATCGAAGGTGGGTGGAACTATTGAAGGACTACGATTGTTCCATAGAATATCACCCGGGCAAGGCGAATATAGTGGCAGATGCCCTAAGTCGGAAGGTTGTGTCGGATCTGAGGGTGATGTTCGCACATCTGAGCTTGTATGATGATGGAAGTCTGTTGGCAGAGCTGCAAGTTAAGCCAACATGGTTGAATGAAGTGAAGGAGGGTCAGTCGGTGGATGAGGATCTAAGTGTTAAGTTGCGACAAGTGCAGAATGGAGAGTTGGAAGGTTATGGTGTTAATGATGAGGGAGTATTGTGCTTCAAGGAAAAGGTTTGTATGCCGAAGGACGAGGAGCTTAGACAAAGAATTCTTCGAATCGCATCGTAGCCCTTATGCTATGCATCCCGGAGGTAGTAAAATGTCTGAGACCTAAGGAACAGTTTTGGTGGCAGTCTTAAGCGGAAGTTACTGAATTTGTTGGCAAATGTTTGA
This sequence comes from Gossypium rotundifolium, assembly GCA_025506655.1. Classification (NCBI taxonomy): domain Eukaryota; kingdom Viridiplantae; phylum Streptophyta; class Magnoliopsida; order Malvales; family Malvaceae; genus Gossypium; species Gossypium rotundifolium. Next base: position 35,377,380 of record CP106734.1, read on the forward strand.
CGTGTCGACAAGTCAATTTGAACACCAAGTTCCGTCAGGATTGCTTCAGCCAATATAGATTCCCCAATGGAAGTGGGAGAGAATTACCATGGACTTCGTTAGTGGGCATCCCCTTACGCCTACTAAGAAGGACTCAGTATAGGTGATAGTGGATCGGCTGACAAAGTCCGCGCATTTCATTCCAGTTCGGGTTGACTACTCCCTACAAAAGTTAGCAAGGTTGTATGTAGCGGAGATTGTAAGGTTGCACGGAGTACCGATGTCAATTATCTCAGATAGGGATCTGAGGTTCACGTCTCAATTTTGGAAAGCTCTACATCAGGCTTTAGGCACCAAATTGGATTTCAGCACGACTTTTCACCCACAGTCTGAGGCAGTCTGAACGAGTGATCCAAGTGCTAGAGGATATGTTAAGAGGCTGTGTGATAGACTTCAGAGGAAGTTGGGAAGAATATTTGCCTCTAGCGAAATTTGCTTACAACAACAGCTATCAGGCCAGTATACGGATGGCACCATATGAGGTGTTGTATGGACGGAAGTGCCGCACTCCTACGTGTTGGACGGAGTTAGGAAAACGTCAAATTTTAGGTCTAGAGTTAGTAGCGGAATCGGAGGAGAAGGTTAGTATAATTCGAGCTCGATTGAAGGAAGCATCTGATAGATAAAAGTTGTACGCAGATCTCAAAGGAAGGAGATAGAATTTGATGTGGGAGATCAAGTGTTCCTTAAAGTGTCGCCTTGGAAGAAGGTGATGAGATTTGGTCGAAAAAGGAAGCTAAGTCCAAGGCTCATAGGACCCTATCGGGTATTAAAGCGAATAGGACCAGTGGCATACCAATTGGAATTGCCATCGGAATTGAAGCAGATGCATGACGTATTCCATGTTTCCATGCTATGTCGATATCGATCGGATCCATCTCACGTAGTTCTGGTTGAAGAGGTGGAGTTAAGGTCAGACCTGTCCTACGAAGAGGAGCCGATTCAGATCTTGGAACGAGATGTGAAAGTGTTACGGAGGAAGTCAGTACCTTTAGTCAAAGTGTTATGGCGAAATCATGGATCGGAGGAAGCTTAGTGGGAGCCAGAAAAAGCGATGAGACAACAATACCCCCACCTATTCTAGCCAGGTAATTTCGAGGACGAAATTATTTTAAGGGGGGTAGAACTGTAATATCCCAGACTATGGCTTATGCATAATTGCTTAATTGAATGTGAAAGCATGCCTTTGTATGTATAAATGTGTTCCATGAACCTTAGTGATTAGGTGAACGCTTTAGAAATTATTTAATTTTAAGTCTAAAAGAGGGAGTTAAGCCTGATAGGCCTTAAGAAAATAAATGGGGGAAATAAAACACACAAACGGGCTTGGAAAAGTGGCCTGGAGGCGCCACTTAGGGCCTCTGGGAATGACGCCACCAGCAGGGTAAATGGGCCAAGGTTCGAGTCGTATGGGAAGCTAAATGGAAGCTTTTATTTTCAGCAACAAGGAGCAGTAGTGGACGGAAAAAAGGAGTCTATGGGAAGAGTTTAAGATGAGGTCAAATTCTTTTGGAATTTCGGCTAAGGTAGGAGAATAAGTGTTGGCCGAATAAGGGTCTCTAGGTAGACTAATTTCGGCAGAAAAGGGAAAAGGGTGGCTATTCCTCATTCTCTCTTTTCCTTTGCTGAATTCTCAAGTAAAACTCCTCTCTTCTCTTTTATTTTTTCCAAAGCGAAATACCACGTGTTCTAAGAAACTTCTCCCAAATTCCACTAGTGCCGATTCTTTTTAAGCCTCGTATTTCTCTCTTTTTATCCTTGTGAGCCAAATCTCTCTAGTATCCTTCAAAGCTGAATTCTTCACCTTTTTCTTCTTCTTTTTCATCAAAGGCCGAATACCCTCCTCTCAAAACCCCACCATAGCCGATTCTTCCTAAGCCCATACTCTCTCTTTGTTTTCCCTTGTTAAAGTCGAAATCCTATAGTGTTCATCAAAAGCCGAAATCGAGTGGTCAGCATTAAGGCCATAGCCGAATAGCTCTAGGGATTGAAGTAAAGGTGCTGCTGATTTTAATATTAAGGGGGTCTTCCGGGATTTGGTAGTTGTCGACTACAAAGAAAAGCACAACAAAGTGTCAGGATTTCTAAGATTTAAGGTAAGGCATGTATTCGGCCATAGGCCACTTTTATGTGACTTAAAGTTAGAATTAAATCTAACCAATGGCTATAGGTATTTCGACATCTCCTCAAGACAAGTGACAAGTTTTCGGGATTTCAAATCACAAGGTAAGCACATAGGTACATTCGACCAAGGTCTATTAGTGATTTAAGATCTAATTCTTATTTACTTAAAAGCCAAAAACTAACCAAGTCGAATGATCTAGCATTGGCCGATTGAAGGAAGGAATAACACAAAGTTTTTGGATTTGAATAATAGTGAAATCGACAACCAAGGTAAGAATTTGATTACAATAATCCTATTAGGATTTGGTTTTATAGTCGAATGGCTTTTTACTAACATGTTAGGGTTGGCCGAATATAGGAATTAAAGATCTAAAGCGATAGATCGAGTTTTCGGGATTTCAGTGAATTGCTAAGTAAATCAGGTGTGTACTCCACACTATCTCTTAATAGATGTAAGGCAAGATTTAATATATATGTTATAACAATGTGAATGTGGCTAAGTTACCATACGATGGTATAAAGTACTCAGGTACGTTTTTCCTACTCCTACTAGGAATATAATACGATCTATTATGGCACATAAGTGCAACTATAAGAATGTGAATAAAGCATAAGGCATAATTTTTGCATGTTTTGCATGACATGGGGCATATGGGTGATATGTAAAGGGGAAGTGAATTGGTGGTTTTATACCCCAATATAAGAATGTGGTGACTTATGTCACAATATCCGAATGTGGTGACTTATGTCACAATATATGAATGTGGTGACTTATGTCACGAATATATATATCTGGTGGCTATGCCACAAAATTATAAGGGCGATGAGCACGTTGACTGCAGCAACTGCCTTTGATGGTGTGTAGTGGATGGAGGGTTGACTTAGTAGTCCCCACAGTGTGATGGTTGGTACGGGTGATGTGTAGCGGATGGTTATATAGGCTTGGGTTCGGGTGTGCATCATTTATTTAAATGCTATGTGAATATGTATGATTTGATATGCCATATCTATTGAGACTTAGTGTTGATTGTACACATTGAGTCTGTTTGACTCACCCCGTTGTGGGAATATTTTTCAGGTGATGATCAGTGATGGCCTGGTCGGCAGGAGCTCAGCGGTGGCCATGCAAAGCTCAGAAACTGTTTTCATTTTATTAGTTCTATTTAAGTTTTGAATTATTTTGGGTTTTTATTTGATGTAATAAGGCCATAGGATTAAATTGTTTATGCATGCTTTCAAACTTCTTAGTATGATACGATTATTATCTAATTAAAGTTAAAAGTAAATTTCTCTTAAATACTAGAGTTGAATGTATTAACATCTAAACAACACGGTTTTTTTTTAATTTAAGCCCAACCCAAATCAACTGTTTTCAAAATCACATAAGTTTTTGGCAAAGCCCAAATAGAATTTGAAAGGTTTTTCTTTAGAAGCATACCAGATCCGGTCAGGGCTTGTGGGCCGGGTTTGGGGTGTTTCATCGGTCCAATATAAAGGTGTACATCATTTACGACCGTAGAAAGCCTCATAAGGTGCCATTTTGATACTCGATTGAAAGCTATTATTGTACGCAAATTCAATCAAGGGCAAATATCGTTCCCACGTACCCTCAAACTCAAGAACACAACATCTCAACTTATCCTCGAGTATTTGAATAATACATTCGGATAGCGGTGCTAAAATGCAATTTAGTGCCTAATGCATCTTAGAGTTTCTTCCAAAACTGTGACGTAAACCTCAGATCTCTATCCGAAACAATAGAAATAGGTACTCCGTGTTATCATACAATCTGAGAAATGTACAACTCAGCTAACTTATTAAGCGAGAAATCCGTACGTATCGAAATAAAATTTGTCGATTTCGTCAATCTATCAACAATAACCCAGATTGCATTTTTCTTGCTCGGTGTCAACGGTAACCTAGCTATGAAATCCATTGTGACTCAATCCCATTTCCATTGAGGTATCATAATCGGTTGAAGTAATCCCGATGGCACCTGATGCTCGATTTTACTTATTAACATATCAAACACTTCGACACAAAGTCTAAAATATCTCGTTTCATACCGTGCTACCAGTAATGTTGTCTCAAATCATTATACATCTTTGTGCTACCCTGGTGAATAGACAATCTACTATTATGAGCTTCATTAGAAATCATCCGAATCAACTCAGGATCCTTTGGTACACATATTTGGTTTCTGAATCGTAAGCATCCCTCAGCATCAATCTGAAATTTTGAATCAGTATTCGAATCACAATGATTCCTTTTTGCTAATAAGTCATTATTAACCCTTTGAGCTTTGCAAATATGTTGAACGAATAACGGTCTCGCTTTCAATTCTGCAATAATCGCACCGTCATCAGTCATAGCTATATCAGCATTCATTGCACGTAGAGTAAATAGTGATTTTCGGCTTAGTGCATCAGCAACCATAATAGCTTTCCCGGGTGATAATCAATCACGAGCTCATAGTCTTTTAACAATTCCAACCATCGTCGCTGTCTCAAATTCAGATCCTTCTGAGTCATTAAGTATTTTAGACTATTGGGATCGGAATGGACATGACATTTTTCACCAAATAGATAATGACACCATATTTTCAAAGCGAAAACTATGGCAGCTAGCTCGAGATCATGCGTCGGATAGTTCTTTTTACGGCTTTAACTGTCTTGAGGCATAGGCTACAACCTTACCTTTCTACATCAAAACACAGTCCAAACCATTTAAGGATGCATCGCTGAAGATAACGAACTCTTTACTCGACTCTGGATGAACAAGCACTGGAGCTTCCGTTAATAAGGTTTTTAGCTGATCAAAACTCTTCTAGCACCTCTCTGACCACTCGAACTTAACATCTTTCTGTAACAACTTTGTCAACGAAGCTGCAATCATTGAAAACCCTTTCACAAAGCCTTTATAGTAATCAACAAGTCCCAAAAAACTCTGAACTTCAGAAACATTTTGAGGGGGCTTCCAATCAAGTATAGCCGAGATTTTACTCGGATCAACTCGAATACCTAATGTTGAAACAACATGCCCTAGGAAACTAACTTCACTCAACCAAAACTCACATTTGCTGAATTTCGCATACAACTGCTTATCACACAAAATCTGTAACACAAGTATTAAGTGTTCAGCATGCTTGATTTCGTCACGTGAATAGATCAAAATATCATCTATGAATACAACCACAAACCGATCTAGATACGATCTAAATATCTGATTCATCAAATCCATGAAAATAGCAGGGGCATTAGTGAGTCCGAACGGCATCACCAAAAACTCGTAATGGTCGTATCTCGTCCAAAAAGCAGTCTTAGGTACATCTAAGTCTCTAACTCACAGTTGATAATGACCTGATCTCAGATCAATCTTCGAAAATACTGAGGCTCCCTTTAGCTGATCAAATAAATCATCAATACGCGGCAATGGATATTTATTCTTTATGGTCACTTTATTGAGTTGTTAGTAGTCAATGCACATTCTCAAAGTTCCGTCTTTCTTCTTCACAAATAGAACTAGCGCACCTAGGAGAGAGAAACTCGGTCGAGCAAAACCCCTATCTGTCAATTCTTACAACTGGTCTTTCAACTCTTTTAATTTCGTCAGTGCCATTCTATATGGAGCTATCGAAATCGAGGTCGTACCTGGCACCAACTCAATACCAAACTCTACCTCCCGAACAGGTGGCAATCCGGCAATTCTTCCGGAAACACATTCGGATACTCACATACAACTGGTACAGATTCTATCTTCTTTTTGGTTACTTTAATATCGATCACATAAGCAAAGTAAGCTTCGCAACCCTTTCTCAAATACTATCGAGTCAACATCGAAGATATCACTGCTGGTAGCCCATTCAAATCCACAGATTCAATTCAAATTATCTCATTATTCTGGCACCGAAGATCAATAGTCTTTCGTCTACAATTCACTACTGCATCGTGCACGATTAACCAATCCATACCAAGGATAATATCAAAATCATCAAATGGTAGTAACATCAAATCAGCCGAAAAACATGAATCTAAAATCATCAAAGGGCAATGCTTGCACACCTTATCAATTAGCACACTTCGGCCTAGGGGGTTTGAAACCCGAATTACAAACTTAGTAGACTCAACAGGTAGAGTCTTGCTGGATACTAATGTTTAGCATACGTAGGAATGGGTTGAACTGGGATCAATCAAAGCAATTACACTAGTATTAAAGAGAGTAAATATATCGGTGATGACATCTGGAGATGAAGCTTCCTCTCGGGCACGAATGGCATAGGCTCTAGCAAGCACACGAGCCTCTGATCGAATAGCTGTATCCGAAGTCCCTCTCTGAGTGTCGCTCCTACCTCCCACATTTCGGGGTGGTCTACCTCTAGCTGCAGTACCGCTCGGTCTTTCACTCTGAGCATTATCCTTTTCAGCTAACTCTGGGTAATCCCAAATGAAGTGATCCTACGAACCACACTTGTAGTAAGCTCGGTTGTTGGACTTGCCCCAACATTCACCAAAATGTCACCGACCACACTATTGACACTCGAGTTTATTCGGTCAAGTATTGCCAACACTAGCAATCGAGGTAGCTCGTAAACTCACTGGTGGTCGTTCTCATATAGAGATCCCTGTATTAGTTTTGGATCGGCTATTGTCATTTTCAAACTTCTTTGATGACGATTGAGAAAATTTACCCACTGATCCCTTAGGAAAATCTCTAGCTTCAAACTCAGCTTTTCATTTTTCTTTCCCCAGCTCTTCGGCTTTACAAGCTCACTCAACAAGTATCACGAACTCATTAATTTCAAGTATGCCAACAAGTAATTTTATATCTTTGTTTAACCCTTCTTCAAATCTTCTGCACATAGCAGTTGATCGTGTCAAATAGTCAAGTTTTAATATTTTTAAAAAGAATGATCGAACCTGTAGACTAACTATGACAACGATAGAGGCAAGTGCACCTATCGAACAGTAGTATAGTTTAGGCAAGAATATCTTATCAAACCTAAGGGAACCTAAAATTACTACTACTCACTTTCTTTCTATTATTTAGCCTGAAATATGGAGTGATTGGTTTATTAATCTAAAAACTAATGAAATAATTAAAATAAATGAAAATACAAAAGAACGAAACTTTGGGAAAAGACTGTGGAAAAAACTCAGTTGATTACGACATACCCTTAGGAAGAATCCACCTATGACTTCTCTTGTTATCTAACTTTTAATTCATATGATTTCTTTACTTAGCTTGATCTTGAGACTCCCTAACCTATATTAAACCCTCTCGGCTTAATTACATCTAACCTTAGGTTATTTAGTGGAACTCTCGTTCTCTTATAATAACCCCCTAAGGAAGCAGTAAATCGATCAATGGACTCCCATATTAGGTTTCACCCTAATCCCGTAAAATCTCGTAACCCTATCTCTAGGCATTCGATCAACTCCGCTTAATTATGCCAGATCTACTCTTAGGCAGGGTCTATTCCTCCTTTGCCTAAGCACATCAGATTAAATTAAGCAACATAATTAAGAACAAACTAAGTATTTATCATATAAACCAAAAATCAAATAACAATAACAAAATCCATCATAGGTTTCATCCCCTTCAGGTATCTGAGGGGTTTAGTTCATAACTAAATAAGAAAACATCTCAAGAGAAAAGATAAAACAAAACATAAGAAATCCTTAAAACCCCCTGAAGGAATTGAAGAGGAGATCCTCTGTCTTGAGTAGAACTCTGGCTTCTTGAGATGGATCAACTGGCTATATTCGAGTAATTCCCTAAATAAAAGCTCTGGCAGAAAACTCTGCCCCTATTTTGGCTTTTGCCGAACTCCCCTTTTAGTTGCTACCTTGGGTGTTTATATAGGCTTTGAGATGCTTTACTTGGCTCCTAAGTATCCTAATTCAAGTAGAATTCCTCCTAGGATGTTTAAGTAGACTTAGAAATGTGTTTCTTTACCTCAAGCATCCAAACCAAGTGAAATTGCTCTTTCCCATGGTAGGGCACGCCATGGTACACGCCCGTGTAAATCGTCTTCAGGCCGTGTCTCGATTATGTTGATTAGGGCACGACTGTGTAAATCGTGGCATGGCCGTGTGAAGTAATTTGACAAGGCATGGCCGTGTGGCTTGAAGTCCAGGCCGTGTCGATTTCCTCTTTGGCCCAAATTGGCCCATTTTAAGCCCGTTTCTCATTCTTTTCGTCCTTAGGTGCTTTCCTGAGTATAATACATGAAAAGAAAGGATTAAGAGCACCTTTTACATAAATCATGGATAAATCATCCAAAAGTATACTAAATGTAGGATTAAAATATGTTACTTTTATGGTTTATCAAATACCCCCCACTTAAGCTTTTGCTTGTCCTCAAGCAAAATTCTCAACTTACAATTAAAACGAACTTTCCATAATTCATAATTCCTGTCGATAATGTCTCATCATAATTCATAGATAATTTATACATGGATAATTTAACTCAAAGAACCCTAAAGATTCAATCAAGATAAGTGATACCTTTTTACATAAATCAGGGATAAATCATCCAAAAGCATACTAAATGTGGGATTAAAATATTTTACTTTTACGGTTTATCAGTAGCCTCAGATGAAACACACTCGCGGGCGTATCGGCTAAGTTTCACAAACTTGCGCTTATACTCAGATACGACCATACAACCTATTTAAGCTCGAGAAATTCCTTGCGTTTTAGATCTATGAATCACTGGCTGATGTGTTTCTTGTGAAACTCTGTCTGAAGTAAGTCCCAAGTAACTCGTTCCTTAGGAACAACCGATACGAGAGTGTTCCACCAATAGTAGGTAGAATCCCATAATAAAGATATATCACATTTCAGGCACTCATCAGGTGTACAGGATAGTTCATCGAAAACACGAATTGTATTATCGAGCCAAAATTTAGCTCATTCAACATCATCATCATCTTCAGCTCTAAACTCTTGAGCCCCGTGTTATCTGATTCTATCGACTGGAGGCTTATTTATTCTCTCAGGATTAATGATCAGGGGTACCACTGGTGCTATAGGTGGAGTATCCGATTCAGGGGTTGTTGAGCAACCGGATTGGTTCGAATGTATTGATTGAACCAATCGTTCATTATACTAAAGAAGGCTTGTTTAGCCCCCTTATCATGGTTACTCATAGCTAGTCGAGACTCATCCTATGCGGACCCTTGCACGGGAGCAGGCGCCACATTCTCGACATCATCAGCAACGACTCGCTTGGGATCATGATCCATTTACTATATGAAAGAAGAAAATACATTTCACGATTAGAAGTCATCACAATATCACAGTGAAATTTATGACATGTATAGCTAGACTCAAACACGCTACGTTAGTCTGAGAACTGACTAAACCGTAGCTCTGATATCAATCAAATGTAACACCTCTAACCCGAAACTGTCACCGAAATAGGTTTAAGAGGCATTACTAAACAAAACCCAGTTTAAAATAGGCTTTCATACAATTCATGCTTCATAAAATCAATTACATCAATACATACATATATTGAACTTAACAATAAATATCTCACAACTTCCAAACTAAAGCATATTCAGTAATAGTAATATCACAAAATGGTCAAGCATAAAATTTAAAATATATCAAAATCATGTGCACATTTTACCAAATCATTATTGACCATTTAAGAAAAATACAGAATTCAAATCATAACATACTTAACTTGCAAATTCTTTAACCAAGCCAATCCACATATATAAACTAAGCCATTCATCTCATGAACTAATAGGCTAGCTTATTAATTCATTTAAAATATCCACACAGCATACTAGGTATATGGTTAAATATATATATACACACATAACTAATCAATTAAATACATATACATATTCAGTTAACTACAATAACTTCCACACAGAATATCTAAACTATAATCGCGATCTACTTTCCCACCTAGAGCTTAATTAGCTAACCATTCAAGTAAAATTTATGCACTTATTTATCAAATTAATCAAATAGTATATTCATTCTTACTTCATCAATATACACATAGCATTAACCGAACATATTTTCATCCAACACAAGCATTTGTTAACATTAGTTAACTTATAAATCATTCATGACATATCCATTAGAAATATATAGATAAAATACCCTTCATGAATTCATGAAACATACATACCAAAACAAGCTTATATCAAGACCGAAAATGCACAAATATATATATATATATATATCACCTTAAGCATAATCAAGCCAACCCAAGCATAGAAATATAGACATTTTCACATGCATTTATATACATTCACATATACACCATTTGAGTCAATTCAAAAAGTAACGTAGCCTATACATGCCATAGACTTTAAGTTCATTCACAAAAGAGGTACCAAAATATTGACGATAGTGTGATGAGCTTCAACGACGATCCTCGAGCACAAGAAGATCACCCAAAAGATATCTAAGACACAAGAACAACCAAGAACAAAGTAAGCTTTAACAGCTTAGTAAGTTATAAGCAATTATATCACAATAAAGCATTATACCATAATTTAGTAAATTATTTCATTTATAACCTTAAGGTCGAATAGTCAAATATATAAAAATAGATTCCATAATAAATGTTATATGCATATGTATCTATAAATCACCTTCGCATGATAAAAACGACATCATATACATCTATTACTTACTGAATTTCTACTTACATCTCAAGCTCTCATAAATCACAAGTCGATATGCATAATACAAAATTCTATTACATCCACCATTACAAACTTTACCACCCTTGTAATAATATATAGTTGAATACCCAATCATTTTACCTTAATTAAAAATATTAATAGTAGGTGTCTTTGAAAGAGCATCAAACCTGCACACTCGTTACTAAAATTTTGTAACGTATCGCACACCCAGTGCCGTTACTTTGACATCTCGCACACTTAGTGCCAAATTTCTATAACGTATCGCACACTTAGTGCCGTTACTTTAGCATTTCGTACACTTAGTGCCAAGTGACCGATTTCGCACGCTTAGTGCTCGGTTTATAAATTCGCACACTTAGTGCATTACTTGAAGTTATTATTCATTAAAATGCGCACTTATGCATGTAAAATTTAATCCACAACCTCACATATACGTATATATATAAATTTTCTTATTCCATTCCCAAATCAACATCACATTCGGCTAAAACATTAACATGTAATTAAACATTACCTTCGGCTATATTCATCTCTCAAATTAATGTCTTCCATAGCTATATTATATCGTTAACATGTATGTACACATCATACTCAAATAGATTCAACTTTAAACCAACATGACATTCGGCTACCTCACATTGAACACATCTAATTTTATTAACTACATGTGATTCAATATAATTAAAAGTTCAATTCAGCTCAATTGCTTAAAAACTTACCTCGAGTATCGACGAACTTTATTTCCTGACTATTCGATTAACTTCGCCTTTCCCCGATCCACTCCCGATCCTTTTTGTTCTTGGTCTATATAAATTTCAAATTAAGCTCATTCAACATATTTTCATTCAATTCAATCCAAAAACACATAATTGGGAAATTTACAATTTTACCCCTAACATTTTACACTTCTTGTAATTTAGTCCCTATAGCATAAAACACAAAATATGCAAAATTTGCACACACCATGCGTAGGTCGAATGTTAATCATACACATACAAATCCATACATTCCATTTATTTTGCATTTTAGTCCCTCAAAATTTTATTTTTGCAATTTAATCCAAATCACTCAATTTCTTCAAAAGTTCATGAACAACACTTGCTATTCTATCACATATAATTAATATTTCATCATCAACAACAAGAATAAAAAGCTTCCTTTAATGGCATCTCACGAAAAACACAACCAATTCAAAAATTTAAACATGGGCTAGCTAAAACTCAAAGCAACGATCTCAAAAACGTAAAAATTATTAAAAATCGAACTCAAATCACTTACCTATTGAGCTTGCAAAGGGCCGAACATCACAAAGCTTTTCTCTCTTTTATTTTCTCAAGTTTCAACCATGAAAATTGTAGAAAGATGAACACTTTTCATCTTTTATTCATATTATTATTATAACATATATTAAACTAATATATTTTAACATAAAATATAATAAAATATAATAAAAATTTCAATTACTATTACATGCATAATCATGACCGGCACTAAGTCTATTTTATGGTCAATTTTCTATTTTAAACGTCCAATTTATAAAGACATCATCAATTTAGTACTTACTCATTTAACCACTAAATTTTCTTTTTATGTGATTAAGCCCCTTTTTCAAAATTAAGCACCAAAATGATCAAATTTTAATAAGAAATTTTCACACACAAATTCACACATAATAAGCATAGAAAATATTATTAAAATAATTTTTTAACTCGGATTCGTGGTCCCAAAATCACCGTTCGATTAGAGTCAAAATCTGACTGTTACACTCTAATTCTGATGGGACTACTTGCAAGTATTCCTCTCTTGATCGAGCGCCTTCTGGATTTAGCTCAGGGATGTTATCATTAACCCTTCTAATCCTCCATCCTTTGTATTTTGGGGTCGTCATTGGGCCTGCAGATAGTCTTTTCATCCTACGAATCTGATTCTATGCACTAGAAATCTCCTTAACCTTCTTCTTATAGTTATCCCCTTTGTATGAGAACTCACATTGAGCCAGTCCATATGTTGCTGGTACGAACTGTCTCGATCCATATTACCTTAGTATGAGCAAAGGGGCATATCCAACGGCTCCCCAAATTCCAAGTAAAGGAACCCAGTCAAAACTCTCACATCGATAAAGAATTTCATCGGGAATCATCCAAGGAGCCCTCCACTCGATGTCTTCCTCTTGAAGGTTTTGAAGGAGCGCCATCCAGTTTTCCTCGGACACGTCTTCTCTCCTTGGTGTATCCACTATCTCTTTTAATGGAGAATAATTCTCAGAGAAAACCCGATAAGAAACTTTATCCACCTTCTAGAAATAACTGTGAAACCAAGCTAATAACATCTGTACGCATCCAATGAACCTACCCTCACCTGCTCTCCGACATGCATTTAAAGATCTAAACATTTCGGCTAAGATTGCAGGTACAGGCGTGACCCCTCTGTCAAGTCGATCGAATAAATCAGTAACCGCGTCATCTACATGTCTTAAAGCTTTAGGGAAAATTACCAAACCATAAATACACAAGGCAAAGAATTCAATCTTTTTCTTTACATTTGGATGTGTTAGGATCAGCTCCCTCAAACTCACCCAAGGAATGCATTTGCCTTTACCTTTCTTCTGAATTCTGGCTGCAACCCACTGTTCACTCATCCCCGTGATATTCATTAACTTCTTCACAAAAGTTGGGACACTAGCAGCCTTAGATTAAGCTTTGTCGACTTGGATCCTTGAACAGCGAAGCAAGGTTGTATATTCCTCCACCGTGGGCACTAAATCTACTTTCCTAAAAGTGAAACATGTAACACCCCAAACCCGGTCTATGCATTAAGACTAGATTTGGTTTGTTACATGAATCGAGCTATCTTAAAATCTTCAATAAGTTGAAAACTACAATATTATTTTTAATTACGGGGTTTAATAAAAATTAGAAGAGTATTTTAATTTGGTGTATATTAGAAAACATTAGTTGAAAAACATTATTAACATTGTATTATCAAAACCCTTCGGTAATTTATTTAAGAGTTAACAATAATAAAATATTTATAAAGGAATTTCATATATTCGAAAACCCAATTTATTTTGATAAAACATCATAAAATCATAAGCCCATATTTAAATGTTCAAAATATAGTTTAAAACCAACACACATAAAAATCCATAAAATTATTAATAGAGGCCCTTATTACATTAACCCAAAATAGTAAAATACTTATTAAAAAGTTCATAATTTAATAAACCCATGTTTTGCAGTATGGCCTCCACGAAGTCATCCTTGGCCCAAGTCCACGTCAATTTCCATCACCTGAGATGGAAAATTTGAGGGGAGTGAGTTACTTAGAACTCAGTGTATAACTCACTTACTTTGTCCATCGGCCGATTTTCAAATTTTGGGTTTGGGCCTTGAGCCCATAAGCGTAATTAACAATATAATGAATAACATAATTAATAGCATAATGAATAACATAATTAATAACATGCATGTAAAATGAATTTTTCCTCCCAAACCTACTTCCATCCGCTACACACCCCGCATCAACCATCACACTGGGGGAACAAGTCAACACACCCCGCCATCACACCAATCGTAGGCATTAAGCCAATTTATATTTGTGGCGAGCCATCGAACTAGATTGTGACAAAGTCACGAACTAGAGGCATTGAGCCAATTATTATTTTGTGGTGAGCCACCGAACTAGAGGCAAATAGCCATTTATAAATTTTGTGGCGAGCCACCGAACTAGAGGCAATAGCCATAATTTTGTGGCAAAACCACCGAACTAGATTTTTGGCAATGTGCCTTCTTCTCTTCATCATTTCCCAACCCATGCAATATGTATGCAAAGTAAACTATGATTATACCATGATTTAATTAAAAAGGCCCATTAACAAGAGTCAATATTTCCAATTTTTATTAAGGCCCAAAAATAACATTTGGCCCAATTAACAATTTAACAACTTATGCCCAAATTTACGATTTAGCAGAGATTTCGGTCCCCAATTATCGATCTAGCAGGGATTTCAGCCCGTTTAACAATTTAACAGAGATTACGGCCCATTTAAGATCTGACAGAGATTTCGGCCCAATTATCGATCTAACAGAGATTTTGGCCCAATTTTCAATATAACATATTTTTAGGCCCATTTAACAATTTAACAGAGATTACGGCCCATTTATGATCTAACAGAGATTTTGGCCCAATTATCAATCTAACAGAGATTTCGGCCCAATTATCGATCTAACAGAGATTTCGGCCCAATTTTCAATATAACATATTTTTAGGCCCATTTAACAATTTAACAGAGATTACGACCCATTTATGATCTAACAGAGATTTCGACCCAATTATCGATCTAACAGATATTTCGGCCCAATTATTACGAGATATACAATTTTACATATTTACTACTAATTTCTCGAGGGCATTTTTGTAATTTCTACAATTTTGTCGTTTTCACGTATTTTCGTCGAAATACCAATTATTACATTTTAAGCCGATCTAAACGTTTTTACGATTTTACTCAATACCGCAATAACATCCAAACCCGAGAAAAAGTGTGAAGTTACACACCTCGATATCGAGAGTACTAATCCTTCTCGCTCCTCGACACCTAAAACATATTTCGATCCGTTAGAACACTATTTTGTATAAAAATACAATATCGCTATTAGATCCAAAACCTTACTCTCTTGATTTGAATCACTTGATTTCGGTTTCTCCTCGTTTATTGGTTCGTTAGTCGAGAATCCACTAACGCACAAAGGCTCGGAGTTCTTACTACTTTAAATAATTGACTTCTGCGGAAGATGGTCTCGCAACCGGTGGAAAATCCCGGACTACCAAATCGCTCTTCGCTTAAACTTAGGGGAATAGTGGATCCGCCTCTTACGAAGACTAAACACCGCCTTTTCTTCCCTATTTTGAAAGTCTTCAAGATCAAAAGATTGTTAGCACGTCCTAATAATATTTATATCGATTATGACTAAAGGTTTTAAGAACGAGATTTCCTTACCACAATACTCTTGTTCCACAAGGAGAATCGATCCAAGCGTTCTATGTCACTCACGACCACTTGATTTTGATCTTCCGTTATCGCACTAAAATATAACCATTGGAAACGTTTAATAGAAGGAATAATAAATATCGATCCAAAAGATCCTCTTACCCCATTAAAAATTCTACCAAACCTCTATTAACTAATATAAACCAAAAGGAACCCTTACCTATTGTCCACGGTTGAAAAGAAACGGTTGAGATTGATGCTTAGGAATAGAGAAAAATTTGACTATGGGCACACTAGCATTCGCCATGAGAGAATTAATGGAGAGAATTTTGATTGAAAAGAAATATGAGAAAGAAATAAAAGATGGAAGAAAAAGGTGATGAGGATTCGTTTTCAAAGAGAAGAAAAGAGGAAGAAAAGAGATGAATTGATTAGCATTGTATATTCGCAATGGGGAGAAGAAAAGAAAAGAATGGCTTTTGGTATAGGTGATTTCGACACTAAGAAAAGAACATACAAAAGAATCCTAAGGTGATATGCAAAAGTGACCAAATGGTCAAAAGATTAAGGTTTACCAATGCTCAATTTCAGCCAAGGGAGAAAGGTAGAGAAAGAGTTTCAAAACTATGCACAAAATGCTAAGAATGACCAAAAAGAGACTTCAAATCCTAGCCAAACCAACACCAAAAATTCGACTCCCTCTCTAGACCATATTGCCGTCCAAATGCATGGTCAAATGGCCATGATTTTGTTTCCAAAACTTTTCCTTGATATAAGCCTTATGTCCCCATATCTTTCTATAAATTTTTGATTCCATACCATATGTTTACACTTACCTTATTCCTTTTAACCAAAAATAACAAGGTCAACACTTACCATATTTATGCTTGGCCGACACTTGCTATACATGTGCAGAAAAATTAAAAATAAAATTTACCTAGATGCTAAACAAGGGATTGAACCTCTCCCTCATGCTACAACTCATGCGCCAACACCACCATTCCATGTACTCATCTTATGACACTTATTAACACTTAAATTAACTTAAGTATTAATGACACTTGCTTCTCTTCAATAAATTCTCAAATATAAAATTTATTCCTTACCCAAATTATCTTCGTTTCTTCTTCGGACTATAATAAACACAAAAATAAAAGTAAGAAAATTTTCCTTCATAATCTAAACACCAAATCATGCAATATATCAATACTCAGATTTTTAGGGTGTTACAACTCTACCCTCCTTAAAGAAAATTTCGTCCTCAAAATTTACCTGGTTGAAAGAGGTGAGGGTATTGTTGCCGAATTGCATCCTCAGGCTCCCACGTAGCTTCCTCCACTCGAGTGGTTACGCCATAGAACTTTAACCAACGACACGATTTTCTTTCTTAGCACTTTGACATCTCGGTCTAAGATTTCCACTGGTTCTTCTTCAAAAGACAAATCTGAATTCAACTCCAATTCTTCTACCGGTACAATGTGCGAAGGATCCGATCTATAACGCCTCAACATGGAAACATGAAAAACATTATGAATTTGATCCAATTCCGGAGGTAACTCAATCTGATAAGCCACTGGACCAACACGCTTCAGCACCCGATAAGGTCCAATGTACCTAGGACTTAGCTTGCCCTTCTTTCCAAACCTGAAGATCTTTTTCCAAGGTGAGACCTTCAAGAAAACTTGATCCCCCACATTATACTCGATATCCTTTCACTTCAGGTCTGCGTACGACTTCTGTCTATCTGAGGCTTCTTTCAACCGTGCTCGAATAACTTTTACCTTTTCCTCGGTTTCAGATATCATCTCAGGACCTAACATTTGTCGTTCGCCCAACTCAGTCCAACAAATAGAAGAACGACACTTACGACCATACAATGCCTCGTAAGGTGCCATCTGAATGCTCGACTGATAACTGTTGTTATACGCAAATTCTGCCAGTGGTAGATAATCCTCCCAACTACCCCTGAAGTCGATTACACACCCCCTTAACATATCTTCTAATATCTGAATTACTCTCTCTGACTGACCATCAGACTGAGGATGAAAAGCCATAGTGAAATTCAACTTTGTCCCCAAGGCTTCATGCAGAGCTTTCCAGAATCGTGATGTAAATCTGGGATCCCTGTCTGATATAATAGATACAGGTACCCCATGCAACCTCACAATTTCAGATACATACAATTTTGCCAACTCGCAATGAATAATCCGATTAATCGGTAGGAAATGAGCGGTCTTAATCAAACGATCAACAATTACCCACACAGAATTTTTCTTAGTAGGTGTTAACGGTAACCTACTAACAAAATCCATAGTTATCCGCTCCCATTTCCAAAGAGGAATCCTTACTAGTTGTAACAATCCAGACGGTAATTGATGTTCTGCCTTCACTTGTCGACAAGTCAAACATTTTCCCACCAATTCGAAATTTCACGCTTCAACCACGCCACCAATATCATTCACGGAGATCTCGATACATCTTATTTCCTCCGGATGCATAGCATAAGGGCTACTATCGCCTCCGTAAAATCATTTGCCTCAGATCTGAATCCTTAGGCATACAAACTCTTCCTCGAAAGCACAACACACCTCCGTGTTTATTCCAAAATCCTCGATTTCACCATTTTCAACTTGTCAAGTAAAGGTCCCAACTTCTCATCCGATGTCTGCTTTTCCTTGATTTGTTCCACCACGAGGCTTCACCTGAAGTTCTGCTAACAAACTACCATCCTCATACAGACTCAAATGGGCAAACAATGCTCTCAAATTAGATACTACCTTACGACTTAACGCGTCAGCTACCACGTTAGCCTTTCCAGGATGATATTCGATTGAGAAATCATAATCCTTTAATAATTCTACCCATATTCTTTGTCTCAAATTTAACTCCTTTTGGGTAAGGAGGTATTTAAGACTCTTGTGATCCGTGTAGATTATTGACTTCTCACCATAGAGATAGTGCCTCCAAATCTTTAGAGCAAAGACAACAGCAGCTAGCTCCAAATCATGAGTAGGGTAGTTTACTTCGTGTGGTCTCAATTGACAAGAAGCATAGGCCACCACCTTTCCATTTTGCATCAATACACAACCTGCACTCGTGTGAGACGCATCACAATAAGCAAGTGAATTCTTTTCCACTCGGTTGAATCAAAACTAGAGCTTCCGTCAGATTTTTTCAATTTCTCAAACTCTCTTATCGCTTTTCGGTCCAAATATACGGAGCTCCCTTCCGCAGCAGCTTTAGTTAGGGTGCAACAATCAACGAAAACCCTCAACAAAATGTCTATAGTACCACCAAACCCAAGAAACTCTGAATTTCAGCTACCGATGTTGGTGGTTTCCAATCCAGAATAGCCTCAATTTTCTGAGGATCCACCCTTATTCCTTCGGCTGATACCACATGACCGAGGAAGTCACTTCTTTTAGCCAAAATTCGCATTTACTAAATTTGGCATACAGTTGCTTATCACGAAGTAGCTGTAATACTATCCGCAAATGCTTGTCATGCTCCTCCTCATTTCTCTAATAAACCAATATGTCATCTATGAACACTACCACAAACTGGTCTAAATATGGTTGAAAGACTCAGTTCATCATGTCCATAAATGCGGCTAGTGCATTGGTTAATCCAAACGGCATCACTACAACTCATAATGTCCGTAACGAGTCTGAAATGCCGTCTTATAAATGTTCGCTTCTTTCACCTTGAGTTGGTGATAACCCGACCTCAAATCAATTTTGGAGAAAACTGATGCTCCTTTTAATTGATCAAACAGGTCATCAATTCTCGGCAGAGGATACCGATTCTTGATCGTCAATTTATTCAATTGTCTGTAGTCAATGCACATACGCATTGATCCATCTTTCTTCTTGACGAATAAAACTGGTGCTCCCCACGGAGACACACTTGGTCGAATAAATCCCCGATCCAGCAATTCTTGAATTTGAGCTTTAAGCTCAGCCAACTCCTTTGGTGCCATTCAATAAGAAGCAATGGACACCGGAGTCGCCCTGTAAAAGCTCAATGCCAAATTCTACTTCCGATCCGAGGTATACCGAAGTTCTTCGAAATACATCGGAAATTCCTTCACCGTCCTCACATCATTCACGGATAACTCTTTGGCATCCAAAGCACGAGATAAAGGCTAGGAATGCTCCATATCCTTTCCGAACCAACTTCTCCGCTTTAATGCGATACCATATTTGCCAAGTAGTTCCTTCGCTCACCAATCATTATGATTTCCTTATCATCCGAGGTTCTTCATCGACATTCATTTTTCAAGCACAATTCAATTGCTCGAGATGTTTAACCAACCAATCCATGCCCGAATGAGATCGAACTCATGAAAGGTAGTTCCATCAAGTTTGCCAAGAATACCTCTTCTTGAATTTTCAAGGCACGTCTTTAAACATTTTATTAACAATTACCGATCGTCCTAAAGGACTAATTATCGTCATCTCACTATCGTTAATTTGATTCTAAATTGGGTTTCGGATATGGCACTAGCAACATATGAGTGGGTAGAGCCAATATCTATTAAAGCAATAACAGTACATCAAAATGAAGAACGTATCAGTTATCACATCGGTGCATTCTTGCCCTCGCGGCGTCTAACTGCATAGACTAGTCCAGGCTGTCTTGCATCTGCGTTCCCTCTGGGACCATTGCCTCGACCCGGTGCACCTTGACCACGACCAACCCCATTACCACCACGACCTGGTCCACGACCTCTCGGTGGCTGCTGATTACCTCTGGCATTGTGCATCATTATTATGAACTTCTTGAGTCGTATCCATACGTCGAGGACAATTTTTGTACTGATGATCCATTGAATCGCATTTGTAACAAGCGCCCGTTTTCCTCCAACACTCTCCAAAATGTCTTTTCCCACACTCAGCACAATCTCGACTTCGATTATTTGTTACCGGTGTTCTACCTTGAACTGGTTCATCATTCCGAGGTCTCTTCTCGAATCTCTTTGAAGAACCAGACTCCTGTGTGTCTCTCTTATTTTAATCTTTCTCGGTTCTCGCTGTTCGAGTTCTTAGCCTCCTCGGCTATCTTGGCCTTCTCCACAAGAGTGAAAAAAGTTCTAACTTGTGTGGAGCAATCGAACCCTCACTCATCATTAAGTCCATCCTCAAACGCATACAACGTTCATGATCTGTTGATACAATTGTCCGAGCATAGCGGCTCAGACGTAAAAACTCAGCTTCATATGCTGCCACTATCTTACTTCCTTGGACAAGACTCGAAATTCTTTCCTTCGAGAGTCTACATAACTTTCGCTCCAACGTATTTTCCTTGGAAGACGACTTTAAAGAATTCCCAATTAATCGGTGCGACTTCGGTGCCTTCTCTAACGATGAGCCACCACCGACACGCTTCGTCTCTTAACAAGGATCTACTCCTTTCGCTTTTGCTCAACGATTGCATTCCATATCATCCATAATCATTCCTGACTTGAGCCAAGATTCACCACATTCGAGCTACACCGAAACTCCTCCGAAAACTTCGCATTATTGGACTTAAGTCGTTCAAATTGACCCACGAGTTGTTGGCCCAATTCTAGTTCCGTGACCCTTTCCAAGACTCGCACATTGCTTGAGTCAATGCATTATCTTCTTCCATGTGATCGCGTGATCCGTCTCACTCTCAATTGACGAGTGCGTCCATTTCCGACATATGATTTGGTGCTTGATTTGTAGCACCTCACCTCTACCACGCCACGCTCTCTGCGCCCACGACCACGTCCTCTAGTGCTCATGATGGCTTGTTCATTTTTATCGATTACAAGTTTTATGAATCGAAAATTTGTTTCGTGTTTATTAACGATGTTTTATGAGATTTGAGAGGTAAATTTGTTTTTCACAACATATCCTATAGTCTCAATCTCTACGATTTTTCACATCTAAAACTAGAAGTTCTAGAGTGTTCCTATGATCATCATAGTAATCATTAAGCAATAAATACTTACTTGACTTGTTGCGGATGCTTGTGGTGCCATCTCGATCTTTAAAATATAATTGAACGATTTCATACGAAATTATTTGCGAACCCAAACCACGGTAGAAGTTTTTGGCGGCTCGATATCATTAAATGTAACACCCCAAACCCGGTCTATGCATTAAGACTAGATTTGGTTTGTTACATGAATCGAGCTATCTTAAAATCTTCAATAAGTTGAAAACTACAATATTATTTTTAATTACGGGGTTTAATAAAAATCGAAGAGTATTTTAATTTGATGTATATTAGAAAACATTAGTTGAAAAACATTATTAACATTGTATTATCAAAACCCTTCGGTAATTTATTTAAGAGTTAACAATAATAAAATATTTATAAAGGAATTTCATATATTTGAAAACCCAATTTATTTTGATAAAAACATCATATAATCATAAGCCCATATTTAAATGTTCAAAATATAGTTTAAAACCAACACACATAAAAATACATAAAATTATTAATAGAGGCCCTTATTACATTAACCCAAAATAGTAAAATACTTATTAAAAAGTTCAGAATTTAATAAACCCATGTTTTGCAGTATGGCCTCCACGAAGTCATCCTCGGCCCAAGTCCACGTCAATTTCCATTACCTGAGATGGAAAATTTGAGGGGAGTGAGTTACTTAGAACTCAGTGTATAACTCACTTACTTTGTCCACTGGGCCAGATTTTCAAATTTTGGGTTTGGGCCTTGAGCCCATAAGCAGAATTAACAATATAATGAATAACATAATTAATAGCATAATGAATAACATAATTAATAACATGCATGTAAAAATGAATTTTTCCCTCCCAAACCTAATTCCATCCGCTACACACCCCCGTACCAACCATCACACCTGTGGGGATCAAGTCAACCCACCCCGCCATCACACCAATCGTAGGCATTAAGCCAATTTATATTTGTGGCAGAGCCACCGAACTAGATTGTGACAAAGTCACCGAACTAGAGGCATTGAGCCAATTATTATTTTGTGGCAGAGCCACCGAACTAGAGGCAAATAGCCATTTATAAATTTTGTGGCAGAGCCACCGAACTAGAGGCAAATAGCCATAATTTTGTGGCAAAGCCACCGAACTAGATTTTTGGCAACAGGCCTTCTTCTCTTCATCATTTCCCAACCCATGCAATATGTATGCAAAGTAAACTATGATTATACCATGATTTAATTAAAAAGGCCCATTAACAAGAGTCAATATTTCCAATTTTTATTAAGGCCCAAAAATAACATTTGGCCCAATTAACAATTTAACAACTTATGCCCAAATTTACGATTTAGCAGAGATTTTGGCCCAATTATCGATCTAGCGAGGATTTCACCGTTTGACAATTTAATGTAGATTACGCCCATTTAAGATCGACAGAGATTTCGCCCAATTATCGATCTAACGAGATTTTACCAATTTTCAATATAACATATTTTTAGGCCCATTTAACAATTTAATGTAGATTATGGCCCATTTATGATCTAATGTAGATTTG
Source organism: Gossypium rotundifolium (assembly GCA_025506655.1). NCBI lineage: Eukaryota > Viridiplantae > Streptophyta > Magnoliopsida > Malvales > Malvaceae > Gossypium > Gossypium rotundifolium. The sequence goes on from CP106734.1 coordinate 35,400,705, forward strand.
ACCAAATTATCGATCTAATGTAGATTTCGCCCAATTATCGATCTAATGTAGATTTCGCCCAATTTTCAATATAACATATTTTAGGCCCATTTAACAATTTAATGAGATTACGGCCCATTTATGATCTAATGAGATTTCGCCCAATTATCGATCTAATGTAGATTTCGCCCAATTATTACGAGATATACAATTTTACATATTTACTACTAATTTCTCGAGGGCGTTTTCGTAATTTCTATAATTTTATCGTTTTCACGTATTTTCGTCGAAATACCAATTATTACGTTTTAAGCAGATCTAAACGTTTTTACGATTTTACTCAATACCGCAATAACATCCAAACCCAAGAAAAAGTGTGAAGTTACACACCTCGATATCGAGGGTACTAATCCTTCTCGCTCCTCGACACCTAAAACATATTTTGACCCGTTAGAACACTATTTTGTATAAAAATACATTATCGATATTAGATCCAAAACCTTGCTCTCTTAATTTTGAATCACTTCGATTTTCGGTTTCTCCTCGTTTATTGGTTCGTTTGTCGCTGAGAATCCACTAACGTACAAAAGCTCGGGAGTTCTTACTACTTCAAATAATTGACTTCCTTCGGAAGATGGTCCGCAACCCGGTGGAAAATCCCGGACTGCCGAAACCGCTCTTCGTTTAAACTTAGGGGGAATAGTGGATCCGCCCCTCTTACGAAGACTAAACACCGCCCTTTTCTTCCCTATTTTGAAAGTCTTCAAGATCAAAAGATTGTTAGCACGTCCTAATAATATTTATATCGATTATGACTAAAGGTTTTAAGAACGAGATTTCCTTACCACAATACTCTTGTTCCACAAGGAGAATCGATCCAAGCGTTCTATGTCACTCACGACCACTTGATTTCCGATCTTCCGTTATCGCACTAAAATATAACCATTGGAAACGTTTAATAGAAGGAATAATAAATATCGATCCAAAAGATCCTCTTACCCCCATTAAAAATTCGGCCAAACCTCTATTAACTAATATAAACCAAAAAGGAACCCTTACCTATTGTCCACGGTTGAAAAGAAACGGTTGAGATTGATGCTTAGGAATAGAGAAAAAATTCGGCTATGGGCACACTAGCATTCGGCCATGAGAGAATTAATGGAGAGAATTTTGATTGAAAAGAAATATGAGAAAGAAATAAAAGATGAAAGAAAAAGGTGATGAGGATTCGTTTTCAAAGAGAAGAAAAGAGGAAGAAAAGAGATGAATTGAATAGCATTGTATATTCGGCAATGGGGAGAAGAAAAGAAAAGAATGGCTTTTTGGTATAGGTGATTTCGACACTAAGAAAAGAACATACAAAAGAATCCTAAGGTGATATGCAAAAGTGACCAAATGGTCAAAAGATTAAGGTTTACCAATGCTCAATTTCAGCCAAGGGAGAAAGGTAGAGAAAGAATTTCAAAACTATGCACAAAATGCTAAGAATGACCAAAAAGAGACTTCAAATCCTAGCCAAGCCAACACCAAAAATTCGGCTCCCTCCCTAGACCATATTGCCGTCCAAATGCATGGTCAAATGGCCATGATTTTGTTTCCAAAACTTTTCCTTGATATAAGCCTTATGTCCCCATATCTTTCTATAAATTTTTGATTCCATACCATATGTTTACACTTACCTTATTCCTTTGATATACTAACCAAAAATAACAAGGTCAACACTTACCATATTTATGCTTGGCCGACACTTGCTATACATGTGCAGAAAAATTAAAAATAAAATTTACCTAGATGCTAAACAAGGGATTCGAACCTCTCCCCTCATGCTACAACTCATGCGCCAACACCACCATGCCATGTACTCATCTTATGACACTTATTAACACTTAAATTAACCTCATGCTACAACTCATGCGCCAACACCACCATGCCATGTACTCATCTTATGACACTTATTAACACTTAAATTAACTTAAGTAGTAATGACACTTGCTTCTCTTCAATAAATTCTCAAATATAAAATTTATTCCTTACCCAAATTATGCTATACTCTTCTTCAGGACTATAATAAACACAAAAATAAAAGTAAGAAAATTTTCCTTCATAATCTAAACACCAAATCATGCAATATATCAATACTCAGATTTTTAGGGTGCTACAAAACAACTATAGGTAGAGTTTCAAAACTGAGTCATAGCCTGGAACAGATGCTTATCTACCTTGATGTCAAGTAAGTAGGGTAGATCGCCATAATTACGATAGAACAGCTGCTTAGCCTCATCATCCCACTGGGTCCAAATATCTTTCAACTCTTGGAACTCATTTTGCATGATACTAATACGAGTGAAATCCCATAGTTCTGACACATACCCCTCAGCTAAGCTATTCCCTTTCTCTAATTGCGTTTGCTCTGACCACATGCGGACGGCTACATTATCTTCCACTTTATCAAGGAATTCATTCTCCATAACCAGCTTTCTAACTTAGAAACTAACCATGAATCGATACCTCTTAAAATATGAAATGACATGCACAAAAATAAAGCACAACAAGTTAGTACCATGAAATAAAACATAAAGCAAAATAAAATAAACAAACACCTATCTGGGTAACCACTAAGGTTTGGCATTGTTCTACTTAGGGTAAGTCCTTACGTTTTCTACATGTGGTTTAGCTCTAAAGTTGAGATACCTGAACCAGTAGATTCCTCAATCCTCACCCATTATAGGCTCATACGGACTAGGTTCAGTTTAGGGGAATACATTTCCCTATGGCCATGCAGAAGTGAAAACTTCACGAAGACATAGGTACAGATGTATCCGAAAGCAATCCACTAGCCCATGCGAAGGTGAAAACCTCACAAAGGTATAGTTTCTTATTCCCACTTAAAGGTACGACCACAACGGTCATGCAATGCTATGTGTGTAAGAAAATAAACATCATATGCAACGACACAAACAAATGCAACAACAGGATCGTAATTTTTTCAAATCAAATTTTAGATTTTCAAATCGATTGTTCAAATTTCGACAAAGGACAGAAAATAATCAATTTTAACGACTTGACTCTCTTATTGTCCCCAGTGGAGTCGCCAAGCTGTCGAAACCATTTTTTATTTATTTTGAAAAAATGGGGATCGACTTTAAAAACAAAAATGGAGTCGCCACCAATCCTTTTTTTGCTTAGGTGTGATTGGATGACCTTATAAAAAGTTTCATTTTAAAACATTGATTTTGACCTACAAAATTCAAGAAAGAGGGTTGGGGAGTCGGTTACGTACGAGAAAGGATTAGCACCCTCGTAACGCCCAAAATTGGTACCGGATTGATTAGTTATTGTCCTAATGTCGAAGATTTTAAAAATATGATCCTTTTAATTGAAAGAAAGTAAAGACTCACTTATCTCAAGGAAATAAAATGTCACACCCAATAAGTTAGGATGTAACATCTCAATACTTCGAAATTAAGCTTGCCTTTATTTGCAGAAAATCCTTATCTCGAGATACGAAACATTATATCTAATAAGTTAAGATATAACATTTTGAATTTTGATAATAAGTTTTGATTTGAAGTTCATGGGTTTTAAAAAAAAGGATACTTGATACCTTAAATTCCACGAGGAAAACTAAAACCTAGTAAGTTAGGGTATAATTTTTCTCGAAGTCCCCAAATATCATGTATTGCTGTATTTAAAAAAAAAACCTTTGAATAAAATACGTTGATTCAGCAAAATGTATTTTTTAAGAATGATTTGAGTAAAATATTGTATTGATACATTGCAAAACATAAATACTAAATAACAATTCACCATAATTATAAGTTATATTAATGATTAATACTAATATAGACAATTAAAGAAATAATAATATAAGATAACGAATGATATAAATAATAAAATAACTATACTAAAGCAATCATAAAAATAATAAAAAAATAAAAGAGCACGGATAAACAAATAAAAGATATAAAACAATAAATAACGAAAGATAAAAGAAAACTACTCAATAAATATGAAACTTTACATGCAAGATCTAATATAAAAACAAAACATCAATATATAATGAATGACATATGCCAAATGATAAATTAATAATACAAATTTAAAAAACGTATATGACATTGCAAAATATGAAATGGATATATATGTACATAATAAAATAAATATATATTTTAAACAAATAATATAAAACTTGAATATATGAAATATGTATAAGGGATATAATACAACAAGTAAAAAATAATACATAGTTAAAATAAACAATACATTGAACTTTATAATAATAATAAATCAATTTAAATAATATACACTATAGAAATTTTAAAACATAAAATAATATAGAATTTTATATAAAAAATGAAATAATTTGATATAATATTAAAATGATTAAAATAAAAAAATAAAAGAGGATAAAAAATTAATTAAGGAAACAAGGATTAAATTGAGATAAAAATAAAATCTAGAATAAAAATGTGAAAGGACCAGATTAGAACGTGTGTCATAATGTAGGGACTTATTAGGCAATTATGCTTTATCTCCTAAACGACGTCGTTCCGTCTCTTGCCTTGAAATAGCCTGAAGGACTAAATTGAAACAAAATATAGATTTCAAGGCTAATTTAAAAATAAAAGAAAATGTAAATTGAGCTAAATTAAAATTAATAAAATTGCGGAAGGACCAAAGTGGAAAATTGCCCCTTTTATGAAAACGCGCGGATCCTCCCGGGTCGTCAACGCGCGGATCTTAGTGTAACATCCTAAAATTGGGCCTAGTAGGATTGGGCCCAATGGCGTAGGAATGTTTAAAATTTTGAGAACAAGAGAATGACAATATTGCAAATTGGACTTATTAGTTAAGTGAATTTGGAAGGTTCTGAGGCTTCTATGAAGTTCAGAGTTCGAGTTGAGCCTCAAGTAAAATTTTGTGATTTAGCCTATTAAGGAGAGATAGTAAGTGGCTTCAAGGCTTATGGAATTAGATGAGTAATTTGTTAGCATAAAGGAGCTTATGGTAAAGAGGTTATGGCATTAAGTGATGTACCTTGAGGAAGAGGTTCAAATCCCATTGTTTGCAAATTTGACTATTATTTTGCTTTCCTTCCTTATGTGTCGGCCAAGAAGTATTTTTGGTAAGTGTGGACTTTATTATTTTGGTAAGGTGGCTAAAAGAATATGGCAAGGTTAAAGTTTGGGAAAGGAATCAAGAGGAATAGGAAAGAAAGGGGACAAGAGGCTAATATCGGGAGGTGTTTTGGAAAGTATGAGTGGCCAAATCTTATCCTACGGGGATGCATGTGGATGGTTTTTGGAGTAATTAGGTGGCTGAAATTTTATTTGGCATTTGGTAAAGTCTTAGCTTTGTTTTGGCCAAAAATCCTTTGACAACTTTGTGCCATTTCTCTCAATTTTGCAACCCTCCTTGCCAAATCATAGTAGCACAATAGTGCATTGTTTTTCCTCTCAAATTCTTTTCTTTTCCTTTGCTTTGTGCCAAAATTACAAGCCTTGGTGACCATAGTTTCTTCTTTCTTTTTACTTTGGTTGAATTCCCTAGCACAATTGTGCATTTTCTTGCTCTTTTGTTTGATCAAGATTTTCATCTATTGTTTATTCCCTTTGATTTCAAATTACAAGGCACTCTTCTTCCATCCAATCTCTTCTTAATCAAATCGGTAAGTAATCGTATTTTCCTCTTTTCATTTCATTTTCTTTTCTTCCAAGCCGTATATAGGTGAAGGGGTGTATTGTGGTGATTCCTCCTCAAGAATAAGGTGTGGCTAACATTGTTTTGTGTTAATCACTTTTAAGGACTCAAGTACTTTATCGAGGGCCAATCGAACACCTATCCCTCGTAATAAGAGACTCGGATTGTTGGTAAGTGATAGATTGTTAATCAATCAAAATAATTGGTTGAAGTGGTAAATTTAGTTTTGGGATTAATTGTTGATCGATTGTATCTTTTGGTGCCATGGAGAATTTCGTGTTACGGATTCGAATAAGGTGTGTAATCCCGCACCCTTCCGAATATATGTTTGAAATGGTGAGTAAGTCTCACATATCTTTGAAAGTTTACATGAAATATTCGTGATTCGGTATAAATACCGAATAAAACCGATAACCGGCATTCGTGATCACTCGAGAGTGCGATATTCGTAGTGGTAATCGTATTTTGTAATAAAACAGCTTTTGGTCGAAAAAGTGTCTTGTATTTGAAAAATCATGAAAAATTGGATAAAAGAAATTACAAAGTGAATAAGATATCAGATTAAAGCTTCGTGTTAATTTTAATATGGAAGAAAGCGGAGAAGGAAAAGGAATATTAGATTCGAGATATGTTAATTTTAGTGAGACTGGTTTTGAATGACTTGAGGTATTCATTGCATTTTGGAAAAATCATATAAAATTGTACAAAGTGAATTAAGAGTTATAAGTGAATCTATTTTCAAAATAAATAAGTGGGAGCGAGAGATGAAAATCGTGCTGATAAGATATTTGAGATTAAGGTAAGAGAGGTGAGAATCATTGGACGGTGAAACAAGGAAATTTTAAGGAATAAACTGTACTAAATGGTTAAGGTAAAAATTCTGGAAAACTTATAGTAGAAAGATATACTGAGTCTAGTTTCAAGGAAAATTCTGATTTAGATTTTGAGTTTTCTAACTCGAGTTATGGCCAATTTAGTCGGTGTGATGCAGTTGGACGTTTCGCTTTTATGCCCCAAATTAGTAATTAAGCTTAGGTTACGAAATTACCATTATACCCTTAGAGGGTAAATTCTTTGAATTACCCTTTGTGGGTACGATTACGAATTATGAAAATGCCCTTACGGGTCAAGTTACGAAAATGCCCCTAATGGGCGAATTATGAAAATGTCCTATGGACTAAATTACGAAAATACCCTTTATGGGTCAAATTGAAATATGTTGCTATATGGGCCTCATGTGAATAATGGGCCAAATTTTCTAGATCGATTAATGGGCCAAATTTTGCTAGATCGTTAAATGGGCCAAAATTTTGCTAGATTGTTAAATGGTAGAAAACCACGATAAATAGTTAAATGGGCGAAATCTCGCTAGATCGTTAAATGGGTGAAAACCACGAAAAATAGTTAAATGGGCCAAAATCTCGCTAGATCAATAAATGGGCGAAATCTCGCTAGATCGTTAAGCGGGCGAAAATATGTTAGATCGTTAATTGGGCCTAAGTTGCTAAAGTGCTAAATGGGCTAAATGTTATTTTGTGTTATGGGCCTTAATTAAAAACTTGAAATATTGATTCTCTTGTAAATTGGGCCTTTTGCTAAAATTATCATATGGATATAAATTGTTATGCATACATGTTTGCATGGGTTGGGAAAATGATGAAGAGAAGAAAGGCACATTGCCAAAATCTAGTTCGGTGGCTCGCCACAAATAATCAAATGGCTTATTGCCTCTAGTTCGGTTGGCTCGCCACAAATATGGCTTATTGCCTCTAGTTCGGTGGCTCGCCACAAATAATCAAATGGCTTATTGCCTCTAGTTGGTGGCTTTGCCACAAATATAAAATGGCTTAATGCCCACATTTGGTGTGTTGGCGGGGTGGGTTGACTTGATCCCACGGTGTGATGGTTGGTGCGGGGTGTGTAGCGGATGGAAATTAGGCTTGGTTTGGGAATTGCATATCACATGCATATTATATACATGTTATAATTGTAATTGGGCTTAGGCCCAAAATATTGCTATGTGTGTTCACCAGTGGATGATGGTAAGGGATTATACATCGAGTTCTTGTAACTCACCCCTTTCTCTTAACCACGTAGGTAATGCTCGTGAGGTGGACTTGGGCCATGGATGACTCGGTGGAGGCCATTCTTCGAAATAGTGTTTTGAATTTTAAATTTCTATTCCGTTATTTTATTATTTTGGTTTAAGTTGTAATAAGGCCTCCGAACTATTTTATTATTTGCTTTATGGTTGGTTTACTTATTATTTTGCTTAAATTGTTTTAAAGCGAGAATTTTCTAAGAATGAAAATAAAAGTTTTTTGAAATTGATTAATAAATGGATTTCAAGATAAACTTTTACAAATATGATTTAACTCAAATTTTCTTTCAATTTATTAACGACATTTTCAAAAGTCACGGATTTAAAGTTTAATTTCTTGATTTGTGATTTATCAAATTACTTGTATTTTATCTACATTTCAAATGTTTTCAAAATGTTGTTACAACTCTAGTTTTTGCAAATCGTTTATTTCAAATATGCTTTCGCAACGAAAAGGTTTATTAAAGATAATTATGTTTTCACGAGATGTAATTGCTTTAGTTGTATTGGGTTTTAACAAAGAGGTCGTGATTCTCAAACAAGTTGTTAACAATTGCAAAGATGGTTTTGAAAAACACTTCCATGTGGCACGCTTGATTCGGGCCTAACTTTTAAGTAGGGTTTGGGGTGTTACACTTAGCCTCGAAACAACGTCGTTTTGGCATGTTTGGCGGGGCCTAAAACGATAGCTTTTAATCACTTATAAATGCCAAATTTTAGGAAAATTTCATTTTCCGATTCTTTAAAAAATTGAGAGAGAGCCTCATTGGCTCTCGCTTCTCGCTACAATGAGTCCAATGAGGTCTTCCGTCGATCCACATTGTCATTGCCGCAGTCGTGGCAAACCAAACTTCGAAAAAAGGTAGTTTTTATCCCTTTTTTTAATATATTATAAAATTTAATACATGTAAAAAAAGAAAAAAAAACTTGAAACATGATTTGAAAGAGAAGAAAAAATAACGAAAGAAAAAAACGTTTGCTTGTCTGTTTTTGTGTATTAATCTCTGTTTTCTCTTTGTATATATGCGTGTATTGTATCCTTTTTACAGATTATATTAAGGCCTTTTATAGCCCCTGAAAGATAAATCGAAAACAAATACAAAGATGTGGTCTTCCATTCTTGCTATTTTCTGCCAATTTTCTTTCCTTGTTTTGCAGGTGAATGGCAAAAAACACAGTGGTGGAGCGCTATCCATGAGCTGATTGCAGCGCGAGGAAGGTCTGTCTTGGGTGCTGCAGCGCGAGGAACAAACCCTAAGGTTCGGGGTTTCTGATTTCTGAAATCGAATTTGGGCCTTTAGGCCATTGGGGTTTTGGGTATTAGTTTGGGCCAGGTTTCAATGATTTGGGTCTGTGGGTGTAATTAGGTAATGGTTTATGGTTTATTGGGTCTGGGTGTGACGGGTTGTAAATGGACTGTAAAAACTAGACTTTGGTTTATTATTTTTTGGTTGTTTTATTTACATGGGCCGGGCTAAATTGGGTTCTTACAGCTACAATATATGGTTCTCACTTGACCCGATGTTGCATATGTTGTTAATCGCACCTGTCAGTTTATGCACGCTCAAACTGATGTCCATTTTGTTGCAATAAAATGCATCTTGCGCTACCTTTGTGCCACTGTTGACTATGGATTGCATATTTGACTTCGAGAGGTTGTCTTTAGTTGGGTACACTGATGCAAATTAGGGTTTGAATTTTGACGACTGTTGATCCACCATAGGGTATTGTGTGTACTTTGGTGGAAATCCAGTCTCCTGGTGCTCCAAGAAACAACATGTTGTTTCTAGATCGACGATTGAGGCAGAGTATCACGGTCTCACTGCTGCCATTTTTGACATTATGTAGCTTGAGTCATTACTCCGAGAACTTCAGCTACCTTTTGATGATCCACCGACCATTTGGTGTGATAACTTTAGTGTTGTGACTGTTATGGCCAATCCCGTCCTTCATTCAAAGTTTAAACATGTTGAGCTCAATTTGTTCTTTATTTGAGAGAAGGTTGCTGATAACGCTCTAGTTGTTGGTGAGGTACCCGCATGTGGTCAAGTTGTCGATATCTTTACTAAACCGTTGTCTCCTTCTCATTTTTGTCATTTTCGAGAGTAACTTCGGGTCTCGATATTGTAGTAGTTAGGTGAATGTTAGAGATAGTTAGACTGTTACAACTGACTTTGTTATTAGTTAGTAACAATTGCTTCTCTTTTTTGTGTATATATACACTTCCCATGCATTCCATTTGATCAAGCAATAATCACAGAGTTTATTCACAAATTTAGTGTTTTCATTTTTTTTTTACGTTTAGTATATGATTATTTCGATTTTAAGTATGTAATTAAAATTTATAATAGTAATACCATATAATTATATTTCAACAATCAAATTGTTAATTTTACAAAATTAAAATTCATTGTAATTATAAGAAGGTATGAATAATTCTTTATAATTATAAGATTTTTTATTTTAAAATTGTGAATATTATATTATTTTTATAGATAGATGAGAAACTTTAGGCTCTGTTTGATTTTTAAAATATTTTCTATTTTTTAAAAAATAGTTTTATTTTTAGAAAAATTGAAAACACACTTGGTTAATAGAACTAAAAAATTTGTTTTTGTTAATACAATGTATAATAAGGAAGAGATCAATGAAGAAGACGTGGTGGAGTTGAAGAGGTTGGTTCACCTTAAGAGGTGGAAAGCAGGACAAGACAAGAGGACAAAGAGAAAGCTAAGGAGAAATGTAACATCCTGATAATTAGGGGTTATGCATCTTACTTAATTGAATGATGTTGCATGCTTAATTATTAATGAGTGTATTTTGGAAGTTATTTGAGCTTCATTAATTAAGTGAATGCTTAGTGAAACTTTTAATTTCTAATAATTAAAAGAGAGCTAAGCAAGTTAGGCCTTAAGAATTAATGACAAGGAGTTTTAAGCATAAGTTGAGTAATTGGCAAAGTGGTTAGGATGCATGGATGAGTGCTGGAGGGGAGAAGTTCGAATCCCCTAGCTAGCAAATGGGAAAAATTTTAATTTTTATATTTTCCTTCCCTATAGTGTCGGCCAAGAATATTCTAGAGTGGATGAGTATTCTTTTATTTTTGGCCATTTGACCATATGAAAAAGGAAGCTAAGAACTTATGGTATGGAATCATGAAGGATGATAAGATGAGGGGGGACAAAAGGCATGATATTGGGCAATGTTTTGGGAGCTTGTTCATGGTCATTTGACCATGAACCTAGACGGTTTTAGGGCTAAAGGGAGTGGTTAATGGTGATAGCAAAATTAAGGTTGATAGGGAAGAAATGTGGAGCAAAAAGGGGAGTATGTTGGCTTCCTTGTTGGCGGATTTTGGTATGGGATTAGGAGGTTTTAGTTAACCAAAAGGTTGTCAATTATACATTTTCCTTTGTCCAATATTCTTCTTCTCTTAGCGAAATTGTCTAGTGACATTTGGTACAAGTTTGCTTTGTTTTGGCCTTTGTATTTTTGACCAAAATAGGTACCTTTATTTCATCTTTTCCTCTCAAAATTTTACCTTCTTTTGATACCAAATTATTGTCACTTTTGAAGACACTTTCTTTTCTTCCTCTCTAGTGCGAATTCAACTTTCACCAAAAGCTTTCTCTCATTTTCTTTTCTTCCTTTTCATTCTATTTCTCTTTTCTTTTTCCTCTCATAGCCAAAACTACCAAATTGCAAAGAACTATCTTTTCTTCATTTCTTCCCTTGGTAGAATGTGCATAGGTCTCTAAACCTATCTCTTTTCTTTCTTCATCATCACCTTTTCTTCTTCTCTCTTCTTTCATTTTCATTCTCTTTCTTCTTTCTTTCAAACCAGAAACCATCATATTTGAAACCACCATCTTTTCTCTTCTCTTTTGTTAAAGCCGAATCATCAATTCCTTTCTTCTTTTTGTTCAAGGCCGAACCTTCAAGTGAATCAAAGTAAGGTTTTTGTTTGTCAATAGTTTTCATTATTCCTTTTTATTATAATTGATCTAGAAAAATAAATCTTTTATTTTTCTCTCCTAGGCCGAATCCTTGGAAAGGATTTTTAAGGATCTTTATTGAAGACAACTTTTAAGAAGTGATCTTTCGAAATCATCAAGGTAAGATTATCCCTTTTTGGTTATATCGATTTCTTTAGATAGGCTACTAATCGATCGTATTTTTAGGGGCGATTTGAGACTAACAAGATAGGTAAGAAAAGGGCAGTTCGGAGTGTTTGGAAAAGAGGAGGTATTCCTTTACCATCAAACTTCAAACGAAGGGTTGTATCGGCAGTTAGAGACTTTCCACCGGGTTGTGGACCCTCTGCTAACGAGGAGCAATTATTTGAAGTAGTGCGTACAATCGAACCACTTTACGTTGGTGGAATATCAGGGAGTTTAAATCCATCTAGTGGAGAAAAACCACAAATAACTGTCGTTCGAGAATCCGAGGGTAAGGATTTAGATCCATCATCAATAAGTGTAGTTTTGTTAGCAATAGTGTATACTAACCAAGTGTGTTAATTAGTTAGGTGTTTACGAGCGAGAGGGTATTGTTCTCACTGTCACGAGGTGTGTAGCCTTACATTAAAAATCTCATAGATTTACATATATTTAAATATGATTATATGACCATGTGTATGATTGTGATTTTGGATACCATTCAGTGGTATACGATATTCGTGTATGTTTACCCTAATATTTTGTTCATTTTGCTATATGCATAAATGTGAGATAAGTATGACTATATTATAATCGTGGGGTAAATAGCATGAAAATTTATTGATATGTATGTGCATGGGCATATGGGTATATTTGATAAAGGAGGAAGTATTCTGGTGGTTTTACCACATCTCTGGTGACTTCGGTCACATATGTGAATCTGGTGACTTCGGTCACATATTTGAAATCTGATGACTTTGATCACATATTTGATATCCGGTGACTTCGGTCACAATTTTGTCTGGTGGCCTTGCCACAAAATTATAAGGGCGATATGCATGTTAACTGCAGCAACTGCCTTCGATGGTGTGTAGCGGATGGAGGGTCGATTTAGTAATCCCCATGGTGTGTTGGTTGGTACGGGTGGTGTGTAGCGGATGGATATTTAGGTGGGCTGGGCTTGCATTTCATTTCATGTACATAATCATGTAATATTGAATGATTATTATTTGATCTGCTATGAAAATGGGCCTTTGGGCTAAATGTGAGCTAAACGGGCTTTTAAGCTAAATATGACTTAAATGGGCCTATGAATAAATGTGTTATGAAAAATGGGCTTTTTAATGTATGTGTTATACATTGAGTTTATGACTCACCCCTTTTGTGGGATAAACTTTTCGGATGATTAGTAGAAGCGATGGATCGGGTCAACAAGGATTTCGAGGTGGCCAATGCTCAAATAATGAAGTTTGGAAATTTTCCTACTTAAACTTATTAAGTTAATTTTTATTATTTAGACTTTATTATGGGTTGCTATTTTTGTAATAAGGCCACTATAAACTATCTTTAATTTTGTGTTTGGATTTACCTTTATTTGCCATGAACAATAACTATTAAATAACTAAATGGTTTTCGATAAATAATAATTCAAAATGTTTTTGTCACTAACATATATATATATATATATGTTTTAAAGTAATTTCCTTAAATGTGGTTTTCTTTTGATTTATCAATTCCTCCTACAAGTAATGATTTTCTTTTAAAAGCTATAAATTTTCTTTACAAAATGTTAAGTTAATCTGTTTTCTACAAAATCATCAAGTTTTTCTTAAACAAAATGAGAATTTGCTATAGTTTTACTAGAAACATACCAAATCCGGTTAGGCTTTTTGGGCGGGTTTGGGGTGTTTCACTTAATATCGAGCCAGATTTAAACTCTCGGCCTTGGGTTTTGAAGCCCACAACGTTTTCAAAAATTGGCCCAAATGATTTTTTAGTTTTCTTAAGATAAAATGGTTTTACAAGAGCATGGCACTTGGAGTTCTCGACCCAGATTCATCAGGTATGTATCCTTATTGATAAAGTGATGTGAAAGTCTGATAAACTTAAGGAAACTATAACTTTAGAGACATGGACCCGAGGTGTATGTGTGCTACTACGGAAAAACCACTGAAAATCTATTTCATAAAACTTTCTTTTAATAAGAAGTGAAAAGATTTTAATACATAAGACTTCTTCGTAAAAACAGATAAGACACGTAGTAGACATAAGTTCTAGGGGACGTGGACGTCGTGGACGTGGACGAGGAAGAATGGCTGTGTCGGAACCAGTTCGATCTGGTCAAGGTTCCGAGAATGAAGCTCCGCCACCGGCTGTTGGGGTGGATTTTCAAGAGCAAAATGATGGAGGTGACGCAGTATCACAAGCTGTGCTGCGAGTTTTAGAACGAGTAGCAGAAGCTAGTTCTGGAAATGGGTCTCGAAAATCAGTAGCTGAGAGACTTAGATCGAATGGAGCTGAGGTTTTCAGGGGAGTATCTGGAGTAGCCCCAAATGTAGCGGAATACTGGTTGGAGGCAGTCGAGAGGATCATGGACGATATAGACTGCACTGATGAAGAAAAGCTGAAAGGTGCTATTTCACTACTCCGTGATGAAGCCTACCAGTGGTGGCTCACTATCAAGGAGAGTACCCCTGTGGATCGTCTGGATTGGGGGTATTTTAAAGTGAAATTCGAAGGAAAATACGTTGGAGCTAGCTACATCGACTCCCAGAGGAAGACATTTCTGAATTTGGTCCAAGGAAACAAGACGATAATGAATATGAAGCGAATTTTGTGACTTAGCCGTTATGCGGAGGATAGTGGCTACGGAATATGAACGTGTATCGATTTGAGGATGGACTTAGAGATGAACTACGAGTGATGATTGCTCAAGACCGTGAAAGAGATTTTGCAATCTTAGTGGAAAGGGCAAGAATTGCCGAAGAGGCTAAACGGACTGAGAGACAGAACCGGGACAGAGGCTCAAGCAAGAATAAGAGAAGCTTTGGGTCTTCAGGGTCGTCCGGGAATTTTCAGAAGAAATCAAGAAATGATGGACCGCGAGGTCAACAGACTACTACAGGTGGACAAAATCGTACTTGTACTCAATGTGGGAAAATACACTCGGGAGAATGTTGGAAAAAGACCGACGGATGTTTCAAGTGCGGTTCAAAGGATCATATGATCAAAGATTGCCCGATGAATTCATAGAAGAATCGTCCAGCAAGTCAGGGTGCTAATCAGGCTGGCCGAGGTGGACAACAGCCGATAAGGGGTCGTGGTCTAAATGAAAGGGGTAATGGTTCCGGGAGAGGTCGCGGAACTTGAGCAGAAGCGATGGTAGCTACGAGGCGAGACACCAAGTTTGATGTATGCGATTAAATCGCAGAAAAAAGCGATGACCTTTTGATGTTATCACGAATGCGTTTCGATTTCTAGGTTGCCCTTTATTGCTTTGATAGATATAGGTCAACTCATTCCTATATCGCTAGTGAAGTATCCGGGACTTTGCATGTGATTTAAACTGTACCTAGGAAGATGATCGTATTTAGTCCTCTAGGACGGATCAGAAGTTATAGACAAACTTTTAAGGAAGTGCCTTTAAGTTCAAGGATACGATTTTGGTGATTTAATGGAGTTGCCATTCGGAGAATTCGACCTAATCTTAGGCATGGACTGGCTTGTGAAGTATCGTGCAAATGTGGATTGTGCTGCTAAGCGGATGTCCTTAAGAACTCTTGATGACAAAGAAGTTGTAGTAATGGGTGAGAGACGGAACTACTTATCTAATGTAGTATCAGCTCTTAAGGCAGAAAAGATGGTTAGGAAGGGATGTTGGTGAGTGCCTTGGAGGCTAAGGAGACAACTGTTAATGAAGCCAGGACTGTGAAGGAATTTGTAGATATTTTTGGAAGAACTTCGGTGTTTGCCTCCGGATCGTGAGGTAGAATTCGGGATTGATTTATTGCAGAACGGCGCCAGTTTTATTGCTCCATATAGAATGGCACCGAAGGAGTTAGTTGAGCTTAAGGCTCAGATTCAGGAGTTACTTGATCGTGGATTCATCCGACCTAGTGTGTCTCCATGGAGAGCACCGGTTTTATTCGTGAAGAAGAAGGACGGATCGATGAGGATGTGTATAGATTACCGGCAGTTAAATAAGCTGACCATCAAGAACAAGTATCCTTTGCCAAGGATCGACGACTTGTTCGATTAGCTTAAGGAGCTACGGTATTCTCAAAGATTGATCTAAGGTCGGGTATCATCGACTTAAAGTGAAAGAAGCGGATATCCATAAGACGGCTTCCGAACTAGATATGGGCATTATGAATTTTGGTAATGCCATTCGGATTGACGAATGCCCCACTGCGTTCATGGATATGATGAATCGAATTTTCCAAATCCTACTTGGATCAATTCGTCGTGGTATTCATAGGCGACATCACGGTGTATTCTAAGTCCGAAATGGAACATGATAAGCATCTCCGGATTGTGTTACAAGTTTTAAGGAGAAGAAACTTTATGCCAAATTCAAGCAAGTGTGAATTTTGGTGAAAGAAGTTGCATTTTTAGGCCATGTGGTATCTGCGAAAGGGATAAGGGTAGATCCTCGGAAGATTGAGGCTGTGCTAGATTGGAAACCACCTAAGTCCGTGAATCGAAGTTCGTAGTTTCTTGGGGTTAGCGGATACTCGTAAGATTTGTCAAGGATTCTCATCGATAGTTGCACCTTTAACGAAATTGCTGAGAAAGGAAGTACCTTTCGTGTGGGCTGATAAGCAACAAGAGAGTTTTGAGAAGCTCAAGAAGGTTTTGACTGAAGCTCCGGTTTTGATTCAGCCTGAGGCAGGAAAGGATTTTGTCGTGTATTGTGACGCTTCTCACACGGGATTAGGATGTGTTCTGATGCAAGACGGGAAGGTAGTTGCGTATGCATCTCGGCAGTTAAGACCTCACGAGGTTAATTACCCGACGCATGATTTGGAATTAGAAACTGTAGTCTTTGCTCTTAAAGTTTGGAGGCATTACTTATACGGGGAAAAGTCAGTGATATACACGGACCACAAAAGTCTGAAATATCTACTGACTCAGAAAGAACTGAATTTGAGGCAACGAAGGTGGATAGAGTTGTTGAAAGACTACGACTGTTCTATCGAGTACCACCCGGGCAAGGCAAATGTGGTGGCAGACGCTTTAAGTCAGAAAGTGGTATCAGATTTAAAGGCGATGTTCGCACATCTTAGTCTTTACGATGATGGAAGCTTGTTGGCAGAACTTCAAGTTAAGCCGACATGGTTAAGTCAAGTGAAAGAGAGGCAGTTAGTTGACGATGATCTGAGTGCAAAACTTCGGCAGGTGCAGAGTGGAGAATTGGAAGATTTTGGTATTAACAGTGATGGGGTATTGTGTTTTAAAGGTAAAGTCTGTATGCCGAGGGATCAGGAGTTAAGGCAAAAGATTCTTCAGGAATCGCATGGTAGCCCCTATGCTATGCATCCTGGAGGAAGTAAGTTATACCGAGATTTGCGAGATCAATTTTGGTGGCCTGGACTTAAGCGAGAAGTTACGAAATTTGTAGGAAAGTGTTTGACGTGTCAGCAAGTCAAGGCTGAACATCAAGTACCTTCGGGATTGCTTCAGCTGATAAAGATTCCGTAGTGGAAGTGGGAGAGAATCACCATGGACTTTGTTAGTGGGCTTCCTCTTACGCCTACTAAGAAAGACTCCATTTGGGTGATAGTGGACCGATTGACGAAATCTGCACATTTTATCCCAGTTCGGGTTGATTACTCTTTGCAGAAATTGGCGAAGTTATATGTGGCTGAGATTGTGAGATTGCATGGAGTGCCGTTGTCGATTATTTCGGATAGAGATCCGAGGTTTACGTCGCGATTTTGGAAAGCATTGCATCAGGCTTTGGGCACCAGATTGGACTTCAGTACGGCATTTCATCCACAATCTGACGGCCAGTCTAAACGAGTAATCCAAATCTTAGAAGATATGTTAAGGGGATGTGTGATAGATTTCAAGGGAAGTTGGGAGGAATTCTTACCGTTAGCAGAATTTGCGTACAACAACAGTTACCAAGCCAAGATATCTGGATGGCACCGTATGAAGCACTATATGGACGGAAGTGTCGCACTCCTACGTGTTAGACAGAATTAGGGGAACGTCAGATTTTGGGTCCAGAAATAATGGCTAAATCTGAAGAAAAGGTTAAGGTAATCCGGATCGGTTAAAGGAAGCATCCGATGACAAAAATCGTCACGCAGATCTAAAGCGGAAAGAAATAGAGTTTCTTGTGGGGATCAAGTTTTCCTAAAGGTTTTACCTTGGAAAAAGGTGATGAGATTTGGTCGCAAAGGGAAGCTAAGTCCCAGGTTCATTGGACCTTATCGGATTGTGAAGCGGGTTGGATCTGTGGCATATCGATTAGATTTGCCTTGAATTGAAGCAAATGCATGATGTGTTCCATGTTTCAATGTTATGCCGTTACCGGTCGGATCCATCTCATGTAGTGCCAGTTGAGGAGGTGGAATTAAGACCAGATTTGTCCAATGAAGATGAGCCAATTCAAATTCTGGAGCGAGATGTAAAGGTTTTACGGAGAAAGTCGGTTCTTCTCGTCAAAGTATTATGGCGTAATCATGGATCGAAGAAGCTTCGTGGAAGCAGGAGGAAGCGATGCGACAACAATACCCTCACTTATTCGGCCGGTAATTTTGAGGACGAAATTATTTTAAGGGGTAGAACTGTAACATCCTCGATAATTAGGGGTTATGCATCTTACTTAATTGAATGATGTTGCATGATTAATTATTAATGAGTGTATTTTGGAAGTTATTTGAGCTTCATTAATTAAGTGAATGCTTAGTGAAACTTTTAATTTCTAATAATTAAGAGAGCTAAGCAAGTTAGGCCTTAAGAATTAATGACAAGAAGTTTTAAGCATAAGTTGAGTAATTGGCAAAGTGGTTAGGATGCATGGATGAGTCTTTGGAGGGAGAAGTTCGAATCCCTAGCTAGCAAATGGGAAAAATTTTAATTTTATGTTTTCCTTCCCTATAGTGTCGGCCAAGAATATTCTAGAGTGGATGAGTGTTCTTTTATTTTGGCCATTTGACCATATGAAAAAGGAAGCTAAGAACTTATGGTATGGAATCATGAAGGATGATAAGATGAGGGGGACAAAAGGCATGATATTGGGCAATGTTTTAGGAGCTTGTTCATGGTCATTTGACCATGAACCTAGACGGTTTTAGGGCTAAAGGGAGTGGTTAATGGTGATAACAAAATTAAGGTTGATAGGGAAGAAATGTGGAGCAAAAGGGGAGTATGTTGGATTCCTTGTTGGCGAATTTTGGTATGGGATTAGGGAGGTTTTAGTTAACCAAAAGGTTGTCAATTATACATTTTCCTTTGTCCAATATTCTTCTTCTCTTAGCGAAATTGTCTAGTGACATTTGGTACAAGTTTGCTTTGTTTTGGCCTTTGTATTTTTGACCAAAATAGGTACCTTTATTTCATCTTTTCCTCTCAAAATTTTACCTTCTTTTGATACCAAATTATTGTCACTTTTGAAGACACTTTCTTTTCTTCCTCTCTAGTGCCGAATTCAACTTTCACCAAAAGCTTTCTCTCTCATTTTCTTTTTCTTCCTTTTCATTCTATTTCTCTTTTCTTTTCCTCTCATAATGAAACTACCAAATTACAAAGAACTATCTTTTCTTCATTTCTTCCCTTGGCCAAATGTGCATAGGTCTCTAAACCTATCTCTTTTCTTTTCTTCATCATCACCTTTTCTTCTTCTCTCTCTTCTTTCATTTTCATTCTCTTTCTTCTTTCTTTCAAAACCGAAACCATCATATTTGAAACC